>BSBN01000671.1:1398000-2796000 GCA_027924645.1 Cunninghamia lanceolata | reverse complement strand
CATCCTACAATAGCAGAATTTCCAGACGAGGCCATCTTGACAATCACACCAGCCACAGATACATGGAAGATGTATTTCGATGGATCCTACACTCACAGAGGCTCGGGGGCAGGCGTCCTATTTGTTACCCCTCAAGGTGACACGATCCCTAAATCATTCAAAATCACATTTCCATGCACCAATAATGTAGCAGAATACGAGGCCCTAATCACAGGCCTCCGAATGGCCATCCAATGGAAAATAGACAAACTAACTGTGTATGGCGACTCTCAACTAGTCATCAGACAAGTCAATAATGAATATAAAACCAAGGACGATAAGCTTCTTCCCTATAAGAAGATGGTCGATGACTTTAAAGATTATTTTAGTGACATCCACTTTGAGCAGATCCCAAGGTTAAACAACAAAGCGGCAGATGCCATGGCCACCATTGGATCTCTGGTTGATATGCAGCAAGGCAGCAAGAAATGCGAGTTCCTGATTGAAGAGCTCCCCATCCCAGCATATGACGTTCCCTAGTCTGAATTAGTGTGCGAAATCGTTGGTCCCTTATCCCCCTGGTATCAGGAAACTTACCTCTATCTGCACGATAACATCCTCCCCAACAACCTATCCCCATCACAGAAAAAATCCTTCATCCGTCAAGCCTCCCGTTTCATCCTTGTAGGCGACACCCTCTACAAAAGGAGTCTTGATGGTACGCTTCTACGATGTTTAGACTCTAGGGAAGCCGAAGCGGCTTTGGAAGAGGTACACACAGGAATTTGCGGGGCACATTCAAGTGGACCAGCTCTTTCTAAGAAGATCCTAAGGACTGGTTATTATTGGCCCACTATGGACAAGGATGCACATCAGTTTATCAGAAAATGCCTCCCATGCCAACAGCATGGTGATCTCATCCACGCACCAGCACAGGAGCTGCAACCAATCACAACACCATGGCCTTTTTCACAGTGGGGACTCGACCTCGTAGGTAAAATACGCCCTCCATCTTCCAACGGCCATAAATTTATAATAACTGCTACCAAATACTTCACAAAGTGGGTGGAAGCAATACCACTCACCTTCACCACAGGCATCCAAATCTCCAAATTCATTCTCCACTACATCATCTGCCGCTACGGTATCCCCCATTCCATTGTCACTGATAATGGGAAACCATTTAAGAACCAAGAAGTTCGCACTTTGTGCGAAAAGTTTGACATCAAACACCGCTTCTCCACGCCATATTACCCCCAAGGAAATGGTCAAGCAGAGGCTTCTAACAAAACCATCCTCCGCATCTTAAAGAAGACAGTCAATGAAGCTGGCCGCGACTGGCACCTCCAACTTAACCCCGCCCTATGGGCTTACCGCACTAGCATCCGCACTCCTACTGGAGCCACTCCATACTCACTAGTATTCGGATCAGAAGCCATTTTACCGATAGAGGTCGAGCTCCCGTCCCTCCGAGTATCATTGCAAAATATTATATCTGATGAAGACTATCGTGTCGCAAGGTTGCATCAACTTGAATTGTTGGATGAGAAACGCCTGAATGCATTAAATCACTTACAGGTATACCAAAACCGCCTCAGAAGAAGCTACAACAAAAAGATCAGAACCAGAAAGTTTGAGGTAGGTGACCTGGTCCTAATGGAAAATCAAAAGAACCTGCAAGAGCGTCCGAAGCAAGGAAAATTCGAACCTAATTGGCTAGGACCTTATGTCATCACTGCCGACTATGGGTCAGGAGCTTATCAGCTTGCAACACCCGAGGGGCAGCCTCTAGATGAGCCAATGAACATCCTGCATCTCAAGCGATTCTATGCATAACCCATCTGATACCACAAGTCAAAAAATCAAAAAAATCAAAAAATCAAAAAAATCAAAAAATCAAGAAAAAATCAAAGTGCAATAAAAACTTCCAATGGTGAAAATCACCTCGGTGACGCCTTGGATAAGTACCATGGTGAAAACCTATTTCAGGCGCCATGTGTAGTGGCCAGTTCTACCATCTACCAAGTCCTCTTTTCCATCATAACATTCCATACCCACGCATCCCATGGCTTGAAATTCTGAAATATCAAGTTTGTTCGCCCATTTCACACTACCTTACCCACCCAAAACCCATCCATGGAACAAGGATCCTTGTAAGCTCTCCTTTGTATAGGTCATAAAATCAGAAAATCCAAAAACATCATAAAATCAGAAAATCTAAAAACATCATAAAACAATAGAAAATCCAAAAACATTACACACATCAATCCTCATCACATCCCACCCATCGCAAACCATTCCCACATCATCAAGTCTTGCCAGAACTACATATTCATTTCACCCGCATCTTAAAAGTACATTGATCCCGTGGACACAGGGTATGTAGGCAGTCTGGAATACGAAGGATGTTTCCAGTACTCAGGTATCTAAGATGCACCCATCCCACCCCTTGGGATGGTTCCCAAATCACTGAGCTTTCTAGATCTATGAAATGATGCGCATGCTACATATACCATTGAAACATGATCCCTCACGCAAAAATCGTCAAGCAACATACCAACTATAAGTCTTACATTTGGCCCGAATGTTTCTTTTGCCCATCTTCCACAAACCCTCTAATCAAACACCAACAGATCTGTGTCCTAGGATATGTCTTTCCTACGATGGACAAAAATCTATCATTCTATCATCACGTCTCTTGGCAAGAGCACACAAAGGCTATTTGTATCCTTCGTGGGTCTTTTTGCTTATTGATTTTTATCTTTCTTTGTCTCGCTCTAGGTAATCTCCAAAGCTGCCTTGGTCTTATTATATCATGGCATGTTACGGATAACACCTGGAGTAGACATAGTCATTGTTTTTGTATGCTGTGCTTGTGACTTGATTTCATTACTCCAAGAATAGTATTCATATCTTGAAGTTCAGGTCGGTTCTAGCATGATGTGTTCTATTTGCATATATAGGTACAAAACACCTTATATGCACTATACACACTCACTGCTATGAGTCCCCTTCCTCCACTCGACAAGATTATACTACCTTGGGCATGCATGAAACCAACCTATTGTTTGTGGGTCTAGTCCATGCAATTGTAGGATATACATCATCACCTAGGTCATTTTATACCTTTGTGAATTGTATCCTACATTGCTACACTAAACTAAGAAATGCTCTCAATTAATTTTGTGCAACTATTGATACTAGCTCAACATCATCATCACTCAGTCAACCATCCCATATGGGCCTAGATTTGATCAACATTTTGCCACCCCACCACCCAATCTAACTAACCCCACCTTCCCACCATCTCTTCACTTAACACATCTTGAACCAACCCAAACCCCCCCTCCACCCCTCAATGACGTGGTGTTCTATGATCTAGCAATCCCCCAATTTCCCCACCGCCATCCCCTAGACACGCCCACCCCTATCATCCCCCATCACCTAACATGATCCTCCACAGTCTCGCCCCTCAGGGTCTTCACAAGGAACATCATGTATATCAGGATTAGGACATATCACCTATCACCTAGTTTGCATATCATTTTAGGTTCATTTTAATCCATTTGCATATCATTTTAGGTTCATTTTAATCCATTTGCATATCATTTGAGGTTCATTTTAATCCATTTGCATATCATTTGAGGTTCATTTTAATCCATTTGCATATCATTTTAGGTTCATTTTAATCCATTTGCATCACATGTTAGGTTCATTGTAATCCATTCGCATCATATTTTAGGCTCATTTTAGTCTAGTTGCATCGCATATTAGGTTCATTTTTCATCCATTTAAAAATCGCATAGAACATAAATAGATTCATTTTAGCAGCATATCATTAACATCATATCACACTCATTTATCACATAGGCACATCATAAAAATTAGAAACATCATCACATTGCATTCCATACATACAAATAAACAATTAAGTTTCATTACAGCATCATCATCATATCATCTAGCAACATATACATAATCCCATACACCATTATCCATAATAAATGTTTGTTAGTCAACATATTCAGTCACATCATATAGTCCATAAAAATCACTAACACCATGCATACATCATAAAAACATAATTGCATCCATCAAAGCACACACATCATACATCCACAACATATAAAATATAACATATGCATCCATCACATAAGCATCATCACAATAGAATATCATAAGCCATCAGAAGTTTCGCATCATATATAATCACCGCAAAAAATGTACATCTCTCACATCATCAAAAAAATAAAGTGTCCTGATACAATGCCTCCAAGGGCTATCATGATATAACTCACATCGAGGATCCTCTCTCTGAGGGGGTAGGAGATGATGACCCGGGTCGAGCCTGTGATCCCGATGGCGGCTGTGGCTGTGGCGCTACTGGTACCCGGGGACCCTGCTGGGGCACATGTGAGGGCGGAGGCATCATCTGCTGTACTGACTGCACAGATCTCGATCTATGTGACCTCGATGCCCCCGACCTGCTGACCTAGCTATAACTCGGTGCTCGCTGTGCTGCAGGAACGGCTGCATAGTATAATCCCTGATAGTACTCCGTACGTGCTCTGGCCTCTGCTAGCTCTCCCTGTACCTGAGCCATCTATCCCTGTATCTGAACTACCTGTCCCTGTGCCTGGCTCAACTGCCCCTGTATCTGATGCGCATGTGTCTGAGCCTGAGCCAGCTGAGTCTGCATCCCTGCCAATATCGGGGCAAGGCCCCCACCCATAGCCTGTGCACTGCTCAATGCAGTCTCTGCCTGCTGTGCTCTCACCAGCGTTGCATCCCGCTCTATCCTCAAGTCCTCCATAGCCTCTCTGGCCTGAGCTAGCTGAGCCTCTGCAACTGCCAGCCGCCCATCTACTCCCTGCAGCTGTCCCACCTCAGCCTCTCGACGCCCCAACGCCTCCTCTAGACTGGCCACCTGAGCACGTAGTGTCTCTATCTCCTCCATCTCATCCCGTGACCGCCGTCGAGGCGTCAGCCTCTCAACCTTTACCTCCATCGCTGCCCCCGAGCTCCCTGCCTCGACGTCATGCCTACCGACCCGCAGTTGCTCCACCTGTGATGGGGATAGGTCACCCTGCTCTGTCCTCGGCTGTCCACCGCGCCGTCGCGGTGCTCTACCCAGCCGTCCACCCCTAGCCTGGGCCTGCTGTACAGGAACCTGCTGCGCTAGAACCTGCTGCGCTGGGGCCTGCTGTGCAGGAACCTGCTGCGCTGGAACCTGCTGCGCTGGAACCTGCTGTGCTGGAACCTGCTGTGCTGGTCCCTGTCCTGCTGCCAGCTCATCCACAAGCTGACCATCTCTGGCGATGATCCTCTCCGTCCCATCATCCATCACCTTGACAATATAATCCTCCACAATAACTCCCTCCCCATCCGGATCGTCTCCATCCCCATCTCCCTCATCCTCTGACACCTCTGCTGCCGGATCTGTGAATCGAGTGGGCCGATGCGTCTGCCACCATGCATCATAGGCAGGCGTAGTACCTGCATCTACCACTGTACTCCTCCAATCCCACTGAACTGGCCGAAGTGCTACCCAATCACTCAGCACAACCTGTGGCTGTAGTGGTGTGGGCCAGAAAGCTGTATCTCGCGGCGTCCGCGCATATATCACCATCTGGCGAGGAATATCCTGAACCAGTTCAAACTGGCACATAACCCGTGAGGGTAGGTACATCTCTATGGTATGGTCGCCACGACCCATAAGAAATCTCTGCTGAAATGCGTATGAGAGATGGGTCACATCATCAGGCCACTCCTCACAACCAATATATGGACGATAGACCACGCTGATCACATCATCCAGTATCCTCCGCCAGTGGCGGACCTGTCCAGTATAAGTATAAACGGCATCCCGATATAAGAACACAAATGCCTCAAACGGCTGCCGATAATAGCCGCAGGTCGGTCGAGTCACAAGGATGTGCTCCCAAAGCCATACGTGTAGTAGCGTAACCCCAGCAGATAAGGCCCTATCATACAGATAAACGACCATGTGCATCTCATGTAGCAGCTGTGCTAGCATCACTGGCCCCCATGCGTAGACAACATCATGCCTCACCATCCCCTCAATCACCCCTCCCCACCCCACAGGAAAACCTCTGCCTCGCCTATCCAGCAGCACCACACCTCCAATCAATGCACATAGAAACAAGGAAAAGGGATCTGCACCTGCCGCCAGCGTCCTATCGTAATCCATCTCCCTCCCGTCTGCGGAAAGCACCATGTGCTCTGCTCCGAACACTCTGATCAACGCAGTCCGCCCCCTCCTCGTGTCATACCTCACACGTCGACCATGAATCGACAGCTTGAGGATGCGATAAACATCCTCAAGTGTGATGGTCATCTCTCCTGTCGGCAGCAAAAAGCTAGAGGTCTCGCTACGGTATCGCTCCACTGCAGCCGTCATCAGAGCTCTATGAGCTCGCAGCACTGGCATCACTGCCACCGTCCACAGCCCCAACCTCGCCAGTCGAGGCCGCCAATCCTCATCAAAGAGTGCCACCATAGATCGCACTCGTCGCTCCCGTGACTGCAGTATAAACCGCTGTGTCTCCTGCAACCACAACTTCTTCGATTAGATACTAACTCATTTTCCCCCACACCCTTCCTTCTTCTGAATGTCTCACAGGCCTCAATCATGTGGCCCCGCATAGGCAGTCCCTAGTGCTATTTTAAAAATAGCGCTACTTCACCCTACCCATAGCGCCAATACATAAATGGCGCCACTGCGCTCCCTGTATAGCGCCAATCAAGACATTGGCGCCACTGCGAGGCATATATCGCGCCAATCTAGACGTTGGCGACAAACCAATTTTTCGCGTCAATTCCAGTTTTAGCGCTAAAACTTAGCATAGCGCCATTCCCTAGCAACGCGCCAATCCAGAGGATAGCGCTACTCGAACCATATTATGGCGCCAAAATGCCATATGTTTTCTTCCAAGCCTTTGGCGCCAATCCAGAGGATAGCGCCAAAAATCCCCCTAAATGGCGACGAAATTGCCTTAATTTACCCTGGCGAATAGCGCTAATCCGTAGAATTGCGCTAGTCCGCCTTATCTATGGCGCCACGCGCTCCTAAACCACATCCCAAACCCCAAAAACACGTGCCTAAAATAAAAAATCACAAAGTTCGGGTTAGGCCCTACCTGGGGTCCAGCCTCGGGAGACCGCCCGACCTCTCGGAATCGCTCTGAGATGTGATGAAGTCGCGGGAACTGTGGGTTGCGCTCGCCCATCTCTCCTTTGTCTTTTTCTTCTAGAAGGTCAAAGTGTGCAAATGTGGCACTCTTTGGGCCCACTTTTCCTAATATAGTGGGCCATGTCCTCCCTCCATCCCTTTCTTCTCCCTCCAGGGTGCAGATCCCAGCCTTTTTCCTCTATTTTTCTTCCCATTACCTTCGCTTTCGTCACGTCCTTTCGAGAGTTTACCTGTAAAATTGACATTTTTCCCGCCAACCTCTCGAGGGGGCATCCCTTATCCATCTCACTCCTTCCCGGCAGCTGGGGCATATTTTTTTCTTCGACCTGACGCCACTTCCCTCCTAGATCCTGATGCCACGTCAAAGAGGGGCAAATGTAGACACCTAAAAATGTCTCGACCACCAAACTGACTCCCGACACCCCTAAACTTACCAATTCCCTTTCCAACTAATTAATTAAATTTCTATTTAATTAATCATCCCTTTCATCTTCTAAATCCACACCATTTTATCCCCAAAATTGAATTAATTTTAATAATTCAATAGTCCAAACCTTAGCCAAAGTGATTTAATAAATATGCAAAATTTATTAAATCAATTTCCCATTTTCCCTAAATCCAATTAATTAGTTAAAACCATGTTAACTAATTAATCCAGCCTACTAATTAGCCTATCCCTACCCTAGACAATTAAATAGCTATTATTTAATTGCCTACTCTAGCCTATCCCATCCTAGCCTTAGGATTAATTAATTAAATCACTAATTAATTAATCTTATTCCCCCTCTAATCCCTCTACTAATTTATTCCAGCCATATTAATTAGGTTAATCACCCTAATTAAGAAAGTCAAATCCCCATTAGCACTTCTCTCCACATTCCTCAAATTTAAAATTCAAATAAATCACACATCACATTTACTCCTCTTACACATGTCATAACTCTCTTCCCCAAATGAATTTTTAATTCATTTTACCCCTCCCTTTGTGAATTTTTAATTCACAAATAATCCATCTCACCAAACCTCATTTATTCACCCCTTTCCCAAAAATGAATAAAAGATTTACTTTTATTCCTAACCCTCCATCTTCCAAGATCAAATCTAGGCCCTCCACCTCACTTTCATCCTCCACCATTGATCTCTCCAATCAATCTCCACCCTTGGATCAAAATCCTCTCAAAAAGTCTATAAATACAACCTCTACAACCTCTCACAAGTCATTTTCATCATCCATTTTCATGCAAAGTTACCATGCCAAAATCACACTTGAGCTTATAGTGAGTTGCACATTTGAGAAGGCATTTCACATTTGAATCAATAGTCTAGAGATAAATCTTGGTCTTGGGAGCCTCTCTTGGGTGCAAGGACTCCTCTTTCCCTTGATGGGATTAGGTTTTGCATGAGGTATAATCTTATGTTTTGTTTACATTTGGTTTTGTTTTTACCTTATTGCTTTTCTCTAATCTACAAGACTAAAATAAACTTATCCAAACAATCTCTGAATATACTATTCATGTGATTCATGAATGTAGCAGGTGCATTTGTCAATCAAAATGGCAACACTGTGAACTCATAGTGTCCATATCTGGTTCTAAAAGTTGTTTTATGAATATCTTCATCCTTTAGTCTTAACTGATGATATCCTGATTACAAATCAATCTTTGAAAACACAGAAGCTTCATGCATCTGATCAAAAAGATCATTAGTACGTGGCACAGGATATTCGTTCTTCACCATTGCTTTATTAAGCATACGATAATCTATACACAAATGAAGGGTTCCATCCTTCTTCTTAACAAAAATAACTGAAGCACCCTAAGGTGAAACATTGGGTCTAATTAAACCTTTTGCCAACAATTCTTGTAATTGTGCTTTCAATTCCATTAACTCCGTTGTTGTCATACAGTAGGGTACTTTTGATATAGGCTTAGATCCTAGTTTAATGTCAATAGCAAAATCAAAAACCCTTTTGAGAGGCAATCTTGGAAGTTCTTCTAGAAACACATCCTGAAATTCCCAAAGAAAAGGATACTTTTCCCTAAAAGATAAACTAAGATTTTCTACCCCTTCCTCCACTTGTTCCATTTTGACTGCAAACAACCAACAACCTTTCCTTCTAGCCCTTTTTAATTGCTTGGTAGAGATAGTTCTGATTTTAACTTCTCTTTGAATCCCTTGGAATTGGGTCAGATTTCCCAAATCATCTAAGCATTCAACTATTTTTGAAAAATAGTCAACCTTAGATCTATGTTTCCATAACCAACTCATTCCTAGGATTACATCATAGGACCCTAAGGGAGCTACATAAAGGTTTACTTCAGTTGAGAAAATAGGGAGATCAATCTTGGCTTCAAACAAACATTGCTCTACCTGAGCCTTAGATTGGTTAGCATATTCAACTAACCAAGGTTTGGACATGTAACCAGCTTTTTTAGAATATTTATTCAAAATTCTAGGAGAAACAAAGTTTTATGTGGCTCCTGTATCAATCAAAATAGATATAGGGACTCCAAATAAAGTACCTGTCATCTCAATGGGTGTGATTTGATACTCTTCTTGACAATTGTCGAGAGATGCATGAATCCTTTGCTGGAATGCTTCTTGCTAAGTAGGTAGTGCAGTACCTCTTTGTTGACCATTTTGATTCTTGTTAGGGCAACAATTTGCATAGTGGTCACCCCCACAAGTAAAGCATCCTCCAATGGGTCCTTTCTTATCTAAAGTCTTCCCATTATTATCCTCATTTCTTTTATAGTTGCCATTCTTCTTCTCATTGCCAAATCCACCTTTGTTCTTCTGAGGTCCTTTATCTTTTCTCTTGTTATTGTAGCTCTTTTCATATCTTTTCTTGTAGGGTTTCTTGTTAAAAGTTCCATTAAACCTCTTGCGACTTCTATCATGATAAGCCGAGATGAATTTCAACTTTTGCTCTTGCTTGATCGCCTTCTCATACACTTGATCCATTGTTGTGGGACCATGTACATCTAATTCACCACCAATTTGAGCATTTAAGCCCATGATGAATATTTTGATCCTGAATCTCTCATTTTTTTGATACTGTAGAACATATTTCAGGAGTCGTGTGAATTTTTCTCCATATTCTACCACTGTCATATCTCCTTGTCAAAGATTCTAAAAATTAGTTAGTTTCTGATCAAAATAGAGGTTTGGTAACCATCTTTTATGAAAAAGTTCCATGAACTCATCCCAAGTTACCCTTAGAGAGCTTAAATTCAATTCCATCTTTTTATTCATCCACCAAGTGGATGCTTCTCCTGCCAATTAGAATGCTCCCCATACTGCCTTGGTCACCTCCGAGTAATTTCTTATCTCGAAGTACTTTTCCATCTCAGTTAACCAAGCTTCTATAGCATCTCTGATTTCTATCCCATCAAATTTTGGTGGAACAACCTTCTTCATATCCTTTGAGAGCTCCAAGGTCAATCTATCCCTTGCCGCTTTATGAGGTTCGGTACCCTTACTTTGATCTTCATGATTTTCTCTGCTTTCACCATGAGAGTTTTCACCTCCTCCCTTAGTATTCCCTTTATCATCCACCTTCTTTTCCAAATCACCCAATCTTTTCTTGGTTTCCTCAAGCATGGTTATGATTTGGTCTAGCTTATTATTTGGCGGGTGGTTTTCCTCTTCACTTTCTCCTTGGTTAGTTCTTGTCCGCACCATGTTTATCGATTTCTCACACCTAAGAGTATTGAGTTGTCCATTAGTTCAAGATTATAATGTAACCCATTAAATCTAAATATAATACTTAATTTAAACAATAGTTTGGAACTAAAACAACTCTTTTTATTTATTTCATTCAAAAGTAAAGAGTATTCCCCTTCATACAAGAAATGACTTCAAAAGTCATGCTCAAGAGGAGTATATCCCTCAGACTCATTTTCAGATACATAATCTCGAGGTATATAACCCTCTGACTCACTATCGAACCTAACTTCTATGATCTCAACAGTTGAGGGTATGTGGGGATCTTGCCTAACCATAGTTGTTTCCTCATCTGTAACCCTTTCCAACTACTCCTTTCTCACTCACTTGATTCAAGTTAAGGTAGTCACTAGAGTTTCCATATCACTTAACCAAATGTCACTCTCATCATTGGTTCCCTCAAAGGTTTTGATAATGGCCTCATGTTCTCTTTTTGCTTTAAGGAAAGGTTGACTCGAATTAACAAACTTTCTTGCTGTCTTCTTAAAATGTACCATCCCAGCATAGAAATTTTCAAACATTAGCTAACTGCATAATGTTGACTACAGGCAAGTATAGTGGTCTCATAAGCCCTAGTACTGAACTTGGTAGCTCTGATACCATATGTAACATCCACATTCTAAAAACATAGTAAAACCAAAATTTTACCATAGAGTAAATTAACAAGGTAAAAATGAGATAGAGAACATTTTTCTTTTATTCAACAAATAGTCAAGTAACTACAGTTACAAGATTTCTTTTAACAAAATACAATAAACCATATTGTCTTTCTCATTTACAATGTTTACAAATGTAAATCCATTACATTTACAAATTTGGATTTAAATATTGCTTCTGAATATCTAACATCTTTATCACAAGTCCTGACATGTTTCCTGCTTGGAGAGAGAGCATCTTTCTAGTGATTTACCTCCATCCATAGACTAGCGGTCTCCCACACATCTTCCACATAGGAAGTGGCCCTACCCTTCACGAGGAATATAGACCTTAGGTAACCAGTGGTAATTTGCCTTTCGCGAGTACATAGTGTTGTATTCTACTCAATTCTATCAACCATACAACCCTAGATTCCCTCTAGCTAAGTAAGATTTCTGATAGGATGAGCAATCCGAATACAGTGAACTGACAATGCATACATAAAACAAATGTATTACTTTGGCAAAAGTTTTTAATATCAATATCGTTCATAACGAACATAGTTGTTGTGTTCACCCACCCCTACTCGACTTGGATACAATCATATTCTCATAGTTTAAATCTCTTACCAACCCTAATCATGTAATAGTTTAATCTATGAGTCATAATAATAATATCTTTAGATTTTAATATCTCCTTATGACAAAACTATACAGTTAGTTCATAATCAGCTCTAGGGTTAACCTATTATCCCATGGCTAATATAATAATGCTATTTAACCTTATCTCTTATCTAGGCAATCTAGATTCATAATTGACTTATGGCTAATTCAACCAAAGAATAAGAACACTATAGTTCTTTCAAATTAGATATTAACCCTTGTCAAATACCTTTACTAATGTGATAAAGCAAAACATACCCAATATGCCTTTCCTACAAGGTCATCCTTTAGTAGATTAAGTCTACTCCATTGTATTTGATCTTCTCAATGATAACGTGAATAATGAAGACAAATAGACATTAATGGATTCTCATAAGAACCTTATTTTATCTTCCATAGCATCTCTAAGTTATTCTCGTTTGATGTGATATAATAGTTTACTAAAGATTCCCATGTATCTAGTTCCAAGAATAGATAACAATTTCCATTATATATATATATACATAGTCTAATCAAGATAATATATTAAATCATTATTACCTCAATACTATACAGCTCAAGTTGATAGTATAATAACAAAGTTCATTCATCTCTACAATACTCGAGAGCCTATTGTTTTGTTAACTCACAATCATTCTATTGACTAGTTACAAACTTATTCAAAAAGTGATCTATTTTCAATGTAAATGATAGCTTAAACAATCTTACACTATGATGGACATTTAATCCTTCATGTTATGTAGTCAATATGATAAATGATTTCTCATAAATAGCAAATGGTCAATTCTATAACTATAACATGTACTCACTTGTACTACCAATGTCAACCTTATAATTTGTACTCTAAATCTCATTAAATACAGAGATAAATTAACCTAGATTCCTTAAGAGTTATTTGTGTTTTTCCTATGTTGAAGCTTACTGGTTATCATCTATCACACAATATAAATCAGGAGATTTAACTCGCCATAAACTATGGTGTATTTCCTAAGATATGATAATCGATTTCCTTCATTGATATCGAATATACAATCGAAGAATACCTAAAATATAATGAATTCAAGACTTGATAGAGATATGCATATAAGACACAAGCCGATGCCTTATCACTGTGTACTCCCTCATGTCTCCAGCCAGATCACTTCTTCCTCAATGTGTTTTGATTCTCCTATTCCATTCTATTCTATCCCTGCATTCTTATCTTATTCTCCTTTTTTCCTCTATCTGTGGCTCAAGTGAGTCATTTTTAATAAATAGAACTGGGCATGACTCCTACTGATTTGCCCCCCATTCATCCCTAAACTATAAATTAGTTGCAATATTAATTGCACCATAATAGATATCAGTGACTAAGTCCCAAACTGAAATCGATTATCTAGCAAATGAACACATGTCGATTAGAGATGGCTGTCTCAGGGCTCATTCGTTGGGCAGTTAGTATTACATTCATCCTCATAAGGATGAGGCTGACACTCATATTAAAACAAAACTGATCTCTTTAATGATCAAGAGATATGTGTGGTTCAACCCACCTCTTATATTAATGAAGGCTTACTATTATATAGCCAACGGCTTCATCACTACCTTCAACTCATTTAAGAGGTATTATCCTCTTACGATGTTAAGGCATATATATATATATATATATATATATATATATTTGATTTCATCAAATATACTTATAGTTATAGTTTAACCAATATAAATAATAATATTAAAAACAAAGAAATACAGATAATGTGGTTGGGTTGAGCTTGTCTCCCCATCACAATCCATCGACAATAATCATGAATTCTTAACTAGACGAAATCGTCTTAACGATTAAGAATTGTTTATATGTCAAGAGACTAAATAAAATACGAGAATCATTTTATGATAATAATGTCATAATATTTATGTTAAACATAAATAGTCATAGTTCATGTTCAAACATTGATAACACTTCTTACAACTAAGATGACTTAATACGACTTAGAAAGATTTGAAAACAATATCGACTACCTGTCGATTTGGTTCAGAAGTAAACTAACAAGACAAGGCTTACCTCTTATGACACATTGGTTCACATTTTCATTAAACACTTATAACTCAGTTTGGCAAATAAACCACTCGTAACTCAAGGTCTATATCTCTCTCTCCTAGAAAGATACTCTCTCTCTCTTTTCTCTGAGAGTCATTTGATAACATGTAATCTTGTTTCAACTTGTAACCAAACAATATGTGATCAGTGCATCATTATTCATTTAATTCAAATAATAAATCAAATCTCATATTATGAATATTAAATTGATAACAACATAATCATTCCTATAATTTCAATAAATGACATTCAATATAACCATATTTTTCCTTATCCTTAATCTAAACATCATAATAAATTTACTTATGTCCAAGTAAAAAGTAAAAGTATAGCAAGACAAAAATTGGGGATGTAACAAGTAGGTCACCAACTTGAAATATCTGGGGTTTGACTCTGTGATTGTAGCTCCTGGACATCCTTTGTTGATAAGCTTTTAGATGGTTGAAGGCATGTTGTCTTCTTTCTTCCAGCAGCTCTAACTCTTGAAGTCTAGAAACTCTGTATTCTTCATCAGATATGAGGCCTTTTAACGACACTCGCAAGGATGGGATCTTGACTTCAATGGGCAAGATGGCTTCATATCCGTAGACTAGGGAGTATCGTGTTGAACCTGTGGGTGTGTGAATACTTGTGCAGTAGGCCCACAATGCAACATTCAATTGGATGTGCCAATCACGACCAGCATCATTGATAGTCTTTTTCAAGATTTTTAAGATGGTTTTATTCGATGCCTTTGCCTGGCTGTTTCCTTGGGGATAATATGCGATGGAAAAGCGGTGTTGGATGCAAAATTTGTCACACAATTCTTTGACATCCCAATTTTTGAATGGTCACCCATTATCTATGATAATGGATAAAGGGATACCATAGCAACAAATGATATAGTTCAGGATGAAAGAGGCAATTTGTTTGCCCCTGACATTGGTGAGGGGTACGGCTTCAATCCACTTTGTAAAGTGCTCAGTGGTGGTTATGATGAATTTATGGCCACTGGATGATGGTGGATGTATCTTGCGCACTAAGTCAAGTCCCCATTAACAGAATGGCCAAGGAGTCATTAATGGTTGCAGCTCCTGTGTTGGTGCATGTATCAGGTTCTCATGGATCTAGCATTGTTACATCTTTTTACAAAATGATATGAGTCTTTTTCCATAGTAGGCTAGTAGTATCCCATACGAATGAGTTTCTTAGCCAATGAAAGACCACTAGAGTGGGTTCCACATACACCTTCATGTACTTCACTCAGGATGGTTTGATATTCCTCGCTATCGAGACACCTAAGGAGAGTACCATCTAGACCTCGTCGATACAGGGTGTTGGTGATAATGGCATAACAGGATGCTTGGCGAATGAAGGTTCTCTTTTGGTTACTTGAGAGATCAAGTGGTAGGGTATTCTTCTTTAGATAGGCAAATACTTTTCTGTATAGGGGAGAATCAGATCCTACAATGTGGCAAATGATGTGGGATTTAGGGGTGTTGTATGCAGGATGGGACACTAGCTCTACCAAGAACTCATAATGTGATTGGTTTTTAGGGAAATCCAAGAGAGATGCAATCATTGCCATGGCGTCTGCTACTTTGTTTTCCAACCTTGGTATCTACTAAAAAGAGATGACAACAAAGTATTCCTTGAAGTCGTCTACCATACGCTTGTATGGTATTAACTTCTCATCCTTTGTTTGGTATTCATCGTTTATCTGGTTAATGATGAGTTGTGAGTCGACATACACATGAAGTTCTATCACTTTCCATTCCACTGCTAGCTTGATGCTAATGAGCATGTCTTCATACTCAACCACATTATTAGTGCATGGAAAGAGTAGCCTGTACAACTTTGGTATGGTGTCTCCATTTGGTGTGATCAACAAGATACCTACTTTAGACCCATGTTGAGTATATGATCCATCAAAGTATAGTTTCTAGGTTGTTGTGATGCTAAAGATATACTCATCTAGAAATTCAAAATTTAATCAAGTTGTCGCTTGTTAAAGGTACATCTGCTAGTTGATCTGCAATCACTTGCCCCTTTATTGCTCGTCTACTTACATAGTCAATGTCAAATTCACTAAGTATCATGACCCATTTTATATATTTGACCTGTTAGGGTAGCTTTGTTGAGAAAGTATTTTAATGGGTCAATCTTGGCTATGAGCTTGATGGAGTGTGAGAGCATGTAATGTCTCCATTTTTATGAAGCAAACACAACAGCAAGACATGCTCTTTCAGTTGATGTATATTGGAGCTCGTAACCTACTAGTGTTTTGTTGATCTAGTAGATCACTTGTTCCTTTCCTTCATGATTTTGTTGTGCAAGAAGAGCTCCCAGAGCTGTTGGTGTAGCTGAGATGTAAATTAACAATGGCTTGCCCTGGATCAGTGGCATCAATATAGGGGGTTTCATTAGATACTCCTTTAAATGTTGAAAAGCTTGTTCGCATGAGTCATCCCACTTGAAGGGAATGTTCTTATGGAGGAGATGTGTGAATGGATGACACTTATGTTCACAAGAGACACTGTGTGGATTCATAAGTGTTGTCATTGATGGCAACAAAGTCCATCCCACACATCCGTAGTACATAATATGCCTATACCAGAAGATAGATTGAAGATAGTTTTGGTCCGATGAACAAGAACAAAGTATTTAACAAGGTTTGACAATCAGGTCCGGATCTCTCAGATGGTGTAACTCAACAAGTTGCAGACTTGGACAAGTCAAGAGGGGTATCATAACTATTGTATTCTAGAGATTTAGCCTCCGGTGATAAAGCAAGAAAAAGATATGAGCATCTGAGTGTTGGGTTCCAGTCAGGCAGAGAAGACAGAGGAAGAACTGACCTGCAGAATATCAGACTTCAATCTGGATGTGTAAAAGGTACTGATCAAGTAATCTGTGATATTATACATTGTTAGCTGACATGATTAATGACTTCTATGCCTATGTTTTGATGCGCATCACTAATCAAGCATGGATTCAGCTGACAGATTAATAACTTGCAAATATCTTAGGTGTTCTTGTTGCTGACTAAGAAGTTGTTGGAAATCCTTGATGCAGATATATATACCTGATGGATTCAAGCCTATAAGTGTGTGGAAGTGATAATATGTATGGTCAAGTGCAAAGAAAAGTAGAGACAAGTGCGAATGCAGTAATTCAATCCTGGAATGTGACAGGAAAGTGATATCGAGCAGAGGAAGAATGAAATGTGCCAAATTAGTATATTGTACCTAACCGAAACTGAAATCCTGCATGCATAGATGTTGTTCATTAGTTCAGACACCTTGGTATCATCTATAAGCATTTGTAGATTGTAAGTCTCTTGTAGGCAGTGGGCCTTTTATGAGCAGTGTACTTGAGTAGTGAGCCCTAATTGGCAAGTGCCAAATTTGTACTCTTTATTCTTCTAACAGAGAATACAATCTTGGGTTAATTACCCTGTGGTTTTTCCCTTAACAAGGTTTCCATGTAAAAATTATTGTGTAATGTGTTAATTTTTTTTTCAACTTTAATGATGGTCTTGCTTTGGCATAACATTAAAAGATAAGTTAAGAAAAGGAAAGAAAATAGAAAAGTTATAAGATACTTGATTCACCCCCCCCCCCGTCTCAGTTATCTGCATTATTTCCAACAACTTATTTGCCAGTTGAGAGATGAACCTTTTTATAGATTGTAGCTTTCCTTGTAGAGATCGCAACTGACTAAGATTTTTGGGAGGTGGCATTTCCATGATGGCTTTTTCCTTAGTTGGGTCTACTTCGATTCCATTGGTGGACACTATGTATCTGGGGAGCATGCCGGATGTGACTCCAAATACACACTTCTTCGGGTTGAGGCACACATTGAACTACTCCAATCTTGTGAAGATCTTGTCTAATACTGCTAGGTGTCCTTCTCTTGTGAGTGATTTCGCTGAGATATCATCTACATAATCTTCCATGATTGTGTGCGTCATGTCATGAAAGATCATAGTCATTGCCCGCTGGTATGTTGCCCCCATATTCTTTAGTCTGAATGGCATGATGTACCAATAGTAGGTACCCCATGGGAATGTGAATGCTATTTTGTGCTAATCCTCTAGTGTAATTTTGATTTGGTTATATCCAGAGAAACCATCCATTAGGGACAACATAGTGTGCCCTGTCGTGAGATCTACAATAATGTCAATGTTGGACAAAGGGAAATCATCTTTTGGGCATGCTTTATTCAGGTCTCTAAAGTCATTGCATAGGCGAATCCTTCCATCTGGTTTGGAGATAGGCAAAATGTTTGAAATCTATTCTGGGTAATCTATGGGATGGATATACCCCACATCCAACAGCTTCTTCAATTCTTCTTTTACCATGAGGGTGATATGCGGATGCATTTTTTGTAGTTTTTGTTTTACTATTTTAGCTCCTGAAGCTATTGAAAAGTGATGCATTATGAGATTTGGATCTAGGCCTGGCATATCTGCATATGACCTAGCAAAGTTGATTTGTTTCCTTTTGAAGAATTCGGTGAACTCTGGATTCTCTTGTGTTGGGAATCAAGGTGTCTCAACCTTGGTAATTATCTGCATTTGTAATGTTTGTATTTATTATTTAATTTCCTATGTTGTAAATAATTAGAAATTCCACTTTGTCATATTGTGGGATGTGGCACGGTGATGTGTCAATCCTACATGGATTATGACAACTTGTTATTTTGTCCTCACATGAGGAGATAAGCGTCCCACTTAGTGGTAGGAATATTCTACCATGTGTCGGCATCTTCTATGTTGTGTAAGGAATGTTTGACCGAAACAGTTATGATGGATTCCTATGACGAATCTATGACATGTAGGAGTCGAGAATAGAAGGTTGTAAGACGGGTAATGACATGTGTCATGTAGCATCTTTGAATGAGGCATATTTGGGTGCCCCAAGGTGGAATATGATGTGTTGTAAGAGAATATGTTATTTATAGCATGTGTATGACAGATTCTCTTACAGCTGTAAGTTGTAACCGCTATGACAGATTCTATGACGGTAGTAAGTGTCGTAAGAGCATCTGTCATAGTCCATTTTGGAAATAGGTGACCACTTTGGGATGGGAGCTATGGACAAGTGTTAGACATATTCTACAATGTTGACCAAGTGTCCCTAGGCATGGATTTTGGTCCAAGATGCCATATTGGACACCCATTCCAAGAAAGGTCCAAAATTGCCTTGTATGTTCTATTTAAACAGGTGCTTGGAGATGGAGTTTGTATCACAGATTTACAGGTACTGTTATTTTTCGGGATTGACTCCAGACACAAGTGTTAAAGACCATTGAAGCTTGCATTGCAAGTGTATTGTAAACATTCTTTCATATTTGTTAATACATTGTGCAGGTTTCTGAGTGTGGGGTTTTTCACCCGATAAGGGTTTTCCTCATCGTAAATCTTTGTCTCTCTTCTTCTGTCTACTTTTTGGTTCTTCTATTTTATTGTTATATCTCATGTTAATGGTTTTAACATCTCTGTAATAGTTAGGATAAAGTTGAATTTGCATAGCCCTCTCCTCAATAGATTAGTGTAAGAAGCGTTTCCGCACACCTAGCTTCCTTTCATCTTGTGCTGATAATGATTTTACCATGTGGATTATCCTTGGATTTTCCTTTGTGCTGATGCTGACTGGTTATGTGGTTTTGATCAAGATTATGGATCTCTCCTGATGTGTTAGATTGGGAAGAGTGTTAAGCTTTTCATCTTTCGGCGCCTTAGAGAGGTTTTCACCGTTGGATACGCTTTCATCTTTTTACTATTTTCATGATCTAACACTACTGCAAAGCGGTTTTCACCATTAGACCTATCTTTCATTTTTACATTTTTGAGATTGAAAGGCCTAGCACTCTCACCAAAATAAGTCCTATCATTGAGTTCTATCGCATAGCTAGCTCTGTGGTCCCTTGCAGGTATATGTTCTTTAAGTTCTAGATAGTCAATGATGGCTTCATCATTCTGAAAGGTATCTAGCTCAGGGGTGGAGTCTTGTAAATCCCATTCTATGAGTTCAGGATGTAACAATGGTAATGGGTCATCAGGTTGGTTTGGTTTGTGGCTAGTGATGGTCAAGATGGAGGAATTGGTATGATTATTGTAAGCATTGACAATGCCTAAGATGGTACTCTCCACTAGTTGTTCTGTCAAGGGGTACATCATTCATTCCTCACGAACCTCACTATCATTATTAAGAGTATCAAACTCTAGAGGTCTAGATGGTGAGCCTTGTCCCCCTTGAGTTGTTTGGGTTGAGGTATACTGTTGGACTACATCAATATCTTTTTCATTGCAAGATAGTTCAGAGAGACTATCCCACTCATATTCATTGGAGTCTGTTTCACTCCATGGTTGTAGCCTGTGGATTTGTTCTACTAGGTTAGTAGAAGCTATTTCTTTTTGTTTTCCTTTATTCTTCTCCTTTCCTATGGTCTTTTCTTTGCCTGTGTATCCTAGACCTATAGTGTCTCAGGCGGCTAAAGAAGAAGGTTGAATAGGCGCAATGATACCATCTTTTCTCAATCCCAAGGGACCATGGCCGTCATACCCCATCCTTTGCAAGATAGATAACCCTTGACCATACTGTTCGGTTTGCATTTGGCCTTGTGGTTCATGTGAGTTGGTTTGACTACCTTCATCCTTGTATAGCCACTGTAGGATATCCTTTTCATCACTCTCATCTGATAAGCTTCCCCATTTAACAAAAGGTCCTTTGTGAGTTTCCAAAGTCTTGGGCTTGTGTATGGAAGGTTTTCCATAAGTTTTGGGAGAGATGGGTAGTTGTTCTAGGCAAAAGGATTGCACAATGGTATACTCTCTAACTCCCTTGTCTTTGAGATTGACTTTGAGTTTAGATGCCTTGCAAGAAGAAGGTAGTGATTTTGGGTCAATTCGGGATGAAGATGAGGAGGAAGCACAATTGGTAGGGATGACAACCTCAAGTTTTGAGTGGATGGAGTTGCAATACTGAAATGGGTCAGGGTCTCCTTGAATAGTGATTTCTTGGCCATTGTGGTGAAACTTGATGCATTGATGGTAAGTTGATGGTACAACTTGCATTGCATGTATCCAAGGTCGCCCAAGAAGGATATTATATGCTAGATCTATAGATAGCACCTGGCATACCACATCTTTCACTACTAGTCCCACTCTGATAGGTAAAACAATGGAGCCTTTTGAAGTCCTTTCCTCTTCATCATATGCCTTAATGGTAATTTTCTTTTGGGATCAATGACATGCTTTGAAAACCCCAATGCAAGGATAAGTTTTAAACTGCAGATATTTAAACCTACTCCTCCATCTATTAAGACTCATCTTACTTTATGTTTGTGGATGAAGGCTTCAATGTGTAGGGATGCATTATGTAGTTGTGTGATGGACATGTCATCGTTTTCTATGAAGGTCAAGAAATGAGGTGTGGTTAGGTGGTCTACCATGGCATGGAATTGCTCTTCTACTAAATTAGTTGGGACTGTGGTTTCTGAGAAAGCTTGTTCGAGGATGGCCTTGTGGGATGGGGATAGACGCAAGAGCTCCAAAATGGAAATGTGTGCTGGTGTTTTGTGGAGTTGCTCTAATACATTGTACTGGTTAGACGTGGATGGAGTTTTGGATAGAGCCCCTTGAAGAGTAACTTTTCCACCGTGGCTGGTCACATTACAATCAAGGTTTTTGTTTATAGTGATGACATTGATATGCGCGTCACTTTCAAAAATGTGGTTAACAACATAATCATAAGACACATTTGTATAGTTGGCATTGTTACCCCTATTATTGTTTTGGTTTGAAGAACCTCCCTCTTCATAGTTGGGGAGTGGATTCTTGAATGCCAATGGTCCTCATTAGATCCTTATCCCTTAACTTTGACCACTTTTTGATCCACCAAGTCTTGAAGTAAGTTTTTGAGGCTTTGGCAATCATTAGTCTTGTGTCCCTTGCTTCTATGATACTTGCAAAAGTATGAGTCTTTCCACCAAGGAGGTTTGAATTTAGATTCATAATCACATGTCATTGGAAGTGTTATGACATTGTTTGATATGAGCTTCCACAGGGCTGATTCCAGTGATTCTCCTAAAGGTGTGAACTTTCATCGAGGAGGAAAGTTAGTGGGTCGTGACGCATTATTTTTGGGCTCGTTTTGCAATGTGTTATTTTGCGGATTGGACAAGTTGAAGATCAGTTGTTTTGGGATCACTTGTTTTGTATCCACGACACCGTCATTGACAATGTTTTTATTCTTGGTCCAAAACCTCATCTTGTCCATGTTATTATTGGAGCTAGGGGTTTCCTTGTAGCTTTTGACTTGTCCTTTGGCTATCAAAGCTTTTTCAATGAGTAACCCCATTTCAATGACCTTACTAAATGAAGTAGGACATTGGATTTGTATTTGGTAGCTAAGATCATCGTTTAGGTTGTGGACAAACATCTCAAGCATTTGTTTTTCTGGCATATGATATGGACACTTGATGGCCAGTTGTCTCCATCTTTGCAAAAAAGAGGTGAAGGATTCTCCACCCTTTTGTTTGGTGTTACAAAGATCTAACATTGAGATTTTATGCTCAATGTTATAGGAGAAATGAGTGACAAACTTATCCACTAGATCATTGAAAGTTTGGATGCGAAGAGGTAGGCGAGAGAACCATTCCATATCTTTTCCTCCCAAGCTCCTTGGGAATAGTCGCATGAGATAGGTTTCATTGTGGGCGACTTCAAGACATGCTGCACTAAATTCTCTGATATGGTCTCTTGGATCACCCTTTCCTCGATATTTGTCAAATTTTGGTACCTCAAATTTTTAGGGGAAAGGTATCATGATCAAGCCTTTGTCAAAAGGATATGGTGAAATATCCACTAGAGAGTAGTGCTTTAAGGATGCTCCAGTTTGAATGTCTGAGAGTTGTTGTTGCAAGACTTAGATTTGTTGAGTCAATAAGTCTAGAGGGTTTGTGGTATCCTTTGTCTTGTCTATTTTGGGAACCTCTTGTGTGATCTTGGGAGTTTCCATGCCATTCGTAGAGGTGGTGTCTTTTAAGGTGGAGATGTCAAAATATGACGAAAGTTTGGTCCCTTGCTGTGCTAGCATAAGGAAATACTTTTGAGGGTCCATGTTTAGGACCTTGTCCATCATCTTTTGAAATTTTGAGTCTTGTAAAGCACCAATTAGTTCCTCATATAGGATTTCTTCCTCTCCATCACTGTGAGATGGAGATGCTATGTCTTTGTTCAAAGGATCCATATCTTTCTTTTCTTTAGATTTTTATCTAGTTGCAACCATAAAAACCATTTGATGGGGGTGAATGTTGGATGAAAATGCTTGTGAATGGACATTTTTGGTGTGTTTGAAATGACAAGATTTTTCCTAAGGTTCAAATTTGATCTATTGTTTGCTCAAACAAATGTGCTCTTGAGGTGAAAGATAGTCAAAGTAGGGAGAGTTGATCACCGCTATTGATATGGACTACTTTTATCAAGATTACACTAGTGTAGTTCCAAGATGAAGGATGATATATCCTATTATGAAACTAACTAGATTTTTGTTTTGAATTTTGGTAGATCTTAATGACACCTTAGTAGGAAACTTAATTTGCTTTGTTTGATGTTTTTACTATGGATGATATGGCAAATGGAAATGATTTGGAAAATGGATGCAAAACTGATTTGTATGGTTTTTATGAGATCACAAACAAGGTATATGCAATAATGGGTATCCAGAACTGGTTCAAAATTTTCTCAAAAGTGTATTGAATAGCTCTCTGTTTTGCATGCACAGCTTCATATGCACAGGAAAAATGGTCAAAGGCACAACTATGTAGGTCAAATGCATAGATCTGGTCAAAGTGCTCTAATTTCTAAATGCACAATACTGTGGTTCATATGCATCGCTCTGTGCATCAAATGCATAAAAGTATTGTATGCGCAACAAAATGTCTCAAATGCGCAGTAGAATGGGTCATTTGTGCAATAGGATTAAATGCGCAACAGAACTTGTCATATGCCTAGCAGAATGGTTTAAATGCATGAAACTACAAGTAGTGTTGTCTTTTTGTTTCAATTTTTTCAATCTTGGCTTGTTTTCACAATGTTTCTTGAAGCAAGTCTGGTATTTTTGCTAGTGATTTGTATCAATTAGTTGCAATAAAACATGTCAAACAAGAAGATTCCATGTTGTTTTTACAAATTTGCAACCAAAAGCAAGCACAATCCTAAGGTTAGCAAGGACAGTATTTGTTGAGTTCCAACTTGCATTTTACCCCAGCCACTTGCATAAAGGTGTGACAGATAGTAACTTGGTAGCACCGACTCCCCTCCATAGCACTCACTTCTCATGCATACCAAGTTATGGTTCCTTTGAAGAGTTAAACCTTTCTATCTCTACACTAAATGAGTGTATGACGTTGGACAATTCTAGAGGATTTTCATCCTATGTCAACAAATAGGGGTTTTCAGATTTTTAAACAATTGGGTCTTTAGTATGGACATCCGTTCGGGTGGTTACACATGCGGTAATTCACTCCGATAAGGAGGCTTCCCAGCCTGCAGAGGTTACACTCTATAGGGTTTTGGGGGAAACATTTGTTGGTGTAACACAACAGCACCCGTGGTTTACAATTTTCATCACAAACCTAATTTATTTATAGTGACTTGGAGGTAGCTTGGCCTTAGTCTCTTATCACTTAAGGTCGTCCCACTTGGAAGGAAGGAATTCCAAGGGCAGGCCTTGTTGCAAATATGTGCCTATGATGTGTTGTCATTGATGTCAACATATCCCTTTGTCAGAAATAGGAGAAACAGTGCATATCAGTGAAGTAGATTGCTCTGCATTTCCAGAGGAATGAAGATCAAAGCACGCAGACAAACAGCTGTGTAGAGGATTGTCTAGAGTAGCTCCAGTTAAGATTTGAGAGGTCCGCATGAAGATTTGAAGAAGCTATGGCCATCTGAGTAGAACCAGGTTTTGCAGTGTTCAAAAGAGACAAAGTGATAGGAAATTGGTCCGGATTGCTCCGCAATGAAAAATTATGATCTACGGATCTAAAGGCATGTTTGGGAAGTCATTGCATATCTTCAACTCAAGTGGTTCATGGTTTGGAGGTCCACAAGCAATCTTTCTAGTGTGACAGTCATAGCAGACAATGTTCTTGAGGTTCCAGATGAAGATGCAAGTGATTCTAGTGATCTGAAGTGGTGCAATTATTCCTTATGATTTCATTATGCTTGTGGAGGTCTCTGGATCATGTACCTACTATGTTGGTGGTCCACATTGAGATTTGAGCTTATGGCTGAAGATTTCTTCTTGAGTGTTGTTGTTCATTCTAGTTTTGGCCAACTGGATGCTTTGTGCATGTTGCGGATGATCTAAGAGAGGTTCTATGAAGTGTGGCATGTTGTTTGAGAAAGATTCAAGTCCCAGCTATGTTTGGCCGACAATACAATGATTGTTACATCCTTAATTTTTGTTTTCCTATACTTTTCACTTTTATTGGGACATAATAAATCTATTGTGATGTTATAGATTAATGCCAAGAAAAGACATGGTTTGTATTGATTGTTATTTACGAAATTATGAAAATGATTATGTTTATATCAATTTAATAATTGCTTATGAGAATTTGGGTTATTATTTGAATAATGATGCACTGATCGTAATCTGTTGATTTCAAGTTGAAACAAGAATACTGACTTTCAGATGACTCTCAAAGAAGAGAGAGAGAGAGAGTATCTTTAAGACATGGTTTGTATTGATTGTCATTTATGAAATTATGAAAATGATTATGTTTATATCAATTTAATAATTGCTTATGAGAATTTGGGTTATTATTTGAATAATGATGCACTGATCGTAATCTGTTGATTTCAAGTTGAAACAAAAATACTGACTTTCAGATGACTCTTAGAGAAGAGAGAATCTTTCAAGGAGAGAGATATAGACCTTGGGTTATGAGTGGTTTATTTTCCAAATCGAGTATAAGTGTTTAACGAAAACATGGACCAATGTGTCATAAGAGGTAAGTCTTGTCTTGTTAGTTTTCTTCTAAACCTAATCGACAGATAGTCAATATCTCATGAATCATTGCGAGTCGTAATGTGTCATCATAGTCGTTAGTAGCATTAACGACATCATTTGAATATGAACTATGGCTATTTACGTTTAACATAAACATTATGACATCCCGGTTGTAAAATGGTTGTGTTATTATTCTTGAGTCACTTGAGGTTTTATTGTCGATTCTTAACGTCAAGACATTTTTGTCGAGTTAAGATGACATGAATATTGTCAACGGATTGTGATGGGGAGGTAAACTCGACCCATTCACATCATCCATAAACCTTAGTGGTCAAATTGAGTTGATCGTCAAATTATCATTAATCACTTTCTCTATTATCATGTATATCTATTCTTTTCTTGAGACGTAATGAAGAGGGAATCTTTAAACTTTTAGGAGGCAATTACTGCCCACACTTTCTTTATAAGTAGTGCATGTCTTTTATTGTGGAGAAGTCCACAATTTGTGCGCATTTGTTTTAACCAACTCTGAGTGGACGAGAGTGGTTAGGCTTGAATCAGAGTTGTTATTTAATGATTTAAGTTGTGTGTTCATTATAGCATTGAGTGGTGCTTCTAAACTACGAACACCTCTCAATTTGTTGGATGAACCTTGTGCTATTAATGGCATATTGCTCACTGCCTTGTAAGGGGTCTTTACTATTTCAGGTAAGTGGTTTTTGGACGTAGTGGGAGTTTTAAGGAATAGGGACTGTGTTGTTAAAATAGGAGAGCATAGAGGTTAGTGAGGAATGGATTTCTCATGTTATAAATATAGTTATGGTTTAACAAAACCCTGAGATTTGCTCTTTTGGTGTCTGCATGCTCATATAGTGGGCAAATAGAGGCTTTATTTTGAGAGATATTCATAGCCTCGAGGGAGTTTCTTTTAACAAACCTCTTTGTGGAATCATTAAAGGTAATTATTATACTTGAGTCAGTGACCGGATAGTGATAGGAGCGTGTAGGTCTTTTTGAGGGTCATCGTAAACTCAGTAAAGGAATAGTGTCATGTAACTTAAGTGAATTAGTTTTAAACCAACTTCTAATGATAACTTAGTTATTATCATGAGTCATGGAGTTTCAGGTGTCGATCCTTTTGAAGTTGTTGGTCGTGAGGGTATGGGAAATGATTTTTAAATGTTGTCATGGGAGTGTTTGTAGAAGAGGGAGTATTCATGTCATAAAAGGGTGTGCTTAACACAACATAAAGGATAGAGTAACTATCTTAGCAGATAGGCAATATAGTTTAGTTGGTGCACCATTTTTCAATGAAATCTTGAGTCAAGGATAGAAGGGCATCGTCATCATAGAAGGCAGGAGCTCTGTTATCTATAGTGAAGAGATTTATTAATGTAGAAGGTAGGATAGCGTAGAGCTATCATAAGAAAGGACAACATGAATAGCTGGAGAGTAAAAGGAAGATATCAGAGAGTTGCGAGGATGATCATAATCTGCCAGAAGATTTGGATAGGTTATCTTCTTATAAGAAATCTTCTTCTTTATAAGTATTACAAGCTTTTATTCTTTACCTCAAATGCTTTTTGAGCAGAGGCTTTGGTATTTGTCAGTAGATAACTTAGTTGTCTTATGCAAGGCCATATGTTAAAATATAGATAGTTTATGAATGTAATTGTCATAGAGGTATCTGAGTTATATATGCTCATACCAAATAGTTTTACCTCAACACTGAGTAAACAGTTTAATTATGTTTATGGGTTTCATATAAACCATAGTTTTCAATATTAACCAGTATATTATGACAATGTAGAGCTTGCATGCATTAGGATACTATGGGAAATAAGTACTCTTATTATCGAAGAGAACACTTTAGTTCTAATAAATATTATCTCTATGAATAAACTTTGTTGTGAGGGTGCATTGAGTGAGATGTTTTCCCTACATCTAGCTTAGATGAAAACACTTGTTATATTATTGTTTCAACATAACATATTTTGTATAAGAGAAAGAGAAACCTAGACTTGGAATACAATTAGACAACAAATGGAATTAGTCCATTGTCTTTTGGGAGTCAAACCAAACTTAGGCAAAGTTTAGATTCGTATTTGAACCTTTGGTTCAGATAAATCTAAAATTATACTTGTGAAATGATCTAGACATGTTTCAAAAGATTTAAATGACCTCTTAGTCAAAAGTAGACTAGAGGATAATCATTTCTTATGATATTCTTACTTTCTAGAATATGTATGATTGTTACTCCATTGTGTTGGAATAGGATAAATAAAACCCTAGTTTAACCTAGA
Organism: Cunninghamia lanceolata; assembly: GCA_027924645.1. NCBI lineage: Eukaryota > Viridiplantae > Streptophyta > Pinopsida > Cupressales > Cupressaceae > Cunninghamia > Cunninghamia lanceolata. Next base: position 2,767,396 of record BSBN01000671.1, on the reverse strand, counting down.
AGGGTTAAAGATTATTGATGACACCTTTACGATTATAACCCATTAGTTATTTTATGGGCCTATACATTAAAGGGTCGAGAAACCTAAATATTAAATGCTTCATCTATCTTATTGAAAATAGATTTTTTTTAACCTTAGGTAGAGAAAACTATTTATTGGGTTACAAGTCGACTTGAGATATAAGTCATAAGCCTCAGGTTTTGCAAGCATGCAAGAGGTATGGTTAGTCAACCATAAAGTGTATTATATCTTATTGGTCACAACTTCTCTTAGCTATTACTTGTCGATAAGTGGTGAATCTCAAATGTTGCAAAGATGCAAAGAGAGAGATACCCAAGAATAGATAGTCATTCCATAAAGGTCAATGGAGCAGTGACAGTGTCTTATGAATACACCTAAGTTAGAAAAACTTGATTTGAGTTAGACGTAACTCTTTAGTTAAACCTTAACTTGACCCAGATATGGTAATTATTTATATTAAATCATTGTGATCATTATATAGATCATGATTGAAGGGACAAGTACCCTACTTATGTATATTTATTCTTGTAAGAAAGGAAATAGTTTCCTAGACTATGATGCTTATCGTGGGTAAGGTAACCATCTTAGTCGTTATAAATCAATTTGAAATTCTTATGAGTTGATAAGTCTTGGATTTTGGGTTTTGCAATGATGCAATGAGAATCCTCATAAAAAAAGGTAGCCGATAAGGTCTATGGAAAATAGATAGTGAATGTAAACTTGTCTAGGTCGAGAAGACTAAAATATTGAAATTGTCTTGACTTCATAAGTTGAATGTAGTTGACCAAGTCAAACTATAGGAAGATGATAATATCCAAGTTGAGTTGGGGTGGGAGAACATTACAACAATGTTCATTGCAAACATCAATTTATATTGAAACTATGGCCATAGTAATGCATATGTCTCTGCATGCATTATCGGTTCACTATATCTGGATTACACAACCTATCATAAATCATACTTAGCTAGAGGGTATCTAGGGTTGTATGATTGATAGAGTTGTGTAGGATACAACACTATGTACTCAGAAAGGCAAATTACCACTGGTCACCTTTGGTCTATATTCCTCATGAAGGGTGGGGCCACTTCCTATGTGGAAGATGTGTGGGAGACCACCAGTCTGTGGATGGAGGTAAATGACTGGAAAGATACTCTCTCTCTCTAGCAGAAGACATGCCAAGGCTTGTGATAAAGATGTCAGATTTCCAGATGCAGTATATCTTTGAGACTTGTATTAATTGAGACTATGTAAAACATTATCCAATGCAAATATTTGTAATTGATTTACTTTTGTAAACATTGTACTTGAGAAAGACAATATAGTTTATTGTATTTTGTAATGAGAAATCTTGTAATTGTAGTTACTTGATTATATGTTGAATAAAAGAAATTTTTTCCTATGTGGAAGATGTGTGGGAGACCGCCGGTCTGTGGATGGAGGTAAATGACTGGAAAGATACTCTCTCTCTCTAGTAGAAGACATGCCAAGGCTTGTGATAAAGATGTCAGATTTCTAGATGCAGTATATCTTTGAGACTTGTATTAATTGAGACTATGTAAAACACTATTTAATGCAGATATTTGTAATTGATTTACTTTTGTAAACATTGTACTTGAGAAAGACAATATAGTTTATTGTATTTTGTAATGAGAAATCTTGTAATTGTAGTTACTTGATTATATGTTGAATAATAGAAAATTTTTCTCTATCTCATTTTTACCTTGTTAAATTACTTATGGTAAATTATCTGAGTTTACTATGTTTTTAGAACATGGATGTTACATATGGTATCAGAGCTACTAGGTTTGGCACTAGGGCTTATGAGTCCACTATGCTAACCTGTAGTCAACATTATGCTGTTAGCTAATGTTTGAAATTTCTTGTGCCAGAATGGCGTGGAGAAGAACCAAGAAAACTGCTAGAAAGTTTGTTCCCCAACATTTGCCTGAATTAGTGGTTAAGAAGAAACCTATCGAGGAGGTTGAACTTAAAGAGCATATTATTTACTCTGAAGGTGCATGGCTGGAGGATTTAGAGACTTTTGTTGATGCACTTAAGCGTATTTGGCTAGAAAGAAAACAACATTTTGAACTGGCCAAGAATCCTACTATTTCTACTTGTGTAGTAAGAACCTAGTAAACTATAGCCAGTCATGACATGTCACTTGGGGGTTGTTGTGATACTTTTGTTTAGGAAAAGAGGTGTTGGAGGAGAATCTGTGTACATCCACCCTCTATGTTTGTTTAATTGGAAGATTGTTAAATTGACAATGACATGTAGTCTTGTCGTATCAACTGTACAAATAAGGATGTAGTTACTCCTGAATAAATTACAATAAAGATGACAATGTTTTGTATCAATCTTTTGATTGTTATGAGATAAATATGTTTGATGTTTTGAGTTGCTTCGATTCAGAAAACTATTAGATAACTTGTTTTTCTGGTATGAGAAAAATGACATGTTTCTTTCAAGAACCAAACAAGGGTAAGAGTTTAGAAGAGAATAAACCATCAGTTAATCTCTTGATCAAATTGGAGTAATCCTAACCATGTTTGTAAAAACTAAGGAGATACCTGGTATTTTGGAAAAGAAAGTATGAGATCAAGGAAAACTTGAAGGGGGGAAAATGAGATTTCTGATGGGATGAGAAAGGAAAATCACCAAGAATATAGAGTGAGTAATGAAAATCCTAAAACTTTAGACCCTAAAAGGAAGCAAAGGATAGGCTAGCCATAGAACTATCCTAGATATGAAGAGAGTCATTTCACAAAAGTTGATGGAACAAGTGATTGAAGCAACTAAAAATTTTATTCCTCCTAGAGTTTTCGATAAGATACCCAGAAAAGTACCTTGCCTTATGACAGCTATAGAATTAATGGAATCAAAGCCCCCTTTATAAGAATTATTGGCTAAAGGTTTGAATTAGATCTGGTATTTTACCATGGGGTGCACTAGCTATCTTTGTCAAGAGAAAGGACATAACTCTGTAATTGTGTATTTAGTAGATCGTATGCTCATTAAAGCAACGATAAAGAACAAATATCTTTCACCACGTATTGATGACATCTTTGATTAGATGCATGGAACTATAGTTTTTTCAAAGATTGATTAGCGATCAATATATCATCAGTCAAGATTGAAGGATGAGGATACCCTTAAAACAACTTATAGGACAAGAAATAGGCACTATAAGTTTGTAGTATTGCCTTTTGGACTTACAAATGCCTCTATCATATTAATGAATCTTATGAACAGTGTGTTTTAGAGATTGCTTAGATAAGTTTGTTCTAGCCTCTCTGGAAGATATACTTAATTATCCTAAGAATGAAGGAGAACATTGCCAATATGTGCAAGTGATTCTACAATGGTTAAGAGAAATGATTTGAGTGGATAGATAAATGTCAAGAGGCAATTGAACAGAGTGGTTGATGCTCTGAGTCTGAGGGGATATATTTCTTCAATTATTACTATTCATGCAAACTTTAAAGATTAAGTGTTGCAAAATTTATTAGGTGATGAGTAATATGAACAAGTCAAGCAAGCTCTTATGATAAATCCTAAAGATTCAAGATGTGATAGGTCCATCCGAGATTTGATGGAACAAATTACTCCCTTTGGAAGATGCGCATGCAGTGTCATTTGCAATGTATGGGTTATGCCTATTGGTTGATAACTAAGGATGAGTATAAGATTCCGGAGAAAGGCCCTTCAACTATAGATGAACTCAAGGAAGCTGAATACAACATTCGAGCTATAGAAGCATTGTTGAGTGCCTTGATTGATACATAAATGACAAATGTCCTGGAATTAAAAACTTCCCATGAAATCTGGAAAAAGTTGGAAACTTTGTATGAAGGTGATAAATATGTCAAATGTGCCAAGTTATAGAGCTTGAAGGGTATATACGAAAGGTTGATGATGAGTGAAGATGAAAACATTACTTCCTACATGCAGAAGGTGAATGAACTTGTGAGCAGTATCAAGAGTGCTGGTGAAATATTCAAAGAATCAGAGATTGTTGCCAAAATACTCATATCCTTACCTACAGCATACAAGCATAAAGTTGTTGGCATTGAAGAAATTAGGACTGTGACAACTATTACAAGGGATCAGTTGGTTGGTAAGCTTTCAGCATTTCAAATGAGTGACTTTGGTTATTCTCTTCCTAAATATGAAACTGCATTTAAGGCCAGTATTTCTAGAAAGCAAAGATATGATCCAGGTGAAAGCTCTTCAAGAAAGTTAACCAAATATCAGAAGGCAAAGAAGGAACTTGAAGAATATGAAACTGAGTTTGATGAACTTGAATCCCTTATTGTCAAAAGATTGCCAAGAGGATCTGATAAGTATGAAGGAAAGTTGCCTTGCAAATGTTTTGCTTGTAATAAGATTGGTCATTTTGCCTCAAGGTGTCTGAAGAGAGTTTCAAAGCCAAACCCTAACAGATCAAGGGCTCAGAATAAATGTTACTACATCCAAGAAGCTGAAGAAGGTGTCACTGATGATGAATTTGATATGGGAAGTAACTCAGAAAATGAATGGGTGTTCATTGCCATCAAAGAAGAAGATCCGGTGTCTACTAAATCTACTAGCTGTGTGAATGTGGAAAGTGCCTTGGCTACTCAGATTGAAGAAAAGGATGAATGGGTGATTGACAGTGGATGTTCTCATCATATCACTGGTGATAAAAGTAAGTTCATGAGTTTGGAAAGATATGAAGGTGGAATCGTGAAGTTTGGAGACAATTCAGCTGGTAGAATTCGTGGTAGAGGATGTATCTCTTTTGATGGTAAGAATAACACTAATGATGTTCTGTATGCAGAAGGATTGAAGCATAATCTTCTCAGTGTTGGATAGTTGGTTGACAAAGGGTATGATCTCCGATTCAAGGATGGAAAATGCAAAATTTTAGTAAGCTCCAGAACTGTGATTGCATCAGGTACACAAACTAAAGGTAACATCTTTCATTTAAGTGGTATTGGCAAAAGTTGTTTGATTGCTCAAATTGATTAGAGTTGGTTATGGTATAGAAGAATGTGTCATGTAAACTTTGATAACATTGTCAAGATAAGTACTACTCAGGCTGTGAGAGATCTTCCAAAGCTTATGAAACATGCAAATAGCATGTGCAAGGAATTTTAGTTGGGCAAACAGATCAGAACTACATTCAAAAGTAAGGAACAGTCTTCAAGTGGATTATTGGAGCTTGTGCACACTGATTTATGTGGTCCTGCCAGAGTTAGGAGTCTACAAGGAGACAGGTACTTCATGTTGCTGATTGATGACTACTCTCAGATGATGTGGGTCAATTTCTTAAGAGAGAAATCAAAGGCTCTTGACAAATTCAAGGTGTTCAAGGCTATAGTGGAGAATGAGATTGGTGTGAAGATAAAATGCCTGAGATTTGACAGAGGTGGAGAGTTTACCTCTGATGAGTTCAATGCATTTTGTAAAAAGCATGGACTAAGAAGACAGTTATCTGCCCCTAAGACTCCTTAGTAGAATGGAGTCATGGAAAGGAAGAACCGGACTAATCAAGAGGCTGCTAGAACCATGATGATGGAAGCAAATCTACCACATGTCTATTGGAAAGAGGATGTGAGTACTACTATCTACACTCTCAACTGAGTGTAGATCAAAGGTAATACTGGTAAAACACAAAATTATGGTTTGTTAATGCTCCTAATGTGAAATACTTCAGAGTTTTTGGTAGTAAATACTATATCAAAAGAGATGAGGATCTAGACAAGTTTGATGCAAGAAGTGATGAAGGAATATTTCTGGGTTATTCTAACCATAGCAAGGCATACCGATGCTTTAACAAGAGATTGAAAAGGATTGTTGAAATTACTAATGTCAGAGTTGATGAAAGCAAGGAGAGACCTTCTAGGTCTTGTGGATATGAATCTGATGATGAAAGTCCAAATGAAGTCCAAACTCAACTTCAGATCTAGACTGGTCTGGAGAACCCAGTGACTCAAGAAGTTAGTTAAAATGTTAAGGAACAAGCTCAAGAATCAAAAACTCAAGAAACTCCCAAAACCCCCAGGTATGTAGAGTTGAATCATTCTAAAGATCAAATCATAGGAGACAAGAATAAAGGTGTTCAAACTAGAAAAAAGAATTTCTAAAGATCAAGTGGAGTATTGTTTGATTTCAAAGATTGAACCAAAAATAGTGAATGAAGCTTGTAATGATGAAAATTGGGTAAAAGCAATGGAAGAAAAATTAATGCAAATTGAAAAGAATCATATTTGGGATCTTGTTCCTAGACCTGAAGACAAAAATGTAATTGGAACTAAATAGGTCTTCCAGAATAAACTAAATGAAGATGGTGAAGTTGTGAGAAACAAAGCAAGATTGGTATGGAAAGGATATTCTCAAGTAGAGGGAATTGATTTTGAAGAAACATTTGCTCCGGTGGCAAGAATTGAAGCAGTCAGATTATTTCTTGCATTTTCTACTTTCAAAGATTTCAAAGTTTACCAGATGGATGTCAAGTCAGCATTCCTGAATGGAGAGTTAGAGGAGGAATTCTACATTGAGCAACCAGAAGGATTCTAGTTGTCTGATCAAGAAGATATGGTCTGCATATTGAGGAAAGCTTTGTATGGACTTAAACAAGCCCCAAGAGCCTAGTATGCAAGATTAGATAAGTATCTGCTAAAGCTAGGATTTAGCAAAGGCACAACTGACAGCAATATTTATTTCAAGATTGATCATGAGCACATCTTGATTGTTGAGGTATTTGTTGATGATATCATTTTTGGTGGAAATGGAAGCATGTGTAAGAAATTTGGTGATCAAATGCAAAGCAAATTTGAGATGTCCATGTTTGGTGAAACAAATTTTTTCTTAGGTCTGCAAATCACTCGGTTAGATAAAGGCATCTTCATATCTCAGTCCAAATATTGAGAATTGTTGAAAAAGTTTGGAATGGAGGATTCAAAACTAGTGAGTACACCTATGGTAACCAGATGCAAGTTGAGTAAAGATGATGACTCCCCTAAGGTAGATCAAAAAAGATATAGATCAATGATTAGAGGACTGCTCTATCTGACTCGAACCAGACCTGATATTATGAATGTAGTTGGACTTGTTGCTAGATTTCAAGCTGATCCTAGGGAATCCTATGTTGTAGAAGTCAAGAATTTTCAAATATCTAAAGGGAACATCTGACTATGGCTTATGGTATCCTAAGGATGATGACTTCACTCTTCATGCATATACAGATGCTAATTGGGCAGGAGATGTGGATGACAAGAAAAGTACTAGTGGTGGTGCATTCTTCTTGGGAAGAAAGATGGTTTCTTGGTTGAGAAAAAAGGAGGCAATATCTTTGTCTACTGCAGAGGCAGAGTATATTTAGTAGTAGCAAGCAATCGTACTCAAGTCTTGTGGATCAAGCAAATGTTGAATAATATCATAATTGTGTTTGAAGAGCCTGTTACAATCTTCTGTGATAATTCAATTGCAATAAACATCTCCAATAATCTGGTGTTGCATTCAAAGACAAAGCACATATCAATCAAGTTTCACTTTTTTAGAGAGAAGGTTAATGAGAATGAAGTTGGATTGGAGTTTGTTTCTTCAAAGGATCAAATTACAGATATCTTCACTAAGCCTCTACCCAAGGATACTTTTGAGTATCTCAAAGAGAAGTTAGGGGTTATTACCCCTCCTGATCAGAACTAAGATGCACTAGGGTGCATTAGTCTGGTGGAATTCACAGTCATATCTTGTGATCCGGATTGATGTTAAGGAGGTACTACTTAGGGGGAGTAGTTAGTATGCAAATTTTGGAGATTAGTCTGAAACAAAAGGGGGGAGAAAAGACTACAAATATGTGCCCTTTTCCATTGATGTCAAAGGGGGAGAGAAGTCATGTGAAAAATAGTTGTTGATGAAAGGGGGAGCAGTGAAGAAAGTGGTTGCAAAATTGATAAGAGAAAGGAGGAGAAATCCTTGTCTTGATGGTTGAATCAGTTTTTCACATCATATGTTGCCACCAATGACAAAGGGGGAGATTGTTGCAAATATGTGCCTATGATGTGTTGTCATTGATGTCAACATATCCCTTTGTCAAAAATAGGAGAAACAGTGTAGATCAGTGAAGTAGATTGCTCTGCATTTCCAAAGGAATGAAGATCAAAGCACGCGGACCATATGGTTATGTAGAGGATTGTCTGGAGTATCTCCAATTAAGATTTGAGAGGTCCACATGAAGATTTGAAGAAGCTATGGCCATCTAAATAGAACTAAGTTTTGTAGTGTTCAGAAGAGATAGAGTGACAGGAAATTGGTCCGGATTGCTCCGCAATGAAAAATTATGATCTGCAGATCTAGAGGCATGTTTGGGAAGTCAATGTATATCCTCAACTCAAGTGGTTCATGGTTTGGAGGTCCGCAAGCAATCTTTCTAGTGTGATAGTCATGGCAGACAATGTTCTTGAGGTTCCAGATGAAGATGCAAGTGATTCTGGTGATCTGAAGTGGTGTGGTTGTTCATGATGATTTCATTGTGCTTGTGGAGGTCTCTGGATTGTGTACCTACTGTGTTGGTGGTCCGCATTGAGATTTGAGCTTGTGGCTGAAGATTTCTTCTTGAGTGTTGCTGTTCATTCCAATTTTGGTCGACTGGATGCTTTGTGCATGTTATGGATGATCTAAGAGAGGTTCTATGAAGCGTGGCATGCTGTTTGAGGAAGATTCAAGTCCCAGCTAGATGTTTGGCTAACAGTACAATGATCCACATTAAGTCAAGCCAACCTTGATGTTCATTCCAAGGTTGATGAAGCGTATAAATACTTGTGGATGAGTTGTGGAAAGTGTCCTTGTGTGAAAATGATAAAATCCTAAGAAAGATATAGAGGCAGAGCAGAGAAGAGGAGCAGAAGAACAAGAATAGTAAAGGATGAAGAGATAGTGAAGAAGTGTTTGGGGGCAGAGCAGAAGTTTTGTGAGCTTTCAATGGGATTGAACCAGGCATGAAGAAGATGCTATTTCTCAGTTCATTATTTATGTATTAAACATAAGATCATGTAGGTAGTGAGCCTCTTTGAGCAGTGAGCTCTGGGCTGTGCTTGAAGGCAAGTGTCTTCCCATTTCTTTTAAGTACTTTTAATAGGGTATGAATCTTGTGGGTCAACCCCCACCGTGGTTTTCCCTTAACCAGGTTTCCATGTAAAAATTATGGTATTATGTGTGTTCATTTTGTTTTTGCTCATGTGTTGTTGATTCATGCGTTAATGTTTACATCATTAATCTGTTTGTAAGTTGTGAAAGAAGATTAAAAGAAGAAAAGGTTAAAATTGTGGGACAACTTATTCACCCCTCCCCTCCCAGTTGTCTGACCTAATTCCAACAGGTCTCTCTAAAGGTTACATATGTAAAATGATAAGTTTGGCATTTTGGTCACCTAAGAAAGGGGAGAACATAGGCCTATTATCATTTTCAAGCACAGAGATCAGTGGTTCTTTATCTTCCTAGTTAAAAGAAAAATAATTAAATGTGTTAACTCTATCAGGCACAAAAATTTGTAACAAGATAGAAATAACTTGGAAAAGATTATTTATTTTAACCTTCTAACAAATCTAGGTGTAGATTGTTGCTTGAACAAATAAACAAGTGTTAATTTCCCCTATTAAGCTATGTGATAGATTGTAGTGCAAGATAGTAAAAACATAAAGAACTTGTTCAGTTTTAACCCCTAGGTTGGGACTAGATACAAGTTGTGATGCAACAAAATAATTTACTTTCCTCCTGGTTATGTTTATGTGATGATTTGCATGAACATATTAAGTTTCTCTCTCTCCTAATTAGTTCTAGGTGGCTTAATAATGCAACTAAAATGACTAAATCCATCTTCTAACACCTGCAAATGAGAGTTAGTATGGAAGATCTCATAAAAACATTACAACTTTCTCTAAGAAATTAAATGCGCGGGACTGCACTTCATATGCGCAACATTGTGATTCATATGCACAATTTTACAAAGGCATAGAAATAATGATTAAATATGCATGACTACGCTTTGTATGTGTAGAAAGATTAGAAATGCAACAGAACGTATCATATGTGTAGCAAAACAAGTCAGATGTGCATAAAGATTGAATGCGGTGCAGGAAAGATTGAATGCATAGAACTGGAATTTGTATGCGCAGGAATGACCTGTCGTGATAAAACCTTCACAAAACACTCAAATTGAAGTTAAAAATGGGGCAAGGCCCCACGGTGGGCACCAAAATGTTATTGGAAAATATGAATAACAGTTTAAAGCAACTAAGTATCCAATAATTCAATGGAAATTGATGTAAACACAAGTAAACAAAGAATATACCTTCGAAGACCGATTTACCTCTATGCTTCCATTGTTGCCTATCTCTTCTTGATCTTTGTAGTAATGGAGCTCTCAAAAGTGTACACTTCATTGCTGTTGAAGATGAGAAGAGTAGAACGGTTGTGGGTGGATTATACAATGGAGATCAAGCTACTATGCAATACTAATGGAGATGGATTGATGGAGACATGATTGAATGATGATTATGATGATGATATTGTGTAAATGCAAATGGAGATAACTTTGCCAAAGGCACATGGTAATGATTCCTATAGAGTAAGATTGCAAAAGCTTAGATTCCTATGAAATGGGTATGAGGACCTTGTTTATATAGGCTGAAGGAAGACCAAATCCAAGTGTCAATAGATTCATGATTGGAGGAATTTTATTAGATGTGTATGGTTGAGAAAGTTTGAGGGAATGTGCGTGAATCAGAAGAGAACAAGTGTCCAAGCTCCTTTCATAAATTATGGGAGATAACAGAATAGATTGAGGAGTTGACTAAATTGATTGATCAGTGAACTCAAATGATTAATTAGTTAACTCATTTGATTGGTGAGTTAACTAATTTGATTGGAGAAGAAATAGGACATGTCGGTGAGAGAATGTTAGCTAATTAAATATTAAAATATTTAATTATATGTGCAACATGGTGAGGTGGAAAGGTGACATGGATAAGGTGATGTGGATTTTATGAAATTAGGACTTTGGGATAGAGGAACTTGGGATTAATTAAATAATCTAGGATTATTTAATTATATGAGACATTAGAAGAATTAAGGAATTTAATTAAATAAATTGATTTTTATTTAATTTTGGGATAATGAACCAATCAAATAAATTATAATATTTATTTAATTTGATAGAAGAATAATAATTAAGATAAATATTAAAATATTTACTTAATTTGACACAAGCCATTTTTAGGTGTATACACGGAGCATAGCATTTAGGGTACCTCTGTCACATTGCACACTTTTTTTATCAATTTTTTTCAATTAAGCACTTGGAAACCAAGTGAATCATTAGCTGGGAGTTGACATCAATGACAACATAAGCAAGTTTCCAACAATATTAACCATGGTGATTACCCTAATCAATTCTTACAATCTTGGACATTACTAGATATAATTATATTACCATTCAACATTGGCTCATCAGGAAAGTAAATAATAAAGAACACAATACCACAATATTCCTATGTTCATGAACCATTCAACTATGCATATTTGATCTTGTTACATAGAGATACAAAAATAATGGTTTAATTATGTAATTTCACCATACATCTTTCCTTGTAACAACATCAACAAGAGACTCTAATGATCTTCTTCAAAGTCATTTGCATAAAGGCTACAAAATTTGTGATGGAATACACCATTAATCACTTGATCCCACTTGAATATCTAAGTCATGATTGCATGTCATTATAATTTGAGTCTTTTATTTTCACTTTAGATGAGTAATCCTAATAGATAAGGTAAAAATTGACCCTTGGCAAATTGTAAGAATCTAAATCCATGAGGTAACTTGTCAAGCATTCAATTATTTGTTGTGAAAAACTTGTTTTAATCTCGTTGAAGAACGTACACATATCATCTTCTAAGACAACTCCATAATGGTATAGATGATTAGCTAGAGGATACATAGCAAAATATATACTATTTATTACTCCTATAGAACACAATTTAAAAATTTTGTTTCTAATTTTTGTAGTCCATCTTTTCGCTATGAGATGTGAAAGGAGCTTCTTCTAGTCCTAAGGCTTGTAGTATGAAATAATCGTATCGTTGAATGTTGAATTGATAGCTATTGAATATAATATTCTTGATCATGTTCAACCATCTATTAGCATACCAACTAGAGAGTAACAAATGTTGAATGTTGTAAGGAAGAGTTGGTTCATCCTGTGGGTTTGCTTCTTTGGTTATCATTTGTAGTCTATGGAGAAAAGCATCATAGTAAGGATTTTTGTTTCTATTATAAGGTTTATTTTAAATAAATTTCACGTGATTTAATATGTATGAAGCTATATATTTACACATCATTGTATCATTATAACATATTCAAAGACTCCTAACAAGTAAAACTTCTTGCAATAAAGGTGTAGTGTTATTACTAATATAAAAATTGCAATCTAGAATCATGACAAAATGTAGATGGTACATTTTTTTAATGTACAATAAGTGGTCTCCATAGCTATTCTACAAACAACATCTACCAAGAAAAGGCTTCTATATTAGTAAATTACTATTAGAATCTGTGCCATTTATACTAATTATTCTCCATATTTGTCATCTTGTTTTAATTTTGGTAGTTCATAATCAATGTTGTAGAGAAAAGAACTTATTTGAATTGAGTTACTAGATTTAAGTGCTTGAAGAGTTAGATTGCCTAAGCATTCATGTAAATATTTGAATGCTAGTCTTACAAAGTTAATGTAGAATTTTATATAGTGGTAGGAATGGATATGGTGTTCAAGCCATTGATGTGTTTAGATCAATTGATTTCCTTTCTTTTCATTAGACTTCACTAACTTTAAAAATTGTAAACTAAGTTCTCCTATTAGATTGAGGTTTCTCATAACAAGTAGGTGGATGATCATTATCTTGTACATGTAGTTAGAAAGAAAGAGATTGTGGAGTTCCTAGTATAAGTTGTAAGACCATCCATTCAAATCTTGAATTTATATCTTGACACATCCATTGTGCTTGTTAATAGCCACCCTGACTTTATGGTCATATTTGAAGTTGAATACTTCATCATAAGACATAGGTACTCTATTTTGTCTATGCTCTTGTAATATCCTTGATATCTTGTATTTGAGGAGATAGGGGACTTGGATTTCTGTAATTTTAAGGAGCACTTTCTCTAGAAGTAGACAATGGTAGTTTGTTAGCTAGTTTGTAACCCATGATTCTTTATCTTCATACATGTTGATCACTTTTGGGGAAGGCTTGTATATTTTTACCTATATTATAAACAAAACAAGTTGTAAGATTCCAACATTTTAAATGTAATATGTTTTTAAATTTCTAAATAAAATCATCTTTAAGGTATAAAAGAGTCAAGTAGTGGTTGGTAATCAAGTCTTCTAATAGCCAATTAGAATAGAATCCTAGTACACAAAGTTAATCATAGGGGGATATATTTACATTTTCTATTTGTGTTGGTCCTATAAAAATGAGAGAGGTATTAGGATCATGGATGATTTGACTCCTTAACTACTCCATGTTTTGCATTGACCTACACATGAATTTAAAAAGTAACACTATCATGATGAAGTTAAGCTAAATTACTAATGAAAGCATAAGCATACACATGTACTTGAATGTGTTAAGAGGAAAGTCGTTGTAGTGAGCATGGTATTGCAAGGTAGTTGATGGATCCTAGAACACCACAAGAAAATAGTGTTGCTAAAAGGATGAACCGCACAATCATGGAGCGAGATAGATGTATGTTGAGCACTACTAGATTGGAGCAAAAAGTTTGGGTTGAGGCTATTAATACAACTTATTTCTTGATTAATAGATCAACCACTATAGCTCTCGATTGTCATGTTTCTAAAGAAGTATGGACAGGTAAAACTATTGATTATTCTTTTCTTCATGTTTTTGGTTCTGAAGCTTATGCTCATATTCCTAAAGGGGATAGAAATAAGTTGGACGTGAAGTCCATGAAATGTATTTTTCTTGGCTATGCAGAAGGTACAAAGGGGTATAGGTTGTGGGATACTACTTTCCACAAGGTTATTATTAGTCGAGATGTTTATTTTAATGAAAAACTAGTGAAAATAAGTAAAGAACAACAAAGTATAGAAATTGTTCCAATAGAGGCACGGAAAAGTATGATGATAATATGGAGGTACTAAATGAAAATCAGCCACCTATTTATGAAAATCAGAATTAGTTATATATGATGAGAATGAACAACAACCACATGATCCATTGGGTAACACATTACCCCTTCTGAGGAGATCCACTAGAGTAATCAAACCACCAGCAAGGTACTCTCTTAATTTTAATTTAGCTTATGCATTAGTTACTAATGTTGGTGATCCTAGCTCATATTAGGAGGCTTGTGAAGATGAAGATGCAAGTAAATGGAGAGGAACCATGGAGGACGAGATGGGAGCTCAACATAAAAATAAGATATGGGAGCTTGTGCAACTGCTTAAGGGGCGAACAACTATAGGGAACAAGTGGGTCTTCAAACTAAAAAGGGATATAAACGATAATGTGGAATGGTATAAAGCTTGATTGGTGACCAAGGGATATGCACAAAAATTTGGTATTGATTTTAATTAAATGTTTTCACTTGTGGTGCAGTTAAGTACAATTAGAGTTGTTTTAGCTCTTGTTGCTAGTCCTGATTTGTAGCCGGAATAGTTAGATGTTAAACCAACTTTCTTGCATGGTGACCTCTTTGAGAAAATTTATATGCAACAACTAGAAGGTTTTGAGGAAAAAGGAAAGGAGAATCTAGTTTGCAAGTTGAACAAATTGTTGTATGGTTTAAAACATGAGCCACATTGTTGGTACAAGTGATTTGATTCCTTCATGATGAACTTGGGTTTTATCAGATGTGAGGCTAATCATTGTGCCTACTTTCAAAGGTATGAAGATGGAAGTTTCATTATTTTTCTTTTGTATGTAGATGATAAGTTGGTAGCAAGTCCCAACATGCATAGAATCATCAGGTTAAAAACTTAGCTTGCTAGGGAGTTTGAATGAAGGACTTGGGAAGTGCAAATCAGATTCTTGGAGTGAGGATACATAGAGAACTTCTCTTGGCTTGCACATCACTTGATGATAGGTGGCATTGGCATTGGCATTAGCATTGGTCTTTCAATAGGAGTTATTCGCAAGGCAGGAACTTGACTTCAAGTGGGAGGTTGTTAGTGTATACACCTATAAATGACACAACTCTAGCTAAATAAATATTTTAAATATTTATTTCATTTTAAATTCCTCTATCAATAAATAAATAAATCAATCTATTTATTTGATTCATATTTCTCCAAAAAATTAAATAAAATCATTTATTTAATTAAATCATCCAAATTCTTCTAAAATCATTCTAAATTAAATAATACCAAATTATTTAATTAATTCTTCTAAATTCCAAAGTCTTTAAGTCCATAAGTATCAAATCATTTTCTATATTTAAATAAATCCAAATATTTATTTAAATTATCTATTTCCTCCAAAATTGAATTAATATCATAAATAATTCAATTAATCCATGTGCACATGTAATTAAATATTTTAATATTTAATTAGCTAGTATTCTCTCAGCCACATGTCCTATTTCTCCTCCAATCAGATTAGTTAACTCATCAATCAAAACAGTTAACTAATTAGTCATTTGAGTTCACTGGTCAATTTATTCTGTTGATTCCCTAATCAACCCAGTTAATTGATCAATCATCTCAGCTAACTCTTCAATCATCTTAGTTAACTCCTCAATCTATTCTGTTAACTCTCATAACTCATGAAAGGAGTAGGCCACTTGTCATCTCCCTATTCGTGCACATCCTCTCAAATTTCCTCAATTGTTGATCTTCTTATTCACTCTACACCACTGATCTTCTTTCTCATAATCTATAAATACAACTCTTATTCCTCCATTTAATCTATCCAAACTTTTTATAAACTTATTCTGCATGAATCACAGCGCGCCTTTAACACAAATCACTCCATAGTTTGAGATCAATTGTCACACCATTATCACCATTATCATTATATTATGAAAATCCTCTTCATTTGCAAAACCCATCAACAGTGATTCTCCATTGTCATCTTGGGAAAAAGCAAGGAAGTGCACCTTTTGAAGGCTCTATTTATCTTGGAAAAAAGCAAGGAAGTGCACCTTCTGAAGGCTCTATTCATACACGAGATCAATTTGAGATAGGCGACCAATGGAAGTCACGGAATAGAAAGGTTTGCAAGGTATTGTGCTCTTTGTGTTTGATCTTATTTATTTCAATTTCATTGAGATTATCGGATAATTAGTTGTTCATGCTATTGTTCACATTTTTCTGATAACAGTTATTATATTCGAACAACTGTGATAAAGTAGTCGACAATATAACATGTGTACAACATGCGGAAGTGCCACTAGCATGATTTATACATGGAAATCCTTCATTGGATAATGCATGATTAATTGTTCTATTTTGTGTGATTTATTGCTATTCACAAACAGTTTAATCACCTTCGCACGAATTTCAATTTAAACAAAAGTTTCAATTACTAAATTATATCACAACTCTTCAAACATGATACTGATGCACTCAGGTGTTCATAGAACTTTCAATGTTCATCCACCATCACACAACTACAGATAAACGGGATGACAGCATAACAATATAACAGTATGCATGAAAATACTACAATAACTTCTATATACATTATAAAGGGTTTTTACATGAGTCTGTCTACAGGACCCAACCAAATACTAACTCACAGCGAATCCATCCTCCTCCTCTTTATTCTAACTCCTCCATCTTTTCAACTGCTTATTGACTTTGTTTCCTATTTGGTCTCAAAAACCTCTCCGTCCACGAGGCATCTGTTCCACTGAACACTGAGCCGTTTCAAATCATTCTAAAATTAGCAATACAGTTAGCCACGCCTCCTGATTCTGGGGAATCTGTTTAAATCAGATACTTATTTCTCCTTTAAAAAAATAAGCAAATAAGTAAATAAATTCAACTGTGATCGTTACGAAATTCATATGACAAAGCAAAGACAAAAAATTTCCTAATCACAGAATTCAAAGTCGAGAATGATATTTGTCTATCCAAATGCACAGAAGTGCTGTTGCAAAAAGTTTATGGTGAAACAGAAATATGCTAATGATTTGAGTGTTGTTAGCAGTGGAGAGTGGCAACCACAGTACAAGCCCACAGTTTGAGGTGCTGTTTCATTTCTTCTAGATTTTTCCCTATTTGGCGATGGCAAGCTTTCATGGGTTTTTATAATTAGATTCTTCATTCCATGAACAACATCTATTAATCTTGGGCTCAGTTGCTCCTTGTTAGCCCCCTCTTATTTCTTGAAACTCCACATCTGTATTAATCATAATGGGCCTCTGTTTGGCTCGTATATTTCATCTGGGTTTTTGGCTCGTATAAATAGATGTATGGTTTTATGACTATGGACTGGATAGTTTGTGAGAAGGGATAAGTGTGAAACGTTAAGAGTAAGAAATGTGAAAAGCATGTCTCTGCCTTTACGCGGTCCGACATACAATCTTTCTATTTAATATTTCGTTGTCTGGTAGAAATGATAATGACATTTTATGGGAACACACAGTTTTTCCGAGGTGTTTCCACTCGATATATGCTGTACTTTTACACTTTTGTTTTATCATTTTTTAGAAATGTCTAGTGTTTAATTTGATTTAGTTAGGCCTGTTCTAATTTCATAGGATTTGGGTTTGTATGGATTAGGTTATATGCAGTTCCATTTTTTTGAATTGGACCATGTTATGATCTAATTTGTCAAATTTGAACTATAAAGTTTTTGTTTATGAGGTAAACTTTCCTAGAGTTTAATTGTTACTTGTTAGTTTGTATACCAAATACTTTGAGTTATCTATTTCAATGATCATGTATTTAGGACAAACTTAGGTCATTAGTTCTCATAAAAATATCATGTCAAAAAATATCACAAAAGCATTGACCTTCTCACTAAAAAGAACTATCACCACATTTGCATTACATGGACTAAGCATTGCATTTGACTATGTGGCATCTCTTCAAATATCATACATCGACAAAGGAGCTTGATCGTTATTAAGGAAGTTGATGGTCTTCCTTCTACCATACAACATGCCCCACTATGCTTTTTAACACAAACCCTTGCCCAATAATGCCTATACCAAAGATAAGAGCGTTGTGCAAAAGGTTGTATCAGCAAAAGAAAGATCTACAATAGAAGGACTAGATTACATGACAAAAAAATTATCCCAAATTGGACTACATGGCACAACCTAGTCTCATGTTAGTCAAATCATCGCCCAAGTTTCGTCACAGACTCTAGATTATAGATCTAGTTTCAAATTTCTAGTTACATTTGAACTTCAATCATAATGAAATAATAAAACCATCATTCATCAATAACATCAAATCAATAAGAGCCAAACCCTCTTTATCTTCTTTTTAGTTTATCATTTCATTTCACTATCAACTATGTTAATTTAATTATGATTATTGTTTTTTATTTAATTATTTAATTAGACTTAGATTAAAGTATGGATTTTTGATTGAAAAATATTTTATTTCTCTATGTAATATGTTATTACATAAAGGACTCATTATTTGTTAGGACTAATTTTGTATCTTTCAAGTATTAATGGGATAATTTATCTTTAGAACATGTGTTTTAATGGAATCAAATCATGTACCCTTTGTCAAGAAGATTAAAGATAGAGTTGTTTCTTTTGTTGTTTACCCTAATTAGAATTTCATGATGACCATCTCGATTACCAATGCATTTAAGAACTATGACATGCTCTTATGTCATAAGTTCAAAAATGTGTTGAGAGGTATTACCTCCCTTAATTGATCATATGTCATGGTATCAATCCATATTGGCATGCTTCACCTTGAACCTAAATCAAAGATGGAATTGATAGTCAAATAATTTGTATCCCAAGTAGCAAAATTTCAAGGAAAGAAACAAGAACACAAATGAGCATGCTCATGTTTTCATGTTAAGTTGATACATGTAAAACAAATCTAGAGAGAAAGAATAACAACCATATGATTCCACAAATCAATTATAAACCTTGTACTTTGATGATAGCCCTCATCTATCTACTTGTAGATGTAGTCATGTGGTCTTTAGAGGGTGAACTCCATCCATTATTTAATAGATTGAAGTTTGAATGTACAAAAACATCATCAAGCATGAAGCCATCATGCATGGGTTAGAGACTACTCATGACATGAAGATACAAATCTTTGATTACTTGGTGATTACTAAGTTTTTAAAACAAGTCCAAGAACTATTATTGGAAAAGATTGACTATCTATGATATTTTCAAAACAATGTTTGAGATTATATTGAATTATTTGACACATTCCCAATCTCATCCAAATATAAAGATCAAAACTAATATGTTGACTCTGCGCCAATTTTAACTTCAATGTTCGAACCCCATCTCAAATTTCATGTTTCAAAGCCTACATTTGGGTGACTATACAGTCCAACAACTTTTGACAAATTTAACAATTAAGGAGTATTCATTGATGATGAATAATTACAAAATTTTGAAAGAATGACAATTTAAAAAGTATTATGTAGATAAGTGAATCTATTTCAAGAAACACAATCAAGAATGAGAAATAATATTATCTATTAGATGAGTGTGACAAATATGATAGTTATGTAGTGGAACATGATGAACATGCATGTTCCCGTCAAACAAGATCCACAA
Organism: Cunninghamia lanceolata; assembly: GCA_027924645.1. NCBI lineage: Eukaryota > Viridiplantae > Streptophyta > Pinopsida > Cupressales > Cupressaceae > Cunninghamia > Cunninghamia lanceolata. Next base: position 2,747,587 of record BSBN01000671.1, on the reverse strand, counting down.
TCATGAGATAAAAACTTGGATATAAAAATATTATTCAAAGTGGATTGAAAGAAGGAATTTGTACTGATAAGGAGACAAAAATTATTGAATGTTTTCTTTAGAATCTAATGTTTTTTTCTTCTTAAGATTTGATATTATGTAGAAAAGATGAAGTTATGCAATTGCATCTAAATAAGACATCTACCCTCTTGGCCCATCCTTATTTTCTCCATCTACATATAAAGAATATTCAAGTATATATTTTTTTGTTTTTTTATGGAGATCATCTACAAGATCATTTTTGCTACCTGATACTGGAGCACGAGCCTTAGGTTGAACCTCTTCAGTGAAGAGCCACAAGCCTTAGGTTGAACCTCTTCAGCGAAGAGCCAAGAACTGAGGGGCATCCATTCCGCCAAATTTGCCTGGGGCACAATCCTGACCTCATCCCTTATGGTGTAGGGGGCCTTGCACTCAGCAAGCCTTGATCCTTGGTGGGCTTATTCAAAACCTTTCAACTTCACCAACAAACCAAGGGCCCTTTGACACAAGTATATTTTTTCATAAAATTTCACTAGTAAATAAAATTAAACATAAATATACATCTACTAACTTTATTTTTTTTTTTAAATGAAAAAAATAAATTTGAAACCTTCCATTTTACAATTGATGAGTTGTTAGACATAATAATATTAAATATTAAATATATATCACAAAAAAAAATTAGTCAGACATAGAAACTCTCCAATAAGTTACAATGTGTCATGAAGTGGGAAAAGCCATGCACTATTACAAGTAAAAGAAAAGGAAAAGCTCCTATTTTTCATTACCAATAAAGTTTCTTCCTTCTTATCATTAGACTTTTGAAGTACAGAAACTTTGGCTTGATTAGTTTTTTTCTTTTTCCTTCTTTCCTATAAATTTGTTATTTTGAAATCAAAAAAACCTTTTTTTCTTCGTCTCACTCTAAATCTTTGCTGGTCTTTTTTTTGCAATGGTTAAAAAACCAGTCTTCCCAGTCTCTTCTTTTTCTCAGTTATTTGGTATACCACATGTATGTCGTTCCTGGTAAAAGTCATTGTTACACCCCGAATATTTTAAACACCTTTTTTGCACTATTCGCTATCATTCAATTATCAACATGGATTTGCTTGTTAGCAGCTTGCCAAGATGTACAGTGATCAAAATAATGTCTGATTAGCACTCTAAACTTGAAAAATCAAGTGGAAAGAGTAATTACTACCTCAATACGAAGTAAACTCAAAATGGGGTGAAATCAAACGTAAAGCAATGACGATTACATCTTTAACTACGATATTATGCATAGTTAAAGTGAGAGAATTCTTAATAAAAATGCTTGATAAGAGATCGAATCTTTAATAAAACAAAAGCCAGGCCTTTGGCCGAGATTTATTAGAATTCCCAAAACTAATTCTCCAAAAGTGTACAAACAGTAAATTTCAGATGCGATCATCCATCCACGAAATTCATGTGACAAGGAAAACACAGAAAATTTCCTAGTCACATCATTCAAAGTGGAGAATGATATCTGTCTATCCAAATGTAAAGAAGTGCTGTTGGAATTTTTTTGTGGCGAAACAGAAATATAATAACGATTTGAATGTTGTTAGCAGGGGAGAGTGGAAGCCACACAACGAGCCCACAGTCGGAGGCGCTCTTTCATTTCTTCTCCTTTTTCCCCATTTGGCGACGGCAAGCTTTCATGGGTAGTTATAATTAGATACTTCAGCCCAGGAACAACTTCTATTAATCTTGGGCTCAGCTGCTCCTTGTTAAATTGGAAGCCCAGTTGAACGAATCCTCTTATTTCTTGAAACTCCACATCTGTTTTACTCATAATGCGGCCTCTGTATTGAAGGTTGTTGCTGCTGCTCATATATTTCAGCTGGGTTTTTTCTGAAGCCAGGCTTCACTATTCATTCTGCACCATTGCCCAACTATAAATAGATGTGTGGTTTTATGACTAAAGACTGTTTGATTTGTGATAAGGGATACGCGTGGAAGGTAAGAACAAGAAACGTGAAAAGCATGTAACTTCCTTTACACGACACACAGTCTTTCTATTTAATATTCGTCAAGACGAGTACAACTAACTCTACTTTTTTTTAATAGTAAAAAGGATCACACAAATTAAAAAAGACTACATTACTAATACTATAGACTCAGTTACAGGTAAAAATGATACACAGGCTATTGTTTAATTTTAATTGAAACAATGCAAAAGAAAAATTACAAAGAATAAGGCAGCAGAAAGCTGCAAGGAAAACCACGGAATATTTCAGAGAAGTCTGAAAACACACACGACCACAAAATGTAATAGATAGCCGCACTAAATAGAAATTTATTACTCTTCAATCAGAGCAGATTTGGACAGCAACTGGATACACACAGGCATTCTAATTAATATTTCATGAAGAAAGGTAAGAGAGGATCATTTAATATCTCTACCTGCTCTTTTATGGACGAGATCGAAGACGATGAACTTTTCCGCGCTGTTCCCACTTGATCTACATAAAACTGTATGGAAGAGAGGGCCCAATTGTGGTACGGGTTCCCATGCTTCGTATAGGAGTTGATAATTTGACCACCACTTTTTTTTTTAAAGTTCTATTTAGAAATCGTTTTTAGGGAAGAGGATCCAATAGTTGAGCATTTTCCAATAGGTGTGATAGTATCTGTGTATTTAAGGCCCAATATTTTTAGAAGTTTAGCACTAGTAATTGTGACTTTAAGGTTGCTAGTGTTACTATAAGTACTTATAATTAAACGAAATGTGCTCATTAGATTTAAAAAGCAACCAATCATGCGATCCCACATCAACGCACCAACAAAACATGACTTAATGCACACCTTTTAGAATATGTTATAAGACACTGTTTCTTATCACAAAGGACCATTCACTTGTTAATATTAAAATATTCATTAAAAAGATTATACGTGTTCGAAATTAAATCTATTTAATTTAAATACACATCGATTTTTTTTGTTTAAATCATGATATATGGTTCTACCTTAATTTGTATAAGTATGAAATGACATATGTCTATTCTATATTCACATATGTCAAAGATTCATATTAAATGTCACATACCAATACATCTTCTATTATTAATTGTTAAATACATTTCACACGATAAGATAGAATCATAATATCTTAATATTATATCACCCACCATCCTATCAAAGGGACATATTTTGTTCATACATCTATACAATCATGACAATTGAACAAATAAAATAAATATTATGGGTTGTTAAATCTAACAACCCATAATATGCATTTATTTCTTTAATTGCCATGAAAAAATTGCATGTTTTAGAATGTGATTTAGATGTAGGGTTTGGATATAGTGTTTTTTTATAATATTAGTTTTTTTTTTTCAATGGGCCAAGCATGGCAATGCAAGTGGAAAATATTAATATCAACTAATAGAAGTCATCAAATGTCCTTATTATCCTACAACTCATTTGATGTATGAACTAATAAATGTAATTTTTTCAAGACAATTGAACAAATAAAATGCACACATTGGGTTTTTAGATCTAATAGCCCATAATATGCATTTTATTGTTTCATACATCTATAAAATCATGGAAATTGAAAAAACAAAATGCATAATCTAGAATATGCATTTTATTAGTTCATTCCTTCACCACATATGACTTGTAAGATAATAACAACATTTGATTTTTATCAATTGACAAATTATATTTTCCATTTGCATTGCCATACTTGTCCCATTGAAAATAATAATATTTTCTCCTTGTTTCTCTATCTTCTCCCACCATCTTAGGTTTACGCGTGATACAGTTTTGTTCTTTTGTGGTTTTGTAGTATTACACCCAAGAAATAGCCCTCTCCACATTTCCAAATGGAGGAAGATTTACAACAATAATTTAAAAAGTGTTTAATTCAAGAGGTAGAACAAGTTTTAAATGTTCCCATGGTGATAGACCTAGGCTAGTGCCCATGAATTTAGATTTAAAGAACCTATGATTTTAAGTACAGATGTACCAAAAGTTTAAAACAAAAACCATCCATGGTAGGCTATTAGGATGAATATGCCTTCGATGTGTCATGAGTGCAATGGCATCGTGGGAGCAATTTGGGAAGATTGAAACAAAAATTGAAATGCAAGTAAATGTAAAAAAATAATGTCTAAGAAACCTTACCCATGTGCCTTGTGTAGAAATGGTCTAGACAATGCAAAGCTTCTGGAGCCAAATATATTACATAATCCCATTGTCGCATCTCAATAATGTCTTTATGACACCAAATGCAAACAATGGTTTGATATTAATATGAGAGGATTGTTATATAGGAAAAGAGGTCTAGGCTAACAAATACATCACCTTAAATCAATCTTTCTCCACATAACATTGGAACACAAAATCAAGGAGACTCAATACTCAACTATAGTCCTTAAAGGAGAGTTAAGAGGTCTCTTGATTGGTCTCTTTGTTGCCAAGGAGAGAGATCTTATGAATAATTATCAAATCTAGGGTTTCTAAGGCTAAAATAGAGAAAACATGAGTTATAGAACTGAAACCGTTGAAAACTCATAAAGTTGTAGCAGGGAGGGGCTGAACAGAACTATGAGAACTTGATTCTAGAAGGTTTTGGTCATCCGAACAAGGGTGTCAAGGGCGCTAGGCACCCTGGTCCTTGACCAAAATTTCATGTTTAACTGTGATCATATCCGAGTCTTCTACCTTCCTGCAACTTGTCTCTATTGGAAACCTTCAATCGCAACCTACACACACGAAACAAGGAAGAATGTCGAGTGCTATTTAGGAGCTTGCCTAAGTCAACCCCTGTGAATGATGTTTCCACCTCCATAGTAGCAATGATAAGAGATCAAAGAGTGTGTGCCCTAGGAGGGTAGAGGCAAACCTGAAGTAGAATGGAATGCTATAATAAAGCATAAAGGAAAGGAATCGCCATGAGCATGGAAACCCTAGCTTGCATGATGTGGCATCACAACTTGACTCAAGAAGTTGTTGTAGCCCCAAAGAAGTAGAGAGTGTTAGATTCAAGACAGACAACTAAGAGGAGGGGTGAATCAGTTGTCTCAAAACTTTCTTCCTATTAATCACTTAAATCCTCTTTGTAATTCAACAGCATAATAATAAATCAATCATGCAATAATTCAAGAGCAGAAACACATTAACACATATGACACCAAGATTTTAACGTGGAAAACCCGGTTAAGGGAGAAACCACGGGGTGACTAACCCAAGATTGTATTCTCTGTTAAAATAATAAGAAGAACAAATGGCACATGCCAATTAGGGCTCACTGCCTAAGCACACTACTCACAAGAGGCCCACTTCCTACAGGAGACACACTATCCACAGAATAATAAATATTGCATACTTGAACTGAAGAATAGCATCTTCACCATGCTTGAGTCAGTTCCATTTAAGCCCAATACTTCTGCTCTGCCTTTCACTTCTTTGCTCTCTACCAAACTCTCATCTCCACCAAGATACCTTTGAAATGACTTCACAACTTCTTATTTATACAAAACATCGACTTAGGGATAATCATCCAAGTCGGCACACTTTACAGAGCAAATACAACTTGACTAATTACAAAAGACTTCATGTGGATCATCACACTGTCAGCCACACAGATCTGGGACTTTAATCTTCTTTTAGGAGCACGCTATTCTTCACAGAACATCTTCAATATCATCTGTAGGATGTGTAGCTCATCCGGTCGGCCAAACTTAGGAAGAACATCATCATCCGGAAGTAATTCTTCAATTATGGTCTCAATCTTCAATGCGGACCACCAACATGAACTAGACACAATCCAAAGACCTCCACAAGCTTGCCTGAATCACCAAGAACATCCACACTACTTCTGCTTACTAAAATCTTTCTCCTTCATCCGGAACCTCAAGAACACAGTCTTTCATCACTCTCATATTGGAATAGATGCTTGCAGACCTCCAGACCACGACCCAATTGAGTTGTAAATTCACATTGACTTCCTAAACACTCCACCAAATCTGCAGAACAAGATATTGCATTTCTGGATCTCACTAAACCTATCTGTGTCACTCTATCACCTCTGAACATCTGCCAGAACTGGTTTTACTCAAGTGGCCATAACTTCTTCAGATCTTCATGCAGACTTCTCAAATCTTTACTGGATCATCTTAAGACACATATCTACAAACCATTTGAAGCGCATCCTCTGATCTTCATCTCAGCTGGGATCTAAGTTACCTTATTGTCTTCACTGTTCTTCTCTATTCCTGATAAGACTAATTTTCTCAATATCCTCAACATATAACTCATCCAATCCTTATCATCAATGCAATAGGAATATGTTGACATCAATGACAACACTGCTTAGGCCCATACTTGCAACAATCTCCCCCTTTGTCATTGATGGCAACATATGAGTGAAAAACTGTTTTAACCATCAAGACAAGAACTTCTCCTCACCGACATAACTCCCCCTATCAACAACAACCATTCACATGTCTTCTCTTCCTTTACTGCTCCCCCTTTGATCAGCAACCACTTTTTGGTTTTCACATGTCTTCTCTCCCCCTTTGACATCAATGGCAAAGAGCACATACTTGCATCACTCAAAAATCATACCAACTGCTACCCTTGAGTAGTAGCTTCCCATCATCAATCCAGACCACAAGATATGACTGTGAGATCCACCAGACTGATGCACATCAGTGCACCTTAATTTAGAACCAGAGGGGTAATAACCCCTAACTTCTCCCTGAGATACTCAAAAGAGTCCTTAGGTAGAGGTTTAGTAAAAATATCTGCAATTTGATCCTTGGAAGGCACAAACTCCAATCTGACTTCATTCTTGTTCACTCGTTCTCTCAAAAAGTGAAATTTGATAGATATATGTTTTGTCTTTGAATGCAACACCAGATTTTTTGATATATTTATTGCACTTGACTTATCATAGAAGATTGTGATAGGTTCCTCATTCTCCACTCTGATGTCTCTTAGCATTTGTTTCATCCACAATACTTGAGTGCAACTACTTGCTGCTGCAATATATTCTGCTTCTGCAGTGGACAGAGATATTGCCTCTTGTTTCTTGCTCAGCCAAGAAACTAATCTCTTCCCCAAAAAGAATGCTCCACCACTGGTACTCTTCCGGTCATCCACATCTCTTGCCCAATCTGCATCTGTATATGCATGAAGAGAGAAATCATGATCTCTAGGATACCATAAACCATACTCAACTGTCCCTTTTAGATATCTAAGAATCCTCTTGATTGCCATGACATGAGATTCTCTAGGATCAGTTTGGAACCTAGAAACAAGACCAACAACATTCATAATGTCAGGTCTAGTTTGAGTGAGATACAATAATCCTCCAATCATTGACTTGTACTTTTTCTGATCATCCTTAGGAGAGTCATCATCTTTGCTCAATTTACATCTGGTTGCCATGGGAGTACTCATTGGTTTTGAGTCTTCCATCCCAAATTTCTTCAACAATTCTTTCACATATTTGGTCTGTGAGATGAAGATTCCTTTCTTTGTTTGAATGATTTGTAGAGCCAAGAAAAAAATCATTTCCCCAAACATGGACATCTCAAATTCACTTTTCATTGATTTGCAAAAGTTTTGCACATACTATCTCTTCCTCCAAAAATGATATCATCAACAAACACTTCAACAATTAAGATATTTTCATGATCAATTTTGAAGTACAAGTTACTGTTAGCAGTACCTTTGTTGAAACCAATCTTTAAAAGATGCTTATCCAATCTTTCATACTAGGCTCTTGGGGCTTGTTTGAGTCCATACAGTGCTTTGTTCAACTTGCAGACCATATCACCATGATCAGACAATTAAAATCCATCTGGTTGTTCAATGTATACTTCTTCTTCCAAGTCACCATTCAGGAAGGCAGACTTGACATCCATCTGATATACTTTGAAGTCCTTGAAGGCAACAAAGGCAAGAAATAATCTGACTGCTTCAATTCTTGCCACTAGAGAAAAAGTTTCTTCAAAATCAACTCCTTCTACTTGAGAGTAACCCTTGCAGACCAATTTGGCTTTGTTTCTAACTACTTCACCATCTTCATTCAGTTTATTCTGGAAGACCCATTTGGTTCCAATCACATTCTTGTTTCTAGGTCTGGGAACAAGATCCCAAGTGTGATTTTTCTCAATTTGCATCAGCTCTTCCTCCATTGCTTTAGTCCAGCTTTCATCATTGCATGCTTCATTCACTGACTTTGGTTCAATCTTTGAGATCAAACAATACTCTTCTGAGTCTTGAGCGATCTTTCTTCTTGTTTGAACACCTTTTCTTTTATCACCTATGATCTGATCTTTAGAGTGATTCAGTCTTACATACCTGAGAATTTTGGGAATTTCTTGCACTTCTATTTCTTGAATAGGTTCATTCAAACTTATCTCTTCTTCCTGATTCATTGGATCAGTCTGGATCTAAATTTTAGAAGGGGCTTGGACTTCTTGGACTAGAACATCATTCTGATCATCTTCATCATATTCATAAAACCTTGAGGGTTTTTCAATACCTTCATCAACCTTCACATTTGTACTTTCTATAATCTTTCTCAATCTCTTGTTATAATACCGGTATGCTTTGCTTTGAGTAGAATAACCCAAGAGTATTCCTTCATCACTTCTAGCATCAAGTTTGCCTAGATCTTCATCTCTTTTAATGTAACATTTTCTACCAAAGACTCTGAAATACTTCATAGTGGGAGTGATGCCAAACCAGAGTTCATAAGGAGTCTTACCAGTATTGTTTGTGATTTGTACTTGATTAAGAGTATAGATAGCAGTGCTTACAGCTTCTCTCCAGTAGATCTAAGGAACATTTTCTTCCATCATCATGGTTTTAGATGCTTCCTGGATGGTCTGGTTCTTTCTCTCCACTACTCCATTCTGTTGTGGAGTCCTTGGAGTAGACAACTGTCTTTTTATCCCATGTTTCTCACATAATTCTATGAACTCCTCGGATGTGAATTCTCCACCTCTATCAGACCTAAGACATTTTATGTTTAATCCAGTTTCATTCTCTATCATAGCTTTGAATATTTTGAATTTCTCAAGAGCCTCAGATTTCTCTTTTAGAAAAGTCACCCACATCATCCGGGAGTGGTCATCAATTAATAACATGAAGTATCTATCACCTTGCACACTCCTGATTCTTGCCAGACCACATAGATCAGTATGAACTAAGTCCAATAATCTAGTAGAAGACTGTTCCTTACTTTTGAATGTGACCCTGCTTTGCTTACCCAACTGACATTCTTTGCACAAACTATTAGTAGGTTTCACCAGTCTTGGAAGATCTCTTACAACCTGAGTGTTGCTTATCTTGATGATATTATCAAAATTCACATGACACATTCTCCTATGCCACAACCAACTCTGATCAATTTGAACAAATAAACAACTTTTACCAGTACCAACCAAGTGGAAGATATTACCTTTTGTTTGAGTACCAGATGCAATCTCTGTTCTGGAACTTTCAAAGATCTTGCATTTTTCATTTTTGAATCGGAGATCATAGCCTTTGTCTACCAACTGTCCAACACTGAGAAGATTGTGCTTCAAACCTTCAACATACAGTACATTACTAGTTTTGTTCTTTCCATCAAAAGAAATGGCTCCTTTACCTCTAATTCTACCAGCAGAATTATCACCAAATTTTACCACTCCTCCTTCATATCTTTCCAAATCTATGAACTTATTTTTGTCACCTGTCATATGGTGGGAGCATCCACTATCAATGACCCAATCATCCTTTTCTTCAACTTGGGCAGCTAGAGCTCTTTCTACCATTTTATGATTGACAGATTCAGAGGACATTGGATCTTCTTCCTTGATGGAAATAAACACCCAGTCACTTCCAGATTTGTTTCCTGTCTCTGATTCATCATCTATTACTCCTTCATCATCATCATCTTCATGAACATAGTAACATTTCTTTTGGAATCTTGATCTATTTGGATTTTCTCTTGGAAGTCTTTCCGGACACCTTGAGGCAAAATAACCAATCTTATTGCAGTTAAAACATTTGAAGGGCAATTTTCCTTCATACTTACCGGATCCTCTTGGCAGTCTTTTTGCAATAAGGGCTTCAAGTTGAGCAGCTTCTGCTTCATCTTCTTCCAGATCTTTTCTTTCTTTTTCATACCATGATAGTTTCTTTGAAGAGTTCTCTCCTAGATCAAACTTTTGTTTTCCTTTTATAGAGGCACTAGCTTTGAAAGCAGATTCAGTCTTGGGGGGTGCATCTCCAAACTCAGCCAATTCAAATGCAACTAATTTACCAACCAATTGATCTCTTGTGATATTTGAAAAAGATCTGAATTCTTCAATAGTAGCAACCTTGTACTTGTAAGAATTAAGAAGGGATCTGAGAACTTTGGCAAAAATCTCATCTTCATCCAAGATTCCACCAGCACATCTAATGGCACAAACAAGCTCATTTACTCTTGGCATAAATGTAGTGATATTTTCATCTTCTCTCATTTTTAGGTTTTCAAATTTTCCTTTCAAACTCTGTAGCTTGGCACATTTAACATACTTGTCTCCTTCATGCAGAAGTTCTAGTTTTTACCAAATCTCATATGCAGTTTTTAGATCAATAACATTTGTCAGCTCTGAATTAGATAAGGCACTTAGTAAAGCTTCTTTAACTCGAAGATTGTTTTCAACATCTCTGATTTTATCTACGGTACTTGGACCATTTTGTGGAGGAACATACATCTTTGAAGCCATGATCCAATATTGCATTCCCATACATTGCAAGTGACATTCCATGCGACTTTTCTAAAGAGTAAAATTGGTTCCATCAAACCTTGGACTATCCTTCTTGTAGGATGACATCCTGGATCTCCTCAAGCGATTAAGCTCTTTTAGAGGAACTTAGCTTTGATACCAATTGTTAGATTCAAGACAGACAACTAAGAGGAGAGGTGAATCAGTTGTCTCAAAACTTTCTTCCTATTAATCACTTAAATCCTCTTTGTAATTCAATAGCATAATAATAAATCAATCATGCAATAATTCAAGAGCAGAAACACATTAACACATATGACACCAAGATTTTAACGTGGAAAACCCAGTTAAGGGAAAAACCACGGGGTGACTAACCCAAGATTGTATTCTTTGTTAAAAGAATAAGAAGAACAAATGGCACATGCCAATTAGGGCTCACTGCCCGAGCATACTGCTCACAAGAGGTCCACTGCCTACAGGGGACACACTATCTATAGAATAATAAATATTACATACTTGAACTGAAGAATAGCATCTTCACCATGCTTGAGTCAATTCCATTTAAGCCCAATACTTTTGCTCTGCCTTTCGCTTCTCTACTCTCTACCACACTCTCATCTCCACCAAGATACCTTTGAAATGACTTCACAACTTCTTATTTATACAAGACATTGACTTAGGGATAATCATCCAAGTCAGCACACTTTACAGAGCAAATACAACTTGACTAATTACAAAATACTTCATGTGGATCATCACACTAATGGCCACATAGATTTGGGACTTCAATCTTCTTTTAGGAACATGCCATTCTTCACAGAACATCTTCAAGATCATCCACAGGATGTGTAGCTCATCCGGTCGGCCATACTTAGGAAGAACATCATCATCCGGAAGTAATTCTTCAATTACAAGCTCAATCTTCAATGCAAACCACCAACACGAACTGGATACAGTCCAAAGACCTCCACAAGCTTGCCTGAATCACCAAGAACATCCACACTACTTCTGCTTACTAAAATCTTTCTCTCCTTCATCCGGAACCTCAAGAACACAGTCTTTCATCATTGTCATATTGGAATAGATGCTTGCGGACCTCCAGACCACGAACCAATTGAGTTGTAAATTCACATTGACTTCCTAAACACTCACCAAATCCACAAAACAAGATATTGCATTTCTAGATCTCACCGGACCTATCTGTGTCACTCTGTCACCTCTGAACATCTGCCAGAACCAGGTTTACTCAAGTGGCAATAAATTCTTCAGATCTTCATGCGGACCTCTCAAATCTTTACTGGATCATCTTAAGACACATATCTATAAACCCTTTGAAGCGTATCCTCTGATCTTCATCTCAGCTAGGATCTTTACCTTACTGTCTTCACTGTTCTTCTTTGTTCTTGATAAGACTAATTTTCTCAATATCCTCAGCATACAACTCATCCAATCCTTATCACCAATGTAATAGGAATATGTTGACATCAATGACAACACTGGTTAGGGCCATACTTGCAACAGAGAGATCTTCACAAGACATGCAAGAAGTTAGTACAACAGCAATTATCCACCATAGAGAGATTTAGAGAAGAATAGAGAGCATGAGAGAGAGAGTGCTTAGAAATCATTAGTTGTTCAAATTAATAGAGAAACTTCCTTTTATAGGCATTCCCGTTGATTATCATGGAATTAAACCAAATGAGATTGACATGAATGAACATTAGAGATGTCAAAAGCTGACATAACCTTAATTTAGCCCCGAGTTAAAGGAGGGCCAAGGGCATTAGGCGCCCTTGACCTTTATCCCCCATAAACTCAAGGATGTGCTCAATTAAGTGGGCCTAGTGTAAATCCAAAGTTACTTGTTGGGGTTTATGCATCAAGATTAAGAATTAATTGTTTTAGGTCCACCTGGGTGCTAAACTAGGTGTAAAATGGCAAGGGTAAACATTTTAGTCCATAACAAGGACATCACAACCATTGCACCTAACATGGCATTTCACCCAACACACTATGTTTTTAATATGCATGACATTGCTTTATTAACAACTACCAGGTGTTATGTATCTAGGGTCATTGGCTCATTATTAGACATGGAAGATATTAATATTTGATGGTTTTTATTTTCAACTTTTGGGCCATGCAAATATAACCATAAAAACATTATCACTTTGAAAATGATGCCAACAAAATAAAATATGTGGCAACTGCTTGTAAAAAAAAGAAATAAGTATAATGCCAACACACCCATCTACATGACTATGCAATTTTTTTTCCAATGTGGCATCTATGTGGCTTTGTACACCCATAAAGATAGGGTGCATCACCATTTTACTCTCTTCCCTACTATGTACTTTTACACTTTTTTTGGTAGGTAAATTGCACTCTTGGGGAGTGCTCCCATTTTTATATATGTAAACAAAATATGAAGTTGTTTAAATACATAGGCTCTGAAACAGAGCTATAAAACAAAAATAGTTAATTAATGAACAAAACCTGGCTCACATACGCTAACACTACCTAGAACCTAAGCTAAGACCATACAATTAATAGAATAGAAACAAAAAAACACCCAAACCTCCAACTGCTAAACCTTCACTAATTCTTCTTCAATACATTACAATAGGACATCTGCACCATCTGCGTCCACTAGTCCTAGGCTATTTTTGAGGAAACTGAATCCCCTAGCTACCAGTCTCCTTCATTGTGTTGGTTGTTTTAAATTCCCAACCTGATCTCAAAGGGCAATCTAAAGAATAACCAATTCTAATGATCGATTTGCCTTGAGGGATTGGCCAACGAATAGGAAAAGATGATTAATCCTTTTCCTTTGCACTTTAGGCTATGCAAAACCTAGGAGGGTAATCCTTTATAGTATTTGTTCTAGATCTATTTACTATTTTCTCAAATACTATTGTAAGTAGATATGCTCTATGTGATATGTCAAAGAATGATGGATATGCTAAAGTAATTGGCTAGATCCTTAGGCTTCTATACCTTCATTTTGCAATAGAGCATGGAAATAATATTTCACAAATAAATTACTTCAAGCAATGGTAAATTCATTTTGATTTTCAATATAGATGACCAAAGAGTTGCATCAGACACAAGTTCTGAGAGATCAGTACCTCAATCCTGGGCTACAGAGTCAAAATAGACATAAATCAAGCCTTATATCACCATATTTCTCCCAGTTCATGAAAAATTGTAACAATGCATTACACTGTCACACTTCTATTTATTCAAAACTAATTCTACTTAGTAATCCCTACAATCTTTCATTGCATTCAACATTATCCTTAAAGCATTTGAATTCACTCATTGAGCAAAAGCTATAAGAAAAATGTTCATAACGGGAAAGACTAGAAGCTGAATAAAGCAATCCTTGATTAAACTTTATTCACAAACAAAATGAAGATTGCAGCAAAGGAGACAATATAGATTTGAACTTGGCAATGTATTTAGGCTAATAAACTGGTACTATCATACAAAATTCACCTACACATCAAATTTTATCCTTAGAAAATACCTAGATTAAGAAAACTGACTCTATTACTATGTGCTCTATGATACAAATTCTCCAAGATCGTTTGCCAAAGGCCCTGGATTCCCTTTTATAGAAACAAGGGAGCAAACAAGCTTCAGGCCTTATGACAAGTGTCAAATTTAATTTGAAAATACAATAGCAAGAAAAGGACAACATAAGAGAACTTCCCTTAACCAATTAGGCATGTATCTACAATAAATCATTTCCTCCAGTAGGCAAGAATAACTGTCTTTGTCTTGTATGCTTTCCCATTCCTGACGTGGAGGCAAGTAGTGATGCTAATTGATGGTGGTTTGTTAGATGCCTTTTCAGCTCTGCCACCATTCAGATCTAGATACTTGTTCATAAAACAATAATCCTTTACTTTGCCTCTCCAACCATGTATGAAGACACAAGAATACCTGGGCCAGGAGACAAAAAAACAAGCGACACCTGAAGACCAGTGTCCCCACCCTTGTGCCACACTCCAGGCACAGGGATGTGACTCCTCATCTTTTGAGAGGAGGTTTCCAACCACCTCAACCCTCAAGAAGCCCAAGGAAGCCACATATAGTTGACTCTAGCCGTGCCAAAATCCTAGCCAAATAGGAAGCAGTAGTAGTCATTAGTCTAAGTTAAACAAAGAACTAATTGTTCTTGTCAACTTAGTTCCTTCTTTCCATCAATAGGTGTTTCATCCTAGTGGATAGCACTCCTTCAATTGCAGTTGTTGCTCTGTCAAGTGCCACCATCTTGCAGGAGGGGAAGAGGGATCAATAAGGCCTCTCTTCCTCCAAGCCCAGTCTGGAGACTCACAATAACATGGAGTTATTGGAATTGCCAGATAAGAAACCAAATCCCTCATCAAGATGAGACCAAAGGATAGCATGGAAATGAAGGTAATTAAATGCCTGCTACCTCATCCCCTAAATCTTACCAAATCCTCCCATCCCTTAGAAAAAACATCTGTAGTTCCTTAATTATGTAGGAAAATAACATTAGCCAAGAGACGAGAGATGAACTTCCTAAAGAACAGCGTGGCAAATATAGCATACTAAAATTGGGAGTACTTATTTTGTCTGCACAGAAGAAATGATGCATGTAATAACAACAGGGACATCTTTTTATATCAAAATTATAGAGGCTCCCACATCTGAGTAGTCACACTTATCAATTTCTTAATCACTTTAGTCTAGCTGGTACTGTAGCGTGTTGGCCTAAAATGGAGCTCTGTTGATAATCTATCAACACTGCCAGAAGGGGAAATGGAAGTGGCATCTCGTTATCGCATTAATTTCCTAGAACCCAGAGCACCTGCATATTGATTTTTTTTGCAGAATGCCAATTTCCATAATAAGGATGCCAAGTTAGGTTTCTTTGTCGCAGCATTATATCCACTTTAAACATACCACCCTGCCCGCAGATTGTCATAACATTAGGTGGAAAATCCCATCAAACCTAAATATCAATCCCCAAGGGTTGATCTTGTATCCCACTAGTCTCTTATCAATCTCATTATCTTGTACAATGGTGGCAAGGAAGATGCAACACATACCAAAGAAAACCATCACTGCACTAGCTCATCATTTATCATGCACCATCACTCAGCTACCTTATTTGAAAATGGACTGTCGATTATAACATAAAAACCCTGAATCAATGGCATAGATTGGTCCAACAAGGTTGAAAATCTATGTCATTTGTGGAATGGATTCATAGACCAATAATAAAATCCCACCCGGACTACCACCTCAACTCAGCGAAAGGTAACACATCGTGAAGAAAAGTCAAATCAAACCATAAGGCACATCCCGCGCTTCTGTGCTGAGCACAAGACAAAGAAATAAATGGAGGCCCGCAGAAATGGCAGAATACCATTTAAAATGTGCCATGTGGCACCTACATGATCAGCTTCAAGACATGTCCCTTAGAACAATCCATGTGCCCTTCTCTTGCTCATTTGCGAGCCTTTCATGGGTCCACCATATAGGTTCGGCAGAAAGGCAGAAAGCTTTTAAAGCCTACCATGTAAACACATCAGGGCCCAGCATAAATCCTATGGCAAAAACTTAGTAAGAAAACCTACCATTTATCATTCCTTTCACAGTTCCGCCATTATCATTTTCTTTATTATAATACTCACCACGAAACAATGGAAACCAATCAAGGCACGCCATGCGTCAACAAATGGTTCCTTGGGCAAGCACTTTAATAGGGGACCTGACCATGTACGATTAAAACAACATTGTTCTACTAGGCAAAGAGGGGCTAGAATTTTACTAAGGAGCTAGGGCCAAACCTTAAGTATATGACAATTTAAATGGTGCATAGGTTGATCCGGTGATTGCGGGAACAATCGAGGACCTAGACACAATATTATAACTTGGAGACCTCCAATAGGTGGTAAACAGTCAACGTAAAAATAGGATAAAGGTAATTTGACGTTTACACAAGCCTTAGGGTTTAGGTTTTAAGATATAAGAACAATATTCAAAGCAAATTCATAGCTAAACCCGAGCACAGAACTGTCATATTTGGAACATGGAGCAAGGACGCAACAAGAAACCATGAAACTTTTCAGAGTCCCATCACGTTGCATCAACTGATTCAGCCAATTGGAGGAGACAAAAGGATGTCAAACCACCACCTCACTATTTGTCTACACTTAGAGAAGTCTTCAGGAAGGGGAATGTCATTTCCATACCTGGCCATACTCAACACCTCATTAAGGTTGCCTAAGAACTTATTCTTAACTAGAGTAGTGGCCGCCACCTTCACCCTTTCTTTAATCTCTCTCGAGTCAAGTAAAATGAATACAAATATAGCTGCAATATCCACATTGACCCTATATTTGTGATCTACAACAATGGGTAAGTGCACAAAGATGAAGGACCAAAATGGGGTCTTAAGATGCCACTTTTTTTCTGAAATCAGGAAACATTAATGTTGGATGAGAAATTGAAGATAGCTACACTCAAAATTTGAAGATGGAACAAAAACAAGAGTCGTAGTGCTCCGAATCTAATTTCTAAACTACTATTTTTTTCCAAAAATGGTTGAGATTAAGGGGTTTAAAAAGGGGGAGCACACAAATTGGTCATGTTTTTCTCAAAAAAACATAACATAGCGTCTAGTGTGCTCCCCCTAAAATGTTAACTTTCTTTTAGTATTTCAATAATCGCTCTAGTGAGAAATTAGCTAACACCATGTAGTTTATCCTTGATTTTTTTGATAATTTTTTAATGAATAATTGATTTTTTAGTAATTTTTAAAGTGGACACATCCTGAAAAATAGAAATTTGAGCGTGCTCCCCCCTAAAATGTTTGAAAACTAATCAAAAATATATTTTTTTTGAATACGTGTAGAATGGAGTCTAGTTTCTAAAAATGTAACTTATTTCAAATTTTGATGAATAGCTAAAAAAAGTCAAAAATACTAGACACTGGTTTTTGACAAAAAATGGACACACTAACAAAAGAAATTCAAGATGAAACCCTTAACGTACTCAAAATGTGAAAAAAATTATATGGTTAGATAGCTAACAGAGAGCTTAAGATTATGGTGGTATTTTTTTGAGTTTTCATTGAAAAAAGTGCCATCCTTATGGGGAGCACGCTCTAGATTATCTCCAAATTTTGCTAAAAACTGATAAAATCATGTCAAAGAAAGTTGAGCATAACGTGAGCGTGTTATAACACACTCGCGTTATGCTAAGCATAATTGACTATACACATGCCAATTGCATTTGCTTGAAAGTTTCTAAAGCCTTTTCAACAAATCCATTTTTTGCATATCTTGCAATCATTGCATTCTATTATAGAACATCTCTTTGAGGTGTTATGTCATATAATTGACATGCCTTACATGTCTACAAGGGCAGCTGCACTTCCTATCGTCTCTCTCTCTCTACTTCCCTCCCCTCTCTATGTCCTACCCTCTGTCTGAGTCTATGCTTCCCTCCCCTCTCCACCTCCTACCTTCTCTCTCACTCTCTTCTTCCCTCCCCTCTCTACCTTCTACCCTCTCTCTCACTCTCTACTTCCCTCCCCTATTTACCTCCTACCCTCTTTCCGAGTCTTTGCTTCCCTCGCCTCTCTACCTCCTACCTTCTCTCTCACTCTCTTTTCCCTCCCATCTCTACCTCTTACCCTCTCTCTCACTTTCTACTTTCCTCCCCTGTCTACCTCCTACCCTCTTTCTCAGTATTTGCTTCCCTCCCCTCTCTACCTCCTACCCTCTCTCTCTCTTCTTCCTTCCCATGTCTACCTCCTACAGTCCTCTCCCACTCTCTACTTCCCTCCCGTCTCTACCTCCTATCCTCTCTCTCACTCTCTACTTCCCTCCCCTCTCTACCTCTCCTCATCATTCTTCCCATCCAATGAAATTTCATAAATTATCTTGTTTCCATTTCATCATCCCAATTTATATCCTCGTCCCTCTTTGCATGTCCTAGTTTTCTTGTTTCCATATTCTTTGTCGACATGCGAGAGGAGGAAGAGGGAGAGAGGATGGAGATGGATGGGAGAGAGAGGGGAGAGATAGGGTGATAAGGAGAGAGAGAGAGAGAGTCCTTGTTTTCTTGTTTTGGAAAGAGAGAGGGTTGGACAGGTTTATGAGTTTAGGGTTGCTTAAGTTTACAGTTTATTGGAATTATTTAGGGTTTAGGTGTTTAGGGTTGCTTGGGTTTATGGTTTAGGGGTTAGATTTTAGGGGTATTATTTAGGGTTTAGGGGATTCGGGAGAGAGAGAGGTTTAGGTTTGCTCATGTTTAGGGGCATATTTATGGTTTATGAGTTTAGGGTTGCTCAAACCTTTAGGGGTAAATTATTTAGGGTTTATGAGTTTCTAGGGTTGCTAAAGTTTAGGGTTTAGGGGTTAGGGTTTGTTACTCTTCCATTCTTTGTTTGAATCTTTGAGCTCTTAATGCAATTATGTCACATTGACATTAGAATATCTCTTAGAATCGCTAGTTTTCTTTTGCTTTGCATTTTCCAGTTTATGTAGTTTAAAATTTCTCTCATAAAGTTCCTGGTTTTCATATCTTGTTCAAGATTTCTAATACTGATTGCCTTTATAATGTTCAATGATTCTCCCTCTATCCATATATATTTAAAGTTATATTCTAGAGCTAGCTATAAACCATGGAGGAGCATCCATGCCTCCACTTCATTATTAGTTCCTTCTGGGATTTTGGTGGATTTGGCTAGTATTAATTGTTGCTTATGGTCCCTGATGATACAACCCTTTCCCAACAGTCATGGGTTTCCCATACATGGACCATATTCGATTTATTTAACTTTACAAAAGTAGGTATTGGGGGAATCCATGTTACCTTATTTCTGTCCACTTTCTAAGAGGTGGCCTAAGAAGTAGTCCTGTTTGAGATGGATTCTAGGTACTTCCATTTCTTTAGCGGTGAATTATCCCGTCTTGTCCACTTTGTGTTATGGCTTACTAATTTTCTAGATTTTGTCATGAGAACCTCTAATATTTCTTTTTCTAATTCCCCACATACCTTCTATACCATCAAAACTTTCTTCCTAAAGATGTGAAAGTTTCTCTCCCACCAAATTTGCCATATCATTATAGATGGACTCACTTCCCATATATGCATGCGAAAGTTTAGTCTGAAGGCAACATTGGACAACTTTTAAAAATTATTAATAAAGATTTCAGGAGAGGTGAAACCCATCTTAATTGTTTAAACAACCAATACCAATATTCTCTACTAAAAGGGCAGTGTATTAAGAGATGATCAATGCTCTCTTCCTATTCTCCACACAAGATGCAACTGAAGTTTGTTCCTATGTTCAATTTCTAAATCCTATCCTATGTGAGAATTCATTTATGCAGTGCTAACCACATGTGAAGGCCCCAGCCTTCGGAAGTATTGCATCATTCCAGTAGAGATGAGTTGGCCATTCTATCTCAATGGATGAGGATAAGATTTTGTATCCTCATTTTACCATATAAGACCCCAAACTCTCTGTTGTCAATATGATCTCGTCTTCTTGTCCAAAAACAAATACTACTCTTGAATTTAATAAGACTTGAAGAATTTCCTTCTAGGTTGGAGGGAAGTTACAATTCTCTAAGATTCTCCATTTTTCTTTTTGAGGGTTTGAATTTATGTTTGGATGAAAATAATCTTGCACATAACCTCCCCAATGTTGTTGCAGGTATGTCTTAGCCTCATACAAATCTTTCCTTAGAGAGAGTCTTGGCCATCAATTCTAGGAGTCCTTCCAAAAATTTTCTTTATCTTCATTATGAATTACCCATGTGAGTTCAGGTAATAATGCTTTCCTGTTGTCTATGATAAAGTTCCACATGGAAGAGTCTTTTGGTGTATTCTCTACCATAAAGATCCTATCCTTCTCATTGTTATCCATGTATTTGGATTGCATCAATTGAACCCATCTTGAGTGTGGTCTTTTATACATACTCAATGCTAGTTTACTTCCCACTGCCCAATTTTGCAGACTTAAACTCAATAGCCCAGCTCCCCCCATGTGTTTTGGTTTGTAGATATTTTCCCATGATATGAGGTGGATTTTATTTGCATTTTTGATCCTTGCCATAGGAATTGTCAACACAATCTCTCTATTTCTACTAGGATTCTCTTGGGAATTTGCAAAGAAGACATCATGTAAGTTAGTATGCATGTCAGAATGAATTTGATCATTGTTAACCTTTCTGCCAATTTCAGCCACCTTCCTTTCCACATCCCAATTTTACTTTTTATGTTGGCCAAAACATCTTTCGAATGATCCTTTCTATGTCTTCCATTTAACATTAGGATCCCAAGATATTTTCTCGAAAGAGAGTCTATTTTGAAGTTAAAAAATTTTGATCTCTCTTTTTGAATAGCCATGCCTAAATGAAATAAAAGGATCTTAGATTTCCTTGAGTTTAATTATTGACCTAAAGCCTTGCAGTAATTATCAATAGTTTCTTTGATTATTCTAGCTTTTGTCTGTGTAGCTTGGCCAAATAGGATGGTGTCATTTTCAAAGAGTGGATGAGTGAAGGGGTCTCTCATGTGCCTCAAATAGATTCCTTGCCAAAGATTCCTATTGTTCGCATCCTTAATTGCCAATGTCAATGCTTCTGCCATCAATATGAAGAGGTATGGGGAGAGGGGATACCCTTGTCTTAGGCCCATCAAAGACTCAAATGAACTTGCACCCATTCCATTTACTAGAACTGTGAATCTTGTACCTAAAATATATATTTTTATCCATTTTGTCCATTGATAGGAGAAGCCTAATTTAGTCAGGACATGAATTAAAAATTGCTAATTGACCCTGTCATAGGCTTTGGCCATATTGAGTTTTATTACCATGGATGGTGACTTCTCCTATTTGATAGAATGGAGTATCTCATGAGTTATGATTGCCCCTTCTGCTGTATCTCTTCCTGGCACAAATCTTCCATGCTCACCTAAGATTAATTCAGGTCTAGTATGAGTGCCAATCTCAATGTTGTCGCCTTGTTAATTATTTTGTAGACATAATTGTAGAGGAAAATTCATTTGAACTCTTCAAAAGTGGTAAGTGTATTGTCTTTGGGGATTAGCATAATGATGGTGCCCTTCATCTCTTTTAAAGCATTTTTATGCTTTCTGGACTCTTATAATAATAAGAAGACATCTCTTCCTATCATTTCCCAGCATTTTTGAAAGAAATGTCCTGTGAAACCATCCAGACCTAGAGATTGTCTCCTTGCATCAAAAAATTTGCATCTTTAACTTCCTCCAGAGTTAATACCTTCATTAATGCTTTGTTCTACTATTCTGAGACTAAATTGGGAATATTTGCATCAAAGGCATCTAGATGGGAAGAGGTTCTATCTTCTGATAATAGACTTTTGTAGAATTCTATTGATTCCTCTTTTATCTCATCAATATTAGAGGTCATCGAACCATTTCAATTTCTAATGTTTTGGATGGAATTTGTAGTTCATTTGATTTGAGTGAAGAGATGAAAGAACTTGGCAGTGTTCTCATCCCTCTCCTTTAACCATGTTTCCCTTCATTTTTGCAACTAGAATATCTGTTCTCTCATCATAATTTCTCTTCTAGACCCTTCCTCAATACTTTCTCCTATTCATATCTTTCTTCATTCATACCTTACTATAGGATTATGGTGGTGACATTGTTTGATTCCTGTTGAATTATGGTTTTCTCTTTAAATATATTCTTAAAACGAAATCAATTCCATTCACTGATTTTTGATCTCACAAATTTTAGTTTGATAACTAATTGGTACATTCTCAAGCCTTTGACAAAGGCTATTGAATACGACCACTTTTGAATTAGTCTAATAAAATTAGGATCTCTTAGCCACATATCCTAGAATTTGAACTATCTTTGTTTAGGGCCAAGATATGCCCCTATCTTGAGGCTTACTAGGAAATGATCAAAACCACTACATGTAAAGATAATTGCTATCCATTCCTAGTTGTTTTGTATGCATTAACTGGAGATGAGAAATCTATTTAGCCTCTTAGCTATTTTCAAGAAATCCTTTCTTCTATTTGCCCATGTATATTTCCCATTCTTTAGGGTGTAATCTAGTAAATTATTGCTCTCGATGAAGTTCTTAAAATCTGCCTGGGATTTGGAGGGGTGGGAGATGCCTCCTAATTTCTCACTTCCTTAGGCTACTACATTGAAGTCTCCTCCCATAATTATATTTTGATATTTGATTATCCTCAATAATTGACTAAAGTGACTCCAGAGAATGTGTTTTTGACTTGTTCCTATGGGTCCATAGATATAAAAATCCATAAATCTTTTGACTGTAGGAGTTTTGGAAACTTACGTAATATCCAGTTCGCTCTTGCTCCTATGATCTCCATTTTTGGAATATGTTTCCTCCATAGGATTTCTAATCCCCCTGAGGCACCTAAGGCTAGAGAAGTTGCTACCTACCATTCTTTCCATTGGCTGAAGACTTTTTCTCCCTGTTCTACTGACAGTTTGGTTTCTTGTCGAAGTAATATGTCTACTTTCACCCCATTAATCTGAGTTTTGATGAGGCATCTTTTGTTAAGGGCATTCATGCTCCTAACATTCCAAGTTAGAATTCTCATTGCACCCAAAGAGAGCTTTCCACTCTCCTCTTCCTTAGGGTTTTGTCTATGGTCGTCTGAATTCCTACTACAATTTCTATTTAGGTCCTATTCATTTTTTTCCAAGTGCTCTTCCTTGAAGAGGCCAATGTAGTTTTATCCATTCTTAGCTCCATTTCTATCTAAGATATGCCTAAGTTATGTCTTTCTTCCTCCTCTCCATTCTCTTGAATGACTTATTCTACATTACCATCACAAATGTCACTACTTACTTTATCAATTACTTCCTCTAGTATCACATCCAGATTGTATTTGTCTAGATTGTAATTTTTTTTGATATTGCATTATCTTCAATAACAATAAAATATTATATAATTATTTACAATTAATTATATATTTCATAACTGGATTATATTTATAAAGATAATATTATTAATATATATTATAAATATTGTAGAATGTCAAAATTCTTAATAATTTCTAAGTTATTACTATAATCTAGCTATAATAGTTATACTATATACAATTAATTAAGAATGTTCACAATATTTTACATAAACTTTATGTCAATTTCTAAATTTATAGAAAATTTAACTCATAATAAATACTTTAAACATATGTCAAGTTTTGTAAATATATAATTACAAATAATTACTAGTATAATACATATAGTATTATAATTAATGAAAGATGTTGACAAAATTTAACATAATATTCTCCCCATTCATGGGGCTTCTCAGGATCATCTGGGCTTAATAAAAGGGTAGAAGCTAGATGGGTTCCACAAAAACAAGAGTGGATGAAACTAAATTTCAATGGTGCTTTGAGAGGTAATTAGGAGAGGCTAGTGCAGGGTGTGTTCTGAGAGATCATAATGAAGGTTGATTGGGGTCGTAGCAAAAAGAGTGGGAACTCAAACAAATAATGAGGATAAAATACATGCTCTAATTTTGGGGCTCCAATTAGGTCTTTCGATGGGAGCTAGTAAAATACATATAGAAGGAGACTATCTACTCATGATTAATGCCATTTTTAGTAGACAAACACCAAATTAGAAGTTGAACAATATGCTAATAAGAGATCTAGAACTCCTTGATAAGTTCATTGATTTTGAGCTGAATCATGTGTATAGGGAGGCTATTAAGATAGTTGATAGAATTGCCAATACAATATTTGATATGAAGCAGGAGCTACTAGTGAGCCCCCCTTTGAGAGATTGGCATAAACTAAGGAGGATCTTATACAACAAGAGTATAAGGTTAGAAGGGATTGCAATATTTTACAAGGTTTGTGGCATGAATTAGTGACTAAATCTTTCTAAAATTATGTTATAACCCCCTTTTTTATTCTATCATCATCCTAGTGGCAAATATATAATATAAGCGAAGGAAAGATAAGCATATGATGTTATGTGATAATTTTGGAAGTAACAATTATGGGAGATTATCCTCCAAAATTGCATCACCTCGACATTATTTCAAATTATGTTGGGGGTGTTAGTGCTAAACTTTATCTTATATTACTTATTCTAAGTAATATATTTAACACATGGCTTTAAGCCACGTTAGGTGGCTAGGTGTCGACTTGGAGAGTTTGTGTTGAACTCTCCAAGCCATGTGTTGACACTCATTCGACACTTGGTGAGTGGAGTGTTGAAGTAAACTCCTAAGTTGACTCAACCTCCTCACTCTTCAACACCTATATGTACTATACTAGTCTTTTCGATTATCAATCTACTTAATTTTGATACCAACTTATCTATTAGTCGATTATGTGAATTCTTAGATGGTATCAAGTGGTACTATAATATTTTTCTAGTTCAATTTTGGTACAAATCATAATTGAAGGTGTAAATAGGGTTATCGACCTTGTTTTTGGCCCTATATCAACCAATGAGTCGTTGTTTATAGGCAACAAAGCCATAACAAAGGGGGAATGTTTTGAGGTAGGCAAAAGGAGTTGTGAAAGGCCAACGCCAAGGTATTAGAGCCAACAACACACCATTCCCTAGGAGTGAACTCCACGCCATAGCAAGGAGTGCACAACAGAGAGCACGATAGAACTATGCCCTTATGCCTAAACAGTGAGGGCAGATCTACATGGCTAGCTTGACGCCATACCAAGGTTGGCCCAACAACACCATACTCCCCAACTAGCATATTTTCCAGGCCTGTGATCCAATGCCATACCTCTAGCCTCACCCCTGCACTTGGGCTCTCCTTTGATCCACCCATATCTGCAAAAAGAAGGTGCCATAAGTCTACAGAGAAGGGTAGCTTCTGTTTAGCTTTCATTCTTGTTTGTTTCATGTATGCAAGGTGTTTTTGACTTGTGAGTAGGGTGTTTTGATTTGCATAAAGGCATATTCTAAAGCCTGCACCTGTGGAAAATGGTTTGCAGCACAGAGAGGGCATGAATCTACCCTCAATCAACTTGAGATTGGCCTAGAAGGAAGCAATTTGCCCCTGAAGCTGCCAGAAAGCCTATGTAGGCCAATTTCTTCCTATGGAGGCTTGTTTTTATTTTTGAAGGTGTCCATCTTTGTTCATAAAGAGTGAGGGAGACCCAATCTATGGAGGCTTTACATGCAGGAGGTCTAGCCCAAAGAAGTCGTGGACTTTCCTTGTGGCTTGTGGCTTGCAGGAACAGGCCTGTGGCCTCTGTTGGTTAGCAGGCCCACAACCTCTATTTGCTCGTAGCCTTTTTAACAAATCACAATCACCTTACTGAATAAAATGACCCTATTGGTAAGAGGCCACATCCAGTGATGCCCTCAGTCTATGCACATCTAGTCCACATCAGATTTTGGCTGCCATTTGTGTGCTGGCTCAAGATAGACCTGCATTCTCATAGCACTCATCTATCTAGCTGCCATCTCTATTTCTCCATTTCCCCTATTTTGTTATTTCCTCTAACATATTGTTGAGCATTTTGCCCTAATCTGCCCATGCCCTAATTAGGGATTTGTAATTTTGGGCATTCAAAATGTATTTTTAAGTTTATTTTGCAAGTTTTTTAGGAATGCTAAAAAGTACATGCAAATATAACATAAATACACACTATGGGAGTCATATAAAATTTATGGTCTAGAGGTTCTTTTACAAATGTTGGTGTTATACTAGACATATTAATTGTCTAAAAAGCACTAAGAAATTTATAAGTGCCACAAATTGGGGGAGAATCAAACAAAGGGATTAGAAATGCACTCAAAAGTGCCACTTAATCTGGGGGTTATACCCAGGTTTTGTTTGTAATCTTTGAACTAACTAAAGTTCAAATAGGGGTAAAATTTGCATTTTGGGGCACATAATCTTCAAGGGGGTGAATAGATAAATCTATGGCATCTTCAAACAAATATGAAGTAAACAAATGGGTTCTTAGCTCATGTGCGATTGATCACATGTCTCCTTACTCTGAGGTTTTTGTGTCGATCAATCCTTCCAACACCTTCAATATCCTAATTAATGATATTTATTAAACTTTTTGTGGCCAAGACATAATAAAACTAGGTAATGGATATATCCACAATGTTTTATTCATTCCTGACTTGTTAAGGAATTTTCTTTCTGTGTATCAACTCACCTGTTCAAATAAAACAGTTGAGTTCATAGCCAATACAACTTTAATTCAAGACTCTCAAAGTTAAGATATTGTTGCAGTAGCGAAGATTTGTCACTTTGATTGCAACTTCATCTTTTGGCACTTTAGATCAGGTGAGGATGATGCTCCACTTGTAACTTCAGAGCCAAGTGGCACTTCTCGGCACACCTCTATTGGTTTTGTATAGCATGATCTTTGAACTCAAAAAGCAAATAAGTTTGTAAATGCACACACATAAAGTGCCACAAAACTGAATGTGTCTTCCACGTGGAGGGAATTTGGGAAATTTGTACTTACACTGAATTATAAAGTGTAATGGGGGGTTGTACCAATCACAACAATGGATCTTCGTGATTCTCACCTCATTCGTGTGTGCCTTGATGCACACCCTTTTTCAGGTTCTTGTATATTTTTTGGGCCTACATCTTGGTCTACATTCCTTGCACACTTCTAATTTCAGTTGGTCTACTCATATCTCTTAGCATTAAGGGGGGACTATGATGTGTTACATGCTAATGCTTCTTTTATGAAGCAGTGGAGCAATCTTTTTTAAAGGTCCTAAATCCTTTATTTTAATCTCTCTCACGAGGGATTATTTTAGTGGATCATTTTTTGACATTCTAGTACTCCTAATCACAATACTATATGTATTTTTGACTTCACAAAGTTTGATTGACTTTGTGTATATCATTCAGTAGTGTTTGAATGTTCACTCATGCAATATTTTGTATCTCTTATCTTGATCCACATTTCTTGAAGATTCCTTAACTCCAGCAGACACCAGTTCATCATAGGTAGAGTTTACAACTTTTACATGCTTCAAGAGTTCTTCATCATGATGTTCCTATCGTGAAGGGACATCTTTTAGAAGGTCTTAAATCCTTCTTTTGTCACTCTTTTTGGAGGATAGTTTTTTCCCACTGGGTTTTCTATCTTACTCCATTTTTTGAGAGATTACTTTGTACATGGGTACCTCACCAAGCTAGTAGTTGGGACCCATCAGGCTAGTAGTTGGGACCTATTTCTCTTTATTGTACATGGGTACCTCACCAGGACTTGTATCTGGGACCAATTTCTTCTTGTACCCACCTAAGTTGTTCTTAAGGGGTGTGTTAGTGCTAAACTTTATCTTATATTAGTAATATATTTAGCACATGGCTTTAAGGCACCTTAGGTGGCTAGGTGTCAACTTGGAGAGTTTGTGTTGAACTCTCTAAGCTATGTGTCAACACTCATTTGACACTTGGTGAGTGAAGTGTTGAAGTCGACTCAACCTCCTCACTCCTCAACACCTATTTGTACTAGTCTTTTCAACTATCAATCTACTTAATTTTGATACTAGCTTGATAGCACGGAAATTTATAATCCTCTTTTACTTCATGATTTCTATCCTCAGATACCAAACTACTGAGTACCAAATTCTTCTTCTATACACCCAAGAGGATCTCAAAAACTATAAAGACTACACAATCCCAAACCAGGTAAGAAGTTCATACATTCAATTCAATTTCTAATAGGTGACAGGGACATTCAATTATCTGCGTAACTACGGGAACTATTATCACTCATGCGATAGGAATAACCATGCAAATCAAACACCAAAAACAAAATATATTTATTCATTGATTAAACAAAACTAATTACAAAAGTAGTTGATTCATAGAGGAATCAATTTCCTAGTTGCTTGGCCAATTGATCCATTCCTCCCTACCTTCACATCCATCCTTTCCATCTTCCTTCATTGTTCTGGTTCTTTTCTCAGCTTCATTCACCCTTCGCACGATCTCTTCACTTTGACCGGAACCTCTAATAACTGCCCATCGAAACATCTACACTCTCTGCTCTTTCCCAGTCGATTTCTCCAATTTGATCCCTCTTTTCTCTATCTTTATGCTTCCACATGTTTAATATCACTCATGCTTGTATCTGAACGGTAAGGAATTTCTCTAAGAGGCTCCAAAGGACCAAAGATATGGCGCCTTTAAGTTTGTTTTCTTTTTGCATAAAAAGCTCTACCATAAAAGGCGTTACCTTCATATGCGCCTCCTCCCATTTGCCACGCATGTGTTAATATTAAATTTGCAATTGATTCTTGGAATAAGGCATTATCATACAAATTTACTCATACACAAATAGGTGTCACCAACATTTCCATTGTTCCAATTTCCTTTCTAAACAAAGGCGTTTATTATTATAGAATGGCATTGATTTCTTCTTTTTGGCCTCAGCTCCCCAAATAAAAGATATAAATTAGTTTTAAATGCCTCTAAAGAGGCGCGGGCCTGCAAACATGGTGTTGTCAACTACTTCTACAGAGGTGTTTCTTTCCTGATAGTTACTCCATTATTTCCTCTTTCAGCTACATACATTCCAACTGACTACCACCATTCAAATCTTCCCCTGAACTATTCATCTTCTACAACTATAATCGATGCCTCTACTTTCCATCAAACCAACTCTACTCAGTTGACCGTTCCTAAATATCTACAACTGACAATTGTAACTGCTCCTAAATCTCTGATTATCCATTTCCTCCTGTTGAAGTGAGTATACCAATTTATTTAACTTCCTACCCAGGTGGCGACAGGAGCTTCCCTGCACAACAAGAATGAAATAAAATAAAAATTAAAAAGATCAATCTGATGCTCCTGCATCATACTCCCCAGGGGACAAAAGAATGCGATCCAGCACATGAAGTAATACTTCACAACTTACTCTCTATTTATTTTCTTTCTTTTTTTCCAACAACACTCAGGTACATTCATCAAGCTCTTTTGATGGTCTCGCTCCAATCTCATTGTTCTAGACCTGACATATCTATGGCTACATGGTAATCTTCTCACCCACTCATCCTCGTACCAACCAGAAAAATGCAAGTTTTCCATATCCTCAAACTCATACCCTTCATCAAATAGACTAGCAAGTTCATCTAATTCACCTTTCCAAAATGGCCCATTTTGTGTCTTCCCACAAAGTATAACTCTTGATATCTTTGCAAAAATATAAATTATCCTTACCATATGTCTTTCTAAACTTCACACTGTTCAACCATACAATAGACTGTAAAGCCATGTCTTCACAACAATCAGAAAATTTTACCTCTTCTTGAAGTGAACTGCTACAACTTTCTTATCACAGATTGCCTCTGTTCTTTTGCATCCTCAACTGTTCCAATTGGCTTCATGTTCATCTCAGCATACTGCTCCATCTCATTTATTGTATATTCACAAAAATTCACTCTAATTACACAAAAGGAAATTGAAAAGGAAAATACAACCTCTTTATCTGCTGCCCCTTTATATAAAATAATGTCTTCACCTCCATTTCCCTTGTATCCTTTTCCATCTGTCGGATCTTCATAAATTCTTTCACCTTCAATCTTTATTGCTACAACTTCTATAATCTCATTCGTGCCTTCTTCATTTTCTACTATTTTTTCTTCATTCTCCATGCCTCCCTTAATCCAAGCTTCTATTTTCCATTCTTTCTATCTACCTTTCTCACTTAAACCATTCCAATGGTCCATCTCACATCCATATTTATTCTTTCTAAACTTTCCAATCTATTTTTGTTTGAGTTCCTTCTTCCTCTTGTATCGTTGCCTTCTTATTTCTTTCTCATCTACAAGCTTCCACAACTCCATTTCATATTCATAAATGCCATCTTCACCATTCATATCTACACTCTTCTCATCTTTGTCCATCAAACTTTTATCTTCAACTATAAATTGAAAAGCAGTTTGTTTACCTTTCATCTTGTACACATCCTCCTCTATTTTCTTCCAAGCTGCTCCATTCTCTTTCTACCTTGGTATGATGCTAGTCAATGCCTTTGTGTCTTTATCATCTCCTTTTTGTTGTTCTAATTCTCTTGCATGTTTCTCACACCATCACTTTCCTTTCTAGTTTCATGGTGTAACAATATTTCTTCATTTTCCCTGAACTCTTATTTACAAGTTTTAGCTTGCTGTATGTGACCATCCTGTTGCAAATTTAACTCCATCTCCTTCATCTTATTCTCTTCTTCATGCTTTCTACTCTCTTGAGAGGTTTTCTTCTCACCGCATCCTGCTGCACCAACTTCCCTACTTCACCCTCCATACTTGGCTTCTTGTAGTTCCAAACTGCTGACTTCTTATTGCTGCACCTTTCCTCCATGACCTATGACCTGTTTGCTGCCTTAAAACACCTTTATACTTCTTTTCTTGCCAACTTGTCCTCTCATCTTGGCTCTTCCTTAATTCTGTCATGCCTCCCATGCTTGGAATAGGTTTACTATCATAAACTTCATCATAACCAACGTCTTGTTTACTCTTTTTATGCTACCCCTTAAGCCAACTTGGCACTATATAACCACGGTTTCTTTCTTTCCTCTATCAACTTGCATAACCCTATTCTTAATTTCACATCTATCAACATTTGCACTCACATGTACCTCTTCTTTGTCCCACTGTCCAAGTTTGCTATCATC
Organism: Cunninghamia lanceolata; assembly: GCA_027924645.1. Classification (NCBI taxonomy): domain Eukaryota; kingdom Viridiplantae; phylum Streptophyta; class Pinopsida; order Cupressales; family Cupressaceae; genus Cunninghamia; species Cunninghamia lanceolata. The sequence continues at coordinate 2,716,152 of BSBN01000671.1, read as the reverse complement.
CTTTTCTTCATTTCTTATCAGCTCATCTTCCTCATAGGATTCCTCCTTTTCATCTGCCACATCTTCTAGGACCTCTTGAAATTCATAATCAACATCTACATTAACATTTGAAATCAATATCATACTTTCCTGTTCTGAACATTTAAGTTCTTTGTATTGTACCACCTTTAGTTGTCCTGCTACAATTCGTTCATGCATACCAGTTGCTTCAATTTGGTTTCCTCTTCTCTCATCTTCACCTCTTCCCTCGGGCACTTTTCTTGCCCCATCTTTTGTTACCTTCAAGGTCCCATTCTTGACCTTCCTCAACACATTCTTCATACCTACACACAAATCTGCAAACACAATATTAGCCAACAAAATAAGAGACCACAATGTCTCCATTAGTGTCTTCTTCATGGACACTTTCCTCTCCTCATTTCTCTCTTCCACAAGTGCTACTTGTTGCACTTCTTCTTTTCTTCTTTCCTTCAAGTCCTCCACTATGAGAACTCCTCTGACCTCTTCTAGTCCTTGTTGCTCTAAAAGCAACTCCTTGTTGTCCCAATTTCTCTGGAACCCTCTCATCCTTTTATCTTTTCCTCTTAAGGTTTCTATATTCTTCCTTTTTCTCTTCTCAACAATCTCCCTTACTGGCCACTTCACTTTTCTCGTCATTGGCCATACCTAAAAATATTCCTGGCCTTCTTCTTCCAACCTTTGCTACCTTGCAATCAGGTATTGTGCTAAATCCTTTCTCAGTTCTGCCAACTCTCTTTTAAAATGTGCATCTTGTTTCTTCATTATTTCTTTTCCCTTGTCTCGCTTTGTGAGACTCTCTTTCCCATAATGCTTCTACATCTTTTCAATCCTTCCCCTGACTTCCAAGCCTATCAATCTCTGTACAACACACAACTCTTCAAGAATCTATGGTCATCAAATCATCAAATCAATCCCAAGCTTCCATTGCCCAGATCTTCGTCAATCTACAACTCAAAACTTTTGAACAAGAACATATAAAAATACAATGACTTCGGCTGCCCAGATCTTTTAGGGCTCTGATACCACTCTGATAGAACTAAAATTCATAATCCTCTTTTACTTCATAATTTCTATCCTCAAATACCAAACTACTAAGTTCCAAATTCTTCTTCTATACACCCAGGAGGATCTCAAAAAATATAAAGACTACACAATCCCAAACTAGGTAAGCAGTTCATACACTTAATTCAATTTCTAATAGTTGACAGGGACATTCAACTATTTGTGTAGCTACATGAATTGTTATCACTCATGTGACAAGAATAACCATGCAAATCAAACACCAAAAATAAAATATATTTATTCATTGATCAAACAAAACTGATTACAAAAGTAGTCGATTCACAGAGGAATCAATTTCCTAGTTGCTTGGCCAATTGATCCATTCATCCCTACCTTCACATCAATCCTTACCATCTTCCTTCATTGTCCTGGTTCTTTTCTCAGCTTCGTTCACCCTTTGCATTGTCTCTTCACTTTGACTAGAACCTCTAATCATTGCCCATCAAAACATTTGCACTCTTTGCTCTTTCCCAGCTGATTTCTCCAATTCGATCCCCCTTTTCTCTATCTTTATGCTTCCACATATTTAATATTTCTCATGCTTGTATCTGAATGGTAAGGAATTTCTACGAGAGGCTCCAAACGACCAAAGATATGGTACCTTTAAGTCTGTTTTCTTTTTGCATAAAAAGCTTTGCCATAAAAAGGTGTTACTCACCTTCATATGCTTCCCCTCCCATTCACCACACAGGTGTTAATATTAAATTTGCAATTGATTCTTGGAATAAGGTGTTATCATACAAATTTACTCATACACAAACAAGTATCGCCAATGTTTCCATCATTCCAATTTCCTTTCTAAACAAAGGCATTTATTATTACATAATGGCACTGATTTCTTCTTTTTGGCAGCAGCTCCCCAAATAAAAGATATAAATTAGTTTTAAATGCCTCCAAAGAGGTGCGAGCCTTTAAATGTGGTGTTGTCAACTACTTCTATAGAGATGTTTCTTTCCTAACAGTTACTCCATTATTTCCTCTTTCATCTCCATACATTCCAACCGATTGCCACCATTCAAATGTTCCCTCAAACTATTCATGTTCTACAACTATAACCGATGCCTCTACTTTCCATCGAACCAACTCTACTCAGCTGACCATTCCTAAATATCTACAACTAACAATTGTAACTGCTCCTGAATCTCTCATTATCCTTTTCCTCCTACTGAAGTGAGCATACCAATTTATTTAACTTCCTTCCCAGGTGGCGATAGGAGCTTCCTTGCACAATAAGAATGAAATAAAACAAAAATTAAAAAGATCAATCTAATGCCCCTACATCACATCTTATCTATAAGTCGATTCTATGAATTCTTAGAGGGGGATGGTCGACGACAGATTTTAGTACTCAAACTAATGTGAATTACTTGGAATAGGATGATGGCCCATTGATGCATTAATTAACTTGATTTCCATGGCCAGAGAGGATATATGGTATTGTTTGGGCTAGATGAACTCACTATGCACAATGGATTTGATAGCGTGTTAGAAGGGTAAGAAAAGATAAATGGCATTCATTGGTGACATTTTAGAGAAGAAATTGAAGAAGGTTTTTAAGATCAAATCACCTATGGTACTCCACACAATTGGTATGGTTCTTGGATTTCTATTTATGAATATGAAATAGAAGTATAGAGTGAATTCATAAATTGCATCAATATTTATTCCAATAATGTTAGACTTAGGGGAATCCAAAGATTGTGTTTGTGAAATGGCCACAACGTTGACTAGATTATAATGGAGGGGTGGATTGCATGAGATTCTCGACTTGGTAGTTCCTAGTTTGGAATTCCAACCCTCACGGGATTTGGCCATCTATACTACTAGCATATAATGGCCCATGAATCCCTTTTGTCATACTTGCCATAGGTGTTTGTGAGGAGAATAGGAGAAATGAGTCAAGATGGGGGATAGGTTTTTTGCAAGCAGTGGTTGGAGTTGTCAATTTATAATGGGTAGACTAGTCCAAGGAAGTTGAGACAAAAAGCTCTAGGGAAGAGATTATGGATGAAGGTGTTGATAGCTGAATGTGGTAGTTAATATTTGAATATGTAAATAGTATACAACATACAGTTTATGGCATAAGTAAATAAGTTGTTTAATGTTAAAAGACTTAGTAATAATTTGTTTAATGTTAAATAACTTTAGTAATAAGTTGTTTAATGTTAAAAGATAGTAATATATGACATGCCCTCAATATGAGTATCCTTTTTCAATCATTTTTTTCTAGTTTCATTTTAAGGGGTATATCTCCTAATGCCAAATTCAATGATATAAAAAATAATAATTTAAAAAAAATAGAAAAATAATTAATGACTTGACACTAGTAAATAAAAAATTAAAGATAATAGTTTTTAAAAATAAATAACTAATGAGTTAAAAGTAAATATTTTGTAAATCTATGTGTAGGCTTTAATAAGAATCCAAATATTTCATCCAATAATTTTTCACATAAATAATATTTTGTTATTTATTAAAAAATATGCATGTTAATAGTTGTAAAAATAAACATTGACATTGACTTTTAAAATACTTAAAATGTAATTGGAGATAGACAAAATGTATTTATCTATTAGATGGAATAGTGCTCCAAAAACCTCACTAAGTTCTAGAGGCTAAATGAATTAATTTATATAGTTCTAATAGTTATAGTATAATAACAAATGAGTAAAATAAATCAAGCACTATGTTTTATAATAGATAAATATCTAAAAAAAATAAATCCCAAAATCCCTCCTACTACAAAATCTCTCATTAATTTATATTATTGATTGAATAGATCATATGATATATATTTTTTGTAATACTAAATTTTAGAAGTTACAAAGAAAGTTCATATAACAAGTGTCACATAGTAAATATAACAAGTGTCACATAGTAATTATTTTGGTTAAATTATGTGTTAGTATTTTAATAAAGTTATATAGTTTTTAGATTTTTAGATCAAAATCTTTTATAATAATTATTAACTTTATCAATTTTTTTTGGATATTACATTATCTTCAATAACAATAAAATATTATATAAATACTTCCCTAAAATACATCCTTAAGAGCTCAAATTATGAACCAATCACAATACAGATAGAATAATTTTGGTTATAATTTTCTCATATAAACTTAGGAAAAAAATAAAATTTGTTCAACATGAAAAATAATACTTTGTTTTGAATAGATTAGTCATCAGATAAAAAAACTCATTGTATATAAACTTGGGAAAAAAAAAAATTTGTTCAACATGAAAAATAATACTTTGTTTTGAATAGATTAATCATTAGATAAAAAACTCATTGTATATAAACTTAGGAAAAATTAAAATTTGTTCAACATGAAAAATAATACTTTGTTTTGAATAGATTAATCATTAGATAAAAAACTCATTGTATATAAACTTAGGAAAAATTAAAATTTGTTCAACATGAAAAATAATACTTTATTTTGAATAGATTAATCATTAGATAAAAAAACTCATTGCAATAGCACTCCCAAGGAAGAACTAATAAAACATACATGCAAGCCTCAAGATAAGTGAATATAAATAGGCTATGTGAGAGGGGTGAGGTGGAAGTTCAACTAATAGAAAATGTAACTCCATAATCTCCCAAAAATAGAATAGAGTAACTCCTATGGAAGAAACTGACATTGCACACTCTCACTCACCCTTATTAGCTACCCAAAAAATAAAGGAGAATAAATTCCTACACTAACACGTCTCACTCTAAATCTTTGTTCATCTTTTTCTGACAATAGTTAAAAAAACTAGTCTTCTAAGTCTTTTTTTTTCCTCAGTTCTTTGGTATACCACATATATGTCATCCCTGGTAAAAGTCATTGTTGCACCCCAAAATATTTTAATCACCTTTTTTTGCACTGTTCGCCTATCATTGAATCATCCACATAGTTGCTTGTTTTATGCTTGCCCATGTGTACAATGATTAAAATAATGTCTGATATTATGCATAGTTAAAGTGAGAGAATTCTTAATAAAAATGCTTGATAAGAGATCGAATCTTTAAAAAACCAAAAACCTAGATTCATTATGACTCCCAAAACTAATTCTCCGAAAGTGTACAAAAATGCTTGATAAGAGATCGAATCTTTAAAAAACCAAAAACCTAGATTTATTACGACTCCCAAAACTAATTCTCCGAAAGTGTACAAAAATGCTTGATAAGAGATCGAATCTTTAAAAAACCAAAAACCTAGATTTATTACGACTCCCAAAACTAATTCTCCGAAAGTGTACAAACAATAAATTTCAGATGCGATTATTCATCCACGAAATTCATGTGACAAAACAAAGACAGAAAATCTCCTAATCACAGCATTCAAAGTCGAGAATGATATCCGCCCGTCCAAACGTATAGAAGTGCCGTTGGAAAATTTTTGTGGCGAAACAAAAATATGATAATGATTTGAGTGTTGTTAGTAGGGGAGAGTGGAACTCACACAACGAGCCCACAGTTTGAGGCGCTCTTTCATATCTTCTCCTTTTTCCTCATTTGGGGATGGCAAGCTTTCATGGGTGGTTATAGTTAGATACTTCAGCCCAGGAACAACATTTACTAATCTTGGGCTCAGTTGCTCATTGTTAAATTCAAAACCCAATTCTACGAATCCTCTTATTTCTTGAAACTCCAGATCTGTTTTACTCATAATGCAGCCTCTGTTTTGAAGTTCGTTGTTGCTGCTCATATATTTCATCTGGGTTTTTCTGAAGCTAGGCTTCACTACTCATACTCCATCATTGACTAAGGTCTTGCAGCCTCACATGCAATATCAAACAAAATGCAGCCTTGAATGATAGTACTCGGAAACATAGAATGGAATAAGAGAAGAACCAAAGTCTTATTACACCAATATCAAATTACTCCTAATGTTGGTACACAACACAACCACCAAGTTTTTACTTGAAGATGAAACTCAAAAATTATTTTGAATCATTGCCTCGTCCTTCTGATCTACACAGGCCAGCAGAATTTTCCTTGCGTTCTTTTCACCAGCGATCCCCTGTTGCTATCACCTATTTTATCCACCTACTTATGTCGTATATTCAGTTTGATGTTTCTAAATATATATTTAGAAACATCAAACGCCTTCCCATAATGGTGCAGGAGTGGAACGAATGCTATAAGGAGATATGGGGGTTAGAAATTGCTGCAGACAACAAAAAATTAATCCCATGACCCTACTCTGTCATGGAATAACGGCCAAGAAAGACACATTGAGGAATTGGTAATGCTGCAAGGTGAATGGGTGACACCTCAATTTAGATAGGCACTAAATGTAAGGTAATTTTCGTCCACTACAGAGGGACCCCACGACCATTAGAAAGTGGTTTTAATGCCCAGCAATCACATCAGACTTGTGGACCCCGTGACCAAGGTAAAAATGAAACCGGTGTTGTAGGTAAAGAATGCCCAGCTACCTACAATAAAAACAAAAATTAGAAAGATTATTAAAATTGATAAAATAATATTTTTAGGCGTGCAGGATTGCAGACCCCTGGATCAGATTCGTGTGGATGTAAGACCAATAAATGTGAAAGGCATGTAACTGCCTTTGCGTGTTCTATTTAATATTTCATTAACATTAAGACCAGTAGATGAACTCGGTAAATAAATGCTAAAATGACTCACAATTAGTGTTTTTGGGATGTTGAAAAAGACTACACTAGTATATTTATATTTAAAAAAATATATCTAAAGTACCTCAGAGATATCTTTCTCGAGGTGCCTATATTTTTTTTATCAATTTACCTCAAATCTTACAAGTTGATCTGTTGTGAAAACAAATTAAGGTGACAATAAATAGATTGAATGTGCGTCTTTTCATATGCCATTTTGTAACGTTTCTTTCTTTCATTTTAGTGCATAGTGATGGCTTCTTTGAAACTGCCATCCACCTTTCTTTCCATGGAGCATGTATTTATTTATTTATTTTTATTCCTTTCACCTTCTTTGTTTTGGTTTTTTAATTTGTGGAGTGACTATTTGATTTTTTAATAAAGATTCTAGATTGGAATCTTATAAGTTTACATAGAAATTCTGGGATCTTTCAACTCCATCAGTGTTGTGAATGTAGGTACGCCTCTCAGCGTAAATAAAGATTCTAGATTGGAATCTTATAAGTTTACATAGAAATTCTAGAATCTTTCAGCTCCATAGTGTTGTGAATGTAGAAACGCCTCTCGGCGTAATTACTAATACTATTATAGAGAGGGGTAATCTATGTCTCTAAGATAAAAATGATAATTTAGTATTTTGTCAAGGTTAGTAGAAAAGATATTGAGTTTTATGGATGGTGAGATGTTTTATAAGTTGTTTCCACTTAATCTATATAAAAATATATACCTTGTACTTTTATACATGTAATTGTTGTAATTAATATTTAATCAAGAAAGGTAAGAAGGATAATAAAGGATTTCTACCTGTCATTTAATGGACAATGATATTGGTACACCATAAATGTTGTACCATTTTGTTTGCACTTTATCTGCATAAAATTTTGTACTCTATACTTTTACACCTTTATTTTATTTTATTTTACTCTATGTTTAACTTAATTTGTATTTTAATTTTGGATTTATTATTTAGAATTGATTTATTATTTGTTTTAATTAGGATTAATCTAATTCAATAAGATTTTTGTTTACATGAACCAGGTTGTATATGTGGTCCTACTTTTGAATTGGGCCATGTAATAGTCTAATCTATTGAATTTAAACATTTCCCACTTGTAATGCTAACTTTCCTAGAGCTTAATTTTGCATGTTGGCTCATGTGCCAAATGTCTGGAATTAAGCTATTTTGATCATATATTCATACACAATGCTAAGTCATTAGTTGTCATGAAAAATATTGAAAAATCATATTGGATATATCAAAAGAATTGGAGTTTCACATTAGAAATCACCACATTAACACCACATATACATTACATTCAACATTGGCATGTCTTCAAATATTGTATATTGACAAAGGGGTAGGATTGCTATTAAGAAAGTTGATGGTCTTCCCTCTGCCAAAGTCTCACTATTCTTTTCAACACAAGCCTTTGCTCAACTACATGTACTAAACATTACAAGTGTTTTTAATTACTTTACATAACCTAAATACTACCATAGTATTCGTTGTGCACTATATGTATATATTTCTAGACTAGAGTGTAATGTTTTAATCCTAAATCTTCTTGTTGACTTCCTAATAAGCATGAATGACTTTGCAAATTTCTTTATTGCTGGTATAGTGCAATTATGTAAAATAAATGTGAATTTAGTATTAGGGTTCTAACCTATAAAACAACTTGGGCTGTAACTAGTGGGTTATTACATTGGTATCAGAGCCCAGTTTCCAACTTTGGGACCACGGAGCTCACATTTTTTTGCATGTGTTGAATTGTCTTCTTTTGGTTATGCAATCATGGGTCATAAAGGGGAAGAAGAGAGCCTCAAGAAAACAACCTCTCAACCTAAGATGGGGCGGTGGTTTCTGCTAAACCTATCAAGTTACACTACCCAAAGTAGAAACATAAATATATAATCCTAAAACCTTGATAGTAACACTTAAATGTTTAAAACTCTAAAAGGGTAAGGAAGTGCTTGAGCCATCTAAGAGTAAAAAACCATTAAAGTCAAACCTACTCTTTGTAAACAAGCTTAAGACAACAATGAATAGAGATTTTCCTTTTGGTTGTGGGTGCAATGCACCAACTCTTTATAAATAAATAATTCTAGCAGTTTTGGAGGAATTGCAAATCAACCTATTAAGTCGAGTATTATTCTAAATAGTTAAGATAACTTGGTATTTTTAGCAAGGATTTAGTAGAGATGTAGAACATGCTATTGCTGGTAGAAGAGATGTTGATTCTTTGTAGCCATTGTTGTCAGCAAGCATCTAATAGTTTAGTTTAAACCCCAAAACACATCATTCACCAAAAATAACACACGTCATTCCAAATCCCACGAAATCTTGTGAAAGCTTCTGCCAAACAAAAATACTGATCTAAAAATAATATTTTAGTTTATATCATCCACAAGCACCATTTGCGTAAAAAATAAAGCCAAACCCTAAAGATAGAGAAAACCAAAATGGGTCAAACAACAACAAAACAAAAACATGGAACAAATGAAAAAAAGATCATTGACCCACATCTTCTCTGTCCAATAGAAATAGCCATGTAAAATGTTTACCTAGATCCATTATGAAAATATACATTTTTCTACCATATTTTGGGAAACGCCCAAGGCAGGAAAATGGACACCTATTTTGGATGAGACTGTAACAAAACACATTCTCTCCACCGAGAAAAACACACATTTTTTGGCTAAGGACACCTACCATTGAACAAACTCTTGAACACACACCATGACATGTCTCTAAATCCATGCAAAGCATTAGAAACCCAACTAATTTTTTCTGCACATGCCTTTTCATTAGATGGCCAAAATCTTTAGCTTCTCTTTAGAATAAAATACATGACCTAAAATACAACTCCAATCACAAAACACCACAAGTTAGGAAAAAACCTATAAAAAACCCAAACCTTGGTATTCGATTGAATACTTCACATTTGCACGATAACCCAGGCAAAGAAATACAATTTTAGTTGGGTGAAAACAATAGTCTCTATCTAAGGCAGGAACTAATAAAGGACACAGTAGTACATTCAAAATCATGTTTTTTTATTTCATAAAAACGACTGTAAACCCTGCAAACTTCATTCTATCAATTCCATTTTCAATATACTAGCCTTTTTAAAAGGCCCTAAACACAATAAAAATCAAACCCAAGAAATTTTTAAAAACCATAGGTAGGTGGCCAACATTTGAATGATAAAAAATAACATATGAAAAAATACAAAACTCTTACACAGAAAATGCCTATGCCAAATCTAGTCAACCCAAAAACTCCAACTACATCGAATGTGCTACTACTTCACATATTACTAATCAATACAACTCTGCCAAACTTTAGGAAGCAAAGAAAATTTAGGTCCATGTACTGAATAATCCCTACATAACAAGTGTACAGTATGGGTACACTTGTCCTACAACGAACTGTCATGGATCCACACTTTCCCTCAAACAAACCCTTCAAACCACAACATGCCACATTCAAGACCATGTAAAACATTAGAAACAAGATTAATTTTTCCCTCAACCAAATCCTAATTGGGCAAGATAATCTTCCCCATTTGTACAAAAGGAAAAATATGAAAAAAAATCTCACCAATAAACCCTACAAAAAAAGCAAAGACATCCCCAAAACATAAGATAACAATGAAATATGTACTACCAGTTGTACTGAATTTGTGCACAACAAAGTAGCCAATAGGGTGTATCAATATCATTGTTTTAACCATAAAACTAAAATGCAACCTTACATGAAGCACATTGGAAAATAAAATGTGTATTGTTGCATACCATTTTTCAACGTCTATTTAGTGATGTGAGTATTTGATGGAGGGGGAGCGGTTGTAATGTTACATCCCCAATTTTTGTCTTGCTTTACTTTTACTTTTTACTTGGACGTAAGTAAATTTGTTGTGATGTTTATATTAATGACAAGGGAAAAACATGGTTTTTATTGAATGTCATTTATTGAAATCATGGGAATGATTATGTTATTATCAATTTAATATTTGTATTATGAGATTTGATTTATTAGTTGAATTAATTGAATAATGATGCATCGATCACATATTGTTTGGTGATAAGTGAAACAAGATTTCAAGTTACCAGATGACTCTCAGAGAAGAAAGAGAGTATCTTTCAAGGAGAGAGATATAGACCTCAGGATATGAGTGGTTTATTTGCCAAACCAAGTTATAAGTGTTTAATGAAAATGTGAACCAATGTGTCATAATAGGTAAGCCTTGTCTTGTCAGTTCACTTTTGAACATAATTGATAGGTAGTCGATATTGTTTTACAATCTTTCTAAGTCGTATTAAGTCATCTTAGTCGTTAATAATGTTAACGATGTCATTAGGTTTGAGTTACGACTATTTACGTTTAACATAAATATTACGATGTTATTGTCATAAAAAAGGTTGTCATATTATTACTAAGTCACTTGAAGTGTTTTAACCAATTCTTAACATTAAGACTTTATCGTCGAGTTAAGATGATGTGCTTTGTCGACGGATCGTGATGAGGAGACTAGCTCAACTCAATCACATTATCCGTAACTTTTGTTTTAGTATTATTCTCTTATTGATTAAATCATAAAATCAAATAGAGATAATGATATGTAAATAATATTTGATTTAATCAAATATATATATGGTTTTAAGTTGAGCAGCCATATGCATCTATTGAGGAATGCCTTAAATGTTAAAAGCATGATGGATCAAATTTACTCATTAAGAGTAACCGATTGCTTAATTTAGTTTTAAGAGTTGGCAGCTTTTTATGGGAGGAGTGGTGGATAACTCAACCGCCATCGCTGATCTCCTCAATTGATGTTTTCATCATCAACGTTTGTCAATGTTTGCACATTTATAGATGTGTTTGGAGTTGAACTGTTTAGCATTACCGTTGGAATTTAATGAGTTTTTAGAACTGCTTAGACTGGGAGGAAACAGACAGGATGACTCATTATGAGTCTATTTTGATCTCTTAAAGTCATGACTTGGATAGTCAATGGCATATCTGGGAAGTGCTTATGTTTTGTTTGAAGGGTCTAGTTAAGGAGTAGAAAGAAATTTGTGGCGGGCAGTGAGGAAGATGGTAAAGGTTAAGTAAGAAAATGATCATCTAGGACAAACACAGAAGCTTACCACTAGCCCATACACCTCTGTAAGCTGACGTTGTCAGGTAGATATTCCTGCATGTCATGTTTTATAAGACAAAGATAATCATAATGAATGTTATGGACAATCATTTAACTGAGTTTGGTTATCCTGTTAGTATTTTGTGTAAACTATGCAATGTGATAAGTCGACTGTGTCGACTTGAATACTATCATTGTGACTTTTTTGTCTGAGTCGATGGTGTATGTGAGTTTTAGTATAACCAAGAAGCGTCGTTTAGCCTGGAAAGGCCGATGCAAGCTCTTGCAATGAAATCAGTTTTGAATAATCATAGTGAGTTGATATTGCGTCTATCTTTAATTGATAGGTAGAGCCTTCTATTGTTCAAGATATATATACAAACTTTCTTTAATGGAAACTGTTATAGTCTTCTAATGTTTAGAAAACTAGTTGCTTAGTTGAAAAGAGCAATCTTTTAGAATAAGTCAACTATTGTTATCATAGGAAAAATATGTATTAAACTCTCAATGAGATTAGTGTAAAGGTATTCATTTAGTAAACTCACCAACCAAGAGTAATACGGAATAGAGTATTTAATGATGTCAATTTTATTTGAAACCAATCTCATTTTCATTTCCGTGCATTGTCTAAACAATATCTTATTCAAAGAACCTAGATTCTTGGTGATCTATGGTGACTATGAGGTAACCTTTTGGAATGATAGAAAAACTAAGGATAGTTAGATGAACAAGATAAAGTGTCAAAGATCTTCTCATGTCTATACTAGAATCATGATGAGTTCAACCTATAGTAAACCAATTTGTAGTAATAGCCTATGTCTATATAGAAATAACTTTGCGTAAAAGCATATATGAGTATATTTACGTAGTGATGATCAATGGCATCACGTAGGGTTTAATTGAATAGGTATTCATATTCTTGTTGAATAGAAGATAATACCTTAGCAAGATTTATTGTAAACCTATTTATGGTTGTGTTAAACCAAAGGTCTATTATAATCTTTAATGAGATATGATAAATGTAGAAGTATTTTATTATTCAAGGGTTGTTTTAAAACCCTAGAGTCGATTAGGAACAAAATGAAGGTTTATGTCATTTAGACTTATCTAAGTCTAAGTAGACTATTATCATGACATGATGATTAAACCAATTATGTAAAGATAGTCAAGGTGAATAAATGCAAGAATATGACATTATCCAACTCGAGTAGGAGTGGGTGTGTTGGTGCCTGCATGAGCAGTCAGTTTTCAAGCATATAAACATGCAGGCACCTTCCCTAAAAATCCAAAACACATTCTAAGTCTCTAGGCCTCCTCAGCATTTTTCAATTGCAGCATCATATTTTCTTCGAGGAGGAGGTCATCATCATCATGTTTCCAGACATCACCCTGATGATACTGATGTCATTCTTATGTTAGGGTGATATCCGCTTTTCTGCCTGTTTGCATCATGATATTTCCAAAGGGAGATATCCGCCTGTCGGCTTCATGCATTGTCTAGTGCGGGGTGATATTTCCAAATATTAGGTATGATCTAACATCACCCTGATGTTTCGTGGATCTACAGTGCAGCATGATATTTGTGCATCAGGATGATATTTCCAAATATCTGGTCATCTTCTGAATATCATCCTGATGCCGATATGGTGGTGACGTCATCAAGGTCTGGAGGGTCATATTGCTAACACTAAGTCATTTTATGGAGATCCCCCGATGTTGCGAATATGACGATGATGTCATCCGGATATTTGGAGGTGTGCAGTAGGCAGGATATGGCGATGACGTCATCTAGATATGAGAGTTGCGTGGTATGCAGACGAGTGATGGTGACATCATCAGGACATGATGATGACGTCATCAGGATTTTTGAAGGCATTGGCGAGACCATGGGCATTGGCAAAGGAGTTTTGTGCTGGCCCAATGGTCTATCTCTGGCCGATGGAGCGGATTGTAAGGTAGGCATCGACGAGACAACTGAGATTGATGAGAGTTTTTTGGGGTGAGCCGATGGTAGAAGTTTGGCCGATGGGCTTTTGGAGAGAAAGGCGTGTGTCGAGCGTGGCAAAAGCGCTCGACGCTTATTATGCATGTGGCCATGTTTTTAAACTACTGAGGTGGTCTTCTCACCGTGCATGTGGGATTAATGTTCCTGCATAACTTGAACCTTCAGTAAAACGCGTTTTGGTGGGAAATTCCTTTTTGAGTGCTGCGATGGTTTCCAGGTAGGCCGCGGGTGGTTGAGCCATCAATGGCGACTGTAGCAGGCGTATGGGCGATGGTACAAATGGTGAAGCTGTCTAATTATGAATGAAGACCCCAGATGGTAGCACAAGGCTTGAGGCCTCCCTTGTCTGCTGCATCAATAACTTCTGAGCGCCATTCCTTCTGAGATCTGTATTTGGCAGGATTGTTGGTCAACCATGTAATTAATTGCTGTGGGTACACTTTCTGGCCAATATAGGCAGACTGTGTTACCATTGTTTAGGGGGTGGAAGGCCTGAGGCATTTTTGTGTAAATAATGAAGAACAGGGCATGATCTTGGCTGTTTTATCCCATTTTGGAGTTTATGAGTTGCAACATGAATATATTTTGCACATATTTTTAGTTTCAGTGTTAATGTTATATGAAAAATGCTTATTGCATGTGTCTATCTTCTTGTCTCCATTTGTTGCATGTTATTCTCCTTCTTTTGAATCTGGTTGCATGTCAGCAGGGATATCTGTAAGTAGAGGCAGTTAGATACCCATTCTTGGGTGATGTTTGTAAGGCAAGCATCAGTCCAACCCCCTGAAACTTGAGTGAAAGTTGCAAACCATCTGTTGTATATGTCTAGTTGACTCCTTGCCCAATGGATAGGCACCAGTCTGCTCCTGGATCAGTAGTTATGAGCCAAAACCCCTCGTCTTGCATCCAGGACATTATGTCCACCCATTTCATCACTTCCACCTGTTAGTTGTAGGAGTAGGATTAGGAACCCCCTGCATGCTCTCATACCCAACCAGACATATATGTCCAAGAATGTTGCCCATCTTGTGATCTATCATGTAGATCTTGGTCCATACATGAGAGTATTCTACTTGCTGTTGTCAAGTTAGATCTTTCGATCTTTGAGCTAGTCAAGGTTACATCTTGAGTTATAGGGATACCCCCCTTGGTGCGGCAGAACCAGAAGTGAAGGGGAGGCAGCTCACGCAACCTCCTGTATTAGTTGGCTGAATCTGCATGTGCATAGGAACTGGCAAACCCTGATGCTGATTCAGAAGAAAAACTAACAAAATGGTGACTCTGCTGGGATGGATTGATAAAAATGAATAAATTTGTGACCCATCCGAGTCACCAACAAAATGATGCTCTGCTGGTGGAATGAACCTTGAAAAGTAGCTTTCAGCTATTAAAAATTTTGTCCTCTCTGGAGAGGTGGTGACTCTGCAAAAAGATTTGAATGCACATGAAAGATGGATGTATGTTATTTGATGAAAGATGTTCAGATTTCTGCATCTGTATGAGAAAAGGTACCTTGTTCCTTCCCCTTTATATTTGTTGTTTTACTGCATAAGTTAGATGCAGGGGGAAGCCTTAGGTCTTAGGCAAACAAATGATGTCTAAGAGTAAGATTTTTATGAATCCAAATATGTATTATCCCATACTCAGTCAAGAAGGGGATGATATGTCGACAAAAAGAATAGAAGAGATAAAAAAATAGGTTGATATTCTTAGAGGCTAGGCAGACCCAATTAAATCATGATAACTTTGTTGTGTCTGCCAGTCAGAAAGCTAAAACTCCTGTCAGCCCTTTTGATCCTTTGTCTGACCAACTAGATTTGTCATGGGTTGATTATAAAGTAGAAAATATTCCTGCTAGGATATACCGTCAGATGCCTAGATTTAGTGGTCACAGTGTGTGTGATGGGAATGCACATATCCAAAATTTTCATGAGTTCATGGGAAAACATTCATTTAGAGATGAGGATATGTGGATGAGGTTTTTTGTTAGGTCCTTTGATGCAAAAGCAAAAGACTGGTATTTGAGCTTTCCAAAGAAATTTTTTGCCTATTGGGATGAGCTTACTGACTGTTTCAAAAAGGAATTTGCAAAAGAACCTGCTGATCTTGTTGCAGAATTGATGAAAATCAGAAAACAAGATAAAGAGCTATGTATTGATTTCAGTCATAGGTTTGCAGTAGCCCTTTCACAGATCCTAGAAGTCTTCAGACCTGATATTTCAGCCTGTGTTGGCATATTCTTTGAAGCTTTTGAGGAGGGTTCTAGTGCAATACTGAGGGATTTCAAGGTGACAAATATGCAAGTAGCATACAAGTTCGTAGAAAATATAGAAAAATTCAAAAATGGGCACCTGCTAATATCCCTGTCCCCAGGCTTTGGTGTGAATAATAGTTGTGAAGCTGCAAATGACCAAGTAATTAAGGCATCATGTGAAGATGAAAAGATGAATATTGAAGGTGCCAGTGAAAGGACTAGTGAGGATTCCCATTGCAATGATGAGGCATCTGACCATGAAAACAATGATATGGTTGTGGATAGCAATGAGCAACTTTTGGAATGGACCTGTGGAGATAATTGTGAGTATTGTACTCAAGACAGAGAAGATATAAGCAATCAGAAAAATAGTCCCATGTGTGACCCATTGCCTTCTTTTCAAACACATGGGGATCATGAAGAGCAGTCAGAGATTGAAACAAGTGCTAGTGTAGAGCATGATTGTTCTTTGTTTGATGGCTATTTTGCTTATGACACACAGGCTGATACTCCTCCATAAAGGGAATCCATTGGTGATGAAGATGCATGCTCTGCTGCCCATGAACCAATGACATATTATGATCAAGCTTATGTACCTAGATCACCCATTTTTGACACATATGATGATGAGGATCTATTTGAGTATGGTGAGGATCTTGACATGGTTTTTGACTTGGATTCTGTTTCTCATCCTGATAAAAGAGGAAGCAACGTACATCAAGTAAGTGATTGTAAAGATGTGCCAGATTGTAAAGAGGTGCCAGAGCCTGATCTTTTCCAGCTTGATGTACCAGATGATTGTGTGCATGATGTGCACAATTGTGAATTTGAAGGCTTTTCTTTTGATGAGCCAGCATATGATACAATGAGCCCTGATCTTCCTAGCTGTGTGGTGGACTCTGAGTGTTTCTTATTTTCAGTCCAGCTAGGAAATCATTTTGTAATGCATAGTGATGATAACCTGTGTTCTATACCATGTGAGTATGCATTGCCTGATACATTCTGCATCCACTTGTTGCCGGATGCTGAAGGTTATCTGCACAGGGATGACAATGACAAGCCAAATCTTAGGGTTCAATGTGCAGATGACAAGGTTTGTTTGTGGGAAGGTCACGACAATATCTCCAGGCTTGATCCAATGTATGCAGACAAAAACAAAGTGTTTGACAAAGGGAGATACAGGTTTTTCTTTTCTTGGTGGCCTTAGGCCATCAAGTGTGTTTGGTGATGCAGGTCAGTGCAGTATTTGACTCTGTGCCCAATGGATAAGGGACTGGTCTGCATCCCAAAGATCTGGGGTTCTCGCTGCAGTCTTGCAACTGCACGTCCCCAAACAGAGCCACTGTTGGTGCCTGCATGAGCAGTCAGTTTTCAAGCATATAAACATGCAGGCACTTTCCCTAAAAATTCAAAACATATTCTAAGTCTCTGGGCCTCCTCAGCATTTTTCAACTGCAGCATCATATTTTCTTCGAAGAGGAGGTCATCATCATCATGTTTCCAGACATCACCCTGATGATGCTGACGTCATTCTTATGTCAGGGTGATATCCGCTTTTCTGCCTGTCTGCATCATGATACTTCCAAAGGGAGATATCCGCCTATCGGCTTCATGCATTGTCTAGTGCGAGGTGATATTTCCAAATATCAAGTATGATCTAACATCACCCTGATGTTTCATGGAGCTACAGTGCAGCATGATATTTGTGCATCAGGATGATATTTCCAAATATCCGGTCATCTTTCGAATATCATCCTGATGCCGATATGGTGGTGACATCATCAAGGTCTGGAGGGTCATATTGCTAACACTAAGTCATTTTATGGAGATCCCCCGATGTTGCGAATATGACGATGACGTCATCCAGAAATTTGGAGGTGTGCAGTAGGTAGGATATGGCGATGACATCATCCGGATATGAGAGTTGCGCGGTATGCAGACGGGTGATGGTGACATCATCAGGACATGATGATGACGTCGTCAGGATTTTTGAAGGCATCGGCGAGACCATGGGCATCGGCAAAGGAGTTTTGTGCTGGCCCGATGGTCTATCTCTGGCCGATGGAGCGGATTGTAAGGTAGGCATCGGCGAGACAACTGAGATCGATGAGAGTTTTTTGGGGTGAGCCGATGGTAGAAGTTTGGCCGATGGGCTTTTGGAGAGAAAGGCGTGTGTCAAGCGTGGCAAAAGCGCTCGACGCTTATTATGCATGTGGCCATGTTTTTAAACTACTGAGGTGGTCTTCTCACCATGCATGTGGGATTAATGTTCCTGCATAACTTGAACCTTCAGTAAAACACGTTTTGGCGGGAAATTCCTTTTTGAGTGCTGCGATGGTTTCCAGGTAGGCCGCGGGTGGTTGAGCCATCAATGGCGACTGTAGCAGGCGTATGGGCGATGGTACAAACGGTGAAGCTGTCTAATTATGAATGAAGACCCCAGATGGCGGCGCAAGGCTCGAGGCCTCCCTTGTCTGCTGCAGCAATAACTTCTGAGCACCATTCCTTTTGAGATCTATATTTGGCGAGATTTTTGGTCAACCATGTAATTAATTGCTATGGGTACACTTTCTGGCTGATATATGCAGACTGTGTTACCATTGTTTAGGGGGTGGAAGGCCTGAGGCATTTTTGTGTAAATAATGAAGAACAGGGCATGATCTTAGCTGTTTTATCCCATTTTGGAGTTTATGAGTTGCAACATGAATATATTTTGCACATATTTTCAGTTTCAGTGTTAATGTTATATGAAAAATGCTTATTGCATGTGTCTATCTGTTTGTCTCCATTTGCTGCATGTTATTCTCCTTCTTTTGAATCCGGTTGCATGTCAGCAGGGATATCTGTAAGTAGAGGCAGTTAGATACCCATTCTTGGGTGATGTTTGTAAGGCAAGCATCAGTCCAACCCCCTGAAACTTGAGTGAAAGTTGCAAACCATCTGTTGTATACGTCTAGTTGACTCCTTGCCCAATGGATAGGCACCAGTCTGCTCCTGGATCAGTAGTTATGAGCCAAAACCCCTCGTCTTGCATCCAGGACATTATGTCCACCCATTTCATCACTTCCACCTGTTAGTTGTAGGAGTAGGATTAGGAATGCCCTGCATGCTCTCATACCCAACTAGACATATATGTCCAAGAATGTTGCCCACCTTGTGATCTATCATGCAGATCTTGGTCCATACATGAGAGTATTCTGCCTGTTGTTGTCAAGTTAGATCTTTCGATCTTTGAGCTAGTCAAGGTTACATCTTGAGTTATAGGGATACCCCCCTTGGTGCGGCAGAACTAGAAGTGAAGGGGAGGCAGCTCACGCAACCTCTTGTATTAGTTGACTGAATCTACATGTGCATAGGAACTAGCAAACCCTGATGCTGATTCAGAAGAAAAACCAACAGGGTGAACACAACAACTACGGTCATATGAACGATATTGATATTAATTTAAACTTTGGCCAAAGTAATGCATTTATTTTCTGCATGCATTGTCGGTTCACTATATTCAGATTGCTCATCCTATCAGAAATCATACTTAGCTAGAGGGTATCTAGGGTTGTATGGTTGATAGAGTTGAGTATAATACAAAACTATGTACTCGGGACAGGCAAATAACCACTGGTCACGTATGGTCTATATTCCTTGTGAAGGGTAGGGCCACTTCCTATGTGGAAGATGTGTGGGAGACTGCCGGTTTATGGTTGGAGGTAAATCACTAGAAAGATGCTCTCTCTCTCCAAGCAGGAAACATGCCAGGACTTGTGATAAAGATGTTAGATATTTAGATGCAGTACTTAATCCAAATTTGTACATGTAATTGAATTACATTTGTAAACATTGTAAATGAGAAAGACAATATGGTTATTGTATTTTTGTAAAAGAAATCATGTAATTCTAGTTACTTGATTATTAGTTGAATAAAAAAAGAAAAAAAAATATTCTCTATCTCATTTTATTTACCTTGTTGAGTTACTCTATGGTAAAATTTTGGTTTTACTATGTGTTTTTGAACTAATGGATGTTACATATGGTATTAGAGCTACCAGGTTCAGCACTAGGGCTTATGAGACCAGTATGCTTGCCTGTAGTCAACATTATGTGGTTAGCTAATGTTTGAAAATTTCTATGCCAGGATGGTACATTTTAAAAAGACAGCAAGAAAGTCTATTAACTCGAGTCAATGTTTCCTTAAAGAAAAAAGAGAACGTGATGGCATTATCAAAACCTTTGAGGGAACCAATGTTGAGAGTGACATTTGGTTAATTGATACGGAAACTCTAGTGACTGCCTTAACTCAAATCAAGTGAGTGAGAAAGGAGTACATGGAAAGGATTAAAGATGAGGAAATAACTATGATTAGGCGAGACCCCCGCATACCCTCAACTATTGGGATCATAGAAGTTAGGTCTGATAGTGAGTTAGAGGGTTATATACCTTGAGATTATGTATCTGAAAATGAGTCTAAGGGATATACTCCTCTTGATCATGACTTTTGGAGTCATTTCTTGTAAAAAGGAAGGAAACTATTTACTTTTGAAAAGAAATAATAAATAAAAGAGTTGTTTTTGTGCCAAACTATTGTTTAAATTGAGTATTATGTTTAGATTTAATGGGTTACATTATAATCTTGAACTAATGGACAACTCAATATTCTCAGGTGTGAGAAATTGATAAACATGGTGCGGATAAGAACTAACTAAGGAGAAAGTTAAGAGGAAAACTACCTACCAAATAATAAGTTGGACCAAATCATAACCATGATTGAGGAAACCAAGAAAAGATTGGGTGATTTGGAAAAGAAGGTGGATGATAAAGGGAATACTAAGGGGGGAGGTGAAAACTCTCATGATGAGAGCAGAGAAAATAATGAAGATCAAAGTAAGAGTATTGAACCTCATAAAGAGGCAAGGGATAGATTGACCTTATAGATTTCAAAGGATATGAAGAAGGTTGTTACAACAAAATTTGATGGGACAAAAACTAGAGATGCTGCAGAAGCTTGGTTAACAGAGATGGAAAAGTACTTCAAGATAAGAAATTACTCGGAGGTGACCAAGGTAATATGGAGAGCATTCCAACTGGCAGGAGAAGCATTCATTTGGTGGATGAACAAAAAGATGGAATTGAATCTGAGATCTCTAAGGGTAACTTGGGATGAGTTTGTGGAACTCTTTCAAAAAAGATGATTAAACCATAACTCTATTTTG
Source organism: Cunninghamia lanceolata (assembly GCA_027924645.1). Lineage (NCBI taxonomy): Eukaryota > Viridiplantae > Streptophyta > Pinopsida > Cupressales > Cupressaceae > Cunninghamia > Cunninghamia lanceolata. The sequence continues at coordinate 2,694,834 of BSBN01000671.1, read as the reverse complement.
ATAAGAAACTGATTAATTTTTAGAATCTCTGACAAAGAGATATGACAGTAGTAGAATACGGAGAAAAATTCACTCAACTCCTAAAATACGTTCCATAATATCAAAAAGATGAGAGATTTAGGATCAGAAAATTCATCATATGCTTAAATGCTCAAATTGGTGGTGAAGTGGATGTACATGGTTTTACAACAATGGATCAAGTGTACGAGAAGGCGATCAAGCAGGAGCAAAAGTTGAAATTCATCTCAGCTTATCGTGATAGAAGCTGCAAGAGGTTTAATGGAACTCCTAACAATCAACCCTACAAGAAAAGATATGAAAAGAGCTACGATAACAAGAGAAAAGATAAGGGACCTCAGATGAGCAAAGGTGGATCTAGCAATGAGAAGAAGAATGGCAACTATAAAAGAAATGAGGATAACTATGGGAAGACTTCAGATAAGATAGGACCCATTGGAGGATGCTTTACTTGTGGGGGCAACCATTATGCAAATCGTGTGCCCTAACAAAAATCAAAATGGTCAACAAAGAGGTACTATACTACCTACTAAGCAAGAAGCATTCCAACAAAGGATTCGTGCATCTCTTGACAACCATTAAGCAGAGTATTAGATCACACCCATTGAGATGACAGGTACTTTGTTTGAAGTCCCTATATCTATTTTGATTGATACAGGAGCCACAGAAAACTTTGTTTCTCCTAGAATTTTAAGTAAATTTTCTAGAAAAGCAGGTTACATGTCCAAACCTTGGTTAGTAGAATATGCTAACCAATCTAAGGCTCAGGTAGAGCAATGTTTGTTTGAAGCCAAAGTTGACCTTCCTAGTTTCTCAACTGAAGTGAATCTGTATGTAGCACCTTTAGGTTCCTACAATGTGATCCTTGGAATGAATTGGCTATGGAAACATAGAGCTAAGGTTGACTATTTGTCAAAAATAGTTGAATGCTTGGATGACTTGGGAAATTTGACTAGATTCCAAGGGATTCAAAGAGAGGTTAAAATTAGAACAATCTCTAGCAAGCAATTAAAAACAGATAGAAGGAAAGGTTATCAGTTGTTTGCAGTCAAAATGGAACAAGTAGAGGAAGGGGTAGAAAACCCTAGTTTATCATTTGGGGAAAAGTATCCTTTTCTTTGGGAATTTCAAGATGTGTTTCCAGAAGAACTTCCACGATTGCCTCCCAAGAGGGTGTTTGATTTTGCTATTGAAATTAAACCAAGATCTAACCCTATATCAAAAGCACCTTACCGAATGACAACAACGGAGTTAATGGAATTGAAAGCACAATTACAAGAATTCTTGGCAAAAGGTTTAATCAGACCTAGTGTTTCACCTTGGGGTGCCCCAATTATTTTTGTTAAGAAGAAGGATGGAACCCTTCATTTGTGTATAGATTATCGTATGCTTAACAAAGCAATGGTAAAGAATAAATATCCTTTGCCACATATTGATGATCTTTTTGATCAGATGCGTGAAGTTGCTGTGCTGATTTGCGATCAGGATATCATCAGTTAAGACTAAAAGATGAAGATATTCATAAGACAACTTTTAGAACCAGATATGAACATTATGAATTCATAGTGTTTCCATCTAGTTTGACAAATGCACCTGCTGCATTCATGAATCTCATGAATAGTATATTCAAAGATTGTTTGGATAAGTTTGTTTTAGTCTTTCTGGATGATATACTCATCTATTCTAAGAATGAGGAAGAACATCAACGACACCTGCAAATTATTCTCCAATGGTTAAGAGAACATAAGTTATATGGGAAGCTATCTAAGTGCACATTCTTTCAGAAGGAGGTTCAATACATAGGTCATATTATATCAGCTAATGGAATATCTATTGATCCTCCAAAAATTGCAGCTATTCTGGATTGGCCGGTACCAACAAATGTGCATAAGGTGCATAGTTTCATGGGCCTGGCAGGCTATTATAGAAAGTTTGTTCTAAATTTTTCCAGCATTGCTAGTCCAATCACTTCCCTGCAGAGGAAAGGAAAGAGCTTTGAATGGATAGACAAATGTCAGGAAGCATTTGATCTCTTAAAGGAAAAGTTAACTACTGCTCCAATCTTGAAAATTCCTGACCCCGAAGGACAATTTGAGGTAATCACAGATGCCTCGGGAGAAGGATTAGGAGTGCTTATGCAAGAAGGAAGAGTCATAGCATATGAGTCAAGGAAATTGAAATCTTATGAGAAAAATTATGTGCTGCATGATTTGGAATTGGCAACAGTAACTCATGCCTTACAAATTTGGAGACATTATTTATTGGGAAAGACTTTTGTACTTAAATTAGACCATCAAAGTCTTAAGTATATTTTCTCATAACTGCATTTGAATGCTCGACAAAGGAGATGGTTAGAATTGATATCTGACTATGACTTTGAGATAAACTTTATCAAAGGAAAAGATAATAGAGTAGCTAATGCTTTGAGTCTTAGAAGACATATAGCTTCTATTATTTCTATTCACAAAAATTTCAAGGATTTGGTATTACAAAATTTGTCAGGTGATGAGTTTTATGAGCAGGTTAAGCAAGCTCTGAAAGAAAATCCTAAACATCCAAGATATGATGGTTATTTGTTTAAGTCAGATGGACTATTGAGATATAAAGAAATAATTTATGTACCTAATTTAGCTGAATTAATGGATTTAGTATGGAAAGAAGTTCATACAGTGTCGTATTCAGGACATCCAGGAGTGACCCAACTTCTAGCGGATGTTAAACCTCTTTATTTTTTGAAAGGAATGAAGAATGATGCTGCAAAATTTGTAGCAAGTTGTTTAGAATGCCAAAGGGTAAAAGAAAAGCATCATCACCTTGTAGGATTGTTATATCCACATGATGTAGAGAGTGGAAATGGCAAGTTATTACCATGGACTTTGTTCAAGGACTTCCTATGTCAAGGAATAGACATGATGCCATTTTGGTAGTGGTTGATAAACTCACAAATGTTGCACATTTCATACCAGGAAATCTAACTGATGGAGCACCTGTATTAACTCATAAATTTGTGCAAGAGGTGTTTAGATTGCATGGTTTCCCTAAAAATATTATCTCGGATAGAGATGCACCTATAACATCAAGGTTTTGGCAAACTTTATTTTCTGCACTGGGGACCAAACTCAATGTGAGTACAGCTTACCATCCTAAAACTGTTGGGAAAACTGAGAGAGTTAACCAAGTCTTGGAAGATTTATTGCGTATGTATTGCATGGATCAGAAATATAAGTGGGAAGAATACTTACAACTTGTGGAATTTGCTTACAACAATTCCTTTCATTCCACTATTAAGATGGCACCATTCGAAGCATTGTATGGAAGAAGATGTTGAACTCCTATAAACTAGGATAAGCTAGAGTATAGCATTAGCATCAGACCATAAATGCTAGCTGAAATGGAAGAGAAAGTTAAACTAATTAGAGAAAGATTGGTAGAAGCCAATGATAGGCAAAAGAGCTATGTAGATGCAAACATGTTCCAAGGCAATTCTCAGTTGGGGAAAAAATTCTTTTGAGGGTTAAACCTCAGAAAAGTTCTATTAAGTTTGGGAAGTCTTCTAAGTCGGTCCCTCGATATGTGGGACCCTTTGAAATTCTTGAAGTAAGCAATCCGGTTGCCTACAGAGTTGCTCTACTACCAGTCTTATCTAGAATGCACAATGTTTTTAATGTGTCTTATTTGAAGAAATATATTACAGGTAATAATCATATTTTGACTTGGAACTCCTTATAGATGCAAGACCCATGGGTGGTCACGATCGAGCCACTCAAGGTGTTAGAAACGCGCAAGCTCCGCTTGCATAACAGAGAGGTTTTGTAATGCAAGGTCCAATGGGACCAGTATGCTAAGGAAAATGCTACATGGGAGGATTACCATGAATTTTATCAAACATTTCCTCATTTATTTGAAAATGTTACCAGTTGAAGCAATGAACTTGCTTTTTATTTACTTTGTGATACCTTATATCATCGAGGATGATGAATCTTTAGGGGAAGGATATGTTACATCCCCATTTTTTGTCTTGCTTTACTTTTATTTTTACTTGGACAAAAGTAAATTTGTTGTGATGTTTAGATTAATGACAAGGGAAAAACATGGTTTTTATTGAATGTCATTTATTGAAATCATGGGAATGATTATGTTATTATCAATTTAATATTTGTATTATGAGATTTGATTTATTAGGTGAATTAATTGAATAATGATGCACTGTCACATATTGCTTGGTGACAAGTGAAACAAGATTTCAAGTTACCAGATGACTCTTGGAGAAGAGAGAGAGTATCTTTCTAGGAGAGAGATATAGACCTCAGGATACGAGTGGTTTATTTGCCAAACCAAGTTATAAGTGTTTAACGAAAATGCGAACCAATGTGTCGTAAGAGGTAAGCCTTGTCTTGTCAGTTCACTTTTGAACCTAATTGACAGGTAGTCGATATTGTTTTACAATATTTCTAAGTCATATTAAGTCATCTTAGTCATTAATAACGTTAACGATGTCATTGAGTTTGAGTTACAACTATTTATGTTTAACGTAAATATTACGACGTTATTGTCATAAAAAGGTTGTCATATTATTACTAAGTCACTTGAAGTGTTTTAACCTATTCTTAACGTTAAGACTTTATCGTCGAGTTAAGATGACGTGCTTTGTCGACGGATCATGATGAGGAGACTAGCTCAACTCAATCACGTTATCCGTAAATTTTGGTTTAGTATTATTCTCTTATTGATTAAATCATAAAATCAAATAGAGATCATGATATGTAAATAATATTTGATTTAATCATATATATATAAGTCGAATGAGGAAATACCTCATGATATATTAGTATGGTTTTAAGTTGAGCAGCCATAGCCATCTATTGAGGAATGCCTTAAATGTTAAAAACATGATGGATTGAATTTACTCATTAAGAGTAACTAATTGCTTAAGTTAGTTTTAAGAGTTGGCGGCCTCTTATAGGAGGAGTGGCGAATAACTCAACCGCCATCGTTGATCTCCTCAAATGATGTTTTCATCATCAACGTTTGTCAATGTTTACACATTTATAGCTGTGTTTGGAGTCAAACCGTTTAGAATTACCGTTGGAATTTAATGAGTTTTTAGAACTGCTTAGAGTGGGAGCGAACAGATAGGATGACTCATTATGAGTCTGTTTTGAACTCTTAAAGCCACGACTTGGATAGTCGATGGCATATCTGGGAAGTGCTTACGTTTTGTTTGAAGGGTCTAGTTAAGGAGTAGAAGGAAATTCGTGACAGGTAGTGAGGAAGCTGGTAAAGGTTAAGTAAGAACGTGGTCATCTGGGATGAACACAGAAGATTACCACTAGCCCATACACCTCTGTAAGATGACATTGTCAGGTAGATATTCCTGCATGTCATGTTTTATAAGACAAAGATAATCATAATGAATGTTTGTTATGGACAATCATTTAACCAAGTTTGGTTATCCTGTCAGTATTTTATGTAAACTATGCAATGTGATAACCTGACTATGTCGACTTGAATACTATCGTTGTGACTTGTTTGTCTGAGTCAATGGTGTATATGAGTTTTTGTATAACCAAGAAGTGTCATTTAGCCTGAAAAGGCCGATGCAAGCTCTTCCAATGAAATCAATTTTGAATATCATAGTGAGTTGATATTGCATCTATCTTTAATAGATAGGTAGACCCTTCTATTGTTCAGGATATATATATGAACTTTCTTTAATGGAAAATTTTATAGTCTTCTAATGTTTAGAAAACCAGTCGCTCATTGAAAAGAGAAATCTCAGAAATAAGTCGATTATTTTTATCATAGGAAAAATTTGTATTAAACTCTCAATGAGATTAGTGTAAAGGTATTTGTTTAGTAAACTCACCAACTAAGAGTAATACGGAATAGAGTATTTAATGATGTCAATTTTATTTGAAACCAATCTTGTTTTCATTTCCGTGCATTGTCTAAATGATATCTTATTCAAAGAACCTAGATTCTTGGTGATCTATGGTGACTATGAGGTAACCTTTTGGAATGATAGAAAAACTAAGGATAGTTAGATGAACAGGATAAAGTGTCAAAGAACTTCTCATGTCTATACTAGAATCATGATGAGTTCAGCCTATAGTAAACCAATTTGTAGTAATAGACTATGTCTATATAGAGATAACTCTGCTTAAAAGCATATATGAGTATATTTACGTAGTGATGATCAATCACATCATGTAGGGTTTAATTGAATAGGTATTCATATTCTTGTTGAATATAAGATAATACCTTAGCAAGATTTATTGTAAACCTATTTATGGTTGTGTTAAACCAGAGGTCTATTATAATCTTTAATGAGATATGATAAATGTAGAAGTATTGTATTATTCAAGGGTTGTTTTAAAACCCTAGAGTCGATTAGGAACCAAATGAAGGTTTTGTTGGTGATTGTTTTGATGCAATCATAACAATTAGTTAAAATTCACATAAAATGAACCAAAACTGACTTGAAAGATATGAAGGAATTGGTTAAGATTCACTTAATCCCAAGTTTAATATGGTCAAGTCTTGACCTGTTGGGCAAATTCAGTTGGTTGATGTGAAGCTGTAATGTTCAAGGGGCCTTACGTGATTTAGGGTTTCTTGTTGGTTAACTGGACTCAAACTATGCAAAAGATCATAAAAATCAACATGTTGTTCATTCTTTTTTTGCATAAAAATGTTACTATGTTGCAAAGCTTTAAATGGTTTTCTAGAATTATTGCAGATTTCTCCTCTTTAATATTATGAAAACTGATTAATTTCAACTCTGCTATGCATGCTTCTTTCAAATATGAAACAAATTTCCTTTAAATTTCTACATTTTAAGCTAAGTATTTTTAGATGGGTTGGGAAAAGTTAGAAAGATCTACACTAGACATCATTCATTCTACCAAAGGATCTAATTGTTATGTTATGCACTTTGTAAATCATACAGCAATTTGATCAAATCCACAGATTAAAACCTTGAATGTAAGTTCTGAGCATTTTCACAAACATACACTTAAAATTGCAAGCTCTAAGAGAAAATGTTTCAAACACAATGAAGAGCTAGAAAACACTCAGAAGATAGATGCAGAATTCCAAATTCAATTGTATTAGAAATAGACAATCATATAAGATTTACAATGTCTGAATGACTCTTAGCTTCATTGATCAGATTACAGAAAACTTACAAGCTTTACAGATATAGCAAGGAGGCAGGATGTTCCACATGCTCCTTGTTGCAGACACAGGTGACCTCCTTCTTCTATTCCTAAACTAAAGGTCCCTCTATTTTAAATGCTAATTACAACTGCTAGCTATGCCTAAAAAATCCTTGTGTAGCCCCTGTGTAAAGTATTACAATGTAGAGAGGCACAATATATAGAATCTGATTGTCCTCAATACAGCTTAAAACCCTAGTTAAGCAATGGTTCAGCCCTCTAGTTACAGCAATAAATGCTGGAGAACAAGTCTCCCAAAATATCTCTGAGCAAGATCAAATCTGGCCGAAAATATGCCCTTCTGGAAACCCTAGCAGCTCAATAATAACTTCTGCCATTTGCTGCAATGATGTCTCCAACTGCATTTTGCCTTCATCAATGAAGGCCTTTGACTTTCTCACCCTTCATCCTTATCTTCTTCTGCTCCTGAGATCGGATCTCCCCTCCATGACATCATTGCCATCAAGTTTCAACTCCTTCAACTGTAAACCTACAAAAATAGACCAGCAATAAGTATCATCATTTAATAAACCTGCAGGAAGAAAAACAACTGCTAAATCTAGTCATGACCGTGTGATTGTAGAAATCAGGCCCTAAATCTGTGAAAATCACGCGTCCAAAATGCATATTCTGCACTAAAAAAAGTCAGGTCAACCATTGTTGACCGAAAAAATGCATTCAGGCCCCAAGAAATGCCTCAAATTCCTATCGCTTCGTTTTCCTTCTCATTTTCCTAGTTTAAATCTTTGCATTTTCTGATATACAAGCTAGGCGTGATACATTCATTTAATCGGATTTAAATCTTTTTCATTTCCGCGGCTTGTATGCATGCTATGCACATCGGCATGTATATCGCAATATACAAATGCCAAAATATACAAGCACTTAACTCTATCTTATGATTTTTCAATTCCACTCAATGTATAAATGCATTGTATCTTTTAGATATTCAATTTGGATGTGATACAAGCATTTAATCAGATCTTACTTTGTTTTTTGATTCCACGTTGTATGTATTAAAATGCATGTAATAATATACAAGGTGTGAAATATACAAGGACCTTTCGTTATTTCATAGCCATTTCAGGTCTGCCCCTTGTATGTTTCGTTTGTATGTATCCTCCGATATACAATAAATTTTCTATTTTGGACCTTTATTTCAAATCCAGCTTGTATGTAAAGCAATGCATCTTGTAATGTATATTTGAATATACATGCCCGCGAAATATACAAGGACTCTTCCTTGTTTAACAATCACTTCGAGTCCGCGCAATGCATATAGACAATGTACATTGGAAATGTATGTATAAACATACAAGCCCGTGGCATACAACAATTTAATCATATTTAATAAACCCTCGGGTCCGCCTTGTATAAGTGCATTATATGTTTCGACCTGCCAAACATACAAACGTGAGATACATGCAACGGACTTTAAACATTCATTCATTTCGACTTAAAAGTATTTTGGGTCCATCTTGTATGTATACATCAAAACTTTCACCAAATGCATACAAGGCGAACAATGCATATAAACCTGATTGCTCATGCGACTAAGTATAAAATGACTTTGTACATACAAAGGACTTTGTATATGCAAAGCGATATACAAACCTAAATGTACATTTTACCAAAATGATCATAACTTGCAAAATATGGTGAATTTTAAGATGGTTCAAAAAGCAACCCTAGCTCATTTTTCACAAGGAATCTAACCATATCATGCCCTAGTATTGAAAATGCATTTTTCTCTATTTTTAACAAAGTTTGCAATTTTAACCCCTTTTTTCCCTTTACCACCAAACAAAACAAAACACACGCAAGAGCAAAAGCAACAACCATGTAGCAGGGGTACCCATTTTGCTAAGGAGTAAAATGGGGCGTGTTGTGAACATCACAACAACTAGCAAACAAATAAAACAATTAAATTCAAAGCATTCGAGAAAACTAAATGAAATAAATCCATAACTTCCAACCATCTTTCCTGCAAATTGTTATCCAACTTGAGACCTAAGGTATTCAATAATGGTGCATGAATTTTCATTTTCAGTTTAAGTGTGTGCACATGATTAATTATCCTCATCTTGAAGATCGGTTGAACAAACCAGTGACTGATATTAGCCTACATAGTTGAGGATATTCCCTCATAGCCAACCAGATAGAGCCTTGCTGCCAGCGAGCATCCATAGCCCTGGCAAGGTTATCGTTACAATTCTCCTAAGTAGAGCCCCACTGCCAGCAAGCATCTATAGCCCCGATAGAGTTACTTAGATGGCTTAATCTAGATTTTCAGTATAATCTGTTTTATTATATTTTTATATTTTTTATATTTTATATTTTGATATTTGATAGAAATTTCACAAGATATAGCAATTTGTAACTTTATGATGCAAGGAATGAGCACTTGTTGAAATTCAGCTGAGAATTGTAATGGTCGCAAGGGTGACCTCGGATTTTTCACCTAATATCTACACTGGTAAGTTCAACAAACCCAAGGATTTTAGGTGTGTCATCGTGAGAAACTTCCCTCGAGTTCTCAATCACTATTATTGAATACTAAATTTCAGAAGCTAAACAACTCTCTACATTCATGATAGTCACAACAAGTTATGCATGAACTACAAATGATTAACCTGAATAGTCTGAATTTTTTACTATTTTCAATGGTTGTTAGCTTGCTCCTTAACACTCTAAAGAAAAACAAAGATCACTACTAAGGAGAAAATAACAAACCAAACAACAGACTGTACAAACAAAAGAAAAAAAGAAAAAAAAAAAAACAAAGAAAAAAAGAAAAACAGAAAAAAAACTATACAAACAACTAACCTACAAAGCAAGACAAGAAAACAAAGAAAAGAAAACAGAACAACTACTCTACCAAACTATATACAAGCCTCTATAAGGCAAACAGAACCCAGGAAAAGACCCAAAGACACATGCATTTGCATATCTCCTTAGATTGTGCAGTAGCATCAGGGCATTAGTTATGGTTCTTAACTTAGCAAATTTATCTTTGTATTCTAAAAAATGTGCTTTTATTCTACCCTCACTATATATGATAGGATAATCTCTAACTATCAGCAATTGAGGTAGCCCATTATGCTCATGACTATTCCATATGCATGTCCTATCTCTTAAATCTCCATAATCAAAATAGTATTCAACATTATTCATTGAGGAAAGGAAAGAGACAACCTGATGTATTTTTAGCTCTGTTGGACATGCTTGTTTATTAACAGCTAGCTCTCTATTTAACCTTATACTTTCATTGCCTAGCTCCATGTCAGGTCTTTCTTCAAATTGAAAGATGAATGACTCTAGATGTATCATTTCATCTTTATCTAGCTTTGTTCCTTCATTCTGGATGTTTAGTTTAACCTCAAATTCAGCAAATCTTGCAATGTTCTCATCAGTTCCCTGCACATCAGCACTTAAGTGAGTATATTCATCATCATAATCTGATATACATAAATTAATCATTTCTAGATCACTTGAGAGTAAATGTGGAACAACATCTCTTGATTGGTAGGAATACTCCCCTATTTCACTTTCAAAATAATGCTGGGGCGATGCTTGATTATGCACAACAATAGCATAATCCTCTGTATCCTCCATTTTCAAGAATTGTTCATCAAATAACTCACATTTATCATCCAGTAGAGAGTCTGATTCTATTGACCTGCAACAATCTTGAATTTGATCATTTAACTCAAAGAAGTCAGCCATGAAATTAGGATTTACTTTCTTTTCTATGACCTTATGGGTTACTATCATAGGAACTTCATCAGCAGCAGTGCATTTAAATTCCTCCATCTGTCCACCTTTCTCTTTACCATAGAATGACTCCAAGAAAGATGTTTTACTACCCTTCCCGAAAGTATTAGGATCAACATTAAAAATTTCATCCTGACAAATGGTTTCCTCTCTACAAGTTTTGAAAGATTTAAACCTGCACTCCCCTTTCCCAGTATTAGGAAGTAGAGAATTACTATCAATCCCACCATAACATGATCTGAGGAAAGATGTTTTGTTATTATTTCCTTCTAGGATTGATTTAGCTATTGTATTGTCCAACCAACTGATAAGTTCTAGTGTTGCATTTGCTTGTTGCTCCAGAATTTCTTCATCTTTCTGCCAGCCTTCAGCCCTGAACACATCTGAGAAAAGAATTAGTCCTTTCAAATATGAATCCAACCTTGTGAGGAAAGTTAAACAATTAATTTCACTGTGTTCCACAAACTGGTGTATCCTGCAACAACTGGATAAACCAAAGTTAGGTAAACTTTGAGGATAACGCTGTCTATTCAAAGTTTCCTAAAATAAAGGAATGTCGACTTGAAAATTGTCCCCATATGAGTCCATTGAAACTGGGACTTATTTTCAACCCCTTATAGGCTTTTGAAATTCTATGAGATCTGACATATCACAGAATAAAGCATTAAAACTCAGAAAATTAACCTTAAATCCCATCAGGCCCTCCTTCTAGTGCCAGAGAAACTGTTGGTGACTGTTTTGATGCAATCATAACAATTAGTTAAAATTCACATAAAATGAACGAAAACTGACTTGAAAGATATGAAGGAATCGGTTAAGATTCACTTAATCCCAAGTTTAATATGGTCAGGTCTTGACCTATTGGGCAAATTCAGTTGGTTGATGTGAAGCTGTAATGTTCAAGGGGCCTTACATGATTTAGGGTTTCTTGTTGGTTAACTGGACTCAAACTATGGAAAAGATCATAAAAATCAGCATGTTGTTCATTCTTTTTTTTGCATAAAAATGTTACTGTGCTGCAAAGCTTTAAATGGTTTTCTAGAATTATTACAGCTTTCTCCTCTTTAATATTATAAAAACTATCTACTTTCAACTCTGCTATGCATGCTTCTTTCAAATATGAGACAAATTTCCTTTAAATTTCTGCATTTTAAGCTAAGTATTTTTAGATGGGTTGGGAAAAGTTAGAAAGATCTAAAGTAAACATCATTCATTCTACCAAAGGATCTAATTGTTTTGTTATGCATTTTGTAAATCATACAGCAATTTGATCAAATCCACAGATTAAAACCTTGAATGTAAGTTCTGAGCATTTTCACAAACATACACTTAAAATTGCAAGCTTTAAGAGAAAATGTTTCAAACACAATGAAGAGCTAGAAAACACTCAGAAGATAGATGCAGAATTCCAGATTCAATTGTATTAGAAATAGACAGTCATATAAGATTTGCAATGTCTGAATGACTCTTAGCTTCATTGATTAGATTACAGAAAACTTACAAGCTTTACAGATACAAGGAGGCAGGATGTTCCACACGCTCCTTGTTGCAAACACAGGCAACCTCCTTCTTCTATTCCTAAACTAAAAGGTCCCTCTATTCTAAATGCTAATTACAACTGCTAGCTATGCCTAAAAAATCCCTGTGTAGCCCCTGTGTAAAGTATTACAATGTAGAGAGGCACAATATATAGACATTGATTGTCCTCAATATAGCTTAAAACCCTAGTTAAGCAATGGTTCAAACCTCTAGTTACAACAATAATTGCTAGAGAACAAGTCTCCCAAAATATCTCTGAGCATATATCAAATCTGGACGAAAATATGCCCTTTTGGAAACCCTAGCAGCTCAATAATAACTTCTGCGGTCTGCTGTAATGATGTCTCCAACTGCATTTTGCCTTCATCAATGAAGGCCTTTGACTTTCTCGCCCTTCATCCTTATCTTCTTCTGCTCCTAAGATCGGATCTCCCTTCCATGACATCATTGCCATCAAGTTTTAGCTCCTTCAACTGTAAACCTGCAAAAATAGACCAGCAATAAGTATCATCATTATATAAACCTACAGGAAGAAAAACAGCTGCTAAATCTAGTCGTGACCGTGTGATTGTAGAAATTGGGCCCTAAATCCGTGAAAATCGTGCATCCAAAATGCATATTCTGTGCTAAAAAAAGTCGGGTCAACCATCGTTGACCGAAAAAATGCATTCGGGCCCCAAGAAATGCCTCAAATTCCTATCGCTTCGTTTTCCCACTCATTTTCCTTGTTTAAATCTTTGTATTTTCTGATATACAAGCCGAGCGTGATACATTCACTTAATCGGATTTAAATCTTTTTCAGTTCCGTGGCTTGTATGCATGCTATGCACATTGGCATGTATATCGCAATATACAAACGCCAAAATATACAAGCACTTAACTCTATCTTATGATTTTTCAATTCCGCTCAATGTATAAATGCATTGTATCTTTTAGATATTCAATTCGGACGTGATACAAGCATTTAATCAGATCTTACTTTCTTTTTTGATTCCGCATTGTATGTATTAAAATGCATGTAATAATATACAAGGCGCGAAATATACAAGGACGTTTCATTTTTTCATAGCCATTTCAGGTTTGCCCCTTGTATATTTCATTTGTATGTATCCTCCGATATACAATGAATTTTCTATTTTGGACCTTTATTTCGAATCCGGCTTGTATGTAAAGCAATGCATCTTGCAATGTGTATTTGAATATACATGCCCACAAAATATACAAGGACTTTTCCTTGTTTAACAATCACTTCGAGTCCGCGCAATGCATATAGACAATGTACATTGGAAACATATGTATAAACATACAAGCCCACAGCATACAATAATTTAATCATATTTAATAAACCCTCAAGTCCACCTTGTATAAGTGCATTGTATGTTTCGACCTGCCAAACATACAAACGTGAGATACATGCAACGAACTTTAAACATTCATTCATTTCGACTTAAAAGTATTTCGGGTCCATCTTGTATGTATACATCAAAACTTTCACCAAATGCATACAAGGCAAACAATGCATATAAACCCGATTGCTCAAGCGACTAAGTATAAAATGACTTTGCACATACAAAGGACTTTGTATATGCAAAGCGGTATACAAACCTGAATGTACATTTTACCAAAATGATCATAACTTGCAAAATATGGCAAATTTTAAGATGGTTCAAAAAGCAATTCTAGCTCATTTTTCACAAGGAATCCAACCATATCATGCCCTGGCACTAAAAATGCATTTTTCTTTATTTTTAACAAAGTTTGCAATTTTAACCCCTTTTTTCCCTTTACCACCAAACAAAACAAAACACACGCAAGAACAAAAGCAACAACCACAGCAGGGGTCCCCATTTTGCTAAGGAGTAAAATGGGGCATGTTGTGAACATCACAATAGGTTTATGTCATTTAGACTTATCTAAGTCTAAGTAGACTATTATTAGGACATGATGATTAAACCAATTATGTAAAGATAGTCAGGGTGAATCACTGTAAGAATATGACATTATCCAAGTTGAGTAGGGGTGGGTGAACACAACGACTACATTCATATGAACGAGATTGATATCAAAAACTTTGGCCAAAGTAATGCATTTGTTTTCTGCATGCATTATCAGTTCACTGTATTCAGATTGCTCATCCTATCAGAAGTCATACTTAGGTAGAGGGTATCTAGAGTTGTATGATTGATAGAGTTGAGTAGAATACAACACTATGTACTCGGGAAAGGCAAATAACCACTGGTCACCTATGGTCTATATTCCTCGTGAAGGGTAGGGCCACTTCCTATGTGGAAGATGTGTGGGAGACCGCCGGTCTGTGGTTGGAGGTAAATCACTAGAAAGATGCTCTCTCTCTCCAAGAAAGAAACATGCCAGGACTTGTGATAAAGATGTCAGATATTCAGATGCAGTACTTAATCCAAATTTGTACATGTAATGGAATTACATTTGTAAACATTGTAAATGAGAAAGCCAATATGGTTATTGTATTTTTGTAAAATAAATCTTGTAATTGTAATTACTTGATTATTAGTTGAATTAAAAAAAGAAAAAAAAATTCTCTATCTCATTTTATTTACCTTGTTAAATTACTCTATGGTAAAATTTTGGTTTTACTATGTGTTTTTGAACTAATAGATGTTACATGTAATTTTTTAAGTACTTCAGTTTCAAAATAGAAACAAGAAAACATTTCTATTAAATATCTACATGTAATAGGAAATTTTTCTACCATCAGGTAGCGGTGAAAGAGAAGTTAGCTTTAGATATAACCTAGATTTATGATGCTATTGGATAATATGGAGTTAAATAAAAAGGAATCCAAACCTTTAGCAAATTTAGGTTGTTTATCATCAGCCACTGATGATAGAAAAGTTAAATTATGTACAAGAGTTTAGGACAAAATTAGCTTTAGATATAACCTTGATTTATGATGCAATTGGTTATTACAAGGTTTAATAAAAACATGTTGCAAGTATGTGCCTAATCAGTGTTGTCATTGATGTCAACATATCTTTGTTGTCATTGGTGTCAACTATATCCTATTTTGTTATTTTCTTAGAAGCTTTTTATGTTGAGGATATTGAAAAAATTTGCCCCTCCAGAAGAAACAATGAGTTGCAGTAAATTGTAGTGAAGACAGTGTATTGTTGATAAAAGAACAATGCATAAGATTGCTCCGCATTTCTTGTTGATTGAATATCTTGGTTTTGGATTGGAAGATATTTAGAGGCATGTATGAAGATGCTACATTCCGATCTTGAGCCTCTGGTATGACGAATTGAGGAAGTTGTGTTCACCAGACTAAAACCTATTTTTTCTGTTCATTCACTGGTGTCTGGGAGAAAGTATTTTGCTCCGCATTCGTCTGCAGTTATGTATTTCGGTCTGCAATTTTAAAGTTATTTATGGGATGATGATATGCACCTACAATTATAATGGTTTATGATTTGGCGGTCTGCAAGCGATCTTTCTTTAGTGACAGTTGATTTATTATGCTACGTTGGAGAAATCTCATTGTTTGAGTGGTTAGATGTTGTGTGGATGTTCCTGGTGACTACAACATGCTTGTGGATGTCTCCTAATCATGTTCCTACCTTTGTATTGGTCCGCAAGGAGTATTTCAGATTGGAATTGAAGATTGTTCCTAGATAACATAGTGCGAGCTCCAGCCTAACTCGGATGATTCCACCAATTGCAGAGATTCATAGAAGATTGTAGAAGCGTATAGCCACGTAGAAGATTGTATTTGGGCCCTTTCTAGGGTGTGATGTGATCTACTTATAATTTTGTGTCTTCTCCTTAGCATAATTTTGTATTAGGTCAAGACCTATTTTATATGTTTGTAATATCATCATTCAAGAGTGGCCCAATGCTTGATAAATGTAATTTAGTTGTAATGTCGACTTTGATGAACATTCTGAAGTCAATGAATGATATATATATATATATACTTGTAATTGAGTCGTGGAAAAGATGTCCTTGTGTAAGAATGCAAAGAGAAGGGAAAGAGTGAGAAGGTAGAGCAGAGCAGAGGAATTGTTTTGTGCTTCAATGGAACTCACCTTTGGCATGGTGTAGATGCTATCATCTCAGTTCAAACCCTTGGTAGTAAGCCACCCCTTGGAAGTGAGCCTCTTTGAGTAGTGAGCTTTGGGTAGTGAGGCTCTAATTTTTGGTATTGTGCTTTACATAATAATTTTTGGTATTGTGCTTTACATAATAATCTGGTGTCTATTATGTCTTGTAGTTGTGTTAGAATTACTGATTCTGTGTTTTCATGTTCTAATCATAATAATAGTAAATAAGTGGATGATGTTTTAAGATGTAGAAATTATTTAAGTTTTGTGATAACTAATTCACCCCCCTCTCAGTTGTCTTGTGCATTTCAACAATTGGTATTAGAGCCAAGTTCCTTGGAAGAAATCTTGACTGCTTGAGGCCAATCTAGGATGTTGTATAAGAAGGAAAGTTCGCAGTTAGATGGAACAAACTACTCCGTCTAGAAGATCCACATGAAAACCCATCTCCTCTACTTGGGTTATAGTGTTTGGAAAATAACTGAAAATAAGTATGAAATACTTATGAATGGTTTGCAAACTGAAGATAAGATCAAGCAATTTGAGCTGAATATAAAAGCCAAAGATGCCTTGGTAAGTGCCTTATCCGACATCAAAGTAACAAAGATCACAGAATTGGAAAATACTTATGAAATCTTGGAAAAGCTAAAGAATCTATATGAAGGAGATGAATTTGTGAAGAGTGCCAAGTTGCAGAGTTTGAAGGCAAAATATGAATGTTTGAAGATGAGTGAAGATGACAACATAACCACCTTCATGCAAAAGGTCAATGAACTTGCGAGTACCATTAGAAGTGTGGTAGGAAAAATTGAGGATATTGAAGTTGTGAACAATTTTTTTAGATCACTACCTAAATCATATAGTCATAAGGTGGTTACAATGGAAGAAGTAATGACAATGATAGATTACAAAAGATCAACTGCTCGGGAAGTTGACAGACTTTGAAATGAGAGAACTTGGTGATTCACTTCCAAAGACAGAGACTACTTTCAAGGCCAACACTTTAGAAAGAACCCCCATATCTGACAAGTACAAGGTGGAACTAGATTATGAGCTTGAACAACTTGAAGCCAACTTTATTGATAGTCTACCCAGAGGTACTAGTAAGTTCAAAGGCAAACTACCTTTCAAATGTTTCAGTTGTGTTAAAGTTAGTCATTATGCTTCTAGATGCCCTGCAAGAGTTTCTAAGCCAATACCCGATAGGCCTAGGATCCTAAAGAAATGTTATTATGTTTAAGATCTTGATGATGATAGAGTATTAGATGGTGAACTAGATAATGCTAGTACTTCTGGTAATGAATGCTTGTTTATTGCTATTAAAGAAGAACCAGTATTTACTAATCTTGCTAGTTGTGTGAAGGAAGAAAAACTAGTGGAAAGTGCCTTGGTTGCTCAAGTTGTTGAAGACAAATATGAATGGGTTATTGATAGTGGATGTTCTCATCACATGAATGGTGACAAAAGTATGTTTGTAAGTTTGGAAAGATATGATGGAGGATTGGTTAGGTTTGAAGATGATACATCTGGTAAGATTTGTGGAAAAGGATCCATTTCTTTTGATGGCAAGAAAAATACTGAAGATGTCTTGTATGTGAAAGGATTAAAGCACAATATTTTGAGTGTTGGTCATATGTGTGACAAAGGTTATGATTTGAGATTCAAGGACAATCGATGCAAGATCATGAAAAGTTCCAGAATAGTGATTGCAACTGGTAAAAAGACAAGAGGTAATATCTATCGCTTGAAAGGAAATTATAACTATGGCTTGTTGGCTTAGACTAATGAAAGTTGGCTATGGCATAGAAGGTTGTG
Organism: Cunninghamia lanceolata; assembly: GCA_027924645.1. Classification (NCBI taxonomy): domain Eukaryota; kingdom Viridiplantae; phylum Streptophyta; class Pinopsida; order Cupressales; family Cupressaceae; genus Cunninghamia; species Cunninghamia lanceolata. The sequence continues at coordinate 2,676,395 of BSBN01000671.1, read as the reverse complement.
TCACATCAATTTTGACAACATTGTGAAGGTAAGTTCTACACAAGCTGTCAAAGATTTGCCTAAACTAGTAAAGCCTGCTAATCCTATTTGCAAGGAATGCCAATTTGGGAAACAAACAAGAACAAGTTTCAAGAGCAAAGATCAATATATTGAAGGATTGATGGAGCTAATACATATGGATTTCTATGGACCTACCAAAGTAAGAAGTTTGCAAGGAGACAAGTACTTTATGTTGCTTATTGATGATTATTCTAGCATGACTTGGGTTACCTTTTTGAGAGAAAAAGTAGCAGCCCTAGATAAGTTCAAGGCATTCAAGGAAATGGTTGAGAATGAGATGGATTTGAAGATCAAATGTTTGAGATCTAATAGAGGAGGAGAGTTTACATAAAATGAATTCAACTTTTTCTGTGAAGAGCAAGGGATAAAATGATAGTTATCAACACCTAGGACTCCACAAAAAAATGGAGTTGTTGAAAGGAAGAATAGAACAGTTCAAGAGGCTACTAGAACCATGATGAAGGAGGCTGACCTACCAGAAATATACTGGAGAGAGGCTATTCATACAACTGTCTACTTTCTAAACAGAGCTCAAGTCAAAGCTAATAGTACCAAAACCCCCTATGAGTTGTGGCATGGAAAAGTTCCTATTGTAAAATACTTCAAAGTATTTGGTAGCAAATGTTATATCAAAAGAGAAGAAGATCCAGGCAAGTTTGATGCTAGATGTGATGAAGGAATCTTTCTTGGTTACTCCACCAAGATCAAGGCCTACTGGTGCTATAATAAGAGACTAAAGAAGATCATTGAGAGTGCAAATGTCAAAGTTGATGAAAGCAAGGAAAGGTGTTCATGATCAAGTGGATATGAATCAGATGAACTAGATGTTTTAGCAAGCAAAGAAGTGGTGTAGCATGAAGATAGTTTAGATGAAGAGGAACAAGCTCTGGAAATTGTCACCAAGACACCAAGGTATGTAAAACTTAATCATTCTAAAGATCAAATCATAGGAGATAAGCAAAGGATTTTTGACCAGAAGAAGAGCTGCAAAAGAACAAGTGAATTTATGTCCGATCTCCAAGATTGAACCTAAGACTATGAATGAAGCCTGCAATGATGAAAATTGGGTAAAGGCTATGAAAGAAGAACTGATGTAGATAGAGAAGAATTAGACTTGGGATCTTGTTCCTAGACCAACAGATAAAAATGTAATTGGCACCAAATGGGTCTTCAAGAACAAGATGAATGAGAATGGTGAATTGGTAAGAAATAAAGCAAGGTTGGTATGCAAAGGATACTCTCAAGTTGAAGGAATAGATTTTGAGGAAACATTTGCACCAGTGGTAAGGATTGAAGCAATAAGAATGTTTTAATCATTTGCAGCCTACAAAGATTTCAAGGTATATCAAATAGATGTGAAGTCTACATTCTTGAATGGAGAATTGGAAGAACAAGTCTATATTAAACAACCAGAAGGATTCCAGTCATCAGATCAGGGTGACATGGTGTGTAGATTGAAGAAAGCATTGTACAGACTAAAATAAGCCCCTAGGGCATGGTATGCAAGATTGGATAAATATCTGTTACAGTTAGGGTTCAGTAAGGGTACTACCGACAACAATCTCTATTTCAAGATCAATGATGAACAAATCCTAATTGTTGCAGTCTTTGTTGATTACATTATCTTTGGAGGAAATGAAGGTATGTGCATTATTTTTTCGGGGAAATGCAAAATGAATTTGAAATGTCCATGTTTGGTGAGATGAATTTCTTTTTAGGTCTGCAAATTAATCAATTAGATAAAGTTATCTTCATTTCTTAGTCTAAGTATGTGAAAGAGTTGTTAAAGAAGCTTGGGATGGAAGACTCTAAACTGGTAAGCACTCCCATGGTAATTGGTTGTAAGTTGAGCAAAAATGATGACTCACCTATGGTAGATTAGAAAAGGTATAGATCTATGATTGGAGGATTACTTTATTTGACCCAAACCAGACTTGACATAATGCATGCAGTTTGTCTTGTGGCAAGATTTCAAGAAGAACCTAAAGAGTCACATGTGATGGTAGTCAAGAGAATACTAATATATTTGAAAGGCACAATGGATTATGGTTTGTGGTATCTAAAGGACAATGATTTCACTCTCAGTGCATACACTGATGCAGATTGGGCCAGAGATGTGGATGATAGGAAAAGTACAAGTGGAGGTGTATTCTTCTTGGGAAAAAGGCTGGTATCTTGGTTAAGCAAGAAACAAGACTCAATATCTATGTCTACTACAGAAGCAGAATACATTACAGTAGCACTCAAGTTTTATGGATGAAGTAGACATTGAAGGACATTAGATTTGTGTATGAAGATCCAATTGCAATCTTTTGTGACAATACAAGTGCGATAAACATATCAAAGAATTCAATAATGTATTTAAGGAAAAAGCATATATCCATAAGATATCACTTTGTGAGAGAAAAAGTGATAGAGAATGAAGTCAAGTTGGAGTATGTATCTACAAAAGATTAGATTTCAGACATTTTCACCAAGCCTCTACCTAAGGATACTTTTGAGTATCTCAGAGAAAAGTTAGGAGTTATCACCCCTCCTCTAAACTAAGATGCACAAGCGTGCATCAGTCTGGTGGTGCTTAGAGTCTCACCTCCAGATCTAGATTGATTCTTTAAGGGCTACTTCTCAGGGGGTAGTTAGAGAGTTTAAAGGAGAGTTGGATCAGAGTAGCAGAGTGCAAGTATGTGCCATTTGCCATTGATGTCAAAGGGGGAGAGAAATCATGTGAAAAACTTAGAGAAGAAGGAATGTAGATGTATAAAGAGATAGGGGGAGAATCTTGTCTTGATGACTGTTACAATTTTTCACATCATATGTTGCCATCAATGACAAAGGGGGGGAGTGTTGCAAGTATGTGCGTAATCGGTGTTGTCATTGATGTCAACATATCTTTATTGTCATTAGTGTAAACTATATCCTATTTTGTTATTTTCTTAGAAGCTTTATATCTTGAGGATATTTAGAAAATTTGCCCCTCCAGAAGAAATAGTGAGTTGTAGTAAATTGTAGTGAAGACAGTGTGTCACTGATAAAAGAATAGTGCAAAAGATTGCTCCACATTTCTTGTTGATTGAATATCTTGGTCTGTGGATTGGAAGATATTTAGAGGCATGTCTGAAGATGCTACATTCTGAGCTTGAGCCTCCAGTATGAAGAATTGAGGAAGTGTTGACCATAGTAAAACTTGTTTTTTTTGTTCATTCACTAGTGTCTGGGAGAAAGTATTTTGTTCCGCATTCCTCTCTAGTTATGGATTTCAGTCTGCAGTTCTAGAGTGATGTATGGGATGATGATATGCACCTACAATTGTAATGGTTCATGATTTGGCAGTCCACAAGTGATGTTTCTTTAGTGACAGTTGATGACATTTGAGTTCTTATGCTCCAGTTGGAGAAATCTCATGGCTCGAGTGGTTAGATGTTGTGTGGATGTTCTTGGTGACTACAATGTGCTTGTGGATGTCTCCTAATCATGTTCCTACCTTTGCATTGGTCCACAAGGAATATTTTGGATTGGAATTGAAGATTGTTCCCAGATAACATAGTGCAAGCTCTAGTCTTAGCCAACTCGGATGATTCCACTAATTATGAAGATTCATAGAAGATTGTATTTGGGCCCTTGCTAAGATGCAATGTGATCTACTTATCATTTTGTGTCTTCTCCTTAGCATAATTTTCTATTAGGTCAAGACCTATTTTATATGTTTGTAATATCATCATTGGAGAGTGGCCCAATCCTTGATAAATTTAATGTGGTTGTAATGCCGACTTTGATGAACATTCCAAAGTCGTTGAATGATATATATACTTGTAATTGAGTCGTGGAAAAGATGTCCTTTATGTAAGAATGCGAAGAGAAGGGAAAGAGTGAGAAGGTAGAGTAGAGCAGAGGAATTGTGTTGTGCTTCAATGGAACTGAACTTTGGCATGGTGTAGATGCTATCATCTCAGTTCAAACCCTTGGCAATGAGCCACCCCTTGGCATTGAGCCTCTTTGAGTAGTGAGCTCTGGGAAGTGAGCCCTAATGGTAGTGAACCACTAATTTTTAGTATTGTGCTTTACATAAAAATATTGTGGGTTAACCCCCACCATGGTTTTTCCCTTTATAAGGTTTTCCATGTAAAAATCTGGTGTATATTGTGTATGATCTTCTAGTTGTGCTAGAATTACTGATTCTATGTTTTCATGTTCTAATCATAATAACAGTAAATAAGTGGATGATGTTTTAAGATGCAAAAATTGTTTAAGTTTTGTGACAATTGATTCACCCCCCCTCTCAGTTGTCTTGTGCATTTCAACAAAATGGACTCAAACATTTAGAAGATCTGACTATGCCTTTTATTCTGCTAATTCCTTGATTGTCTTGTCCGAACTCACAGTTGTAGTAATCTGAAGAAGAAAGTAAAAGTAGGAATAACTATAGAATATTACATTCAAGGATATAAACACAATTACAAAGTGTTTATTGCTGCATATCTAAAAAAGCATTGAAAGAATAGAGAATACCATAGTATTCAAATCCAAAACCAAATATATTCAATTTTTTGATTACATTGTTTGAAGTCACACCTGTAGTAATCAAAAGAAGAAGGAAGTAAAAGTAGAAATAGCTACAAAATATTGCATTCAAGGATATAAATAAAATGTGACTTGTACATGCATTTGTGTGATGTAGTACAATAGTATTTAGTGCAACTTTGTAAATACAAGGTTATAATTACAATTGCAATTGTGCAATTGCCTTTGGTGAAGGTCGGTGATGTAATACACTATCTATAATTTGATCATGGTGGAACAGATGAGACATTTTTACATGGGTTATGGTGATTTGAGAATTTCGTATTTCTACTTTAGATGAGTAGTCCTCATAGAGGGGGTAGAACTCAATGCTTGGCATATCATAGTAATTGTGATCGATGAGGTAGTCTATAAAACATTGAGCAAGGCATTATGAGAATCCTATTTTAATTTGGTTGAAGAATGCACAAATATCATCCTATAAGATAGGCCCATAATGTTGTACATGGGAAACAAGAGGATATCTGGCAAAATATATAATATTTACTCCGCCTATGGAACAAAGCTTTAAAATATTGTCCTTGTTTTTGTTGTCCAGTGTTGTGCAAATACATGCAGGACAACAATATCAATAAAATGTTCATTTACAACATGAATAGTAAAGGGTCCATCTTCTAATTGTAGTATCTACAATATAGAATGTTCGTATGCTTCAATGTAGAAGTGCCAAGTATTATATATAATATTTTTTACGGCTTCGATCCACCTATTTGCATACCAACTTGAAAGCAACAAATGCATGATATCGGAAGGAAGAGTTGGTCCATTGTGGGGGTCCATTGTAATGTCCATGATTTGATGTCTATGAAGAAAAGATTCATGACAACAATGAGTTAACTTTACTTATTATGAGAAATTTACATTGGCTACTTAACAACTATATTGAATAGTGTAAGTTCAAAGAACGAGACAATAACAAGACTAATTCAATTATTTACAAGATATATAAGCATCTTTTTTCTTGTATGTACAAATGTAGCTTAAATGCAAATACAGGTGGATTCATAGTAATTGGTCTCCATACTCATCATATAGGAAATGTATGGTCTCAATACATATGGTAGAGGTCACTACTTAAAGAATTGAAGTACCTATTGTTTTGATGGGAGTATTTGAATTTTGGTGTTATAGAGTAAATATGAAATTTTATATGGTGGTTAGAATGGATATGGTTCACAAGCCATTCCTATGTCTTGACCAATTAATTCCCTTCCTTTTTATCAAATCTTACTAACTGTAAAAGCCACAAAGTTAATTATCCTGTCAAATTGTAATTCCTCATGAGAAGTGGATAGATTATAAGAATCTTGTACATGTAGTTTGAAAGGTAGAGGTCACGAAGCTCCTGGTATAATCCATATGACCACTTGTCAAAATCTCAAATGTATATTTTAATGCACCCAGTGTTATTGTCAACAACCAACCTGACTTTATGGTCATATTTGATGTCAAAGAGCTCAGAATAAGACATAGGTTTTGTGGTTTTCACAGGCTCTTGTATTATCTTAGACATTTTTTCTTCAAGTAGGTAGGGGATTTGTAGTTCTAATATCTTGAGTATGACCTCTTCTGGAAGGAGAAAATGGAAGTTTTGAAACCATCTTGTGATCCATGCCTCTCTATTTGTGTATATGGCATTTTTTGTATTCAAGAATGCTTCTTTCTCATCATCTACATTACCAAGAAAAATATGTAAAGTGGATGTAAAGTTCCAAATGATACAAATTTAACAAATCACTCTCCATATATATGTTAACATTCAATTCAAATGTATCAATATTATACTAATTTAAACAGATGGTGTAAAGATTACCTTTACCACTTGTATCGCTGGATTTAGAGGGCAAGAAGGTTGTAGGATCCTGGAACACTGCTTTCTGTGACTACTTCATGCTCTCCATTAATCTGGATAGCATTCAAAACAAGAGGCAATATTATAGGAATTGATGAAGCATGAAATGTCAATAAAAGCATAAGCATACACATGTACCTGGATGTGTTTATAGGATAGTAATTGTAAACGATCCTATTTTTTCTTCCTAATTGTTGTATACCGATTGTTTTGAATTTAATAGTAGCATTTAAAAGAGAATGTAGGCTCTACGCAAAGATTCTCCATGGACTTGACTCTAGATATTGTTGTGAATATAAGTGCTTGTCTCTCAAATTCTCCTATGCTTATTGTAGCTCTATCTAATGTCAAGCCTTCAGACTTATGGATTGTTATGGCCCAAACCATGGCTAATGGAAGTTGTCTACGGTTGCCACATGTGACTAGTAGGACAGGTATGTTTTTAGGATTCTCTCTATCCCATGTGGGAGCAATGTAGCTATCAACTATGATGACAACATACAATGGCAAATCTGGGGGTCTACAATCATCATTGTAGAGAATACCTATAACCTATCCCAATTACCCATTTACAAGACTAGTCTCAGTCCACAGATTTGCTATTAACATTACCCACTGACCTATGCAAAGAATCACTTCTTCTAGTTGCTCATCATCAACATTTAAAGGTTTTAGCATCCTCCTATTATGTAGCAAAGCCAAATTGTTAGTTGCGAACAAATGCATGGATCTTTTGAACTCCTCTATTTCTATCACAGTGGCCATTTCATTTGTGTTTTTCATTAGTATTTCTTAATCATGTTGGAATGGTTGGGCGTTTCTTATATTTTGTAGGATGTCACAGAATTGTCTCTAAGATTGACTTTCACCTTGTTGCTAGAAAATAGTATCTAATGTGACAACAACATTGAAAGTGTGTCATAACATTAGTGCAGTTGAATGTGATGCATATATAATATTGTCTATAATGGGGGGTAGCTAGCCAAGGTCACCCACAAGGATAACTGATCGACCACCAAAACAATGATGTTACTGATGGGGAAATGCCTCACAAAAGCGAGTATCTATTTTCAATAACAACTTTGGCCCTACGAAGCTCATTTCATCTATTAGGACATATTTGACATGTTTCAAGTCTTTTTGGAAAAATGTCAGTGATTGCCCTTGTAAAGGTTGCAATTCTCTAATAGGGATCCTCATGTATGTGTGGATTTTAGTGGCTCAGATGTTGTAGGTAGATACTCTGGTAGGTGCGAGTGCAAGCAAGGGTCTTTTTTGTTTATGTTGGAACCATTCAGTGTGTTTCTAATGCATCTTATTAAATATGATTTATCGGTGCCCACTGTTCCCTGAATGATAATATGTAAAGGCTCTTTTAGGTATGGTTGTATGTGATGTTGAGTAATGATTTCTAATACCAATTGTTGTCTAGGCGATAGCTGGTAAGCTATTGTATCTGAAGGTTTCAAAGAGTCAACATGTTTTTTGTTTGACAGTTTACCACTGGATATGAATTGAGTGGCATTTTCATTTAAATGTGGTCTAGTACATCACTTTTATTCCATGTGTAGTTGATGTCAAAGTTTTGTCTTCCAAGAACCTCTAATTCATCTATGGTGAAGCTAGTGAGGATACCATTTGTGATAGTAATTCCCACTCATATAGGTTATGGCCATCTTCTATACATATCTCGTCAGCTTCATCTTGGTCTTCTTCATCCAACTCATGGTTTTGTGTTGTTTAGTTGACACCAGTGATAACTTTAAGGAACCCCCCTAAAAATACTTATAAAATCCTAGTGAATCCTGGCTAAGTGCTATAATTTTCCTGGTGAATCTTTCATTTTTTTCAAAAAAATATTAATTTTCCTTGCGAATCTATGCACATTATTAGAAATTTTAATAAAATCCTGGTGAATCCTAATGAATAATTGGTAATTACAATGGTGAATCCTAGCGAATAATAACTAAAAAAATTAATTACAATGGTGAATCTCTCCTTTAAAAATTTGCATATTTGGTTGGCCCAGTCTCCCCTTATTTTTATTTTTTTTAATATTGAAGCAGGGGCCTGGGGGCGGTAGCTACCGGCGGGGTCAAGGGGCAGTGGCTCTTACGGGGGTCAAGGGGCAGCGCCCCTTGCGGGGGTCAAGGGGGCAGAGCACAAATTCACTATCAAAAATGTATTAGAGCACACGAGGATTAATTATTTTAAAAAAATCTCACTTTACAAATAAGACAAAGAAAAGTGATATTGTTGCCATTTATTAGCTTTTTAATTAGATTGTTGCAGGTCAATTCCATGACCTATATGCATGTGCCTTTTAAAAGGCTTGTTGAGGCTAGGAATTTTTTGTGGGCCACATGATTAGAATATAATCTTGTGGCCCAAAACAAATTCTGGGCCTCAACAAGCATTTTAAAAGGCATGTGCATATAGGTCATGGGATTGACCCGCAACTATCTGATTAAAAATCTAATCGATGGCAACAAACAAAATCCCTATTCAAAGCTAAAATATCCCTAAAATTAAATGGAAATTCATTATTAGTGGCAATAGTGCCCCAAAATTAATGGCAATAATATAATATTACTGGCGAATATCATTAAGATTTGTAATTACATTAAAAAATGCTAGTGAATCAGTTCTAATGATGCATCATTTACATGGCCAATCAATTCAATTTATTGGTTTAAAGACACCATGCATATGTGAATTAACTACGATGAAATTAATTTTTTGTAAAAAATAGGTGATTTAGTCTCCTTTTTAGCTTGTACTATTCGCCATTTCTAGAGGTCGCTATTGTAACTATTCGCCAATTGGAAAAGATTCGCTACTAAAAAATCCCCGGTCGACATGCCAAGGGGAGTAATTGTTTTCTTTCATGCATTTCAAATTTGTGACTATTTCTTGTTTGGTGAGACCTATGTTTGTCGGTATGTGGCAAAAATGCTTGTACAATAGTAGCTCACTCCAATAGAATATTTCAAAATGTTCATTGTCTTCTATTGGAACACTATAGAATTGAGGTGACACATTGAAAATTTCCTTCTCTTTTCTCCTTCACAATTTATTTCCTTTGTGACGTGCAGAAAATGAGTATAACCACATAGATTGTATGATGGAGATTGTTTCCAAATTAGAAGTTTGTTGCATGTAGGATCTTATATAAGTAGTTGCCAATTTAGATTCATCAGTTGTTCTTGTTATATGTTGCAGCACTTTTTGACCTACATTAAGAGAGACAAAGGTTTGACTACACGAGACAAGTGGCAATTTTTGTAGCATATGGCAGGTCTCATGTGCACCAATGTCATGATCTGCAACTATTTCTGTCATGAATTTTTGATATGCAAGCAAAGACTTTTCTTCAGAGTTGACTACTTGCGCTATCCTTTTCAACATTTCTAAACAACTTACAAATTTTTTCTTAGCTTTTGATACATACTTGGCTATATTCTTGAGAACAAGTTCTTTTGAAGTCACAGGTTGGCAGTCAATGTTAGCATGTCATATTTATAACATTTCAGGGCTATGGATATTTAGTCTATTGTCATTTCTTGTTGGCTCATAAGATTTGTGACCTTTGTTGTCACAGTTCAAGGTTGAGTTCATTTGTAATTTCTAGGGAGATTTGCAATGACACTCAGTGTTTTTACCCCTTTTCTTTAAACATGTCTATTCTATACATTTTGTGTGTCTTTGAACAATATTTGTCAACTCTTCGTAATCTACCAAGGCATTAGTAGAAAATATCTAGGAAGTATCCAACAAACATGGGTCATCTGAGGGAGACCGATGGGCTATGTTAGTTCTTTGAGATTGAGTGCGAGGGCTCTAAGAAGAGACATACTTGTCGAAGAAATGTTTAGGTCTTTCAATGTCATTTTGATTGTTCCAATCAATTGTGTCCATGTTTGGTGCATTTTCTAACCAAAAGAATCCATGTACACAAGTGGAACCTCGATGTTGCCATTCATATCTATACTAGTAGTCTTTTGTGTCTAACAATTTCTCAATAACCTCTTCTAAAAATATTGAAAGTAGTTGGTGTAGGTATAGGGAAGCTGTGTGTGGGCTTTGAACCACATTTTCTTTAAACCATCTTCTCTCATATTGCAAATCTGTGAGGTTATTATGTGAAAATAGTATATGAAGGTTAGTCCATTTCATACCAGCAGCACTCAATGTGAAGAACAATGTTAGAGAATCCAATTGGTTGATCATGGTGGTGAGATCAGATCGACACTTGTTCTAGTAAGAACATGTGTTGCGTAAGGAAGTCCCAAAGTTCATTAGCTGGTCAACCAATTGATCATCTGACAAATCATGTAAATGACGTTGAAGTCCTTCTATGGTGGTTGGTATATTTTCTTCTATGTTTTTTTAAGGAAAATGGTGGCAGCTTGTTGGCTACAATGGCACATATTTATGAGATTGTATAGAAAATAGCAAAATCTAACATGTTGGCCGAATCTGTTATTGTGATATCTCATTAGATGTAGAGCATATTTATGCATGTGGACCTTCTTGCTCCTAGGCTAGAGGGGGAGTGAATCCCCTCTAGGGAAGACCATTGGAAAAGCCATATATAGCAATCCCTCAGTGTTGTACTCATTAATTGGTGAGGAATCAATCGTAGGCCATGGAATAGTCTCAAAATTTGTGGTGTTTAGCTATAGAATTTGTTTTATGGCATCCAACTCTCAATTTTGATTAGCCAAATTTAGAACAAAGGAAGATGAATTTGCAAAATAATAAACATTGTCATCATCACTGCTAGTTTCAGTAGTTGCCATTGTTGGTTGTTGAGTATCTTCTTTGAACTTATGCAACATGTGGGAAACATTTATGCTAGTTTCAAGTAGCAAGCATAGTGATTCCATATCTATATGGACATCTCTGTAGTATGGGTCATTCTCTATTTTATACTTAAGAGCATCCAGAACATGTATTTTACTTATGTAATAGTCATAGTTCTTCCTTTCATTGTTGGTTCATCTAAGTATGATAATGGTGCAGGAGCACCAGGACATTAGGATTTTGTTTGAATCTTCTAGTAGTTTATTTTGTTTGATAAGGTCTTGGAGACCATCTAAATGTTGTATAAGGCTTGAAAGCCATGCATGTAGTTGGACCATGTCCAAATGTCTAAAAGAATCTATTGTTATGTTGTAAGTCCTGTTGATGTTTGTTTTTACACATTCATAACAAAAGTTAAAATTCATAAATGAACCTAACTATCTTGAAAGATACGAAGAAATCAACTAAGATTACTTGATCCCAAGTTTCCTTATTGGTCAGGTCTTGACCTATTGGACCGTTTAGTAGGTTATCATGAAGCTGTAATAAGCAAGGGGCCTTACGTGATTTAAAGTGGGCTTTGTGACTTACTGGGCTCTTACTATGCAAATTAATACAAATATCAACTTTCTAGTCATTTATTTGCATAAGATCATTACTGTAACTCAAAGCTTTAAATGATCTATATTCAAACATGCTTTGCTTTTCAAGTACTTATGAAGATTATCCACTATTAACTTATTGCTCTAAATTTCTTCGAATGTCAGATAACCTCCTTTGGATTTAAACCTTGAAGCTATGTATTTCAGATTGGTTGGGAAAAGTAGAAAGATCTAATCTAAACATCATTCATTCTACCAAAGGATCTAATTGTCCTATTATGCACACAGTAGGAAATACAGTAAACTTGACTAAACCAGCAAACTAAATAGTTAAATGTAAGTACCCTGAGTATTTTCACAAATATTACATTCAAGATTGCAAGCTTTAAGAGGAAATGTTTTAAATGCAAGGAAGAGCTAGAAGACACTCAGAAAATAGGTGCAGACTTCTAGATTTGCTCATACTCAAAACATAGTCATACAAGATTTATAATGTAGGAATGACTCTTAGCTGTATTAATCAAATATACTGAAACTCACAGTGCTTTACAGATACATCAAGGAAGCTAGACATTCCACGCATTCCCTAATGCAGACAACAGGCGACCTCCTCTAAGCTAAAACTATTCTACTCAAAATTCTCAGAAAGAATTACAACCTTAGGCTAAAATGCTAAAATCCCTGTGTAAACTGATATACAAGTAGCAATGCCTCATATATAGCATTTGAATTCCTCCTCTTGCTACGGTTCCAACCTCCATTTTACGGTTGCAACCACTTTCTTATGGTTACAGGTCCTTTTCCTCTTAACCAATGATGTGCCTTCATTTCATAACCGCCTGCCAGTCCACCACTGGGCAGTTTTTTTCTTCCAACAGATGTTCTTGGAATCTTTCCAAACAAGATTCCCACTTTATGCCGCCTTTTCCTGCCAAAATTCTACATTTGATTTTCCTTCAAAATTTCTTGCTCCTAATTGCTTTTCTCCTCATGTTTCTTGTATTTTCTGAAGTTATCAATTACATTTTGTATGAAGGTGCGGTCCCTTGCTGGACTCTTTGCAAAGACAAACTCTTGCATCGTTACCTTTTCTTTCAATTCCTTCTCCTTGTCACTAGACTCCCTTGTTCTTTTTTGGTATTTCTTCATTTTGACTCTTTCCTCCATCCGTGCATCTATCATTTGTTTGTTGAGGATTACCTCAGGATTTGTTATATAGGGTGTGAGTATGGCCTTGAACTCAGTTAATGCTCCTTTCAAGTCATAGGCTGACATTTCTGCACATTCATGTAGTAGGAGTCTTTCTATGATTCTCTTATGTAGTTCGATCATCTCCTCTGCCTTTGCCTCTAGTTCCTACATAACTGTTGCACAACCCTTGAGGATATATTCCCTTTCAAATCTTAAATCCATGATTGTCCCTGGCAATCTATTTGCCAATGCAACAATGAGTGCTCCTTCATTTATCAGTTCTTCAGCCCTTTTTTCTATTTCTGTCAACTGTTCAATCTCGGACTCGCACTCCTCTTTTCTAGTTTGGCAGTTATGTATGAGCATCATACATTTATTCTTTTCTGTTGCAGTCACTTCCCAACTGTTCACAACTTGTTTTATTGTTCTTTCTCCCTCCTTCACAAAATCATCAAGCCACTCATCAAAAATATTAGCCTTCAATCTTTTATTCGCCATATCCTTTACCTCCTCTTGAGATACAATTGCCAGATTGGCAGGCAAATCAGGTACTGTGGCATTGGGGTCAAATATCCCCTGAATAAATTGCTGGAGTTGGACAATATGTCCTTTCAAAACCTCTTGTTTATTTTTGTCCTTTTTCAACATCTTTGCTGTTACTTGGTGCATATCATCCCACTCAGCAATGTGTTGTTCTCTTGTGGAATGCCGAAGGTCTAGATTCAACAACTTGTACTCTTCTAAGGTGATTTCACCTTTATCTTTCTCCTTTTGTGGTATGGCTAGGTTTAAAGATCTGGATCCATTTGGACCCCTCTTTATTGCAGACATTGTTCTAGCTCTTCTCTTTTCCTTTCTTGGAGTAGTTTTGCCACCTAGTAGGCTCTTAATGTCTATAGGGACAAGATGTATTTTTCATTTCTCCTTCCTTATTTCTCCTTCTAGCCAGGCAGGCACCTCTTTTATGCCCTCTGCAGCTCTTTCTTCATAGATTACCTCTTCATGAGGTTTATCCACTCCTACTTCCTCGTGTTGCTGCTGTGGCCTAGGTTGTTGCCTTTGTTGTTGTTCCTCTTCTGGATTTTGTTGTTGCACTGGAGGTTCTTGCTGCTGCTATTGTGGAGCTTGCTCTCCTGATTCTACCTCATCCTCCTGATCTTCTTCTAGAATTTCCTCTTCAGGAACCTCCTCTGGATTTTCATTTGTCTTTTCCGCAGTCTGAACCTGTTCTGTATTTTCAGGTCCTATGTGTATGGGGAAGTCCTCTTTTGTGTTTTTCTCTTCCTCTCCTGACTCTCCATACATATCTAACATACCCAAGGCATCTACACCTGAAGTGTCTTCTTTTGCCTTCTCTTCTTCCTTTTCTTCAAGTTTTTGTGCTTCTTCCTGCACATTTTGTATAATTTCCGGAGGGACCAAGGTACCAAAAGGATCAATAGACTCCGCTTCATCTTGTACCTTTTCTTCTTTAGGCTCTGTGTTGCACTCTGTTTCTAAATCTGCCTGCACGTTTGGCTCTTCCTCCTCACTCAAGAAACTATTGGAGACTTCCTCCATGTCAATCTCTTTTCCTGTAAACATTGTTCCTTCTTCACTACTACTGCTTACAATGTTTACCATTTCTACATTTTGCTTGGCCTCATGAGTCTGTGACTCTTGCAGCATTTCACTGGCCAGTTCTGTTTTCACCTTAATGAATGTTTGTTTAGGGTCTATTGAAATGGAAGCACCTTGTACGTTGCCCATCTTCTCTCCAACTTCCTATGCTCCAATCACATCCCTTGGTCTTGAAGACTCACCTTTAGACAAACTAATGGGGATTGCCCTCATTGGTTGTTGCCCTGCTGCTCCACTAGCAGCCTGTGCCTCTTCTATAGTCATTTCATGACTTATTGACTTTTCGTCCACAAAAGTCTCAGATGCAATAGTAACTGTATTCCTAATGCATAGGGGTCCATTAGTGTAGCATTATTACCCCTTTCTACTATCTTTGCTTCAACTATTTTTCTTTTCTTCTCAAAGAAGCATTGTAGATCATCAGTGAGCTCCACTTTTCTCTTCCTTCCCTTCTATGGGTAGGTGACCTCTTTGCCCTCAGCTTTAAGGTCTTCAATCTTATCTTTTATCCATGTTTTAGAAAATAGAATCACAAGCTCAGATATTACATCCAAAGATGTATTCCAAGGCCTAGACCAATCAAGCTCTGTAATGGGAGCCAACCTTGCCTATTTATAACTGTGATGTAAAAGCCTGTCATCCTCCTGAACTTCTGGAGGTACACAAATATGACCAATGGATTTCATCTGTTCTAGAGTTAATCTCTTGTGAGCTCTCTTCCTTACTTCTCTGTCATTCTTGCAGTCGACCCAAAAGTCTTCAATGTGGACCTGATGCCTATACCTTTTGTCAACAAAAGTCTGAATTCTACAGAAGGGGTCAAACTTTCTTGCCAAATTAAACTCCTTAAAACCAAAATACCTCAACTCTTGTTCAGAATACCTGGCTACCTCCTCATTGTAGCAAGAGAATCTACCAACTGCCCATGGCATCTTTACATTACCAGTTCTAAATTTTCTCTTGTACATTTTGAAAATACTTTGATTTTGTCTTGAAAACCCCAAGACAATGAGCTTGTCAGATGGATACCTAGGAAGCATGAATGGCCTTCCCTCAAAACCTTCAATTCTTATATACAAAAAACATTCAAATTGAATAAACCAAGAACTATTTAATCCTATTGCACGTTCAACATCCCTTGACAGCCTTTTGTCAGGATCTTCCCTCAATACCCTAACCATATAGGTGTAAAAAACATCACTTACCAAAGAAAAATTCTTCATGGCATTCTATTCTTGCAACAATGGGTAGTGCTCATACACTAATTTTTGACCTGGGCCACTTCCCAGGGTGCCTACCCTTTCAATTCCATGGATATGATGCCTAACCTCTGCAGCACATGCATACAATACATAAGAAGATAGATAAAATGGGGTGCTTTTGTTTTGTCTTAGCATGGCCTACTTCCAGATGGCAGTGCTAATGGCCTTAGCCTAGTGGATTTTCTCTTGGTCTTCCTGCCCTGACCTTATAAATTCAATAACTGTAAATATCCAGGGCTCACACCTGGTGCCATCTCTTGCCCCAACTAACTTGTTCAACATAGTGATTATCAAGTAGATTTCCTCCTTAAAATGAATCCTCAGGAGGTTTTTAAGCACTCTGGTTGTAGCCTTGGGTTTATTATCTGGATTGTACCAGTTACGAAAGATCTTCCCTCTGTACCCTCATTCATGTAGTAATCCTTAGTGTATTGATCAATGCTAATGTCCTTCATTTTCTCTGTAATCTCCAGACCAAACATTCTGGCAATCCCCTCTGGTGTCAAGTTAGCGATTACCCTATCATGTAACACAACTTTCCTGATCTTGGCATCGTACATAATTATGCAATCCAAGCACAAGTCCCTGGCCTCCATTGCCAGTGGGAACCCCGCAGCCTTATACATCCCACTCTCCCAGATGCACTTCATGTCTGGCTTGGCATCTACAGCGGTGATCTTTTTTAGGACATCATCTGCATCATATGTGCCAATTTTGGTATTCATCCCTACTCCATTTGTACTGATCAAAGTTGGATAGCCTCTGTGCAGAGGCAGCTCCTCTTTCTCTATCTCCTTCCGAGGCTTTCTTTCTTTCTTTTCTTTACCCTCTGCATCCTACTTTTGTTTTGGGGCCATCCTACAGAAACGTACATGTCTTAATTTCCCGTTTTCCACATGCCTAGGGTTTTTACCATGAACCTCTGTAAATTAATATTTTTACCCTAGTTCATTTTCCCCTCTTCTATCCTAATTCCTACATTCATTAAGCTCTTACTTAGCTAATTCAAAATTAAAATAGTAATTCAGACAAATGCCAACGTTTTGCAATGTAACCACTGGAATTTAACAATACTCAACTAATTGAAATTAGATGGTGTCTTGGATAAATACCTGTTTCTCGCAACTGTTTACTGTTATCTTACTTTTACTATTTTACTCTTTTCAGCTGCTGTAACTCTGTCGCTTTCTACCGCTTTGGTAAATTTCTGCTAATCACGACAACATCTTCTTGTCTGTAATTTTAGTTTCAACAGTCTATTTTGAAAGCAAGACAACATAAAAAAATGCCCTAACCTTTGTTAAATTTCCCTTTGTTTGGTTCTTCAGCATGCATTAATTGCATTAATTAATGCGCAACAACTCTCGGATGTTATTAGTGTGTTTGCATTTTTTGAACTTTTACTGTTAGTCGTTTCTATGCATACACCGCTTTTCTATGTATACTTGTTTGTATATTCCTCTTGTATCTTTCATTTTATAAGCACATATACAAACACTTTATACATTTCCTCCCTTACCTTTCTTTTGTTTCTCGTGATGCATATGATTCTTTGTATATCAGCATTGTATATACAACACCGAGATATACAAAGACTTTCTGTTATTTAACTTTTCTTGACATTCGGACCATGTACATTAGCTTGTATGTCAAATATGCATTACAGTTATACGAAACTGATAAACATCTAGTGGGGTCTACTTTCCCCTTTCGATTTTACCTTTTTGCGTTGATTTTACCTCTTTGTCTCGTTCGAACTTCAACCTCCTGATAATCACATTGTATTTATCTTTTGAATCCGCGATGTATAATACCCAATGCATTTCCTGATATTACACTCAGATGTGATGCAATGTATTTCCCGTGTTTCACTTTTCTTGAGTTCCGGTTTGTATGTGTAAAGTGACGTTCATTTCAAAACATATATATAAACACGGAGACATGTACTAGTTTAATTCCATTTGATAACCCTTCAAATTCGTAATGTACAAGGCATAATGTATATCGGATTGTATATAAAAATATACAAGCAGGACATACATTAACTTTACTGTCTTTTATAATTCCTTAGTTCTGGGTTATATAAAATGTATGTATATTTTGTTGTATATTTGACACTTGCCAAATATACAAGCCTGAAATATACAACAGCTTAACTCTATTTCATAACTATTTCAGTTCCGGCCCGTATAAAGCGCTTGTATATTTCATTGTATATTTGGTTTCATCTAAATATACAAACCGAAATATACAACCTTTATATTATGTTTCATGACCTTTCAATTCCGTTCTGTATAAAGTGCAATGTATATTTCGCATCTGCCAAATATACAAGTGTCAAACATGCATCAAATATACCAACCTTAATAAACCCTTTGGATCCGCGCTATGTATAATCCGTTGTATATTTACTTGTACATTTTCTATTTTGCCAAATATACAAACCAAAATATGCATAGTGGACCTCAGCACGTATCAACTCCAATTTAATTCCTTCTCGGGTCCAACCGATGCACATTATTAATATGCAGGACGTTGACAAACATGACCCTTCCTATCAAATGGGATATGATGGTGACGTCACCATCATATCCAGACTTCATTAAAAGGTGGCAAGGATGTTAGCATCATATGAACTTTAGGGCGATATTGGAATATTGGGTCATGCATTATAACTTTGAACTTTATGATCCTGATGCTAAGGAATATGACCCTCCCAAATGCGACAAAAACAAAGCCTGACATACAAACGGACTTGTACATGAAACAACTTTGTATATACCAAGAACCTTGTATATGCAAAGTCTAAACCCTCTAAATGTATATTTATCCAAAATTTCAATAACTTGCAAAATACAGCAAATTTTCAAATAATTCAAAAAGCAACCCCTATTTATTTTCAACAAGGCATTCACTTGTACTTTGACCGGATACTCAAATACAAATTTTCACTTATTTCTAACAAGGTTTGTATTTCAACTCCTTTTCCCTTTGCCACCAAGCAAACCACACCAACAAGCAAAGCAAACCAACTTCAGCAAGGGTCCTCATTTTGCTAAGGAGTAAAATGGGGCGTGTTGTGAGCATCACAACAAGTCCTAGGTAGGACAGTCATGTAGTCATAGGCAGTTGCAAGAGTCAATTATGTAAGCCTTTATGAGGCATATAGGAAAGTCGTGTTAATCTTCATGTTTGTAAGCCTTTAAAGGCATGTCATGGGTTTGGAATTTTGTTAATACCTTGTCCAAGGTTAACAAAAGGTTAGAAAGCATTGTTAAACTTAAAAACCATCGGTGCAATCCAAGATTGGACAGTTACTAAATTAGTCTTTAGAGCAGCAGTTAGAAAAAAAGAAAGAGCTCAATGGTTGGGCAGTTTCTTAAAACCCCAACCATCCCAACGACTTCTTGAAGATGTATGAGGCTTATTTAAAGCTAGGAGGGATTCATTGTAAGGTACAGATCTGAGGAAAGTGAAATAAAGAAGAAGAAATCACTATCTTCCTGATTTTTCTATTTTTCTGTGTTTTTTTCACTATTTTCTACCGTACTGTTCTCCTGTACGGGATAGTCATGGTCTCCATTTATGTTGCATGTGAAGAGGGATGAGAAGACTCTCAGATAGAATTGGTTTGAGGTCTTGAAAGTAAACTCGGTGTGAGAAATCACTGTTTGTTATAGACTGCCTTTAAACCTACTGTTACAGTCAAGAAAATATATTGTTTTCTGCAAGAAGCCATACCTGTACGGCCTGGTGGTGGCTGATGTTTGTAATGCATGGTTAGAGTGGAGAGTTAACTTTCACTTGCAAGTGGTTTGGAGACTTGACACTGCATTAGGAGAGAGAAATTGTTTGTTTTCTGTTGACTGTCCTAAAACCCTGATTTAGGTTTTTGGCTAAGTAGCCGATGGAGATCTCCCCATTCCATTGATCTTTTTCTGTTTCTAATCAATGGAATGGGATGTGAAATAGTTAGTCCATAGCCTTGTGATGGTTGCAAGGGCAGGAGAATGGTGTATGGTGAGTGTGGGCATGTGAAAGACCCCTATAGAATCATGGTTAGGAGTTCAGAGAAGGACAACAGTCATAACCAAGAAGGAATAGGTAAGTTTGGTGAGTTTGTTTGCTTTGTCAATGAAGACATTAGGTGTTAGGTGTGTTAATGGATTTGGTTGGTTGTATGGCATTGATTTATGTTAATGGAGATCACCCCAAGGAGGGTACCATGACTGTCTCCTAAGAAATCAGAAGTGTGTGATTGTCTTTAATAGACAGTGTTGAAGACTGTTGTCCTGCATAGTGGTTGGATAGAGTTTTGATTGGAGTTGGGCATCTTGGAAGGTGTGCCCTGAAGTCCTCCCTCTCTTTGGTGTCAAGAACAAGTTGTTATGGTGTTGAAACCCTTCCTTGTATGAAGGCTGATGTCAGTTAGAGATAGTGAATTTGGTGAGTTATGGCATTGAAGGTTTGAACTGTCCTTCAATGGAGATAGGTTGTTGGTATCTTATGAAGTTGTCTGCATCAAATTGGTATCAGAGCTAGCAAAAGCTCTGGGAGGAGATGTTGAAACAATATGTTTGTTGGTGACCATTTTTTTTGTTTGCTAAGTTGTTTGGTTGCAGGTGCTTATCCATCTAGCTGTAGAAGGATGTTTTCTGAGGTTGTGTGTGGGCAGCCAAGATGAGGTCTGTCATGACCATTCTCCAATGGAGATTAGGCTATATAAGGGTGCATAGAGAAACCACTGAGGAGAGAGTGGTAGGTGCATCACCAGGATCTGCTGTTGGGTGAGATGAATGGTTTGGTGAGTTGGTAATGCAGTAGAGAGATGGATACCTGACTGAAGAAGCACTTGATGTTGCAGCCTGAAGAGTACTCCACTGATGGGAGTAGAAGGAGCCTGAGGATGCTCTGTGAAGATGGCAGTTTGTTCTGTTGGTTGGTTGGTCACCATTTCTATAGATTGGAAGATTATAGCTGAGAAGATTGAAGAGATGCAGAAAAAGACTTTTGTTGTAGATACATTTCCAAGGGACTTGGAAATCTTTGTTGGTTGGTTGTATGGTGCAGGAACACCAGGACTTCAGGATTTTGTTTGAATCTTCTAGTAGTTTATTTTGTTTGATAAGGTCTTGGAGACCATCTAAATGTTGTATAAGGCTTGAAAGCCATGCATGTAGTTGGACTATGTCCAAATGTCTAAAAGAATCTATTGTTATGTTGTAAGTCCTAGGTAGGACAGTCATGTAGTCATAGGCAGTTGCAAGAGTCAATTATGTAAGCCTTTATGAGGCATATAGGAAAGTCATGTTAATCTTCATGTTTGTAAGCCTTTAAAGGCATGTCATGGGTTTGGAAGTTTGTTAATACCTTGTCCAAGGTTAACAAAAGGTTAGAAAGCATTGTTAAACTTAAAAACCATCGGTGCAGTCCAAGATTGGACAGTTACTAAATCAATCTTTAGAGTAGCAGTTAGAAAAAAAGAAAGAGCTCGATGGTTGGGCAGTTTCTTAAAACCCCAACCATCCCAACGACTTCTTGAAGATGTATGAGGCTTATTTAAAGCTAGGAGGGATTCATTGTAAGGTACAGATCTGAGGAAAGTGAAATGAAGAAGAAGAAATCACTGTCTTCCTGATTTTTCTATTTTTCTATGTTTTTTTCACTATTTTATGCCGTACTGTACTCCTGTACAAGATAGTCATGGTCTCCATTTATGTTGCATGTGAAGAGGGATGAGAAGACTCTTAGATAGAATTGGTTTGAGGTCTTAAAAGTAAACTCGGTGTGAGAAATCACTGTTTGTTATAGACTGCCTTTAAACCTACTGTTACAGTCAAGAAAATACACTATTTTCTGCAAGAAGCCATACCTGTACAGCCTGGTGGTGGCTGATGTTTGTAATGCATGGTTAGAGTGGAGAGTTAACTTTCACTTGCAAGTGGTTTGGAGACTTGACACTGCATTAGGAGGGAGAAATTGTTTGTTTTCTGTTGACTGTCCTAAAACCTTGGTTTAGGTTTTTGGCTGAGTAGCCAATGGAGATCTCCCCGTTCCATTGATCTTTTATTGTTTCTAATCAATGGAATGGGATGTGAAATAGTTAGTCCATAGCCTTGTGAAGGTTGTAGGGGCAGGAGAATGGTGTATGGTGAGTGTAGGCATGTGAAAGACCCCTGCAGAATCATGGTTAGGAGTTTAGAGAAGGACAACAGTCATAACCAAGAAGGAATAGGTAAGTTTGGTGAGTTTGTTTTCTTTGTCAATGAAGACATTAGGTGTTAGGTGTGTTAATGGATTTGGTTGGTTGTATGGCATTGAGTTATGTTAATGGAGATCACCCCAAGGAGGGTACCATGACTATCTCCTAAGAAATCAAAAGTGTGTGATTGTCTTTAATAGACAGCGTTGAAGACTGTTGTCCTGCATAGTGGTTGGATAGAGTTTTGATTGGAGTTGGGCATCTTGGAAGGTGTGCCCTAAAGTCCTCCCTCTCTTTGGTCTCAAGAACAAGCTGTTATGGTGTTGAAACCCTTCCTTGTATGAAGGCTGATCTTAGTTAGAGACAGTGAATTTGGTGAGTTATGGCATTGAAGGTTTGAACTGTCCTTCAATGGAGATAGGTTGTTGGTATCTTATGAAGTTGTCTGCATCAGATAACTTCAAGGTCATCTAACCTTCGCGGCAAGACTTTTTCAATCATTATAATATCTTGAGGGAAACTTATGGTGTGTCCACTATATTTGAATTGGCCTCCCTAGGCACGAGTTACTTGCAAAATTGGTGTCACACAAGCTATAAGCATCTCCTCTACTTGTGTAAGCAGTGTTAATATTGTTGGTTGCTCACCTAGGTTTAAGTTGTTTGACATAGAGAGTCGGTGAACCCCTTTCTCTATGTGACATATAGTACAAATTGTTTGTACACCAATCGTGTGAGTGTAGATGCCAACATAAGCCTCTTTACATACAATTCATATTCTTAAGTTCAATAATGCATCAATTCATTGCCTAAAATGTTTCATTGCTTCAAAATATTTGGGGGAAAAAGTTCTCCCCTTGTTGGAATGTGGCCAGGGATGGAATGCAAAATCGTAGCTATCATAATTTCATTTGTATTATTGAGATTGTCTACTACTTGTTTATCCATTTCCTCATTTGCTTTAGATTGTGACATACACTTGCCTAAGTGAGAGAAGTTTTGTGATGGGATGGATGTTTTCTCTATTGTATTGATTGTACCTATAACCACCTCTCCACTTGTTGATGATGTTTCTACAAATGTTGGCACTTTTGTATGTGTTAACAATGTTTGTATAAATCTTGGTGGTTTTTTCTACAACCTTTGCAAGTGACAATGAGCAAAGATTTGGTCCTTATGATGGTTGTAATATAATCTATTTCTTTCATTTTTAATTTTTCTTCGTCTTTCAATGTCTATTACTGGGCTTTGGGTGTTCATTATTTTGGAAGAAAAGGGAAAAACATACTTAAGAGCATCCATAACATGTGTTTTACATATGTAACAATCATAGTTCTTCCCTTCATTATCGGTTCATTTAACTATGATAACTTCAAGGTCATCTAACCTCTGCAGTAAGACTTTTGCAATCACTGTAATATCTTGAGGGAAACTTATGGTGTGTCCACTATATTTGTATTGGCCTCCCCGGGCATGAGTTACTTGCAAAATTGGTGTCACATGAGCTATAAGCATCTCCTCTGCTTGTGTAAGCACTGCTAATATTTTTGGTTGCTCGCCTAGGTCTAAGTTGTTTGACATAGAGAACCAGTGAACTCCTTTGTCCACGTGACATCTAGTACAAATTCTATGTACACCAATCATGGGAGTACACATGCTAGCATAAGACTCTTTACATACAGTGCATATTCTTAAGTTTCAATAATGCATCAATTTGTTCCCTAAAATGTTTCATTGCTTCAAAATATTTGGGGGAAAAAGTTCTCCCCTTGTTGGAATGTGGCTAGGGATGGAATGCAAAATCTTAGCTATCATAATTTCATTTGTATTATTAAGATTGTCTACTACTTGTTTATCCCTTTCCTCATTTGTTTTAGATTGTGACATACACTTGCTTAAGTCAGAGAAGTTTTTTGATAAGATGGATGTTTTCTCTATTGTATTGCTTGTACCTATAACCACCTCTCCACTTGTTGATGATGTTTCTACAAATGTTGGCACTTCTATATGTGTTAACGATGTTTGTATAAATGTTGGTGGTTTTTCCTGTAGCCTTTGCAAGTGACGATGAGGAAAGATTTGGTCCTTATGCTAGTTGTAATATAATCTATTTCTTTCATTTTTTATTTTCCTCCATCTTTCAATGTCTATCACTAGGCTTTGGGTGTCCATTCTTTTGGAAAAAAAGGGCAAAAGATACTTTTAAAATTCTCGAATATAAATCAGTTAAATGCAAGTAGTAATATACATAGAGAAAACATTACAATGGCCATAACAGATTATGATAAAACATAGGTTTAGAAATGTTATTTCTAGGAATTTATTAAACTAAATTTTTTTCAAAAATACAATAGGCTTGACAATAGCTTCCTCCCTTAGACATTAAAATTTTCAAGTATAAATCAATTAAATGCAAACATAATATGTGTGAAATTGTGGTCTTAAAAAAATTGAAGGATAATAGGTTGCAAGAGGAACATTAGAGTCCAAAGCTAGGATGCAAATTAATTCTTTAGCAAGGGTATATGCACTAGTTGATCTAGGGGACTCTAGTAGGATTATGCCTAATAGAAAGAGGATTCAAGTTCAACTCTACTGATGAAATAAGCTCAATGATCTTACCTCTACATACTCAGTAGGAGGATTTTCTCTACCCCATTGGGCATCTACTTAGAACTTATGCCTAGTATTTGTAGGACAAGGCATTTCCATACCAATGCCTATAATGACTTATTAAGAAATAAAAGAATTGAAAAAACTGAAAATAAATCATTTGTTACCTTTTGATTACAATTTATTGCATATATTATATAGTAAATACCTAAAAAAAATTATTTCTAGATGATTCCTTGGTAATAAAACAAAAGCTTTGGCTTTTGGCCTCATTCAAGTATATTTTCAGAATGATAAAATCAGAACGTAGTCTTAACATAAATGTGTTTTTTACATATAATTTTGAGATTAAGAGGAGAATATTATAGATTGGTCGATAGATTAGATGTATTAAGTACAATAGTTAAATCTTGTTTATATGTGGGATATAAGTCCCTTAGGATAAGAATTGTGTTGGATTGAAGTTTGAACAAAAAAAAATTTCTTACTGGGTGGTGGAATGTGTTGTCATTGGTGTCAACTGTGTCTTTTGATATTGTTGATTGTTCCATGATTGAGTTGTCTTGTCGATATGATTTGATTGACTTGAGGAAGTGCTAATAATCTATCATATTGCTCATGTCTTTGATTTTTTAAGTGCTTTTGAGAAAATTTGCTCTCCAAGTGGAAATAGTGTGTTGTAGAGTATTCTAGCTTGTAGGATATTGCCTGAGTTTTTGCTCCGCATTTCTTCTGTGTTGAAGAATAGAGTGTGAGATTTTGATATGTTTTAGAGAAGTGTTTGAAGATGCTAAATCTAGAATTTGGTGGTCCGAATTGCTTTGCAGTAGAAGTTATATTCACTAGTTTGAAGATTGTGCCTGGCAACATTTGCAGTGTGATAGGGAGAAAGTATTTTTCTCCACATTTCTTTGCAGAGTGGTTTTAGGTGATGCAGTTCTAGATATATGTTTATAATGTCCTTTTCTATCTTCATTCCAAAGTATTTGTGATTTGGTGCTCCAGAAAGCAAGTTATTGAATAGCATAACTTAGCAGTGTTTTTTGTAAGTTGTCTTCAAGTGAGATTTGTTGTCTGCAAGTGAAACTTGTTGTAGCTGGATTTGTTGACTCCTAGGTGATTTTATATTGTTCATGGATGTCTCCATATCATGTTAAATGCATGTTCTTGATCTAAAAGCTATGATTAAGTTCTTTGAAGAATGTGTCAAAGTATTCTTGGTGTTTACACAAGTTTAGCTCACTTGGGTGCTAACACTCTTTGCAGATGTGTTTCGTGGATTGTAGAAGCATGTTGAAGAATGTGAAGATGTATTTGAGTCCAAGATAAGCTATGAAGTGTTCTTCTTTCATTCATTTTCTCCACAATATTGTTTAGGTCTAGACCTAATTTCAATTATGTATGTTTGTCGACCTTGGAGATTGTTCCAAAGGTTGTAGATTATATTGCCAACCTTGATGTATGTTCCAAGGTTGATGTTTGGTATAATTAAATGTAATGAACCCATGTGTAGTGTGCGAATGCAAAGATGTGAAGATGAAATTGTTTGTGTTGTAAGGAAATGAAGGTGACATGTATTGTGCTTCAATGGAACCGAACTCAGGCATGTTGTAGATGCTATCATATCAACTCATGGAAGTGAGCCACCCCTCTTGGCAGTGAGCCACCCCTTGGTAGTGAGCCTTTTTGCAATGAGCATTCTTTTGGGAAGTGAGCCCTAGGTAGTGAGCCTCTTTTGTTATTCAGTATTGTTACTACATTATATTATGAAGTAACACTCATCATGGTTTTTCCCTTTTAGGGTTTTCCACGTAAAAATCTGGTGTTCATGTGTGTATGGTGTTGATGTGTTTATGTTTTGATTTTACATTTCATGTTTCATCTTCATAACAGATTAAGGGGTTAAAGTAAGTGAATGTGAATGTGATTTTGTTTAAGAGAATTTAAGGTTTTTGATACAACTGATTCACCCCCCTCTCAGTTGTCTTGTTCCTTCAACAATTGGTATCAGAGCGAGGTTCCTTGGAAGAAAGCTGAACCAATTAAGGTAGATTTAGGATGGAGCACAAGAAAGACATTCCTTAGTTTGATGGACCTGAATATGCCTTCTCGAATGTAGGAATGCAAAGTTATCTTGTTTCTATTGGTTTTAATGACTAGAAAATAGTTGAAGATGAATACGAAATACCTAAGGATGCTCATAAGACTGCACTTGAGATTAGGGCCTATGAGACTAATGGTAAAGCTAAAAATGCTCTACTAAATGCTTTATCTAACATTGAAATGGTGAAATTTGTGGATATGGAAACTTCTCATGAGATCTGGGTGAAATTGAAAAACATCTATGAAGGTGATAAATTTGTCAAGAATTCTAAGTTGCAAAACTTGAAGACTAGACATGAAACTATGCAGATGACTAAAGATGAGAACATAACAAGTTACATACAAAAGATTGATGAAGTTGTCAGCAACATCAACAATAGATGATAAGGATGTTGTAGATAAGGTACTCATAACTTTTGACAAATCGTAGTCACAAGGTGTCTTCCATTGAAGAATTGTTTGATATGGACAAGATTTCAAAAGATTAATTGCTTGTTAAACTGACTACTTTTGAGATGAGATAATTTGGTACTACTAATGGCCCTGTGAAAACTGAGACTGCTTTTAAGGCCAAGGAAGAAAAGACTGTTAGATCAGATAAGTATGTTGTGGAATCAGATGAAGAAGACTTTGATGAGCTTGAGGCAAAATTTGCAAGTAGAATGAAAAGACACAATGGAAAGTTCAAAGGTAAGTTACCTTTCAAATGTTTCAGTTGTGGTAAGATTGGTGACTATGCTTCAAGATGTTTTGATAGAGCTTTGAAGATCAAGAACAATGAAAGTAAAGGTAGGATGGTAAGAAAAAGTTCCTATGTTAGAGATGATGATGGTGTAACTGATGATGAACATGATTTTGAAGATGGTCATGCTAGTGAACGCTTGTTTATTGCCATAAGAGAAGAATCTATTTCTGCTAACCTTACAAGCTATGAGAAGAAAGGAAGTCCAGGAGAGTTGTATGCATTTCATGTTGAAAAGGAAGATGAATGGATCATTGATAGCGGATGTTCAAATCACATGACAGGAGATAAAAGTAATTTTCTTAAATTGGAAAACTATGATGGAGGAATATTTAGGTTTGGTGATGATGTAGCTAGTAAGATTTGTTGAAAAGGGTCAATTACTTTTGATGGAAAGCATGATACAAATGATATTCTTTATGTCAAAGGCTTAAAGCACAATCCTCTAAGTGTTGGACATATGTATGAGAAAGGATACAATCTGATGTTTAAGAATAATGGATGTGAGACAAGGAAAAGCTCTGGAACTATAATTGTTGCTGGTAAGAAGACTCATGGTAATGTTTATCATTTGAATGTACTGACAATTGTTGTTTTTTGGCTAAGACAAATGAAATCTGGTTATGGCATAGGAGAATGTGTCATATTAACTTTGATAATTTTGTGAGAATAAGCTCAATCCAAGCCGTAAGAGACCTACCTAAGATTATGAAGCCTACTAATGTCATCTACAAAGAATGTTAGTTTGGGAAGCAAACAAAGATAAGTTTCAATAGCAAGGAACAATCCTTTACTAATCTATTAAAGCTAGTGCATATAGACCTGTGTGGTCCTACAAGAACAAGAAGTCTACAAGGTGATAGGTTTTTTATGCTTCTTATTGATGATTACTCAAAAATGACTTGGGTTACTTTCCTTAAATAAAAATTAGAAGCACTAGTAATTAGAAGCACTAGGCAAGTTCAAGGCATTTAAAGCAATGGTTGAAAATGAAATGGTTTTGAGAATCAAGTGTCTGAGATATGATAGAGGTGGTGAGTTTACTTCAAATGAATTCAATGTTGTTTGTGAAGAACATGGGATAAAGAGACATTTGTCTACCCCCAGAACTCCTCAGCAAAATAGAGTAGTTGAAAGGAAGAATAGAATAGTTCAGGAAGCTGCTAGAACAATGATCAAAGAAGATGACATTCTAGAAGTTTATTGGAAAGAAGCTATTCACATTGTTGTCTACATTGAGAACATAGTGCAAGTCAAAGAAAATGGAACAAAGACACCTTATGATCTATGGTATGGAAGAACTCCTATTGTTAGGTATTTCAATGTTTTTGGAAGCAAATGCTATATTAGAAGAGATGAAGAGTTGGGAAAATTTGATGTTAGATTTGATGAAGGCATATTCCTTGGGTACTCTATTAAGAGAAAAGACTACCAATGCTACAACAAAAGGTTGAGGAATATTATTGAAAGTGCAAATGTGAAGGTAGATGAAGATATTCAGAAGAACTTAGAGTCTGATGGATATGAGTCAGATGAGTCTTCTGATACAGAAGCAGTTGAAGAAGTCAAAGACAATAAAGTTCATAGTGAGGGAGAAGAAGCTCTGGAAAGAGTTCCTAAAACCCCCAAGTATGTGCAAAAGAATCACTCAGAGGATCAAATCATTGGTGACAAAAACAAAGGAGTTCTGACAAGAAGAAGAATTGTAGAAGAACAGGTAAATCTCTATTTAATTTCAAAGGTTGAACCTAAGAATGTCTTTGAAGCATGTAAAGATGAACATTGGGTCAAGATAATGGAAGAATACTTGATGTAAATTGAAAAGAACATGACTTGTGAACTTGTCCCTAGGCCTGCAGATAAGAATGTGATTGGAACAAAGTGGATTTTTAGGAATAAGTTGAATGCAAATGGAGAAGTAGTAAGAAACAAAGCTAAACTTGTATGCAAAGGCTACTCACAAGTGGAAGGAATAGACTATGAGGATCCAATTCCTATTTTCTGTGATAATACCAGTGCCATTAACATTTCAAAGAACCCAATGAAGCATTCAAGGACAAAGCATATTTCTATTAGGCATCACTTTCTGAGAGAGAAGGTTGCTGAGAAAAAAGTGAATCTTGAGTATGTTCCTACAAAAGATCAACTTGCTGATATATTCACCAAATCTCTTCCCAAGGATAAATTTGTGTATCTTTGAGAGAATTTAGGGGTTATTTCCCCTCTTGTGTTGAACTAGATGCATCAGGAAGTGCATTAGTCCAATGTGGTTTAGAAGTCATTATTTTCTGAACTGGTGATGGAGGCTACCTCTCAAGGGGAGCAGGTAGTGACT
Organism: Cunninghamia lanceolata; assembly: GCA_027924645.1. NCBI lineage: Eukaryota > Viridiplantae > Streptophyta > Pinopsida > Cupressales > Cupressaceae > Cunninghamia > Cunninghamia lanceolata. The sequence continues at coordinate 2,646,430 of BSBN01000671.1, read as the reverse complement.
TTGAAGAGTGTTGCAGTCAGATGAAAGTATTTAGAGTAGTTAAGGACAATGCAAGTATGTGTTGTATCATACTCAGGGGGAGAAAGCTTGAAGAATGTGTGTCACCCTTTGCCATTGATGTCAAAGGGGGAGAGAGTTCATGTGAAAAACAAAAGAGGGTGTAAGATGTATAAAAGAAAGGGGGAGAATGAAATTAGTGCAAAATTGTGTCATGATGGTTTTTCAAATCATATGTTGTCATTAATGACAAAGGGGGAGATTGTTACAAGTATGTGCTAACTAGTGTTGTCATTGATGTCAACATGATTGTGTTGTCATTGGTATCAACTATGTCTTCTAATATTGTTAATTGTTTCCCAATTGAGTTGTATTGTTAAGATGATTTGAATGACTTGAAGAAGTGCTAATAATACTAGCATAATGTTCATGTCGCTGAGTTTCCATGTGCTTTTGAGAAAATTTACTCTCCAAGTGGAAGGAGTGTGTTGCAGAGTATTTTGGCTTGCAGGGTATTGCCTGAGTTTTTGCTCCGCATTTGTTCTGTGTTGAAGACCGAAGTGTGTGATTTTGATATGTGTTAGATAAGTGTTTGAAGATACTAAATCTAGAATTTGGTAGTTTCGATAATTGTGGAGTAGAAGTTATATTCACCAGTTTGAAGAGTGTGTCTGGCAACATTTGCAGTGTGATAGGGAGAAAGTATTTTGATCCACATTTCTCTACAAAGTGGTTTTAGGTGATGCGGTTTTGGACATATGTTTATAATGTCCTTAGCTATCTTCATTCCAAAGGATTTGTGATTTGGTGCTCTGGAAAGCAAGTTATTGAATAGTAAAACTTAGCAGTGTTGTTTGTATGTTGTCTTCAAGTGAGATTTGTTGTCTTCAAGTGAAACTTGTTGTAGATGGATTTGTTGGATCCTAGGTGATTTGGGTGTCTCCATATTGTGTTAAAGGCCTATGCTTGATTTCCAAGCTATGATTAAGTTCTTGGAAGCATGTGTCTAAGTATTCTTGGTGTTTGCACAAGTTGGGCTGACTAGGGTGCTAACACTCTTTGCAGATGTGTTTCATGGATTGTAGAAGAGTGTTGAAGTGTCTAAAGATGTATTTGGGTCTGATCTAAGCTGTAAAGTGTTCTTCTTTCATTCATTTTCTTGACAAGATTATTTAGGTCCAGACCTAATTTGAATTATGTATGTTTTCTAACCTTGGATATTGTTCCAAAGGTTGTAGATTGTATTGCCAACCTTGATGTATGTTCCAAGGTTGTTTATTGGCATAAATAAATGTAATGAATTCATGTAGTGTGTGTTGTTCTCAAAATCAGCTGCGCTCAGTTTTGTAGACAACCCCCATGAAACTTGTTTGTTTCGTGAATCTACACTCTAAGTTCGCAAATCGAGACAAGGTTCCCTTGGTCTCATGCGAAGTCATTTGACATTCTAAACTGGTCTGCGACATTCCCTTAGATTGATCTCTCGATATTCATGAAGATCATTCAAGTCATAAATTGATTAAAATGTCAATTTTAGCCATTTTTAGGAGTAAGTAATTTTTGAGTTTTGATATGTAATGGCGGCATTTTTTGCCGCTCATACATATCTCTTCACTTATTTGTTGAATGTGTAAGGGCGGCATTTTTCGCCACTTTACATGTTTCCTTTTAAAGTTGTTAAATATGCAATAGCGGCATTCGCCACCTCTGCATATCTCTTTTATTTTTTGCTACATATGTAAAAGCGGCACTTTTTGCCGCCGTTACATATTTCCCAATGTATACATGCACTGTTGGCCAGTTTCACTGCCATTACATGTTTGATGCTACTTGTGCGGGGTCGGCTGATTTTGCCGCCCGAGCAAGGATCCTTCGGATCTCTGACTTGGAGTGCCATTAATGGTCACTCATGCCATTCATTAAAGGCATGTTTTCAAGCCTTTTAAATGTTTTTTTTTATTATCTTTTTGGTTATTTTGTTTTCATTTTGCCTAGCTATCCGCTATACTTCCCTCGCGTGATCTAATTGCGTCGATTCTAAGCTTGATCGAATTCACCATCGACGAACTTAGGTTTTCCACCGACGCTACAGGTAAGTCTTTTACCCACTTCTATTTTTCTTTTCTTTTTAGGGTTTCTGTTAGTATAATAAGTTTGAATGGTTTTTTATTTTGTTTGATTTCGTTCTGGACTTTTGTTAATGGTCATTTTTCTATTGCTGTGGTTGTCTTCGTGTGTTTTGGTCTTGGTTCATTTTTTACATTTTCCTGGGTCTTTAGAACGAGTAAATCTTTATGCCAAGTCTTTTACCATATGAAGTGTCGGCAGTTTTACCGCTCAAACCCTTTTTACACTCACCAAAAGGCAAGGTGTATGGGTGGTAAAATCTGTTGCCCTTACATGAAAACCTTTGCGGCCTACACCACTTCAAATCTTGCTCATGTACGTCATTGGCAATTTTTTCCGACCAAACATCTTGAAGATTGCAACCTTATTCATGCATCATTGGCGATATTTGCTGCTTACGTATTTTCTTGAAACTTTCAATGGAGGTGTATGGGCGGTAAAATCCACCGCCCTTACACGTTAACTTGCAAACTTTCCCATATGCATTTTCATTGTTTTTTGCCGCCGATGCACATCAAACTTGAAAATCCCTTATTGCTTGCAGCAGCGGCGGATTCAACCGCTCCAACATCCAGACTTCGCAAAACCTGTTTGACATGCAGTAGCGGTAAATTTTGCCGCTCTGGCACATTGCTCCTTACCACATGTATGGGCGGTGAATTTCGCCGCCAATGCATATACAAAAAAATCCCTCATATGCAAGGGCGGCAAATTTTGCCGCCCATGCAAACACTCTCCCAGATTTTCCTAACTCTGGGAAATTTTCATTTTTAATTTTTCGAGCCCGCTTTCCTCTGATTTTTGGCCTACTCGCTCTATAGCCCTTTTTCAGGCGCATTTCCATAGTCATGATCATCGACATGCAATTTTCCCAAATTGCCAGTATTTTCCCTAATTGCATGATCATGACTTTTTGCTGCAGTTTCTTCTGTGGATCTTCGTTCTTCATCAACATCCTCTTGGTGATAGCTCATCGAGATGACTTTGATTTCACTAAGTTGGTACCTGCAAAGACTAAGGCCCCGAAGAAACCAAAGATTCTTTCCAGGGTACTTGAAGACAAGGGACACAAATTCCTGGAGATAGCAAAACCTCCACAGGATGCAACTATTAAAATTTTTGATATGAATGACTACTCTATTTCTAGAGTTGAATTGGGCAAAATCACCCATGAAAGTGCTAAAAATGATATGCAGTCAGCCATGGACATCCTAATCCAGAAGTTTGACAGGGAAAAAGAAATGAAGGATCACTACAAGGCAATGGTAGAACAACTAACTACGGTGGTAAGGAAAATCACTTTGAAATCAGAAGCAGTTACTCTAGAGGCCATTTCTGTAGAAGACCCCATCATCCTGAAAGCAGAAAGGACTCATCTCAAAGGGAAAGTACTTGAAGAGTACTTAGACAGGATGCATGCACAAGGAATCTCTTTGCTCACAGACGTATCTGAGAAGACAGATAAAATGAGGAAAGTAAGAGCAAAACTTAATGACCTCATTGATACTATTTCTCAAGATATTGAATACACAGAGGATACTCATGATAAATGGGCAGAGATGAGGAAATTGAAAATAAGCACCCTAATATCAATTGGTGCCATCACTAATAGGGATTCTTATACATAAACAAAGGAGGCTTTGATGTACAGGAGCAGTATACTTAGAAATTTGATCAAAGATCTTGAAGCTGCAAAGGAAATCAGTGAACAAAGTGATGTCAACCTTTTGCATAAGTTGGAGGAGTTGCCTTGTAAGCTGGTATCACAGGACAACCAATTTCTTTCTATAGAAGAAATGGTTCGGGAATTTGAAGACATGTTTCAGAAAGAATTTGAAGATAAAGCATTTTCAATGACTTCTGTGGACAATATTTTAGGCAACCAGTTACCTTTGGATAATCTGAAAACCAAGTTAACTGGTCATGCAAAATCAATCACTACAGTGAGGGATGCCATAGTGAGAGCTAGGATGATCTTCATGAATGCATTCAACCCAGATAGCATTGAGATGCAAGTGGCTTTCACTATGTATGATCATCAAATGAGGAAAAGTGGCGACACAAATTGAAGCAGTCATTTTTTCCTTAGTTTATTTTCTATTTTTCACATGTACTTTCAAACCAATTTTGGACATTTTTACATGTACATTTTTCATATGTAATTACATGTAAAAATATAGGAAGTCCCAAGTCAATAAAGACTCCTATTTTTGAATAATTCAAAGTAGTTAGGTTTTTCCTAAATTTTCTCAAGGCCTCTCCCTATAAATAAAGAGGGCCTCTTTTGTAAATATTATCTTTTGTCTATTGCAAGAATACTCTGGCGAATTGAAAAGCAAATCAAGACTTTGTGCTTCTTTGTGAAAATCAATTATCAAATATTTATCAATACAAGAAAGCAAGTTCAATTCCAATCTTTGTCTTGGGATTATTTGTGTTGTGATAGTATTGTTCTTACGTCTTGCTATCATAATCTTCTTTGGTAATAATTGAAGTGTGGAGTTTGTTTCAAGTGATTGAAAAGCGCTCTTAATTTGATTCTGATAGACTTTGTGTTATCAAATCATTTGTGAGGATTATGTTCATGTTTGTGAGAATACAATAGTTTGGAGACTTTGTGCTACAAGTTATTATATTCGATTTACTTTTATCATCTTGAAGAGGAGTGAAGACTTTGGGCTACATTCAACTTCAAATAGTTCTATTTGCAATTAGCAAGTGAGGTAACAGAAAACTTTGTGTTTCTGTGATTTTGTGATAATTTATAAGTCCTTTATCAAGAGTTTGAAGTATAAACATCTATTCTGAAAAAAGAGAATGAGATGAGATGGAACCACCACAAACATAGTTTTTAGTGTACATAAATTTCATAAGTTGTTTTGTTTGTAAAAGTCAAGTAACTAGAGGTAACCTCCCCTTGCTGAGAGGAGAGACTTTGTCTCATCATAGCTGTGGCTGATATACCCATTTTGCCGTTAGTGAGTTAACGACAAAATATTCACCCAACAATTTTTTGGTGACTCTACTGGGGAAGGAATGTGCAACTTGAAGCCTCACGCTCCGAGTTGAAGCACTTTCAGTTCTTTTCCATTTTGTTGCAAAATTTTGTTTAGCATACCACATTCTGGCAGATTCTCGGTACACCAGAAGCAAGAGAGCTCAAGGTATTATTGATCCTGCCTTTGAATTGATGCAGCAAAATAATTTTGGACTCTTGCCTCCACGACCTCGTATTCAGTGCACCAGGAGTTTTCCTCCTACAAACGCCAGGTCTCCAATACCAGGTGAAGCTTCTAGTGCTAGTGCTAGCAGAATTTTGTCTATTCATACAACACGAAGGTTTGTTATCCCACCTTTCAATTAGCACGTAATGGCAGCCCAAGGCCCTTGGGGTAATACCTTTGGTCCTCTAAATTTAACCCCACCATTGCATGAACTACCTTGTAGTTCAAGAAAGAATTTCCCCAAATTCTACAGTGATGGGAAGGTCCATCCTGATGAACACATTACAGCTTTTTGTATAGCCTTTGGTGTGATAGGTGTCGAGCACGAAGATGTAGCTGTATGACTCTTTGTAGAAACACTGCAAGGTGCTGCTACAGATTGGTTTTACCACCTTCAAGCTTAGACCATAACGAACTGGAATACTCTCAAAACCAAGTTCGAAGCTAGGTTTAAACCTGCAGAAGATGCACATGCATTGTTGGCACAACTAACAAAAATGAAAAAGGAACCTCACGAACATATGCAAGACTTCATCGCTAAGTTTAATAAGTTGAGAAATAGGATTCCCACCACCGCTGAGCCAACCGCGGAGAACCTTAAATGTTTCTTTATCAATACACAACTTCCTGAGGTGAGTTTTCTATTGAGACGAGTTGCTCCTACCGATCTTGCTGCAGCTGAGATTCTGGCAACTGAAGTGGAAGATGATCTTATCCTTGCGGGTAAGATAAGAAGGGATTCTAATAGAAATAAAAGCTCCTCTTCTACCGCAAATTCTTCCACAAGCACCATGGACCCCATGGTGCAAAAGCTAGCAAATGAATTGCTAGCTCTGAAGAGACAAATGTCCCAAGGTATGTCTGTGCCTCCTTCTTATCGAGATATACCAAGGAGGACATTTCCAAATAATTCATATCAAGGCAATGCTGCTAGAAATCAAGGACAACACAACCATCTTCCGCCTACATAGGGGAAGCTTGCCATTGAAGTAGCGCCGGTCAACTCAGCTGTTGGCTATTATGAAGCTAAAAATGAACTTTCTTTCCAACCCAAGTTGGATTATGAAAATGGTGCTAATCTCTTCACAGAAGGAGAAGAAGAATTAGCTGGTGACTCTACCATCAGCTTTCTGAACTATCAGGATGAAGCTGAAAAAGGAGAAGCGTGTGAAGGAGCATATGCTATCTTTACCAGGTCTCAAAATCAGTCAGCTCTTCAAGCTGATAAAGGGAAGGCGAGAGAAGAATCTCAATCGGTGATTTCAATTGCTAAACGGGGGACTCTGCTACCTTTCCAATCAAAAGATCTGGTGGTCAATAAACAAGTAAGTGCCTCTAACAAATTTGTACCTTCCATTTCTACTCCTCAGACTAGTGCTATCTCTACCAAAAATTAGAATGATGGATTTTCTTCCTCTATTTCTAATTCTTTTCAGCAGTTTGATATAATAGATCATGCTAGGAGAACTAAGATCCAAATGTCTGAAGTTGAGTATTTACAGGCTAATCCTGAACAATTTGATAGATTAGCCAAATATGTCAAAAATAAGACCGTCCCTGCAGGACAAGAGTTTCCAAAAGCTACTCATGACTCCTCCAAAAGCAAGCCTACCCAAAATAATCTTGTCACTACTCCCCTTGAAGCCTCTGGAAAAATTGAACCTTTCTATGTTTCCCTATTAGTGAATGGTCATAAATTAAGCAATTGCGTAATAGATTCCGAAGCCTCTGACAATGTTATGCCTGCTAAGGTAGCAGACGCCCTTGGCCTCACTTTAACCAAAACTTTTGGGAGGTGTTTCTCTATGGAGAATAAGCAAGTTCCACTTTTGGGTCAAATCAAAGACACCCAATTTGCATTTGCAGCTTTTCCAGATAAGAGAATCAAGATGACAGTCCTGGTAGCTGATGTTCCAGCTTCGTACGACATTCTTCTTGGACGTAATTTCTGCAAGGATGTAGGTGGGGAGTTGAACATGGATTTATCTAAAGCAAGGATACCTGTTAAAGGTGTCATGCAAAAGTTGCTTCCTGAGAAGGAAGAAAAATACATTGTTACCCAGACATCAAATCCCAAAGCTCAAATTTTGTTTGAGTCCTCGGGAATGGGTAATTATTTTCTGTCCATCGAAGATGGTTCCAGTTCATCAGATGAGAGTGCATCGGGTGATAGCTCGGATATGTCAGATGGAGACTCAGAAGAGTTTTCAGATGAAAGTTCAGGTGAAGGTATAATAATGCTGGATTCTTCCCTCATTGATGAGGAGGAATCTCTTAATCAAAGAAATTCCCAAAAATCAAATTCTAATGAAGTCTGGATTTTAGAATTTGATGGCAGTTGTTCATCTATCGGTTCTGGAGCTGGAGTAGTCTTGATATCTCCTCAAGGTGATATCTTACCTTTTTCATACAAGTTACCATTTGACAACACCAACAACACCGCCGAATACGAGTCCTTGTTACTCGGATTGGAAGCTGCTCATGCTAGAGGGGTTAAAATCCTTCATGCTCAAGGGGATGCCGAATTGGTGGTTTGTCAAGTAAGGAATTTGTACCAAACTAAAAATGAAAGACTAAGACACTATCGCAATTGCGTATGGGATTGCATTGAAGGTTTTGATGCTTTCAACATTTCTACAGTGCCAAGAGAGTTCAATGATCATGCAGATTCATTGGCTGTTTCCGCCACCCTCATGGTGCCTCACAAGGATTTCAAAGGAAACAAGTACACTGTTGAGCTGGTCTTCTGACCAAGTGTACCTGATAACGCTAACCATTGGCAGGTGTTCAATGGTGATAACCAAATCATTGCTTTCCTAGAAAAGATGGATAGCTTTGATGAGCTTTACTTCGAAGGTAGTGAATCACCACCGCGGGAATATGTTTCCAAGATAGATTCACAAACCAGTGAAGAGTTTCTTCAGTTAAAAGGGAATAAGATTCCAAAAGGTCTAGTTTCCCTTGAGAAGTTATTTGATAAGCATGACAGGTATATTAAGCAGCGGCAACAACAACAGGATTCAAGTTCCTCTATGGAATTTGAGCAGGTAAATTTCAGTTCGGAAGCAGATCCTAAGATGGTCAACATTGGAAAATGTTGCACTGCTAATGAAAGATTCAAATTCATTACCCTTCTTTGCCATTACACTGATGTTTTGGCTTACTCCTATGATGATCTGAAGTCTTTCAGGCCTAAGGAGGTTCAACATGAAATTCCCCTTAAAGCTGGATCATTGCCTCACAAACAGAAGCAGAGGCAATATAATCCTAAGATATCAGGTACGATCCTTTCTGAAATTCAGAAGATGCTGAATGCAAGGATAATTTTTCCAATTCATCATTCCACTTGGATCACAAACATAGTTCCTGTAAGGAAGAAGAATGGAGAAATCCGTATCTATGTTGATTTCAGGAATCTCAACCAATCTTCCCTAAAAGATAACTACCCTTTGCCCATCATGGATCAAGTATTGCAAAGAATGACTGGTTCAGAAATGTTGTCTATGCTAGATGGTTTTTCAGGGTATAACCAAGTGGAGGTCAATGAAGCAGATCAGTTCTAAATTGCTTTCACTACACCATGGGGCACATTTGCGTATCGCAGAATGCCTTTTGGTCTGATCAATGCTGGCGCCACATTTCAGAGAGCAATGGATCTTGCTTTCAGAGATGAGATGGGAAAGTTCATCATGGTGTATATCGATGACTTGACTGTATTCTCCAAAAATCGTCATGATCATGCGCATCATTTATGACAAGTGTTGGAGTGCTATCGGCAAAATGGTATTTCCCTCAATCCTAAGAAGTCAGTTTTTGGGGTTACAGAAGGTAAGCTTCTTGGACACATTGTATCCTGAGAAGGTACTAAAATTGACTCAGAAAGAGTCAAATCTATTCAAAGTCTTACTTTGCCTGCTAGTAAGACTGTTGTTCATTCTTTCTTTGGAAAGGTGAATTTTCTACGAAAGTTCATTTCTGAGTTTTTCAGAAAAAACCTGTCACATTGTTAATATGATGAAGGGTAAGGCCACTTTCCATTGGAGTGCGGAAGGCAAAGAAGCATTTGAGGATATCAAGAGGGCTATTGCTCATGCTCCAGTTCTTATTTGTCCCGACTACACCAAAGGTTTTGTAGTTTACAGCTACGCTTCAGAACACACACTTTCAGCTATTCTGGTTCAGCAGAATGAAGGTGTAGAATCCCCCATATCATTCATGAGTTGTCCTCTCAAGGCTCATGAATTGAAGTATTCAAATATGGAGAAGCATGCCTATGCCGTGGTCAAAGTGGTGAAGCATTTCAGGTTCTATATTCTGAATTCACACACTGTTGTTATGGTTCTTGATACAACAGTCAAATCTATCCTAACTCAACAGGAGTTCGGAATAAAGAGAGGTAATTGGATTGCTAAGATCCAAGAATTTGATCTGGATATCAAACCTACCAAGCTTGTGTGTGGTAAAGGTTTGTGTCAATTGATCATTGATAACATTCCAAAAGAGACAGGGGATGAAGAAGAAGAAGTTGTGGACACACCAACTGTTCTTTTTGTTACTACAACTGATGAGTGGTATTCCAATATCGCTCATTTCCTTACCTATGGTGAGTGTCCTTCTCACTTGTCTTATAAGGAAAAAAGAACTGTCAAGTTAAAAGCTGCTAACTACGTCCTTTGGGACAATGGTTTGTACAAGAGAAGCCTTGATGGTGTATTTCTTCGTTGCGTGGATAAAGCGCAACAAAGTAGACTTTTGGAGTCTTTCCACAATTTGGCTTGTGGAGGACATTTTTTCGCACCTGTAATGGCTCACAAGATTCTGTGAGCTAGATACTATTGGCCCACACTGTTCCAAGATGCATACAATTGGGTACGTAGGTGCGAGTTGTGTCAATCGTTTGTTGGGAAACCAAAGTTGGCAGCATTACCTCTCAAACCAGTGGTGATTGAGGAGCCTTTTCAGCAATGGGGTATTGACTTCATCGACACAGTGAATCCATCATCAAGTGTGGGACATAATTATGTTCTCACCACAACAGACTATTTTACCAAGTGGGTGGAAGCCATTCCAGTCAAACATGCTACTTTTGAAGTGGTATGTAGTTTTCTTAAGGAAAACATTATTTCCAGTTTTGGAGTTCCAAACAAGATTGTAGCAGACAATGCTACTTGTTTTTCTTCTCATGAGATTACTGAATTTTGCTACAAGCATGGGATCATTCTTTCCCATTCTTCAGACTATTATCCGCAAGGAAATGGTCAAGCAAAATCAAGCAATAAGAATCTGGTCACTATTATCAGGAAACTGGTAGATGAGAATCAGAGAACTTGGCATAAGGCATTGTTTGATGCTTTATGGGTAGATAGAATTACTCCCAAAAGGGTGATAGGCATGTCGCCATTTCAGCTTCTATATGGTCTCAATGCGGAGATACCAATTTCCCTGGAATTGCCAGCATTGAGGTTGGTAAAGGCATTGGAAGATAGAACTTTTGATAGTTCTATTGATAAAAGGATTATGTATCTGATTGAACTTGAGGAGCAGCGCACTACAGTGGTGGATCGTATCGCTAAACACCAAAGTCAAGTAAAGAAACTCTTCAACAAGACAGCAAAGGCTCGTGAGTTTCAGATTGGAGATCAAGTCTTGTTGTGGGACAAGAGGAGAGAACCAAAGGGAATGCATGGAAAATTTGATTCCTTGTGGAGAGGTCCATTTACTATTCACCAGTTCTATGGTGAAAATAGTTTCTTGCTGGAGTATCAGGATGGGACACCATTCTTGCTGCCTCACAGTGGGCAACATTTGAAGCACTTCAATCCTTGAAGTATCAGATAAGTTCAATTGTATATTTGTATAGTTGTGTGTTTATTTTTGTGTTTTCTTTCAGTCTTTGTGTCTTTTTCTTTTTAGCTTGACTCTATAGCCCAATGGCATGGATGAAGGCACTTAGAGGCTGGATTCTACTCCCTTTAATCGTTTCAAAGTTTGATCGAAGGAAGTTCCCCAGTTAGAGCCAGCTGTTGTTCTCAAAATCAGCTGCGCTCAGTTTTGTAGACAACCCCCACGAAACTTGTCCGTTTCGTGAATCTACACTCTAAGTTCACAAATTGAGACAAGGTTCCCTTGGTCTCATGCAAAGTCATTTGACATTCTAAACTGGTCTGCGACATTCCCTTGGATTGATCTCTCGATATTCGTGAAGATCGTTCAAGTCGTAAACTAATTAAAATGTTAATTTTAGCCATTTTTAGGAGTAAGTAATTTTTGAGTTTTGATATGTAATGGTGGCATTTTTTGCCACTCATACATATCTCTTCACTTATTTGTCAAATGTGTAAGGGCAGCATTTTTCACCACTTTTACATGTTTCCTTTTAAAGTTGTTAAATATGCAATAGCGACATTTTTCGTCGCCTCTGCATATCTCTTTTAAGTTTTTGCTACATATGTAAAGGCGGCACTTTTTTCCACCATTACATATTTCCCAATGTATACATGCACTGTTGGCCAGTTTCACCGCCATTACATGTTTGATGCTACTTATGTGGGGTCGGCCGATTTTGCCGCTCGAGCAAGGATCCTTCGGATCTCCGACTTGGAGTGCCATTAATGGTCACTCGTGCCATTCATTAAAGGCATGTTTTCAAGCCTTTTAAATGTTTTTTTTATTGTCTTTTTGGTTATTTCATTTTCATTCTGCCTAGCTATCTGCTAGACTTCCCTCGCGTGATCCGATTGCGTCGATTCTAAGCTCGATCGAATTCACCATCGACGAACTTAGGTTTTCCACCGACGCTATAGGTAAGTCTTTTACCCACTTCCATTTTCTTTTCTTTTTAGGGTTTCCGTTAGTATAATAAGTTTGAATGGTTTTTTATTTTGTTTGGTTTCATTCTAGACTTTTGTTAATGGTTGTTTTTCTATTGCTGTGGTCGTCTTCGTGTGTTTTGGTCTTGGTTCATTTTTCACGTTTTCCTGGGTCTTTAGAATGGGTAAATCTTTATGCCCTAAGTCTTTTACTATATGAAGTGTCGGCGGTTTTACCGCTCAAACCCTTTTTACACTTACCAAAAGGCAAGGTGTATGGGCGGTAAAATCCGTCGCCCTTACCAAAAAACCTTTGCGGCCTATAGCAGTTGAAATCTTGCTCATGTGCGTCATCGGCAATTTCCGCCGACCAAACATCCTGAAGATTGCAACCTTATTCATGCATCATCGGCAATATTCACCGCTTACATATTTTCTTGAAACTTTCAATGAAGGTGTATGGGTGGTAAAATCCACCGCCCTTACACGTTAACTTGCAAACTTTCCCATATGCATTGTCATTGTTTTTTGCCGTCGATGCACATCGAACTTGAAAATCCCTTATTGCCTACAGCAGCGGCAAATTCAACTGCTCCAACATCCAGACTTCACAAAACCTGTTTGACAAGTAGTAGCGGTAAATTTTGCCGCTCTGACACATTGCTCCTTACCACATGTATGGGCGGCGAATTTCGCCGCCAATGCATATACAAAAAAGTCCCTCATATGCAAGGGCGGCAAATTTTGCCGCCCATGCAAACACTCTCCCAGATTTTCCTAACTCTGGGAAATTTTCATTTCTAAATTTCTGAGCTCGCTTTCATCTGATTTTTGGCCTGCTCACTCTATAGCCCTTTTTCAGGCACATTTCCATAGTCATGATCATCGACATGCAATTTTCCCAAATTGTCAGTATTTTCCCTAATTACATGATCATGACTTTTCGCTGCAGTTTCTTCTGTGGATCTTTGTTCTTCATCAACATCCTCTTGGTGATAGCTCATCCAGATGACTTTGATTTCACTAAGTTGGTACCTGCAAAGCCTAAGGCCTCGAAGAAACCAAAGATTCTTTCCAGGGTACTTGAAGACAAGGGACACAAATTCTTGGAGATAACAAAACCTCCACAGGATGCAACTATTGAAATTTTTGATATGAATGACTACTCTATTTCTAGAGTTGAATTGGGCAAAATCGCCCATGAAAGTGCTAAAAATGATATGCAGTCAGCCATGGACATCCTAATCCAGAAGTTTGACAGGGAAAAAGAAATGAAGGATCACTACAAGGCAATGGTAGAACAGCTAACTGCGGTGGTAAGGAAAATCACTTTGAACTTAGAAGCAGTTACTCCAAAGGTCATTTATGTAGAAGAACCCATCATCCTAAAAGGTAAAAGGACTCATCTCAAAGGGAAAGTACTTGAAGAGTACTTAGACAAGATGCATGCACAAGGAATGTCTTTGCTCATAGACGTATATGAGAAGACAGATAAAATGAGGAAAGTAAGAGCAGAACTTAATGACCTCATTGATAGTATTTCTCAAGATATTGAACGCACAGAGGATACTCATGATAAATGGGCAGAGATGAGGAAATTGAAAATAAGCACCCTAATATCAATTGGCACCATCGCTAATAGGGATTCTTATACATAAACAAAGGAGGCTTTGATGTACAGGAGCAGTATGCTTAGAAATTTGATCAAAGATCTTGAAGCTACAAAGGAAATCAGTGAACAAAGTGATATCAACCTTTTGCATAAGTTAGAGGAGTTGCCTTGTAAGCTGGTATCATAGGACAACCAATTTCTTTCTGCAGAAGAAATGGTTCAGGAATTTGAAGACATGTTCTAGAAAGAATTCGAAGATAAAGCATTTTCAATGACTTCTGTGGACAATATTTTAGATAACCAATTAACTTTGGATAATCTGAAAACCAAGTTAACCGGTCATGCAAAATCAATCACTACAGTGAGGGATGCCATAGTGAGAGCCAGGATGATCTTCAAGAACGCATTCAACCCATATAGCATTGAGATGCAAGCGGCTTTCACTATGTATGATCATCAAATGAGGAAAAGCGGTGACACAAATTGAAGCAGTCATTTTTTCCTTAGTTTATTTTATGTTTTTCACATGTACTTTCAAACCAATTTTGGATATTTTTACATGTACATTTTTCATATGTAATTACATGTAAAAATATAGGAAGTCCCAAGTCAATAAGGACTCCTATTTTTGAATAAGTCAAAGTAGTTAGGTTTTTCCTAAATTTTCTCAAGGCCTCTCCCTATAAATAAAGAGGGCCTCTTTTGTAAATATTATCTTTTGTCTATTAGAAGAATACTCTGGCGAATTGAAAAGCAAATCAAGACTTTGTGCTTCTTTGTGAAAATCAATTATCAAATATTTATCAATACAAGAAAGCAAGTTCAATTCCAATGTTTGTCTTGGGATTATTTGTGTTGTGATAGTATTGTTCTTACGTCTTGCTATCATAGTCTTCTTTTTAATAATTGAAGTGTGGAGTTTATTTCAAGTGATTGAAGAGCGCTCTTAATTTGATTCTGATAGACTTTGTGTTATCAAATCATTTGTGAGGATTATGTTCATGTTTGTGAGCATACAATAGTTTGGAGACTTTGCGCTGTAAGTTATTATATTCGATTTACTTTTATCATCTTGAAGAGGAGTGAAGACTTTGGGCTGTATTCAACTTCAAATAATTCTATTTGCAATTAGTAAGTGAGGTAACAGAAAACTTTGTGTTTTTGTGATTTTTTGATAATTTATAAGTCCTTTATCAAGAGTTTGAAGTATAAACATCTATTCTGAAAAAAGAGAATGAGATGAGATGGAACCACCACAAACATAGTTTTTAGTGTACATAAATTTCATAAGTTGTTTTGTTTGTAAAAGTCAAGTAACTAGAGGGAACCTCCCCTTGCTGAGAGGAGAGACTTTGTCTCATCATAGCTGTGGCTGATATACCCATTTTGCCGTTAGTGAGTTAACGACAAAATATTCACCCAACAGTGTGCAAATGCAAAGACGTGAGGATGAAAGTGTTTGTGTTGTAAGGTAGCGAAGGTGATATGTATTGTGTTGTAATGGAACTGAACTCAGGCATGTTGTAGATGCTATCATATCAGTTCATGGCAATGAGCCACCCCTTGGCAGTGAGCATTCTTTTGGGCAATGAGCCCTTTAGCAGTGAGGCTCTTTTGTTATTCGGTATTGTTAGTACATTATATTATGAGCTAACACTAAGCGTGGTTTTTCCCTTCTAGGGTTTTCCACATAAAAATATGGTGTTCATGTGTGTATGGTGTTGATGTGTTTATGTTTTGATTTTGCATTTCATGTTTAATCTTTATAAGTGATTAAGGGGTTAAAGTAAGTGAATGTGAATGTGATTTTGTTTAAGAGAATTTAAGGTTTTTGATACAACTGATTCACCCCCCCTCTCAGTTGTCTTGTGCCTTCAACAAATTAGAGATAACTAACATGGCAACCTATTTGGTGGTTGTAAAGACTATGTCTTGAGAAGAAGATTTATGCTTTCAATGCAATAAAACACTACTAAAGATGTTCTCAAGAAATTATAATAAAAGCAACACCTTATATGAATATCTATCTTTGGCCTTTTTCAGAACGATAATCTCATAATCCTGTAATAACATAATTGTCTTTGTAGATAAAAATTTGAGACTAATATATGCATGCATAGACTTCCTAAGTCATTGACAAGTTGTAATTGCTGAGTCTACTTTTTGAACTAAAAGGTAGGTAGAGAATTGTATGAGATACATAGAAAATGCAAACAAAAGAAAAAAGAGTATACAGAGCTTGATATTTTGTTGTGCTAAAACAAACCACTAATTAATTTGTATCTATTCATGCTTCCATCCTTAAGTTTGTTGGGAATTAGGGTGTCTCAACCTTGCAATTCCTAGAATTTACTATTTGATTGCATATTTATTTATTTGCCTATGTTGTATTTAAGTTTGCACATCTTGTTTTATCATTTAGTGTGAGATGGCATGGTGAGATGTCATTCCACTTGTAATGTGACTTGGATGGACAAGTCAACTCATGAGAATGTAGGCATCTCATTTGAGGTGGCACTAATATGCCATTTGTCGACATCTTGTGGCTTGTGTAAGAGGTTATGATGTATGACAAAATCTATGACATATAAGAGTTGGAAATAGAGATTCCTATGACAGGGGAAGACAAGTACCATAAAGCATCTTTGCATGTGAGGAAGGCATCTTTGGGCGCCCAAGTTTGACTATGACATGTTGTAAGAGGAATATGCTATTATTAGTCAGATATGATAGATTCTCTTACAACTATAAGTGTTGTCATGTATGATGATTTTATGATAGTTGTAAGATGTGTACGAGCATCTGTCACAGTCTATTCTTGGTTAGAGTGCTCCTTCATGGGAAATTCAAACTTATAGGTTATGATGGATGTAAGGAGGTTGAGTACATGTTGAATAAGTGTCCTAAGGCATTAGAAATCAACTATGAGGCTAAGTTGGACACACACCTCTAGAAGCTTCCCATGTTGGTCTTAAAACTCAATAAATGCAGGTGCTTGGAGTGTTAGATGTATGGTTCATTTGTAGGTACTGAAATGCTGCCAGAATTACTCTAGAATGACATCTTGAGAACTCCTGAAAGAACTTGCATTACAAGTGTATTGTAATCTACATTGGATTAGATAATACATTGTGCAGGTTTTGGAGTGTGGGGTTTTTCACCCAAAAGGGTTCTCCTGACGTATATCTTGTGTCACTTGCATTGTTCTTTCTTTTGAATGTTGTTTAATCTCTCTATTAATGTGTACCACATATCTATAACTGTAAATACTTAAGAAAATCTGCATAACACTCCCCTCATTAGTTTGTTGTAGGAAGCTATTTTGCATACCTTGCTTCCTTTCAGTTGGTATCAGAGCCTGGCTAGTCTTGGTCTTAGTTGTTGGGTAGAGGGTTTTTTGTACTAATCTTCGATGGAGTGGGATCTTGTGCAGAGTATTTTGTGATCTTGTTGCAGAAAGAAGATGACAAGTACATTTGGGAGATTTGAAATAGAGAAATTCAATGGAGGCAACTTTGAGTTGTAGAAACTCAAGATGGAAGACATGTTGGTGGATAGAGATCTATGGCTCATGGTATCTAAAACTAACCCATTGAGCATTGAACATGAATGTTGGGATCTGATGGATCAAAAGGACAAGGGTTTGATAAGGCTCTATTTGGTTGATTCAGTGCTCCTGAATATCCATGAAGAGAAGATTGTAAAAGACCTTTGGAAGAAACTTGGAGATTTTTATCAGGCTAAATACCTGGTGAACAAGTTATTCTTGTGAAAGAAACTATATTCTCTAAGGATAGAAGATGGAGGATCTATCATGGATCATCTAAATGCATTCAATATGCTTGTTTCTCAGTTGACCTCTGTTGGTATAAAGATGGAGGGGGAGTATCATTGCATGACATTACTATGTTCTTTACTAGATTTGTGGAATCACCTTGTCATGGCCATTGGGAGTACCACTACCACCTTCAAGACGGATGAAGTAGTTTCTTCATTGTTGTTTGAAGAGATGCAGAGAAAGTCTTCCAAGTAGGCTAAGGAGGCTCTTATGGTTTGTGGTAAACCTAAAGCGAAGGAAAAGAAAAAAAGACAAGAAGAAAGAAGACAAAGGAAGATCCAAATCTTGTGGGAGATCTAAGTCTTCTAGAAAGTCCAAGGCTCAATGTTGGAATTGCAGCAAATCTAGTCATTTCCACAAGGAGTGTAAGGAGGAGAAGAAGAAAAAGAAGAATTATGATTCAGATTCTAACAAGTCCTCTCAAGAAGATGGAGAAGCATTTTGTTGTTATATGGAGCCTAATTAGACTCAGAGGTTAAAATTTCCCCACTTTTTTATTGGCACGGTTTCCCCCCAAATTATTTTATGGGGGAGTGTAGGGGGGCAAAGCCCCTCTTGCAGGGCCCAGGGGTAGAGCCCACGATGGGGGTCTAGGGGCAATGTCCCCAACTGGGGGCTCGGGGGCAGCGCGCCCGAAGAAAAAATTGTCTATTATTTTATAAATGCATCGAGAGTTAATTTTATATTAACCAAAATAAAAAAATCCTATTTTTGTAACTGACATAAGGCTTGATAAAAGTGGCTAAGGGTTAGGGTTTCCATTGATATTGTATTGTAGCATTTGCAGTGGTATTGAGTTGCAGGGATTGCTGGTTGTAATCAATTTGATTACTGGATAATAATATTGGACTCTCTGTTTGGTGGATGTAGCCTGAGTTTGGGTGAACCACGTTAAAATTTATCTCTCGTTGTTATTATTTATGTGTATTTCCATTCCTCTGTTTAATCTTTATTTGCATTTAATTGATATCTTTTGTCGGCTAACCCTAACACATTTGTCACTGCCTTGGCAACACATGCATCTGAGGACATGTCGCTAATCGACTCCATCGCATCTTTTCACATGACCTCACACAAAGATTGGTTTTTGAAGTATGAAGAGTTTAATGGTGGGAAGGTATACTTAGGTGATGATTCTCACCTAAAGATTGTTGGTCATGGAAGAGTCCTAATCAGAATCCTTGATGGTCGAGTGAAGGGGATCAATAGTTTTCTACATATCCCTTATTTGGCACATAACCTTCTTTATATAAGTAAGTTGAATGATATGGGTGTGTAGGTTGTTTTCTTGAATAGAGGATGCAAGATGACTAGAGGAGCTATGGTGATAGGTAAGGGTGTTCAGATTGGCACTCTATTTCATCTTGATGCATGTGCAGTTCAGTGCAATATTGCCTTTATTTCAGAGAAGAGAGCTTCAGATTCTTCATCCTCACCATTGGAACTAGTAACTAAGAATATTGTTGTATCTACTTCTGAAGGTCATGCTTTCTAGGTAGCCAAGGGTGCTCATTCTATGGAGATGAAACTTCCAGTAGAGAAGACAATGTTATGGCACCAAAGGCTTGGCCACATTGGTGAAAAGGGTTTGAGGAGCCTGAAAAATAAAAACCTCAATGAGGGTATGAATGATTATAACATTGAGTTTGATTTCTATGAACATTTTATATATGGAAAATAAAATTATGTTAATTTTTATTCTAGTTCTCAAAAATCTTTTGAGGTGTTGGATTTGATTCATTCTAATGTATTTGATATTGTTAACATTTGTTCCTTCGATTTTGAAATCTGTATATTTTGTTTCATTTATTGATGACTACAGTAGAAGGACATGGGTGTATTTCCTTTGAAGTAAATATGAAGTCTTTGCAAGATTCAAAGAGTTTAAATCTCTTGTAGAGAATCAAAAGGATAGAAAGATTAAGTGTTTGAGAACTAACAATGGTGGTGAGTTCTATTCAATAGATTTGACAAGGTCTATAAAGAACAAGGCATTAGGAGGCACAAGACAACTGCATATACCCCTCATTATAATGGAGCTATAGAGAGGATGAATAGAACATTTATGGAGAGGGCTAGGAGTATACTAAGTGGAGTTAGCCTTGAATTTTTTTGGGTTGAAGATATTTCTATTGCTTGTTACCTGGTTAACAGGTCTCCTATATCAGCACTCGTTGATAAGACACCTATGGAAGTGTGGTCTAGTTAAAAACCTTCATTAATACACATTTGATTATTTGGTTGTGAGGCATATGCACATGTGCCTAAGGAGAAGAGGTCAAAGTTGGAGAACAAGGCAATAAAATATATCTTCATCGGTTATGGTATCGGTGTGAAAGGGTACAAGCTTTGGGATCCATTGGCCAAGAGAGTTCTGTATAGCAGAAGTGTAATGTTTAGAGAGCTCAATCCTTCTATTTTTCTACAGCCAGAGAAAGAAGAGAAGGAGGATGTGGTTTAGCTTCCTCCTACCCTTGAGAAAGTTGAATTGAATACATCTGTTGGACCTGATGATGAGGAGAGCTCTAGCAGCTCTGAAATTTTACGAGAAGAAGAACCTCCACCTCAGCTTGCGATGAGGTCTACATGGATTAGGAAGCAACCTAAGGGGTTTGTTTATTCATTGCTTGATTCTAGTTGTATTTTTGCCTTGATTTCTAACACTGATGAGACTAGAAATGTGAAAGAGGCTATGGGTATGAAAGATGCAGGTTCTTGGAAGGAGACCATGGAAGAGGAGATGGCTTCTTTGGAAAAGAACAATACTTGGGACTTGGTGCCTTTTCCTAAAGGATGGAAACCTGTTGGATGCAAATGGGTGTTCAAAAAGAAAATTGGTACAAATCACGGTGTTGAGAAATTTAAGGCTAGATTGGTTGTGAAGGGATATTCTCAAGTGGAGAGAATTGACTATGGTGAGATTTTCTCTCCCATTGTGAAGTTGCCATCTATTTGGTTTCCGTTATCTCTTACAGTAGTGTATGATCTAGAAGTGGAACATATAGATTTGAAGACAACATTCCTTCATGGTGACTTTGAAGAGGAGATTTATATGTTATAGCCATAGCACTACATTATTAAAGGTAAATAAATTTTGGTTTGCAAGTTAAAAAAGTCTTTGTATTGTTTGAAATAGTCTCCTAGGATGTGGTAGTAGAAGTTCGGTGCCTTTGTGTTGAGTATTTGATTTCTAAGATTGAAATTAGATCATTGTGTTTATTTACAATTATCACATTCTCATTATTTCTTTGTATATCGATGATATGTTGTTAATTGGGAATGGTAAAAGTTTGATTTCTTATTTGAAGTCTCAGTTGTTAGCATAGTTTGAAATGAAAAATCTAGGGACAACTAGGTACATTCTGGGGATGGAAATCAGAAGAGATAGACAAAATTGAAAACATTGGTTAGGCCAGAGTAAGTATGTTAACACTGTGTTGGAGTGATTCAACATGGTAGATTGCAGACCTTTGACTATTCTTGTTACGATGGGGAAAGAGTTATCTGTTGCATATTTTCCAAAGTCTCCTTCTGAGATGGAGGACATGAGTAGAATTCCTTATGCTAGTGTGGTTGGCAACTTGATGTATGCTATGATCTATACAAGACCAAACATTCCCCAACCAGTGGGATTCCTTACTCAATTTATGGCTAATCTTAGATGGGTACATTGGAATGCAGTAAAGATAGTCATCAGATATTTGTGGGGTGCTTCCAAATATTCCCTATGTTATCATGGTTATCCTACAGGACATCAACATTCCGTGAGTATTCATGGATATGTGTATTCTAATTAGACAGGTGACATTGACAGTAGATCCACCAGTGCTTATGTGTTCACTATGTTCGGTGGTGCTATTAGTTGGATGAGTAAGTGGCAACCTGTGGTCACTTTTTCCATGATAGAAGCATAGTACATGGAAGCTACTCATGCTTGTAAGGAAGACATTTCAATTAAGAGATTGTGTTTTGACATTGGGTTTGATGCAGGGAAGATTACCATTTCTTGTGACATCTAGAGTGCCATATGTTTGGTGAAGAGTCCTACTTTGATTGTATATTTATTTATTTGCCTATGTTGTATTTAAGTTTGCACATCTCGTTTTGTCATTTAATGTGAGATGGCATGGTGAGATATCATTCCACTTGTAATGTGACTTGGATGGACAAGTCAACTCATGAGAATGTAGGCATCCCATTTGAGGTGGCACTAATATGTCATGTGCTAACATCTTGTGGCTTGTGTAAGAGGTTATGATGTATGATAGAATCCATGACATGTAAGAGCCAGAAATAGAGATTCCTTTGACAAGTGAAGAAAAGTGTCATAAAGCATCTTTGCATGTGAGGAAGGCATCTTTAGGATCCCAAGTTTGACTATGACATGTTGTAAGAGGAATATGCTATTATTAGTTATTTATGACAGATTCTCTTATAGCTGTAAGTGCTATCATGTATGACGAATTCTATGACAACTGTAAGATGTGTAAGAGCATTTATCATAGTCTATTCTTGGTTGGAGTGTTCCATCTGGGGAAAGTCAAACTTTTAGGTTACGACATATTTAAGGAGGTTGAATGCATGTTGAACAAGTGTCCTAAGGTTTTGGAAATTGACCATGAGGCCAAGTTGGATGCCCACCTCTCAAAGCTTCCCATGTTGGCCTTGAAACTCAATAATTAGACGTGCTTGGAGAATTGGATGTATGGTTCATTTGCAGGTACTGAAATGCTCCCAGAATTACTCCAGAATTGACATCTTTGGATCTCCTGAAAGAACATGCTGCAAGTGTATTGTAATCTACATTAGATTTCATAATACATTGTGCAAGTTTTGGAGTGTGGAGTTTTTCACCTAAAAGGGTTTTCCCCACATATATCTTGTGTCACTTACATTGTTCTTTCTTTTGAATGTTGTTTGATCTCCTTGTTAATGTGTATCACATATCTATAACTGTAAAGTTTCAAGGAAATTTACATAACACTCCCCTCATTAGTTCAGTGTAGGAAGCTATTTTGTGTACTTCGCTTCCTTTCAAAGTTACCTATTCCACTTATATTTTTCCTTCTTAGGATTTCTCTCCACTATTGACCTTGAAAAACTATAAAGAAATGTGTATGAACCAAGTGAAACATAATTGAGCATTCATTCTATATTCATTAGGAATTCCACCTGATTAAATATAGAAGATAAGAATCCTGGATGTGCTAATAGAATCAATCAAAAAATCTTTTCTAATGTTTCAAATTATATTACAGAACAAGTTCCTTCAATCTCTTCAATCATACAGTTAGATGAATATTACAGAAACCCATTCTTTTCTGAAGGAGTCATGTTGTAATAAGCTTGGGTATGTATGATTTGAGTAGAGATAAACTGTAACATGTGGTAAAACATTGCTACCAATAGGTTATCATAACAATATGTTGAGGAAGATCCCAAAATACTTGTAATATTTCCAAATTATTATGTTTAACACCCTGGCATTAAGACTCAATAATTCCCTATTTGCTCTAGTTAAGGACAATTTGGTTGTGCATGAACATATTGTTGGCAATATGTGTTGTTAGTGATGTCAACATAACATGTGTCAATCTGAGATAAGACGTGTATAGAGTTTAGTCATTGAAGAAGCTGATAGGCAGTGGGAGATTTGAGAGAGATGGCTTGACACAATTGAAGACAAGGGGTCATCTTGCTTAAGGCAAACCAGTCCAGAAGGCTTAGTAGATGAAGAGAAAACTAGCTATGTATGGTACGGTGATCAGTCTGGTGTCTAAGTATGATGTGTTGGTGTATACTCATGCCCTGACATGTTTTCTATATCCCTACATTTATATTTTATTAGTGTGAAGTACCAAACCTACAGACAAGTTGCATAAATTTGATTAAGGCATTCACAGTGCATATCCTAAGGCAGAGACATAATGTTTTTGTCTGTATTTCTCTGCATTGCAAGATCTAGTCCTGTGACTCAAAATATAAGATGAACTAGACAATAAATTTCTATACCCAAGGTATCATGTCACTACACCTTCAGTAGAAAAGGTCACAAGTGACAAAGTTCCGGTTATTACTCAGATAGAGCAAAGCAATGATGAAGACATGTTGGAATGCTCCGCATTCCTCCAGAAGTAAATGGTTGATCATGTGGTTTTAAGAATAGGCACATGGATGTACAAGGTATATTATATTGAAGTATCATATGTTCTGATAGTCTGCAAGGTCAGCACTCAAGTAACAAAAGCAATACAAACAGTCCCAGATGCAGAAGTATTCTCTAGAACACATGTTTGAGTATTTGTGGAAGATGATGAAAGTATAGATCATCTATATAAGTATATGTGGAGATTATACATGCTTCATAGTATCTCAAGTTTGATCCACATGCAAATATTTCTTATGTCATCTATCATATAAAGTAGTTAAGTCAGTAAGTGAAGAACTGCACATGATTGTTCTCTAGATCATAGTATACCTAAGACAAAATTCTATTTTCTTTGGAAATGATAAATAAGAATGTGAATATCTAGGAATATGTATTAAAATTTCATTTCTAATAGTTTCATAGGTTTTGGTGTACCACAATGCAATACCCTAAGTTGTGGAATATTAGAGTTAGTCTGGAAAGCTCTATTTTCAATAGTTCAACACATTTCTTATTTTTGTAAATGTATAGAATGATCTGATACTTTAGTAGAAAGGTATATGGATGATGTTAAGAAGATACATTGATGAAATCTTTGTCCCATGATGTTTTTGGCTTCTCCCCGATGATGTGAAGATAAACAGTTAGCAGTGTTTGTAATTTGAGTCAACATTCTGGTTTCTATCATGTGCGATGGATCCTAATCAATTGATTTAACATTGAAAGGTGTGTAGTGATTTTCTTTGAATTCTATCATGAGATTCTGAGGTCCACAAATTTTTTTCTTGACATATTTACGAGTTGAAGCCGACCCTTGAAGAATTACATGTTTCATCTAAAGGTTCTTATGATGCCAACCTAGTTAATGTTTTGAAGTGTTGTGGAGGCTATTTATAGGAAAACAAAGTCATTTGTGAAGAGTAGAAGTGAGTGCAAAAGTAATAGAGTAGAATGAGAAGTATGAAGTGTCCAAAATCATTATGATGGAGTAATTGTGAAGAAAAGAGGATTGCAATATCAACATTAGATAGATGCTTCTTCCATATCAATCCATAGTTTTGTTTATCATTATAATTATTTGCAATAGTGAGATTTAATTAGGGAGTAGTAGCTTCCTTGGGTTGTAGCCCTAAAACAATGTTGTAAACTTTATATTGTACTGAGCATTATATTGTGAGTTAACACTCACAGTGGTTTTTCCTAGTTTTGGGTTCTCCATCTTGTTGGTATATAGATTTTGTCACCTAACTCTATATTCTCACACCCAAACAAGTGACAACTTGACCAATAGTTGAAACGATTGCAATGATGTTTTGCAATGATTCTCTACTACTTATTTTACAAGGTGCAACTAACTTCAAATGATATACAAAGAACGGAAATATGGTCTTCTTTTCACCAGAAAGCATAAAAAGGAAATAAATCCTAATATAATCTAATTCTAAATAAGCACAAAGACTTCTATTGCTATAATCTAAATCACATTATTAAAGAATCACATCAATTATCATACAAATCACGACTGCTAACCATTCATCGAAATATAAATATCCACAACAAAGAGCAAGAAAAAAATTATCCAATCAGTCTAACACAGAACTGATAATCAGCAAACTAGTAGCATATTCAACATAAGAAGAATAAATAATCAATAACCATAACACAAAGTATATGATCACTAAATTCCACTATACCAAATTTAATTCATATATTCAAAGCAACTGAAAAGTAACAACACATCAAAATTGATCTCTTATCAAAACAAAGTTTGCCAAAAGATCCTAAACATCATCAGGCTTATAGAATTTATATCCTTGTCACCATAACTATCTTTAGAAATAATAACGGCTTCTTTGGGATAGTTGATATAAAGATGTTTTAAAATAAACATAATTTTAAAGAGAGCTCTCCAAAGGCAATAGTTTTTTTGCAAGAAATAAAATCAGAACATATGAAAAAGTCATTAGTTGGTAGTTGTCACATCTTCATCAAGTGCCACCTCCCTTTGTGCTACTTCCTTCTCTTTACTTTATCTATCTCTTGAAGGTGAATCAATCTATGCTACTTGAGTCACCAACACCCACAATTTTGCCTTGTAAGTTTGAGACCTGCCAATGATTGGTGTTAATTTCTTTCCACTTGGGCTACCAGTGATATTGTCTTGAAGCTTTCATTTACCTATCATCATTCACCATTCCTTTATGGATCTCATTGATTTCACTTTTGAAGGATCTAAGATAGGTGGATATTCTTCCAAGTTTTCCAATTGACTCCCCAGTGACTGTATTAGTGGCCATAATCTCCTCATTAACCAGTTTCTTAAATTCTTTATCTCATTGATCTCAACCAATTTATCTTCATCTTCGCCAAAGGCTTCTATCTCTAGAATTGCAAAATTACTTTTGAGGTCTCTCAGATTGGTGAAAAGATCAGTCAAAAGATTTTGTATTTCTTCTTCTACTCCTCCCAGAACAGTCATTTTCCACTCGAGTGTATCCAACCACACTGTAAATTCATTCTCGTTGGGGTCATCCAGGATCTTTTTATCTATAAGAATGTTAGTGTCAATATTGATCATTTTGTGAACTTCTTTAGAAACCATAAAAAGACTATTGTTATCCTTCCTAACAATTTTCTTCTCTACGATCAATGCTTCCCTTTTTTTAGAAATAGAGGTGTACACTTTGCAGCTTCCTCAATATACAATAAACCATCAAGGGTGATCTTTTCTACCCATTGCTCAATAGCACTGCCTAAGGCTTGGCACTATTTGATTTGTTGCAACAAATTGGGGTCTGGGCCATCTACAACTATGTTAGGCATCTCATCTGAAGGTTCTCACTTGAGCCTTTAATTTGAGGTTCTCCTATTGCTCATTCTTGATTCTTTTGGATAAGGTGCTCACGGAGAACAAATGAAGTCAAAGATCTCACTTGAGCCTTTAATTTGAGGTTCTATTGCTCATTCTTGATTCTTTTGGATAAGGTGCTCATAGAGAACTTAGCATGATAGATTTCACCTTCAATAGTGGAAGGTCCCATATCAACTCAGCTCATATTAAAGTCATCTTTAGTGACTTCATCTTCATTTTTATCACCTATAGGATCTGAAATTTTTAGAATATGATGTCTTGTGGAAGGATCTACCACCATTCTAGACATTCTCCTAGCCCTCATGGAATTAGGTGTATCCTATAACAACTTGGCCAGTGTCTATGTTTGAATCTAGCATAGGCGCATATCTCTTCTTCTTGTCAACAACATGTATAGCCATGAGGGGGAGGCAGAAAAACTAGCATTGACATTTGCATTCAAAATAGCACCATCCAATTGCACATGAGGAGAACTTCAATGTCCCAAAGGATCATTCAAACTAGGAGAATTATGATTACCAAATAAAGACTAAAAACATTATCATCACCAATTTGATTAAAAATCAAAGAATTACTATTAGGCACCAAAGGGGGGGAAGGAAGCGCATGGTCTACTTGCAACTGTCGTGAAGCATCCAATCCCTTTTCTATTTATGTTCTCATAGGCATAGTCTGGCCATCTTGCTCATAGGTATTCTTCAACCTTTTGCTATCTTCAGGTTGCTCTCCATCTCCACTCAATTCTGAGCCAACTCTATTCAAAG
Source organism: Cunninghamia lanceolata (assembly GCA_027924645.1). Classification (NCBI taxonomy): domain Eukaryota; kingdom Viridiplantae; phylum Streptophyta; class Pinopsida; order Cupressales; family Cupressaceae; genus Cunninghamia; species Cunninghamia lanceolata. The sequence goes on along the minus strand of BSBN01000671.1, from coordinate 2,619,039 downwards.
AGTTGTATCCAAACTTGATGTACTTCTGGGAGTGTGAGGCGCCTGAGACTTAATTTGTTCTTTTGCAATAGATTCAACTTTCAGTGTTGAAGAGCCAACATGCACTCTTAATTTCTTATTAAGCCACCTCTCAGTTCTTCTTAACACATGGAAAGAATGAAACATAATATCAGTGACTTCCTTCTCTAACTAGTGTACCTGATGCAAGTGTTGTGAAATAGCATTATGATAACCTTCATCTAAAATATCCACGTTATCATCTGTACCTTCTGGGACTTGTAATGGATATTCAAAATCTCGTACCTCGTCAATTGTTAACCTCATCCAGCTTCTTCTCTACACTTCCTTTTCATCCACGCAATCTTCCCAGTAGTCCTCAAGATGAGGCTTAGGTAGATACAGGCCACCCCCATGCATATTCCTTTTCACAATTTTTTTGTTGTTAAAGGCTAGTCTCATAGGCAGTGAATGGAGATTATCCTCAGCCAACAATTTCTCTATGCTTTGGGCACTGTCATTACTTTTGCAAGAAAAGAGAGACAGAGACACCGGAAAGGAATATACTTTCTTCTTTATGGCATGGTACCTGATATTTATAGTCACCATTTGGCAGAAAGCTTCCAATAACACCAGAAAATCTAAAGGATACCTCGACAATTTCAATGAGGCATTTTCAAAACCCCTAATTCTTAAACAAGAAAAAGATCAAACTGAATATAAAAAGTCCCAAAATTCATTATCAATATGGAGACTTCAGGGGAGATTCTCTTCTCTAAAGAACCTTTGATCTTCTTTGTAGAGAGCATGAGTAAAGCATCATTTACCCTGCGAAAATCTCTCATTTTGATATCCTTTTGCAGCTGTGGGAAATAATGATACACAGGTGTGTCTAGAATAAGAGACCCTTGGCTTCTCAAACCAATCCAAACAACCTCTTTGCTAGCTAGAATATACACCAAAAGATAACACATATGAAAATTAACCTTCTCCTAAAAGTTCACTAGCTTCTTGTGCATCTGTTCACTTATCAATTTGGCCTAGTCTATTTGTTGAGACGAGCAATACAAATGAGTAAAATGAATTGGCACATCTAGTATTCGAAAGAGTCAAATTCAGCACTCCCAATGATACAATGTAATAGAGTAATCATATCAGATATTTCCTCTTTAAAGTGACATCTTTTAAAACTAGTAAGGAGTCTAGACTTCCCTCTCCTCTTAAGCTTTAGCCAGCTTTTAGCAATATGACTTTGAAAACAATATTTCTTAAACAAGAAAAATGATCAAACTACATCAATTTGGCCTAGTATATGTGTTAAGACTCACTACAAATGAGTAAAATGAATTGGCACATCCAGTATTTGAAAGAGTCAGATTCAACATTCCTAATGATATGATGTAATAGAGTAATCATATCAAAGATTTCCTCTTCAAAGTGACCTCTTTTAAAACTGTTACGTAGTCTAGACTTCCCTTTCCTCTTGAGCTTCAGCTAGCTTTTGGCATTACTAATTTGACACCAGTATTTCTTATCCCTGAAAAGTCCCTAGCCAATAGTGACAGACACATCAACAAATTCCTCATAATCTAGAAATTTCAAAGCATGTGACATAGGTTACGAATCAATTCTTATTATCATAGAGCCATCATAGGCTTGTATCTCTTGTGAATTAGGGTAATAATTCTTTGCACATGTAACAATTAAATTTGGACAAAGCATAGAAGGTGGGAAACCTCCAACTCAGTCAAACCCACTACTTACAAATTTCTCTGCAAGGGAGGACCTGGTTTCTCACCGCATTCTCTCCTAGAAATCTTCTAAACCCACATGACCAAGGTATGTATCCCTTACATTCAATAGACCATCCTCAACAACGGAGAGAATTGGGGACCCTTGGAATTTATATTTCATATTGACTTGCTTGAGAAACCAAAAAGTAAACAATTATGAACCAGTCAAGGACACAAAAGAGGTCCATAGGACATTTGGGGAAAACTGGCTATCTAGACTCATGAAAGAAAATTTGTTCTTCCCAGACCAAATGTATCACAATTACAAATTGTCATAGTAAGGCAGATAAGGAGGAAAGCTAATTATTTTGACCTATTTGGTAAGAGTTCTGTGAATTCTCCGTCAATGGTGAGACTGGAAGCTCCTTTAGCGTATTCTCCTTCACAATGTAAAAATGTGGATCTTCCTTACAAGGTGATGAATTTAGCCAAGGCTCGTATCAAAACTTGTTTAATTCTTCATAAATTGCATTTAATCCTGGCAGTGAACCATACTTCAAAATTCATAAATGGCCCCCTTTATTTCCCTCAGAAAGATGTGTGAACACCTTTCCCAACATTCCAAATTTATGACAGATTGACAGGTGTCACTTCTTCGTACACCTAAATAACACAAAGGACAGCACTTCATGAGCAATGAACGCATTCACTCAGGGCGTCAGAGATTTTGAACAAATGAACTAACTAATCGAGAGTCAGGAAGTTCAAACAACTTCAGACTCTTTGACTATGAAGGATTTTCTTTTAACAAAATGACACAAGACCGAAAGATAAGTCTTAAGACATTTTCTTCGAGAGGAGTCAAGGAATCAAGAGGTTTAGGAACTTTGGAACTTGCCGACTGAGGTAACAAAAGGCATGGGATCATTGACTATACATAAAAAATGATTAAGGGGTTGCGACTTAAAAGGAAGGTACAAATAATAAAGAATAAGGGTAGGCCAATGACTTAACATATAAATGGCTTAGAAAAATAAAAAATGGGGTAACAACAGGCTCTGAATGGGGACAAGGACTGAATAGGATGTAGAGAATCTAGACAAACTTGGTAGAAAGCCTTATTCGAAAGGGCAACAAAGTCACACCAAAACAACAACAACACACAAGGAAGAAATAAGGAAAGAAACTATAAGCATCTTTAAACATACCTAGCTAATAAAGACACCGTCAAAGGATTTTAAAAGTTGTTATACAAGTGGAAAAGTGTCCTCCACAGGCTTTATTGTGAAAAGTCTCCAGTAGCTTCTTTTGTTGCTCCTTATCCACACATCTTAAGAAGGTTCCATCCACTCCTTTCTTATATAAATTCCCCTTCCCAGAGAACATACTTTCTAGCCTTAAGTTTTAGGTTCCTCTTCTCCATAGTGTTCAAGTGAGGTGGGCATTCACCGTAAGTCAGTGGATAGGAAATGTTTGAAAACCATTCATCGGTAGTACTTGCAAACAAGACTAGGGGTAGCTCTTCATCTTCAGTTGGTTTACTCTCATCAATCATTTTACATAAGCCTCTGCCTCTAACTAGGTTAGTAGGCTTGAGATCACCAAAGCTCCTCTTTTGTTGTAGCCAATCTCCTGTTAGGTGAGAATTCTCTTGACATCAGGGTTAGAAACAAAGACAATAGCATGAGAATGCAGAATATAAAACTTGAAATTTTTCAATTCCTTCACTACTGCATAAGCATTATTTTCTAGGGGAGAGTATTTAAACTCATGTTTCTTTAGGGGCACACTCATAAATACAATCCGAGCTTCAATCCCTTGCTCATTTGTCTGCAGTAGAATAGCTGACAGAGTATGCTCGGATGCATAATAGTAGATAATGAAATCTTTCTCAAAGTCAGGATGCACTAAGGTAGGAGCATTAGCAATGGTAATCTTAATATCTTCAAAAGTCTACTTACCTTCTTCATTTCACTTGAATACATGATGGTTTTTTATCATTTCTGTAATGTGTCTAGTTAATTCAGCGAAGTCAAGGACAAATCTTATCAAAAAATTGACCTAACCGAAGAATGATCTAGTATTGTTTTTTGTTGCAGGAAGACTCAATTGCTGAATAGCTTTAACCCTCTTAGGGTCAATATTCATACCATCCTTAGTGATGCAGAGGCATCCACACTATAACCTTGACATACAGCATGGATGTCCGCAACCCTTCATCATCATCATCATATTTCTTGCTAACACTATCAGCATCATCATATTTACTCTGCCGACCGATATCCTCCTGCAGACAAACCTTTGCCCTTTCGTCTATCGGCAGCATCATCATATTCGGCAAGCGCAAACATCCTCCTGACATTCACTGTTCATCTCACCGCCAAACGCTTTCTTCAGCATCATGATGTTCAACATCATGTTCATCAGCAGGATATAGAACATCCGGTTCCTCCCATATATCTTGATGATGACAACCTCATGCACCCTTCCTTCAATGCTTACGTCACCCCGATATCCTTATGACGATTATCCTGATGACGATGACGTCACATGCAGTTCCTTCAATATCCTGCTGCCCGATATCCTGATGACGAATATCCTGATGACGATGACGTCACATGCAGTTCCTTCAATATCCTGCTGTTGGCCAAACTTAACATTATCGGCCCGCGAAGGAATTGTCAACCCGATCTTCTACCTTATGCCGATACGCTCCTCCTCGGCAACACCTGATGATGATCACCCCAAAACACATTCACTTTATGCAATCGACTGCATCATGCTCAACTCCACTTACTCGGGTGACGCCCGAAGTAACTGCAGGATATACACAGAAATATCCTGATGATGCCGTTGTGACAAATTTCTCCAACCTTAGCGAATTTCGATCCGTCGAACCTCCTGGGATGACCTGATCTGCTTTCAGGGTGATCTTCCAAACTCTAACAACTAACACGACCTAGCACATACCCATGCTAGGGTTCTCAACACCTCTTGACGACGATCCTACAAACAGACATGCAAACACACAGAAAATGCAAACTAAATCCTACCCTACTGTACATGGCCATTCCACTGATTCGACGAATCAACCGGTGGAATGGATCAGCAAATCCATGAAACCACCAAAGCAGCAACTTGATTACACAATGGAGATCAAACAGAAAATGAACACAAACAGGATCTTTATTGATTTCAAAAGATGCAAATACAATGATCAGTCTCTTTCCCTATCTCACTCTGTGCAACCTAACTCGATGATCTAAAACCAACCGATCCTCATGCATATATATAGGATCTCTTGCGAGTACTACTGACCCGACTCCAAGTGGCTAGGAAATCTCTCCAGGCAGCTGGGAGATCCAACCGGACCCACAACATACAGCTGTCCTAACAAACTAGCTAAAAATAGCAAAGTATGGTCAATCATGGCCTTATTACATGCATTGGTCTTATCAGACCTTCTTGGAAACATTAACAAGACTCAAAACAAACTAACTGCCTCATGGAGGCCAGCTGTCAGGTAGGTGCTCCTGCACCATACTCCCCAACAGAAAAGAACTCATGTCCCATGAGTTTGGTTGTGGAAGTCCTCCACCTTTACACTTTGTCATGTCAGTGTTCTGACCTGTTCCAGCTTTATCCTCTGCTGGCTCTTGGCTGCTCCAAGACTTCTGAACTATAACTTGCCTTCTTGCAAGTAAATCCTCATGCCTATCAATGTAGGCCTTTCTCTCACATACCTTGTGTTTGTCAGGTTGTCTGACCAGAACCTCTGTCTGAACTACCTCTTGAACTTCTGCAATATTCAATTCTGTCTTTCTTTCAACCTTTATAGGACAAACAATAGTCCCAACTATGACAACATCCTTGTCATTCCTCTCAACTGGTTGCTATTTGCAAACCTGTTTCTGAACCTGCTGCTGACCTCTGTCAGTCACAACTAAAACGTTCTGCAACCTGTTGTCCTGAACAACTTCTTTCCCTGCAGTGTCCTCAACTGCCTTCATGCCTGCTCCTATAGGCATCTGCACAAATTCCTTCTTTCCCATTAAAATGATTTTGGCTGCCTCTTGTACTGCAGCATTTTCCTGCAATGGCATCAACATAATAGTCTTCCCATCTTTCTTGATGGTGTAGGTATTAGCATACCCATCATACAGTACCCTTCTATCAAATTGCCATGGTCTACCCAACAGTAGGTGACAACATTCTATGGGCAAAATGTCACACAAAACTCTATCATGATATGCTCCATCTGAAAATCCACATATGCCTGTTCATAGACAAAAAGTGATTGACTATCACTCACCCAAGATGCCTTGTAAGGGTGATGGTGTGGAATCCTTTCCAAATGCAGTTTATCCACCATTTCCTGAGATACCATGTTGTCTGTTGAACCAGTATCAATGACAACCTTACATACCTTACCTTTGCTCTTGCATGTGGTCTTGAAAAGAGCTCTTCTTTGCATCATGTCCTTTGATGTCTGCAAACTAATTCTCCTAAGCATCAATGCTTCTCCCTCCTCAGGATATGCATAATTGTCAGGAACTCTATCTCCTTGATAAGTGGGTGAACTCTGCACACTTTGCTCTACTTTCTCTTCTTGTACAAGTTGTACTCTCTTGTCATTAGTTCTATCATTTCTGGATGATGAACCTTTGCTTTCTGGACATTTAAAAAATGGATGACCAAACTCACCACGGGTGTAACATTTTCCTGAAAATGTAGTAGAACCTCTACCACCTCCAAATCTACCTCTATTACCTTTCCATCCACCTCTGAAATCAGACTGTCCCTGTCCTTTACCAGTGTCTTCTTGACCCTCATTGGTTTGCCTTTGTGTAGGGGCTGCTCCTCTTCCCCTCATATTGCTGCCTCTTCCTCTAATGGACTTATCTTGTCCTCTATTCATCTTTTCTTCAATCCTGATTGCCATTTGATAACAATCCTCCACATTCTTAGGGTTAGCTAAAACTAACTCATCCTGTATGTTCAATCTCAAACCAGCCAAGTACCTAGCCACCTTTTCTACCTCATTCTCATGATGACCAGATCTCATACTCAATTTATAAAACTCCTCAGTAAATGCCTTCACATCCATTTCCTTCTGCCTTAAAAATAGCAGCTTCTTAAACATCTGAATCTCATAATCCTTAGGCAAGAATTTACCTTTGATCCTTGCTACCATTTTATCCCATGAAGTGATCTTTGACTTCCCTTGTTTCCTTCTCTCAGATTGTACATAATCCCACCATACCAAAGCATGACCTCCTAACTTGGTCTTTGCAATCTTCACCTTCTGATCCTCAGCAACATCTTCACATTCAAAGTGATTATCAAGTGCAGCAATCCAATCCAGCAACTCATCTTCATTCAAACTTCCATTATACTTGGAAACATCAACCTTTACCTTAGGTTTATCACTCTGCACTGCCTTTAACAGTTTTGCAAGTCTCTGGTCTTCAGCATCTAGATCTTCAGCTACCTCTTCATACTCTTCAATAGTATCTTCATCTTCTTCAGACTCACTGTCTTCCACTTCCCTCTTTTTGTTCTTTTCCAGGGCTACAAGCCTGGCTTGAAGTGCTTCAGCAAGCTCCTTCATCTTCCTCATCTCTCTGGCATGTTTTTCCTTCATCTCCTGCAATTCCCTTGCAGTACCACTACCTTTCGGAGGCATTTTGTCAACCTCTCACTTCTCTACCTCTGTCCTTTCAGTGACAGAATCAACTCTATCTCTGCCCTTTCGGTGACAGAATCAACACATAACAGCCCAGACCTTTTGCTGAGCTCTGATACCACTATGATGCAGAGGCATCCACACTATAACCTTGACATACAGCATGGATGTCCGCAACCCTTCATCATCATCATCATATTTCTTGCTAACACTGTCAGCATCATCATATTTACTCTACCGACCGATATCCTCCTGCAGACAAACCTTCGCCCTTTCGTCTGTCAGCAGCATCATCATATTCGGCTATCGGCAGCATCATCATATTCGGCAAGCGCAAACATCCTCCTGACGTTCACTGTTCATCTCACCGCCAAACGCTTTCTTCAGCATCATAATGTTCAACATCATGTTCATCAGCAGGATATAGAACATCCGGTTCCTCCCATATATCCTGATGATGACAACCTCATGCACCCTTCCTTCGATGCTTACGTCACCCCGATATCCTGATGACGTTTATCCTGATGACGATGACGTCACATGCAGTTCCTTCAATATTCTGCTACCCGATATCCTGATGACGAATATCCTGATGACGATGATGTCACATGCAGTTCCTTCAATATCCTGCTGTTGGCCAAACTTAACATTATCGGCCCGCGAAGGAATTGTCAACCTGATCTTCTACCTTATGCCGATACGCTCCTCCTCGGCAACACCTGATGATGATCACCCCAAAACACATTCACTTTATGCAATCGACTGCATCATGCTCAACTCCACTTACTCGGATGACGCCCGAAGTAACTGCAGGATATACACAGAAATATCCTGATGATGCCGTTGTGACGAATTTCTCCAACCTTAGTGAATTTCAATCCGCCGAACCTCCTGGGATGACCCGATCTGCTTTCAGGGTGATCTTCCAAACTCTAACAACTAACACGACCTAGCACATACTCATGCTAGGGTTCTCAACACCTCTTGACGACGATCCTGCAAATAGACATGCAAACACACAGAAAATGCAAACTAAATCCTACCCTACTGTACATGGCCATTCCACCGATTCGACGAATCAACTGGTGGAATGGATCAGCAAATCCATGAAACCACCAAAGCAGCAACTTGATTACACAATGGAGATCAAACAGAAAATGAACACAAACAGGATCTTTATTGATTTCAAAAGATGCAAATACAATGATCAGTCTCTTTCCCTGTCTCACTCTGTGCAACCTAACTCGATGATCTAAAACCAACCGATCCTCATGCATATATATAGGATCTCTTGCGAGTACTACTGACCCGACTCCAAGCGGCTGGGAAATCTCTCCAGGTGGCTGGGAGATCCAACCGGACCTACAGCATACAGCTGTCCTAACAAACTAGCTAAAAATAGCAAAGTATGGTCAATCATGACCTTATTACATGCATTGGTCTTATCAGACCTTCTTGGAAACATTAACAAGACTCAAAACAAACTAACTGCCTCATGGAGGCCAGCTGTCAGGTAGGTGCTCCTGCACCACTTAGAAATACTATGACATAACAATTTGCTTCCAGTCACTAAAAATATCAACTTTTTAGGGTTCAAAGAGATACCATGATCTTTACATCTCTCCAACACCACTTCAAGATCATGAATGTGATTTGCCATTTTCTGAGAGAAGAAATTTAGGTCATCGAGATAAACAACAACAATCTTATTCTTTAGATCTCTGAAGGTTAAGTCCATTGCTCTTTGAATGGTGGTTCCCGCATTGATGAGGCTGAATGGCATCCTATTATAAGAAAATACACCAATTGGGGTAGTGAATGCAGTTTTGTACTAATCTTCTAGGGATGCCTCTATCTGATTATACCACAAAAATCCATCCAACATGGACATCATCTTTGAACCTGATACAATTTCCAAGATATGATCCATCACTGATAGAGGATAGTTGTCCTTTAGAAATTCTTGGTTCAGATTGTAAAAATCAACATAGATTTTGATCTCCTCATTCTTCTTTCTAACTGGCACAATATTTGCAACCCACGTAGAGTGGTGAATGGGATAGATGATCTTTGCTTTCAACATTTTATCAATTTCACTACATATAGCCTTGGCCACTTTGGAATTATATGTCCTTTTTTTCTGCCTGAATGGCGAAGTGTCAGGCTTCAATGGGATATGGTGTTACAGTTTTCCATTTCTAAGCTTTTTCAAGTCTGCATAACGCCACGTGAAGACATCTTTATAATGAATTAGTAAAGAAATCAAATGCTCTCTTTCCTTGGCAGAGCAGTATTTTCCAATACAAACAATCTTGGGGTCTTCTTTAGTGCCTATGTTGATACGATCATATTCAGCTGATGACCTGATAGATACCTTGCTCTTTTGTTTTATATATTGATCATGCCTGTTAAAGAGGTCCTCTAGGGAGACCAAACCCTTGGGAATTTTGTTCCCCTTTAACTGTATTACCTTAGTTTCTTATCCATTTTGAGAACTCACCTCTCCCTCAAGAATGACATTACTTTCATTAGAACTTCCTTCAAAGAAAACATTAGCAAATGACTCAGCTTTTTCCAGAAAAGAAATTGTTAGGGTAAAATGTGGATTAATCAAATGAACAATACTAAACCCAAACATCAACAGAATAATGAAAACAAGAAAGATTGAATGAAATGAGGCAATGAACAATACAGTGCAAACCTTCCCTGTTCCAAAGCTTCTATTGTTCACCTATTACAACCGTCCTTTGCTGATGAAGTAGGCCCTCAGTGAGTGCACTCTTTTAGCTGTGTTGTAGGATGTCGGTAGTAAATGGCTATGCTGATAGATAATGCTATGAAGTAGAGCTTCAAAGCAAATGGTGATCTCAAGTAGATTGTATTGGGGCTGCCAAAGGCGTGCAGGTAGAATTCTGTAGAGTAACAATACAAATAACCTAGATGAATAGAATGGAAGGATGAAGCTTCATTTATAGACTCAGAGGAATGAGAATCAACGGTTGAGAGGAAGTGTGATGATCAATGGCTAAGAGAGGTTGAGGAATGTGGAACCAGTAGAAATATGACAAGTGTCTCAGCTCCATCATGAAAGAGGGGACTTGATAATATTGATTGGAGAGTTAACACCTTTAACTGATCAGTTAACAAACTTGATTGGTCAGTTGGAAGAATGAATTATGGAATTGACTGAATTGATTGAGGGATTAACTCAATTGACCTGTTAGTTAACACTTTGGTTGATTAGTTAACTAACTTCTGATTTGAGAAGAAATAGGACATGTGGGTGAGGGGGAAAATAGGTAATTAAATATTTAATTATTTAATTACATGTGCAACCCGATGAGGTGGACAAGGTGAGGTGGAAAAGTGAGGTGTAAGTGTGAGGTGGATTTTTGGAATTAGAACTTAGGATAGAGGAATTTGGATAAATTAAATAATTTAGGATTATTTAATTGTGTAGGACATTAGAAGAATTTAGGAATTTTAATTAAATAAATTGAATTTATTTAATTAAGGAATAGTGAATTGATTAAATAAATTTGGAATATTTATTTAATTGGTAGAAGAATGAAATAAATATTTAGAATATTTATTTAGTTGAATTGTGTCATTTTTAGGCGTATACATTTTACCCCTCTTTGATGCAATGTTGTTTACAGCATTGTTTCAAAGAAATCGATAGATTGACAGTGATACATGCACCAGTTTGCCCCTGGTACAAGTTTAATGATGATAGGATGCCCCCTCAGGAGATTGGATGGGAAGAAGGCAGAAGGACAAGAGATGGACAATCTCACGAAGATGAATGGAAAATTAGGTTAGGTTTGGAGAAAATGGGATGCGGTTTGGAAAAAAGAGCTGAATGATACACTAGGCAAGATAGAATGATATCACACACAAGCAAGTAAGTAAGTATGCACAAATGATACAAGAACAATCAAGGTATTGCCCCTGTCAAGCGGTAAACCAACGATATACAATAGTGTTGTCATGGCGGGGAACGATATATCCCTAGACCAACACGGCAGGCGTGTTGTCATGGTGGGGAATGATAGATCCCTAGAGCAACACAAAGGATAGTGTCTAGTTTCAGGAAATGAAACATGTCGTGTAAGACGCGTGTGTTGGTCTGATTTAGACAATGTTACATCTTGTATAAGACATTTGATTGACTAACTGATCAAGTTGGTTTACGACCAGACAAGTATCAAGACCACTGATTGTGATTGGATCATTTGTGCAAGATTGACTTGACTTGATTGGTATGGATTAAGGATGGACTTGAATTTGGATCACTACTCGGGTTGACTGAATTGAGAAGAATGGACCGCAATGATAGATAGAATACTGATTGATAGAAGAATGACTCGATAGAAGGAATCACAAGCTTTTATTTGTATTGTTACTTTGCATTGTTTGGATCTTTATTGGATGGGATATGGAGTGCAATTGGATATGATATGGATATGGATATGGATATTTGTCATCTTGATATAGCAAGTATTTTGAAGTACTTATTTCATCATTGGGCTTTATTATGTTGTAAGAAAATACAAGCATCTAGGTATAATTAAACCGAGATGACCTGAGTATTACTTACATAGATTTTGATATAGCAAGTTAATACAAGCATCTAGTCAAACTTGAATCTAGATGACCTGAGTACATCTTGCATTTCAACAGACAAGGATTGCCCCTTTTTCATGTTTTAGACCTCGGAGTCCTCGATGATCTTTTGTTGATCATGTCGTTAGACAAAAGTCATCACATTACTAAAGTTTAATCCACAAGTAGCAGAAAAAGAAAAAAGATTATGTCCCCATCATAGCATCTCTAGCTTTTGGCATCCTTGAGTAGCATAGGAAAACATAATGACAAAAATCCAAGACTTTGTAAGTTAACTTGTTCACAAAACATTCTTGTATTAGATGTGTCTTTTGCCATAATTGATATAGAATTAGGTTGAGTGTCTCGGTATAGTGTTCTTCTTTGCTTTGGACAGGTTGATGTTATGCGTCAAGAACTTTGTTTGGAAGCTTGTTTTTGCTGTGCTTGTTTGTCTAGTGAAAGTATCACCATCCTTTATTGGTATCCTCTTAGAACATGCAGCATTCAAGAATCCAAATCCATAACCAGGTCGAGGAGTTGCCCCCAGTTTAGACAAGGATCGAATTATTATGGGTGAGACGATAGACAGACATGGAGAGACGGACCCTAATGGACTGACCTAGTGCCTCGGGGGCTCATTGCTAAATGGCCTTGCCTACATGACGATGCAGAGGCAACGTAGTTCGGAGTAAACCCTAACGGACCTAAGATACAGATCGTATGAGACACAATATGAATCAGATATGGAACAGCTATGGATCGGATATGAAACAGATATGGAACAACTATAGATCAAATATGGAATAGATAACATTGATGACAGAGGCTATCCTAGGCTGACACTGTGGACAGGATACAACCCCAGAATCTTGGATAGCCTTAATGCTAGATACTGATGACAAGGGAAACACCACGGATAGGCATATGGATGGGCAATAGGGGATCAATGGCAGGGTAGGTAGAAGGAAACAAGGATGCGATCTCCAAGGACTATGTCACATAAGAAAAACATGCCCCATTGTAGGTAGAATACGAAGGATTTTTCATGACAATGCTTAAGACAAAGGAGGAGGATGAGAGGATAATGAAGGATTTGTGTGGTTTTGGAGGGATAAGGTATGTCAAGAGACATTTAGAACATTTGTCAATATTGTGCCCCCAATCTTTATCAAGATCAAGAAAAATAGAGAAATGGAAGATTAGGATGGATGGACTGGACCATATAGGTATGTAATGGATAGAGGAATAGGATAGGAAATGGTATGAAGGCAACTGGTACGAGAAAAGTGCTATGCTGATGAGACAAGATGCCCCCAAGTGTAGGTGGCATAGGAGATCAACTTACACATGACGCCTGTTTACTAGGTTTTCATCATGGTACTTATCCAAGGCGTCTGTTTGCCAGATTTTCACCATTGGACGAAGGGATTTTTTTTTTTTTTTGGAATATTTAGATAGGAGAAGGTGGATATGGAAAGGAGAAACTCAAGCATCTAGCTCCCTGAAAGGTGAGAGTCCTGCTAGATGGATGCTGTCGCATGGACTATGTCAAGTGTGCTCATAGATGTTGGTAAGGGAGTGCATGAAAGTGAGATATGAGTATGTAGATAGCGGATTATGGAAGGTGCAATAGTGGATGATGATGCAGAATACAGAATGACTTATGCAAGGATGGAAGGAAGGTTTATGCAAAAGCATGGACCATAGGATGAGGGAGATATGTAGGATAGTAGTGGAGGGGAGGGGAGATGGAGTTATACGGAAGTGTTGTGGAATGGAAGAGAACCATGACCAACGGTTGCACATACTGTGATAAACATTGAAGCGGATGATGGGAAGGTGGTGTAGGAAGCAATGGAGAGTTTTTCTTGGTGGATGAATGATATAGGCCTTTAGGGACCCACATAGACTTTGCATTGTTTTGATTTTTGTTTGTCATGTGGGATGCAAGGATTTGATACTTTTGGATGGAATTAGAGAAAGTGAATGGTTGGAATTCTTGAGAGGTGGATGCCTCATGTAACTTGAGGGCTTTTTGCTTAGGCACCCAAACCATTTTATTTTTAGATAATACCTGTGAAGGTATGGGTTTGGGTGTATGCAGTGTTTGTGCAGCTTCTGAGATAAATATTTGTTTCTTGGGGACCCACACTTTTTTCAATTTGGCATTGAGGTGTGTGGGTGTATGCAGCTTTTGATATGGATAATTCTTTGATTCTTGGCTTTTATATCCTAGGTCATGAGGACTTTTAGGATTTGTGACTTTATAGGTAGAGGCATCCACATATTGGTCATTGAATCCCCATGGGATGGTGGAAGTGAGGTTGGTGAAAGCTCCTTGTTTAGACAATATGTGCATTTGTCGACCATGATTGGGATATTTAGAGGATTCATAGATGGATGGATAAGGTGTTGGAAGAAGCGGTTATAGGATGCATAGAGGGCTATTAGGAGTTGGAAGTAGCGGAGGTAGATTGGATGGTGGAAGGTGTATGGTCACATGCTTTTGACAAATGTAGGATGATGTAGGTGGAATGGCGACATGTTTTGGGGATATGATAGGGTTTGCGCTGGAAAGTAGTAGACTTAGGAGGAGTGGAGGAAGTACCAACATCTTGAGATTTCTCACCTTGGGGTATGTATCCAAGGTCATATGAAGGTGGAGGAACATTAACATGGATAGGTTCCAAAATACCTTGTTCATGAAGGCCTAAGCCTTTACCTTGATAGTTCATATTCTGGAGTATGCGGTGGACCATGGGATTATGTATAGGTGCACTAGCAGCGAGTTCCTTATTGGATGAGGAAGATGAGATAGCGGATAATGGTTGTTGGTGTTCTAAGGAAGAACATTCATGCGTGAAGGTAGTAAGCCCAAGGATATAAGACGACGGATTTGTAGCTTGGTCAATAATGGATGGTGAAGGATCGTTAGAATCTTGATCATCATTATGCTCTTTAGGATCTAAGTTATTGGGTTAATCATTCGTGTGCACTTGGGAGGCAAGTGTCTCATCAGAGGAAGCAAAAGTTGTTGGATCATGGATGGGATTAGATGGAAGAGGGATAGAAGAAATGGAGGCTTCTTGTTCACGAATGGGTATGGGATCAAGTTGTTCAAGGACATTTTCTTCATAGGGAATATCTTGATCATAGAACAAATAAAGGTTATGGATGGGTTGGAGTTGGGTTTGCATCTCATGTATAGGTGTTGGGAGATGGATAGGATCAAGTGGCTCATGGAGAGGTTCATTATTATGGATATCATCTTGATCATAGAAAAGATACATGTTATGGATAGGTTGCAAGAAAGTGATTTGATCTTGACTTAGACTAGGGACTAATGTTTCCTCATGCTTAGGATTAGACTCTTGACATACCTCTTGGGTTGCTTGAATGGAAGTGGATAGCTCTTGGATAGCTTCTTGGTTGACAACATAGATGTTTGATGCACCTTGACTTTGGTTCATGGTAGGATGTTCTTTGATAAGCTCAAGGGGTTGCGAATGACATGAAGGATTTTTGGTAAGGTCAAGGACTGGAATTTGGGGACATGGTTGACTCTCTGCTAGTAGCCCTTGGATCACATCATTGGTAGGTGTATGGATAGGTGAATGAGGGGATTTAGCTTTCTCTCTAGCTTTTCTCTGGTTGTATAAATTTAGAAAAACTCTTTCCCACCACTCATCTGATTCTTTTTTGGTCATCCATTTAGAATTTGAGAACTAGATGGTGGTGTTGGTGTAGAACTGGTATGTTTTGGAATATGTGTCTTAGAAGGTGGCGAAGGAGGACTAGTAGATGGGGTGGTATACGAGTTCCAACTTGGCGTGGTGCTTGCCTTGTCATGATTATGGGAAAAGGATATACGAAATTTGGGGTGAGGCGTAGCTAGTATTGGCATGTTTAGCTTGCAAGATTGTCATTTCTTGTTGTAAGACTTGGATTTGTTGAGAAATTGCTATACAATCTTGGGGCAAGGGACCTAAGTTTATCTGCAATTACAGATATTGGAGTTTTTGACCAATATATTCTAGTTGGTTTGCCATTGACACAAGACTGGAAGAGCTTACTGGTTTGGATGCGCTGAAACAGATGCGCAGCAGAAATGAACATGTGCGTAGGAAGTCGCAGTATATGTGCCGTACTAGTGGAAAATGTATGCGCAGCAACAGTCTGTATATGTGCAATAGGTCTAAATATATGCACAGCTAGTTGGCACAAATGCGCAGGAAGAGAGAATGGATGCGCAACTCTGACTTTTTTTACAAATTTTTTGGAGTTTTTCTGTTGTTTTTGGTATTTTTGGCTGGAAAAAAGGTCTTCTTGATATGATTTTAGGAATTAACAGCACGAAAACATAGCAAGCACAAAGAATATTTTATAGTTTTTTTATTTTTTTGTGGTTTTTCTGACTCTATTTCGGACTAACAGGAACAAAAGCAAGCACAAAGATCCTAGGCTAGAAATGGATTACAAGGGTTTTTGGCCACTAGAACAAGAGGTGTTTAATGAGGGCAACCGTTCAAGTGGTTACACATGCGGCGGCACTACTCTTCATTATGGAGTCTCCCAGCCTCAAAGGGTTACGCCTTAGAGGGTTTTGGGGGAGGTTGGCCGTCGGTGTAACACAACAGCACTCGTTGCAGGAGGTTTTCACCTCAAGTACATTTATTTTAAGTGGATTGGTAGGGCTTGGCTTTAGCCTGTTTCCACTCAGGGTCATTCCCACTTGGACAGGCAGGCATCCAAGGGCAGGCCCCTCTAAAGGTTATACACGCAAAATGACAAGTCTGGCATTTTAGTAAAATGTTAGGGTAAAATGTGGATTAATCAAATGAACAATACTAAACCCAAACATCAACAGAATAATGAAAACAAGAAAGATTGAATGAAATGAGGCAATGAACAATATAGTGCAAACCTTCCCTGTTCCAAAGCTTCTGTTGTTCACCTATTACAACTGTCCTTTGCTGATGAAGTAGGCCCTCAGTGAGTGCACTCTTTTAGCTGTGTTGTAGGATGTCGATAGTAAATGGCTGTGTTGATAGATAATGCTGTGAAGTAGAGCTTCAAAGCAAATGGTGATCTCAAGTAGATTGTATTGGGGATGCCAAAGGCGCATGGGTAGAATTTTGCAGAGTAACAATACAAATAACCTGGATGAATAGAATGGAAGGATGAAGCTTCATTTATAGACTCAGAGGAATGAGAATCAATGGTTGAGAGGAAGTGTGATGATCAACGGCTAAGAGAGGTTGAGGAATGTGCAACCAATAGAAATATGACAAGTGTCTCAGCTCCATCATGAAAGAGGGGACTTGACAACATTGATTGGAGAGTTAACTCCTTTAACTGATCAGTTAACAAACTTGATTAGTCAGTTGGAAGAATGAATTATGGAATTGACTGAATTGATTGAGGGATTAACTCAATTGACTGGTTAGTTAACACTTTTGATTGATTAGTTAACTAACTTCTGATTTGAGAAGAAATAGGACATGTGGGTGAGGGGGAAAATAGGTAATTAAATATTTAATATATTTAATTACATGTGCAACCCGATGAGGTGGACAAGGTGAGGTGGAAAAGTGAGGTGTAAGTGTGAGGTGGATTTTTGGAATTAGAACTTAGGATAGAGGAATTTGGATAAATTAAATAATTTAGGATTATTTAATTGTGTAGGACATTAGAAGAATTTAGGAATTTTAATTAAATAAATTGAATTTATTTAATTAAGGAATAGTGAATTGATTAAATAAATTTGGAATATTTATTTAATTGGTAGAAGAATGAAATAAATATTTAGAATATTTATTTAGTTGAATTGTGTCATTTTTAGGTGTATACAGAAATAATCTACTGTTCATTATTAAATACCTAACAATGGTTGACACTATCAGGCATGTTGGGCCAATAGACCACCTCAGGCCTATAAGGATTGTCCTTGGAGTCAGCATGAGGAAGGAGAAGAGATGTAGAGACAATCAACGAATCAACCCTTGTATTCTGATCTCTAGGCACAACATCTATCGAGAAGGCATAAGAATCCTCAATACAATCCCATACTCTATTCTAGTAATGCCTTACTCTCCCATTTTTTACAAAGTATAGCTTCCTCACTTGCTTGACTATTAGTTCAGTGTCACCCTTTGCCTTCAATTGCTCAATGCCTTTTTCTTTGGCCACCACTAACCCTAGCAGCAAGGCCTCATATTTATTTGTATTGTTGGTGTTATCAAACTCTGACTTATAAGCAAAAGGAAATTTGTAATCATTAAGAGAAACTAAAACAACACCAGTACCTAATCCAATAGTTGAATAACTTCCATCAAACTTTAGAGTCCATATGTCATTCAGCAAGTTAGTACTGATTACATCGAGATTCTCTTCAGTAGTTGAGGTAAACATATAAGTGCATGATCCGGTCTCTACATACAATATATCAAGCCTTGGATCTCCATATTTTAGCACTGTGAACTTTGCTTTGGGCTCAGGGTTTAAATGAACCTTTTTACCATCCACAAGTATTAGGGCATCAGACCAATCCATTTGTATTTCTCCTAAATCCTTGCAGAAACTTCTTCTTAGGAGCATTCCATATCTTGAGGGAATATCGGACACTAGAATGGTTAGCTTCAACCTTTTGTTTGGGTATGTTGCTAGAGCAACCTGTGCATCCTTGATCTAGCCTAGGATAGGCACTTGTGAAGAATACATAGAAAAGCATCTACCATGGGAAGAGGTGATGGAAAAGCCAAGGGATTTAGGTACCTGAGTGGGCATGACATTGTCAGAGGCCCCAAAGTCTATAACACAATTGCTTATCTTGTAACTGACAATGTACAATGACACATAAAAAGGCTTGGGATTTTCAAAAGGATTCTTAGGATGGGAATCTTTGAAGTGGGAGTTTGAACAATTTTGATATTTAGTATGGGTGGTTGCTTCATCAAACACTTGTGCATTAAGATTGGAAGCAGAGGGTTCTTGTTTGACATATCTAACAAGCCTATCCAGCTTAGATGGGTTGATTTTAAGATACTTATTTTTTAAGAGACTTAATATCTCAAATTACTACTTGGAACCTATTTTCTTTCATGTTTCTTGTTCATCATTCAATCAGCAAAAGTTGAACTATCGGCAAACTCTTGAACTTGGTTCATCGGGTTCAATGGTTCAATCTCTATCCATTGGTTACTTTGTTGAAGGCTTGAACTATTCATCGGGTTCAATGGTTCATTGAACTGTTCATCGGGTTCAAGGTTCAATGTTGAAACTCAGGTTCAATGGTTCCACAAGTTCAATGGTTCAATGAACTGTTCGTTGTTTCCACAGGTTCAATGGTTCAACCATTGGTTCGAGGTTCAATGGTTCAACCATTGGTTCAAGGTTCAATGGTTCAACCGATGGTTTGATGGTTCCACAGGTTCAATGGTTTAATCTATGGAGATTGAATGTTTGGACATCGGTAAGAAAATTATCATTGGCAAAGTTTAGAGATATCTCTCCGACTACCAGTATCTTTTCGATGGACAGTGAATGGTAAACCCATTGGTTTTGTCGACATATGTGTCAACAGTCTATATTCTTTTGGGCGTGTATATATATTATTGTTACGCCCGATGTCCAATGCATGTGGGATTAATCATCTCACTGGAATGTGAACTGTGAGAAGGCAGTTACGTGATGGTTGTGACAGCGATGTTGAGCTAGTTGAAACAAGCAGTTAGGGCAGAAGTGAAAATGGTTCTTGCTCTTGAAGACTGTGGTTTATATATAGATTTGGTGAGCTCATCATAGATGATGAAGAGATTCGATTATACAGTTTTATTCTATAAATATACAGATGAAATAAAATCGTTTGGTGTAATTGTCCAAGGATCGATACCTGAGCAAAAGAGATGGGATCTTTATTGTAACTATTCTGTTTACTGTAATAAAGATAGTCTCTCTTGTGGTGGTGGGTTTTTTACCCAAGAGAGTTTTCCCACATAAATCTATTGTCATTCTTTGTTGTCTGAAATGTTTATTCTATTTTTCTGGTGTGCTTATCTATAGTTTTTTTGAATTGAAATTTACCTGTCTGCATTATCCCCTTTGAATTAACATTAGGGAAGCTGTATTCCACACCGTGCTTTCCTTACAAGTGGTATCAGAGCCTAGCCAGTTGTGTTATCCTTGTTGGTAGGTTGGGTTTTTTTGTGTTAGTTCAGTGAGTGGGAGTTCTGTAGAGGTCTATTATGTTAAATAAGATGGCAAGTACATCAGGAAAAATAGATATTGAAAAATTCAATGGCACAAACTTTGAGTTGTGGAAGATTAAGGCTGAAGATTTGCTAGTCGACAGAGATCTTTGGATTGCTATGTCTAGGGTTAAACCTACAAGCATGAAATAAGAAGATTGGGACCTAGCTGACAGAAAAGCCAGAGGACTGATAAGATTAAGTCTTGCGAATTTTGTTCTATTGAACGTCCATGAAGAGAAGTTAGCCAAAGATTTGTGGAAGATGTTGGGAGATATTTACCAGGGCAAGTCCTTGGTGAATAAACTATTCCTTAGAAAGAAGTTGTATTATCTGAAGATGGATGAAGGTGCATCTGTAGCAGACCATCTAAACACATTTAATCTGATTGTTGCACAGTTGACGTCTGTAGGTGTAAAAATAGAAGAGGAAGACGGCTGTATGCTTCTATTGTGTTCCTTACCTGACTCTTGGGATCATCTTGTAATGGCTATTGGAAGTACAACAACCACGTTTACAACTAAAGCGATTGTTACCTTGTTATCTGAAGAGATGCGGAGGAAATCTTCTGAGATAGCCAAAGAGGCTCTGTCTGTTCGAGGTAGATCAAAGGAAAGAGGCAAGAAGAAGGACAACAAGTCTAAGTCCAAATTAGAGGGGAAATCAAAATCTCCTGGCACAAAGTCCAAGGTGAAGTGCTGGAATTGTGGGCAGAAAGGACACATCAAAAGAGACTGTAAAGAGGAGAAAAAGAAGAAGAAGAACTCTTCTGACAATGATTCTTCTCAGAGTGATGTTGATGCCTTCATTGCTGCCTTGGTAATGCCTGCATCTGAAGATGTGTGGCTGGTGGATTCAGGAGCATCTTTTCATATGACATCTCACAGAGAATGGTTCACAAAGTATGAACTGTATGCTGGTGGGAAGGTGTTCCTAGCAAGTGATTCAACACTGGAAATTGTTGGCCGAGGATGAGTCAGAATCCAGATCCTAGATGGTAGGATAAAGGGAATGAATGGAGTATTACACATCCCAGGTCTGGCTCAAAATTTACTTTCTATTAGTAAGCTTAATGATGTTGGTGTACAAGTTACTTTTGTGAATGGTGGTTGTAAGATGAATAGAGGTTCTATTGTACTGGCAAAGGGTGAACGCATTAGAACTCTGTATAGGTTAGATGCTAAACCAGTATGTTGTAATATTGTTTCTGTAAAATCTGAAAAAGCTACTATTGTAACACATGATGCAAACTCTATGGAAGTTAAACTTCCTATAGAGAAAACAATACTCTGGCATCATAGACTTGGTCACATAGGTGAAAAAGGTTTAAAAACCTTGAAAAACAAAAACCTGGTAGATGGGTTGATTGATTGTAATCTGGAGTTCAATTTCTGCAAACATTGTATATATGGAAAACAGAACCGTGTTTCTCTTTACTCTAGTTCTCATAAATCTTCTGGTGTTCTGGACTATGTACATTCTGATGTCTTCGGTCCAGTTGATGTTCCTTCTTTAGCTAAATCAAGACACTACGTATCGTTTATTGATAATTATTCAAGGAAGGCATTTGTATATTTTTTAAAAAATAAATCAGAAGTGTTCAGTCGCTTTAAAGAATTTAAAACTCTTGTGGAAAATCAGACTGGTAGAAAAATAAAATGCTTGAGAACAGATAATGGTGGTGAATATTGCAATGCGGATTTTAATAAATATTGTGTAGATCATGGTATAAAAAGGCATAAGACTTCACCTTATACTCCATAGCAAAATGGAGTTGCTGAAAGGTTGAATAGATCATTGATGGAGAAAGCAAGAAGTATGTTGAGTTATGCTAGTCTTGAACAAAGGTTCTGGGCTGAGGTAGTTGCTATAGCTTGTTACTTGTTGAACCGTTCTCCTACTTCAGCATTGGTTGATAAGACACCTATGGAAGCGTGGTCGAGAAAGAAGCCCTCTTTGAGACATCTTTGTGTCTTTGGCTGTGAGGCATATGCTCATATTCTTGAGGTAAAAAGGTCTAAGTTGGATTACAAGGTAGTCAAATGTATCTTTATTGGCTATGGAGTCAATGTTAAAGGGTACAAGCTTTGGAATCCTGAAATTGAAAAAGTAATTTACAGCAGGAATGCAATTTTCAGAGAGTTGAAACCTTTGGTTATTGATCCTCAGCCAGAGAAGATAGAAAATAAGAAAGAAAAGAGTGTTGTTAATATTCCTCTGACCCCTATAAAAGAGGAACAACAAACACCAAGTGTAGATGATTCAGAAGTGAGTTCAAGTAGCTCCAAAGATTCAGATCCAGAGTAAGAACCTGAACCTGCACCTCAACCATTGAGGTGGTCTACACGTGAAAGAAGACAACCAGATAGGTATGGATTTTCAGTACTTGATTCAAGTTGTGCCTATGCTTTACTTACTAATACTGATGAACCTAGGATTGTGAAAGAAGCTATTAGTTTATCTGATTCAGATTCTTGGTTGGAAGCCATGGATAATGAAATGTCATCATTGGAGAAGAATGGAACCTGGGATCTGGTGCCCTTGCCTGAAGGTAGAAAACTTGTGGGTTGTAAGTGGGTATTTAAAAAGAAATATGGTCCAGATGGTAGTGTTGATAAGTACAAGGCAAGACTAGTTGCTAAGGGGTATTCCCAAAAGGAAGGTATAGATTATGGAGAAATCTTTTCTCCTGTAGCTAAGCTGACATCTATTAGATTTCTGTTGTCACTTGCAGTAGCATATGATTTTGAAATTGAGCAGATGGATGTGACAACAACATTTCTTCATGGGGACCTTGAAGAAGAAATTTATATGTCCCAGCCAGAGCATTTTGTGGTAAAAGGTAAAGAACATCTGGTATGTAAACTTAAGAAGTCTCTTTATGGTTTGAAGCAATCTCCCAGAATGTGGTATCAAAAATTTGATACGTATGTTCTATCTTTAGGATATGTGAGATCTAAATCTGATCACTGTGTTTATTATAAAACTGATGGTGATCGAATTCTTATAATTGCACTATATGTGGATGACATGTTATTCATTGGCAGTGGTAAGGGAATGATCTCGGATTTAAAAGCTAAGTTGTCCTTGAAATTTGAAATGAAGAATCTGGGGGCAACAATGTTCATTCTGGGAATGGAAATCAAAAGGGATAAATCTAAGAGAAAGCTTTGGCTTAGCCAGAGAAAATATATTACCAATGTTCTTGATAAATTTAATATGTCTGATTCTAAACAACTAGTTGTTCCAGTTTTGCAGGGAATGAAACTATCTATTGAAGATTGTCCAGAATCTTTGAATGAAATTGACAACATGAAAAAAGTGCCTTATGCAAGTGCTGTTGGCAGTTTAATGTACGCAATGGTCTGTACCAGACCAAACATTGCCCAAGCAGTGGGAGTTTTGAGCCGCTTTATGGCGAATCCAAGTAGATCACATTGGAATGTTGTGAAAAGAGTTATGAGGTATTTCAAGGGAACTTCTGATTATACTATTTGCTATCATGGAAACTTAGTTGGATCTTAGAGGTCTATAAGCATTCAGGGTTATGTTGATTCTGATTGGGCAGGGGACATTGACAGTAGAAGATCTACCAATGGATATGTGTTCACGTTAAATGGTGGTGCTATCAGTTGGATGAGCAAGCGGCAGGCCATAGTCGCTTTGTCCACAACAGAGGCAGAGTACATGGCAGCTACTTGTGCATGCCAAGAAGCTGTTTGGCTGAAGAGGTTATGTTCTGATGTTGGTTTTAATGCAGGGCAGATACAAATACACTATGACAGTCAAAGTGCTATATGTTTGGCGAAGAATCCTACATTTCATGCTAGGACAAAACATATTGATGTCCAATATCACTTTGTTCGTGATATGGTGGAAGATAAGAAGGTGAATCTTGAAAAGATTGACACTTTGGAAAATGCCGCTGATGCCTTAACTAAACCAGTGAGCACGGCCAAGTTCAAATGGTGTTCAGATGAAATAGGTCTTCGGGCCCATAATTTTTAGTAATCAAATGAGGATTATGAGGTAGCAGTAATCTCTTCGACAAGTGGGAGATTGAAGAGACTTAATGTCTCAAATTACTGCTTGGAACCTATTTTCTTTCATGTTTCTTGTTCATCATTCAATCAGCAAAAGTTGAACTATCGACGACCTCTTGAACTTGGTTCATCGAGTTCAATGGTTCTGTTGGTTACCAAATCTGTAGAGGGTTTGCCAGCTCCAATGCATAGGTGGATTTGGCCAACAGATTACGGGAGGTTACATAAGCTGCCTCCCCTTCACTTCTGGTTCTGCCGCACCAAGGGGGGTATCCCTATGACAAAAGATGTAACATTGACTAGCTCAATGACAGAAAGATATAGCTTGACAGCAACAGGCAGAATACTCTCGTGTGTGGACCAAGATCTGCATGATAGATCACAAGGTGGGCAACATTCTTGGACATATATGTCTGGTTGGGTATGAGAGTATGCAGGGGGTTCCTAATCCTATTCCTACAACTAACAGGTGGAAGCGATGAAATGGGTGGACATAATGTCTTGGATGCAAGACAAGGGGTTTTGGCTCATAACTACTGACCCAGAAACAGACTGGTGCCTATCCATTGGGCAAGGAGTCAACTAGACGTATATAGTAGGTGGTTTGCAACTTTCACTCAAGTTTCAGGGGGTTTGAACTGATGCTTGCCTTACAAACATCACCCAAGAATGGGTATCTAACTGCCTCTACTTACAGATATCCCTGTTGACATGCAACCTTCCCCATACATTGACCTAAAACAATTTAATCCACTTCTTGAATGGAAGTTACAGATCAAGCATGCAGTATAGATATCTATACTCTAGAATCTATGAAACCCCTAGCAACCAGATTCAAAAGAAGGATGACATGCAGCAAATGGAGACAAGCAGATAGACACATGCAATAAGCATTTTTCATATAAATTAACACTGAAACTAAAAATATGTGCAAAATACATTCATGCTGCAACACATAAACTCCAAAATGGGATGGAACAACCAAGTTCATGCCCTGTTCTTCATTATTTACACAAAAAATGCCCAGGTCTTCAACAAGCTAAAATGAGTGACACAGTCTGCCTTTTATAGGAAAACCGTGTACTCAACGAATTAATTACAAGGTACATAAAAAATTTGCCAGATACAATGCATCAGAAAAATGGCACTCATAATAGTTAATGTAGCAGAGGGACAAGGAGGAGGGAACAGGTGAACTCAGGAGATGCGCCGCCACTCAGGGACATTCCTCATAAATCAGGTAGTTGAACTAGTCAACTCGACCCATGCCTCTCTGCACGATATGCCATTACTGTCTCACCTACCTGCAACCTTTGGAAATGTAGCCACAACAAACCTCAAGAGTTTTCCCACCCAAAAACAGTCGCAGATACTTGGGAAAAAACCCATGCTGTAGGTTCAAAACGTGGCCATCGATATGTCCTCCAGTCGCCGAGATCTAACGGCCCCAAAAACAATGAAAAGTCACCCACCAACTAAATCGTGCCATGTAGACACTTCAAGTTTCCATCGCTGGGTTTTCCGCTCCACCATTTGCTTTTCAAAAAGAGGACACACAGCGGCTTCTGTAGCATCAGCTATTGGGACAGGTGGCAACCTCTGCAGTCTCCCTTGAAACACTAAGACCCATTCTTTGAAACTTATGTAGAGGTAGCCACATGTCGAGCTCTGCGTTACTTTTTTAAACTGTGTCTTTAGACTGAAGTGGCCTCTGCAGGTGACACTTGTCACAACCCGCGGCACTTGAAACATGAGACACATAAAGAAACGGGGCCCACAACCTCCCGCTCACCAAACCTTGAAGAAAATAGAAACAACGTGGAGGCCGACACGTGTCGGCTTCCGCAGCAACCATAAGGGACACACAGCGCCTTCTGCCCCTGCATAGAAACTTAAAGAAACTTTAGCAAAGGCTGACACCTAGCAGGATCCACGAAGCTTAGAAACTTTAAGGCCCCATTTTGAAACTTATACAGAAGCTGACACATGTCATCATCCGTGGCACTTGAGACACTTCACTGGGACCCACCCTGCCATTACTTGCATTGCAGGAAACAAAATAGAAACTTACGCGGAAGCTAACACTTGTCAGCTTCCGCAGCAACTTAGAAACTTTTTGAAACTTTCCTGAAACATAAGCAGAGGCTGCCACTTGTCACTGTTGGCGCCACTCTCAGAAACTTAAAGGAAACTCTATAGAAACTTTGGCGGAAGCTAACACGTGGCGCCTTCCGCGCATAGTTAGAACTTTAAGGGGCCGCCTCCACTACTGACACGTGGCACGCTCTGCAGGAAGCATTCAAAAGCGAAGGCGTGGCAATAAACTGAGGCTCAACACATGGCGGTCCCATGGCTGTGGCACAATTTGACCCTTCTAGCCACACTTAGAAACATTTAAGACCCAGAAACTGTAGCCTGATAAGTAGTGACCTGATATGCATTTTTTTATGCATTTGACCCATTTTTTATCAATTTTCAGGGGCCAATGGAGATTTCTGACCCGCCACTGCAAATTCTAACCTGTACACAACTAATTTCTTACATTTTCACAACTGCAGAGGCTAAAAGTGTTGGAAATTTTGGACTTTTTGGGAAGGGGCCTGCATACTTAAATGTTTGAAACTTAAATGTTTATGCAAGCACCACCAGGGGCTCTGTCTGGGGACGCATGCCTCTTGCAGGCATGGCGAGAACCTCAGATCTCTGGGATGCAAACCAGTCCCCTATCCATTGGGCATAGAGTCATGAAGTTACAATGATCTGCATCACCAAACACATTATTTCAAAAATAAACATGGTGGCCCAGGGCCACCAAAAAGGAAAAACCAGAATTTTCCTTTGTCAAACACTTGATTTTCTTTTGATTTCTTCAAATGAAGCCTAAAAGAATTTAACTATCTACAGCAAGCTTCTTTGCAATTATTTGTGCTGCTGCTCCTTTCTTTTTCATTGACAAATCTACAACTAGCTTCATCAACATGCATTATCATGAGTTGTAGAATGTCATCATCATATGAGTCATTGATGTTGCTTGGGAAAATGACAGACTCATATGAAACAAATGAATCCGCATCAGAATTTTGCCCTTCTTAAAAAAATAAGAGCTCCTCTGTATCAAACATACAATATTCAGGCACAAGCAACATCTCATAATCAAATTTATCTTGATGAACATACAGATATCCATCATCATCATGCTCAACAGTTTTATCACTAAGGTCCACCTGAAATGTCTCAAGAGAAGGCAAAAATAACTCAGAATGCAGCCCTACACTGAAAGCTTTGTAGTTACCCATGCAATCAACATTACCCCCAACTGTATGAGCACACACATCTACAACTTGTTTGTCCACCTCTGAATAGTGACCCTATTCCTCTTCACAACTGCACTGATAATCAAAAGCAAATTTTTCAACCTCTACACTGTGAAGATGGTCAAAATCTTCAAAGAAACCCTCATATTTAACATCCAGATATATTTCATCATCTGAAAAGCTCACACATGCATCTGAATACTGACAATCACTAGCATATTCACTTTCCCTTGAAGCAATATCTTCTATATTCAGAGTGAAGCTCTACATATCCACCTCATATAAATAATTAGGAATAACTCGGATATGCCTATCACTGCAGGATGCAACTTCATGTATATCTTTCATTTCATCATTTGAAGAGTATCTTGCATCTGCAGGCCTTTCTTCTAGAGGCAGACAACAATCTTTGTCTTCATCATTATAGGACATGCCTACATTTTCTACAACATTTTCTTCATTCATCAGATCATGGCTGCACACATTGTTCTGAAATACATTTCCCTCTACACAATCATCTCTCAATGCACATGTTGGGAGAGCTGAAATATATTCACTTTGATAACTGTTTTTACAACTTGCAGCCATGAAGCCTACTGGCATTCCATATTTCTCATTGTTTTCTATATCTATAGCAAATTGGAAACCTTGGTGAAGGGTAGCTGGTTCTTTATCTCTTAATAAATAACTCATTTCTTCATCAAATGCAGCCAAATAAATTGTCAAGCACAATGCATTATTGGGTCTCATATATTCAATGATCTGCCTGAGCAATTTAATAAATCTAAGATTAAAGGCTGGAACCAATTCCTCATCTTCCCTTTGGATATTCATAAAATGTATGAACAATGAGGCCACATCAAACCTTTCACCAAACTGTTCTAGGAATGCAACTTCTAAATCTATCCATGAAGAAACTGAACAAACAGGTAGGTCTGAAAACCATATCCTAGCATCATCTTCCAATGACTGAACAAAGAGTCTCATTACTACATCTTCATCCTCTACCTCATAATCTTCTATTAAATTACAAAATTTTTGCAAATGTTTGTTTGCCGATTCAGAATCTAATCCACTATATCTTGGCAAACATTTCCTAATTTTATTGGGAATAATATTTGGGTAACCATATATCCTTGTGAAATCTAGGGCTTTATATCTTTCAATAAAAAATGGTCTTCTCTGAGAGCACAACCAGGTTTGCTGTTCTAAACTCTTTTTTTTTGAAAAGATGGAATACCTGGAAATATGTTGCAGCACTGATAGGTTCTTTCAACAGAGTTGCCACCTCTCACAGAGAGGATAGAATATCAACAAGGCACATTTATAATTCTGGATTCACCACGCCAGCAGAGCACCATATGGTTTTTCTTTGGATCTTGCTGCAACAGCTTCACTGGAAACTAGATTTTCCAGCCCTTAGGTTACTTGACTCTCTCTCTCCCTAGCAAAGTCACCAAAATCTATTGGTGACTCAGATGGGCCACAAATACATTCTTTTTTCATCAATCCTTCCCCAGTAGAGTCGCCAAAATCTGTCGGTTACCAAATCTGCAGAGGGTTTGCCAGCTCCAATGCACAAGCAGATTTGGCCAATAGATTATGGGAGGTTGCGTGAGCTACCTCCCCTTCACTTCTGGTTCTGCCGCACCAAGGGGGGTATCCCTATGACAAAAAATGTAACATTGACTAGCTCAATAATAGAAAGATATAGCTTGACAGCAACAGGCAGAATACTCTCATGTGTGGACCAAGATCTGCATGATAGATCACAAGGTGGGCAACATTCTTGGACATATATGTCTGGTTGGGTATGAGAGTATGCAGGGGGTTCCTAATCCTACTCCTACAACTAACAGGTGGAAGCGATGAAATGGGTGGACATAATGTCCTGGATGCAAGACAAGGGGTTTTGGCTCATAACTACTGACCCAAAAATAGACTGGTGCCTATCCATTGGGCAAGGAGTCAACTAGACATATATAGTAGGTGGTTTGCAACTTTCACTCAAGTTTCAGGGGGTTTGAACTGATGCTTGCCTTACAAACATCACCCAAGAATGGGTATCTAACTGCCTCTACTTACAGATATCCCTGCTGACATGCAACCTTCCCCATACATTGACCTAAAACAATTTAATCCACTTCTTGAATGGAAGTTACAGATCAAGCATGCAGTATAGATATCTATACTCTAGAATCTATGAAACCCTTAGCAACCAGATTCAAAAGAAGGATGACATGCAGCAAATGGAGACAAGCAAAT
Organism: Cunninghamia lanceolata; assembly: GCA_027924645.1. Taxonomy (NCBI): domain Eukaryota; kingdom Viridiplantae; phylum Streptophyta; class Pinopsida; order Cupressales; family Cupressaceae; genus Cunninghamia; species Cunninghamia lanceolata. The sequence goes on along the minus strand of BSBN01000671.1, from coordinate 2,589,147 downwards.
AGACACATGCAATAAGCATTTTTCATATAAATCAACACTGAAACTGAAAATATGTGCAAAATACATTCATGCTGCAACACATAAACTCCAAAATGGGATGGAACAACCAAGTTCATGCCCTGTTCTTCATTATTTACACAAAAAATGCCCAGGTCTTCAACAACCTAAAATGAGTGACACAGTCTGCCTTTTATAGCAAAACCGTGTACTCAACGAATTAATTACAAGGTACATAAAAAATTTGCCAGATACAATGCATCAGAAAAATGGCGCTCATAATAGTTAATGCAACAGAGGGACAAGGAGGAGGGAATAGGTGAACTCGAGAGATGCGCCACCGCTCAGGGACATTCCTCATAAATTAGGTAGTTGAACTAGTCAACTCGACCCATGCCTCTCTGCACGATATGCCATTACTGTCTCACCTACCTGCAACCTTTGGAAATGCAGCCACAGCAAACCTCAAGAGTTTTCCCGCCCAAAAACAGTTGCAGATACTCAAGAAAAAACCCACGCTGCAGGTTCAAAACGTGGCCATCGATATGTCCTCCAGTCACCGAGATCTAACGGCCCCAAAAATAATGAAAAGTCACCCACCAACTAAATCGTGCCATGTAGGCACTTCAAGTTTCCATCGCTAGGTTTTCCGCTCCACCATTTGCTTTTCAAAAAGAGGACACACGGTGGCTTCCGCAGCATTGGCTATCGAGATAGGTGGCAACCTCCGCGGTCTTCCTTGAAACACTAAGACCCATTCTTATGAAACTTATGCGGAGGCAGCCACGTGTCAAGCTCCGCGTTACTTTTTTAAACTGTGTCTTTAGACTGAAGTGGCCTCTACAGGTGACACTTGTCACAACCCGCGGCACTTGAAACATGAGACACATAAAGAAACGGGGCCCACAACCTCCCACTCGCCAAACCTTGAAGAAAATAGAAACAACGCGGAGGTCGACACGTGTCAGCTTCCGCAGCAACCATAAGGGACACACAGCACCTTCTGCCCTTGCATAGAAACTTAAAGAAACTTCAGTGGAGGTTGACACCTGGCGGGATCTGTGAAGCTTAGAAACTTTAAGGCCCCATTTTGAAACTTATGTGGAAGCTGACACATGTCATCATCCGCGGCACTTGAGACACTTCACTGGGACCCACCCCACTATTACTTGCATTGTAGGAAACAAAATAAAAACTTACGTGGAAGCTGACACTTGTCAGCGTCTGCAGCAACTTAGAAACTTTTTGAAACTTTCCTGAAACATAAGCGGAGGCTGCCACTTGTCATCATCCGTGCACTCTCAGAAACTTAAAGGAAACTCTATAGAAACTTTGGTGGAAGCCGACATGTGGCGCCTTCTGCGCATAGTTGGAACTTTAAGGGGCCACCTCCACTGCTGACACGTAGCACGCTCCGCGAGAAGCATTCAAAAGCAAAGGCGTGGCAATAAACTGAGGCTCAACACATGGCGGTCCCATGGCTGTGGCACAATTTGACCCTTCTAGCCACACTTAGAAACATTTAAGACCCAGAAACTATAGCCTGATAAGCAGTGACCCGATATGCATTTTTTTTATGCATTTGACCCATTTTTTATCAATTTTTAGGGGCCGATGGAGATTTTTGACCTGCCACTGCAAATTCTAACCTGCACACAACTGATTTCTTGCATCTTCACAACTACAGAGGCCAAAAGTATTGGAAACTTTGGACTTTTTGGGAAGGGGCCTGCATACTTAAATGTTTGAAACTTGAATGTTTATGCAGGCACCACCAGGTTCAATCGCTATCCATTGGTTACTTCGTTGAAGGCTTGAACTATTCATCGGGTTCAATGGTTCATTGAACTATTCATTGGGTTCAAGGTTCAATGTTGAAACTCGGGTTCAATGGTTCATTGAACTATTCGGTGGTTCCACAAGTTCAATGGTTCAGTGAACTGTTTGTTGTTTCCACAGGTTCAATGGTTCAACCATTGGTTCGAGGTTCAATGGTTCAACTGATGGTTCAATGGTTCCACAGGTTCAATGGTTTAATCGATGGAGATTGAATGTTTGGACATCAGTAAGAAAATTATCATCGGCGAAGTTTAGAGATATCTCTCCGATTGCCAGTATCTTTTCGATGGACGGTGAATGGTAAACCCGTTGGTTTTGTCAACATATGTGTCGACAATCTATATTCTTTTGGGCGTGTATATATATTACTATTATGCCCGATGTTCAATGCATGTGGGATTAATCATCTCACTGGAATGCGAACTGTCAAAAGGTAGCTACGCAACAGTTGTGATAGCGATGCCGAGTCAGTTGAAACGAGCAGTTAGGGTAGAAGTGAAAACGGTTCTTGTTCTTGAAGACTGTGGTTTCTATACAGATTTGGTGAGCTCGTCATAGATGATGAAGAGATTCGATTATATAGTTTTATTCTGTAAATACACAAATGAAATAAAATAGTTTGGTGTAATTGTCCAAGGATCGATACCTAAGCAAAAGAGCAGGGATCTTTATTGTAACTATTCTGTTTACTGTAATAAAGATAGTGTCTCTTGTGGTGGTGGGTTTTTTTACCCGAAAGGGTTTTCCCATGTAAATCTGTTGTCATTCTTTGTTGTCTGAAATGTTTATTCTATTTTTCTGGTGTGTTTATCTGTAGTTTTTAAAATTGAAATTTACCTGTCTGCATTATCCCCTTTGAATTAACATTAGGGAAGTTGTATTCCGCACCTGTGCTTTCCTTACAATCTTGAGAGATATAAATTTTAGCATTCTTACAAGATTCTACAATGTCAAAAGAACTAGAAACAACATCTCTAGAGCATGAAGTGGAAGTGGAAGTTACCTCAACAGACATGGCTTTAGGAATATCAACTTCTATCTTCTTGGAACTGGTACTAGCATGCCTTGACAAAATATACTTCGAGGTAAAAGAAAAATTACTAGACCGACCCTTAGAATCCTACCTGTTTGGTTCCTATTGTCCTCTAGTGAAGACTGCACAACTGGGGTTATCTAATTCAGTGTGCACGCCCTCTTCCGAATCTAAATCAAATTCATATTGAATGTAGTTGACACTAACATCCCCAGATTGAATAGGTTCTTCCTCCACAAATGGCTCTTTTGTATACTCATTCATTGAAAGCATATGCATAAACCTTGCCATCTCAGGACAAAATGCACCATCATGGTCAATGGTAAGATGGAATTTGCACACCATATGATTCCTTCTACTAGTGGAAGGACCATTTTCAATAGCCAACCTTTGAGTAGGTACAGTCAAGGATAAAGGTTTGTTATAGTTCCCTTGTTGGCCATGATCCTTTATGGGTATATCCTAATAGAAAGGCTGTCGAAGGCCCTTTTACATTTACCTCTTCAAAGTGATGATGCCATTAGCTAGTCTCTGAATCAATGGATCATAGAATTAATAGATGAAGGCTTTCCCATTTGTAACTCCTTCCACTTATTAGGAGTTATCAGATCATCTTCTATAAAGATGGCCATTGTTTAGGTTGTTGCTAGATTAGCATCACCTTCTCTTTTTATGGGGAAACTGACATCAGGAGGGAGAGTATTGATAAAGAAACACTTTAACAAACCATCACCAGGTCTCACATTAGCAAGGATTCTATTCACAACCTTATTGAATTTTGCTACAAATTCCCTCATGTGTTCTTAAATCTCCTTCTTCATGGAAGGAAACTGGCCTACTAATGTATGCTCATTGTCAGCCATTTTGAATCTATCTTTGAAACATTGTCTCATGGATCCCCAATCTCTAATAGAGGTATTAGCTAAGTGATAGAACCATTCTATTGTAGCATCAGTAAGAGACTCAACAAACAACCTTACAAACACATCCTCATGTTGGACCCCCAGAATGGAATAAGCAGCAAAGAAGGCGTTGATATGCTCATTTGGGGTAACTTTTCCATCTCCCCTGTGTTAGTGTAGGTTTTTTTATTTTCCTTAGGGATATTTCTTTTTCTTTCACATTATTAAGCTTGCTTAGGTTTAATAGGCGTGGTTAATATGAGGACACGTGGCAAAATACATTAGCTACATGTGTAACTCTCTCCAACACATGGGTAGTTGAGTTACACACCTTCTTTTGACTTGTTGTACAACCTCTCATAAACAATATTATGTCTTTACCTGAGTAGGTTACAGGGTAGTTGGAGTTATCACACTCTTTTGGCTTTATGTGCCAGCTCCTTTCTGTCTTTACTTGAGGAGGTTATGCCACATGGTTTTTCATTTACCAAGTAGGTAAAACCTCCCACCTATTATGGGTAGTGGGAGTTAATGTACATCTTGGATGTATATGCCCTATTTTTGCTATATATATAGCTCTCTACTCTCACCTTCACTAGTTCAATACCAGTTCAGTGAAATCTCTGTGAGAGTATCGAAAGTATTCTCAAATTCTCTTGCTTTGTCTCAATTTTTCTCTTTTTAGATTCTATCTCCATTCTACTATTTTGATGTTTGATCATTTGTCGACTAGAGTGTATGTGATCTACGACCAATAACAGATCCTGGCTTGGTTCTTGCTTCTAGCAAAATCTAACACCCTGAACTTAGGTATTATCTTACCTGACCCTCTAGGCAAGTCATGCAGTTGCAACCCTAATCTTAGAGGACCTATAGTTGCTCCCCAAGGTATAGGGAGTGGCTGAGCCATATTAACTGGGTTATGGATTAGGAAGTTAACTTGCAAGGGTAAGATAGTTCCATCAAGGATGAGAGCTTGACAAGAGGGACTAGAGGTATCTCTTTGTGAAGGAGAAGCAAATGGTCTAATGAAAGACTTGGGTCTGCGAGTAGGGGGAAAGCAACAAAATCTAAAGATTACAACAAATCAAAATCTGAATCAACAATACCCTTTCTTCTATCACCCCTAGTATATCTCTTTGAAGCCATTTTTCACAAAAGTAGAAAATTAAAACTACGGAGTTGCCAACCACTTACTAGTTATTATGAGGACAGTTTTGCTGATTGTGCACTTGATTTCTCAATCTATTTGGAGGGACTACTTGTATTTGAAGAGGTTTGTCCCTTCTGGGCACTGTAACTATGTCTTCTATGAGGATAATGTTTTGTGCTTCACCAAAGCATCTTAAATTTTCCCTTATAATATCTCCAAGTTCTTCCTCTTCTTTGAGCACTTTGTTAACTTGGTGATATTGTTGATTTGTTCTCCTATTTTTCTAGGCCAAAACACGTAGGCCAGTTATGATATCCTCTAGGTCACTAGTAAGCCAATCTATGTTAGGCTAAAGGACTGGCATAATTCTTCCATAGAGAACCATAAATAAAAGCAACTCATAATATATATATAGTCCCCAGTAGAGTCACCAAAAATCTATTGGTATACAAATTTTGTCACCTAACTCTATATTCTCACACCTAAACAAGTGACAACTAGACAAATAGTTGAACTGATTGTAATGATAATTTGTAACAATTCTCTTCTTATTTTACAAGGTGCAACTACTTTCAAATGATATACAAAGAATGGAAATATGGTATGCTTTTCCTAGAAAGTAGAAAAGGTGGTGCTTTAAACCAAAAAGCATAAAAAGGTAATAAATCCCAATATAATCTGATTCCAAAGAAGCACAAAGACTTCGATGACTATAATCTTAATCACACTATTAAAGAATCACATCAATTATCATACAAAACACCACTGCTAACCATTCATCGAAAGATAAATATCCATAGTAATGAGAAAGAATAAAATTATCTAATCACTCTAACACATAATTGATAATCAACAAACTAGTACCATATTCAACATAAGAAGAATAAGTATTCAATAACCATAATGCAAAGTTTATGATCATTGAATTCCACTGTACCAACTTCAATTCATATATTCAAAGCAACTGAAAAGTAACAACACATCAATATTGATCTCTTATCAAAACAAAGTTTGCCAAAAGATCCTAAACATCGACAGGCTTATAGAATTTATAGCCTTGTCACCATAACTGTCCTTAGAAATAATAAGGGCTTATTGGGGATAGCCAATATAAAGATGTTTTAAAATAAACATAATTTTAAAGAGAGCTCTCCAGAGCCAATAGTTTACTTGCAAGAAATAAAATTAGATCATATGAAAAATTCATTAGTTGACAATTGTCACATCTTCAACAAGTGCCACCTCCCTTTGCATGGCTTCTTTCTCTTTACTTTGTCCATCTCCTGAAGATGAATTGATCTGTGTTGCTAGAGTCACCAATGCCTATAATTTCACCTTATAAGTTTAGTACCTACCAATGACTGATGTTAACATCTTTCCACTTGGACTACTAGTGATATTGGACCAAAGCTTCCATTTACTTATCATCCAATCATCTTTCATGATTTTTTTATGGATCTCATCAATTTCACTTTTGAAGGTTCTAAGATAGGTGGTTGTTCTTCAAAGTTTTCCAATTGACTCCCCAGTGACTGTATTAGTGGCCATAATCTCCTCATTAACTTTTTTCTTGAAATTTTTCTTTATCTATTTGACCTCAAGCAATTTATCATCATCTTTGTCAAAGGAATCTATCTCCAAAATTGCAAAATTAGTTTTGAGATCTCTTAGATCAGTGAAAAGATGAGTTAATGTATTCTTCATTTCTTCTTCTACTCCTCTTAGCATAGTCATTTTCCACTTGGGTGTATCTAGCCACACTGTAAATTCATTCTTGTTGGGGTCATTCAAGATCATTTTAGCTATAAGAATGTTAATTTCAATATTGATCATTTCCTAAACTTCTTTAGAAACCATAAAAAGACTGATGTTACCCTTCCAAAAAATTTGTGGCTCCACGATCAATGCTTCCCTTTTGCTAGAAATAGAGGTGTACAACTTTGCAGCTTCCTTAATATATAGTAAACCATCAATGGTGATCTTCTCCACCCATTACTCAATAGCACTACCCAAGGCTTGGCACCATTTGATTTGTTGCAACAAATTGGGGTCTAGTCCATCTACATCTATGCTAGGCATATCATTCCAATGTTGAGTAGTAATTCTCAAGATAGATTGAACAAATGAAGTCAAAGATCTCACTTGAGGATGTAATTTGAGGTTCTCTTGTTTCTTATTCTTGATTCTTTTGGATAAGGTGCTCACAGAGAACTTAGCATCATAGATTTCACCTTCAACTGGTGGAAGGCCCCATATGAACATGGCTCATATTAAAGTTAACTTCAGTAACTTTGTCTTCATTTTTATCACCTACATGATCTGTAATTTCTAGAATATGATGTCCTCTAGAAGGATCTACCACCATTATAGACATTCTCTAAGCCCTCTTGGGCTTATGTGTATCTTACAACAATTTGGCCACAATGTCTATGTTTGAATCTAGCATAGGTGCATATCTCTTCTTCTTCTCAACAACCTTCTTTAGACATGAGGGGGAGGTAGGAACACTAGCATTGACATTGGCATTCAAAAATAGCACCATCTAACTACATAGGAGTACTTTGTCTTGAAGGATCATTCAAACTAGGAGAATTAGGATTACCAAATAAAGAATGAAAAACATTATCATCACCAATTTGATTAAAAATCAAAGAATCACTATCAGGCACCAAAGGGGGGGAAGGAGGCACATGGTCTACTTACAACTGTCGTAAAGCATCCAATCTCTTTTTCTTTTTAATTCTCACAGGCATAGGCTAGCCATCTTGCTCATAGGTGGTCTTCAACCTTCTATTATATTTAGGTTGCTCTCCATCTCCACCCAATTGTGAGCCTACTCTATGAAGAGTTGTATCCAAACTTGATGTACTTCTGGGTGTGTGAGGTGTTTGAGAGTTACTTTGTTCTTTTGCAGCAGATTCTTTTAGTGTTGAAGACCTAGCATGCTCTGTGAATTTCTTATTAATCCACCTTTTAATTCTTCTTAACACATGGAAAGAATGAACCATAATATCGGTGACTTCCTTCTCTGACTAGCATACCTAAGGCAAGGGATGTGCAACAACATTATGATAACCTTCATCCAAAATATCCGCATTATCATCTATACCTTCTGAGACTTGTAATGGCAATTCAAGAGCCCAGACTTGGTTGATTGTTAACCTCATCCAATTTATTCTTTGAACTTCCCTTTCATCCACACAATCTTCCTAGTAGTCCTCAAGATGAGGCTTATGTAGATATAGGCCACCCCCATGCATATTCATTTTCACAATTTTTTTTTGGTCAAAGGCTGGTCTCATAGGCAGTGAATAAAGATTATACTCAGCCAATAATTTCTATATGCTTCAGGCATTGTCATTACTTTTGCAAGAAAATAAACACAGAGACACAAGACAGGAATATCCTTTCTTCTTCATGGCATGGTACCTTATATTTACAGTCACCATTTGGAAGCAAACTTCAAATAACACCAAAATATCTGAAGGATACCTTGGCAATTTCAATGGGGCATTTTCAAAACCCATAATTCTTAAATAAGAAAAATGATAAAACTGAATATAAAAATTGCCAAAATTACTTACCAACGTGGTTGCTTCAACAGAGATACTCTTCTCTAAATAACCTTCGATCTCCTTTGCAAAGAGAATGAGGAAAGCATCATTTACCCTACAAAAATCTCTCATTCTGATATCCTTTTTGTAGCTACAAGAAATAATGATACACATGTGTGTCTGGAGTAAGAGACCCTTGGGTTCCCAAACTAGTCCAGACAACCTCTTTACTGGCTAGAATGTACACCAAAAGAGAACACATATGAAAAGTCACCTTTTGCTGAATGTTCACTAGTTGTCCGTGCATGTGTTCGCTTATCAATTTGGCCTAGTCTATGTGTTGAAACTCACTACAAATGAGTAAAATGAATTGGCACATCCAGTATTCGAAAGAGTCAGATTCAACACTCCCAATTATATGATGTAATAGAGCAATCATATTTGAGATTTCCTCTTTAAAGTGGCCTCTTTTAAAACTGGTAGGGAGTCTAGACTTCCTTTTCCTCTTGAGCTTCAACCAACTTTTGGCAATATGACTTTGACACTAGTATTTCTTATCCTAGAAAAATCTCTAGCCAGTAGTGACAGACACATCAACAAATTCCTCATAATCTAGAAATTTCAAAGCATGTGACACAGCTTCCAAACTAATTCTTGTTATCATAGATCCATTAGAGGCTTGTATCTCTTGTGAATCAAGATAGTAATTCTATGCACATGCAACAATTAAATCTGGACAAAGCACAGTAGGTGGGAAACCTACATCTCGATCTAACCCACTGCTTACAATTTTCTCTACAAGGGACGACCTAGTTTCTTATTGCATTCACTCCCAGAAATCTTCTAAATCCACATGACTAAGGTCTGTATCCCTTACATTCAATAGACCATCCTCAACAACAGAGAGAATTGGGAACCCTTGGAATTTATATTTCATCTTGACTTGCTTGAGAAACTAGAAAGTAAACAATTTTGAACTAGTCAAAGGCACAAAAGAGGTTTGCAGGACATTTGGGGAAAACTGGCTATCTAGACTCATGAAAGAAAATTTGTTCTTCCCAGTCCAAATGAATCACAATTACAAATTGTCACAGTAAGGGGGATGAGGAGGAAATCTAATTATTCTGACCTGTTTGTGAAGAATTCTATGAATTCTCCATCAATGGTGGGACTGGAAGCTCCTTCAACATATTCTCCTTCGCAATGCAAAAATGAGGTTTTTCCTTACAAGGTGATGAATTTAGCCAAGGCCCATATCAAAACATATTTAATTCTTCATAAATTGCATTTATTCCTTGCAGCAAACTATACTTCAAAATTCATAAATGGCCCCATTTATTGCTCTCCAAAATATGTGCGAAGACCTTTCCCAACATTCCAAATTTATGACAGACTGACAGGTGTCACTTCTTTGTACACCTCAATAACTCAAAGAATGATGCTTCAGGAGCAATGGATACTTTCAATTGGGGCATCAAATATTTTTTGAACAAATGAACTAACCAACTGAAAGATAAATCTTAAGACATTTCCTTCGTGAGGAGTCAAGGAATCAGGAGGTTCAAGAACTTTGGAACTTGCTAACTGAGATACAAAATGGCATGGGATCACCGACTACATATAAAAATGGTTAAGGAGTCATGACTTCAAAGGAAGGCACAAATAATAAAGAATAAGGGCGGGTCAATGACTTAACATATGAATGGCTTAGAAAAATCAAAATGGGGGTAACACATGTAAAAATCTTGGTATCATTGTGTTGATGAACTGTTGCATCTTATACTTTCTATTCTCTAACTAATTGAATATGATCTACAAAGGAATGTTAGAAATGGAGGTGCAAACCACACAATAGAAACTGATTCAAATCTTATTTATATCCTTTAAACAATGTAGAATCAATGGAGATTGCAATAGAAATAAAACCCACTACACATAAATAGCATGCATTAAGAACTGAACACATAACATGGTATCTAATGTGGAGAAAACTCTTTCAGGTTAAAAAACTCCACCATGAAAAGAGGCTCCAAATTGTATTATCTTCAAATATGAGATTACAATACATGCACTTCCTCTGTTTCTTCAGTCTTCAATCCAATGGTGCATGTTACTCTCAAATATAATAGAAGCATAGTACAAATATCCTTATAAAAGGGAGTTGCCTTCTAGGGTAAGAAAAATGACATAATATCAATCATCAGATCTGTGACCTAATGAGGAACGGTCCCAATTTACAATGATAAAATATAAATAAAATGTTGTTTGAGGGGTGTTACCCCCGAACCCCTGCCGGGGCATGTGGACCCTTGACCCCCTGCCGAGTGATGACCCCCCAGACCCCTCGTAGGGGGGAAACCCCCCATGCAAGCCCCCATTGCATTTGAATTAACATCAAGGACTGGATATAAACATGTAGCTAAAACAAGACCACTGTTGGTGAAAGCTTTCATCCCTTAGAGTGATTTACAAACAATATTAAGAGTAATTAATTGCATAGGATTTACAAGGTTGATGGCACCTTAATCCTAACAATGAAATGGTTAAGTTTTAATATATGTTGATTCACCCCCCGCCCCTCTCAGCACTCTGTGTGTTTAACAATTGGTATCAAAGCTAAGTTCCTTTAAGAATCCTAATACTAAGATAGGTCCTACACTTGAACACATAGAATCTAAAATTGTGGATAATGAATTATTTGTTCCAGAACTAGATCTAGAAGCTATGGAACCTGATGGTTGGGAATTCAACCTAGATGATGCTAACCTTGAAGGAGAACTGAACACATAACATGGTATGTAACATGGAGAAAATCCTTTCGGGTTAAAAAACTCCACCATGAAAAGAGGCTCCAAGTTGTATTATCTTCAAATATGAGATTACAATACATGTACTTCCTCTGCTTTTTCAGTCTTCAATCCAGCAGTGCATGTTACTCTCAAATATGATAAAAGCATAGTACAAATATCCTTATAAAAGGGAGTTGCCTTCTAGGGCAAGAAAATTGACATAATATCGATTGTCAAATCTATGACCTAATGAGGAACGGTCAAAATTTACAATGATAAAATATAAATAAAATGTTGTTTGAGGGACGCTACCCCCGAACCTCTGCCAGGGCGCGTGGCCCCCTGACCCCTTGCTAGGGGATGACCCCTCGTAAGGGAGAAACCCCCCATGCGAGCCCCCGTCACAGACAAATTAACATCAAGGACTAGATATAAACATGTAGCTAAAACAAGACCATTGTTGGTGAAAGATTTCATCCCTTAGGGTGATTTACATACAATATTAGGAGTAATTAATTGCATAGGATTTACAAGGTTGATGGCACCTTAATCCTAACAATGAAATGGTTAAGTTTTAATATATGTTGATTTACCCCCGCCCCTCTCAGCACTCTGTGTTCAACAATTGGTATCAAAGCTAAGTTTCTTTAAGAAGCCTAATAGCTAAGATAGGTCCTACACTTGAACACATGGAATCTGAAGTTGTGGATAATGATTTATTTGTTCCAGAACTAGATCAAGAAGCCATGGAACCTGATGATTAGGACCTCAACCTAGTGTTGGCAAGAGATACATTGGAGCTTCTTGATTGTTGTCATTGATGGTAACAAAGGTTATCCCACACATCCGCAATGCATGATAAGTCCTCACTGGAAGTTAGATTGAAGAAGTGTTGAGTTTTGGTAAGCAAGAATAGAGAAGTTAGTAAGGTCCGACAGACAGGTCCGAATCTCTCAGTAGAAGTATCCCAGTGAAGTATGGATTTGGGGAAGTCAAGAGGAGTATCTTGACTGATAGATTCCAAGGTTTGAGCCTCCAGTGTGGAAAGGATAAAGAGATATGAATGCTTGAGTGTCAGGTTCCCAAGTGACAGTGTGAACAGAGGAAGAACTGACTGGCTGAACATCAGACATTATTCCAGATGTGTTACTGATGTTGGTAAAGGTTATGAAGGCATAAATTATGTTTGGCCAACATGATTGATGATTTCCACAAGTATATCCTTGATCCGCATTACTTGGTAAGCAAGGATTCAGCTGACAGATCAGAGTTTAGGTAAAATATTGACTATTCCAGGTGCCGACTAAAAAGGTGATGAAATCACTTGTGCGGATATATATACAAGATAGATTTAGTTATGAGAAGTGTTGTGTGTTGTGAAAGTGTGTGAAGAAAAGAAGGAGAGCCAAATAAAAGTAGAAAGGAAGGTCCAGTATGTGAAAGAAGTGCAGCACAAAAGAAGAGGAAAAATGAAGTGCAACAGATCAGTATACAGAGCCTAACCAGAACTGAACTACAACATATGTTGATGCTCCTTATCAGTTCAAGTATTGTATTACACTCTTTATAATTTGTAGACAGTGTGTCTCTTATAGGCAGTGTGCCTCTTGTGAGCAGTGTGCTCGGGCAGTGAGCCCTAATTGGCAAGTGCCATTTTGTAATCCTATTCTTCTAACAGAGAATACAATCTTGGGTTAATCACCCTGTGGTTTTCTCCCTTAACAGGGTTTCCACATCAAAAATATTATGTCATGTGTATTTCCATTTCATGGTTATGTTTGCTTGTTTGATGCTACACTAATTATTAAGAAAGTTTAGAAAGTAGAAATAATTAAGATAACTGATTCAACCCCCCTCTCAGTTATCAACAATTGGTATCAGAGCTAAGTTCCTCCTAACAGAACTCTAACAACTTGAGGAAGATCTGGGAATTCAAATGGATGCATATGGTTTAAGAGAGCAACTGAAGACTGCCCTTGATGATCATGAACAGTCAAACTCTGAAGTCAATGAGTTAAAGGAAAGACTCAAATAAGCTGATGATTTCATGAGAGAACTAAAACACAAATTAAGTCTATGAAAAAGAGAAAGGAGCTACTTCAGCAATTAGCAAATCAAAGTGAAGCCAATGATACAAATGAAGATCTGAAGGAGAAAACTAAGTTATGTGAAAAGCTATCAAAAGAAATCATTATGGTAAGACATGAAATGGAATCAGGAGTTATAAAGTTTACCCAAGAGATTGAAGAGAAAAGAAAAACTGAAGATAATCTAAGACAATCTCTCAAGGAGAAATCAGAAGATTGCCACAAGATGGATAGAATTATCAGACATCTTGAATCTGATCTTGAAGATGCTAAAGATAATGAAGAAAAACTTGAGGATCAAATTGTCTCTCTCAAAAGGGATCTTCAAACAACAAATGAATATAAAGAGAAATTCAAGATAAGTTCTGCCCAACTTGAAGTTCTTCTTGAAAGCCAAAAAAGGGTAGATGACAAGTGTGGTTTGGGATATGAGAAAGAAGAAAGCTCCGGATCCGGTCAGAAGAATTTTAGATCAGAAAATCCAAGGAACAGGCCTAGAAGTCTTCCGGTAAGGCAGCCTAATGCTCAAAGATATCCATCCTTCAATGGATACTGCCACAACTGCAATAACTTTGGTCATAAAGCTAATCAGTGCAAAAGGAGAATGAATCAAACTAATACATCCTTCTCTGGATAGTGCTTCAACTACAAAAGGTATGGTCACAAATCTCATGAATGCAGAAATATGCAAATGAACAATTCATTCAATGGTAGATGCTTTGCATGCAATAGAATGGGTCATATGGCTAATCAATGTAGATCAAGAGGATATCAATCAAATATGCAAAGAAATGTTGTTTGCCAAATTTGCAATAGATCCGGTCATATAGCAAAATTCTGTAGAAGCAAGAATCAAGATAAAAGAGGTCCGGTATATTATAATCAGAATCAAGATAAGGGAAAACAAAAAGTAAATGCGAATGAAGTTCAAAGTGAGATGAACAAGATTTGGGTGAAGAAAAGTATAGAGAATGTAGGGGATGGATCCGCACTAGACTCTGGTGCTAATATTCTTTCTAAAAATTAAAAGGTGAGCTCTGCCTCAGGGGGAGACACAAAGAAAACCTTGATCCCCCAACCAGTCAATTGGTGCCGGAACTGGCATAAGGAGAGTTGCGGATTAAAAAGGGCTCATAAGAGAAACATCTAAAAGGGGTATGGTAAAGTTTTGAGAGATCCGAAAGAAAATTTGTAGAATCAAATCCTTCCAGAATTGATCCGGTAAAATAGTCTTCCGGTAAAAATAGATTCTTTCCAAGTTTGGTCTGGTATGATTCAAACTATGGTATATTGATCTACAGATAGATCAAATGACTAATGAAAGGAAGATAGATTATCACTACTCTCCTAGAATAACTTAAAAATCTGTCTCAGTGATCTGGAAAAGTTTTTTTTTTCTCTGAATAAGGTAAACAAGGCTAACCGGAATGAATTAGGTTGCGCATTTATTGCAGAATGAAAATTAGGACTTCTCAGAAATAAAAGAGTTCATTCTCTCATCATTTGTACACTCACATTTGAATAAAAGAGAAAAGGAGCTCTGCAACTACTTCTCCCTAAGATCAAGATGATTCTTCATATAGCTCAATCTGGATTTCATCGTGTGTGCCCTAAACAGCGTAAAAGGTATTCTTCGTTCTTGATATCTCTCAGTAAGATTCCTTGATGATGGCTACTCCAAATATAGTAAAGATTTCTGATAGACCTTGCCCCATATTTAAGAAACATCCATACAAATCCTTGGAGGTAGATCCCCTAGGAGCCTTCTCTAGTGTTCCGCATGGTGTTTTGCACATAGAAGATACTAGGGTTTACATACACGCAAATGTTGAAGAGTTTGGGGAATTCAAACTAAGAGATATCTATCACAAACAATTGATAGACGATGCTTTTGAGCTTAAACCAGAATATAAGGGCATCTAAGAGAAACATTTTGATCAGTTCATTCATTTCCCATGCTTTGAAGAAGATGAATGGGTCCGGTATGTGTTGAGTAGGGTACATTACAACTTTCTATTGCTTAACAGACCTTGCAAAATCACCAAGGAAGCAATTAGGGCAGTAACTGGTTTACACTCCTCCGGAGGAATACCTGTCCTCAAATCTGTCAAAAACAACATTGTAACTGAGGCCACTGGATCAAAATTTGATAAGAGGGCAATGACCATTGAAGATATTACTGACCCAAATATCAAGTTTGCATCTATGATAATAGGATACAAGATATATCACTCCAGTAGGGAGAATTCAGTATCCAGAACTGCAGTATATACTGCCAATGAGATGCTGAGAAAGAATGTAAAATATGATCTCTGTAAACTTCTTTTGAGCTAATTAATGGAAAACATACAGAAGATCAAAAAGGACAAGAAGAACTCCTTTAAATATGGTGGACTAATATTATGCCTATTTTTCTACTTCATGAATGAGCTGCCCGGATCAAATGGATGGGCATGGCAAAATGACAAACCGGTAGCAATTTAGATCAGAGATTACTTGCATGAACTTGGGGATGCTAAGGCAAGGAATACAGCTTTGTGGGGTTACTTCAAGCACTTTCAAAATACAATGCAAGTCAGAGAAAGAATCCCCAAATCAGTAGTTGAGAAATACAAGGATACAGTGTGCTTCATGTTAGACACTGATCAATGCCTAATGGAGGCAGTAGAGCCAAGCACAGTCTGGATCATGCCTATGGGGTATGAAGTCAATGAACAAATTGTAGAGCTGCATGTTCAACACATGCTCAGTCAGCCAAAGGACCCAAAAGCAGAAAGATTTGGAACCTTTGAAGAACTAAGTGTGAAAATTCATATAGAGCTAAGGCAGCCAGAGATCAAGAGGAAAGTGAGAAAAGAAGTAGAAGATGTTGCCAAAGGCTTTGGCATCTCAAAGGAGGCACTTGATGCCAACAGGAAAAAGATGGAAAGGTCTGAGGAAGAGAAGAAGGCAGAAAAGAAAAATGAGGAAAGTGCTCTGGCAAAACCTTCCACCCGGACCAGATCATCAAAGAGATCTGCACCTATCACTACCAAAGGCTCAAGGACATCAGAACCAGAAGCACAATCATCCAGCAAAGGAGAGAAAAGAACAAAGATAAAAGCTACAAGAGCTTATGCCAGTCAAAGGGATGAAGAGGAGACTGAATCTGATGAAGAAATCAGGAAAATGAAGAAAAAGAAGAAAACATCCGGTCAACCCTCTACTGGATAGAAGGAAGAAGAAAAGATAGAGGAATATGTTGAAAAACCCACTCTTCACATTGATGACATAATCAAATTAGTCACAGTGGATGGAAATCTTTAGCCAATGGTTGAGTTCTATGATGATTATGGTGAAGCAGATCAGAAAAATATTGCAAGATGCCATAGTCAGGTATCTAAATATCTACAACAAAGCATTTATTGAAATTATATCTCTGATCCCTAAAAGCTTGGAGAAGGAACTAGAAACAAGAAAGAACAATGCCCAAGCTAAAGACCTAGAAATCCAGGAACAAATAGCAATTCAGCTATATCCTTCAATCGACCCCAAGACAATGAATATGGTATTCAAAGATTGTAAGGATGAGTTCAAAAGCAAAGCAAGGATGAATCAACTTATGCTTGGTGAGACTGACAAGGTAGCCAAGGACACATAAGAGATCCTTTGGAAGGCCTTCAAAAGATTTAATCTTCCTATTATAGAGGACTTGGGTACTGACCCCTCGACCACAAGTGTTGCAGAAGAGTCTACTAAGAAAATAATAGAAGAGGTAATGAATACCGGTGCAGAAACAGCTAAGGACTTGGAATCCTTTACTCCGGAAGAGGTGGCCCATGAATAGACCAACATCACTCCTTTAATTTCCCTTGCTGACTCCGGATCCAAAGGAGAAGAAAGAATAAAGGAGAAAGAAGCAGAGGTGAAGGGAAAAGAAGATATCAGTACAAAGGTTGTGGAAGGGGAGAAAGCTCCAAAAGATAGTTCTGTGACTACAGAAGAAAAGAAAAATCTATCTCCAACAAGAGACACTACAGAATTAGTCAAGGACTTTTTGACAAAAGCAACTATGGAGATTGATGAACCGAAACTATTAAAATGGCCATTAGATTTTGACTCTCTATCTCTGGTGTAAACAATGAAAATAGCTTCATTTGCAAATGCAAAGGTCAAAGAGAAACTACTGAAATCTCACATGGAAGACTATGAGCTTTTAGAGGTAGCATCCAGAGTGTTGGAAAAAATCAAGCCATCTTTTCAGAAGGATCCCACAGCCTCCTCTTCCGGTAATCTCAAAACTCTAGTCAACAGTGTTAGCACACATTTTGATTCTCTAGAGAAGTCAGCTGAAGAAAAGGTTCGGAAGGAGTTTTTGGATAAGAGATTCTCCAAAGTACAGGGTCTGATAACAAATGATAGGAGAGTTATGGATATTGGGATAAAGAGCTTGGAAAATGCTCTTAAAGATGGTGGAAATATGTACAAATTTTGCTTATCTTGGCCCACAGTGACCAAAGATATTGAGAGGAAAGTAAAAGAAAAAGAGGATAAACTACTAAGTCTGTCTCAAAGTTTTGATCCTCTCTCATCCTCCATAGTAAATCAAGAGTGTCAGACTATTGCAATCACAAATGCAATAAAAATTTTTGAGAAGGAAAGGAAGAACATAATTAGCCGGATGGGTGAACTTAGAAGGATCATTATCCCTAAGTTAGAGGCCATGCTTGAGGCCATAAGTGATGCTCAGACTACTGCCCGAACCAATGATCCGACAGATCTTAAGAGGGCAGAAGCTTTTGCGTTCCTGTTGAGCGGTCATATTTCAATTTTGGACAAAATGAAGCAACGTTGGGCTACAAATTTATTCAATTGAAGACAACTTTTGTAGACATACTTCAGTATATGTAAGTATGCCATATGTATATACTTATGCGGCTAAGTATAGTTGAATTTTTGAAAGTTTTGATATGCGGACCCTACCCTTTGCCATTGATGTCAAAGGGGGAGTGAAGAGAAGTGAAAAATGTTGTAGCCAGATAAGGGGGAGCTCCAGAAAATGTACATAAAGACAGAGCATCTACTAAGGGGGAGTATAGTATAACACTTAGTCATTTTTCACTAAGTGTTGCCATCAATGCCAAAGGGGGAGATTGTTGGCAAGAGACACATTGGAGCTTCTTGATTGTTGTCATTGATGGCAACAAAGGTTATCCCACACATCTGCAATGCATGATAAGTCCTCACCGGAAGTCAGATTGAAGAAGTGTTGAGGTCCGGTAAGCAAGAACAGAGCAGTCAGTAAGGTCTAACAGATAGGTCCGGATCTCTCAGTAGAAGTATCTTAGTGAAGTGCGGATTTGGGGAAGTCAAGAGGAGTATCTTGACTGATAGATTCCAAGGTTTGAGCCTCCAGTGTGGAAAGGATAAAGAGATATGAATGCTTGAGTGTCAGGTTCCCAAGTGACAGTGTGAACAGAGGAAGAACTGACTGGCTGAACATCAGACATTATTCCGGATGTGTTACTGATGTTGGTAAAGGTTATGAAGGCATAAATTATGTTTGTCCGACATGATTGATGATTTCCACAAGTATATCCTTGATCTGCATTACTTGGTAAGCAAGGATTCAGCCGACATATCAGAGTTTAGGTAAAATATTGACTATTTCGAGTGCCGACTAGAAAGGTGATGAAATCACTTGTGCAGATATATATACAAGATAGATTTTGTTATGAGAAGTGTTGTGTGTTGTGAAAGTGTATGAAGAAAAGGAGAGCCGAATAAAAGCAAAAAGGAAGGTCCAGTATGTGAAAGAAGAGTAGCACAAAAGAAGAGGAAAAATGAAGTGCAGCAGATCAGTATACAAAGCCTAACCGGAACTGAACTACAGCATATGTTGATGCTCCTTATCAGTTCAAGTATTGTATTACACTCTTTATAATTTGTAGACAGTGTGTCTCTTGTAGGCAGTGTGCCTCTTGTGAGCAGTGTGCTCAGGCAGTGAGCCCTAATTGGTAAGTGCCATTTTGTAATCCTATTCTTCTAACAAAGAATACAATCTTGGGTTAATCACCCCGTGGTTTTCTCCCTTAACAGGGTTTCCACGTCAAAAATATTGTGTCATGTGTATTTCCATTTCATGGTTATGTTTGCTTGTTTGATGCTGCACTAATTATTAAGAAAGTTCAGAAAGTAGAAATAATTAAGATAACTGATTCACCCCCCCTCTCAGTTATCAACACCTAGATGATGCTAACCTTGAAGGAGAACTCTGGTCAGCCCTAGAGGATCTGGATGAAGCAAGAGAACTAAATCAAGAATATGAGGACATGCTTGAAAAATCAAAGGAGACAATTGTGAAATTAAAGATAAAGGCCAAAGAATCAAAAGAAGAAATTGGCAAACTAAAAGCTCATATAGAAGGAGATAAAGAAGGTGACATCAAGCTAAAGGAAGAAGAAGATATGATCTCTAATTTGAAAGTTATGGTTGAAGAAAGCAAAAAGATTGAAGATTGCCTAAATATGAAGCTCAATGAGAAAGCAGATGATTGTTCAAAACTTGAGGAAGAAGTTGTCACCCTGAGGAAAGAACTGGAAAAGGAAAAAGAGAAAATTGACAAAAGACTAAAACTAAAAGAATGATCTAAAATTCTTGATGAGATAATTAACTCTCAAAATCAAGCAAAAGAAAAATATGGCCTTGGTTTTGAAAAGGGGAAAAGTCCTATAATCAATGCATCTACAAACTTATATGATAACTTCCAATTAGAAGGAAAGTCTAAAATAAAGAAGGAAGAGGCCTGCACTAAAGATCTTAAGAAGAATACCTCTGGAGATGCAAAATAAGATGAATTCACTCCTATTCAAAGATAAAGGAAGAATAAGAAGAAGATGTTCAAAAAGCTTGCACCTAAACAAATTGCTCCTATAAGGCATCCTCAAGATTTCAATGGTAATTGTTATGCTTGTAAATAATTTGGTCACAAGGCTATTCAATGGAGAATCAAGATGAATGAAAATTTATTTAGGCCTCCTAGCTACAATGCTATAAGCTCTGATGGTCAGTGTCATGCTTGAGAAAAAGTTAATCATAAGGCTAATGGATACAAAAGCAAAATGATAAGGAATGGTTTCATGAACAAGAACAATGCTAGGACATCTTAGTTCTTCTATGGTTATTGTTACACATGTAACAAGTATGGTCACAAGGATGTTGACTATAGATCTAATGTAAGAAGAGGTGGTTATGCTCCACAGTCCAATACCACTTGCCACAATTGCAATAAAATGGGTCACATTGCAAGGTTCTATAGGGGAAAAAGTGTAAGGTCCTCTGCTCCTCAAAAGAAGGTTGATATTGCTCTACAAAAGAAGGAAATATACAAGACATGGAGGAACAAGGAAGAGAATGAAGTAAAGGAAGGATTTGCACCTCTACTTGGTGTAAATAGATCATCTAAGAACTAAAAGGGAGGAAGTATTGGTCCAAGGGGAGTTGCAACTACAAACACTTTGAAAACCCCTAAATGAATCAGATGTTGAAATCCTCAGCATATTGGCCAAAAATGGTTTGTACATGTTAAGATAATGATATGAAGATGTGTGATCAAATTTCTGGAGCAATTGGACTACTTGTGGAGGATTGTTGAATGATCATGAGGTTCTGCATAATGAAAGGTAGATTAGGTCAAAACAGAGAATGCATTTAATTTAGAGAAAACATAGTTGGTGAGAAGACTATTAAGGCAACATCTGATCATTTTGATCTCATTTGATTAAAGTTAAGAGTGTTGAAGAGAAAATGAAGAGCAAAAGATTCTTAGCAAAGCATTTGTACAAACCCCATCCATCGCATTATCAGGTATTTCTCACTTTCGCTAGTTAAATCCTAGTTTCTGAAGCTATTATCATGGCGACACCTATTGTAATCGATGTTGTTGAGAAACTAACGCCAAAGTTCAAAAATCACCCTTACAAATCCAACGAAATAGATAAAGATGGTGCATTTTCTCATGTACATGTGAATGTACTTCATACAAAAGATGTCTGGATCTATATCCATTCTCAAATAGATGAGTATGACCATCTAAAGTTGGAGTAGTTCAGAAATGACAATCTTTTGGGAGATGATTTTCAATTGAAATCAGAGTTCAACAATGTTGTTGCAAAACAACTTGACATTTAGAAGGGTTTCCCAAATTTTTGATATGAGGAACAATGGGTCAGGATTTCCCTAAGTCAAATCCATGGAGACTTTTTCTTCCTTGATCAACCATATTTGATCACTAAGGAATCCATTAGGGCTGTTACTAGAATGTGCTCTTCCAGAACAGTACCCATACTAAAAGCAATGAAGAATGAAGAAGTAATGAGACTTACCATAGCAAAATTCAATAAAAGAACCCTAACAACAAATAACATTGAAGATTTGGGGGTGTGATATGCTACAATGTGCATAGCATACAAGATATACTATACCAATAGAGAAACCTCCGCTTCTGCCACTACAATATACACAGCTCATCAAATGGTAGAAGAAGGGAAGAATTATGACCTATGTGAGATCCTACAAAAAAAATAATGGATAACTTGAAAAGAACAAAAGAGTCAAAATACAAATTATGGTATGGTTTCCTGATCATCTGTCTCATATTTTATTTCTTAAAGGAATTGTCTGCTATGAATGGTGTGATCTAGAAGGTAGATACTCCATTTTCCCATCATATTTTGGATTATATGAGAATTTTTTCTGATCACAAACATTGTATCACACTATTTTGGGGCTTCTTCAGAACATTTCAAACTGATATGCAAGAAAGGGAAAGGATACCAAGAAAAGTTGTTGAGAAATATAAGAATGATATTACATTCGTGGTGGACAAAGATAATTGTTGCATGGAGGCTGTAGAGCTAAGAAATTTTTGGATAACCACTCTTCCATATGAAGTGTCTAAATTTGATTTGATTGGATATGCTTATATGTTTCTCAACAAGCCAAAGGATCCTTCTCCTAGAAGATTTGGAACCTATGACACAATCATCAGTAAGACAATCAAGAAGGAGGTAGAAGAAAAGGTAGAAAAAGTGAAATCTAAAGTAGACAAGATGAAATCCAACTTGGAAGAGATGCTTAATACTCCTGAGGGTTCAATAGAACAACCTCAATGCTCCTCTATTACACATGCTTCTAAAAGAACAAGTAGGGTTGCCTTTGTTGCAACTACTTCATCCAAATCCTCTGGACCTACTCCTACACTTTCCAATAGGAAAAGAACTACCACTGAAGTTCCAGTACAAACCAAGACTATAGAGACAAAGACACATAGACCTAAAGTGCAAGAAAAAAGAGGAAAAATGAATCTATAGAATATAGAAGAGGATGATGAAGAAGAAGAGGAATATGTCATGCTTGAGAGAAGAAAGAAGAGAACAAGAGAGGAAGAAGAAAGTGAGGAAGAAGAAACATCCAAAGGAAAAGGAAAGGGAAAGGAAAAGAAATCAAAAGAGTCTTCTCAAGAAGAATTGAAACATGTGCCTCTATAGCTTGAGGCCACTATAAATTCCATAATAGAACATGGTACTTTGAAACAAATTGTAGATCTCTATGACAAGGTGCATGTTGATGACAAGGCTACTATTGAGGAAGCAATGATCAGATATATGATGGCCTTCAATGTGGCCTTAATTGAGTTCATTTATCATCTTTTGGTGAGCCTTGTAGACCTACTCACCAACAAGAGAAATAAAGCTATGACAGATGAGCCTAAGATGAGGAAACTAGCTATTGAAAAAGTGGGATCTTTCATAAAAGACAAAGAAAATATTAGAATATCTCAAGAACAAGCAAAGGAGTTCAGAACAAAAAGGAGAATAAATATTTTGATGGGAAGAGACAAGGAATAAATAGATAGATTGAAGGAAAAAACCATAGAGAAAACTACAAAGATTCTTGAAGAATTAAAAAATGCTAAGATGATAGTTGATGAACAAGTTCCTCTAGAAATAACATATGAACCCCTTTAGGATATAAATTTGTCAGCATTTGAAAATGTTATAGAAAGTGGTGATATAGGTGAGAAATATGATAAACAAAATAAGGAGACTAATCGTCTAGAAAACATTGAAACTAGGAACAAATGATCAAAATAAAGTGAATACTCCTCCTCCAGCTAACACAAAAGCACAAAACTTAGGAGATCAAGCTAAGGAGAATATGTCTCCTCTAGAGGACACTAATACTAGTGTAAGACATGATCTTCTCCCTCTAGAAACTACTGAAACACAAAATACAGAGGGTCAGGACAAAGGTAGTACATCTTCTCAGAAGAATACTAATTCCAATACAAAACATGACAATTCTCCTTTGAAGAATATAGGGAATGATGAGGAAAGGAAAGAAGACAATCCTGAGAATAGGAAGAAAAAAAGAGGAAAAAGAAACAAGATTAGAAGACTTAAGATGAAACTGAGAAGGATAAGAAGAAACAAGAAGATGAAAAAGACAAAGGTGAACATACGATGAAAAAGTTGAAGCTATAGGTTAGAGTTCCTTAGAGACTTATTCATTCAATGACCTATTGGATTTGTAGGTACAATTTCAACTAGTGATTACTCAACTTCTATAGATCCTACACATGAAGGGCGAATTGATTTGTCAAACATTTCAGCCCTTCACAAACTACAACTTGGTGACATATTGCATGCTTCAGCAAGAAAAGAATTTCTACAAGAAAAATTGAAGAAGATTGGAGTGTAGTTGAGGATGTTGTGAAGGTGGTCAAAGAAGGGTTACTAGAGGTAACCATTGATATCTCTCCGCCTACTGAGCAAAAACTCAAGCTATTAATGGATTCTTTTAAAGACCATTCTTCTTATGTTGAGTAGAAAGCAGAGCAAGAGGCAGTAAGAAAGCTAAATGATAAGAGGTTGGCTTAAATGACTGACAAATGTGCTATTACACATAATAAACTAAAGGAAAACATGAACAAGCTTAATGATTGCATTGATGAAGCCAAAACATTGTATATGTTCTACCTAAAATGGCCAAGTTCCACAAAAAATATCAAACCTCAAATTAACACCATTAAGTTACAAATCATTTAAATGGATTGAGTATATGATTTGTCTAAGGACAAAGATGGAGCAACAAGGGCTCAACTAGAAAATATTCATGTATAGTTATCACAACTTCAGGACCAGAGAGAACAATTGAAGAAACGATTTGGTCAATTGAGGGAAGAAGTGAACTTAAGACTTGCTTCATTGTCCGAGATGCCAGGGCAAGTTGAGAAGGTTGATCAAAAGATGAAGACCCCTAGCAGTATAGAGGAAGCTGAGGACTTATGCATGCAATGTGAATGGCAAAATCATATTCTTGCCTCTAAAAGTGTCATTTGGGCATCTACTCTGACACAACTCAAGGTAATATACAAAACCATTCTACCTTCTAAATGACTTGCAGAGTATTGTAGAGAAGAAAATTTGGAATTTATATAGGCTCGCATAGGACAATAGTGTACATACCATCAACTTTTTTGAGGCATTTTCATCTCAGGGGGAGAATTGTTTGTAAATATTATATAGTAACGGGGAGTTTATACAGTTTTGAGATAGTATAAGATGTTAGGCCCTTTTTCCTTGATGTCTAAGGGGGAGAGAGAGGAATATACATCTAAGGGGGAGTGATTGTACACATTTTTTTTGGTGTTGCCATCAATGGCAAAGGGGGAGATTGTTGGCAATATGTGTTGTCATTGATGTCAACATAACATGTGTCAATATGAGCCTAGACTTGTATAGAGTTTAGTAGTTGAAGAAGCTGATAGACAATGGGAGGTTTGAGAGAGATGGCTTGACACAATTGAGGACAAGGGGTCAGCTTGCTTAAGGCAAACCAATCCAGAAGGCTTAGCAGATGAAGAGAAAAATGGTTAAGTATGGTGTGGTGATTAGTCTTGTGTCTAAGAATGATGAAGAGGTGCATACTCATGTCCTAATATGTTTTCTATATCCCTACATTTATATTTTATTAGTGTGAAGTACCACACCTAGAGACAAGTTGTTGAAATTTGATTAAGGCATTCACAGTACATATCCTAAGACATATACGTAATGTTTTTGTCTGCATTCTCCACATTGCAAGTTCTATTCCTATGGTTTAGAATATAAGATAATCTAGACATTAAATTTTTATATCCAAGATTTTATGTCACTACAACTTTAGCAGAAAAGGTTATAGGTGACAGAGTTTCGATTATTACTTAGATAGAGAAAAGCAATGATGGAGACTTGTTGGAATGCTCCACATTCCTACAGAAGTAAATGGTTGATCATGTGATTTTGAGAATAGGATTAGGTATGTACAAGGTATTCTATATTGAAGTATCATATGTTTTAATGGTCCGCAAGGTCAACACTCGAGTAACAAAAGTAATACAGAGAATCTTGGATGCAGAAGTATTCTCTAGAACACATGTTTGAGTATTTGCGGAAGATGAAGAAGGCATAGCTAATATATATAAGTATTAGTGGAGATTATAGATGCTTCATATTATCTCAAGTTTGATCTGCATGTAAATATCTCTTATTTCCTATGCCGCATAAAGTAGTTAAGTCAGTAAGTGAAGAAGTGTACATGATTGTTCTTCGAATCACAGTATACCTAAGACAAGATTCTATTTGTCTCTGAAAATGATAAATAAGAATGTGTGGATCTGGGAATATGCATATAATGGTGTAAAAGTTCATTTCTAATAGTTTCATAGGTTTTGGTGTACCGCAATACAATATCCTGAGTTATGGACTATCACAATTAGTCTGGAACACTCTGTTTTCAATAGTTCAAGATGTTTCTTGTTTTGTGGATGTATAGAATGATCTGATACTTTAGTAGAAAGGCATATGGATGATGTTAAGTAGATTCATTGTTGAAATCTTTGTCTACATGTTGTTTTTGGCTTATCCTCGGTGATGTGAAGAGAAACTGTAACTAGCAGTGTTTGTGTAGTTTGAGTCGACAGTCTGGTTTCTATCATGTGTGGTGGATCTTGATCAATTGCTTTAACATTGAAAGGTGTGTAGTGATGTTCTTTGAATTCTATCATGAGATGCTAAGGTCTATAACTTGTTTTCTTGACATATTATATGAGTTGAAGCCCACCCTTGTAGAATTACACGTTTCATCTAAAGGTTCTTATGATGCCAACCTAGTCAATGTTTTGAAGTGTTGCGAAGGGTATTTATAGGAGATAAGAGTCACTTGTGAAGAGTAGAAGTGAGTGAGAGAGTAATAGAGCAGAATGAGAAGTATGAAGTGTGCAAATCAGTATGATGGAGTAATCGTACAAAAAAGAGGACTACGATATCAACATGAGATAGATGCTTCTTCCATAGCAATTCATAGTTTTGTTTATCATTATAATTCTTTGTAGCAATGATATTTCATCAAGGAGTAGTAGCTTTCTTGGGTTGTATCCCTAAAATGAAGTTAGTAGGGAGTTGTAGATTCCTTTGGTTGTAGCCCTAAAACAATGTTGTAAACTTTTATATAGCAATAAGCATTATATTGTGAGTTAACACTTACCATGGTTTTTCCCAGTTTTGGGTTTTCCATATAAAAATATTGGTGTCATTGTGTTGATGAATGTGTTGCATGTTATACTTTTTGTTCTCTAAGTAAATGAATTTGATTTGCAAATGAAATGGTTAAGTTTTAATAAATGCTGATTCACCCCCCTCTTAGCATCTTTATGTGTCCAACACATATAACTAAAAGAGTAGGTAGTGTAGTCCAGGGAAGCCAAAACTATTGGAAATGCTCCCCAAAAGTATTGAAATCTCAATTCTATTATATCACTTGTAGAAATTTCTTGGAAACCATAAACATAAAATTCAACTATACTCAAATCTTGTTAGGCTTCTTTCATGAAAATGTACTGAACATATCATCCACAAATCTTGCTTTCTGATAGCCATTGATATCAATAACCTATTCCTAGTAGTTTGCAAACATGATCTACCCAAACAAACACTATCATTTAGACATTTGAACTGAACTTTTGAACAACATTTGAACAAGATTCTCACCAGAAGGTTAGATTTTGTGACCTTTGAAAGTCTCATTAAAACTAGGCTTCATAAATAGGTAGTTGGTCTCTATTCCAGACAAAAATCAAGGCTATTGAGATGTCTACCATAGAAAATTTAAAATGAAAGTATACCCAACTCCAAGAAGGCTAATAAAAATTCTTTGCATATGGTTCAAGTGAATATTTCCAGGCGTAGAGGATGCTAGCAGCAATCAAACTATTTTTGTATCGGTGGGATGTTAGCAACAGTAAAATGGTTGTTGAATTGGTGTCCTTTGTTTTAACTACATTTATAGGTGCTTGCACATACACAAATGACATGTACATAACATCACAAAGTTTATTATTTTTAACTACTAATGCAAAACATAATTCCATTGCAAGTAACACTGTAATGAAGTTTTTTATAAATTTTCATGTGCAGAATGATTTCAGTTGTATGTTTGGAGTTAATTTATATAAATTTTTTGATTTTAGTTTATTTTATTAGGTCATTGTGGAATTTCTTCCATAAAAGCAAAGTACATATTATTTCTATTTAAATGGTAACTAAGAAAGGAAAACTTATTGAACATATATATGTAGGGAAAAGTAGCACAAATTATTACAGTCACTTTGTAAGCTTTGAGGTTCATTTAGAAAATGCATACATTTTACATTTGATTGATGGTTTTCCCATGGATAAATATGTACATATTATTTTTAATTGGAAGGTGTTATATACATCATCCAATTCACTTGCACTGTTTTTTAAGTCTAGACTGTAGTATTGGAAATAGAGCATGTCTCTGTGTAAGTGACATGTTTCTTCCAATCCTTCTTTCATGAAAAGAAAACTATCAATTGCTTCCTGAACCTTATCTTTAATGTTCTCTACTGCGTACATGTCATAGTCCATAACTTCCATTGAGAAAACAAGTTTAATTCTATCAAGTTCACAAGACAATCTATTTAAGTTATAAGTCTCCCTCACAATGGTGCTTGCCTTTTCTAGCACCAGTTCGTTGTCGATATTTGATGGATGCCTTTTGGGTTGCTTGTAGGACACAGTTTTACTACCTTTTGAAGACATAGTAGAGAGTAACTCGGAAATATAACAAGCAATCAAATAAATTATTAGTAAATCTTGTTGATAAACCAATAGAAGAATTTAAGGAACTTTAATCTCCACATTTTTTTTGAAGAAAAGAATTAGATGGGACTAAGGAAGCCTCAAATATATTAGTTCTTAAGAATCCTTAAATACATTTGTTGCTTAAGTGACAAGTAAATAAAAAATGACACTGAGAAGAATGAAAGGGAAGCAAATTATACCATTTCCTTACGAGACAAAGAGTCAAAGAATGACACGGTAACTATAAACTTTACATGTACCATTTAGGGAAAAAACATACAATCAATATACATAGATATCACTACATAATGTTACATTCGATGTTATATGTACAATGTCAAATATACAATTGTCGTTTTATAGAGGAAGACATTTCAGAAATTTGGGAAAGTAGGTAGTTGCACTCATTCTCAAATTCTAATCTTGTATCTTTGGTAATAGTTGCTTTCAAGCTTGACTCAAAGTTGTATATCTCAGTCCTAGCCAAGATGGTGAAGAGGAATTGCATATGCAGATGGCCATTTTCTCCAAAAAATTTACTATGTATTTTTCATCCCAAACATTGAAGGTAGGATCTATAGTGCGATTGATGCATTAGATATGTCATTCCACTGCAGATTCAAGGTAGGATTCATCTTTGTGAGCATTTTTTTAGGCATTCATGGCTAAATATACGTATGTTCTATCATATTTACACCATTTTTTCCTTTGATTCTTACAGGACATTGATAATCTTTGAAATAGATGTCATCACCATAGATTTCCAATTAATTGGCCAACCCAAATTCTTGTTCACACAATAGAAACAACAAATGCATCCAGACATGGCATGCTCTTTAGGCAGCTCTTCAAGTAGTCGAAGTGCAATGTTTGGTATAAACACACCTTCTTGACAATAGAACACACTTGAAAATATAAGCCCAATCAAAGTCTTGAACCCCTATCAAGGAAGATGGACAATTAAAGGTCGTGTAATAGCAAAAAAACATATGCACCAATTTAAGAACCCTATAAACACTGGACAAGCTTTTAATTTTGACATGATAGACAGTGAGGAAACTAAAATTAGAGTTACTTTTTTCAATGATATAGTAGAGCTTCACTATGAATGAGTGCAAGTGGGAGCATTGTACATGCTTTCAAAAAGCTCAATAAAGGAAGAAAATAGGAACTACAACAAGCTCAATAGCCATCTTGAAATCACTCTAGAGCAGGATTCAATCTTGTGGCAATGTGATGATGACCCCTTAGTGCCAAACATAATTTCAAGTTCACATCCATTGATAGAATAACAGACATAGACAATAATAGTCTTGTTAATATTATTGGAATTGTCATTACTATAAGTGATATGTCACTATATAGCATCTAGATGAAACTAAAGTGTTGAGGAGAAGCTTATAGATGCAGGTAAGTTAGTTTCCTCCATTCAAGTAAATTGATGGGGTCTTGTTTAAGAGAAAGGGGGTATGGAACTCAAAAGAATGAAAGATTCTCAAGAAACTATTGTAGTTTCTATTAAGAGTGGCCATTGGACTGAATTTAATGGGGAGGTTGTTAACATTTCCGCCTCTACAGTGTTAGATATAAAACTTGCAAT
This sequence comes from Cunninghamia lanceolata, assembly GCA_027924645.1. Taxonomy (NCBI): domain Eukaryota; kingdom Viridiplantae; phylum Streptophyta; class Pinopsida; order Cupressales; family Cupressaceae; genus Cunninghamia; species Cunninghamia lanceolata. Next base: position 2,559,008 of record BSBN01000671.1, on the reverse strand, counting down.
ACCTGAAGTAGAGGAACTCACGCATTTGAAGGATAGATAGGATACAAATATATCGTCATCGTCATGTACTTCAACACTATCAACTACATTGCATGTGTGGATGCTTATTGTATCTCTTTCGGAATGGTGTAAAACAATGTCTCAACCTTTATAGGCCATTGTGAAAGTGAACATCAAGTTTGCAAAATTGACAACTTCTGCTACCCAGCTTGTTCGTTAATGGTTAATGGTAAAGAGTGCAAGAAAAAGTGCATCCAAGATAATTACAGTAAATGGTGTTGCATGAGATGTAGTGTTCCTCTTGAAGATTGTAATTACAAATACCTCTAATGCCTTCAAATTCAAATCCACACTGGGAGTACTTGGGTTGTAGCCTTCGATGAGGTCGTTGGCGATTTGTTGCAGATATATATGCAAAAGAACTTTACATGTTGCAGTATGAAATCCATGTCGAAATGTCTCCTCAATCTATAATTAATGATGTTTTTTTCAAGCAATTCCTTTCACCATCTTGATTAGGACTGAGACATACAACTTTGATCAAGGCTAAAAGCAACCATTACCAAAGCTACAAGATTAGAATTTGAGAATAAGTGCAACTACATGCTTTCCCAAATTTAAAAAATGTTTGCCTCTATATAAAGACAATTGTATAATTGACACTATACATATAACCTCGAATGTAACATTTTGTAGCATGATAGCTATGTATATTAATTGTACACTTTCTTTTCCTTAAATGGTATGTAAAGTTTGTTCGCAGTGAGGCAACATCTCTCGCAGGATTCATGACATGGCTTAACCACCTCCCATGGATTCATTAACTCTAGCGGTTGTATCAGACATTAACAGGTCAACCTTTTGGTGCAACGGTAATTGTGTTTCCAACAATTGGTATTAGAGCCGAAGGTTCCGGGTTCGAATCTCCCCCGCGAGTCACACGGGCTCTCGTGAGTGACGCTTGGGGAGGGATTGTTGGCAGTGAGCCAACATCTCTTGCAAGATTCGTGACATGGCTTAATCGCCTCCCATGGATTCATTAATTCTGGCAGTTGTATCGAGCATTAATAGGCCTCTCGTGGATTCATTAACTCTGGTGGTTGTATCGGGTATTAATAGGTCGACCTTTATAGTATAGTTTTCTTCCCTTTAATTCTTCTCAATTGCCATTCTTTATTTCCTTGTCACTAAAGCAACAAATGTATTTACGGGTTCTTAAGAACTAATATATTTCAGGCTTCCTTAGTCCCATCTAATTCTTTTCTTCGAAAAAAAGAAGAAAAGAAATTTGGAATTTAAAGTTCCTTAGATTCTTCTATTGGTTTATCAACAATATTTACTAATAATGTATTTGATTGCTTGTTACACATTCCCTCTATCAGGTGAACCGGCCTGGCGCATAAATCTACGGCTGAGAGTCGTCAGAAGGAGTGCAAGACGATTGAAAGCTTTTCAGCCTTCCGATTTCCCGTTGTCAGTGTTTTCTCTGTATTTCGCCATGCGGTCGGATCTCCTCGGAATCCTTTTGCTGTCCTCCTCGTGGTCCGCCGATCACGACTTTTGTATCCATTGTTTTTTTTTCCATTCGTCGTGTTTTTTGAGCAAAAGGGTCGTGTGGATGAATTAAACTTGTTTAAGGTAAAGCATTCGGTCGCTGTTTTTTTTCATTCGCATTTTTTCAGCGGGCGATATTGAACGGAAAATATTGAGGCATTTTTCATTTTATTAGTCACCCATGAAAACCTCTGGGAGGAAACATATTTGAAAAGTTTGCAATCTGTGCACCTACTTCCATTTTCCATTTTTTTGTTAGGCAAATGCTTAGATCTCCATCAATTCTTGCAAAATATTTATTTCCCATTTCCGTTTCGCTGATTTCCCAAAGTAAAATAGGAAATTGAAATTTATAAAAAAACGCATATCATTTCCACTCTTTCTTAAAATTTCCTGGCTTGTTATTATTATGCCCCACTATTAACTTTCGGGGAAAAAATAAAGGCTATTCACTTTATGCCCCCAAACTGCCCTCCATTCCTAGAAAATAAACCAATCAATTATTTCTCCATTCGTTATCATGGGTATTTCAAAGTTCACGTTTGGATAGTTAGAATGCACAATGAAATACGTGCCATGCGGGAACTTGCATATCATTTTTAGCCAATAGGCTTATATGTGGGACATTTTTGTCCCAAAAAACTGTTTCACGCCGAAAAGTTGTCAGCCTCCTGGTCGGTTTTTTTTCGTTGCAGTTTTTTACCATTTCTCGATGTTTTCTTACGCCACTGCTGCCGCCGGGGAAATAATCAACCCACCTCATCTTACATTTATTTTATAGTATGGGACATGTAAATTAATGTGATTGTCCCATGCCTTAAAAAAAAATTAATGTTTTGTTTTTTCACTGTGGGAATTTGAACTCACAATCACATAACATTTTTTTTTTTCAGTTTTTTCAAATAGAAAAATAATTTATTTTTTAAACATGTAATTATTAAGCCTTTTCTTTGTATTTTGGAAAAATATTTTTGTTGTATAGTTATACTAGGGTTTAATGCATTTAATTTTTATATGTGTAAAATGTTTTGATTTATCAATTAAAAAATTAGTTTTTTTTCATTTTGAAAAAGATTATTAAATTATATTTTTAATGTATTATGGAGGAAATGATAGATATGAGATTAGTTAAAGTTTATATTTTTTGTTTGATTTGTTAATAATCTTTTGTTATAGTTTATAATTATATTGTTAAGTTACTAATGTATTAAGTTGTTAGTAGTTTAATAATTGCTGGCTTAATGACTGGGGGAACTCATTTATGATAGGCTATAATAAATCTACAATATCACATTCAATTAAACAATTGGGCATTGATTTCACAATGACGTGAGCTGAGTTTAAAACTAATTTATCTTCACCCCCAAACGAGTTCTGTAATTTCTATGAGCCTTATGTGATAAACATAGTTCCACAAGGACGCGTCCCCCTGAAATACAGCCATCCCCATGTCTCCCCGTTTTCGAGACGGAGAGACTTCAGGGAAACATCCCCACCATATCCCCCCGCCGTCCCCCAATTTTGCCGATGTATTTCATTGAGGCATTCTGTCAAACAGTTCACGTGCCTTGTCTATGCTTCCACATTTTGCATACATGTCTATGTTAGTTGTGGAATTTGGCTTTACACCAGCCAATTGCATTTGCTTTAAAATTTCTAAAGCCTGTTCAACAAATCCATTTTGTGCATATCCTGCAATCATTGCAGTCCATGAGACCACATTTCTTTGAGGCATTCTGTCAAACAATTCATGTGCCTTGTCTATGCTTCCACATTTTGCATACATGTCTAATTTATAACTAATTTATACATCTTATAGACTTCTACAGTTATGCATCTTTTTATAACTAATTTTTCAAGTACTATATGTATTTCAGCGCACTACTCCCCCACCGCCCCCGCCCCCCGTCCCCAAATTTAGGCCCCCCGTCCCCGAACCTGAAACGCGTCCCCTGCCGTCCCCCGTCCCCATCCCCGGTAACTATGGTAGAAACTGAATATTTATTAAAAGAACTCAATAATTACTATAATTTAATGAAGAAAATTAAAATAATTAGAAAATGAGTTAAGCTTCAGTCTTATTGCTTTAGTTATTATTTTTTATTTAATAAAGAAAAATAAAATAAAGAGTAAAGATTGATTATATAGTTTGCAAGTTGGTTGTTTTAGATATTTATATATCCATTCAAAGCATGTGGACTATTGGTTAATTTTATTTAGATTTCTTGAGTTGATAATGTTGCTACATCTTCTTTAAAAGAATGATATCCTACATTTTTAGCCCATAGGCTTATATGTGGAATATTTTTGTCCCGAAAAGTGTCTCGCTGGAAAGTTGTCAGCCTCTGTCCATTTTTACTTTTCCGTCATCTTTTTAGTATTCAATGAGATGTCCTTTCCATCAGTGTTGGGTTAGTAAATGGGAATTGTTACATTTGCCTTCCTTGGCCTATGTCAAATATTAACTTTAATAAGATTGTTTTATTTATTTTTTAATTAAATTAGATAAGCTCAAATTTTAAATTAATGGCACATTTTATATTTTACAAGGACAGTGTGTCCTTTAAATCTATACCCAATATTTTTTTAAGTTTTTCTACTTGCATTTGTTCAAGATGAAGTTTACTATTTTTTATTTTGATAAATTTATTTTTTCTACTTAAAAACATATATATAATTAAAAACTATATAATACTAAAAAAATATAATTTATTTTAAATTTAAAAATTAACATAATAATTAATATTTAAATATAATACTTAAAAAAATATATGATTTATTTTAAATATAAAAATTAAAATAATAATTAATATTTAAATACACATGGAAATGATAAATTGATTTTTTCTACTTAAAAACATGTACATAATTAAAAACTATATAATACCAAAAAAATTATAATTTATATTAAACCTTATACATAATTAAAAACTATATAATACCAAAAAAAAAATTATAATTTATTTTAAATTTAAAAAATAAAATAATAATTAATATTTAAATATAATACCAAAAAACTTATAATTTATTTTAAATATAAAAATTAAAATAACAATTAATATTTAAATACACATGGAAATGATAAATTGATTTTTTCTACTTAAAAACATGTACATAATTAAAAACTATATAATACCAAAAAAATTATAATTTATATTAAACCTTATACATAATTAAAAACTATATAATACCAAAAAAAATTATAATTTATTTTAAATTTAAAAAATAAAATAATAATTAATATTTAAATATAATACCAAAAAACTTATAATTTATTTTAAATATAAAAATTAAAATAACAATTAATATTTAAATACACATGGAAATGATAAATTGTTTTTTTCTACTTAAAAACATATACATAATTAAAAACTATATAATACCAAAAAAAATTATAATTTATTTTAAATATAAAAATTAAAATAAAAACTAATATTTAAATATAATACCAAAAAAAATATAATTTATTTTAAATATAAAAATTAAAATAATAAGTAATATTTAAATACACATGGAAAATATCTTCATTAAAATTAAAAAGGATTAAAATATTTTATGAATTAAATAATCCACTACAATTTTTTTAATGAAGAGTATAAATTTAAGATTTTAACAACCAAACACTAAAGTGAGGTCATAAGATGACATGGACACTATAAATTAAATTTTTAGTCGGTAGGCTTATATGTGGGACATTTTTGTCCCAGAAAATTGTCTCGCACCAGAAAGTTGTTGAACGCTGGTTTAGATATCCTCTTTTCCAACACCGGTTGTTCTTCTTTCCATCAGTTTTTTTTTTCCATGTTTTGATATTTTATAGCAGCGTACACTTGATCAGTTCACATTTTCCAGCGTACAAACAACCTGTGCTAAAATGGGAGTTTTGGAAGGGGGTTTGGACATCCATCAAAGCATAGAGAGAGGAATTTTGACAGATTTTGTAGATGCAACAGCCCTGGTAGACATGTATGCAAAATGTGGAAGCATAGAGAAGACCCATGAATTGTTTGACAAAATGCCTCAAAGAACTGTGGTTTCATGGATCGCAATGGCTATAGGATATGTACAAAATGGATTTGTTGAAAAAGCTTTAGAAATTTTCAAGAAAATGCAAATGGCAGGTGTAAAGATAGACTCCTCAAACCTTTGCCAGCATCCTCCCTGCCTGTGCTAAGATGGGAACATTGGAACACAGTATGAACCTCTATCAAAGCATAATGAAATGAGGATTTTTGTCCAATAGAGTAGTTGGAAATACTCTGGTAGACATGTATGAAAAATGTGGAAGCATAGAAAAAGCTCATGAACCATTTGACAAAATGCCTCAAAGAGATGTAATCTCATGGAATGCAATGATTGCAAGATATTCACAAAATGGATTTGTTGAAAGGGCTTTCAAAACTTTCAAGCAAATGCAATTGGCAGGTCTAAAGCCAAATTCTACAACCTTTGCCATCATCCTCCTAGCTTGTGCCAAAATGGGAGCTTTACAACAGGGTATAGAAATCTATCAAAGCATAAAGGATAGAGAAATTTTATCAGATGTTGTAGTGGCAACTTCCCTAGTAGACATGTATGCAAAATGTGGGAACATAGGCAAAGCATGTGAACTATTTGACAAAATGCCTCAAAGAAATGTGGTCTCATGGATTGTAATGATTATAGGATATGCACGAACTGAACTTTTTGAGAAGACTTTAGAAACTTTCAAGCAAATGCAATTGGCAGGTGCAAAGCTAGACTCTATAACCTTTGCCAGCATCCTCCCTGCCCGTGCCAAAATGTATGGACATTCATCAAAGCATGAAGGATAGAGGAATTTTGTTAGATGTTGTGGTTGTAACTGCCTTGGTAGACATGTATGCAAGATGTAGAACCATGGACAAGGCACATGAACTATATGATAGAATGCCTCAAAAAAAGTGATCCCATTGACTACAATGATTGCAAGATAGGCACAAATTGAATTTTTTGAAAAAGCTCTAGAAACTTTCAAGCAAATGCAATTGCCAAGTGTAAAGCTTCCGTTTTGGAACAGGCAAGGAGGATGCTGGCAAAGAATGTACAGACTAGCTTTATTACACCTGCCAATTGCACCATAACATGTACGTCCAGCTACTGAGACGCCACCTGCTTCGATTCGAGATATTTGTTTTTATTAAGAGTATGTATTGGTGGACACGAGTCATGCGACTAAATGACCAGAGCACTGATGCAATTTACAAGGACATATTAAGTTTGTCCATGCCTTAAAGAGCAAGACATATACAATAGTAAAACTAAAAAATCAATAAACTACATAATAGTTAAATTAAAAATAATATATATAACACGACAGGAATTAAAAATAAAAAAAATAAAAATAACCAACTTTGTCATAAGAAAAACTCTACAATGACCAACGATTATTAGATAACAAACAAAGCGACACCTCCTCTCCATATAATTCATTTTTTGCATATTTTGCATTCTTTCCTCTTCACTTATTATAATTATATTTAAATAAAAAATTTATTTTGTTATATTAAAGAATAATAAAGAAATTTTGATATATATTTCTAAAAATTAGTTTTAAATATAATCCACTTCAAGAGCAATTGGAAAAGATAAAATTTTAAAACTCCTCATAGCTCACATCACCACGTTTTAAAATTGTTGTTGTTCCAAATGTGCTTTGTGATAATAATCTTCAACCTCATGCTCAATAGTAATAGCAAAAATGTGCTTTGTGATAATAATCTTCAACCTCATGCTCAATAGTAATAGAAAAAATGTGCTTTGTGATAATAATCTTCAACCTCATGCTCAATAGTAATAACAATAGTAGTGGGTGAAAGTTTAGAGCTATGTCATGCACTTTGCGCCGTGAAACAATTTCACCCCAAAATATTTCGGGCAAAAAAGTTTCTCCCAAAACAATGTGGCCCCTGTGTGACCATAAGAGTTTTGACCAAAACTTTTTCAGCATAAACTATTGAATCTATATAATTTGATGTCAACTTTGAAAAACATATTCATTTATATAGAAAGTTTGGGGTGAAAAGGTTTAGGGTGAAATAGTTTTGATCAACACAAATTCAACTTCAACCAAGGGTATTTTCATGAAAATCTAAAAATACCAAATGATTACATAGATCTGCATTGAGCAAACCTAGAAAAATGTCCATTGATACTAGGTCTAGATTTGTGGATTTGGCTATAATTGATTCCAAATGGACTTTCAATGGGCCAAAAATTTGTAGATATACTATGTAAGATGAATTTGTGTTTTAGTTATGCTCATAATTTTTTATTTATTTCCAATCATCAAAGGGATAGGTTCTTAGTAGGCAATGATATATATCAGATCACAAAGAGATATGGTGTTAGCTTGACATGCATCATTTTGGGGCAAGCACATTATTTGTTTTTGTTTTTCCCATTCATTTTCACCTTTATGTTTTCTTTAATTATTTTACATTTTTTGTATTGGTTGTGTTTTAGGACGTAACTAAGCTAGGATTTATTGCACGTATCCATATTAAAGAAGCCGTAATTTTTTTAAATGTAAATGTTATTTTGTTTATGTTTAAATTTATTGACTTGGTTAAGTTTACCATATAAAATAATTTATTAAATGGAAAGCTATTGGAAGTGTATAATTTATTTCAGTTATATAGTCAATCAAAATGTTCTGATTTTTTTGTTTGAATTTTTTAAATTTTATTTTTCTTAGATTTTAAAATACAAACTCAAAAACCTCCTTTGCTTACAATTTATGTGGAGAATACTTGATTCTCTAGCCAAGTAAATATTATTTTCATAGATGAACACACTTTCTACAGAAGGCATTCTTCTTTAATTGACTATAAAGACATGGTTTTCCTATTGTTTTTTTATGAGCAGTGACAGTTGGAACCAGCTGCCGCTGCTTCCCATTTGTACTTGCATTTATTTTTTGCTTAAACTTTCTTGTTGTTAAATTGGTCTCTTCAAAGTTGAATTAGCTCTATGGTATTAAGTCTCCAAATATTTCTTTGACGTGAAATCTATATTGGAAGTGTATAATTTATTTCAGTTGTGTACATAATTAGAAGTTTACTAAATGGAAAGTTATTGGAAGTGTATAATTAATTTCAGTTGTGTAGTCAATCAAAATGTTCTAATTTTTTTGTTTTTAAGTTTTTTAAATTTTATTTTTCTTAAAAATACAAACTCAAACACTTGCTTTGCTTACAAATTATGTGGAGAATACTTGATTCTCTGGTCAGGTGAATATTATTTTTACATATGAACACGCATTCTACAGAAGAAATTTTTCTTTAATTGACTATAAAGGCATGGTTTTTTTTTTTTTTCTTAAGAGCAGCGACAGTTAGGAACCAGCTACCGTTGCTTCCCATTTGTACTTGCATTTGTTTTTTCCTTAAGCTTTCTCGCAGTTAAACTAGTCTTTTCAAAGTTAAAGTAGCTCTATAGTATTAAATCTTCAAATATTAGAATAACGATGACTTAATATTGTTTACATAAATATTTTTCCTACACGCTAAAATTACTAGAGAAGAATAATACTAGAAAACAAGCATGGTCAACCATATAATGTAATGTGGTCTCCACCTTCCTAACCCTTTTCAAAATAACACTACTTAGAGAAGAATAATGATTTTCATTATACAATTAAAGTTTCAATAGTGCTTTCCACTCTTTGACTAACATGGGACTGAAATGTACTCCAAAACATATGAATCCAGAGGAAATGTACAAATTCCCTCCTCTTAATGATATAAGTACAAAATCTATTCAACAATCCGCTCGGTGCATCTAATTTTGTGTCAAGATTTGTCATAGTAGCAGTATGTAATCACTCAAAATATTACATAGCTATTTATTACACAACATAATTTAATTAAAAAACCATATTTCAAAATTGCAAAACATAGCATGACAACTGATGCCATAGATAATTTCAAGAAGGATGCAGCAAAAAACTGACTACATAAATATACACAAGATGAGCCACTATATTTTGAGAATTGATACTCCCTTGCAATGCCTATAATTCACAATTACACTACCTTCCTCAAACAATACAATGCCAACAAGTCATAAAACACAATCACTTCTCAAAAAACATTTATTTTACAACAGATACTCCCTTACAACCTTTCTCAAACAATGCAATGCCAGCAAGTCATGAAACACAAACACTTCTCAAAAACATTTAATTTACAAATGCCTATCGGCAAAACCATTGTGTGTTCACCCATGCAACTGCTAGTTATAATGGTTTACTCCTTAACTACTCTTATGCCCATTATTTATGCCTGTAATAAATTTTCAACATGTTGCACCAATTATTAAATTGTCGTGCCTTTGTTTTATTTGTATTTTATTAGATAGTAAAATATTACTACATTGCTCCCTTTTACTCAACATGGCAGGGATGGAAACATTTGAATTTCCCATAAACATTTGACATATGCAAGCCTATTGCTTGGCCCCACCTTAAAACTTGACCATATGCAAACTTCAATCAAAGAGGGTGCATAGGAAGAAAATATCTACGGATAAAAGTAGATGACAACCTAAAAGGAGTATATTTTAAACTTGATTGCCCATTGGGCTTAAATTGGCCACTGACCAATAAAGATATAGCTCCACTTTGCATTTAAAAAATTCCACGTATAGTCTTAAGGCTAGCATGGAGCCTGCTTGGAAATAGTGGGGGGCACTAAAATGCTTTTATTTGTCCCTTTAAAATATTCCTTTGCCCCTATTTAATTCAATTATTTTATTAAAAATACCTAAATTTATTTCTCTCCTTAATTTTATCTAATTGATTAAAAAAAAATTCAGCCTACAGTGGAAAAGATCCAATTTGTCAATGCCTTTGTTTGAGCATCTAAACTTGTCAAACATTTGAGCATAAATGGGCCTCATATAGATGCTAAAAACAATATAAAGACTAGGGAGGTGTAGGAGCTTTATAAGAACATGAAAGAACTCATAACAAATATGTGGGGACCCTATAAGAATACAAGGATATGCAAGAAACAAGAGCTTGTTTAGATTCATTAAGATACTTCATTAAATTCGAGAGATGACCAAAACTTCAACCAAAGAATGGATTTCATTAAAGATCAAACACATTACATATGGTTCATATAAAGTTTCAAAGAGTCATACCATCAACAAAGAGCTAGGTAATATATGAGCCAACCACAAAAGCCTAATAACAACTTTGATATAAAAGCAATCTAGGATTAATAGGCATTGATAAAATGAATAAGGAATTACATGAATGTTTGATGCAAGCTAAGCCTCTAACAACAAGAATAATCGTTGGTACTTTGAATGAAACTCCAATGTCAAAACAAAGAAATGTTTATCCAATCTAATTAGCCCCTTCTTCATCCCTGAGAACTCATTGTCTATACTCAATTGAGCACTTTAATTTACAAACATCATGTCTATATATGTTGCATGCAAGAAATTCAAGGTGCAATGTTACATTCTAAGGTTCATTGAGGTCTACTCAATGAAGTTAGAGAACTCAATGGCATAAAGGTTTAGTCAAAATTGAAGAAAGCATAATCATTGCATAAATCTTGCATAGACAAAGGTCTTGTATTTAAAACACCCTATAAGAAATCCAAGGGAGGCTTAAGATTATAACAAGGGCATAGCTATCTAAAGAAAAGACCAATCTAGGGGTATCTAGTCATCACTAAAGAATGCCTTATAATCATCAGGGTTGGTCTCATCAGAAGATAAAAAATTGTCAAAGTAGTGAATTGAACCTCAAACTTGGATCATACCAATTAGTCATCACCATAGACACCTAAAATTTATCTATTTATCATTGCCCTTAACATTGTGTTGAGATTCATCATCAGACTTAACATTGTCCTAATAAACCCATTCCATACTAGTTAAGTATATTATTTAGTTAATCTATTTCACCACTAATTAATTAAAGAATTATAATTATAACCCCAGATGCCTTGTGGTTGTTGAACACTCTGATTGGCACGCTGTCCACTATGAATATGCATTTTATGTGACTCAAATTGAGTCATACAGATAAAAAATGGGTGCTTTTTGAATAAGGTAAAGCATAAATGAATGGTTGGCTTTGATCATGGTACATCTTTAAGTAATGAATTTTAGAAATATTTGATCTATATGTCACCCTTTTAAAAATTGATAAAGTGGGTCAAGGTCACACATGGGGTCTTGGATATGGCAAATAAAATGTTATAATAAGATCTAGGAATGTTCTAAGTAGAGGCAAATTTGTTTTTTTAGGTGTAAATTTATGTTTGGATTTAGCTGGAGCTCCAAATTGATCAATAACATGCGTTTTAGTAATGTGATTAGGGAATCCATTCAAAGTGGTGTAAAACAAAGGGGAGAAGCGTAAGGGCTACACTTTTCATCTTTACATTTTTGCCCCTTTACGGTGCATGTCAATCTACATGAGCAAGCATACAAAATTAAAATGAAAAAAGATAAGCACAATTAAAAGTAAAATAATTAGAGAAACAATTTAGAGTCAACCTATGAATTACACATACTTGAGAGTGTAATTCAAGCAATGAGATACCACCTTTATTTTTTGCCCAAATCAAGGATAGAGAGAAAGATTAGATAAAGACAGAGCATGATAACATGATAATCTGTGTATAGAAACTAAGCATAAACATGATAAAAGGAGTATGAAAAATATGAGTATGAACAATGATGATTGAAATACAAACATGATTATCTGAGAGGTATAAATGCATACACAATAACCATTGGAAACAAACACTTTCAAAAAAGTTAGTGACACTATGATATTCTTTGTAGGAACTATCACCCTTATGAGTGTCTTGTCCTTCTTAGCAACTAAATCTTCCTTATGGATGGCCTTACCACTCGGGCAATTAAACACATTTACTCATAACCAATGAATGTGCCAATCGAATATCCATCAATTGAAGATCCAAAAGCAAATCTAGGTCTAGTGGAAGTAGCATCCTCACTAGCAAAAGCATTGGTAGCACCAGTAAGAGGAGTGAGCATCAAAGCAAGCAAGTAGAGAGCCAACATATTTAGCAATTGAAGGAAGGAGGAAGTATTTTTAATTTTATATTTCACTAGACATAATGAAACCATAATTGGGTATGGGCAAGTGCAATCTTTCCATTGGAAGTCCCGGGTGAGTTCCTTTTGTGTATGCAATGACAATGTTCTTGTAGTTTGGAGGGGGATGTCATCTTTACAGTTTGAATCTTATTTATCCAAAGGGGATCAATGTCCTTTCTCTATTCATTGGAATTGGGGGTGCAGAGGTTGCTTTACATTGTTTGGGTATACCACTCAATTATGTTGAGTATCTTTTTTTTTTCCTTATAATGCCCCTTTTGAGTCACTTATTTCAAATCTACCAAGCAAATGTTTGGGGATATTCAAAATCTACTTAACTTAAAGTGTTTGTAATGATTTACTCTCCAGATAAAGGGAAATAATTATATGAACATGGCAAGGAGATGAAACGAATTTTTCTTATTATCTATCTAACTAAAAAAAAGATTTTATATGCATACACTAATGATTTTTTGTCTATTGAGGGTGGGACAACCACTAGATTCATGTTTAAGATTATCCTAGGTTTCAAGTTTTATTTTAAGATTGTTTTGCAAGAGTCTTATTAATTATATTTTTATGGTATAATAGTGAAGATCAACTCATCTTACTATTTTGTTTTGTTAAGGAAGAACAAAATAGCAAAGGTTAGCAAATGTTCCACTTGGCCATTAACACATTTATAATTACCTATATATACATGTTCACTACCCTATAGTTATATGATGTTCCCCATATAGGCTTGTTTCCCTCTCTTTGTAACTTGAATTTTTTATTTTAAATCTAAAAATTCATCAAACTAAATTATCTATATAAATAATAAAATTTCATATCCATTGCACACTAATGTGTAGCTATCTCTAACAATAGCAACATCCAATCTCCAAGCTTCATTCATTCATACACGACATAACTAATACAATTGGAAACAATGCCTTTAAGTTCTCTTTAGTGGATCCATTGCACACTAAAGTGTAGCTATCTCTAACAATAGCAACATCCCATCTCCAGGCTTCATTCATACATACATGGCACGACCAATACAATTGGAAACACTGTCGCTTATTGTAGTGGCTAAAAAATAGACATTTGTAGAAACTAACTCGAAAGTCCAACAAATAGAAAGAATGATTAACACCAACTCTATCACACAATGGAATACTTTTGCCACTATGTTTATGCAGTTAAGATTAGTGTTGTCCCCTTCCTTCATCTTAAAAGAATACAAATTTCTTTTCAAAAAAACTTATTTACAAGACACTTAGTTTGATATAATGCAATAATTTTATTTCAAACTCTTGGCAAACTTTTGAACTAAGGCATTCATGAAGATTGAATTAGAAAGATACAACCTAATAGTAAATCTTAAAATAATTATTCATATGAAGGTTATGCATGTAGCCATATTTTCCACTTGAAACTGAAAAGTACTTTCAATCCATACATTTTAGTTACCTTTTGGCATACTATACAGATATTTAAAGTACAAGTATGGTGGGCCTTGGTCAAACTCTTTAAACCTCCACTACCGACCCACAAGGTGATCTGGAACTCCAAATCCAACCAATCCTTTAACATGTTATGGTAAATGAAAATTTAGATCTTTTTTTTCTATAAACAAACATTTGGAAGACATAGTTTCTTTAAAATTTATCTTATGAAATAGTTTCTTGTGATGAGTTTCATAGTAATTGTTTTCTAAATCTATGTGCTTTCTTTTATGAAATTTGATTTTTTACACATTCTCTAGGCTTTCACTCAATCCTTACAAAAGGAAACCATGGTTAGCATGACTAATCAAACTAATAACTTTAGGAAATTTATATAAAATAGAGGAATACTTCCCCTCTAGCCCATCCTTTCTGTTCTTGTTATTTCTTGTTAGACTATTATAGGGGCTTAAACCTATTATCACATCAAAACCTCCAATTGAATCAAGATGATGTATTTTTCCTACCCAAATTTTGAGGATAAACTTGTTTTCTTTACAATTTTTTGCAAATACAACATAATTGAGTGGTATACCCAAATGATGCAAAACAAATTTTGCACCCCCAACTATAGGGAACAAAGAAAAGATATTGATCCCATTTATAAGATATATAAGCTTCAAAATAGAAAGATGGTATCTTTTAATGAACAAATCAAAGTGATACATTTTTCTTCTTCTTCCATTTTTACATCTATGGAAGCCAATTGACTCACTACTAAATAAAAATCATTTAAATGTTTGGTTACAAAGTCTCCTTCATGCATCTTTAAAGAATACAAATTTATTTTCAAAAATATTTTCTTACAAGACACTTAGTTTGACATAATGCAATAATTTTATCTCATAAACTCTTAGCAATCTTTTGTACTAAAACATTTATCAAGATTGAATTAGAAAGACACAACCTAATAGTAGAACTATCTATTATATCCAACTTGTCCCATTCATCTTGATCCATTGCTGATGGTAGAAAATTGAGTGCAATAATTATTATGATCCACTAATCTATGTCCACTAGAAGATATTCAACCTTCAATTTCCACAACTCAAAGTTTTACCTACTAAACTTATCAATCTCAATTGTCAAGGTGTTGGCCATAACTTCTGATTTTCAAATATTATTTTAACTTGAAATGAATTATCCCACAAAAAAAAATGGAAGAAACATAACAAATGTATCCTTTTCTGCATGGGATCAATCGAAATAAAATTTTGATACCAAATGTTGGTTTTACAATGCTTATTCCTCAATTAGGAGCAATGGAAAGTAATAAAATTTGTTGACATAAAACACATGTGACTTTTATTAAATATAGAAGAATAAGTGAAGTAGATAGAGATGATAAGATGGAATATATACTTGGGAAAACCCCTCTGAGTAAGAGACCCACCACCAAAAGTAAACCTTAATATATTAGTGAAACACATCATTTTCTTAAGGACCTAATAATTCACCTTTAATACCTATTTAGTGTACCCATTGCACACTAAAATGTAGCTATCTCTAACAATAGCAACATCCCGGGTCCAAACTTCATTCATTAATACATGGCATGACCAATATAGTTGGAAACAAGGCCTCTTATTGAAGTGTCTCAAAAATGGACATTTGTAGCATCTCAAAAGTTCAACAAATGGAAACAACACTTAACACCTTCTACTATTTGAGTCTCCCTTCGTTTCACTAGCATCCCAACAATATATGATCAATATATAAAATTTGTTGACATAAAACACACGTGACCTTAATTAAACATAGAAGAATAAGTGAAGTGGTGGAGATAGAGACGATAAGATGGAATATATACTTGGGAAAACCCTTCTGAGTAAGAGACCCACCACCAAAAATAAACCTTAATATATTAGTGAAACATATAATTTTCTTAAGGACCTAATAATTCACCTTTAATACCTATTTAATGTACCCATTGCACACTAAAATGTAGCTATCTCTAACAATAGCAACATCCCAGGTCCAAACTTCATTCATTAATACATGGCATGACCAATACAGTTGGAAACAATGCCTCTTATTCAAGTGTCTCAAAAATGGACATTTGCAGCATCTCAAAAGTCCAACAAATGGAAACAACACTTAACACCTACTATTTGAGTCTCCCCTCTTTCACCAACATCCCATTGGGAAATAATTTCAAACAACTGCCATCTATGGAATTTGTGTCATACATCTCCAGATCCATTGATAGACACTGATGATGAAAAATCTAGAACCATTGTCATCATATAGAGGAAGAGAGAGAGAGAGAGAGCCATGTAACCTCTTTTCTTTATCTCTTTCTCTATTTTTGTAAAAGTGTCATTTCATACCAAGATCCACTATTTACATTGTAAAAGTACCATAGCCTAATCTTCAATGTAGGGTTTTCCATTACAATGCTTCACTATAGCCCCAAGTCTATCACACAACATAACAAATTTTGCATGGGCAATAATTTTGTGTTTTTAGAAATGTCTCAATAAGAATATCAGTACATTCTTTCAATCCTACTGATGGATGGACAACAACCATTCACCATCAACAAAAATTGTATGCTCTCTTCTCAAAAAATTACTTATTACTTTTATCTACATGCTATCTCAGTGTACCCATTGCACACTAAGGTGCGATTGCTAGTTATTATTCCCAGTTACTCTCTACTATGTCTTCAACAGGAAAGAGCCTGCAATTTGCAGACCTGAAATTTGCCACCAACGCTTACATGTGCCTCATTAACAATGCAACGATAAAAAGACAGTTTTTTGTTTTCTGAAATAATCTGGAGTCGGCCCAGAAATCAAAAGAAAAAAATAATGTGGAGAAAAAAAACAGCAGATAACGGCGGACTTTTCCGGCAAAAGCAGCCAGGACTTTTCAGGAAAAAACAGCAGATAAGTGCAGAATACACCATCAGAATCAAGGCGAATCAATAAAAGCATATTAATGTTAGATGTCATCTGCAAATTTTGCAATAAGTCGGCTTTATTGCACTCAATTTGCAAAAACCCAACATAGACAAAATAAATTGAATTGTTTTATTTGTGACAGATATATTTTATGCATCTCCAAGACAGATAAAAGGAATTGAATTTCTTTATATCCATGATACACTTGACTATTGAATAGTTAATTTAGTTATTTATTCCATGATGGAATTAGCATATGATTGCATGATTGGAAATTTTTCTTCCTACTATGATAGCATGTCTCTTAGGTTGCCTATCGTATCAGTTTAGTCGGAAAATATTGGCGTAAACTTCATCAGAGCCTTAAATAGCAATTACTACAGATATATTTTATGTATCTCCAAGACAGATAAAAGGAATTGAATTTCTTTATGAATAGTTAAATTAGTTATTTATTCCATGATGGAATTAGCATATGATTGCATGATTGGAAATTTTTCTTCCTACTATGATAGCATGTCTCTTAGGTTGCCTATCGTATCAGTCTTGTCGGAAAATATCAGCGTAAACTTCATCAGAGCCTTAAATAGCAATTACTAACTACTAGCAGTTGCACAATATTTGTGTGCAACGGATCTGCCGATAGACCTATTCGTAGGGGAGGGCAACCAGTAATAAAATGTTTGGAAGTTTTATACTATAATGGAAGATATGCGTGTGCAATGTTTTTATAGGTGACGATCTAGAATATGGAGTCCCAAATATTTTGTGATTGAATTTCAGTTAATTAGTAAAAGATTGAAACATATCTATGTACATCTACAACAAATTGCCTAAACACACAACAATAATATATAGACTTCAAATAGATAAATTTATCTAACAGAGCATAAACACACAACAGCAATATATATATTTGCATATGTATACAGAAATTAGGAATAAAGAGGGGCGTCTAAATAGATAAGTTTCCCAATGAACTCACTCTACCACCACCCTTGATGTTGAAGGGGCAGTGGATTGTTTGCTTGTATCCAATACTCTCCAGTGTTCTACAGATCGTTGTTGGTCAAGATGAAATATCATAAATTTTCAATTTGATCATCCAATACTCTCCAGTGTTCTACAGATCATTGTTGGTTTTGTTGGTTAAGATGAAATATCGTAAATTTTCAATTTGATCACTTTTGAACTATTGGAACCAAGTCAAATCAAGTTGAACGGCTGGATTGTTTTTTTTGTCATTGCGAAACCTACAAATTTTAACAGTCCAAATATCAAATATTGACAATGAAAAATTCTAACATAAAATCGAAACATGGGGACCTTGTTTGAACGCCTGAAGGTATTGATGCACTTTCTCAACCCAATGATAAACAAGCATTGCAAATAATATCCACTATCTTAATTTTGAAAAATAAGAATTAACAGGTTTTTCAATACCTAAATTCACTTTAAAACCACAAAAAATTAAAAACCATCTATGCACTGGGACATTCAAGATAGACCTCCTAAAATTAAATAGCATAATAGCAATAAGATATGGGCTCAAAACAAGATTTTTGACTATTCAACAAACCACAATTAATAGAAGTCTATTGAACACTTCATTTTCAAAATGACAATTCTCAAATAAAGACTGACAAGGCCGTTGTTTTTCCCCTGGGATTTTGTACACATATATTTGCCAGCAAAGCCTATTCTTTTAAATCTGAAATTAAGGAAATCATAAACAGCTTTAAAGATTTATTTTAAACTAAACACCTGTCGATGCACTCTTTTAACATGTAGACATGATTTGATAGGTTTAACGGACCTTTTTTTTTCCCTAAAGGATATTAAAAGTCATGTCAGAACTTGTCCCTTTGAATGCATAATCCACATTCTCTATGGTATTTTTGCTTTTCAAGTCTTACTTTCCCAATTAAAATCTCAAAACATGTGATCATTTTCAATGAAAAAAAGTTCTTCTTAAGGTGTTTGAAAAGAGTTGCAATCACAAAAAAATATAGAACATTTTCAAAGAATTGCTATGGAGCGGCAAAGGGAAAAAAAAAAAATGAAAGCATGGACGTCAAAATAGGAGCAAAAAGGTGGAAAGTTAAGATACACCAAGTTAAATTCCAATTTGAATTGTGAATCACCCCCTTGAGGATGCCTAACCCGGGATTCTTTCACCCTGGATAGCATTACTGTTGAGCCGCGGTTAAGCAGGTGCAAGAATACTGTGATTGGAAGAATACTGTGATTGGAGGAACAACTGCGCAGAGAATTATTGGGACACTGCATAGCCTTGCCAGAGGTGGGAGGACTGTGATTACCACAATCCATCAACCTTCCAGCAATGTTCTTTATATGTAACTTTTTGCGTATTAATTTAGCAATTTTTTTGTGTATTAATTTATCATCTTTTTGCTGTGAGGGCATAAAAATTGAACTGTCTGAGTAACTGCCATTATACTTTTTGAAAACCCATGTAGTATAATAACAAAAGAAAGAACAAGGGCTGCGCTGCAGCTCAGTCCCTGCCTAAAGCTGCAAGCTAATTGAAAGGGCATTGTTTTGAAAGCAATTTTGTTAGGATCAAAAACTGCATCCATGTTGTCCTTGGGTGTTCAGTAAGTCCAATTGAGCTACAGGACAAATACGTGAGCATGCATAACAATTTCTCCACACACTGCATATTCACATATCAAAACCTGTAGCAGACAACATATAATTAACAATAAAATACAGTATGGACCTGATTTTGTAGCAAGAACTATTACATACACATCATCTTATAAATTTTTAATAACACAAACAAAAGCCAAAACTCAGATTAACTACACATTGACTCAACAACCAAAATGCTTCCACAGTAAAAAAACAACTGTTACAGGTCTAATTTTTTTGGGCAAACACATCTAAAATCACTGAGAAAGATGGAATCTTACTTCAAATGCTGTGGTCCACGGCTGCACTACACACAATGGCTAGCAGTAACAGTATAGCTCCCATTTGCAACAAGTAGACGAACATCAGATGAATATTCTGAAAAGCTCAATGAGCAAGCTAGAAAACTACGACACTTGTTAGAATTTTAAACCAACAATGGTACCAGAAATATCAAATTAGTAGAATTCAAGCAAGGATGCTAAGTGTTTCCACTTGGAAATCAGTGGCAACAAAAGTATGTTGAGACTGTGATCTTAATAAGTCTAAGCAAAGCTGTAAATATGCATATATTTTTCGCAAATAACAGTAGACAGGAGAAAGTCCAAAGGGTTGTGGTCATGCTTAAACAGTCTATGTACTCAAACACAGGTTCACAAGCCCTAGAAGACATGTCTCTTGTACCAGAAGAGTTGAAATACTTTGTCAATGTACAAAATAGTACATGAAAAAGAAAATAAGGCATTGTAGCTATCAGCAGAAAAAGGCAGACACCATGTTAAATGGCTTGGCAAAATGTCTTTGGATTGGAACTTACCTCAACCACGACTTGCAGACCAATGCATTTAAGTAATTACAAAAGCTTCTATTAGGTATGTTCATGCCATTACCTGTTAGACCACCAAAATTATATTTCGAGTGCTTGACATCTACCATCATGGCTAGCATTAGGAACAAGTTTATACAAGCAAAAAAACTGCTGAGATATAGTTTGCTATATTTATTTGAGCATCAATATGCAAATTGAAATGTAGTACAAGAATAAGAGTTGTATTATATTTCTAACGAATAGCTGTGAATAAATGACCTGAGAATATTAGAAATGTCCTTCAATATGATACTGGAATGCATATATACACAAACAGGAAAAATCTAATGTCAATATTAACTATGGAAAGTCAAGGATTAACAAGGATGCTTCCAAGATGTGATGAAATATCAGTCCAATCTAGGACCATAGCATCAATACCCAAAGCATGAGAGCACATGCATGTACACATAATAGTTAAAGCTAATACTCGGTAGCAAAAGCTATGTATCAAAGGAGGAAAGTTGAGTAAGAAAATAACTAGGCAGGTGCAAAAAGGGAACAAAGCAAAGACACATGTTTAACAACAACATGCAGTTTAATCATGTATATTCTATCTATGCAATCAGTACTGATCACAAAATGTTAGAGAATATTATGTGTGTTCATGTGTCATAATTATGTTACATATTATTTTCTTTTGTAACAGTCATAATAGAATTGTCCAGTGAAAGTTGGAATGTGCCTTGTATTTTGAACCTGTGCAACAAGAACACCACTGCTGATATGTCTTTTTTATGGTTTTGTAAAGTAATAGTTTTAAGTTCAGGAAAGTGCTATTTCAAAATGTCCTTTTGCAGATAGCAATCAAGATTGCCATCCGCTTTTTCTATGATGCATTGTAAACAGTGTCGGTATGTATACACTGCATTGTTGCCACAAGTATTGCATTGAGCATTTTGTTTTGCAGAATTCTCAGCTACTAGCACCATTTGCTGACATGAGTTACAATAAGGCTGGAATGGAGCCAAGTAAACATTCTTTGGTCTAAGAATTCCTTTAACCTGCAATCAATGCATGTTTTTTGTAAATATTGCAGCAAGTTCATTTTGACAATGCAATGGACAAAGAACAGAAAGCCAGCATCTCCATGATTATGGTTGTTACCTGCATATTACACTGGGCCAGCTTGTTCAGAGAATTCGTGCCCTTTGTACCACCCCTGACGAAATTTTTGAAGAGCACCATTGGCATTTGCATAGATGTTAGCACTTGCTCTGCAGTATTGTATGCAACACTATGGGCATTCAGAATTATAACCTGCATAGCAATATAAGCGTTCACAATTATAACTAGGACAATTAACATGATATGCAAAGATCAATTTGAGTGCAAAGAGAATAAACTCATAACATTGCTTACCATAGCTGAATCAATTGGCAAATTGCCATCTTTTACTTGCAGCTCAATCTGATTTGGAGCACGGTGATGTCCAGTGACAATAGCCCCGAACGACCCAACTGAATATTGGCAGTTTGCTGCAATAAGATCTGAGATGGTTGTGTCTGGTATAAGTCTACGAAGTTTACAAACTTTGTCTATGCTTTGAACAATGCTATTGGCAGTCAAGGCTAGGCAAAGGCTTGCGTCTCCTCTTTCATACTGTGTTTTAGCTTTTACAATAAAGTTTGTGATACGGACACTAGTGCCAGGCAATAGCTGTTCCAAAAATGTATGAATCAGTTTATTATTCAGATTAACGGTGATTGTCATTTGGCCGTTGCTATCAACTAAATCAATACGAACAATTTGTGCTTTAGGCTGAACCACAAAGTTTTTAAAATATGCAGGACCATATGCAACTAAAACATCACCTTCAAATATAGAGGCAGTTTTGTTTGTGCAAATCTCTAGAATTGTTGAGGCAGTGTGTTTTTCAATTTTTTGCCTACAATGGAAATGCCATGCAATTAGGTGTAGTTCTGTATAGCAGTTTGAAAAAGCATAAATGAGCTATAGCTAAGGCTGGTTTTTCTACCATCTGATTTAGAGAATGTAAATAGCAAGTAAAACAAAGCACACAAAATGTTAAACATGCCATGTTAAATATACCTTTTTTGCAATGGCTCTTCAGTAACAACATCGTTTGATTCTTGCAATGTCTGCACATCACTAAGGAACAGATTCAACAAACAATTGTAGATCAGCACAAAGAATGCTTGCTATGAGCATAAGCGAAAATGCAATTATTTTTCTGAAGAATGGTTATGATGTAAACATACCTTTTTTGCAATGGCTCTTCATCAACACGGTCATCTGATTCTTGCAATGTCTGTAAATTGCTGAGGACTACACTCAACAAAGGATTGTGAATCAGTACAAATAATGTTTGCTATCAGTACAAATAATGTTTGCTTCACACTTTTTGCCAGTAAGAAGTGGACATGACTTTGACCCTTTGATCTAACCTTGCAATACAGATTTGTAGTCATGATTTGGGCTTTGAACATGAAAGCAACAAATAAAACAAAGGACACAAAACGCCACAGATGGCACATTAAATAGACCTTTTCTGCAATGGTTGTTTATCAACACAGAGATCTGATTCTTGCAATGTTTGTACATCACTACGGAACATGTGTAAAAAATAGATGCAGATCAGCACAAAGTATTGCAGCGAGATTAAGTTAAAATGCAATATGTTTTACCAAGAATGCATACTATGCAAATAATAGTGAATTAAACATTGATAAAAGTAATGTTAGAGAAAAGTACCATTTGAGATATTTAGCCATATCTTCCAACACAGCTCTATCATTAAAAGCAGAGGACTGTATTGCTTTGTGCCCTCCAAGAAGCATAAAATCTTAAGCGTGAGTGTTGTTTTTTATGCGGTTTGCATTGCTATACAAGCTATGCACTAGACACTTAACTGCAATGCAATTTGCATCAAGCTTTTGTGCTGAGAAATATAAAACAATTCTGATAAATGCTTCGACATATGTGGATTGTATGGATCTGCTTGGGTCAAAGTGGAATCGATCTGCTTGGGTCAAAGTGGAAAGTCGATAGAAATTGCAAAATGATATGTCCAATAAGCATCCATGGCAATGACATTGATCTGATCAATGTCAATGTTTGTCCAAAAATGATCTATTAAAGTACCTGCATGAGTTGTTGGACTGTTTACTACAAGTGAAAGATTATATCCTCGCATAGAAGCTTGCAGCTTTGCTTGTGTTTTTTTTTTTAAACATGTCAATATTGAAGTCTCCAACAAGCACTAGTTTGCTATCAGGTAATAGTGTGCTGACATTTTCTTTTATGAAATCTACTATGTGGATGATTGGTGCACCTGGTCCAACATAAACATTTGTGTTCATAAAGGTGTATTGAAATGCAATAAATCAATTGTTATGGTCTCTAGGTTTTGGGTTGCGAATCTGTCTATCTTTAGCAATGAAAGGCTTTTGCTGCAACATGTTAGAAGTCCATGTATACTTGATGCAAACTGGCAATGAAATCTTTTGTTGAACAATGCAATGCATTCGACATGCTCCATTCTAGTTTCTTGCAAGCAAAGAATATTTGCAGACATCAAATCATGGTCATGTGCAACATTGTCTGCATGCAATGCAAGGCTTCGGGTGTTCAAAGAACAAATTCTAAATCGAGTACAACATACAGAGGCAAGGCTATGTTCTAGTTTCCATTGGGCTGATGTCTACAACTGCAACATTTTAGATTGCACTTTCGTTGATACTCTGAAGTTACGTTGTTCTAATTTGTTAATCAAATACAGAGATGCACTGCTTTTTACACATGAGTGTTGTGTAAACAAGACCATGGCAATAGACTCTCGAAGCCTTGTGCTCTATGAATAGCTCGTGCACATGCAACTTGCAAAGGGAACTGACTACAGACCAATAGTCGTCTCTCCACCCTTATCTTTTTCACCACTCTTTTTATAGGTGTACAAGATGACAATATGTACTCTGTATATATTCATTGCATCTTTTGACGACGAGCCTTGCCAACTCCAGGATCATTGAATTGAATCCAGACGATTTGTTGTTTAATTGCATAGAACTTAAATATACCATCTGCTCCATTTACTATTCCGTCTTGTGTATCAATGTTTCCAGCAATCAGCTCAACCAATATGCCTTGCTTAAGTGTTATGATCTTAGCTAATGTCGTTTTCGCTATTGCAGGAGTATTGTCATCGATAGGTGCAACTTGTGCATCAGTTGCTTTCAGCAAACATGTGTCTCCAGGCAAAACAGCAAGCATTTTGTTATTATGCACGTTCACATCTGAATTCCTATGAAACAAATAAGGGAAGCTTGGGTTATTGGGTGGAGCCCTATGACAATTAGCATTCAAGTAGTAAATATCCTCTTCAGTTTGTTGGCAACATCTAATTCGATTTAGAATGGATATAAATTGTTTGTCTCTTTTCCCTAGTACAGTTTGCAAATTGAATCACTTAACATTGTTAACCCAAAATGTGTATGGTACTATTTCAGTATGTATTCTTGGTTGTTCAAACACCCACGAATCTTGTATAGGTTGTGCTTGGTACAAACCACCACAAAATATGATATCCAAATTGCCGAATGGTTTTGTTGGAGTATGTTTGATTTGGTGGAGTCTTGTGTCAATATTGTAAATCGTTCAAGAGCCAGCCAAAGATACTTCATCAAGAAGCAACAGTTGCAATTGCTCGTACTTCTTTCTTAGACTATCAAGAGTGTTTGAATCCAAAGGGAGCATTTTTGAGGACTTGTATGGTAGATAGAAAATAGAATGTGCAGTAGCCCCACTAGCATTGTGTGCCACTTTTCCAGTTGATGCAATGATAACGCCTTTGACTTTGAGCGGATCACTATCAAGCTGTTTGTCATACAGTCGTATTATTGCTTCATACATGGCTCTAGTTGTAAAGGTTTTGCCTATACGAGCACCACCAGTCAAGAATAGATACAATGGTCTTTTAGGTTCAATTCTTTTTGCCATGACTATGTCTTTCACTATCGCTTGTTCCTTGGTCAATTGTTTTCGCAAATTGAAATAGGCTTCTTTGCTAAGTAGCAATGGATGACTAGTTTCCAAGTAGGCAGAGCTACAAGAAGTATCTATAGCTTTTGCAAACCTCATTTGATTTAAATCAGCTTGAATGTCATATGTCTCTATGGCACAGTCAGACTGATTTGCACTGCCAGTTTCAATATCAAGGCAGCCATGACTAGATGGCTCCACAACAACAGCATCAATGTCCCCCCACTTAGTGCCAAAGGCAGCAGTGAATTTTGATTCAATGCTTGCTATGTGCAATAATGGGTATCAAGGGCTGCAATCCATGTTTCATGTCCAACTAACAAGGACTGCTCACTATCACAAAAAGGGACATATAGCATGATCTTCTCCCTGCAATAGTTTTCAAGATCTTTGTGCTGGTTGTATCTGACATAGCGTATGATACGTGCATTGTGCCTTCTGACCATATTTCAAGGTGTTCCATCGTAATAAGCTATATATTCAACCAAGCAAACATCTTCCAATGTATTTGCCCGTGCCACATATTTGTCTATTGCAGATGCACACATAATGTTTTGTGAATCATCAGATTCTTTTGCGAGGAACTTGGCACTTTTTAGTATAAATGTTCTATTTGCCAATGGAGAAGTATTTATAAAAACAACTTTTCTAGAGCTTCGTTGCAAAGGCAATGACAATGCAATATGCATAGCTTGTCGACTTGACATTTGTTGGTAGTTAAGCAAAGCATTACCAAGTTTTCTTATGAATTGCATTTTGTTTTCATAGCCAGCTCCACATTGTTGATGCACTTGTGGAAATGCACGAGAAAGTGTCCAATCTTGTTTAGTCATGTATGAGCTACAGTATGCTGTTGCTGCATATGCATCTAGTATGAATTGTGCATCAGTGTTTGCATACCAAAGCTGTGGAACTTGCTTTGCAAAAGCATTTACTAATATGTCTGCTGGGTGTCTTTTCAACATTAAAACAGAATGCGAGAGTGTTGATCTCAGCATTGCAACATACTCTGTTCTACTCATTTGGAGGTTCTGTAACAGGGCTTCAAACGATGTTTCTTTTGTGTAGTTTTTGCTCTCTAACTCTGTGAAGAAAATCTTTGTTTTTTGTTCCAATGCATGGTCAGGAGTAGGTAAAGGATCCAATATCATTGTTCTATCCAATGGGGCCAAAGGGAAGCCAAATCTACAACTTGAATTTTTGTATTTTCTACAAGTGCTTGTGTGATGGTGTGTTTGCATATTTACAAGGCTCTCATCTAGCAATGTAGAGTCACAAGAAATATATTTGTCGACAAATGTTTCAATTTCTATATTGAAGAATATCCATAGATAGGGGCATTCTTTACCGAAAGCATGAGATGAACATGTTCATTTCCTCCATTTTGAAATTTTGTAACAAAGTAGTCCATAACCTGCCCAAATAATGCATGATTTTGCAACACCATTTTCTTAAATGCATTGACCCTATGATTAAAATACCGGCTACATATCACTGGATTTTTCCTCATAATAGAATCTATTGATTCTTCTTCAATGGTTTCGCTATATTTGCATTGTTGTTTACCAACTATTTGTTGTAATGCATAGCATAGCTCGGTCCAAAAGTGCTCAGCACTCGTCAATGTGACAAAAAAGGTTGGGGGCCCTAATTGCCTTATCATTGCAAATATTTCCTTTCTAGTATCTTTAAGGTAGTCTAGCGAAGTTCGAATGTTCTTTAATGACCTGTACCCCAATGGAGATTTCAGAATTCTTTCAATAGCTACTGGGGAGCGAACATCTTTGGCACACAATACTCTGCCTTTCAACTCGCCTTTGCATATGCATATCCAAGCAGCAGAGGAAACCTGTTGAATTATAATCGTGATAGCTTTGAAGAACAAATTTGTAATATGTGTTGCAAAGTCATTGTCTTTATGCATAAGCTCCCACTTTGCTATCTTTTGGAAGCTAAATCTTTTACTCACATCCGTTGGCCGAGGAGATCCAAAAAAAAGAGTTGGAAAGTTTATTTCCTCTGAAAAGCTATCTTGGAAAATGCCAAAGAGGTTTAAAGCCTTCAGATGGTGCAACCTCAATCACAGTATGGTCAAGGTCTTTGATTAAGTGGGCTTCATCAAACCAATGCACTACTGTCTTAGTTATCAGTCATCATCACCATGGCCTAGATCTGCATCATTATCTATTTCATCATTAACTTCAATGTCTCTTGTCATCTCTTCTAGTTTCTTTTCGTACAAAATCTGCCAGCTATGATTGATGTGCATATTTTCTTTCACATACAATGGTGTTTTTGAAAGAGCAACCAAAGCAGCAATCACACATGTAGGCCTAACATTGCCCTGGATATATGCATTCTTGTATTCTAGTTTACGCTTCAACTTGATAGCAATTGTTGCAGTTTCATCTATTTGTCTTGGAAGTGCTTGTTGCACTCGATCAAAATCAATAGGAACATTGATGATTGTGCCAAGCAACCCAAGCTGTGCTCTTTTATATCCCAATTGCCTGATCTGTGCAAATGCAATGCGCAAAGACACAAGTCTTTCTTCTAGGCTGCTCAAGTCTTGCACAATCTCTATTTTTTCATTTCGTCTTATGTTCAAAGGAACTGAAAAATGGGAACTTCTCCATTCAAAATGCCTTTCTTACATATGTTGCAAATACATTGCCCTATTACAAGTGGGTTTGCGATTGTTGATTAAACACTAGAGAGGAGGCATGGATCAGTGCTCTGTCAATTCTAGAAATGTTTTTTTGGAAATGCAGACACTGACAAACAACACATGCTATAGTAGGTGTCTGTTTAATGCATTGCAAGTATGCTTTAATGGATCTTTTAGCTTTGCTATTTTGATTTGCTATTGCTATTTTCTTTGCCCTTTGTTCATGGCCTATAGCATGGATTTTTGACTTCAAAGACTACAATGATTCATGAGGCTTTGACTCATTGGTAGGTGTGCATGACGCACATCAAGGCTCTAAGCACACCGTAGACCTTCGCAGACCATGAAGAGCCACTACCCCTTTTGCATCCCTAGAGCCTATGGCATGGATTTTTGACTTCAAAGAGTGCAATGATTCATGAGGTTTTGAGCCACTAGTAGGTATGCATGATGCACGTCGAGGCCCCAAGCACATCCTAGACCTTTGCAAACCATGAAGAGCCACTATTGCTGCTACATCACTGCCTTCCCCTTGACCATGGGTTGCACCTTTCAACCAATGCAATGTTCTAGGCAATTGCGAGTGAGATTTGCACTCCATTTTGTTGGCGACACATGAGGAGTTTTGCTGTGATCGCTTTTGTTCTTTCAATTGTTCTTGGCTCCCCATCATGTCTGTGTCTTCAATGCATGTATCTAACAAGTATGCCTTAATAGATCTTTCAGTTTCATTATTCTGATTTCTAATTGCTATGTTCTTTGTCCTTTGCTCATTGCCTATAGCACGGATTTTTGACTTTAAAGAGTGCAATGATTCATGAGGCTTTGACTTAGTGGCAGGGATGCATGATGCACATCGAGGCACTAAGCACATCTTTTGTTCTTTCAATTGTTCTTGTCTGCCCATTATGTCTATGTCTTCAATGTATCTATCTAACAAGTATGCTTTAACACATCCTTCAACTTTGATATTTTGATTTCCTATTGCTATGTTCTTTGTTCTTTATCCATGGCCTATAGCACGGATTTTTGACTTTAAAGAGTAATGATTCACGAGGCTTTGACTTAGTGCCAGGTATGCATGATGCACACCGAGGGTCTAAGCACATCCCATACATTTGCAAACCGCAACGAGTCACAACCCCTTCTGCATCACTGCCTTGCTCTTGACCATGGGTTGCATCTTTCAAGCAATGCAATGTTCTAGGCAATTGCGAATGGCATTTGCGCTCCATTTCACTGGGTCCACTTGAGAAATTTTCCTGCAATGGCTCTTGTTCTTTCAATTGTGCTTGTGTCTCTATCATGTCTATGTGTTGAATGCATCTGTGTACAATGTTTGCTTCACTAATTGCATTTGGTTTTGACAAAGGCGATGATTGCAATACATTTGAGCATCTTCTTGAGGTGCTTGTACCAATGTTTGTCTCTATCTGAATCAAAGGCTCATAATGGCAATGGCCTATTTCAGTTTCAAAGAAAATCAAATTGTAAACTGCTTGCGGAATTTTGCAATTGCAATATACCTTGACCTTGGAGAGATTAGATGCTAGCCAAACATGCATAGCAACATTAAACATGTTTGAAAGCCACAGCAAACAAAAAGTACAACGTTCAAGCATGCTTTGTGTATATGGCATTCCAATCTTGGCAACAAACTGACGAATCAACACATGTTCATTATTTGCTAACGGTGGAACTTTTACAAGCCCATTGAGGCATGCCAATGCAAATTTGTCTCCTCCTGCAAGTGCATTACAAAAGGATTGCACCATGAACAAGTGCAAAGCAATAGGGTCGAATTGTTGTTTGGCCAAGAAAGCTATGCTATGGAACATACTTTCACCACAAGCACCTGTGGATTTGGTTGCTCTAGAAAGCCCATGCATAGTTAATTGATTTTCAACCACACACCAAGCACGTTCAAGATTGGCACATGTTGACATCGTTAATTGCACATGCGATGAGGGCAAACCAACTGACTTTGTTGAGAACACTGGTTCATAGTGACCATTCGTGGGGTTTACATCATGGAAGAGAATTGATATTGGTGCATTAGGTGAGTCCTTGTTAAACTCTAAATACATTGTCTTATGTGTCATAGACCAAACATATATGGGTATATTCAACCATTTCGATAACCACTTAATACAGAATGTATCCCCCAGAGCCCACAGTCGCCATTTGCATTGCTTTTTGCTGCTGAAAGTCTCATCCTGTGAGAGTAAATATTTTGGTATGATATTCTGTGCATATCATAGAGTACAGTAGGGTCCAGTTCATGGGCAAAAGAAAACAAAGCTTCATTGCATCCATTGGCAAGACAATTCAGGAAATAGTCTACTCAGCCATTGCGAAGCTCATCTAGAGTATAACGACAATGAAGTAGTACATGAACTGTATCAAACAAGCAATCCCCCACCTTATAATGAAACTGTGAAATACGAAAGCAATTTCCATGTTGAAGAGCATCATCAATTGTAAGGAAATGGATTTTGTCTTGAGGTTTATAGCCTTATACTAAAATGGGCTCCTCAGAAGACTTGGTTGTTACATGGGCCTGATGATCAACCATTGTTGACAAAAGTTGGTAGGGCCAACAAAATTTGAAATGGCAAATGGATACAATTCTTGCCTATGTCTCCACACGATGCAATTTGCAAGCATACGGTAAATGGCTATAGACAACCAATATAGCATGCTATATTTCTAGACTTGTTCTGCATCATTGGAAAACCTAAATATCAAATGTCTTTTGCAAGTTTTTTACTGCACTTATTCTATGTTCAAAATCTTATTAGCAAGTAGAATATGCATATTCTAAGTAACCGTGGAAATCGAAAATGTACATGTAAGATGCATTGAGCAAATTGCAAAAAATTCTGCTGATGCTGTGGAATACAAAAAACTGCTTTGAAGTGCAGGAAACAGAACATGACAAGGTACATGTAACATACATTGAACTCAATGCAAAAAAATGCCACTTGCCATCGCTTTATTTTTGTTTTTCTCTTTTTCTGGAATGTTTTTTAACTTTCAAGCTCTGGTACCCATACTTGGGATCAAACTGTCCTGTTCCAACAGACCATCAGCTGATGGGTATGCAGCTACTACAGATGGCAAGCAGCTGATTTTTCTAAGTGTTCATTACCAGGATACAGCCTAGTTTAATGCTAAATTTTACTCCAACTAAAAAATCCTTACAGACAAATTAATTTGATGCTCAAATCTGCAATTTTTTTAGCTTGCAAATGTCATTGTCCATCAAACTTGAGGCCTGATATATAATGGTAGCTAAAAACAAATATCAGATAGAAAGCCACAGGTGATAGCAACTTTGACAACTTTTAC
Organism: Cunninghamia lanceolata; assembly: GCA_027924645.1. Lineage (NCBI taxonomy): Eukaryota > Viridiplantae > Streptophyta > Pinopsida > Cupressales > Cupressaceae > Cunninghamia > Cunninghamia lanceolata. The sequence continues at coordinate 2,527,406 of BSBN01000671.1, read as the reverse complement.
AGCAGGTTGGTTATATGATTGTGCAATACAGGTTTTGCATGATCTTACTGGTGGTGGTACTTGTATATATGATGACGCATCTTTAAAAAATATTCATGTCTCTCTCCAGTTTTTGCAAAATTCAATTCTATATATGAAACTGTGTAAACACTATAAAGCATTGATTCTATTTAAGTGACAGCTATTCAGTGGTGGAGAAGAATCCACTGAAAGTAAGGCTGTTTTAAATTATGGAAGAAAATGAAAGAGTATCAAATCCCAACTATCAAATGCTGGCTCCACCTGTAAAGTATCATTGGAAATTAACCAACTGGCATTAATGTCCTATTATCCATAATAGAAATGCATCGCAAGGGATTTTCTAATGGTATCTGTGCAATCCATATTCTAATGGTTGCACAAAGAAGAATTAAGCAGAGCAGCACTTCAGATTTGAGACCATAGCAAGGTATCCAAGTATATTAATGTATAATCTTATTCATTTATTATTATATCTCTTCTTCTTATCTTCTACTGGCTAGCATGCAGCTTAGTGTGTTGGAGAGTTGTTATGGTAACATTAAAATCTGAGTTTCAACGAGTCAAGAAATCTCATCAGATGTAAATGGATTGCTTGTTATGCCCATCCATTGATGCCCCCTGCAGAGCTGAATGTCTCAGCACAGACATGTCAAGAATATCAAGTCTGAGACGAATACATGTTCTTCCAAGTGCAGGCCAAGGGCTGGAATGAGACTTCAAAATTCTGGGCAAGACTGAAACAGACTTGCAAAGCAAAATGAAGAACAAAATGTGATTTGAATGTTCTAAGCAATATGCAGAAATAGATGTGATTTGATAGTTGGGATTTGTAAATGTTCAATGTATATTTCAGTCCTTGCATTGTTGTTTCTTATTAATGCTAGGTAGAGAGTATGTTTTTTGACCTAGTTGTAGACAGGTTGGAGAAATTTGGCTGAGGTTGGAGGTTTGTGTCTGAATATTGACCCCTTTGTAACAAGGGGTTGTTCCATCTATATCTGCCCATTCCATTAAATTTCGAGCTCTTTGCCTGAGGTTTGGCTCTCAAGATTGAGAGCCATGTGTATATATAACTATGACAATTTGTTAGCAACACAAATATTCAACACTTTGGTATGAAATGGAGGAAAACTGCAATACCTTCTCCTCTTCACCTCATCTTCATCATGACAATCAGCCCAAAAAATTTCTGGATGTGAAATATGATGGCACTCCTTACCCATAAGTTGTTCCATCACCTGAAGGGGATCAAAATCTGGTCTACTATTGTGCAAATGCAAATTGCACATTTGAATCTCTGCACTTGATTGTTTGGCAGCACAGAAAGAAGGGTAGGTATACATACCATCTCCTAGAATGAGAGGAAATTGCACCACTGTTCCATGCTTTTCACCTAGAAGTTCTTGACGCTGAGAAATCTGCCTAGTTAGCTCCAACAAGATGATTTTATCAGTGGGGTACCTGGGAAGCTTGTAGACAGCTCCTGTAAACCCCTCGATTCTGATGTACATGAAGTTACAAAATTGGATAAACCAACTTCCATATCTTCGGATTAACTTTGTAGCAGCAACATAAATTCTTTTGCTCAAATCACCTTCCGAACACCTGTTAATATACATTACCAATGCATCATTCACTCTCATGTAATGCCTTTGTGATTGTTCCAGCTGCAGTTGAGGATAACAATCGTAAACCTTTAAGTGTCCCAAACCACATCCTATGGCATCTTTCTTCATTAAGCCTGGATAAAACCCATTTCCTGCCAACATATAGACCAAGTACGAAGTCATGAAGAACTTCCTTGTTATTCGAACCTGGGTCAATTGGCTGCTCAAATTATCACTAATAATACTAGCCCAATCGACCATCTGTTGATCTTCCAAGACTGCATGGATGAACTTGAACATCCAAGGGTGAAACATGGATGATGTGCATAAGCCCATGATTCTACTCACCAACGTAACCATGTCAACTTATCTCGATCGAAAAATCACTCCTCAACAATGTCCCAGGTAGTTTCAAGGCATCTACCTTGGGAGTTTTCATCCATCTATTGTTAATGGTCCTCTTGCAAATTCCAGGTCCTTTATTGTAATCATTGAGGCCCAAATCTATTGTGAATTTAACCATGATTGGATATACGGGAATGTCAAATGTCTTTACTATTGCTTCAGCAGACACATCAGCCAACACCGCATTATCGTCAGTTATTATTTGTCTAGATCTTGGGCAATAATGCTTTGCACATTGCATTACTAGTTCAGGGCACTGCACAGAAGCAGGGAAACCAGCTGCTTGAGCGATCCCATTTTTCACCATCCTTGCTGCTCTACTAGTACGATTAAGTCCATACATCCTCTGTCTGAACTCATCCAAGTCGACATGCCCCAAATCTGTGTCTGATATTTCTTGCCAAATGGACTTAATCCTTGAGACTGGGACAACCCCTTTGAATTCATACCTCATTTGTTTTGTCCAGGATATAAGCCTGCAAGGACATTCTTACATTTATGTTTCATTCTGAGGAATTTTTTCTTTTCATTCTAGGAAGAATATAGCAGATACTGTCCGCTTAAAACTGTCTTTGCTGTTTGTCTTTTTTAAATCAATTAAGAAATATATAATTTTTGAGGACTGGAATGTTTTTTCAAAATGCAAAGCTTAAGGACTGAAATGCTTTCTTATAGAAATTTTGATGATTATGCTCATGTGAATCCATCAAGTATGGCACAATATCCCTCTAATGCAAGCCCACAAGGGCATTTCCTATATTTGTATTTTATATCTTTCAAATTTTGTATAACTCACGAATAGGATCTAACGGAATTTTATATTGGAATATATGTATTGCATTCCTGTAGAATGACTTATTATGATGGGCTTGTATTAGAGGGATCTCATACGCCCAAACTGGGTTATGGCTTTGCTCTGGTTTAAAATCTTTAACCTATATGCCGCGTTATCCATGGCAAGATAGATCTGCACTAGGATGCTTAGTGCGGCGGCAGTGATGTCACAACCATCACATCAGCAGAACCCACACTAAATAAAATAGAAAAACGAGATCTGGTAAAGTGGAGTTAGTTGCTTCCAAAACATATCAGCAAAGAGTAGTTGGGCTAAAGAGTAAAATATAGCTGCATAAAACATTTTCAGCACATCACTTCAATTCTTCAATAATCTCTTATTTTAGTGGAATATCCCTCACTGGGGATCTCGTTCCATATGCCTACCTCATTGTACTACCTCCTAGGAGACTGCAGTCCCAGCTGAAATTGAAACTATAGCTTATACAAGGAAACTGTATGTGGCAACCAGAACATTTTTTATCACCAATCTTGCAGTAACCATCTATCATTTAACAACTTGGTTATAGTAAACAATGATCATAATAGTTGGATAAATGCTCTGCCCACTGGTGACTGTTGTTGCCTTTATACTCTCTCTGGTATTCAGACATATTCAATTGCCCCTTTTTTAACATAAAGGAAAATATATATATTAAAACAACAATTAATTACAATGTAGATCTGCCAGTCTTAAAATGACTCATGGCACACCAATATTCAATTGCCCTTAACACAACATTCATGTAAGTTCACCAGCAAAGTCAATACTATCATGATTTTCTTCTACTTTATTCTAAATATGTGTCTTTGTAAGAATACTACAAAGTCAATACTATCATGATTTTCTTCTACTTTATTCTAAATATGTGTCTTTGTAAGAATACTATAAATTAAGAGCATACGTACTATGACAAAAGGAATCCTTATTTTAGCAATCACGACATTCCTCATCGACAGACTATTACGAAGTAAGCACAATTATCCAATGCAATGATGAATGCACTATGTTTGAGAAACCCACTAAATTAAGAAATGCATGGCATTGATTATCTTTTTTGACATTGGAAATTCTCCCTTATTATGCTAGTAAGCATTGATTTCTGAACAAAGTATTTTAATGTGGCTATCAGCTGAGAAAAGAAAATAATAACAGGCTGGTAAATCGTATTTTCTCTATGCCCTTTTAGTTCTAGCATTCTGCATATATACTAGAAATTATGAGCATATGTAGTATGACAAAAGGACATCTTATATGATGTCCTTATTTACCAATTAGGACATTCTCATTCTCATTGACAAAATATTACAAAGTTGGCACAATTATCGAATACAATGATGAATGCACCATGCTTGAGAAACCCACCAAATTGAGAAATCCATGGCACTGATTATCTTTTATGGCATTGGAAACCCTCCCTTATTATGCTAGTAAGCATTCATTACTGAAGAAAGTAGTTTAATGTGGCTATCACCTGTGAAAAGAAGATAAGAACAGATTGGTAAATCTTATTTCCTCTATGCCCTTTTAATTCTAGTATTCTGCAACAGCTCAATTCCTTTAAACACCACACTCTTGTTTAATTAAACAACCGTTAAAATTAAAGAGTACATGAGCTGTGACAAAAGGAACCTTACAAGATATCTTTATTTTAACAACCACAGCAATCCATTAACAACAGAAAGGCTACTTATTACAAATTCGACACTTACATTGGCAAACTTACATGCTTTTTTATTAGCATTTTGATGTTGCAAATTCTCCATTACCATGCTAACAAATATCTGTCTGTAGAGAAAGTACTCTGCACTGGCTTACAGAACCACGTCTAACTTTCCATTGCAGGCACTGATACCCATAATCAGTATTCCACAGTCTGAGAGTCTCAGTCACATCCCCAGCATCCTGGACGTCCCAGGGACTAGGGGACTTGGACGTCTTGGACGTCCTCTTTTTCAGGACTGGTCAGCATGCTCCATTTGGTGCATAAAAATTAAGAAGGTAAAACTTTTAAGAAAAAAATGTTAAAAGCCCTTAATAAATTAAAGGGGAGGATTGTCATTGCAAATTCAGTACAATGTATTTTTCCTTTTTCAAATCGTGGCTTTATTTGTTTGTTTAAGTTATATTAATAGCCATCCCCCAGCAGTTCCCAAAATTTGGGGAAATTTTGACCATCCCTGAAACTGTGTCCCAACATCCCCACGTCCTAGAAACTCATAAAAACACTGTGGACGACAATTCATATTCTTTCATCTAAGCCAACTGATAGTCAACAAGAATGTCATCACAATACATTTACATCCATGTCTATGTTCCCAATAACTTACAACCAAATAACTCAAAATAGTTGTCTAAGATAGATTTTAATCTACCAGAGATTGAATCATAACCAACAAACATTAACAATGAGACAAGATGGTAGCAAACAGACATTGAAGGTTAGACTACAGCAATCCACAGAAACTATATGCAAGAAACAGTAAAGTCTGAACTATTTTGGCCATAATAACTTAGCAAATGAATAAGGCAAGGCATTCATTGTGCGTGTTAACCAATTTACTGGAAGGAAAAAAAAAGAACTTAGTTCTTCCTCCTAACTAAAGGAGATATAAAGCCAGGTGCAATAAATGGTGACAAACAAAGATATATAGCCAGGTGAAATACATGGTAACAAGCAAACTTAATGAGTTAGGCGTGCCGAGTAACAGAAACCAATCATTTCCATCCACGAGAAGTCGCTCGCTCAAACACATTAACACTTAACCTAATTTGGCTGCAACTACATAATGCCCCCCTTGAGATTGCATTGATTAAGATATCAGAGATTTAACTCATTTCCTCTATAAGAAAGCCTCGTTTCACTAAACCCTAGGTTATCGCACAGAAAAAATAGGAAAAAAAAACGATATAAAAATAAAACCACGGAGGAAATGAAGCGCCTTTGCTACACCCACATTCAATAACCCACAAATGGAATTTGAAACAAGGAAAACAATCCGCCCCGAGGAATTCACAATCTTGTTCCGCAAAATGGACAAGGAAGCAAAATAAATTAAAAAAAAAATACCTCGGCCTGACTTAAGGTCTCCTCTTTTGCGACCTCATCATTGCCCTGCGCGGACTGCTGTGAGCCCCAAACAGGAGGAGGTGGTGCTGTGGTGGCATAGCAATCATCGTCGTCGTCCTCCACGTCAGCCCAGGAGAAATCTCATCAGATGTAAATGGATTTCTTGTTATGCCCATCCATTCATGCCACTTGCAGAGCTGAATGTCTCAGCACAGACATGTCAACAATATCAAGTCTGAGATGAATACATGGTCTTTCAAGTGCAGGCCAAGGGCTGTAATGAGACTTGAAAATTCTGGGCAAGACTCAAACAGACTTGCAAAGCAAAATGAAGAACAAAATGTGATTTGAATGTTTTAAGCAATATGCAGAAATAGATGTGATTTGATAGTTGGGATTTGCAACATGAACCTCAGGACTTGAAACTTCGTGTCCTACTGCCATTATAAAATACATCTCTACCTAATTATTTAAAACAACCAATATGAGTGTCTTGGAACAGGGTATGGATGCCTATAAAAGCATAATAAAATGTTGTTGCAGCCACCCAGACAGAAAGATGTCTGTAATAGTTGTATGTCAGCTTTGTATAAAGGAATGACATGCAATTCCTTTTCTAGCACTGTTGAATTTGCCTTGGAAATGGTCTAGGGAATAATTTTCTGGCTCGACTAGAACTATCTACTACAACCAGAACCCAAAACTCTGTTTAAAAAAAAACATTCCACACGGGAAAAGAAAAGAAACAGGGCACGTTGCAGACAAAGAATAAAAAAACAACCATCCTCCAAATTCCATGCTGCGCTGAAGAAAGTCAACTGCTTCGAAACGGAATGTTAAAACTCTGTTTAAAAAAAACATTCCATACAGGGAAAAACAACAGAAAGAGGGCACTTGCAGATAGAGTCGAAAAAAAAACTCACCTTCCAAATACCACGCTGCGCTGAAGAAAGACAACTGCTTCGAAACGGAATGTTAAATGACATTCCCACAAACCTTCTTCTACATCAATGTCTGCAAGGAAAAACGGGCCACACGCGTCCATGCTGGAACCCATGAGGACATGCAAATCTCAAAGCAGCCACGAGTTGAAGCTGGATCACATGGGGAGGCGCATCAAAAAGAAAGCAAACATAATGCAAAGACAAGCCAAAATATTAAGAATCCAAAAACTATCTCAACGAAATTGCCAATTGGCTAAAAAATTGTTAATGGGCTAAATAAAGAACGACTTAGGTTTAACTTTGATATTGTCATTGCACAGATACCAACGGTAAAATAATACCAAGGATAGACTAAAAAGCTTAGGCTAATTTCGATTATAACACTTGCACAAATTCCAACGCCCAAAGAAATGCTATTGCAGTGAAAACAATAGTTACCCTGCCACAGGCAGGGACTAATAATACACATTTTAAAAATACATTAGCATAACGTTTATCCCTTTGAGTTGATGCATCAAGAATAGCTATAATGCTACCATCCTGAAAAAGTGTAAATGTTGGAATTAGCCAAGATCAGCAAATGAAAAATAATATAAACTTCTACAAAGCATGAGCACACAAAAAGCTAAATTGATATTCAAGAGATGATAACAAAGTACAATGAGCCTTTCATAAATAGGCAGGGAGGAGGTAGGAAGGTAGGACTGAACTACTGACTACCCCTACAAGCATGCAACACTTGTCTAACTCACATGACATGTGTGAGGGCAAGTGGCAAGTCAAAAGGAAATAGGTGTCTCACATGTGTGAATACACATGTCAAAATGAGACAAACTCCTAAAAGACTAAGTAAACTTAAGCCTATGTGTGAATAGGTCAAACCTTCAAAGAGAAGATATCTAAACTAGTTAGATAATGACACTATTTACACTAACAATAAATATGTAATCAAGTATTATTTCATCAAACATTATTTCTTCATAAATTAGAATTTCCTTATAAATCATATACATAAAAGGTTAAGCACAACCTAGGAATAAGACACAAAAACTAAAAGTGGATGAGTGGAAGGAATAAGGTTTCAAGAACTCCAACCAATTACTTTTTGATAGATTTCTTGGCATATCATCAAATTTTGGATTTTAGTAAAATGAACTTCAATAAAATTTGCAAAACTCTTCTCCAAAAATGAAAGTACTAGCATAGAGATCAATATTCCTTAGTAAATAAAATTTGCCAAAAACACTCATGTTAAGATCAATATTCCCTAGTAAATAAAATTTTCCGAGAACACTCATGTTAAGAAATGTGTATTCCACCATCTGCATCCCCAACATATTTGGGATAGCCATAAGGTAGGGGACGCGTCCCGAGGACACTACATGTAACTCAGTAGAAACACAAAATGTTAGTTAGGTTAGTTGTGTAATAACTTCGATGGCCCCAATTTGGCCACACTTCACCATAAAAGTGCAGAGGCAAATTCGTACGAGTCTATAATAGAATTATAAGAAACCCACTTTATTAGGATGATATTTGTAGGAGAATCCATTGTTGTACGTGAATGAAACCCTTAAACAAATGCCACTAGCATGTGTAAAGCTAGATCTCATATCCCTTGCTTTGTTTGCAAAAGAAATTATTCATTCAAACACTTTGTATGCATCCTCCACACAACTACATTTTGAGTACATACTTACAAGGGCACTTCCCACAAAAACCTTTGATTCAAATCCTCTCTTTATTATATAAGAATGGATTTCTCTGCCTGATTTGAGATCAGCTACATGGGAAGAAGCCAAGAGTAGTGTTGAAATGGTAGCCAAATTAGGTTTCATATTGCAAGTCTCCAATTTTCTAAAGAGCTCTAAGACTTCGCAAAGTTTTCCATTCCGGGCATACCCTGCAATCATATCCACGATATGAGATTTCACTGAGGCATTTTGTCAAACACTGAGTGTGCAATCTCAACATTCCCACATTTTCCATATGCATCTACTAGAGCAATCCCTACAAATACATCTGATTCAAATCCTCTTCTAAGTACAAAGGCATGGATTTCCTTGGTTTGTTCCAGAGAGCAACTGCTGAGAGAATGGTAGCCACTGTAAAAGGATCAGCCACTCCACCTGCCAACTGCATTTCACTGAAAATCTCCAAGGCTTCACAGCATTGCTCATTGTGAACATATCCTGGGATGTCACTATGTATCCAAAATGTGGTTGTTTGGAGGATGCCCACAATGTATTTGACAAAATGTCTAAACGACATGTGTTTCATGGAATTCTATGATCGTAGGATATGTTCAAAATGAGCAATGCTATGAAGCCTTGGAGATTTTTAGTGAAATGCGCTTGGCAGGTGGAGTGGCTGATCCTTTTACAGCAGCTACCATTCTCTCAGCAGTTCCTCAGTTGGAAGCTCTGGAATGAACCAAGGAAATCCGTGCCTTTGTACTTAGAAGAGGATTTGAAACCCTATCAGCTACTCTCTTAGTTTCATGCTAAACATCAATTGAATCAATCTTTGCTCTCTTCGGTCAACAATCTGTAGTTCTTTTGCCCTCCCCTAAGGTCATTGATAATATGTGATTATTGAAATCCTCTTGTCAAGACTAGCCACATCGTCCTCTCCACATTCTACAAAGCTCTAAGTGGTGCTACATCTTTGTTCTCAAAGCCTCGAGACAACCATGAACTCATTAGGTCATGATACAGTAGTGGGTGTAACTCTTATTTGTCTGTGAGTAAGTTTTTTAGTTCTTGTCGGCCTGAAGATATAGAATTTGTTCTGTTCCAGAATCTTGTGGCAGAAATATTAAACGGGTTGCAAAGGTTTGGAATTTTTTTTGGAGCTTTTGGTGACATTTTCACGTTTCCTAATTAGAAGCATATTTTATCTTGTATTTTTTATGTCTAGAAGGCAGCTAGGGTTTTCCTGTCTAATGAAAAGCCATCTTCAAAAAAATACCATGTTATTTTTAATGTTTTGCATGACTTCAAAATAGGCGTGTCATTGTGGGCTCGAGGGTTTAAGTAACTGCAGGTGTTCATGGTAGAGGGCATGGTGTTTTCTTTGCTAGAGACAATGTGTCTCATTGGGACTAGAGGTTTTTGTGCAGGGCACCTATGGGTGTAGCTTTCTGTGCTTAGCGCTCATCGAAAATAGGTGTCTCAACCTCCTGGGCTGGGAGCTTTTCAAAAAGGGGTGAAAAAATGTTTATTTGTAGAATGGATTAATGTAAATGTTTTGCCAATAGACAGAAGGTGATGAATGCCAATTTTCAGGCTTTGAAGAGTGCTGGTAGGGAATTATGATGGACGTTTGGTGGGGACTTGTTGAACGAGAGGCCCCAGGCAATACAATTGGTCTGGTTACAGAGAGCTTCTTGAAATGGCAAAAAAACATGTATTAAGGGTGTAGGTTGTTATGTCATTCCATCGGAGTGGAAGAAGTGTTGGAGATTGTATCACGTAAGTACTAGTACCAAAATTTCTTTTGCTTTTTCAATGTGGAAACCTTTATTTTATTGTGGAATTTTTATTTTTCTGAAAACAGTTCAAGATTTTGATCTATGTTTTTTGTTATGGTTGGATTGGTAAGTATTCTTTTGCCCAAATGGGTGGTTGAAGAAATAGATCATGATAATGATCTGGCTTACACATACCAGTGGGGAAATTGAAATTACGAGTATATTTCACTGGGATGTGATGAGCTTCTTGTCTTAAAAGGGAGAACACCTATTTAGTGCTATGCAGATTTGGGTTGTCAATACTCCATTCCTTTTACCAGTGACGTCGGGGAAATTTTGTCATTCAAGTGAATGTCTCATTGCAAAGGTATTTTCTAATATCTTCATTCTTTATGATTTTATTTCTGAAGTACAATGCATGTGGCAGAGACGTTAAATTTTTTAGGTCTCACCATTGCTTTTTTTTTTATTTCAATTTTGAATTTTTTTTCTCCAAAAATAAAAACTGAAGTGCATGTTTTTTATTTGGAGTTTGGCTTTTTGTTCATAACAAACTTCACTACTTTTTACCTGTTTGTTACTGAATGAGGGATAGTGTATTCCCATCTCTTGAGATCTATGGATTAGTGTTTTATGGATGTTTGTTTTATTTTCGCGAGCACTTATTTTAATTTTATAGAGCCTGATCTTGTCTGAGGTTGGGAATACCACTCTGTAAGATTTCATACGTATTGTGTAGCAGGAAAAAGATTAGTGAATTTTATGGCTTACAGAAATATTGTTCCCTATGTGAATTTGGGTAAGTTACAACCATGTATAATAAACGGTGAATTGGGATGTTATTTGAAATATCATTCAACATACCTTTGAAAATTTGAAATTAATTTTTTCAGCTTGCAATTAGCTGATGCTGCATGCGTTACATACTAAACTATAATTCTCACTATTTTTGTCAAATGTACAGAGAAATTGTTGAACAAAATTGAATATGACATAGGGGCAAGGCCAGAGCCATATATATCCTAGGCCACAGATGTTCAAAATCTAAGGTATATTAGCCACTGTATTGAAGTGATGATAAGCTATCTGGTCACCCCTAGCATAAAAATTCTAACAAAAACTACAATTTGAGACTGATTATTGTTTCAAATTATGTTTCTTGCTACATGACAACAAGAAGGTAACTTCAAGCTTTCTTGGTTGCAGGGTATTTGGGAGAACGTGGAATGTATGGGGTAAAGAACCCTTCAAAGGCCTCGAATTGGATGAATGGTTGCACCCATCATTCGCTCCAGCAGACATTTATGTTTCGGGGTACAAACAAAATTTCTTCATTGCATCCAATTCAGTTTCTATAAAGATAACAGCATAGACATTATTATTTCTTTTTGTATCCTATAGGGTTTAGCTTTATGGACAAATTCTTCTTCTGGTTAGATAGAGGTGGGACTATTGGGAATCTGGGCCTTGCTCTTTGCAGGGATGGGATGACTCCTCCTACAATGTGGAGTGTTCCTGGGTCATCTGAGTGACTAGTATGAATCTACCTACTAGAGATCTATGGATAGGGAAGGTAGCTCATTGTCTCTAGTGGCAAGGGTAGTAACCTGGATGTTTGGTGTAATTTTGAGTCCTGAGCCTCAACAATTCCAAATAAATAAATAAAAATTCAAAATATGGAGGAGTAAAAACATTTCATTTTATGTGCAGACATCAAAATTGAAAAATCATCTGAATTTCAAAACCCAAAACCTAACCCACTATTCAATGGCTTAGAATATGAATATCTAATAGAGTGATACCATAACTACTAAGCGGAGGAACTCTAGAAAGAAGATTTTAAAAATGATAGTATTCCTCACCATTAAACAATCAACTGAAACCACAAACATACATGGTAAAGTTTATAGATAAAATCTGAAAACATGGTATCCAAAGTCTAAACTGTTGCCCCTAATCTTCATCATATTGCATAATAGTATCAGATTTCAAGCCTCAGTCACAATTGAAACATATGCAAGCCTGAATGAACTACTGGCAACTGAATGATTTTCTCCACAATGATTTGGTCTTTTTGTATTTAATCATGGATAAAAATCATGGGACTAAAATCTTGTCCTGTGAAATTTCAAAGTTCTTGTCATTTAAAGGAGGTACTATGGGTGTAGGTAGATTGGCAAGTTTGAGTTTAAAACTGAGTTTTGTCATGAGGTCAAGTCCCACAAGTATAAAGTTTGATCAATATATATATTATATGGAAAAAGATTACCTCTTGGGTTTCCACATGGGAGGTCTCATAGACCAAATTGGTGTCCCACATGGCAATGACCTAAACAAGCTGCCTACTAATTCATCTTAAAAGAAGAATTATTTCCAGCAACAACCACCATCTATCTCCATTTGCAAACAACTACCAGTAGTTGCTAGCAAATTGATAATCGTTGGGTCCGTAATCATGGACTTCAAAGTTACCCTAAAATTCTTCCCATTAGCATCGAACCCTTGCATGGAAGCGATGTCCTATTGTCATTAACTGATGAAGATTTACCACCAAAATCCTAAAAAAAAATTAGTTTTTTTTGTTGGGAGATATGTCTTCTTGAAGTTCATTCACAGGAGATGTTATATTCCTTATGCCCTTGGTCTTGGATTCAATAAAAGAGTCCCTTTATCCTCAGCTTCAATCAGCCTACTTAAAGGAAGTTGATCATCATCAAAGCCACCACTCTTCTACCCCGCTTATCTTCCGGATCTATTGTATATTCAGCTTTGGATTGGATAATGGGATCTTTTTCAGCTTTAACCATTCCACCATGGGGGTCCATCCACAAAGAAAAATAGGATACACTTCTTAAGCAGGAAAAGAGGATCAATAGACACTGCTCATAGCATAAACATAAACATATTATGCACGTATTGGGATTTCAGGAAAAAGAAAAATAGATTGTCTAGTTTTGAGAAGAAAAGTAAGATGTTAATATTTTTTATTAAGGCATGTATAACTGATAGTGTGATGTACTTTCACATTTGAATTTCTCTGAGATCATTTGCATTTCGATCACTTTCACACATACTATTCAGATTCATTTCTTTTTAAGATAAAGGATTGGATTGCCTAGATTTGAAAAGGGGAATTAAGATAATAATTTTGATTAAGTTGTCCATAACTGTAAGCATTTTGTGAAGCCTGACATTAAGAGGTAGGCCTGCACATGTGTTGTACTTTCATGTTATATGATTAATGTGAAGCTTGTCATGTGTACTCAAAGATGCTAAGATCCTTTTTTCAGTCAATGCATTGGAAGCTGGTATTCAGAAACCTTTATATGCCTTGCCAATTAGATGCATTATCTGTGTAGAGGAGCTCATGGATAACTATTAACAACACTATTTGTAGTTTGCATATTAAATTGATCTGTGTTTAAGTAGTGCCCTTTCTTCTAGCCTAGGGGGAATACAATGTCGATTATCAGGCATGAAATTTTATCCTTCCTTAGATGCATGGGCTCTCTTTTCGCAGTTGAAGTATGGTTTTGTACATTTGCAAGAATTTCATGACCAAAACCAACCACTATTAAATATGCATTACCCTCCCAGTGATAATTTTTGTGTAATGTGCCGTACCTGTTTGTATATTTTTAAAAATCTTTTTATGTGTTATTTTATTATTCTATTGTGTTCTTTCAGACTAGACAAAAGAATGCAGAAGGGGTTTTTTGTTTTCCTGCAAATGTGTTGCCAGAGCATACAATATAGAGCATATAACCAAAACCCAGAAAATTTACAATGCATATAAGGAAACTAATGACGACCCAGTTAGTAAAATGACCAAATATGAATTATCATGACATACCCATATTTAGAAATGCAATTTAGTACAATGGCTGAAATGGACCAGCAAGTGGGTATGGCTGGAAATGCATTAAATCTTCATAGAATGATATAGAATGTCCATACAATGTGATCAGCACATAGAAGGGCCTAAAAGGCCACTCCTAGGCCAAATATAAAGCATACAACGAAAAGGAAAGAGCCTCCAAGGACCCACGTCCTCACTGGAGTTGGTACGGCTATGGCTGGGGATCCAATCTGCAATAATACTTCTAAAATCCCTTTCTAACTGTTCTAAAATGGATCTGCAATGACCCCCAATAAATGGCAACTCATCTCCATGAATAAAATAAACCCAATTCTTCCTCAAACCCTCAAAATCAAACTCCAATGAAACACCATTGTGAATATTGGGTGTATCCACCAAAGAAGCATCGTTGGGTGGTATTGCACACCTGTAGAATGCTGTTACCTATGGAGGTTTCCGTCTCCACAAGTTTTTGGTTTGAATCCTCAAACCTCCACAATAGCACTCTAGTAGAGCTCAAAGAAGGAGATATCATAAAGCAAGCATATTACAAATGAGGCACTTTTCCCTCTTTTATAACTCTCCAAGAGGGGCATTTCACTTTGGAGGGAAATATTTCTTTTAATTTCACTTTTAATATTTCCCAATGTGAGCGCTCAAAAAAATGACAAATTGAGAATAGAAAGTTGCCAATCCATGGAAACTTCTCACATCTCCCACTGTTTTGGGGATAGGCCAATTGAGAATAGTCTCAACCTTAGAGGGATCCATCTTCAAACAGCCATTAGAAATGACAAATCCCAAGTATACAAGTTCAGTTTTCATGAACTCACATTTGTCTAAGTTGATCATCAACTTGTGCTCATGCAGCTTCTTCAACACCTGACCAACATGCTTCACATGGTCTTCCCTTGTCCTGCTAAAGATTAGTATGTCATCAAGATAGACAATAACAAATTTACCAATGAATTCAACTAATACCTCATTCATCAGGTGCATAAATGTACTTGGCACATTGCTAAGACCAAATGGCATAACAAGACATTCATAAAGACCTTCATTGGTCTTGAAAGCAGTCTTCCATTCATCTCCCTGTCTGATCCGAATTTGATGATATCCAGATTTCAAATCAATCTTTGAGTAATAGCATGATCCTCCCAGATAATCCAAGATATCTTCAATCCTTGGCATTGGAAATTTGTACCTTATGGTGATCTTATTTATGGCCCTTGAATTTGTGCATAGCCTCCACTTTCCATCCTTCTTAGGAGCAAGTACACTTGGAACTGCACAAGGACTTAGACTCTTCCTAATTAGCCCTTTCTCCAGGAGATCTTGAATTTGCCTTGCCACCTCTTCATTTTGCTATGGAGTCAGCTTGTATGCAGCCTTGTTAGGCAATGTAGCACCAAGTATTAAGTCAATCTGATGACTAATATCCCTCATGGGTGGTAAGGAGTTGGGAACTTCCTCTACCACAAGGTCTTGATACTTATCTAGAAGTTGCTGTACATCCAATGGAATCTCCTTCTGTTTTTGATCTTGCTGATCTGATCCACTCTTGGGCTTCATGACCAAGGCATACCCCTGATTGTCATTCTCCTTCAAGATGTTTAGGAACTCATTGCCATTCACCAACATGACACTGCTGTTATTTTCCTTTCCCCTGGGCTGCTCCAACAAAGGATCCATTTTGAATGCTCTTCCATTCTTGGTGATGAGATAAGTGTTCTTCTCACCATCATGTTGAGATTTAACATCATACTGCCATGGGTGGCCAAGAAGCAGGTGACATGCATCCATAGGGATGATTTCACATAGCACTTTGTCCTTGTAGTCACCAATTGCAAATTCAACCCAAGTTTGTTCCTCCACCATGAAACTTTGGTTCTTGTTTAACCAAGAAATCTTGTGAGGACTGAGGCAGCCTCTTCAACTTGCACTTCTCAACCATCTCAGTAGACCCTGAATCCACTATGATTTTGCAGAGTTTCCCATAGGCTAGGCCTTGGGTTCTAAAAAGATTCTTTCTCTGAGGGGGCTCTTGCTTCAATGGCATCTTCAACATAGACCTTTTTATCATCATGCTCTCTCCATCTAAAACAGGTGCAGCACTTCCCATTGGTGAATTCACACTTTCACAGTCATCATCTTTCACTAACTGATTTCTCTTCCCACTGTCATGAGAGTTGTTGGCTTTCCCTGAGCATTTGTTCATTGTATGACCAACTTGGTTGCAGCCATAACATCTTCTAGTGAAGAGTCCTGGTCCTCATAATTTATTTGAATCTGCCAAAGCACTCCTGTGTACCCCCTGTCCAACTAAATGCATCCTTGCGCGTCAAATCTGTGAGGGGAGCAGTTGACTGAGAAAACCCCTTCACGAACCTGTGGTAATATCCACATAAACCTAAGAATCCCTTCAGCTGAGTAAGATTCTTTGGTGGTGGCCAGTCCACTATTGCCCGAATCTTCTCCAGGTCTATCTTCACGTTACCAGCACTGATGATGTGACCCAAGTATAGCAACTTGGTCATCCCAAACTCACACTTTGACATCTTAGTGTATAAAGATTCCCTCTCCAGAATACTCAACACAATGTCAATGTGTTTCACGTGCTCTTCCCATGTCTTGTTGTAAATCAGGATATCATCAAAAAATATCAGGACAAACCTCCTCAACTACTCTCTGAAGACTCTATTCATGCAAGACTGGAAAGTAGCTGGTGTATTAGTCAAGCCGAATGGCATGACTAGGAACTCAAAGTGCCCATAGTGACACCTAAATACGGTCTTCTCCACATCCTCATTTCTAACCCGAATCTGATGGTACCCAGATCTCAAGTCTATCTTGGAGAAATAACAGGCCCCGTGTAGCTCATCAATCAGCTCGTCTATCCTAGGTATGGGATACCTGTTCTTGATTGTTTTCTTATTGAGTTCCCTGTAATCAATGTACATCCTAAGAGTCCCATCCTTTTTCTTTACTAACACAAAGGATGATGCAAACAGGCTCTTACTCGGTCTTATGTGTTCCATGGCAAGAAGCTCTTTGATAGCTTTCTCGATCTCATCTTTGGACCTCTTCGGGTGCCGGTATGGTGTGGTGATCACTGGTTTTGCACCCTCCTCCAACTCGATCACATGCTCAATACCCCTGTTGGGCGGTCTACCTAGTGGAATATCACTAAAAACTTTGGTGTGTTTAGTTAGAAGAGTTTGTATGTTAGGTGGATACTCACGTTTCTGCTGCTTCGCAACTTCAGGCATCACCAATATCTCTGCTACCCATTGTACCTGATCATGGCGAATCAATCTCTCCATTCGCTTTAGAGAAACAACTCTCAATCCACCATCTGAAATTCCCCTGAGCACGTGCTTAACTCCATTCACTTCAAACTTCATCTCCATTGTCCTCAAATTGATAGTGAACTCCCCTATCTCATGAAGCCATTTCATTCCTAGCACAACATCCATGTCACCCATGCTAACCACATAAAACTCTGACTGGCAAGTATAATGGTTTAGCTGGATCGTCAAGTTGGGAATCCTCCTAGTGCAAGTGAGTACAAACCCATCGGCTACCTTTACCTTAAATCCCGTAAACTCCTCTGTTTGTAACCCCCTCTTAGCAACCAAGCCCTCATCTCTGAAGTTATGAGTGGCACCTGTATCTAGCAAGGTAATGCACCTTTGTCCACCCAATACTCCTCGGATCCTGAATGACCCTTCTCTCTGAATGCTAGAAATGTGGGCTGTGGGTAGGGAGGTATCATTATTCTTATCTGGTACTTCAGATGCAACATCTGTCCCTGACTCATCATCCTCTGTATGCTGCTCCGAATGCGTGTTTGACTCCACAGACTCATCTGCTGAGAAGTACTCAATTTGTTTTGCCTTCCCTTGGGCAGCACACTTGTGCTTAGGATCCTAAGGCTCTCTGCAGTGAAAACAAAGCTTCTTCCTCCTGAGGTCATTCAGCTGATCATTATCTAACCTGGAAGAACTCTTATGTGGCTGGTGTCCTGAGTGCCTGTGGAAAGGTCTCCCATCTCTCTCCTTATCTCTCCTATGCTGAAAGTTCTTACTCTAAAATTTGCTCCTCCATGCGGACGATTCCATATCACGAGCCTTCTTCATGGCCTCCTACAATGTCATAGGGTCTAAACCCTTCGCCCATCCTCTTAAAGGATCAAACAACCCATCAACGAAGAGCATGATCAACCTCCTTCCTGATATATCTAAAACCATGACTGAGAGATCCTGGAACTCTAAAATGTATGAGTCCACTGATCCACTCTGTCTCAACTCTGCTAGCTCCTTGAACTGCAATTCAGGATCCTTCTTGTCGAACCTATCTATGAGTCTGGCTGTGAACTCAACATAAGATGTGATCTGGTCATGTCCCGGAGTCACCTTCCCATTGCTCCACCACTTATGCGCACTACCCTCCAAGTGTAAGGCTGTGTATGTGATGGCATCTGTCTCTGGCATGGGGCTGATCTGAAGGTAATTGTCCAACTTTTGTACCCACGCTCTTGCTGAAGTTTTTCTCGAACCATCAAAATATGGTAAGGTCATCTTGTTGACCTTCTTCTGCAGCTCATTGTTCTATTGTCTATTACCCCCTCTGGGTCTGTGTCTCATCTGAAGATCTAAGTAGTCTCTAAAAGTCATTTCAGCTCTAAACCCTTCGCTAGAAGCTTGCCAATCCCTAAAGATTTCTTCCTGAAACTCCAACTGTGTAGCATCCTATCTGGTATCTCGTCCCTCAGCCTGAAAGTCGGAATGCCTGGTCTATCTACAGTCGTGAGCTGTATAGCACCCCGGTTATTCACCGAAGCCTCTCCATCATGATCCCTGTGCCCATTTCTATCACCAACGTTTCAGTCACCATTCCTATCTCCATTTCCTCGGTCTCTATTCCTGTCATGCCGGTCTCCATGCTTGTCGTTCCTACCTCCATTCCTATCATTTCTATATCTGTTTTGACCTATATTCTCCTCATCTTCATCCTGCTCAGGAAATAATCGGCCAAGAAGCCTCCCAAGTGCCTGCTGAGACCTATCCAAGCTAGCCACGATTTGATGCTGACCTCTAGCCAAGTCGTTGAGGATATCTCGCGTGCTTGGTTCTTCAATCTCCATATCCCCCATTTCCCCTGTATGCTCTGTAAATGGAGGTAACTCTCCAGAAAAGGGATCTGTCTGTGAAACCTGAGAATTGTCCTCTGCAGTTGCTACCTCTATCTCTGGGTCTGACTCAAAAGGATCAGTTATGGGTACTGGATTCTCTGGAACTATCAACTGTGGAATCTGTGTTCCTTGCCTTGCTTTGGTATTCCTGAAGGAATATCTATCTCCCGGTCGCATATCTCATTTTCACTTCTGCATGTCTATTTCACCTCACAGGATGGCAAGATCATAGCTCTGATACCACTAGAATGTGTCGTACCTGTTTGTATATTTTTAAAAATATTTTATGTGTTATTTTATTATTCTATTGTGTTCTTTCAGACTAGACAGAAGAATGTAGAAGGGGTTTTCTGTTTTCCTGCAAATGTGTTGCCAGAGCATACAATATAGAGCATATAACCAAAACCCAGAAAATTTACAATGCATATAAGGAAACTAATGGTGACCCAGTTAGTAAGATGACCAAATATGAATTATCACGACACACCCATATCTAGAAATGCAATTTAGTACAATGGCCGAAATGGACCAACAAGTGGGTATGGCTGGAAATGCATTAAATCTTCATAGAATGATATAGAATGTCCATACAATGTGATCAGCACATAGAAGGGTTTGAAACACCACTCCCAGGCCAAATATAAAGCATACAACGAAAAGGAAAGAGTCACCAAGGACCCACGTCCTCACTGGAGTTGGTACGACTATGGATGGGGATCCAATCTGCAACAATACTTCTGAAATCCCTTTCTAACTATTCTAAAACGGATCTGCAATGACCCCCAATAAATGGCGACTCATCTCCATGAAGAAAATAAACCCAGTTCTTCCTCCAACCCTCAAAATCAAACTCCAATGAAACACCGTTGTGAATACTGGGTGTATCCACTAAAGAAGCGCCGTTGGGTGGTATTGCACACCTGTAGAATGCTGTTACTTATGGAGGTTTCTATCTCCACAAGCCTCTAGTTTGAATCCTCAAACCTCCACGATAGCAGACTCTAGCAGAGCTCAAAGAAGGAGATATCATAAAGCAAGCATATTACAACTGAGGCACTTTTCCCTCTTTTATAACTCTCCAAGAGGGGCGTTTCACTTTGGAGGGAAATATTTCTTTTAATTTCACTTTTAATATTTCCCAATGTGAGCGCTCCAAAAAATGACATAAGTGACTTTTAAATATTTCATTTTTTCATCACTTAACCAATCTGCTAGTCCACAAGAATTCTATGATGGACTAACCATGAGGCTAGAAGGGGACATTACATTTTGAGCCCATGACAATGCTTCAGAAGATGGTTGATGTATAGCATGTTTGAAGTCTGGCTGTAAAGTTGTAAATTTATAAAGTGTGGTGATTATCTTAATTTGTTTTGACACTGTGTTGCAATTAATGGAGTACTCTTATTTGCTAGATCTGGCAGATGAACGTGAGGATCCCTATCTTAAAATGGTTTATGCATGTGAGTTTAATCATATTTTTGGTTTGTTTTAACATAGTTATTAAATTTTATTCTATTTAAATATCTCATTTTGAAATTACCCTTCACTAGCCTAACGCAATTTAAATGTATTATGTTGTCAACATCATGGGCAATTTCTGTCTATTATGCATATTAGAGAACTTGGAAGCATTTCAAACTGGATCCAATTGTTTATGACCTGGTGACGTTTGGGGCTCTATTGAGTTCTTCTGATAGTACAATTGAGCTAAGATCTTTCCTTCATTCCGAAGGATCTGCTTGCTTTATATAAGGAATCTATCAATTTTGGTAAATTGGGTTTCTTTCTTAAAGTACCTCACTATATACATAAGGAATATTGCATCAGGCTTCTTAGATGTCTATGAATACTTGTTCTAGTATATTACCCAGTGACTAATAAGGTTTTGAATAGGTAATTAGCAAGTAGATAGCTATTGGTAAACAATGTTTCATTTTGAGAAATGTATCCGCATCAATTGTGTTGTAGTTTTTGCTTCCAATGTTTTGAGTCTTTGCTTTGATCCAATATTCTCTAAAGAAGAGTGTTGATCATACCATAGGAAGACTATCCTTTTGAAGTTGGTTTGGTACTTGAAAATTCATGTTTTTGTTGCCAATTTCTATGGAAGTGATAGGTTTTGTCTAATGCTTGGTTAGGTCTGATCGTCGACTAGAAGTATTGATTTTGATTTTCATAGAGTTACATGATATCTTTGTTTATGTCTAGATTAAGGTTGTTTACAAGATCTTTGCAGATAAAGATGATTTTTTTTAATGTCATTTGAGGTTGTACAAAAATAGCTTTGAGAAATTCCTATGTGAAAAATTAAGTACCATAAGTTGGAAAGAGCCCTAGCACAAAATAGTTTCAAGGTTACACATTACAATTTAGCAATTTCAACAAACTTAGAGGATCAAAATATAATTTGGTCCTATATGAAGGAGATTTAATTTAGTAGCATGCCAAGCCACAACTCCTCAATCAAGAGTACGACAAAACTTACAAATAAAAAATACAGTTTGACTTCAAATCGGCCTTCTTTTCATTTTCAAAAAGGGTTTTCTTTCTACACGAGTTTTCAAATGGCATATTCTATCTTTCAATTCCATCTAATTACAACTTTGTATATTGTCACAAGTCCCTCGGGCAAGTTAGAATGTTTGCATTGAACATTGGAAGCAGAAATGAGCCAGGTTACTAAAATCTGATGTACCTATCTGACCATATTTGACTACATATGTACTCAGAATGTTGTCACCCTTGAGCTGAATTCTCTTGACTTTGATGAGCTGATCCACAAACTATCTTTACTCATTTAGTTTCCTTCATTCTTCTGTCTACGTGATCTCTCTAATCACATGATTTTCTCCTGACCAAACCACTACTAGTGTTTAACTGGTGCATCCTCCTTGCAACTATACTATGCCATACCTCACAAAATATAACTTTTTGATGCCACGCATCTTGCCCTGTTTTGACATAGGACTGGATCGATTTTGTTGACATTAGTCAGTAACTTTATCAAGTAAATATAACTTTGCTTTATAATGTTTAATGCCACAACTATCCATTAAAATTTATGATGTTTGATGCCATAGCTATCCATTAAATATGTTCTATGGATATTGCAAACAGAATGTCTTATCTACCCTGTTATTATTTTTTAAGGAGGAAATGTAATGTTTTGGTTCTTTACAGATACGCTATTTTCTTTGCCACACCACAACTTTGCCACCTTTGAACTGCCCACACCTTTCTATTTTCTTTGCCACACTACAACTTTGCCACCTTTGAACTGCCCACACCTTTCTAGCATTTGGCAGGGACTATAGCTGCCTTGCAGCCCTTGTTTTTATATATACTCATTATTCCTAGTTTTCATCACATTTTATCTCATTTTGCAGGATTTTTAAAGTTAATTGTCTTATTTTTTTATATATACTCACTGTTCTAGGTCTTTAGAGAGAGTTTTTTAGATTTCCATATAAATCTTTATTAAAGCATGTGAGAAGTATTCTTGTGTTGAGGGTTAGTAAATGATTTCTTATTTCATAGTATTTAAAAAAAAATTGTCTTTGTTTCTATGATTTTGGAGTTTTGTTGTTTATTTTTATTTTTAACCATAATCATTTGATTATGTTTCTAACAAATTAGAATTCATCAGATTATTTTCCATGATTTTCTTGTGTTCAAGGGTTATATAATATAATTTGCACCTATGTCCTGATTTTGAAAGCTGCATGCTTCTATAACTTAAGATCATTTTAATTTGATTCGTGCATGGGAGCATTAATTTTCTGTCTTTTGACTTGTAAGTTTTAATTGTAATTATAATTAAATTATCTCTGTTTTGTAGGCTTAATAATATTTCTTATGGCACACTTTATTCTAGAATTTGGCATGCCCTGTAACTATTCTGCAGACAGATATGTTTGTTTTGAAGGCTTATTACTATTTCTTATGGCACACTTTATTCTATAATTTGGCATGCCTTGTAACTTATCTGAAGACATATTGTATCATATTTTAATCTATTTCTTAGAGAGGAAATTTGACATGGGGCAATTGTGACCTCATACCATCATACTTTATGAGTGCAAGTTCGACCAATTTGTTTAACCATTCACAGGGTTTCTTAATAGAAAATCTTATTGTATAGCATCCAAGGGGATAATTTATGTTTGGGACATAGTAATTATTAAATTAGAAGAGATGGAAAGGAGAGTGGCGTGTCTAGTAACAGTCCTACATGCCTCACCTTTCCCATCCCTTTTCCACTCATTCAGCACATGTTTCAGGCACCAAGCACTTTAATGAAAAGAACTGTGATGTTTTCTTTAGCTTGACGATTGTTTAAAGTTTAAAGATGTTTATAAAAATGGTAAGGAGACATAGGAGTCCCTTGGCATACAAAAACTATAAGATATATTTTTCCATATTATTTGCTTATGAAAAAGCAGTACAGCTGAATGCAAACTTGCACAACTTACCTAAAGTTCCACAGTTTCCACTTTGTTTTTCTTATTCATAACTATGGCAACACTTCTATCCTACTCACATTAGGTGAGGTTGAAGCATGGATTCAATAGAAGCATTTAGGTTTACCTGGTGGCAGCTTGGCAGCTAATGCCTCAAGGCTAAATTTTCTATGTTAGTTTCTTTCTGCTCTCATCAACTACTAATTAGTCTTTGTATAAGCAGGACCCATGTTCAAAGAATAAGAGAGGTTGTGGGCAAACATTACAATATTACAACCAACATACCTGTAGTAACATTAGATGACAATTTAACATTTATGGTTAAGTACTGATTCCTGAAACATATATTCTGTGTACTAATTTGTGTGTAAATAAAAAGGAAACAATTGAATTTCTATCAAATGTGCAAATGTTTGCCCACAACGAGGTGTAAGGCACTCCCTTTTGCCTAATTGCACAACCCTACCAACTCTATCTAGAAGATAGAGTTAAAGCACCTCTTTTAGAATCTGAGCTGCATTGTAGTAACATGAAATTTCATTATATATTTGGTCTATGGTATCATATTTGCATTTGGAAGAGAGAAATCTGTTTTTCATCTCCTCTGAAGGTAGCATATACATTAGAATGACTTCAACCTAATAGTATGGTATTAATGGATAAGAAGCTAAAATCAAGCTATGGTTTAACATGATAGCTAACACATAACAACAATCCATATTGTGTATAATTTTGGATGAAAAATGTTTACAATTTAATTTTATGGATTTAAGTAAAGAATGAATCTTGAGAAAACATTTTGAGTGTATTCTTAATGGTGCAGAGTTAATTTGGCCTACATTTGTCACTTCCTGTCCTTTCTTCTGCACTCTCATGTTTCTTTTCCAATCCCCCGTGCCCTTCTATTTGCTCTCTCACTTTTAATCTACAACTCTGACAATGTCAATAAGTACTCCGTCTTCATCCTTCCACAGCCACCAAACTTGTCACATCTTTTTTTTTTAAATTTTACATGTTGCCCATGGTTCATAAATGTAGCTTATTAGGTTTACTAATTATTTAATGTGATTTGAACATTGACTTCCATATGGATGAAGATATTTTAATATTTCCTTGAAGGAATTGTAATATGGCCGTAGGCATAGGCTTATATATATATATATATATATATATATATGCAATTCAGTTATTAGTTATTGAACTTTTACATTGTAGGAATATTGAAACTGGTAAATTAGATATTAATTAATTTCCTAAGATATTAGTCGCAAATCGATGTGTATTAAGAACAATACATCTAAGATGACTTTTAGGGGGGGTGCTCTCAATCAATACTAGGGCGTAGACAAAAATGCTACTCATGGACACTTAAAACAAATGCTAAACAAAATTGGCATTGGAACACTTACAATCAAATTGCAGAACCCACGTCATCTTGCCCCTTGCAACAACAAATTGATCAATGTACCTCACACACAAGTTCACAATGTTTAATATCCACATTTACATAATCTGTAATACTTTAAAGTTTAACAATACCTAAGGTATATTTAAACATGTTTTTATTGTGTATAACTGACTACAATTACATTCTAAGCAGTTCTAAATTATAAGAAAACATGCTGATACACACTACAATTGTTGAAAAAATGCATAACTTCGGGAACAAACTTCACTTAGGGAGTAAACTTCTATTCAAATCATGGTTATACCATAATGTAGTTAGGTGATTACTACAAACAAGTTAAGATGGATCCCATTAAGGGATGTGACACCCCAAAAATTATCCATATTTTCTATGTATGTCCTCTTGATTATTCTTTAGAGCAGTCTTCCATTGCACATACTGTCATTTTTTCTTAGTTAGTATTTTCAATTTTATATATTTTGTTGTCATATCAATAGTGAATTATGTTTCCCTTTCACTCACTTCTTAATATCTTATCATTAACTTATTTTATATTTTGTACTTCACATTTTAATAGAGAGACTTGTAAGGACTTCTTGGTCCACATGAACCCTTGCAGACCCTAAAGTTCTCTTCTTCCTAGCGGCATCTCCGGTTTAATCTTGATAACCCTAAATGAAATATGCAATTCAGTTATTAGTTATTAAACTTTTACATTGTATGAATATTGAAACTAGTAAATTAGATATTAATTAATTGCCTAATATATTAGTCGCAAATCAGTGTGTATTAAGAACAGTACATCTAAGATGACTTTTAAGGGGGGTACTCTCAATGAAGACTAGGGCATAGAAAAAATGCTATTCATGGACATTTAAAACAAATACTGGATGGAATTGGCATTGGAACACTTACAATCAAATTGTAGAACCTGCCTCATCTTGCCTCTTGCTACAACAAATTGATCAATGTACCTCACACACAAGTTCACAATGATTAATATTCACATTTACATACTCTGTAATACTTTAAAGTTTAAACAATACCTAAGGTATATATAAACATGTTTTTAATGTGTATAACTGACTACAATTACATTCTAAGCAGTTCTCAATTATAACTAATTACGTTCTACGCAGTTCTCAATTATAACCAAACATGTTGATACACAATGCAATTGTCGCAAAAATGCATAACTTAGGGAACAAACTTCAGTTAGGGAGTAAACTTCTATTCCAATCATGGTTATACCATAAATGTGGTTAGATGATTATTACAAACAAGTTAAGATGGATCCCATTAAGGGATGTGACACCCTAGAAATTATCCATATTGTTCTATGTATGTCCTCTTGGTTATTCTTTAGAGCAGACTTATGTTGCACATACTGTCATTTTTTCTTGGTAAGTATTTTAAATTTTATGTATTTTGTTGTGAGATCATAGTGAATTATGTTGCCCTTTCATTCACTTCTTAATATCTTATCATTAACTTATTTTATTTTTGTACTTCACATTTTAATAGAGAGACTTGTAAGGACTTCTTGGTCTACATGAACCCTTGCATACCCTAAATTCTCTTCTTCCTAGGCACATCTTGGGTTTAATCCTGATAACCGTAAAAAACCTAAAGGATACCCATTTCTCCCAAACAACAGAATCATGCCAAGAGTCTTAGTGTCTAGGAAACACTCTATGGTTAACAATGGAGTGTTTTAAAAGGCTGTAAACTCATTCTTACAATCATCAGCCTCCTTGGAATCTAGTAGGAGATGGCTTAATGTAAGCAGCTGAATACTTGCACTTAACTTGAGGTTCTTAAGCAGCTGGCCTCACCCCTAAAGCTAGGCAAACCTGGGATCTGTTATTAGCGTTCTAAGTCAGAATATAACACTTTTGGATTGATAACAATAAATGGAGGTGTCCCTATGTCTATAATCCCCTCTTTCAAACAAGAAGATTGAAACAATTACTCTCTTAATTATTTAATATTTTTCCCAAAATATTAAATAATTAAAAGATGAATACTTGCACTTAACTTGAGGTTCTTAAGCAGCTGGCCTCACCCCTAAAGCTAGGCAAACCTGGGATCTGTTATTAGCGCTCTAAGTCAGAATATAACACTTTTGGATTGATAACAATAAATGGAGGTGTCCCTATGTCTATAATCCCCTCTTTCAAACAAGAAGATTGAAACAATTACTCTCTTAATTATTTAATATTTTTCCCCAAATTAGATAGATGGAGGAGCATTTTCTACACCTAATTGTTGAAAAAGGAAAAATAAAAATGTATGTTATGTAGTTTGACTTATTACCATATTAAATGAGCATAAAGAACTACACACTTAGAACAATATGTAGAAAATATAGTCAAGTCCCCTTAAGCACATGGGGTCAAATGTGGCTAAAAAGATTGTGATGCTTCATAGAGGCAAAACCATTTGTCACTTCTAGTGATATGAAGAGCTGTGTGGTTCCACTGAATGAAGAGCTGTGTGATGGAATGAAGAATCATCAAACCATGGGCTTCACTGACACGCAGTGCTGCGCCATATCCAAAATACCATTCTCACATGCATACTTGTTTTTTTTGTGTTGAGAAAAAAGTTCATATTTGGAAGAGACTAACATACCATGTGCACAATCTCAAAAATATCATCTATTTGTGATTAATATGCATGGAAATTTATGAGTTCTTGTCTAATTGTTTTATATGTAGTTTTTTATACATTGTGATCTTCATTATTCTTTGCATGTTTCATGAAACAAAAATTAACAATTGAGGTTTGCATTGATAGACCCTATTGGCTATTCTGTTGCGCAACAGAGTAGCTGATAGGGAATAGCAAGCTATGAGGAAATTGTATAGTTATATTTTTGTTACACAGGCTTTATGCACCGCCACATAAACTATTCATTCCCTCTCCTTACCTGATGAATAATTATCATGATTTAATATATTTTATGAATATATAAATATCAAAAATTTATAAAAGGCAAGGCCATAATCTATTTTGTGGGTCTATTGTTGGGTGTTTTATGTTTTTGAAGTATTTTGAAGTAACCAATGACTTTCTAAAATTTAAATATACATGTAGAACCAAACTATTGTACAAACAATCCATAAAGATACATGGAAGCTGAAAAAACACATTATAATATATTAATGCCACATAGTGAAGTTCAACCAAGCCAAGCACAAATTTATAAATATAATCGCAACTATACAATCACCTTTGGTGAAGGGCAGTGATGTAATACACCTCCTATAATTTGATCATGCAGGAATCGTCATAGGGTGATTTGAGAATGTTGTATTTCCACTGTAGATGAGTAGTCCTGATAGAGGGGATAGAATTCAACTCTTGGCAGACTGTAGTAATTGTGGTCCATGAGGTAGTCTGAAAAACTTTGGACAAGGTGTTCTGAGAAAACTGTTTTAATCTGGTTGAAGAATGTACACATATTTTCCTCCAAGATAGGTCCATATTGTTGTACATGAGTTGCAAGAGGATATCTGGCAAAATATATGCTATTTACTATGCCTATGGAACAAAGATTTAAAATATTGGCTTTGTTTTTGCTAGTCCAGTGTTGTGCAGATACATGCAGGACAATAATATCAATAAAATGTTCATTTGCAATGTGAACATTAAAGGGACCATCTTCCAATTGTAGTGTTTGTAGTATAGATTGTTCGTACCCCTCAATGTATTAGTGCCAAGTATTATATATAACAGTTCTTAAATCTTTGAGCCACCTGTTTGCATACAAGCTTGAGAGCAACAAATGCATGATGTCAGGAGGAAGAGTTAGCCCATCGGGGTGGGCCATTGAAATGTCCAAGACTTGGTGTCTATGAGAAACGAAGTCATAGTGACTGCAGAACAACTATATTGAACATTGCAAGTGCAAAACATGTGACAACAACAAGAGGAGATTTTACTATTTAGAAGATATATATCCATATGCATTTTTTTTAAGGTCGAGTTAAATCCATTTATTAAGACAAAGTTACACTGACTACAAAACAACTATATTGAGACAACAACAAGAAGGGACTTTTTTATCTAGAAGATATATACATATACATTTTTCTCTCTCTATGTACAAGTTTAACTTAAGTTGAATTACAACTGGAGTCTTATCGACTAGTCTGTGTATTCATGGTAGAGAAAGTGTATGGTTTTGGTAGATATGGTAGAGTTCACAGCCTGAAGAACTAAAGTATGTAAGTTTTGATGGGGGTATTTGAATTGCGGTGTTACAGAGTGAATGTGAAATTTTATATGGTGGTGGGACCGCATATGTCTTTCAAGCCATTCTTGTGTATTGACCAGTCGATTTTCTTCCTTCTTATCATATCTAACCAACTCTAAAAATTGCAAACATAATTGGCCTATAAAACTATAATTTCTCATGAGAAGAGGATATATTATAAGAATCTTGCAAATGCAGTTTGAAATGTAGAGGTCACAAAACTCTTAGTATAATTCATATGACCACTTGTCGAAGTCATGGATGTACATTTTAAGCCACCCAGTGTTATTGTCAACAACCATCCGGACTTTATGGTCATATTTGAAGTCAAACAGGTCAGAATAAGAGATATGTGGTGTTGTTCTTACATGATCTCGTATTTGCTTTGTCATTTTTTCTTCTAGTAGGTAGGGGATCTGCAGCTTGAATATCCTCAATTTGATTTCCTCTAGAAGGAAAGAGTGGAAATTTTGAAACCAACTTGCGGTCCATGCTTCTCTATTTTTGTATACGGTGTTGTTTCTATTCAGTAATGTGTCTCTCCCATCATCTACATTATGAAGAAAGTAGATAAGTAGATAGCAGCTTGTAGAGGATACAAAATCAAGAAATGATTGTGAAAGTATGGGTAAGCATACAATTTAACTGTAATAAAATTACCATTATCAGTTGTGTTGGTAGAGCTAGATGGCAGGTAGGTTGTAGGAGCCTGTAAGATTGCATTTCGTGAACTCTTGGTGGTGTCCATCAATCTGCATATAATTAAAAACAAGAGTCAAGGTCATAAGAATTGATAAAAAATGAAAAGCCATAAAAAACACAAGCATACACATGTACCTGGATGTATTTAGAGGATAGTATTTGTAAACAATACTCTTCTTTCTTCCTAATTGTTATATACCGACTGTTTTGCATTTTACAGTAACGTGCAAAAGAGAATGCAGGTTCTATGCGGAGATTATCTATGGATTTGACTCTAGAAATTGCTGTGAATAGAAGTGCTTGCCTCTCAACTTCTCCTATGTTTATTGTCACTATATCTAATGTCAAGCCTTGAGGCTTATGGATTGTTATGGCCCAAGCCATGGCTAGTGTAAGTTGCCTACGGTTGCCATGTGTAACTGGTGGGACAGGAATGTAATTTGGATTCTCTTTATCCGATGCTGGACCAATGTACCTATCAAATTTGATTACAACATACAATGGCAAATTAGGGGGTCTGTAATCATCATTGTAAACAATAGATTTAATCTGTCCTAATGACTGATTTACAAGACTAGTTTTAATCCAGAGATTTGTTGTTAGCATTATCCGCTAGCCTATGCAAAGAAGCACTTCTTCTTATAGCTGCTCATCATCAATATAATCATTTGTGTTTTGCTGAGCTCTTTGTGCAACACTAATAGCTATAGGAACATTCAAAAGTTTTAGCATTCGCCTATTGTGTAGCAAAGCTAGATTGTTGGTTGCAAATAAATGCATAGATGTGTTGAGCTTGTCTATTTCTGTCATTGTTAACATGCCATTTGTGCATTTCATTAGTATTTTCCAATCATGCTAAAGTGGCTAGGCATCTCTTATATTTTACAAGATATCACAAAATTGTCTTTGAGATTGACTTTCACCCTGTTGATGGAAAACTGTATCTAATGTGACAACTATATTGAAAGTGTACCATAAAATCAGGCAAGTTGAATGTGTTGCATATATAGGCTTGTCCATAATGGGGGGCAGTTGGGCAAGGTCACCAACAAGGATAACTGATAGCCCGCCAAAACCCTGATGTTGTCACTCTGGAAATGCTTCACGCAAGCGAGTATCTACTTTTAAGAACAACTTTGGGCCTAGGAAACTTAGTTCATCTTTCAAGATATACTCAACATCCTTCAAGTCTTTTTGGAAAAGGGAGAGTGACTATCCTTGTAAAGGTCACATTTATTTGATTGGGATCCTCAAGCATGTGTGGATTGTAGTGGCTCGAATGTTGTAGGCAGATGCTCCTGTAGATGCGAGAACAATTAAGTTTTTTTTTTGTTAATGTTGCATCCATTTAATGTGTTTCTTGTCAGATTTAGGGTAGACAACTGAAAGGGGGGGGTGAATCAGTTGTCTAAAACTTTCTTCTTCATCAAATACTTAACTCCACACAAGCATAATAGTAAATCAATCATGAAAGCATAATGCAACAAGTTAAGAGCAGATACACATCAACACATGAGACATCAAGATTTTTGATGTGGAAAACCAAGTTAAGGGAAAAAACCACGGGGTGATTAACCCAAGAATGTATTCTTTGTTAGAAGAATAGAAAGAACAAATGGCACATGCCAATTAGGGCTCACTGCCCGAGCACACTGCTCACAAGAGGCTCACTGCCTACAAGAGACACAGTGTCTACAAAAGAATAAGTATTACATACTTGAACTGGAAAATAGCATCTTCACCATGCTTGAGTCAGTTCCATTTAAGCCCAAACCTTCTGCTCTGCCTTTCGCTCTTCTCCTCGCTACCACACACTCATCTCCACAAGTCCACATCGGAAATGACTTTGCAGTCCCTTATTTATACACGACATCAACTTAGGAACAAACATCTAAGTCGGCAAACATCCACAAGATGTATAATTCATCCGGTCGGCCAGTCACAGAAAGAACACCTTCATCCAGAAGTATTTCTTCAATTCCGGGCTCCAACTTTGATGCGGACCGTCAACACGAACTGAACATGATCCAAGGACCTCCACAATCTTGCCTGAAACACCTAGAACATCCGCACTTCCTCTACTTACTGAAATCCTTCTCTCCTTCGTTCGGAACTGTCATGTCCCCGATATTAATACATTGTTTAAATTGAAGATTTAAACATCATATAGATTGCATTCTTGAAATTTGATCAATTCAAATGATAATTATGTATATATAAATAATATTATACATAAATATCATTGAATTAGATATTATTCGTAATAATAATTTAATATAATTTATTATTATAAAAAGTAATATATAACATATATAATATTAATTAAAGTTTATAAATACTATTAATCATAATGGATTCATTAATCCATGATATAGTATTATTAAAATCTAAACGTAATCAGGCCTCATGAGAGTCCGATCCCATATCTAAAAGTGATTAAATAAACACTCCTTGCAAGACTGTTTATTTCAGAGATTAATCATTATCAAGTTGGAAGACAAAGTGGGATAAAAGACAAAGAGAAAGAGATTTAATCACAAGGTAATTGCAACCATTCAAAGCACGATCGACGAGCAATACTCCATGAAACAAGGAGGCAATATTTCATACTTCGATTTCAAGACAAAGCAGCGCTGTTAAAGAAATGAAACAACAATAACTAATAGTCATAAAGGGGCGGAGGCTCTAAGTGAGACGTCACTCCAAACTTGCACCTTTTCGAAGCTTTATAAACCATTAAAGAATCGATCAAAGGACATCAGAAAATATGAATCAATAATTATTCCATCTTCCAATCACAGCATCACAGAGAGAAGGAATTCCACTATTGGGCTTAATCACTGATCTAATAATAAGAAGGATCTTTGTAGAAAAGGTGAAAAAAATACCATCTACAGCCCACAGAGTGACAACATCATCTCAGCAATACAGAAATATATCATAGACATCATCAAGCGAAGTCTATCAAATTTGTTGATAAACATTTAAGTTGAATTTGTTTGCAAGGTTGTGAAAATTTTGGCTTGCGAGAAGGGGACATTACAGGAACCTCAAGAACACAGTCTGCCATTACTATCACAAAGGAATAGATACTTGCGGACCTTAAAACCATGAACCAATCGATTTGACACAACACATAGACTTCCCCAACACTTCCTCAAATCTGTAGAACCGGAGAATGCATTTCTGGATCTCACCGAACCTATCTGTATCACTCTATCATCACTGAACATCTGCGGGAACCGGTTTCACTTGAACTGCCATAACTTCTTCATATCTTCATGCGAACCTCTGAAATCTCTACTGCAACATCTTAAGACACATATCTACAAACCCTTTAATCCGCATCCTCTGATCCTCATCCTGTCTTGGACTTTTACCTTATGTCATCACTGTTCTTCACTGTTCCTGATTGAGACTAATTTTCTCAATATCCTCAATACACAACTCATCCAAACTTTGTCATTAATGTAATAGGAGTATGTTGACATCAATGACAACACCGGTTAGGCCCATACTTGCAACAATCTCCCCCTTTGTCATTGATGGCAACATATGATGTGAAAAACTATTTTGACCAATAAGACAAGAACTTTTCTTTACTGTCACAACTTCCCCTATCAGCAACCACCATTCACATTTCTTCTCTTCCATTATTGCTCCCCCTTTGATCAGCAACCACTTGTTTTTCACATGTTTTCTCTCCCCCTTTGACATCAATGGAAAAGGTCTCATACTTGCAACTCTACCACCTCAGAATCATATTTGCTGCTCCCCCTGAGTAGCAGTTCCCCATCATTAGTTCGGACCACGAGATGTGACTGTGATATGCACCGGACTGATGCACCTTAGTGCATCTTAGTTTATCACTGGAGGGGCAATAACCCCTAACTTTTCCCTTAGATACTCAAAAGAGTCCTTAGGCAGAGGTTTGGTAAAGATGTCTACAATCTGATCCTTGGAAGGCACAAACTCCAATCCGACTTCATTCTTGTTCACTTGTTCTCTCAAGAAGTGAAACTTGATGGATATATGTTTAGTCTTTGAATGCAACACCGGATTCTTAGAAATGTTTATTGCACTCGAATTATCACAGAAAATTGTGATAGGCTCCTCATACTCCACTCTGATATTTCTTAACATTTGTTTCATCCACAAAACTTGAGTACAACTACCTGTTGCAGAAATATATTCTGCTTCTGCAGTGGACAGAGATATTGCTTATTGTTTCTTGCTTAACCAAGAAACCAATCTTTTCCCCAAAAAGAATGCTCCACCACTGGTACTCTTCCGGTCATCCACATCTCCTGCAAAATCAGCATCTGTATATGCATGAAGAGAGAAATCATGATCTCTAGGATACCACATGAAGAGAGAAATCATGATCTCTAGGATACCACAACCCATACTCAACTGTCCCCTTTAGATATCTAAAAATCCTCTTAATTGCCATAACATGAGATTCTCTAGGATCAGCTTGGAATCTAGCAACAAGACCAACAACCTGCATAATGTCTGGTCTAGTTTGAGTGAGATACAATAGTCCTCCAATCATTGACCTATATTTTGTCTGATCAGCCTTGGGAGAGTCATCATCTTTGCTTAACTTGCATCCAGTTGCCATTGGAGTGTTCATTGGCTTAAAGTCTTCCATGCCAAATTTCCTCAACAATTCTTTCACATATTTTGACTGAGAAATGAAGATTCCTTCCTTTGTTTGAGTAATTTGTAGACCCAAAAAGAAATTCATTTCTCCAAGCATGGACATCTCAAACTCACTTTTCATTTGACTTGCAAAAGTTTTACACATACTATCTCTTCCTCCAAAAATGATATCATTAACAAATACTTCAACAATTAAGATATTGTCATGATCAATTTTGAAATACAAATTATTGTCAGCAGTACCTTTGGTGAATCCAATCTTTAGGAGATGCTTATCCAATCTTTCATACCAGGCTCTTGGGGCTTGCTTCAGTCCATACAGTGCCTTTTTCAATTTGCAGACCATGTCACCATGATCAGACAATTGAAATCCATCCGGTTGCTCAATGTACACTTCTTCTTTCAAATTACCATTTAAGAAGGCCGATTTGACATCCATCTGATACACCTTGAAATCCTTAAAAGCAGCAAATGCAAGAAATAATCTGACTGTTTCAATTCTTGCCACCGGAGCAAAAGTCTCTTCAAAATCAACTCCTTAAATCTAAGAATAACCCTTGCAGACCAATCTATCTTTATTTCTGATTACTTCACCAGCTTCATTCAGTTTGTTCCAGAAGACCCATTTGGTTCCAATGACATTCTTGTTTCTAGGTCTGGGAACAAGATCCCAAGTGTGATTTTTCTCAATCTGGATTAGTTCTTCCTTCATTGTTTTTGACCAATTTTCATCATTGCAAGCTTCACTCACTGTCTTAGGTTCAATCTTTGAAATTAGACAATACTCATCTAAATTTTGAGCAATTCTCCTCCTTTGCACCCCTTTGCTTTTGTCACCTATGATCTGATCTTCAAAGTGGTTTAGAGTTACATACTATTGTGACCACTTTACAACATCAACCCCAATTAGTAATTGGGTCCCCCTTTTTGCTTTTTACATTGCCTGGATCCTCAGATAATCCCATACTCTGATCCGGCAATATTTTCACGGCTCGGATAATGTCAGGAGCTTAGGCTGGCTCGTCAGTATCAAAGAGAAGTGAATGCATAGATTTCCCCCCGCATAGGCCCTGAACCCTAAAACTGCCCAATCTGGACTAACCTCTGGGAAGAGTTTTGTTTTTTTCATCCTCAAGGATGGGATTTTGTCCTTCCACCCCTAGGTAGTGAACCCACTCCAGTCCCGGCATGAAACTGAACTCTAGTCTTGTTCCTGGACTCCATGTCCCCCTCAGGAAATCATTCCTGGGCTCCAGTCCAGGAATCCAGCCCAGAGGTCTAGTCCGAAGTCTTGTCCGGAAATGCCTACCTCGGGGTCTTGTTCGAGGAATTCCTGCCCGGAATCCCTTCTCAACGTTTATCTAGATTCTTCTTCCAACCAAGATTGTGGAGTTCAACAGAGACTGCCACTCCTTGGCATGATCATCCTTCAGTCATGGAACTTAGTCCCAGCCTGACAACTCTAGTCCGGAAGGTCAAAACCAAGGGATATCTCTTCAAATCTCGGTCTGACACTCAACCTCATTCCATGACTCGGAGGATATTCCACCACAATGAAATCCTGTTGCAGGAACTGATGATGATTTCAGGGCAAAAGAATTCCAGACACCAGGGGAAAGTGGAAAAGCAGACCTAGGAAAATTCCTGGTCGCATATTCCAGTACCAACTGGAATATGCACCTAGGACAACTTTTTGTCCTGAGCGCATAATCCAGTAGGTACTGGATTTTGCGCCCAAGACAACTTTTTGTCCTAGTCGCAAAATCCAGCACCTACTGGATTTTGCGCCCAAGGACTGGGAGTATCCAGTTTCCCCCTCCTAATCTGTCCAGTCAATCCTAGCTTGAAATTCTTCCTCTGACTCCTCTCTGCATGCCTGAATCCTAGAATTCACCTAAGGGTGGAACAAACGAACTTCGCATCCCGCCTTGGAAGTAACAGATTCTGTGAGGATGGAACGAACTAAGGGTGGAACAAACGAACTTCGTGTCTCGCCTTGGAAGTAACAGATTCCCGGAGGATGGAACAAATGAGGATGGAACAAACGAACTTCGTGTCTCGCCATGGAAATCAGATTCCTAGAGGATGGAACAAACGAGGCCTCCGGGAATCTCTTTTCGATGGCGAGACACAAAGTTCATTTGTTCCATCCTTCATTTCTTCCATCCTCCGGGAATCTCTTTTCGATGGCGAGACACGAAGTTCGTTTGTTCCACCCTTCGTTCATTCCATCCTCGTGGAATTTGTTACTTCCAAGGTGGGATGCGAAGTTCGTTTGTTCCACCCTTCGTTCGTTCCATCCTCGCGGAATCTGTTACTTCCAAGGCGGGATGCGAAGTTCGTTTGTTCCATCCTCGCAGAATTTCTTATTTCCAAGGCGAGATATGAAGTTCGTTTGAATGATTTTGCAACTTCCCTGTTTGGAATTGGCTAAGTCTGGTAGCCTGAAATCCTGAAAAATTGACTAAGTCTGAAATCTGGTGGATCCTCCAAATTCTAGATTTTGCATGTTAAATCTGGTGGATTCGAGACCTATCTCAAACATCCTGAAAGGTATATTGAAAAATATTTAAAGTATACCTATCTCAAACATTTTTTAATATACCTTTACCCTGAGAGACACTGAAAAATGGCTAAGTTCCCAGGAGAGCGCAAATTCCCAGCAGTCAAGGATTTTGCGCCCAAGGACAAAAATTGTCCTTGAGCGCAAATTTCAGTTGGTCAGGGATTTTGCGCCCAAGGACAAAATTTGTCCAGGAGCGCACATTTCATCATGTGCAGGATTCTGTGCTTTTGACCTGGCCTATCCAGTTTCATGGATTTTGGCCTTGGAAATATCTTTTCTTCAATTTTGAGTGGGATTTCAATTTTGCAGTAGGTATACCTTAGCTGTTTTTACAGAGGTTCAGTTGTCGACATGGGATCAAAAATACGGAGTTCATTCCTTCCATCCTCGTTTCTTCCATCCTCCGAGAATCTGATTTCCATGGCGTGACGACGAGGTTCGTTTGTTCCATTCTCCAGGAATCTGATTTCCATGGCGAGACACGAAGTTCATTTGTTCCATCCTAATTTCTTCCATCCTCCGGGAATCTGTTACTTCCAAGGCGAGACACGAAGTTCGTTTGTTCCACCTTTCATTTGTTCCATCCTCGCGGAATCTGTTACTTCCAAGGCGGGATGCAAAGTTCGTTTGTTCCACCCTTCGGTGAATTCCAGGATTCAGGCATGCACAAAGGAGTCAGAGGAAGAATTTCAAGCTAGGATTGACTGGACAGATCAGGAGGGGGAAACTGGATACTCCCAGTCCTTGGGCGCAAAATCCAGTACCTACTGGATTTTGCGCTCAAGACAAAAAGTTGTCCTGGGCGCATATTCCAGTTGGTACTGGAATATGCGACCAAGAATTTTCCTAGGTCTGCTTTTCCACTTTCCTCTGGTGTCTGGAATTCTTTTGCCTTGAAATCATCATCAGTTCCTGCAACAGGATTTCATTGTGGTGGAATATCCTCCGAGTCATGGAATGAGGTTGAGTGTCAGACCGAGATTTGAAGAGATATCCCTTGGTTTTGACCTTCCGGACTAGAGTTGTCAGGCCGGGACTAAGTTCCATGACTGAAGGATGATCATGCCAAGGAGTGGCAGTCTCTGTTGAACTCCGCAATCTTGGTTGGAAGAAGAATCTAGATAAACCCTGAGAAGGGATTCCGGGCAGGAATTCCTCGAACTTTAAGGATGAAAATGCAGAACCATTATCACAGACTAAAGCATGAGGACATCCAAACCTGGTAATGATATTTTCTTCCAAAAACTTGATTACGACATCAGTAGTGCAATGTTTTAAAGCATGTGCTTCAGACCACCTAGTGCAATAATCAGTAGCAGTTAGAATATACCTGTGTTGCGCAGAGGAAGGTGGATTGATCATACCGATAAAGTCAAGTCCCCATTTGGCAAATGGTCTTACTTCGAACACAGGTTGAAGAGGCATGGCAGCATTCCTTTCTCTCACGGCAGCTACTTGGCATGTGTGCAGGTCTTTACATGCCGATAGGCGTCATGGAACAGCGTCGGCCAATAATATCCCGCCCTCAAGATTTGGTGAGCCGTGGCTAGTCCTCCTCCGTGACAGGTTCCAAATTTGTCGTGAAACTGTTCCATGATCTGGTCGGCCTCACTCTTTCCTACGCACCTCAAGTAAATTCCTTCATGGTTCTACCGGAATAAGACTGCTCCTTGGAGCATGAAACGTTGACTCCGGAATCTTAGAGCCCTCTTTTGAGTTGACTTCAAGTGGGCAGGACATCTTTGGTTTAGCAAGTAAAATACGATG
Organism: Cunninghamia lanceolata; assembly: GCA_027924645.1. Taxonomy (NCBI): domain Eukaryota; kingdom Viridiplantae; phylum Streptophyta; class Pinopsida; order Cupressales; family Cupressaceae; genus Cunninghamia; species Cunninghamia lanceolata. The sequence continues at coordinate 2,488,167 of BSBN01000671.1, read as the reverse complement.
TCATGATACCATTCATCCGGAGACACGTCTTCCAGCACATAAGTCTGTTGTACCAGTCCCAGTCCTTCGATTGCAATTGTCTGAGCGAGTGCTTGTCCTCGCACTATCTTCATGGGTTGGATCTCGATATCATATTCTTGGATAGTGGCGACCCACTTGCCTCTTCTTTCTCCGAGTTCATTCTGCATCAACAGTGTTTTAACAGCAACATCTGGAACTATGGCATAAACTTTACTTCTCAGGACATAATGCCTAAACTTCTTGATGGCTTTTACCAGGGCATAGGCATGCTTTTCCACGCATGGATATCTCAATTCTGCATCTTTGAAAGGAGTGCTCATAAATGCAATCGGATGCTCGTCGTTTTGCTCCGTCTTCTGAGTGAGAATGTCGGCACAAGTGTGTTCTGATGCGAAAGAGTATAGATAGAACGGCTTGGTATAGTCTGGACTGCTCAAGACAGGAGCACTAGCAATGGCTTGTTTGATCTCCTCGAATGCTCTTCTGGCTGGTGGAGTCCACTCTAACTTGGCATCTTTCTTTAACATTTCATTCAGGGGTTTCACTATCTCAGCAAACCCCATAATGAACTTCCTTACAAAATTAATCTTTCCGAAGAAAGATTTTAGTTCTTTCTTGTTGGCAGGCATGCCGACTTTGGATATAGCTATCACCCGGTCAAGATCAATGAATATCCCTTGCTCTGATATTACATGGCCTAGGAGTTTCCCTTCCGTCACGCCGAAAATGCACTTCTTCGGATTGAGGGAGATTCCATACCTTCTGCATCTTTCAAGGACCTTTCTTAAATCAAACATTACTTGGTTGTACCCCGAGTATCCGTCCAAGAAGGACATCATCTGAGACCCATTCACGATCTGAAGGACTTCATCTAATGGGGGAAGAGGGTAATTGTCCTTCTCCGAAGCTAGGTTAAGATTGCGGAAGTCCACACACAATCTAATCTCGCCGTTCTTCTTTCTGACTGGGACAAGGTTGGCAACCCACGTCGAGTGTCTTACTGGGAAGATGATTCTGGCTTCCAGTAACTTCTTGACTTCTTGATATATCAAAGGCTTTAGCAGTGGATTGACTGGCCTTTGACGCTGTCGGAAAGGTCTACTTCTGGGCCTAAGAGGAATAGTATGCGTAATGACGGAAGTATCGTAAGTCTTCAGGGCCTCATATCCCCATGCTATCATGTCCATTTATTCTTTCAAATTTCTGAGGATACCTTCTCGCTCCTTTGGCGTGGAAGCCTTCCCGATGAATACATTTTTCACTTCTTCAATTCCAAGGTTCACTAGGTCATACTTGCTTCCTTCCTCACTGGGATGTGGGAGTGCACTCAGTCTGTCAGAATCGAAGAGTCTTTCTAACTCGATCAGTCCTCTGGGGGTAGTATTATTTTCCAGATTCATTATTCCGTCAGGCTCTAACTCTGCCCCCTCACTTTCCCCTTCATCAATGATCTGGGCAGTGAATATCCTAGAGTTGGTCAAGAAGTCCAATATATGCTTATTATCATCGAACACTTGGAAGTTGGTGATATTATCCGGGACTGAGGGGACAGAAGTCAGCTCCACAATGAACTTCTTCAATCCTCCCATTGCGAGTGGTTCTAATGAACTTGCTGCCTGGGCTAGAGCATTCGCAACCTGATTTTTGGATCTATAGACAGACTAAATATTGAAGGCATCGAAGCTCTCGATGAGATCCCATACTCTATTGCGGTATCTGGTCAGTCTCTTGTCATGACAGACATACTTCTTCCTTATCTGTCTTATGACCACTTCGGAGTCTCCAAACATATGCAGGACTCTGGCACTCTTTTTGATGGCGAGCAACAATCCATGGACAAGTGCCTCATATTCAGTAACATTATTGGTGCAGGGAAACTGTAATCTATGGGCAGCTAGGTAGGCTTCTCCAGTTGGGCTTATCAGTTCAAAGCCAACTCCAGCTCCTCTTTTGGATTTGGATCCATCGAATCTCAACGTCCAGGCTTGGTCTTTCTCTGATGCTGGACTTGGATTCTCGTTGCCGTCCTTTGTCTGTTCCTTCCGGAGGACTCCTTCCTGAGGTGAGACATCGTCACTTGCTAATGCTTCTTCAGGAGCTGTCCTTTCAGGGTCGGGCACTGCCGGAATTTCCAAGCGGGAGGCTTCTGGAATCCACGGATGAACTTGCTCCAGAGCAACGGGATTTCCTTCTTCAGAGTTAGAATTGTAATCTCTCAATACTTCTGAGCTTTTCATCATGAGAACTTCATCGACCTTTGGGTTGTAGAGGCCGAGACTAGTTTCCACAAAGAATATCTCATTCTTTTCACCGTATTCGGTGATCATTAGCTTCAGACGAGGAGTACTGTCTATCTTGATTTGGTTCGGAAGTCCCCTCCATGGCAACCACGTGGGAGAAGTCAGTTGATACGTACCCATTTAGCTTCCTCAGCCAATCTTGACTCAGCAGCATGGCATATCCTTCTAGAATGTCCACCACGGAAACATCAATATAAGACTGGATCCTTGGATCAGCCGCTAATTGCATATGGATGTTATGCAGCTCTCCCACAACTGGGACTTCCGTCTTGTCGAGTTGAGTGACCTTCCTGGAGGTCTGCTTCGGAATTAGACCCAACCTCTTGCATAAGCCCAAGGGCATGACATTGCTAGATGCTCCGGAATCCATCAGACAGTTGTGCAGGAGCTTGCCGAACATCCTTACTGAAAGGAGAAACTGCGGAGGTTCATCTTTTCCTTGGTAGAAAACTACCGACTTCTTGGGAGCAGTGAAATTGGCATCCTTTCCTAGCTCGGGATTTTGACCTTTCGCTATGTTGTTACCCCTCGCAGGCTCCTTATGCTTCTACAAGTTTCCTCTTGGTGCTTCTCCGGTGGTATCAGCGGCGTTCTGGGCTATATATATAGCATCTTGCTGAACCTGAGGATCATAGAGGGATGATTGGGCTATGCTGGTATTTGGAGTTCCATTTGCCTAAAGTGCATTAGGTGGGATGGATGGTTTAGACAGGTTGGAGATGCCCTGCATGCCTGAGGTGACGTTCCTTGCGTTGGTGTCGTTCAGACTCTCCAAAAAGGTCTCTCTGATTTTGGGAACTCTCATTAACTCAGTCATGGGGAGGCTTACTCTTATCTTCTTGAATTCCTCCGTCACACACTGGCTTAACCTTTTTAGTCCATCCTTGGGATTACTATCCCTGGGAACAGGGACTTTAGGAGTGGCACCTCCGGATAAGTCAGCTCTTTGAGGAACATCCCTCTGTCGGTACTCCGGTGAATCCCTCGGGCAGCCAGGATTGTTATTGGCATTTGGATCCGGTGGAGTCCGATAATTGTTCGGAGGGGTCGAGGTGGTCAACGGCTCTTGGGGACGATAATTCCTTTGGTAAACCCTTGGACCTGCATTCCCGGCTGATTGCTGGAATGCTTGTACTTCATCCACCTCCTCCGTTTGGAAATCATTGTTATATGGAGGGCAAAAGTATGGATCATCGACAGGACCATTTGCTGATGCAGGAGGAAATCTTCCGTCATACCCCATGGAGTCATACTCTGGTGCAGGGGGGAATGTGAAATCTTCTAGGATAAGGGCTTGATCATACCTCGTTGAAGGAACAATTTCATATCCCGTGGCGGGTGGAGGGGTATCTTGATCTTGTGAGCTCAACATTTCCTTGTGGAATATGTCCGCAGCAATCTTGAATTCAGTGCATTGCAACTCCGAATATTGGTTGGTGTTGTGCAATCTACACCAACTGGATAATGCTGCTTCTGCTAGGAAAACTTTGTCCGCCAGCTTGTCCGCGGAACTGGGAGGATTGTCCAAAGGAGAAGGGACATTTCCATTGTTTGGAGTTGTGTTCCACGTCCGGTTCTGCCTCTGGTATCCTTGAGGGTTCGCCCGGAATCCCGGATTATTTCCTTGATTATTACCTGGCTAATTCCCTTGATACCCTTGACTTCCTTGGGAATTCCTCTGTGTATTTTGCAGGTGATTGTTCTGGTTCCTGAGGTGAGTGACTTCTGTAGACAGCTTTCTCACTTGGCCAATCAACTCTTTCATCTCGTCTTTCTCCTCCGGAGTTCTTGTCGAGGACGCGCCTTGAAGGCACACTGGTTGTGCAGGCATAGCTTGGGAGATGGGTACTCCGGGGTGAAGTACCAACTGGTTGCTGGGAGCTGGAATGGGATTCACCACTGGGGTGTGATGTGCCAATGCCTGATTAATCTCTTGGATCTGATTTGGCATAGCAGCATACCCCAAATGGTTAAGTGGACCGTGGGTATTCATTCCTAACTCCTCGTTCACTTGGACAGCCTCAGCATATGTTTCCAGCAGGGTGGTCGGAGGAACAGTCTTCCTTTGCACGAACATGGAAGTGAGACGATCCAGTGCTGCGTAGTACATTGCTCGGGCGGAGCCATCATTTATGGTATACGGGGCCTGGATTCTTGAGTAGGCCTTGTGGAACCTATGGTTGAAGGTGCTGATGGATTCATGCTCTTGTCTCCGTACATCGACAAATTGTTTGTACAACTCCGTCAGACTGATGGAACATCTGAATTTGGCTAGGAAGGCATCCTTCAAGTTCGGCCAACTGGTGATTGAATTAGCCGGCAGGTTGATATACCAATAAAACGCGTCTCCGTCCAAAGAGTACGGAAATAGTCTGCAGGCCACATCCTCATGCCTAACTTGTTCGTTATGCAGCACGTCTTCGAAAATTTTGATATGCTCTTCCGCCGTCTGATTCACATCATTGATGTGGAATTTGGAGCAAAAGTGTTCGGGGTTCTTCGGCATATCATTGTAGTTGGCGAAGGTTGTGAGAGGGGAAGCATTCGCAGGAAGCCACGCCATTGGGGCGTTTGCTGGTTGAAGCAGAACTGCTTGAGCTGGTCCTTGCAGATTGCTTGGCTGAGTAACTCCTGGAAGAGGATTTCCAGGCGGCGGGGTCTGGAACAGATTCGAGAGGCCTCCTTCACAGGGAGATCCCTGACTAGATGATATTGTCTTCTTTCCTCGCCTGGTCCTTAAGAGGAGGTCTAGTTCCACGTGGCTCTGGGAGGCTCCTGGAGTGGACCTTAGGATTCATTGATGCCTCTCCGGTGAGAAAGAATTGATTCGATCCAGCGTGCTCTTTTGCTGACCATCCTTGAAAATGAAGTACTCTGTCGGATGCAATGGCGGCCCTCCTTCTAGCGCCAATTTATGTTGATGAGGTTTTTGTGACTACAACAACATTAGAATAAAATACTGGGTATCCTATCCTCTCTTGAATAAAGCTTCTCAGATGCTGAACTACGTGATCGAATGAGACTGCTCCAAGGTTCCTTTTGTGTTAGGTCTTGGCGTGCACAGGGATAGACTCAGAAGCATGATGTGATTTGCTGGTAATCACGCGGGGGACTTACGTAGGCTTACTCCTTCAGGGTCATGGAATTCCTTTCTAGGATTCAGACTGGGATTTGTGGGTGAATGGAATTCTTTCACAGATGGACAACTGGAATTCTAAAGTTCCATTTTTACAGAGGCGGATGATTCGGCGATGAAGCTCTGGAAAACTAATTCTAATGAAGATCTAAAAGAAAGTGAAAAAGATAAGATAAAGGTTCAGGGGTCTAACTAATTGATGGAAGAAGACTGCTGCTGGAGATAGAAACTGGAACCAGTCCCCTGCTTCGTCATGAGGCAACAGCTAGGCAGGGGTGGTGCTATCTTCTAAGGAGGAATGAGGATTTTCAGACTGCTTCAGTAAGAGACATGGATTTGGTCATACGGAACAGTCGAAGTTAGGTTCAGATTAAGTTCAGGCTAACCATGCACGATGATTTGCAGGCCACAGATCACCAATGGTATGAACAAACAGATTCAATCATTCAACAGTAATAATCTCCATCTTTCTAACTAATAAAAAACATGAAAATACAAGAAAGAACTTCAATATCTTTTAGATTTGCTCCAAGAAATCAAGAAGACCATGCCAAAAATCCAAAGGAATATATGAACACCATTCTTCAATGCATATATTATTACTTCAAAAGTTTATATCACAACAATCCAACTGATTTTGGAGTTTCAGCTCATAAGAAACTATGCAGAAATAAAAAAACTAGCTGCTAAGGAGCTCTAGGAGCTTCAGAATGATAAATATCAGAAAGGGAGAGAGAGCTAAAATGAAGCATCCCTCAGCCTTTATATAGGCTCTCAAAAATATCTTAGGGCAAAAGGAAATCAGATTTCCTTGAAACACGTGCCCGAGGTTACAAATCCTAGAAAAGCAAGTGGGGGCTTCAGAATGTTCATGCAGGAGACCGCCACCTGTCTAGGTCGTCAGAATGTCTAAGGAAAACTTCCAGCTGTCCTGGTCGCCACCTGTCTAGGACTCCTGGATAGGACTGTCCTGTCTGTCTGGAACTTCCTCTTGCTCTTTTGCCTCTGCCTTCAGGGACCTGGTCAAGACAACTTCCAACTCCTCCATAGGAATACTGGGCAGGTTCTTAATCCGGAACTCCATGACGGATGCGGTGCTGGTGCAGGCGACAAGGACATTTTCCCAATCCACCCTCAGCCCCTGGATACTGTTAATGAGGATCAGAATCAAGGATGCATCCTCAAGATGGGATTCCTCAGTAGGATAAGTTGCTTTGAAGTATATGCTCCGCATCTTGCCTTTCAATTCTTCCAAGTCAATAATCCCATCTGGTGCTACATCCAGATCAAACCAGGTCTCCAATGATACAAAGATTTTGTCCTGGATTTCCTTCAACATGGCGTGGGCCCGGGAAGTGTCACCTTCAATCTTCTCCAAGTTATCCCTCTTCATGAGCAAGGCAGAATACCAGCTGAGGAAGTCATATACTGAACTTGCCTGTATTACCTTGTTCTTGATCAGGTCCGGCTGCAGACTGTTCATCAGTGCCTTCAGTCTAGGGATAGTTTCCTCCCGGACAACTATGAATTGCTGACATGTATCTAGAATTGCATGAATCCTATCCAGAAGTGTCGTAACTTTGCCATTCAACTGGACGAGGTCTTCTATGAATCTATGTGCTCTATCCAAGACCTTCTCTATGCAGCCTTTTGTTGTGTGGCCGACTGTCCTCAAAACTTCAACCTCAGCTAAGGAATCCTTAGTTATGCTTAGAGGTTGGGACGTTGCTCCTTGGGCAGACTGTAATGGGCCCATGAGTTGCTGGATGTGCTGCCGTAGTTGCTCATTCTCCTGTTTCAACTGGTTCTTTTCTTCTTCCTTCCTTAACCTTTCTCGGACGACGGCGACAGAATCCTCTAGTTCTGCCATTTCTTGATCCTTCGTGGTTGGTCCAAGGTCGACCTTCAAGATGTCAAAGTCATCAAGACTGATGTCTTCCTTTGCCTCGGTTATCCTAGGAATTGCCACTTCTACTCGGCAGGATCCGGACTCATCTCTGGTAATCCTGGAAAACTTCTTCACCTTCTTTGGAACTGTCGACTTCCCTATCCTGGCAAGAAAATCACCCAATGCGGTGGAAGGGTTATTCTTCTTGATTGTCTTCTTCCGCAACCTGTCCTGTAACCAGTTGGGCTTCGTGGATGGAATGGATTCTTCCTGTGCTTCCTGAGGTCCTTGACCAATTTGTGGCGTGGAGGTGGGTACTTCTCCGTAATTGAACTCCTCATTGAGGAATTCCAAATCAGGATGACAGAGCATGTCTTCAAGATGGGTCTTGCCTGGATTCCGCGGTAGAGGGTTAGGCTGATTTCCCACTATGAGGCTGGGAGTCTGTTCCCGAGTGGAATCCATGGACTCATTATCTCCCTGATCATCCGGCTCATTTGGGATTACTTCCTCCTCCATGGGTCCCTTGCCTTTGATTGTTTGCGCATCTCCAAAAAGATCCACCTCTCGGATGGAAGAAGTGCTGGCAGAGTGAGGTTTGGATGCATTCCACTCCTCCTGGTTGGTCTGCTGATAAATTCCTTCTGAGCCTTTACCCTCTTTGCTGGTGGATCTTCTGCAGCCTGGTTCCCTACTTCCTGTCTTCCCGCCTGTTGTGCTTTCACAGGAGTGTCCTCGGCCATATCTTCTTCGGAAGACTGAGAATCCAAGTCTCCCATTAGGGCGTAAGTTGGACGGATACCCATCTTATGCATTTTCTCCGTTTGCTGACTTATCCATTTCTGTGTTACTGTTAGCACGGGTGCCATTAGGTCATCCAAGTGGGTGACCTCTGGATCAGACCAAACTATGGGTGGAAGAGGCTTATCCTTTTCCTACTCGAAGAATGGCTGGACTAGCTTACCATCCTCCTTGACCTGGTCAGGGACTGGAAAGACCCCGGTGGCTCTAATCATGTCAACTGAAAGTCGGGAACACATCCTCCTTCGCACCTCGAAGTCATCTTCGGCATTTGCCCAATGGTCCTCCAAGTGTATCTTGTGTCTATGTTTCCTTCCGCATGCTATCCTAGTGGTGTTGAACGGGTCAAAGTTCTCCCATAAGGAATGAGTTACCAAGTTCTAGAACTGTAGTTCCTCCTCGGACTTTTCAGCGGCTAGGAGAGATGGGCATGACTCGACTTCGTCTTCCGTCTGGATTGGATAAGTCACCCTGCCCTTCTTCTTCTTCTTCTGGACTTTGTCATACGCCGAGGGTTGCCTTGTTAATTCCAACAGGACCATTTTGTCCGACGGATACCTTGGTAGTCTGTATGGATAGCCGGAGAATCCCTGCACCCTGATGTATGTGAACTTTGGGAACTGGATGAACCAGGAACCATATGCCCTGATCAACTGCTTGGCCTCGGGTGATAGCCTCTAGTGAATGCCTCCCTGGAGGGCCCTGGTAATATGCATGGCGAATGCGTCATTGAATCTCTGGAAATGTTTTATGTTCTGAAGATGAAGGTGAGGATAGCAATTGTAAACCATGACTTGTCCTTCTTGATTGCCGATACGCCCTTTCCATGACAGTCCTCGATATTTGTTGTTCCTTGCCAGCATGTAGATCACATAGGAACTCATGTAAAAGGTCTTCGATTCCTCCAGGTTTTGGAATTGTGCATCAATGCTGTCGCTGAGGAGTCGAGCCCAATCAATCATCTTTGTTCCAGCGAGGACCTCTTCGATGTAGTAGAACATCCATGGCTCGAAGGTAGAGGACTGTTGACTTCCCATAATCCTGTTCAGCATGACGAGGTCCCCATGCTCTTGCTTGAAGTCGGACTTGAGGAGTGTCCTTGGCAACTTGGAACAGTGAAGCCTTTTTTTCTGCAAAAATGTCTTGTTGATGACTTCGAAACAGGTTGCCGGATCGGCTTGGGTCATTTCGGCCGAATCCTCCTTGCTCATGAACTCGACAGGATTATAGACAGGGATATTGAAAGCCTCCGCAATCTTCTCTTTGGTGAAATAGGCCACCACTGTGTTGTTACGATCGACGACCATCCTTCGCTCCGGATCATAGTGCATGAAACATTCCACGATCAGCTTGGGACAAGGAATGGCGGGTGGGAAGCATGCGGCGGCGGCAACTCCGTTCCGGACGATCTTGGCTGCGAGCAGGGATGGAGGATGTCCAGCCGTTCCATACATTCGTTTCCCAATTTCTTCGATGACTGAAGGATAGATGTTGGTGTCTCCGACGTTTGCCCATTTCGACTTGATTTTGGACTGTGGGATCATTCCTTTGAAGGCGGCCTTCACCTGAGTTTGTCTTGAGGAACCTGCCTTGGCACTTGCCATTTACCTGTGAAATCAAGAAAAGAAAAGCAAAGTATGAGTTTTCCAAAGGGGCAAGGATAGAGGTAAGACTGGGGCTTTTATTCCCACACGTGGGAAGTTGGTATGACATTTTATGTATGTGGGACTAAAATTAAGAATTTTCAAGTACACAAGAAAGACAAAAAAATAACAATTTTCTAAGTAAAAGGAATTTTTCCTATGCAGTGACCTACCTCTCCTTGCATGAGGAACTTTTGACCTTCTATGGAATTTCTGATTTTTTTATGGATTTCTGGACCTACTAATGGATTTTCTGATTTTTCTGCAGAAATTTCTGAGTTTTAATGGATGCTCCAACAAGAAATCTACCTTAGGAATATTCAGAAATGGAGTTTTAGTGAAGAACTTACCTTGGGATGGAGGAGTTTTGTCTTGAAGAAGGAATTTGTCCTAGAGCGCAGAATTCTGCCCTTCAGGAATTTGCGCTCTAGGACAAATTTTGTCCTGAGCGCAAAATCCCTGACCTTCAGGAATTTGCGCTCTAGGACAAATTTTGTCCTGAGCGCAAAATCCCTGACTAGCAGGAATCTGCGCCCAAGGACACATCCCGCCAATTCCTCCACAGGTGAATTACTGTCCTTCAGGGGATGTTAGAACTCGAAAATTCCTGCTGAATAATCCTCCTCACCCAGTCATGGATGCAACTGAACAACTTCAGGGAGATTCCAACTCCGTCCGGAAAGTTCAAATTGGAATGATTCTTGTTCAAAGTGCAAAATTACAACCTTCCATCTGAGTAAGATTCCATAGGAGAAAATATTCCAAGACTTAGCTGGATTTTAGCAAAGTTCAAGAGTTATGCTAGGGAAGAAAATCCTAAACGTTGTGAATTCCCCGACATGCCAAATTCCGCGACATTGCAAAATCCCCGACATGCCAAATTCCCCGACATTGCAAATTCCCCGACATTCATAAATCCCCGACCACCAACAAAGCAGAAAAGGACAAAAAACCAAGTCGGCTAGGGATAAAGTTTGGCGGTTAGAAAATTCTTTTTCTCTAACCTAGGTCGGCCAAGTCAAGGAGGTTAAAGTTCCCTATATATAGAGGGCGCTCAAGGCATTTCTAAAACATTCTAAATCAAATCCAAATCAAAAATATACTTTTTAGGAGCAGAAATTCAGTCCAAGGGCAGATTTCATCAAGGGAAGGACAACTTTATCCAAGAAAATTGCAGATTTCACCATTTCCAAAGGCAAATTCTTCATTAGGGCAGAAATTTCTATAGGTTTTAAGGCAGATTTCTGAACCTTCCAAGAGCAAAAATTCATCCTTCAAGCATAGAAATTCCTTCTTCAAGACAAAACTCCTCCATCCCAAGGTAAGTTCTTCACTAAAACTCCATTTCTGAATATTCCTAAAGGTACATTTCTTGTTAGAGCATCCATTAAAACTCAGAAATTTCTGCAGAAAAATTAGAAAATCCATTAGTAGGTCCAGAAATCCATAAAAAAATCAGAAATTCCATAGAAGGTCAAAAGTTCCTCGTGCAAGGAGAGGTAGGTCACTGCATAGGAAAAATTCCTTTTACTTAGAAAATTGTTATTTTTTTGTCTTTCCTATGTACTTGAAAATTCTTAATTTTAGTCCCACATACATAAAATGTCATACCAACTTCCCACGTGTGGGAATAAAAGCCCCCGTCTTACCTCTATCCTTGCCCCTTTGGAAAACTCATACTTTGCTTTTCTTTTCTTGATTTCACAGGTAAATGGCAAGTGCCAAGGCGGGTTCCTCAAGACAAACTCAGGTGAAGGCCGCCTTCAAAGGAATGATCCCACAGTCCAAAATCAAGTCGAAATGGGCAAACGTCGGAGACACCAACATCTATCCTTCAGTCATCGAAGAAATTGGGAAACGAATGTATGGAATAGCTGGACATCCTCCATCCCTGCTCGAAGCCAAGATCGTCCGGAACGGAGTTGCCACCGCCGCATGCTTCCCACCCGCCATTCCTTGTCCCGAGCTAATCGTGGAATGTTTCATGCACTATGATCCGGAGCGAAGGATGGTCGTCGATCGTAACAACACAGTGGTGGCCTATTTCACCAAAGAGAAGATTGCGGAGGCTTTCAATATCCCTGTCTATAATGCCGTCGAGTTCATGAGCAAGGAGGATTCAGCCGAAATAACCCAAGCCGATCCGGCAACCTGTTTCGGAGTCATCAACAAGACATGGATGCAGAAGAAAAGGCCTCACCGTTCCAAGTTGCAAAGGACACTCCTCAAGTCCGACTTCAAGCAAGAGCATGGAGACCTCTTCGTCATGCTGAACAGGATTATGGGAAATCAACAGTCCTCTACCTTCGAGCCATGGATGTTCTACTACATCGAAGAGGTCCTCGCTGGAACAAAGATGATTGATTGGGCTTGACTCCTCAGCGACAGCATTGATGCACAATTCCAAAACCTGGAGGAATTGAAGACCTTTTACATGAGTTCCTATGTGATCTACATGCTGGCAAGGAACAACAAATATCGAGGACTGTCATGGAAAGGGCGTATCGGCAATCAAGAAGGACAAGTCATGGTCTACAATTGCTATCCTTAGCTTCATCTTCAGAACATAAAACATTTCCAAAGATTCAATGATGCATTCGCCATGCATATTACCAGGACCCTCCAGGGAGGCATTCACCAGAGGCTATCACCCGAGGCCAAGCAGTTGATCAGGGCATATGGTTCCTGGTTCATCCATTTCCCAAAGTTCACATACATCAGGGTGCAGGGATTCTCTGGCTATCCATACAGACTACCAAGGTATCCGTTGGACAAAATGGTCCTGTTGGAATTAACAAGGCAACTCTCGGCGTATGACAAAGTCCAGAAGAAGAAGAAGGCCAGGGTGACTTATCCAATCCAAACGGAAGACGAAGTCGAGTCATGCCCATCTCTCCTAGCCGCTGAAAAGTCTGAGGAGGATCTGCAGTTCTACAACTTGGTAACTCATTCCTTATGGGAGAACTTTGACCCGTTCAACACCACAAGGATAGCATGCGGAAGGAAACATAGACACAAGAGACCCCTGGAGGACCATTGGGCAAATGCCGAAGATGACTTCGAGGTGCGAAGGAGGATGTGTTCCCGACTTTCAGTTGACATGATCAGAGCCACCGGGGTCTTTCCAGTCCTTGACCAGGTCAAGGAGGATGGTAAGCTAGTCCAGCCATTCTTCGAGCAGGAAAAGGATAAGCCTCTTCCACCCATAGTTTGGTCTGATCCAGAGGTCACCCACTTGGATGACCTAATGGCACTCGTGCTAACAGTAACACAAAAATGGATAAGTCAGCAGACGAAGAAAATGCATAAGATGGGTATCCGTCCAACTTACGACCTGATGGGAGACTTGGATTCTCAGTCTTCCGAAGAAGATATGGCCGAGGACACTCCTGTGAAAGCACAAGAGGCGGGAAGACAGGAAGTAGGGAACCAAGCTGCGGAAGATCCACCAGCAAAGAGGGTAAAGGCTCGGAAGGAATTTATCAGCAGACCAACCAGGAGGAGCGGAATGCATCCAGACCTCACTCTGCCAGCACTTCTTCCATCCGAGAGATGGATCTTTTTGGAGATGCGCAAACAGTCAAAGGCAAGGGACCCATGGAGGAGGAAGTAATCCCAAATGAGCTGGATGATCAGGGAGATAATGAGTCCATGGATTCCACTCAGGAATGGACTCCCAGCCTCATAGTGGGAAATCAGCCTAACCCTCTACCGCGGAATCCAGGCGAGACCCATCTTGAAGACATGCTCCGTCATCCTGATTTGGAATTCCTCAATGAGGAGTTCAATTATGGAGAAGTACCCACCTCCACGCCACAAATTGGTCAAGGACCTCAAGAAGCACAGGAAGAAGCCCTTCCATCCACGAAGCCCAACTGGTTACAAGACAGGTTGCGGAAGAAGACAATCAAGAAGAATAATCCTTCCACCGCATTGGGTGATTTTCTTGCCAGGATAGGGAAGTCGGTAGTTCCAAAGAAGGTGAAGAAGTTTTCCAGGATTACCAGAGACGAGTCCGGATCCCGCCGAGTAGAAGTGGCAATTCCTAGCATAACCGAGGCAAAGGAAGACATCAGTCCTGATGACTTTGACATCTTGAAGGTCGACCTTGGACCAACCATGAAGGATCAAGAAATGGCAGAACTGGAGGATTCTGTCGCCGTCGTCCAAGAAAGGTTAAGGAAGAAGAAAAGAAGAACCAGTTGAAACAGGAGAATGAGCAGCTGCGGCAGCACATCTAGCAACTCATGGGCCCATTACAGTCCGCCCAAGGAGCAACGTCCCAACCTCTAAGCATAACTAAGGATTCCTTAGCTGAGGTTGAAGTTTTGAGGACAGTCGGCCACACAACAAAAGGCTGCATAGAGAAGGTCTTGGATAGAGCACATAGATTCATAGAAGACCTCGTCCAGGTGAATGGCAGAGTTACGGCACTTCTGGATAGGATTCATGCAATTCTGGATACATGTCAGCAATTCATAGTTGTCTGTCCGAGAGGAAACTATCCCTAGACTGAAGGCACTGATGAACACTCCGTAGCCAGACCTGATCAAGAACAAAGTAATACAGGTAGGTTCAGTATATGACTTCCTCAGCTGGTATTCTGCCTTGCTCATGAAGAGGGATAACTTGGAGAAGACTGAAGGTGACACTTCCCGGGCCCACGCCATGTTGAAGGAAATCCAAGACAAAATCTTTGTATCATTGGAGACCTGGTTTGATCTGGATGTAGCACCAGATGGGATCATTGACTTGGAAGAATTGAAAGGCAAGATGCGGAGCATATACTTCAATGCAACTTATCCTACTGAGGAATCCCATCTTGAGGATGCATCCTCATTTCTGATCCTCATTAACAATGTCTAGGAGCTGAGGGCGGATTGGGAAAATGTCCTTGTCGCCTGCACCACCACCGCATCTGTCATGGAGTTCCGGATTGAGAACCTGCCCAGTATTCCTATGGAGGAGTTGGAAGTTGTCTTGACCAGGTTCCTGAAGGCAGAGGCAAAAGAGCAAGAGAAAGTTCTAGACAGACAGGACAGTCCTATCCAGGAGTCCTAGACAGGTGGCGACCAAGACAGCTAGAAGTTTTCCTTACACATTCTGACGACCTAGATAGGTGGCAGTCTCCTGCATGAACATTTTGACGCCCCCACTTGCTTTTCTAGGATTTGTAACCTCGGGCACGTGTTTCAAGGAAATCTGATTTCCTTTTGCCCTAAGATATTTTTGAGAGCCTATATAAAGGCTGAGGGATGCTTCATTTTACCTCTCTCCCTTTCTGATATTTATCATTCTGAAGCTCCTAGAGCTCCTTAGTAGCTAGTTTTTTTATTTTTGCATAGTTTCTTATGAGCTGAAACTCCAAAATCAGTTGGATTGTTGTGATATAAACTTCTGAAGTAATAATATATGCATTGAAGAATGGTGTTCATATATTCCTTTGGATTTTTGGCATGGTCTTATTGATTTCTTGGAGCAAATCTAAAAGATATTGAAGTTCTTTCTTGTATTTTCATGTTTTTTATTAGTTAGAAAGATGGAGATTATTACTGTTGAATGATTGAATCTGTTTGTTCATACCATTGGTGATCTATGGCCTGCAAATCATCGTGCATGGTTAGCCTGAACTTAATCCGAACCTAACTTCAACTGTTCCGTATGACCAAATCCATGTCTCTTACTGAAGCAGTCTGAAAATCCTCATTCCTCCTTAGATGATAGCACCACCCCTGCCTAGCTGTTGCCTCATGACGAAGCAGGGGACTAGTTCCAGTTTCTATCTCCAGCAACAGTCTTCTTCCATCAATTAGTTAGACCCCTCAACCTTTATCTTATCTTTTTCACTTTCTTTTAGATCTTCATTAGAATTAGTTTTCGAGAGCTTCATCGCCGAATCATCCGCCTCTGTAAAAATGGAACTTTAGAATTCCAGTTGTCCATCTGTGAAAGAATTCCATTCACCCACAAATCCCAGTCTGAATCCTAGAAATGAATTCCATGACCCTGAAAGAGTAAGCCTACATAAGTCTCCCACGTGATTACCAGCAAATCACATCATGCTACTGAGTCTATCCCTGTGCACGTCAAGACCTAACACAAAAGGAACCTTGGAGCAGTCTCATTCAATCACGTAGTTCAGCGTCTGAGAAGCTTTATTCAAGAGAGGATAGGATACCCAGTATTTTATTCTAATGTTGTTGTAGTCACAAAAACCTCATCAACACATACATACCTTGGAACTTTGGGAGTTTCTTGCACCTCTAATTCTAGATCAGTCTCATTGAGACTTATCTCTTCTTCTTGACTTACCGGATCAACTTGACTTTGTTTCTTAGAAGAGGCTTGGATACTTTGAATCTGAACACCATTCTGATCATCTTTATCATACTCATGAATTCTTGAGGGTTTTTCAATTTTTTCATCAACTTTCACATTTACACTTTCTACAATCTTTCTCAGTCTCTTGTTGTAACACCGGTATGCTTTGCTTTGAGTAGAGTAACCCAAAAATATTCCTTCATCACTTCTAGCATCAAACTTTCCTAGATCTTCATCCCTTTTAATGTAACATCTGCTACCAAAAACTCTGAAATATATCACAGTGGGAGTAATGCCAAACCAAAGTTCATAAGGAGTCTTACCGGTATTGTTTCTAATTTGAACTCGATTTAGAGTGTAAACATCAGTGCTGACAGCTTCTCTCCAATAGATCTGAGGAACATTTGCTTCCATCATCATGGTCATGGATGCTTCCTGGATGGTCTAGTTCTTTCTCTCAACAACTCCATTCTGCTGTGGAGTTCTAGGGGCAGACAACTGTCTCTTTATTCCATGTTTCTCACAGAAGTCTATGAATTCACCAGATGTGAATTCCCCACCTCTATCAGACCTCAGACATTTCAATCTTAATCCGGTTTCATTCTCCACCATGGCCTTGAATATTTTGAATTTCTCAAGTGCTTCTGATTTTTCTTTTAGAAAGGTTACCCACGTCATCCAGGAATAGTCATCAATTAGCAACATGAAGTATCTATCACCTTGTATACTCCTAACTCTTGCCAGACCACAAAGATCAGTATGAACTAAGTCCAACAGTCCGGTAGAAGACAATTCCTTACTTTTGAATGTGACTCTGCTCAGTTTACCCAACTGACATTCTTTGCACAAGCTATTAGTAGGTTTCACTAATTTTGAAAGATCTCTTACAGCCTAAGTATTGCTTATCTTGATGATATTATCAAAATTCACATAACACATCCTCCTATGCCATAACCAACTCTGATCAATTTGAGCAAATAAGCAATTTTTACCAGTACCAACCAAGGGAAAGATATTACCTTTAGTTTGAGTACCGGATGCAATTTCTGTTCCAGAACTTTCAAAGATCTTGCATTTTCTATTCCTGAATCTAAGATCATAGCCTTTGTCCACCAGCTGTCCAACACTAAGAAGATTGTGTTTTAATCCTTCAACATACAGTACATTACCAATTTTGTTCTTTCCATCATGAGAAATAGTTCCTCTACCTCTGATTCTGTCAGCAGAATTATCTCCAAATTTTACAATTCCTCCTCCATACTTTTCCAAATTTAAGAACTTATTCTTGTCACCTGTCATATGGTGAGAGCATCCACTGTCAATGACCCAATCATCCTTTGCTTCAACTTGGGCAGCCAGAGCTAGCTCTTCAACTTTATGATTGACAGATACAGAGGATATTGGTTCCTCTTCTTTGATGGCAATAAACACCCATTCATTTCCAGATTTGTTTCCTGTCTCTGATTCATCATCTGTTACTCCTTCATTATCATCTTCTTCATGAACATAGTAACAATTCTTTTGAAACCTTGGTCTGTTAGGATTTGGTCTTGAAAATCTTTCCAAACATCTTGAGGCAAAATGACCAATTTTATTGCAGTTAAAACACTTAAAAGGTAATTCCCTTCATACTTACCAGATCCTCTTGGTAGTCTTTTTGCAATAAGAGCTTCAAGATGAACAATTTCAGCTTCTTCTTCCAAGTCTTTTCTTGCTTTTTCATACCATGATAGGTTCCTTGAAGAGTTTTCTCCCGGATCAAACCTTTGTTTCCCTTTTACAGAGGCACTGGCTTTGAATGCAGATTCAGTCTTTGGAGGATCATCTCCAAACTCGGCCATTTCAAAAGTAGCCAACTTACCAACCAGTTGATCTCTTGTGACTGTTGTGTGAGCTCTAAAGTCTTCGATTGCAAAAGCCTTGATTTTATAAGAAGCAAGAAGCGATCTGAGAACTTTGCCAACGATCTCATCTTCACTCAGGGTTCCACCTGCATTTCTAATCCCACAAACCAGCTCATTCACTCTTGGCATAAAAGAGGTAATATTTTCATCTCTCATCTTCAGTTTTTCAAATTTCCCTTTTAGACTCTGTAACCTTGCACATTTAACATACTGGTCTCCTTCATGCAAAAGTTCCAGTTTATTCCAAATCTCAAAAGCAGTTGGTAGATCAATAACATTTGAGAGCTCTAAGTCAGATAATGCGCTTAGAAGAGCTTCTTTGGTCCGTAGATTGTTTTCAGCATTTGTGATTTCATTTAGGGTTGTTGGACCACCCTGTGGAGGTACATAAGGTTTTGTAACCATGGACCAGTATGCAAATCCCATACACTGCAAGTGACATTTCATACGACCTTTCCAGAGAGCAAAATTAGTTCCATCAAACTTCGGACTATCCTTCTTGTAGGATGACATCCTGGATCTCCTCAAGCGGTTAAACTCCTTTCAGAGGAACTTAGCTCTGATAACAATTGTCAGATTTAGGGTAGACAACTGAGAGGGGGGGTGAATCAATTGTCTAAAACTTTCTTCTTCACCAAATACTTAACTCCACACAAGCATAATAGTAAATCAATCATAAAAGCATAATGAAACAAGTTAAGAGTAGATACACATCAACACATGAGACATCAAGATTTTTGACGTGGAAAACCCGGTTAAGGGAAAAAACCACGGGGTGATTAACCCAAGAATGTGTTCTCTGTTAGAAGAATAGAAAGAACAAATGGCACATGCCAATTAGGGCTCACTACCCGAGCACACTGCTCACAAGAGGCTCACTGCCTACAAGAGACACACTGTCTACAAAAGAATAAGTATTACATACTTGAACTGGAAAATAGCATCTTCACCATGCTTGTCAGTTCCATTTAAGCCCAAACCTTCTGCTCTACCTTTCGCTCTTCTCCTCGCTACCACACACTCATCTCCACAAGTCCACATCGAAAATGACTTCGCAATCCCTTATTTATACATGACATCAACTTAGGAACAAACATCTAAGTCGGCAAACATCCACAAGATGTATAATTCATCCGGTCGGCCAGTCACAGAAAGAACACCTTCATCCGGAAGTATTTCTTCAATTCCGGGCTCCAACTTTGATGCGGACCGTCAACACGAACTAAACATGATCCAAGGACCTCCACAATCTTGCTTGAAACACCAAGAACATTCGCACTTCCTCTACTTACTGAAATCCTTCTCTCCTTCATCCGGAACCTCAAGAACACAATCTGC
This sequence comes from Cunninghamia lanceolata, assembly GCA_027924645.1. Classification (NCBI taxonomy): domain Eukaryota; kingdom Viridiplantae; phylum Streptophyta; class Pinopsida; order Cupressales; family Cupressaceae; genus Cunninghamia; species Cunninghamia lanceolata. The sequence continues at coordinate 2,468,815 of BSBN01000671.1, read as the reverse complement.
CATTACTATCACAAAGGAATAGATACTTGCAGACCTTAAAACCATGAACCAATCGATTTGACACACCACACAGACTTCCCCAACACTTCCTCAAATCCGCAGAACCGGAGAATGCATTTTCGGATCTCACCGAACCTATCTGTATCAATCTGTCATCACTGAACATCTGTCGGAACCGGTTTCACTTGAACTGCCATAACTTCTTCATATCTTCATGCGTACCATTGAAATCTCTACTGCAACATCTTAAGACACATATCTACAAACCCTTTAATCTGCATCCTCTAATCCTCATCCTGTCTTGGACTTTTACCTTATGTCATCACTGTTCTTCACTATTCCTGATTGAGACTAATTTTCTCAATATCCTCAATACACAACTCATCCAAACCTTGTCATTAATGTAACAGGAGTATGTTGACATCAATGACCACACCGGTTAGGCCCATACTTGCAACATTTCTAATGTAGCTTATTAAGTATGATTTTCCAGTGCCTATTGTTCCTTGAATTATAATGCGTAAAGGGTCCTTTGGGTATGGCCTCATATGATGCTGAGTAATGATGTGCAATGCCAGTTGTTGTTTAGGCGATAGCCGGCAAGCTGTTGTGTTTGAACGTGTGGAAGAGTAAATTTGTTGTTCATTTGAGAGTCTACCCCTTGAAATGAAATCAATGGCACCTTGGTGTAAATGTGGTAATACATCATTTCTATTCCATGTGTAGTTGATGTCAAAGTCTCATCTTCCAAGAATGTTTAATTCGTCCACCGTGAAGTTAGTGGGGATAGACATCTGTGATAGTAACTCCACTCGTATAAGTCATGGGCATATTCTCTATGTATCTTGTCATCTTCATCGGGGTCTTCTTCTTCCAACTCATGTTTTTGTTTTGTTCAGTTGACATGCCAAGGGGAGTAATTGTTTACTTTCATCAATTTCCAATTTGTGACTATTTCTTGTTTGGTGAGACCTATGTCCATTGGGATGTCATGAAAATGCTTATACAATAGTAGCTCACTCCAACAGAATGTTTTGAAATGTTCATTTTCTTCTATTGGAACACTATGGAATCGAGGTGACACGTTGACAATTTCCTTTTCTTTTCTCTTTCGCCATTTGTTTCCTTTGCGGCATGTGCAAAATGAGTATAACTGCACGGCTTGTATGAGGGAGATGGTTTCCAAATTTGAAGGTCTTTGCATGTAGGATCTTATATAGGTAGTTGCCAACTCAGATTCATCAGTTGTTCTTGTTATGTGTTGTAATACTTTTCGACCAACATTGAGAGAGACAAAGGTTCGACTACAGGAGACGAGAGGCAATTTTTGTAGCATATGGCAAGTCTCTTGCGCACTGATGTCGTAATCTACAATTATTTATGTCATGAATTTCCTATATGCAACCAAAGCCTTTTCTTTAGAGTTGACAATGTGTGCTATTCATTTCAACATTTCTGAGAAACATTACAATTTTTTCTCAGCTTTTGATGCATACTTGGCTATGTATTTGAGAATAAGTTCTTTTGAAGCGATAGGCTGGCAGTCAACATTAGCACACCATATATTTAGTCTATCATCGTTTCTGGCTAGCTCATAAGATTTGTGACCTTTGTTGTTGCAATTCAAGGTTGAGTTCACTTGTACTCTCCATGGAGCTTTATAACGACACTCAGTTCTTTGACCACTTTTTCTTAAACATGTTTGTTCTATACATTTTGTGTGTCATTGGATAGTATTTGTCAACTCTTCGTAGTCTAGTAAGTCATCTGTAGAAAATACGTGGGAAGTATCCAACAAACATGGGTCGTCTGAGGGAGCTCGGTGGGTCATGTTGGTTCTTTGGTTCTGGGTGCGAGGGTTCCAAGCGGAGACATACCTATCAAAAAAATGTCTTGCTTCTTCGATATCATTATAATTATTCCAATCAAGTGTGTCCATGTTTGGTGCATTTTGTAACCATAAGAATCCATGTACATGAGAAGAACCTCGATGCTGCCATTCATATCTATTCTAGTAGTCTTTTGTGTCTAACAACTTCTCAATAACCTCTTCACAAAAAATTGAGAAGCATTGGTGCAGGTATAGGGAGGTTGTGTGTGGGTTTTGAATGACATTTTCTGTAAACTGCCTTCTCATATCGTAAATAACCAGCGTCATTTCTTGGAAATAGTATATGAAGGTCAGGCCATTTCATATCAGCGACACTTAATGTGAAGAACAATGTTGGAGAACCTAACTGGTTGATCATGGTTGTTAGATCATATCAACATTTGTTCCGGTAAGAATGTGTGCCACGTAAAGAAGCCCGAAAGAGCATGAGCTGTTCAGCCAATTGATCATCTGATAAATTGTGCAAATGATGTCGAAGCCCTTCTACGATGGTCAATATGTTTTCTTCTATGTTTTTTAATGAAAACTGCAGCAGCTTGCTGGCTACAATGGCACATTATGACATTGTATAGGAAATAGTGAAATCTAACATCTTGGTTGAATCTGTTATCATGGTATCTCATTAGATGTAGAGCATATTCATGCATGTGGACCTGTTTGGTCCTAGGCTAGAGGAGAAGTGCATCGCCTCTGGGGAAGAGCGTCGGAAAAGCCATATCTAGCTACCCCTCATTGTTGTACTCATTAATTGGTGAGGAATCAATAGCAGGCCATGGAATAGTGGTTGGGTTTATATTATCTAGGTGCAAAAGTTGTTTGATGGCATCCAACTCTCGTTTTTGATTAGGCAAATTTGGAAAAAAGGAAGATGAATGTGCAAAATCATAAGCACTCTCATCATCATTGTCAATGTTTGCATCTTCCATTGTTGGTTGTTGAGTATCCTGTTTGATGTTACACATCATGTGGGAAATGTCTGTGCTAGTTTCCGGTAGCATGGATAGTGACTCCATATCTATCTTGACATCTCTGTAGTATGGGTCGTGTTGTATTTTATACCTAAGAGTATCTAAAACATGTGTTCTACTTACGTAACAGTCGTAGTTCTTCCCTTCATTGTTGGTTCGTCTAACTATGATAACTTCAATATCGTCCAATCTTCGTGGGAAGTCTTTTGCAATTGTTGTAATATCTTGAGGAAAACTTATGGCGTGTCCACTATATTTGTATTGGCCTCCCTGAGCATGGGTTACTTGTAAAATTGGTGTCACACAGGCTATAAGCATCTCCTCTACTTGTGTAATAACTTTTAATACCTTTGGTTGCTCACCTGGATCTAAGTTGTTTACAACAAAGAACCAGTGGATTCCTTTCTCTGTGTGACATCTAGCACAAATTGCATGTACACCAAGCATGCAAGTGCACATGCCAGTATAAGCTTCCTTACATACAATGCACATTCTTAAGTTTGATAACACATCAATTCATTGCCTAAAACGTCTCATTGCTTTAAAGTATTTGGGAGGGAAAAGTTCTTCGCTTGTTGGAACATGGCCAGGGATGGAATGCCAAATCTCAGCTATCATACTTTCATTTATCATACTTTCATTTGTATTGCTGAGATTGCCCAGTACTTGTTCATCCCTTTCCCTATATGTCTTGGATTGTGATGAGCTGGATCATGTCTTCTCTATCGTATTGCTTGCACCTATAACAATGTCTCTACTTGTTTCTGAAAAGGTTGGTGGTTTGTTTTTCAAGTTTTGCAAGCGGAAACAAGCACAGATTTGGTCCCTATGCTGGTTGTAATATGATCTATTCCTTTCATTTTTTAGCTTCCTTTGTCTTTTATTTTTGGTCATTGAGCTTTCCTCGCCCTTTCCCTATATGTTTTGGATATATGTCTTGGATTGTGATGAGCTGGATCATGTCTTCTCTATTGTATTGCTTGCACCTATAACAATGTCTCTACTTGTTTCTAAAAAGGTTGGTGGTTTGTTTTTCATCCTATTGCTTGCACCTATAACAATGTCTCTACTTGTTTCTGAAAAGGTTGGTGGTTTGTTTTTCAAGTTTTGCAAGCGAAAACAAGCACAGATTTGGTCCCCTATGTTGGTTGTAATATGATCTATTCCTTTCATTTTTTAGTTTCCTTTGTCTTTCATTTTTGGTCATTGAGCTTTCCTCGCTTGTTGGAATGTGGCAAGGGATAGAATGTGAATTCTCAGCTATCATAATTTTAGTTCGACTGTTGAGATCGCCTATTACTTGTTTATCCCTTTCCGCATATGTCTTGGATTGTGATGGGCTAGATATTTGCTCTAATGTATTCCTTGCACCTATAACAATCTTTCCACTTGTTTGTGAAAATTTTGGTACATCTGTTTGTGTTAATGATGTTGGTATTAATGTTGGTGGATTGCTTTGCAGGTTTTGCAAGCGGTGACGAGCAGAGATTTGGTCCTTATGCTAGCTATAATATAATCTATTTCCTTATGCTAGCTATAATATAATCTATTTCTTTCATTTTTTATTTTTCTCCGTCTTTCAATGTCTGTCACCGGGCTCTGGGTGTCCATTTTTTTGAAAAAAAATAGAAACCACTTTTAAATTTCTTGAAAATAAATCAGTGCATTGCAAAAAAAATAATATGCAAAGAGATTCAATTGCAGGCATTTGTTTGTTATGCTTCACCATTTAATTTAAAGTAAGATTGTCTCTTGATATAAATTGAATATATAAAGCGTATTTGAAGTTATCTAAGGAAATTATATCCATGTTGAAGATCTACAGCGATGTATGAAAACACCACTTAAAAGAGTATTGAAAATAAGTTAACATATTATATAGAAGCTAAAAGTATTTTAAGTATAGAAGCTAAGCCAGGGGGAAAAAGCAGTTAAACAATTTGCTTCCTCAATTGGTTTTTTCTACTGTAATGATGTAAAATTTGGAAGAAATTTTAAAAAAATGACCTAAATCTTCTGTTTCCAGCTCATCCAATCTTGCTGCTAATGTTGTCAATAATTAGTTTGTAGGGTGTAATGCAGATCATAATTCTTAATTATGTCCTAGCAAGTTCAATCAAGTTACTGTTTCTATTTGATGGTCTACTTTTCATTCCATAGGCAAAACAAGAACAGAAGGGTTTGAAGAGGCAGGGAAAAATAAGTTTGATGCTAGAACAATTCATATTGACAGAAACATAAATTTATACTAACTGTTTCCCACTAAAGCCCAACCCTATATTGCCAGAAACAGAGGCAAGATATAAAATGGAAATAGACTTAACCATAAGCAAAGGTTTAACTTTTTAGGATTTTGTAGGTAAGAGATGTTTTTAATGGATATTTTGGTCATGGAGGGATCAACATAGTGGACTGGAGATCAGTTTGAACTTTACACATCTTTATGAGTGGTTAATGAAAGCAAGTTGCTGTGAAAATCATTATTGTTGTTAACTGAATATGAGAGTAGACAAGAGGGCTGCAAACCAAAACAAAAATGAAATGGGTTGTAGTAATCATAACGACCATTCTTAGCATGTGAACAGTGACCGACACAAAGGGAGGGAGAATATATGATGACAAAGAAAATGGAAGATGCCAAAAGTAGTAAACAATCCCACAATACAGTGAGATTTAAAGAAAAATGTCAAATCCAAGGTCATTCAAAGGACACAAAGCATGTCACGCAATGAAATTACATGATAGGTTTAGATGTTGTTCAACGCATATACCTCGTGGCATTTAATATCAAGTGCCACATCTCACCAGGTGATATAAATAGGTAGATAGTAATGACCTTTAAGGATTAATGACTCGTCTACAGGCTATGCTAACAAGGTGAGATGCCCTTACAAATGGTAGCATACAGGAGTGGGTGTGACATGGCCACTGCATGGCGAAATCTTGTTCACATGATCCGTAAATAAAACACTATATTTATTAATAAGTTCATAGACCTATTAGGTTCTCGATAGAAATGAGACACTATGAAGTGATCAAAGTGATTGAGAAGATGCCATATTGGTTGAAACAAATACTTTATCTTCCAGCTGTTCATCTCAAGGCTGCAATCAGTGGTGCACTCAACTTTGCTCAATAAATTTTGTTGATCTAGAGTTCAAGCCTATGGCCATGATTTACTTCAAGTTTATGGCCATTCTGCTGTGATAAATAGAAAGCTCGAGTCCATAGGAAGCATGGGGTCTTCGAAATGAATATTACAGATGGGAAGCCCCTAGTTATCCCATCCCAAGAGAAATTCTGGTCCAACTCTGCGCAGGGCTCATGGATTTTAGACTAAGCTCACTGGAGTTGAAATAGACCTCAAAATTCAAGTCACCAATGAATTGCATAAATAAATAATTCAAGTCTACCTTATACCCTTACACCCCAAACTATTGCTTGACTATAGAGATTCTCGAGTCTACTATATGGGAAAACTTGACATGAAAATGTTGACTACACACATGAGGTCCCCAATACATTATGATACAAAAACCATTTCGTTGTTTCTAATTCCAGACTGCCTTTGTCCTAATTTGGTGGACCCAAAAAACATAAATATACACACGGTGTAAATTGTTGTATGAAGTTTTTAAAACGAATTTGCATATCCAGAATGATTTGAGCTGTAACAAATCCAGTTAAACAAAAACTTGTGAAATATATATAGAGGGAAAAGTAACAGTTAAACTAAATTAACTTTGTAAATTTCAAGGTTCATTTGATAAATCCATACAATTTACATTTGATTCATAGCTTTCACATGCATAAAGCTGTACATATTTTGTTTGGTTTGGGAAACGTCTTACACATCATGGGATTCATTTGCATTGTTGTTTAAGTATGGGTTGTAGTGCTGGAAATAGAGTTTATCTTTGACTAAGTTAGATGTCTCCTCCAGTCCTCCTTTTGTGAAAACCAAACTATCTATACCTTTTTGAACTTCATCTTTAATTGTGTGCAAGTCACCTTCCTTTAACTCTGTTTGAAAAAACGAGTTTAATTCTGACAAGTTCACAAGTCAAACTATTTAACTTATAGGTGTCCCTTAAAATTGTCCTTGCCTTTTCCATCACCAATTCACTATAGATATTTGGCGGGTGCCTCTTGGACCGCTGGCAGGGCATGGAGCTACTTCCTGAAGACATACATACTAAATAGTAACTGGCAATTATAACAAACAATCAAGCAAATCATTAATAAACATTGTGTTGCTTAACTGACAAGAAAAAAAGCGATGCAAATTATACAATTTTCTTTTCTTAGAAGACAAAGATTCAAAGAATGAAAAGTAAGTGTTAATAGTAACATTCAATATACATTGAGGTTATATGTACAATGCCTATGATACCGTGGTGTTGATTTACAAGTAGACATTTCTGAAATTTGGGACAGCAGGTAGGTGCACTCGTTCTCAAAGTCCAATCTTGTAGCATTTCTGAAATTTGGGACAGCAGGTAGGTGCACTCGTTCTCAAAGTCCAATCTTGTAGCTTTTGTAATTGTTCCTTTGAGCCTTGACTCAGAGTAGTACATCTCAATCCTAGCCGAGATGGTGAAGAGGAATTGCTTGACACTATTGATTATAGACTGAGGAGACCTCTCAGCATTGACATCATACTGCATCATGTAAAGCTCTTTTGCAGGTATTTGCAAAAGATCATTCCAACCTCATTAGAGGCAACAACCCAAGTATTCCCAGTGTGGTCTTGAATTTGGAGGTGTAAGAGGTATTTGTAAGTGTGGTCTTGAATTTGGAGGTGTAAGAGGTATTTGTAATTGCAATCTTCAAAAGGAACCCTACCAACCTCATTAGAGGCAACAACCCAAGTATTCCCAGTGTGGTCTTGAATTTGGAGGTATTTGTAATTGCAATCTTCAAAAGGAACCCTACATCTCATGCAACACCATTTAACATCATTATCTTGGATGCATTTTTTCTTACACTCTTTACCATTAACCACTACTGGACACAAGCTGGGTAACAGAATATGCAACACCATTTAACATCATTATCTTGGATGCATTTTTTCTTACACTCTTTACCATTAACCACTACTGGACACAAGCTGGGTAACAGAAGGTGTCGCTTTTGACAAACTTGATTGTTGCCTTCACAATGGCTTGTGAAGGTTGAGACATAGTTTCATAGTGTTCGAAAAGAGAGACAATAAGCATCCGCATATAGGCAATGTAGCCGACAATGTTGAGCTGGTTGATGATGATGGTATATCTGTATCCTCTCTATCTTTCAAATGCCTGAGTTCCTCTACCTCAGGTATTGCAAGGTTTGTTGCCAGCATTGTAGACTACAGTGCTAGTGTTGACAACCTTCCCATTAAATTCACATTAAATTCAGTGACACGACCACTCTTAATAGCAAGCACAATAGTTTCTTGGGAATCTTTCATCGTTTCAAGTTCCATTCTTTCAAGTTCCTTAGCAAGGAATCTTTCATTCTTTCAAGTTCCTTAGCCTCTTTCTTTGAAATAGGGCCCCATAAAGCACAATAGTTTCTTGGGAATCTTTCATCGTTTCAAGTTCCATTCTTTCAAGTTCCTTAGCAAGGAATCTTTCATTCTTTCAAGTTCCTTAGCCTCTTTCTTTGAAATAGGGCCCCATAAATTTACTTGGATAGAGGAAAGCGACTTATATCTCTATGCCAGATAGTTGATGGTTGATGGTTGGTGACAATACCAATAATATCAACAAGACTATTATTGATGGTTGGTGACAATACCAATAATATCAACAAGACTACTGAAATTATGTTGCGGTACTGAAGGGTCATAATGTTGTAGTTTTGATTAAGCCTTTTGAAAGCGTGTATACCCGTCCATAATGGAGCTCTGCAATAAGCAACCCTAATTTCAATATCATTGAAACAAGTAAGCCTAATTTCAGTCCCCTCATTGTCTACCATGTCAAAATTAAATACTTGTCCAATGTTCCTGGGTGTCTTGAATTGGTGCATAGGCTTCTTTGTTGCTACTCTACCTTTGATTGTCCATCTCCCCATGTAGGGGTTCAAGCATTTGAAAGGGCTTATATTTCAGCCGTGTTCTCTTGGCGAGAAGGTGTATTTAAATATGGAATCAAGTATCATTTCATCAGTCATTATTTCTTCATAAATTAGAATTTCCTTATCAATCATATACATAAAAGGTTAAGCACAACCCATGAATAAGACACAAAAACTAAAAGTGGATGAGTGGAAGGAATAAGGTTTCAAGAACTCCAACCAATTACTTTTTGATAGATTTCTTGGCATATCATCAAATTTTGGATTTTAGTAAAATGAACATCAATAAAATTTGAAGAACACTTCTCCAAAAATGGAAGTACTAGCATAGAGATCAATATTCCTTAGTAAATAAAATTTGCCAAAAACACTCATGTTAAGATCAATATTCCCTAGTAAATAAAATTTGCCGAGAACACTCATTTTAAGAAATGTGTATTCCACTATCTGCATCCCCAACGTATTTGGGATAGCCACAGGGCAGCGGACGTGTCGCGAGGACACTACATGTAACTCAACAGAAACACAAAATGTTAGTTAGAATGTTAGTTAGGTCAGTTGTGTAATAACTCCAGTGGCCCCAATTTGGTGACGCTTCACCATAGCGAGGACACTACATGTAACTCAACAGAAACACAAAATGTTTGTTAGATGAGTTGTGTAATAACTCGAGTGGCCCCAATTTGGTCATGCTTCACCATAAAAGTGAAGAGGCGAATCCGTAAAAGCATATTAATGCAACTACAAACCAGTATTTCAACATCTAATTCATTTCCTGTTTCAATACTAGCCACAAGTGCCGTTTTTATCCCTCCAAGGCACCGCCCTTTAATCATTCCCAGAAGACATCTGCCCAAGACATGGATCTACTTCTCACGCTTCAAATCAAAAACTGAAATGGATCTACTTCTCAGGCTTCAAATAAAAAAACATTAAAAAAAAAAAACAGTCATCGATTTTCCCAACTACGACCACGTGTGAATTAAGAGGCGGTTTACCGGCATACTGAATTGTTTGCCGGAAACCCCGCGACAGTAACGGGCTAAAAATGGAGCTAAAGCTCCCATAATGAAACCTATCGGCTAATTAGCAGGGCAGCAGAATAATTTTTAATGAGACAATTACCTCGGCAGAATAATTTTTAATAAAGACTAAATATGGACAAGAAATAATGCTCACACTGTTTTTTCTCTTTAATTGTTATTTAAAGTATATTTAACAGGACGAAAAAAAATGATTATCAAGATTAATGATGATTAACAGTAAATTTCAAAGCTTGTACAACATTTGTTAGCTAATTTGTACAAAATAAGTATTTATCGTGAAACCCTCATCCAGTCCTCTGGAGAGTAACCAATCTTGCGGTAAATTTCATCAGGCCGAGGCTTAAAAAGCCTATCGGCTAAAAATTTCAGTTCAAAAACAATATTCCATAAATTTGATTGGAGATCTTTCCAATTCTGTTCTTCTATGATTTTACTTATCCATTCACCAATTCTCTTCTTCTAAAATTTTACTTGTCTACCTTACCAATTTAACCCATTCTATTTATATAATTCAAAAAACATTTTTTTAAAGCAGCTTCCCAATTCCGTCGTCTTATAATTGTCCTTAATATTTTTTTGTTTTAAATAAAATGAAATATATTATTTATGCTGAGAATGCAAGAGGATACAGAGACTAGCATCAAGAGAGAACAAACAAGGTCTGCTGTAATCAGCAGAAAATGACCCCACCCTACAGTGATTAGATATATTAAGGGAGTTATATAAATTTCTTAACAATCTTTCTAATCTCATGTTAATTTTTAAGTTTATTTAATAGATCCTTTCAATTCCTGTCATATAATTTTATTTATCCATATTTTCCCTAATTTCCAAATCAATTTATATAGTGAATTTCAAAATAATTTTTCTTTTTATAATTTTACTTACCAATCTTTCCAATTCCGTCCATTCTAGTTGCAGAAATCAAAGAAAAGTCTCCACCGAACTTTGTGAAACACAGTTGCAGCATCTGTCATTTAAACCACAAACAACACGCTGCATGATATAAATAGAAAAACTGTAGCATCCCATTTGTTACAAGAATAAAATCGCTTAAATCATTTTCTTTACATTAGTTGATGTTATTTACCTGATGATTTCACCATTACTGAAACCTGCACAAAAAAATACTGCAACAAAATTTGCCCTAGAAAACCCAAACACCCTTATAGACCAAGCAATGCCAATATGTATATTAGCCTTGAACTAAGAACAATCTGTGTATTCAAGACCCCAAACAAATTTTCTCAGGGTTTTGGAATATTGAATTAGCTTAGACAGAGAGATTCGTGCGTGTTACCTGTTAATATATTGTTTGGCTTTAGTGGGAGTGTGGAAGTTTAATGTGGGGGCGTGGCAGGATAACAAGGGTGGAATCCATGCAAAAGAACACTTGCCAGGTTGTTGGGCCATTATCTTACACGTATTAATTTTTATTGGAAATCACCATATTTAGCATCGAACATCACGGATTATCGTTATTATTATACATTTAAAACCGTCACCTTTCATTTGTTTAAATATGACGGCCGACCATGCTTGCTAAGAATTTTTATTTTTATTTTTAAATACGTTTATTCAATTAAAGTTGTGTTTCAAATAGGATATATTTTACTTTAAAAAATTATATATGAATTAAATTTATATATCAAAATAATTTTATTAAAATTTTGGTAGTGTATTTAAAATTTTCCTTTTGTGTAATTTAATCTAATTGTATTTTATAATATTTTTTATTTTTTTGTTTTCTTTCAAACAAGGATAAATATATTAATTAAGAGACAATATTACAATTTCAAGATTTTCAACAAGCAATGTGGTCACTAAAGCCCAAAGAAGGAAATACAAAGAAGTTTTCCACTATTCCATTATTCCATTGTCTTTTAGAACAAACCCTAACTCAATAATGGTCATGCCAAAGTAAAAAGTTGTATCAACAAAAGAAATATATATAGTAGGAAGTGTAGACATAAAAAATTGATCCCTAAATCATAATTTTTTCTTATCCTAAAGATTTAATTAATTTTAATTAATTAATTAAATCCTTTTCATTTTTACCATTTTCCCATAAATAATAAATTAAAATCAATGAATTTAATTTATTATTTACAACTTTAACCTAAATCTATTTCACCAAAATAATACAAACCCGTTACCATAACCCTAACCACCTTTTTACCTACCTTTTTCTCGTTCAACCGATCAAACCACTTTTAAAACCGTCTCCAAAACTTTATAAAAATCAAGCTCATCCATCATTTATGAAATGTGGTTGCTACTATTCTGAGCAACCACATTTCATAAATCATTCGGTAACATCTATTTTATTTGGATTTCAATAATTTTTATCATTATCATTTGTGTTGCACTAAATATAGGTTTAGGGTTTGCATATAATATTTTTCAAATCTTTCAATAAAATCTATATTTTGGCTGCATACAATGGTGAACCTGACGTGAATCGAACACGCAACCTTCTGATAATTTGTTTACAAGTGTTTTGATGTGAAAGTTTGCAGGATTTAGTGCATTTTCTAAGATTTTGGACCGATTCGTGGAGTAACTGTCAGTTTTTGGCATAAATTTATTATGTTCAAGGGTGTTTAATGCTATTTAGATTTTATTGTTTTATCCATCGCATATCGTGACAATGCAAGCTATTTTCACATATATTCACCTTCATACCTAGCTCATAGGTCAATTTGCATCCAAGAACATTGTCTTTTATGGTTTATCTATATTCAAAAGAGTGGTAGTTAGGGTAATACTCAGGTGCATTTTATAAAATAGTGATGTTTTATCATATGCTGGTTCATGTTATAAACAGAGGTGTTGTTATATTTTAATTATCATGTTCATTTTGTAAACAAAGCTATTTTGTTTTAGTTTGCGTTACTCATCGCCTTTAAGCATGATTTCGAATTATACACTATATATTAGTAGTTTGTTGTTGGTTGGTTTTTATTTTGGTTTTTCTTAAACCAATGTTCCGGCTGATAATTCCGTAACTGACTCACAACAATTTGTTGCCTGAAACCGTTGTTAAATAAGTTTGTTCTCTGCTCCTTTAAACTACTAATAGTGTTGTGCATTGTGATAGCACTTTTGTGGAGGCCTTCCATCTATACTTTGAGGCTAAAACTGCAAAGTTTGTGGAGTCTGAAAACTTTAAGCTCATTCAGTAGTGGCCAAGCCAGGAGGACGTGCTAGTAGTGGTCCTAAAGCAAGAGAGTTTTCTCAAAAACACGGCCAATATGCTGCTGTGGAGGAGGAACGCCCGTTCTGACTTCTTGCCGTCGTTAATGACAGAGATTCAGAGAATATGCCTATAGGAGAAATCGACAGGTTAAGAAAAATTTCCTGAGTGAGGCATCAGCAGTATCGAGATTTATTAGTACGATACATGGCATTAACAATGATCATTTGCTAGAAGTTTAACCATACCAGTGGATCGTTTTGGCAATTACCTTTGTTCTAGCCGTCAGCAAATGATAAATCTTGTTTTAAATTGCCATCTTTTAGCATTTAATTTGTTGCATTTGTTAGATCAATTGCTGATATTTTCATTAACTGCGAATTGCTGTTAACTGTTATGATAGGCACAATGTTCGAGCTTAAAACCATTGACCACAGATTTGTTATCTATTAGTTTTCTATGGTATCAATCCATAGTATGTGCTCTCAATGCAAACTATTATAACTTGACAATAATCACAGCAATAAGACACAATTCTTCGCAATCATTAATTTCATGATAGTCATTCAAAAGCTTTTGATAATTATTTGCAAAAAAAAAAATTTACCAACTTTTAACCGCCTAAATCAAAATTGCCTCAGAGATCAAACTATCAAGAGAAATCATTTGCTTGTGATTTGGAGAAAACTATAACCGTCAACATCAAACTCTCCATTTCTAGCCCTTGCAGGCTGTTTTCATCAAACTAGCATAATTTCTTTGTTTTGCATCAGATTTTCACATTTTTGTAGGCGTTGGAAAGGGAATTCAGAGAACTTCGTAATGGTGCAATCATTTCTTGCAAATTCATCTCATATTTCTTTGGTATAACCATTTGAAATTCAGTCATTTTCAAAAAACATCAAACATCTTCTTCTTGTTGTGCACTAATATTTTTGTCTGGGTTTTTTGTAGGATTGTTTTGTCTTGATCTAACATTTTCTTGCAGCTACACGCTTGTCAAAGATAAATTTTTCAAACTACTAATCAGTTTTTTGCAGGATCGCTTGTCAAAGAATCTAATCTTGAAACATTCTGTCTTCATTTTATAGATTAGATCACATCATAAGCAAGGGTTAAAATTAACAAGTGTTTGCGATGTCTTGTGGCTTGCAATTTTGTCATTGAATGCATATGCTCTTCTCTTGCGCCATTCGGCGATCTTGAGAATCAAAAGCATTTTCTTTGACATTTTGTACAACCACCCACACATTTGGATTTGGAATTAAAATGAACCCCATGCGAGTGTGAGGCAAAAGCATTGTGTATGCTCTCTCCTTGCGTTTCATGCGATCTGGGAGATCAAAAACAACGTGCTTCCTTGCTTTTGTTATCTTTAGAGTGGGCCTGCTCTTGAGACACATCCGCAAGGAGAACTCATTTGCGACCCCAAGCGGGACTTTCGTCCGGCCCGCTATATAAATTGAGGATAAGGCGAAAGCCAAGTCTAACCGGTATTAGCGCTTACCGTACAGTGCTAGCTCGAAAGGAGGTGTACCTTGTGTATATTAAAACTCCTAGTAGGGTTAGTCAAAGCCTTTAGTGGCTTGCTGGACGCTCGTAAGGTGCCGGTCCCCCGGATATTCACTAGAACACTTTTGTGTAGTGGCCAAAAACCCTCTACTTGTTGATACAGGAGGAAACTCTGATAGCCGTCCCATATTTTCGCGGCTTATGGCAGAGATAGTAAGGTACCTCAAGATCTGCGCATCCTAGGACCTAGAACTTGGTGTGCCTGAGAAGTGAGTGCACTGTAAGGGGGAGCCCGTGCCCCAAGTTCCTGGAGCTATACACCATAAGTAGGCGCGGCTGGGTAAAACCAAGTGGGAACTCAACAAGTATTGTCCTTTCCTAGCCTAGGATCGTGCATGTTTACAAGTGTTTGCAAAACATCCAGGTGTCATAAAAAACAACCAATCAAGTTGTGTGTCTTATATGATTGTTGTGTGTGTATACCTAATCATCATCACCATTATAACTTGTCTCCTACATCATTAGCTTGACTTTCAAAATTGAGAATCTTTTTATTCTCGTGGCACATCTCAAGTGGAATCTTGTCATTTTAAATCACAAGAAGCTCTTTCGATTGATCATTCATCCATATCCATTCCCAAAATCTCTTTTCACTAGTTTGTAGACCCCCATTGTCCTATTGATCATATATCAACATCCAATTAAGAGACAGACCTTTTCCTAATCAATCCCATAATGATCCATTTGCTTAAGAGGCCCTGACCATTCTTAAGTTAGTGTATCTTTGTCATCTTATCTTTTCTACTCAATAAGCCCTGTCTTCCTTTGAGTAGAGGTGGCATTTTGGTCTCCTTTCTTCCTTAGGCATATCATCACCCTGAGTGTTTTAAAGGAGCCCCTTATCCGTATCTAATCCTAAGGTCCATCCAGTCTCTTTGAGTCACCCTTTTGACTCTATTTCTATCTTAAATCAAACAATTCATATCTACATCTTGATCCATATCATTTATCCCCACTTTTGGAGTCTTTCATATCATCCATACATATCCATTTGAGAGCTTTTTAACATTTCAATTGTCCTCTATTTTCATGGTTACTACCCGTGCCCAAGCCAAGAAAAATAATATGGATTTCACTCCTCAAAACTGGCAACCTCAATCCTTAAGATTCCTTGAAGAAGAGCCCATCCATGAGCAAATCAATCCTTCCCAACAAGATACTGGATCATCATCACATTTTCATAATGATCCACTTGGAGACCTTTCAACTTATGTAGATGTTCGAGATGACGTATCCGACCAACCAGTTACTCCCAAAACTCCTAAACCCACAAATGACTATGCTGAAATGAATCCAATTGCACTTCAAATTCAACAAGATCCTGAAACATTGCAACTTGTTCATCTCACCATGGATCATGATCCTGATTATTTTATGCAATACCTTTATGATTGTGGAGCTAGAGTCCCTGATGATATTTATGAGAGAGAAAGAGCACGAAGAAAAGCAGAAAAAGCTAAAGCCAAAGCTCAGGCTACTTCCTCTCTCCACCAATCTTTTTCAACACCTATGTCAAACGTGTTCCAATCCACCTCATCTATCACACCACCACAAAATTTTACCTTGGGACCACAAGATACTGCTATTTCTACAATCCCATCTCTCTCTTCCCATCAATCATTTTCAAGACCTATGTCTATCTCATCACATACTTACACATTGGGGATACCTCCCGACTATTATCCTCCCGTGCTCCAACCTATTCAGTCATCACTTACACCCCCATCGATTCCACCATTAGGAATCTCACAATCTATCCCCGCAATTCAACCCATTCAGTCATCTTCATCATTTCCTTCATTAGGATCATCTCTCACAACCTCTTCCATTTCATCAGTAGGGATCTCACAATCTGGCACTATATCTTCCATACCGAAAACCTCCAACATTCCGTCATCTCAATTAATTCCCAATGCAACTCATGTTTCCATACCTCAAACTTCTTCTATCCACATCCATCACATCAACGCTCAACCAAAACCAGTATCCACTTCCATACCCTCAATTTCACGAAATTATAACCCTACCAATGTCTCATCCTCAAAACCCGTTGATCACCAAATCCTTCAGCTACAACAACAACTCGCTCAATCACAACAACAGCTTGCCCAATCGCTACAAGAAAATTTGAGACTCCAATCAGTCCAACAATCCCAATCATCGTCACAACATCACCCTCAAACATCACCTCAAACGCAATTACACAATCAATCAATCACCACTCCACCCATTCAAGACGAAATCGAACGAATCATTGATAATCGGATTGGTGCTCGACAAAAGAAATACTCATTTGCAGAACTATACCCAGATCCATTTGACAAATCTCTAATCATGGTACCTTTTCCTACAAACATTGAAATACCAAAATTTAACAAATACAAAGGAAAAGGTGACCCTCGCGATCATATTCGTGAATTCTGTATCGCATGCATGGAATTTCGACATGAACCTACATACTTAATGAGACTTTTTAAGTTTGGCTGGCTCAGCCCTTGAATGGTTCTCACGTCTCCCAGGAAACATCACATCTTTTGAACAACTAGCAGAAGAATTTGTCAAAAATTTTGCCTACAACATTGAACAAGACACTTCCATGCAAGACCTTTATAACACCAAACAAAAAGGAGGGGAAACCCTTACTTCGTTTCTACAACGATGGAGGCATATTGTCAGTCAACTCCCTTGTCATATTCCTCAGAAACAACTCGTTCCAATTTTTGTGCAAAATCTTAATCAAGAACTGGCCTTTCACTTACAAGTACAATGCTCTGATTCATTTGAACAAATCATGACAAAAGGGAAGATGATTGAAACGGCTCTTATCAACAAAGGTCTCATCAAAATTTACAAAGACAATTACAATCGTGATTCCAATAACCAAAACAATGATAAATCCCGATATTGGAATCGAAACAAGAATATTGTGAATGATGGAATCACTGATACAAAACATGTTCAACATGTGCAAAACAAACCATTTGTCCTCAATTCATCATCAACTCAGAATACACCTTGAGATCGCCCACCACATATACAAAAGAAATTTACCTTTCCAGGTTTGCGACCACCACGCACATTTTTAGATTTAACAGAATCTCTTGAAACCATATTTTGGAAACTTAAACAAGCAAACATGATTGAACTTCCTGACGCTAGTAAACCTTATGATGACAATCGACCAAAACCCCGTTGGTTCCGAGAAGATCAATATTGTGAATACCACCGTGTCAATGGGCATGCCACTAATTCATGCATAAGACTGAAGCATTATGTCCAAGATCTAATTGATCAAGGAGAGATACACATAGATCAAATACCTCATAAGTCTCCCAATGAGAAACTCAAAGCCTACCAAGAACCATTTCCTCCACATGGACAAAAAAATAATAGAGCCAATAATGTTGATAACACATCACACAATGAAGTTCATTATGACTATAATAACCACAGCGTAGTTGGCCGTATTGACGTTTCATATCCTCGTGTCAATGTTATAACTGTTAGAGGTCGAACTCCCGAGTGTGATGTCACTACACGAAGAGGTCGTATTACTGTTCAAGGAAATCCTCCTCCTACTTCTTCCCATAACCCCACGCGACCTCATGTGTTATCCCATCATGTACCTAAATATAATATCCTAGATCAATTAAAAAAGACACCTACCCAGATCTCAATCCTAGAGCTTTTAAGAATGTCTCCCCAGCACAAATAGATCTTGGATAAAGCCCTTATAGAATCTCAAGTACCAGGTGATATTGACGTAGATCAATTCCAAGCTATGGTGGGGGCTCTTACATCCACTCCTCGCCTCATCTTCACAGAACCAGAACACTCCTCTCCAGAACATTTCCATAACGAAGCCCTTCATCTAGAGGTTATTGTCAAACAACATTTCGTGAAACGAGTCCTAATAGATGGTGGATCAGCTTTGAATTTATGTACCCTCAAATTAATAAAACAACTGGGATACTCTGATGAGAACATTGATGAGAAATATCAAATTACGATCAAAGCTTATGATGACGGAGAAAGAAAATCGGCAGGTACAATTAAACTCCCAATCAAGGTTGGCCCTATTACAATGGAAACTACATGTCAGGTCTTAGATCTTGATCTCCCCTATAACATTCTCCTAGGGCGTCCTTGGATTCATGCCATGAGAGCCGTCCCTTCCACGTACCACCAATGCATAAAATTCCCATTTAATGATCGTGAGATTACCATACAAGCAGACCCTCGCCCATTTCAATATTGTAGACGACTGGAGGGTCCTTATCGCCATCAAAATTATTGCCCAACTAATGAGGTTGCCCAACCATCATCCAAATACATTGACCCATCCACCCTCACCCCGTCTTCTTCATCCACACCATCCACTTCCCGATCGGAGCTCAAGGCTAAGATCAGTGCTACAGGCATGGGGGAGTACACTCTGTTTCATATCAATGAACTTCCTCTTTCACCTAAGAGCTATGGGCGACCTCGTCCGATTAATCATGTCTTGATTACTCATCCACAGTTGAAAGACTTCAAATATTGGGGGCAACTAAGTCAAGAAACCATTGAAGATGACATCTCTAAATGGCTCTATAGCGATGAAGATGAACAGAGACAATTACCATTGAGTATATATCACAGAGGTTATCCTATCATTAAAAAGTTGGGCTATACAGACGGTCGGCTTGGGCATCAGCAACAAGGAATCTTAGAGCGGCCGCCGATATTTTCGAGGATAATTCCATCTATACCATCACCTATTCCTTTGATCAACCATCATCCTCATCCACCCCGTCCACTTCCTCTCATTCATTATCCCTTGTTTATCCAGATCTCATTGACTGGGACCAACACGGACCTCCTGTTCTTGATGTCTTTGAAAATGATGAGGCTATTGGTGACTTTCTGGGGCTTCGTACTCATCTACCTATCGGAGATCACAAGATTGGTTACTCTATTGAACTACATTCCGATGCCTACTTTGGGGAATCTGTTAAATTCCTTAGTCAAAAAAATGAAAATTTCAAAATAACGTCCCCTGGTGAAAACCACTTTGTGGCACTTTCGGACGATACAAAAATAAAAATAAAAGACGTATCCACTGGTGAAAACCTTTCTGAGGTGCCAGAGGATGAGGAATTTAACCTTCCCAAAGTGGGGGCACACCAAGAAAAGTCCACTATTCTCATAGAACAGACACAAGAGATGAATCTTGGAACTACAGAAGAACCCAAGATCACATATGCAGCAAAGTCATTATCAAAATTTGAAACTCGGGACTTCAATTCTTTCTTCAAAAAATGAGAAATCAATTTTGCTTGGTCCTATGCACATATGCCAGGATTAGATCCATCACTAATAGTACATCATTTAACAGTCCGTCCTGGAACAAAACCAGTCAAACAAAAATTGAGAAAGATGCATCCCAAAATTGCTCTAATGGTCAAGGCAGAGTTAGAAAAGCTCTTGGTGGTTGGTTTCATCAAACCGATAGATTACCCTGAGTGGATCTCAAACATTGTACCTGTAGCCAAGCCAAATGGAACCATCAGAGTTTGTAATGATTTCAGAGACATCAACAAAGCTTGTCCAAAAGATGATTTTCCGCTACCAAACATTGATATCATAGTGGATCTGACAGCAGGACATGAGATGTTATCATTGATGGATGGATTTTCTGGTTATAACCAAATTAGAATAGCTGAAGAAGATCAACATAAAACTTCTTTCATTTGTGTCTGGGGAACATATTGTTGGCTTGTCATGCCTTTTGGTCTAAAAAATGCCGGAGCCACATATCAAAGAGCAATGACTGTTATCTTTCATGATATGCTTCATAAACAAATGGAAGATTATGTAGATGACATACTTGCCAAATCAAAAACCAGAGAGGGGCACCTATATGTTTTGGAAAACATTTTTGATCGTCTTGAAAAGTACAATGTCAGACTAAATCCTAAGAAGTGTGTATTTGGAGTAACATCTGGAAAACTCTTAGGTTATATTATTTCCAGAAGAGGAATTGAAGTTGATCCAGCAAAAGTCAAAGCTATAATGGAAATGCCTCCTCCTCAAAATCTAAAACAACTTAGATCTTTGCAAGGAAAATTACAATCCATACGGAGGTTTATTGCTCAGCTTGCTGACAAATGTCAACCATTTACTCACTTGTTGAAGAAAAACACACAATTTATTTGGGATCAAAATTGCCAAGAAGCATTTAATAAACTTAAAGAATACTTGGGATCTCCTCCTGTGTTAGCACCACCTATTCATGGAAAACCCCTTATTTTATACATTTCAACAACATCAGCAGCATTAGGGGCTTTGTTAGCACAAAATGATGATAGTGGTAAAGAACGAGCAATCTATTATATCAGTAGAACTTTGGTGGGCTATGAAGTAAATTATTCACCTATTGAAAAGGCATGTCTCACAGTTGTCTTTGCATCACAAAAGCTTAGGCACTACATGTTGAGTCATCAGACTAAGCTTATATCAAAGATTGATCCTCTCAAATATCTACTATCTAGAGCAGCCCTGACTGGACGTATGGCAAAATGGGTGATGATGCTTAGTGAATTTGACATTGAGTATGTTGATAGAAAAGCTATAAAAGGACAAATAATAGCAGATCAATTGGCCGAAGCACCCATAGAATCAGATCATCCCATGGTAACAGAATTTCCTGATGAATCAATCTTGGACATAGAAACTATTCCCTCTTGGCAATTATATTTTGATGGTTCTCATACTCAACATGGCTCTGGAGCTAGAATACTCTTTGTTACACCTCAAGGCGATTAT
Organism: Cunninghamia lanceolata; assembly: GCA_027924645.1. Classification (NCBI taxonomy): domain Eukaryota; kingdom Viridiplantae; phylum Streptophyta; class Pinopsida; order Cupressales; family Cupressaceae; genus Cunninghamia; species Cunninghamia lanceolata. Next base: position 2,447,272 of record BSBN01000671.1, on the reverse strand, counting down.
ATACCAAAATCATTTCACATTCAATTTCCATGTACAAACAACATCGCCGAATATGAAGCACTAATCAAAGGATTGAAATTGGCTATAACCTGGAATATCAAAGACTTATAGGTTCATGGGGATTCTCAACTAGTGATCAAGCAAGTGAACAACGAATATCAAACAAAGGATGAAAAGTTAAAGCCATACAAGAAACTAGTGGATACATTCAAAACATATTTCAACAGGATCACATTTGAACAGATTTCAAGGCTTCACAATAAAGCTGCTGATGCTATGGCCACAATTGGTTCAATGATAGAGATACCTGGGAATGATCACAAAATTGAATTTCTAATAGAAAAGTTGTTTGTACCAGCTTTTGATATCCCAGAATCAGAGTTGGTATGTGATATTGTTGGTCCTAACTCCACTTGGTTCAATGAGATCTACCATTACCTTCATAGCCAAACCATTCCATCAAATCTTTCCAAATCCCAACGTCGCTCCTTCATTCGTCGTTCTTCCCAATATGTCCTCCTTGGTGATACGCTTTATAAAAGGTCACTAGATGGTGTTTTGCTTAAATGTCTTAACCCGGAAGAAGCCCAAACTGCTTTGCATGAGATACACGAAGGCATCTGTGGTGCTCATTCTGGAGGTTTATCCTTAGTCAAGAAAATGCTTCACACAGGATACTATTGGCCTACTATGGAGCAGGATGCGCATGAATTTGTTAAGAAATGTGTACCTTGTCAGCAACATAGTGATCTAATTCATGCACCAGCACAAGAACTGCAAACTATCACTACTCCATGGCCATTTTCACAATGGGGGCTCGATCTCATTGGAAAAATACATCCATCCTCCTCAGATGGTCATTAATTTATTATCACTGCTACTGAGTACTTCACTAAATGGGTTGAAGCAATTCCTCTTACTTACATTACAGGAAAGCAAATATCTAAGTTCATTTTCCATTATATCATTTGCCGCTATGGTATTCCTCAAGCCATAGTCACAGATAATGGTCGCCCATTTAAGAATCAAGATGTCAAAGAGCTTTGCAATAAATTCAAAATCCAACATCACTTTTCTACCCCCTATTATCCGCAAAGTAATGGCCAAGCTGAAGCAACTAATAAGACTCTTTTGAAAATCTTGAAGAAAACAGTAAACGAGGCTGGCCGTGATTGGCACTTGCAACTTCATCCTGCTCTTTGGGCTTATCGAACTAGTATCCGTACTCCTACTGGTGCTACACCATATTCCTTGGTATATGGTTCAGAAGCTATTTTACCCATTGAGATCGAGCTCCCTTCCTTACGAGTATCCTTACAACACTTGATTTCAGATGAGGAGTATCGGATATCAAGACTACAAGAGCTTGAATTGTTGGACGAGAAGTGACTTACAGCTCTTAATCATCTAAAAGCTTATCAAAATCGCCTGCGCTGAGGTTACAACAAGAAAATGAAGCCTCGTAAATTTGAGCTTGGAGATCTTGTTCTACTAGAAAATCAAAGGAATCTGGCTGATCGTGCAAAGAAAGGGAAGTTTGAACCTAACTGGTTGGGACCTTTTGTCGTAACCAAGAGCTATGGATCAGGAGCTTACCAGCTTTCCACTCCGGAAGGTCAACCTTTGGAAGAGCCTATCAACATAGCCCATCTCAAACGGTTCTATACCTGACTCAGAGTATCCCAGTTAAAAAAGTAAAAAAAAAAAAATAGTAAAGAAAAATCATTTCGTCCAATGGTGAAAACCACTTCGGTGGCGCCCTGGATAAGTACCATGGTGAAAACCTGTTCGCAGGCGCCATGTGTAGAATTCAAGCTGTCCCCACCATCCTTTAGGTAGCTTTTTCACATCATCCATCTCGCCATCATCCATTTCCCATCCATAATAAAATATGTCCTCCCTTTTGCTCCCATCCATATCTTGCCATACGCATCTACTCAGTATCATCTGGTCATATTGCATTGTCTCACCAGCTATTCTACGTTCCGTTATCACTAGCTTGTCCATTAGTCCTTTCCCATTCCTTCACCTGCTCTCATCCTAGTATTCTTGTGTCCACCTATGTAGGTCTATGTGTCTTGGTACCTTTGAGTTCCTCATAATAGACTCTTGAGTTTGTCTGCCTTTCCAGTCTCATGCAATTCCGTAATAACATTTTTTCAACACTATATCCTCATTCTTCTCCTCCATCCAATCATTTCACTTCATGCAAACACAAAATTTCCAATAAAACAAACACAACCCAATTTTTTTGGCACTCGTACATTCCAAGCCATATCTCAAAAACACTTTGAAACTCTTAGACTAAATTATGGAACTTAAACACCTAGTGATTCGATCTTGATTGTAGTAACTAAGTTGTAGATCCCCCAAGCCAACCATCCTTTATTTACCTTATCTTATCCAGGGATATATCGTTCTCGCAACATGGCACTTATCTATTTATCATATTAGTCTTTGGCTTGAGATCTTACTGCCTATCTTACCGCTTATCATTATTAAGTCTTTTGATCCTTCTTTTTCTTTTTTGTCTAGGGGCAACATTGTGTATGCATGTTTTGCTTGTCTTGGTTGCGTGTGTGGACTCATTGATGTTTTTGTGTCTGTTATTGGTCCTTGCAACATACCTGCCACACCGTCATCATGGTCTTTCATATCATGGTGCCATTAGGCATATGCTTGCTTGCGACTTTCCTCCTTTCTGCATTTGACACATCGTCACCCTGGTCTTTATACCTCGGTGTATAATGTCAGGTGCTATATCAAACATCAGGTTGCTCAAAATTTAATTAGCATAACTCCATCATCCTTCCCTCCATTTCCTAAATTGCATCCAAAAACCTATGTTTTGATTTTCTTTGAAACGATATCGCTTCGTGACATCGTCTCAAAGAGGGGCAAAATGTAGACATAAAAAATTGATCCCTAAATCATAATTTTTTCTTATCCCAAAGATTTAATTAATTTTAATTAATTAATTAAATCCTTTTCATTTTTACCATTTTCCCATAAATAATAAATTAAAATCAATGAATTTAATTTATTATTTACAACTTTAACCTAAATCTATTTCACCAAAATAATACAAACCCGTTACCATAACCCTAACCACCTTTTTACCTACCTTTTTCTCGTTCAACCGATCAAACCACTTTTGAAACCTTCTCCAAAACTTTATAAAAATCAAGCTCATCCATCATTTATGACCCCCCGGGAACATTTACATTGGAGTTACGCTACTATTCTGAGCAACCACATTTCATAAATCATTCGGTAACATCTATTTTATTTGGATTTCAATAATTTTTATCATTATCATTTGTGTTGCACTAAATATAGGTTTAGGGTTTGCATATAATATTTTTCAAATCTTTCAATAAAATCTATATTTTGGCTGCATACAGGAAGATTACATTGCATTATAGAAAATTTGTCTTAGGGTATACCTCATTACACAAGAGGCGTTTGTACATTGACAACACAAGATGTGTGTACATTTGTAAGGCCCTGTTTTAAATTGACATCTTCCAACCTATCACTAAAGTGGCGCTTCAAGATTCCATGTAAACAAAAGAAGGGGAGTGCGAATAGAAAACAAAAGATGTAGGCACAGAAGCCTCGGTGGCACGGAAGAAAGATGGTGCAGCCAAAGACGTGAATGAAGATGACGATGAAAATGATAGTTGCGCCAAACAAGGAAGGCATTGAAGAACTCCCTTTTCCTGTGCCAAATGCAAATCATGTGCTTGCCATGGCTGAAGCACAATTAATGTCGAGAAAAGATTAAACTTGAAACCTAAAACCCTAAACCCTAGGGTTTTGAGAAATGAACAATCTATTGTTGTTCTTGCACCAGATTGATAAGCTTGCATTTAGAATTTTAGTTTTGGTGTTTCTAATTAAAAAAATTAGGAAAAATTAAAAAGAAGAATCAAATATATTTTTTATATGAGAATAAAAAAGAACCTAATATTATTTTTTCATTGGAATGTTTTTGCATAGATCCAACCATGGTGAGGGTGGTAGCAGAGAAAAGGAGGCAGGTCCATGAAAGGAAGAAGATGATGGTAGAGAGAGTGGCCAAGGGTAAACTTGATGACCCCAAAGAACGATGGAAGGGGTGGCAAGGTTGCACATTGCCCACTTGGCTATAGTGATTACAGTCTCGATAATAGGGTCATGCCCTTTGGTAATGGTTGAACCCTTCCCCGTTGTATTTATTTTATGTATACTTTTTGTTTATAGAAATTTTCTAACAAATGCAAAAGAAGAGTGTAAATCTGGCCTCTATAATCTTGCTAGCATCCTCCCAAGTGTGTCAAAAATGGGAGTTTTTCTACAGGGTGTGTACATCCACCAAAGTGTAAAGGATAAGAAAAATTTCATCAGATAATGTAGTTGCAATGACACTGGTAATCATGTATCCAAAAAAAGATAGAAGCATAGATAAGGAATGTGAACTGTTTGACAAAATATCTCAAAGGAATGTTGTGCATTTTCTCCTCAGCACAATGGTTAACATGCTCTTTGGGAGCATGTTTTGGGACCTTGGGACAAATCTAGATTAGATGCTCTTTTCACTGGCACAATAGTCTAGATTTTCCAATATGCACTTGCAGCCACCAGATTTGTGTTTGACACCTTTGCCGTGATTTATTAGATTTCTTCTATAAGACTACATGTTTCAATTCATCTCTCACCTATCATACTAGTAATTTATTTTTTGAACATTCTATCATTTGAGTTTTGGTTATATGGCTACATTTAGATGGGTTTCATGCATTTTGGTTTACATTAGAAAGGGAATGGATCCATTTTCTTGGGACTTTTTTTCCTCAAACAGATTGTATTGGACTATTTGTCAGATGGAATAAAAGACTTATTAATGTCTTTACAAGGCATCTCTACCCCATGCCATTAGTCATACAAGGTCTAATCTGTAGTCTCACCTCTTGATGCATTTGGCCACACCATAACATCTATTCACTGCCATTGTAGTGTCCTCACAGGCAGCCATCAAAGACCCCTTCAAATCATAGTTGGATGACTTGTGGGAGTAGCCAAAATCCACCTCAAATCAACCTCTCTCAGGCTAATGGTGAGGGTAGAGACAGGCCACATTTGCAAGCAGCTCGCGGGAGGTGACAGGTATCTCACATTGGTGCCATTCGACCCTCTTCATAGCTCTTGAAATCGCCCCTGTGACAGGCTTCCCAGTGGCAGACAGAGACGTCCTCAAAGTGGACTTCAAACACTCAAAAGCCATGGTTTGACCTCTTCAAACGCCCCTTGAATCGACCCTCTCTTCCTCAGGCTCGTCCTGCATTGGCAGCTTCATCAAAGCTACAGTTAATAGTTAGTGGCAGATTTTTTGGTTGACATTGGACTCGATCAAATGATCGCGCAGGTCATGGCTTTCCTTGCCAAGTTTCAACTACCTTCATGGGAATCTCGAATAGCTCGTCAAATGATCACAGCGTCGCCATGATGTTTTATCCCCTGCAATCTTTCCCTGTATTTTACCTCTGTTTTTGTATAATTGTTGCCCTAATTCGACCCTTCGAATGATATGTGCCCTAAATTCGGGCTTTGTAATAGGTAGGCTTCTTATAATTTCTTTTTAATAGGCATTTAAAATTATGTTTATTAAATTACATTAGAAATTATAAACGCAAAAGTTGGGAGGGGTATTTTTAAATTCGGGAGGTGAATTTATTTTTCCTTAGTTAAAAATTTGTAAAAGAGGAACCAATTTTCTCTTCTACAATGAATTTGGAAAATGGGGGGTAATCATAATGTTTTTTGTCATTTCTTGAGGTTTTTAAAGGCATATGTTTTTTCTATTCACCTCTTGACATAAACATCAAATAAAAATGATGTCATGCACCACTTATAAAGTGTCGCTTTAAGGGAGGTAGATAAGTTAGAAGAGTGCAGACAATCACTTCTTTTATCACTAAAGCACCACCTTAAAAGCCAAAATTGAGTATCAAGAAGTTTAAATTGCACCATTTCATCACCTAAAAGAAGCTCAAAAGGTAATGGTACCGCCTTCATATTTTCTATTTTCACATCTGGTGAAGAAGACAATCATGATGCAACTTCAGAGCCTAGTGACAACTCTCGGCTCAGTGCACTTGGTTCTATATAGTGGAAAAATTGAACTCTACCCAAATTCTTAGTATGTAAAAACACTCATATAGTGTTAGATATTGAAAGTGTAAAAGTGAAATGTAAGCACTGATCTATAAAGTGTAGTGGGGGGAACAATCACCTCTCAAAGAATCACACAGATTCTTTATCTCATTCGAATGTGCATAGATGCACATCCTTTCTTCAGTCATTTTGTACATTTCTTAGACCTTCATCCGGGTCTTTGTCTTTCAAAAACACTACTTACTTCAATCAGTTTGCCAAAATCTCTTAACATCAAGGGGAAGGCAAATTTTACAACTTCAACATACTTCAAGAGTTCTACATATCTGCATCAGAATCTACATCGGCATCATCATCATCTGGAGAGGCCATCTAAAGTCCTCTCTTTGTATTCTCTCTTTAGGAGGAAATTTTTTCCCATAGGGTTTTCTTTCTTTCTCCATTTCTGAGAGATTGGTTTGTATTGAGTACCTTATTAGGCTACATGTTCGGGACTCATTTCTTTAGATTGCATTGTACATGGGTACCTCACCAAGCTCATAGCCAGGACCCATTTCACCTATGACCACCTAAGCTATGCTTAAGGGGGGGTGTTAGTGTATATATGCATGCACTTAGGTTTATTAAGTCTACTTAGTTGTTCATCCACAACTTGACACTCGTTTATATGACTTTGTCAAGTTGGTTAGGTGTCTCATAGAGGTGCCATCTTTCATTTGACACCTCTCTCTATTTTAGTGGGAGGCATCTTGCCACCACTCTACTTGTGAGGAGTCTTATCCTCAAATTGTGGGTGAGTGGTTGCCTATCCTCACCTATATATACTCCTTTATGAGGCTAATCAATCTATTGCAATTCACATGAATTGCTTTTAGTCCATTTTGTGACCAGCTAATGCTTAGTTGATCTTACAATACTAAAACATCATATAATGATGCATATAGATTAAATGATGCACAAAAGTGTAGCAAAAAACAAGGTGGCCAAAATTCAATTTCAATGCCATCATTTATGATGCCAAGCTCCCCAAAAAACACTAAAAGATACACAACATCACCATTACAAGGCATGGTCATCTCCAAGAAATAAGGTGCAACCACTGAGATTATGCAAAAGAATATCAACAATGCAATGTATAAGTTCCAAAGGTAGTGCAAGATAAATAAATAAATTGCAACCATAATACTTTAATGCTAATAAATAAATAAATTGTATGTTCAAAAAAGTATTATAAGACTATTATCATTCAAATTCATTCATAATGGAAGTAGCAATATCAATATTTATTATGGTGTCATTTGATTCATCATTGTAAGCCTAAAGCAAGACAAAAGTTACCATTTAAAAACATATAAATTTTCATAATTTGAAATAAAAAAAGCTTTCAAAGAAATTGCTCCACAAAAAGGCACTAAAAAAAGTATAACCATTACAAATACTTAGTAAAATATAAGCAAGCAGAACTTGTTGGATTTTATTCCTTTTATCTATTTTTAAATGATTAATTAAATATTTTTTATTAATAATGAAATAGATTCTCAACAAAATATTCAAAAATAAATATATAGAGTTATAGATAGTTAATTATTAATACTTTATTTCTTTTGTATCATTAAATAAAATAAGGGTTATAATAAGTACATAATCAAGTTTATAGTGAAATAGAATGCAAGATTAATAATAAAAAAAGATAACTATCCATTGTTTTGTAGATCATCATAATAATGAAAAAATTAAATTATTATTTGAAAAAATATATGTAAAGTATGTACAAAGAAATAAATTACATCTTATTTTATTTAGAATTATTAAAATATTAATAATAAATAGTTAAATAAATAGTGGATTGAAATTAGTAAATGTAAATGATAATCTAGACAACTAGAAGGTCTAAGATCTCTTTGTGATAGGGTGTAGTCGATTATGGATGATCACTATTTAAGAGAAAATATAATATAAATACTAGCATATAATAGATTTAGGATTATGTGCACAAGCAAACCATGATAATTTAAATAAATATGGATTGTGAAGGAAATACACACACACACACACACACACACATATACCACCATGAAGATAGCCATGAGTTTGAATAGGTTGAGGAACAAGATTACATTAAAGTGTTAAAGTGTTAGAGAGAGGGGACCAAAGAAGTGGAGAAACAGAAGTGGGGAGGGACATGGGGTGAAAGAAAGAGGGGGAATAGAGAAAGAGGGATAGAGCTAGAGATAAGAGATAGAGAGAGAAAGAGAGATAAAAACAAAGGAAGAGAGACAAATATAAAGGGGAAAGACACAGATAAAGACAAAGAGACAAAGGGAGAGGGAGGGAAGGAGAAAGCATGATAGATATAGAGAGTGTAAAAGATAGAGATATAGATAGGAGAAAAAGAGGCACATAGAGAGATAATTAGAGAAAATATATATAACTAAAAATATATGGTTAAGATTATGGTTACAATTACAATTAGGGTTAGGGTTAGGGATAGAATTATTGTTAGGGATAAAATTAGAGTTAGGGTTAAAATTAGGGAAAATATTTATAACCAAAAAATCTATTAGGGTTAGATTTGGAATTACGATTGGGGTTAGGGATAAAATTATGATTAGGGATAAACTTAGAGTTAGGGTTACAATTAGGGAATATATTTATAACCAAAAAATTGGTAGGGTTAGAGTTGGAATTATAGTTGGGGTTAGGGATGAAATAAGATTAGGGTTAGAATTAGAATTATAAATAAGGATTAGAATTAGGGTTAGGTTTAGGGTTATAGTTAGAATTAGGATAAGGATTAGAATTAGGGTTAGGTTTATTGTTACAATTAGTGTTAGGGTTACAAGTACAATTATGGTTAGGGTTATGGAAATAAATTATGTTTAGGGAAAGAATTAGTGTTTCTTTATAATTAGGGTTAGGATTAGGGCAACAATTAATTTTAGGGAAAGAATTAGGGTTAACATTAGGGTTAGAATTAGGGTTAGTGTTAAGGTTGGAACTAGTGTTAAAAATAGGGTTAGGATTAGAATTAGAATGAGCACTAGAAGTAGGGTTAGAGTTAAAATTAGAATTAGGCTTATACATTTTAGAATTATGGTTAGGGTTAAGGTTAGAGTTATGATTACAATTGGAGTTATAGATAGATTTTGTGTTAAGGTTAGGGTTATAATTAGGGTAAGAATCAAGGTACCATTAGGGTTAGCATTACAACTAGGCTTAGCATTAGAAGTAGGGTTAGAATAGCAATTACGAATATGGATATAAGTAGATTTATGATTAGGGTTAGGATTACACTTAAAACTAGGATTCTTTTTAGTATATTAAATTATATAATGTATATTAGCTATGGTGTGAATGAGAATTAATTTTAAATCAAAGGAGCAAAGGAGGAAATATCAAAGAGAGTATCAAAGAGAATATCATAGATGATAGTGAGAAAAAATGATAGATGATCAGAGGGAAGAACAAAGAAGATGATGCAATTAAGCTAACAGACAAAGAAGGGCTAGAAGATGGGCATAAGTAATAGTACAAGAATTGGAATCTCAAAATAGAGATGAAGAAAATGTGATTAGAAATAGTCATCAATAAACATCTAAACAACTCTCTCATTATGAAAGAGAAGAAAGGAATACACTTAATCTCCAATCAAGTGGGAGGTACAATCATCCAACTGATGCAAATATTGAGTTGAATCTTGTAAATGAAAATTCAAGATCAATATAAAATGTATGAGAAACACCTCAGAATACAACTAAAAATGAGATGAATTTATCTGTAGAAAGAAATGTTTAAAATATACATGGTTAAATTTAAGTTTGAAAGGTTTTTTTGTAAATGTTGTTGTAATGGTCCTAATAAGTATGATAGTGTTTTCTAATTTTTATCACACAATTATGTCATCAATTTTAGGAATTAAATGTGTTCAAACATTAAAATAATGAGGCTTTAAAATAATTATGATTAGGGTTTAAAATAATTAGGGGTAGGGTTTAAAATAAGTAGGGCTAGGGTTTTAAATGATGATCATCACTAGGGTTGTAAATGATCATCAAGGTTAGGGTTGTAAAATGATAATTAGGGTTAGGCTGTAAAATGATCATTAGGGTTAGGATTTAAAATTAGTAGGGTTAGGGTTTAAAATGATCATTACGATTAGGGTTATAAAATGATAATTAAGGTTAGGGTTTAAAATAAGTAGGGTTAGGGTGTAAAATGATCGTTGGGGTTAGGGTTTAAAATGAACATTAGGGTTAGGGTTATAAAATGATAATTAGGGTTAAATAGTATAAAATAAGTAGGGTTAAGTTTTAAAATGATCATTATGGTTAGGCTATAAAATAATTAGGGGTAGGGTTTAAAATAAGAAGGTTTAGGGTTATTAAATGATAATTAGGGTTAGGGTTTAAAATAAGGAGGGTTAAGATTTAAAATGATCATTATGATTAGGGTTATAAAATTATCATTAGGGTTAGGGTTTGAAATAAGTAGGGTTAGGGTGTAAAATGGTAATTATGGTTAGGGTTTAAAATGACCATTAGGGTTAGCATTATAAAATGATAATTAGGTTTAGTGTATAAAATATGTAGGGTTAGGGTTTATGTAATATACCACCTAGGAACCTTAGAGAACAACACAACTATGCTATACAAACGGGTCAATTTTTTTTTTAAATGATAGAAATAACATGTAATGCTAAACATATCTAAACATATCTTTAAACTGAGCATTATCCTCTAGGTTTCCACGACTGCATTACTTAACAAACTATTAACAAGATCTAGCCAACATTATGATTTAACTAACAACCTTAATTCATTCTGAATCTACTACATTAAATGGATAAACACATATGTTTCCATATTATAACATCAGATAAGTAATCCTCAAGATCATGTAAATAGAACTACAAGTACACATACAATTTTTCCTTACAAGAGGGTACATCATTTCTTTAATCACACTATTACTTTCCTGATTAAACTGGAATGCATACATTAAGATTACAATACACGATTCAACTCATACACAAGAGTAGTACATGAGCATAAATAACTCTCCTTAAACTGGTACAAGGTCTAGATTCTATCACACGAGATACATCCTTCCCGCACACGAACAACAGCAAGGGAAAACCAATGGAAATAAAGCACATCCACCTAACCATGTGGAACCCTGAGGTCCACCCCCATGCTAGGAGATAACATAAGATCCCACTACAACAAATAGTCAGGTAGACAATAGACTATAAGGAGCAAGGACTACACATGACAACAACAACACAGGCCAATAACATAAGCAACTCAACACCACTTTCAAAGGCAATCACACAATGAATGGTATGATCTCAACTAGGGAATGCTAGGCTACAATAGGGATGAGTGTCATTGCATGGTCCTGACATGGGTTATCCTGACAATCTCTTACTAGATGCCAGCCCCCATCTATGGTTATCCTGACAGTCTCTTCCTAGACACCGGCCCCATAGGGTGTCACATGCAGAACCAACATTCCTTTTGTGAGGACAAGGATGTTGATTTGCCAACCATGGCCTTCTCATCCAATCCATAGCCTTAATGAGCACTACAAGCATAAGTGAGCCATCTAATTATCTTATTTAGTGTGGAAACTATCCAACCCTCTAAATTTATTATTAAGTTATCACTGTAATAACAACTTCCAATGGGTTATCTTGACAAGCCACTTTGGGCGTCGGCTCCACATTGAAAGCCACTCCCCCTTCACTGCATCTAGAAGACCCTATCCATCAAGCAAGATAATTACCATCATAATGATAGGTACACATATACAATGCAAGGCATTTACCTTCTTGCATAGAATTCATAAACACATGAATAGGTATTCTGAGCAAGGCATTATCCATCTTGCACATGTATCATATACCAACATGAATAGGTACACTAAGTAAGGTATTATCTATCTTGCATAGTCATCATAACCACATGAATCCATAAATAGAGGGAAGTCAACATTACATATAACCAATACATATTCAACCATTAGCAAGATTTCATATTCACAAGAGTCATACATATGACTACCCCTCTTGGCCTCTAGAATCAACTTTCCCAATACCACAGACACTTGACACCACTATAACACAATAGTCTCACATCAACATTCACTCTCAAATGCACATCATCATCTAATAAACCAAACTAGGATCATTCATCAATAATTCAATTACAACACCACAATTGCAACATATAATATAATGCACTAATTATGAGTCTTGACTAACTAATCCTTACCCAATTAGGTTAAGAAAGTGATAAAGATTATCTTTAGAGAAATATTATATATAAGATCTGGACAAGTACATGTTTGTCATTTGAACAATACACAATTATCACTATAAGTAAATAATTCAATTATTCCATGCAAAATTAGTTAACAATCAAGATTAGATGTGATAGTTCACATTTGCACATATTTTACGATTAGACATTAGTAACTCTAACCTTTTTACTTAACTAATGATTAACTAATAAATATACTTTCATCCAATTATCAACATGGCTTTCATCTAAAAGACCTATAATATTGATAATTTAGGAGATAATAAATATGAGACAATCTTCTCAATATATTCTCCTTAAAAGAAACAAAACTAAATCTCTAACTTGACAAGATTGAATGACCATCCAATCCAAAACAATGACATAGTTTATAATTCATTACATCAAACTCCAAATCATTTTACATCTGAAGACCATAAATAGTACTATCTTAGACTAATTCTATCATTGGAGAATCTAGGCAATCATATCACAAACTTTTTTTTAAACTAACTACATGGTTTACAATTAGTGATAAACCCCATGGTCTCCTAAAAGTAATTCATTATTCTTATTACAGTGAAAAGAGTAGCTTAGAAGCACTGAAACATAACCTCACAAATCTGTAATGTCAACTTTAACTGTGTAGAGAGAGTCCATCTTTAATGTCAACTTTAGCTGTGCACGCCATAGTATATTCAATCTTTTTTAGTTGACATGTCATTTTCCATCAACAAGCAAATTATAAGAAAGGTCGTTTGATAAGTTCTAATACAACTTACAATACTTCAATTATAAGCATTTCTACTACCACTATAAACATAGAGGCTTGATATGTAATCGTAGCTAGAAACAAATATCAGATTAAAGGCTATGGGTGAGAGCAACTTTGACAATTTCTACAGCAGGTTGGTTTCTCCAACTTTTACGAAATCCAATTCTATATATATGCAAGTGTGTAAACACTATATAGCATTGATTCTATTTAGGTGACAACTATTTAGTGGTGGAGAAGAATCTATTGATGTGTCAAGTAAGGCTATTTTAAATTGTGGAAGAGAATGAAAGAGCAAAAACAATTAGCAGGATACAACAAATTCAAGGGCCTTTACCAACATCATGCTAGTGCATGCTAATATGGGAGATTTGGAACTGGGTATTAACATCTACCAAGTCATAATGAAAGAGGAATAAAATCAAATGTCAAATGATATATCAGTTGTAATAGTGTGTTTATTTATTTATTTTTATATATATGATTATGCAACAAGTCCAATAAAAGATCTTGATTTGAAATATAAGACTTAGGGCTTATGGTTTCCAAATTAGTTTACTGAGAAATTATGCTTTCACCAAATATTTAACAGGTTAGAGTTAAAGGTAAAACTGCAAGACTTCAATTTTCTATTTATTTCCAATCCTCACAGCAATAGAAACATCTAAGTCTTTAACTATGGTTTTTTTAATGTGGCACATATAAACGACTTTTAATTTCATCACCATTATTAATTTAATATATAACAAATAATTCCTAAAAATGGGACTGAGTGGGTGACTTCATTAATGATCTTATGATTGATGATTCCACATTGTATTATGCTATCGTGCCTTAAAAGGTAAGGATAGGGAATATCTCTTATTCATCCAATATAGAATGTAAGTTGCCATATGTCACACAAATTAAATTGATGTTCAATTATTTATATCCACGATGTTGGGTTGGTAGAAGTGTGTGGATCAATGTGTGGAGCTATTAACATGATGTTGTTTGAGTTGTGAGCTCAATCATCTGCAAAGGAATATGTTGTGAAGATTAAACTCTACTTTTGTCATGGCATCACAGTCCAATATAGGTGATGGGAAGAAAGATGATAAGGAGATGGAGTTCATCCTTGGGGCTAGAAGGTTGAGCTTCAAGAAGTTGGCAGAAAGACATGCATATTTCATTGCCAAGAAACTAAGGAATCATTGACTATGGGGCAATGAAATCCACTAGGCCATGAACTCCAAACTTTTCTCCAGACGTGCTCACCAATAAGTTATATATTGTATCATCATTGTTGTTGGGGTAGCAATCATTAGTTTGGGAACTCAGTGGAATTTGTAGCCTTGGCTCACCCAATCAATATATTGTAAACACAAAGTACTATAACTAGTTTCTTTTTTTTAATGAATGCTGAGTATACTACTGTGGTTTCAAATACTATTGTTTATGTGCATTCATTGACTACAAAAGACTAATATCACCACACAAACGTGGTAACATTGATTTCCGTTTGAGTGCTATACTACTGTTATAACTGTGGCATCTAAGAATTGCTGTGGAAAGGAAAATTAATAATAGTTATTTAGAAAATTAACTAAAAGACATAATTCTTGTGATAAAATAGATTACCGTAACTACCAGATTCATACAAAATAAGATATGCAAGGTTGCTCTCTAAATCCTTGAATTAATGAAGCACGCTAGAACACATCCTGACATTGTAACTTTGCTTGTGTTCTGGTGCATGCGTAGCTTGTAGATTTAATGGATGAGAGCTCTACATACTTATATCACATTTGACTCCCTCATTGCATTACCCTACAGTCGATTATTATGTGTGCCTGGTTTACCATCTTGAAGATATCCTAAACGTTTTCATTATAATAATTACACCTGCAGTGGTAGTATGGGTGTATTTTTCCTAGAGTTGACAGATCACATATGAATATAGGCTTTGTTTAATGGTTTAAAAGACTCTAGAAACTTCCAAATAAATTCAATTACCAAGATTGTAGAATACACACAAAATGGATATGTTGAAAAAGGTTTTAGAAAACTTTCAAACAATTACGATTGGTAGGTGCAAATCAAATATACGTATATTCTAAATTTGTTTACTTAAAGGTTATAGAAACAATTAGACAAATGCAATTGGCAGGTATGAGCCAGATCCACACCTTTTGCCAGCATCCTACTTGCTTAAGTGAATGAGTTGGAATGGTATGGGCATCCATCAAAGCATAAATATTTGATCTATTTGACAGGCATCCTTTATCATTGAGATACCTATTAAATCTATGTTGTTTGCATCGATGTGTTTCCTTGATGCTTGTAGATCGCTTATAAATATATAGACTTAGAAGTATTTACAACAACACTATTTTTCTTTGATTGCACAATCAAACATCTATGCAGAAGTGGGCAAGTATGGTGAGGTTCAAATGGTTAAAAAATTTGATAGAAGAGAGAGGAATTCGTCAAATGTATCTAATTACTATGGTAGACATGCATACATAGCCAAATCGTTGGCAGAAGAAAATGAATTGTCTGAATTATAAATTGTTATGAAAGATGTGGACCATTTCCATCATTAAATAATATACAGAGGGACCCAAGAGGCTGAGTATGTATTGGAAGATTTATTGAAAGGGATTCAAGGAACATAGAGTTAAAATTTAGAAATTAAAGGAACCTGATTTCACTCTTGACAGGTTGAAGGTTCAATGCTGCTCCCAGATCCAATCCTGCAACTCTAGCCTCCTCCAAAAACCTCTGAATTTTTCTAGCCCCCAATTAATCCTCCCAATTCCTTTTTAGAGAGAGATCCTCCCATTCTTTCTAGAACCTTCTTCTACCTTCTTAGGAGGCTCAACACATGATCCTATGCCAACTATATGACAATCATTTCCTCTTTATTAACAATGAACCTATAATCTCATTTACAACCATGAATTCTATTTTATTTATTTTAATATTTACTAAATATATATTTATTTTATTATATATTATAATTTATTAATAACTTTATTTTTATAACCTTTTCAAGCTGACAATATACTTGTTTATGAATTATATATTTATTATATAACAATTCATAATTATCTATAAATAGTTATTTATCAATTTTATTTACATTTAATAATATTTTTATATATTTTTTTCATATAACTACAACTACATTAGGCATTTATATTTATTTACCAAAAATGCCTTCTTAACACAATAATTTTATTTAAATGTAACAATTAACCCACATCGGTTGGACAATTCCAACTAAATAATCCAAATACCAACAATACCTGACCATTATGTACAATCAGAAAACAAGACCACACAACAATGGAGGGGTCAGTGCAAGAAGTTGGGTCCACCTTTTGGCCAAAAAGTGGAAGTATTTTCCCTAATTTTTTAGAATTTGTCACATTTGACCTAAACATTTGAGGCAATATGAAATGTAGTACTCAGAGTCTAGTTTCCAAATATGTAATTTATTTTAATACCCAGATGATACAAATTGATTTTTTAGAGGTATTTCTAAAAACCACTGTTTAAAAGTCACTTTTTTTTACCATACCATGCATGTGTACGACCAACATAATTTGATATAAACAAAAGTATTTTCTTAAATCCTTTTGGGGAAAGATGTGTAGTATAGTGAAGTTTGATGAAGATATTTTTTAATAATTTTTTTCCAAATATTTTTTATTAATTTGTTATTGGCCCTAATTGTTGTTTTTAAAAACCCCTCATGTACAACCAACATAATTTGAGCAAAAAAAATCATAAAATAATTTTTTTTATTGTGTAAAGAATGATGTGTAGATTGATGACATATATATACTTTTTAAAAAGTTTAAAATTAAAAGTTAAATAAAAAATACAAACACCTGTCATTTCAAGTTTTTGGACCAGTTCACTCATAAATTAAATAGTAAATAGAAAAACAAGTCCAATAAAAAAATTACATATTTAAAAACTAGACACTGTGATCTGTAATGGGTTTTAATTTCGTAAAAAAATTTAGAAAAAATGGCGTCAGCCATATAGGTGAAGTCAGTCTTTCCTTTGGTTTTGTACTTAGAAGAATACTTCCAGGTCCAAGGCTCAAGGTTGGCTACCCATGCCTTTCCCGAGCCCAAAACTAATCCAAAAGCATGGGTGTGAAATTCAAAATTTTAGAAATAGGTACCCTTTCTAAAAAACAATAGAAAGCAAAATGGGTACCCGTTCTAAAAAAATAATAAAAAATAAAATAGGTACTCGTTTCTAAAAATAATAAAAAATAAAACAGGTACTTGTTCTATAAAAAAATGGGTATTCATTTTAAAACGGGTACCCATTCTAGGCTCGGGTGCCCGTTCCTAAATGGGTACCCATTTTCTTTAAAACAAGTACCCGTTCCTATCAGATTTTTCTTTTATACAACACTTCCCCTATATGTGGACCCAACTTCTTACTTTTACCTAGAGACAGACTATCTTGTCCAATTGACGACAACGTCTAGATGAATATTAGATACAAATCCTCTTAAAGGATGATAACAACTAGGGACCTTATATTAACTCCGGATCAACAATTTCCATTGGTTAAGTCATGCTCAAACCTGTTAATTCAGGTGGAGTCGATGCCTGATACCTGCAACCTACAACAAATAACACGGTCGACATGTAGATATATATAATCACACAATCATACACATTGTGAAAGGAAATCACAGTGTAGTAGGGTACTCATGCACGAGTAATGCGACACTGTTCCTTTCACAGGACATATCAAACAAGTAACTACATTATGCATAATAATCAGTCGTTGATCAACTAGATAAGAAACATCATCAGATAATTGTGTGATGCACATAATAAGATTGATCCCCATAATCAATTAAGTCCATAAAGTTGTCATAACATATGCATAACTCAAGTAAATATCAGTGTCGCAACAAAGATTATCAATAAAACATACTAACTGTCATATGAAACCACACATGAGGATAATCAAGAATGTCATCAACATGAATGTAGCATCTACCAACATCATATAATGTACAACAACAACTGTCTAACATACCCTAAGTATTCGAATTATTTTTGCCTTCATCTTCTTGCTCCTTAGCCTGACCACCTGCACATCTAAAGTGAGAATGGAGGGGCACTACAGTTTATAATAATTAGGATTAGGGTTAAAAATGAGCATTAGGTTATAGTTTAAAATAATTAGGATTAAGGTTTAAAATAATCAGGGTATAAAATGATTAGGATTAGGGTTTGCAATAAGTTATCTTTATTACATTCAATATGCAAAAACCCAACATAGACAAAATAAATTAAATTGTTTTGTTTCTTATATGTATCTCCAAGACAGATAAAAGGAATTGAATTTCTTTATATCCATCATTTGTGGTACACTTGACTATTCAATAGTTGATTTAGTTATTAATTCCATGATGGAATTAGCCTATGATTGCATGATCATAAATTTTTCTTCCTACTATGATAGCATGTCTCTTAGGTTTCCTATCGTATCAGTCTTGTCAGGAATAAATGGCGTAAACTTCATCAAAGCCTTAAATAGAAATTAATAATTACTAGCAGTTGCACAATATTTGTGTGCAACAATCTACCGATAGGCCTATTTATCAAGGGGAACAAGCAGTAATAAATGTTTGGAAGTTTTATACTATAATGGAAGATATGCCTATGCAATATTTTTATAGGTTACCATTTACGAATATGGAGTCACAAATATTTAGTTATTACCTTGATTGAATTTTAGTTAATTAGTAAAAAATTGAAACATATCTTTGTACATCTAAAAAAATTGCCCAAACACACAACAATAATATATAGAGTTGAAATAGATATACTTATCTCACAGAGCATAAACACACAACAACAATATATATATTTACATATGTATAGAGAAATTAGAAATGAAAGAGGGCCATCTAAATAGATGAAGTTTCCTTATTCTACCACCACCCTTGATGTTGAGGGGATAGTGGATTGTTTGCTTGTGTCTCCCTCTATAGTTCTTCATGATCCAATACAGATGTAGTTATTCTCCAACGTTATGCAGACCGTTGTTGGTCAAAGATGAAGTATCGTAAATTTTCAATTTGATTACTTTGGAATTGTTGGAACCAATTCAAATCAAGTTGAATGGATGGATTATTTTTTTTTTTGTCATTGCGAAACCTGCACGTACAAATTTTAATAGTCCAAAATATCAAATATTGAGAATGAAAAATTCTAGCATAAAATCGAAACATGGGGACCTTGTTTGAACGTCTGGAGGTATTGATACACTTTCTCAACCCAATGATAAAGAAACATTGCAAATAATATCCATTATCTTAATTTTGAAAAAAAAAACAAATAATAGGTTTATCAATACCTAAATTCACTTTAAAACCACAAAAAAAAATTAAAAACCATCTATGGAATGGGACATTCAAGATAGACCTCCTAAAATTAAATAGCATAATAGCAATAAGATACTCAAAAAAATATTTTTGACTGTTAAGCAAACCACAATTAATAGAAGTCTATTGAACACTTTATATTCAAAATGACAATTCTCAAACAAAGACTAACAAGGCCATTGTTTTTCCCCTCGGAAAAAGTACATAGATATTTTCCACCAGTGCCTAGTTCTTTTAAATCTTAAATGAAGGAAATCATAAACAACTTTAAAGATTTATTTTAAACTGAACACATGTCGATGCACTTTTTTAACATGTAGACATGATTTGATAGGTTTAACTGACCTTTTTTTGCCTAAAGGATATTATAAGTCATGTCAGAACTCGTCCCTTTGATTGCATAATCCACATTCTCTATGGTATTTTTGTTTTTTGATTCTTACTTTCCCAATTAAAATCTCAAAACATGTGATGGTTTTCAATGAAAAAAAGTTCTTCTTAAGGTGTTTGAAAAGAGTTGCAATCACAAAAATTATAGAACCATTTTCAAAGAATTGCATTGGAGTGGCTAAGGAAAAAAAAATCTAAAGCATAGACGTCAGAATAGGAGCAAAAAGGTGGAAATTTAAGATACACCAAGCTAAATTCCAATTTGAATTGTTAATCACCCCTTGAGGAAGCTTAATTGGGGATTTCTTTCACCCTAGATGCCATTACTGCTGAGCTGGGGTTAAGCAGGTGCAAGAATACTGTAATTGGAGGAAAAATCGCACAGAGAATTATTGTGACATTGCATAGCCTTGCCAAAGGTGGGAGGATTGTGATTACCACAATCCATCAACCTTCCAACAGTGTTCTTTATATGTCTAACAAGGTTTTCTTGGGATAGAAGGAAAGCGACCTTTAAATTACTTAAGGGCATGCCATTTAAGTGCAAAGGCAAATCAATAAAAGCATATTAATGCAAGTACAAACCAGTAGTGAAACATCTAATTCATTTCTTGTTTCAACGATATTTAGTGCAACCAGGAAACAAAATGAAACCAAAAGGACACAAAATGGATTAGTTTGCAAATTACCTTTCCATTTCTCTTCTCTTGCTATTTCTCTTGATGATGGATCATAGAGTGTGATCCAAAATGTTGAGGTATAAACTTGCACACAGTTAATTCCTAAAGTATCTAAGTATAAGGGAAAAATTACATATAGAGCTAGAGAGATCGACGAAGGCAGAAATCTCGAGGTGGGAAAAAATTTACTAGACACAAGTGGTGTATTTACCTCTCCAAGGCACCACCCTTTATTAATTCTCATAAGACATCTACCCAAGACATGGAGCACCTGTAGGCTATGTGGGCAACCCAGGTAATAACAAGAATTTTTTTTTTGTTTTCAAATTATATTATACACCGCTCTCTTACATGGTTGTATTACTCTTCACTGTAAAAAGGAAAATAGACATAAAATGTTGTCCATGCCTTTATTAGTGGCATATATAATTTTTACGGGTACATAGGTGGGCCTACATTAAAAAAATGGTTTATAGAAAATTTATTAGTATTTTGATTGTTATCAATAAAATATCTTTATTACTATAAAGGAAGGAGAAATGAATTGAATTCTTGGATGAAAGAACTAAAATGGATCTACTTCTCATGCTTCAAATCAATAAACATTTAAAAAAAAAACCTGTCATCGATTTTCTCAACTATGGCCACGTGTGAATAAAGTACTGAAATGGGTAAACCATCGGCTCATAATAAAATGAAGGTGGTTTCCCAGCATACTAAATTGTTTGTAGGAAACCCCTTGGTAGTAACCGGCTAAAAATGGAGCTAAAGTTTTACCCTAACAATATATATATATTAATGAACTGTGATATTCTTATAAAAAGGATAAGAAGCTTTTCATTGTGAGATCAAGATGACATAAATTACAAGGTATGCATAATTTAATTACTGTTAAATTTGAAAACAAGTAATCATATAAGCAATCCAAACAACCATACCATACACATAAAACTATTTGCAAGGAAAGACAACAATCACATTCATTTATTCCTATACCAAGAATGCCATGCAAATAGTCAAACAATGGAAAAGAATTATGGAATATGATTTCTATGTGAGTGTGTGTGATAGGCACCAGATGTAACCCATCCGATTGTAGACAAATGGCTAGGTCCCCTCTACCTAAAACGTGTTCTTGCCTTCAACAAAACCTACAACCAATCCCACTCATTTTCTAGGGTCAATAGGTTAGTTTTGTTAAAACATAGCCGGAGTGACATAAAGTAACTGAATTATGAGCTCAATAGTGTATCATCATCATATTTATTTAACATCAAGTATTATCAAATATAGTTCAATAGTTTTCTATGCATTAATGTAAATGAAATCGATCCCAAAAGTCTAAGACATGACACTTTTCTCAACTTAGAGACAACATTCTTATAATTTAGTATATAACATATATATGACAACACTTTTTGACTTGTTTAGACAATATCAGTCTTAAAGACATACAATATTCGCTTATCTACTAGTCAACTAGACAAGTTTAAGGTGAGATCATAGGTGACTTATGGAACATACATTTAGTCCCTCTTTACATCCTTGCAATCATAGGTTTATGATGTCCTGTCATCTACTTAATGGCTTGTCTACCTATTTCTATGCTCATCTATATTCTTCTACAATAAATTACAATATTTTGACATTAAAGTCATATGGTTTAATTATTAAAGACTCTGTCTATCTTTTAATCTAAGAATTTATATATTCTACTTATAATCTATCGAAGATAATACTTATTTATTACATTTCCTCATGTATATCAATGGAGAATTCCAAAATAATTAGTCTCAATCTTGAACCTTTCATTACCATAGTGAGATAGTGAGTGTATTTCATGACAATCTAATGGCTATTGTTAGCCTAGATTTGGGTAAAAATAATATTCCTTTACAAAACTACGCTATAGATAGTTTTAGATAACTGTTAGAATAGCATCTAAAAACAACTATATTTCTTCTTCATATATACAGAAATAACAGTATAAAATCAAGTGCTTCTACACAATGATATCGATGAGCATTTTCTAGCTTTTAAGCTTAAAAACATGCTCTCTACTCTTTTACTTAGCTACTGCTATAAGTAGAATACTATGATTGAAAAAAATGATATTGTTTTGGACGTATACAAAGAGCAATAAGACTATCAATCTGCTACACTCTCTTAGCATTGAACACGCTAAACTTGTATGACTTAAAATAACCTTCACTCAAGTCTCTCGATATGCTTGTCTTCGGCATATATTGAGTTAATTAAACGAAGCATGGTTTTCATTTAGCAGTCGGCTTATTTACACAGCCGGCCATAATTTTATACTACGTTTGCAATACAACATAACCTTGTTTGGTTGCTAAAATACCATAAGCCATTGGCTTTGATACACAATCAATTTGACTGTTGCATCACTGGTACCCTTGAATATTGTCATCAATAATGAACGACATGTGCTTTGACAGTTATCTATTCAATGGTGCCCTTCAAATACTATGACATGGCTGGGCTTAAACAACACACACTAAACTTTGACTTGTTTAGGTGGCTGGTGGGCCCTTTCTCTATTGACACATTAACAAAACAGAGTAAGAGAAAAGGCCCACCAGCCACCTAAGCAAGTCAAAGCTTATTGCGTGCTGTTTAAGCCCAGTGCTATGACATACCTTAATATAAGTAAATCATATAAAAATTAAATATACATATCATCATAATCCTATATAAATTTTGACAGTTTATCCAAAATCTCTCCTTTCATATGATACAATCTTTTTAAAATTTCATTGTATTATACAGCAAAAATGCTTAAATACAGCTATACAAGTATTAAATTTAAGCCCTGGATACATATGAGGATCAACTTGAAAATCTGAGTAGTGCTATATAAAACTATATATTTGACAGTAAGATTATTACATAGTACTGTATATACTAAACTTGCATATAAACCTGAAAAAGCTAATCCAGATCTATGACTTCAGTTTTAATTACTTCGCAACAAACTGTGCTATCTTCATTCTTGATCAGACCTGCCATACGGATGAGGAATTTGAAGGATTTCTCAGCTTTGTAGCCCTCGTAATGCAGTGAGGCCTAGAAGGGGGCATAAACCATGTTGGTTGTTTCATTTTCAGAACAAACTTTTCTCAGGCAGAACATCTCAGGAACGACTATCTTTCATTATCATGTTTCTAGATTTCTAATCTCACTGGTATTTAGTTTGTTTTAATATTATGCATTAAAAATAGGGTTGTCTGCATATATATTCTTGTCAACTATTACTGTTATACAGTCTTATTGATCTTTTGTTCGAGTTTCTTGCAGATTTTTTGAAGGTTTTCCTTTCTGCTGAGGGATTTTCAATTAACTGAATATGCATTACCAGTGTTTTTGTGGAGGTAATTTATGTTTCTTATAATTTGGAAGATTCATTCATTTTGATACCGTCTCTAGTGAATTGGTTTGGGCTAATCATCCAATTTTTATGAGTTTGATGTAACAAATTGCCCATTTAAAGATATTACTTGATTAAATAAATTATCACATGTTCTGGTGTAAACTGATTTCAAGTGGAGGGAAGTGTGGGTATAACATCTTGATACACATGGCAGGTTTTTCTTTAAGACAAAGGATTCCTTCTGAATTGGCCTTGTCAGAAACTTCACAACAAAGGTGCTCATTGCAAAATCATAACTGAATGAGCCAAAAAATGTGGAGAAACTAAAAAATCAATGTTGCACTCATGAAGACACTTTTGCTGTCCGTTTTGATATCATCCAAGGAGAATGCCATACTAATCATAAGCAATCTCCATTATTCTTCCATACGCTAAAGAGCATGCACTTATAGCTAAGGATCAGGTGAAGGCTGCATTAAAGGAACAGTAGGACCAGCAAATAGAGAATGCACTTATAGCTGAGGGTCACTTCTACTCTGATTTGGAGCTAAGAGAGATGGAAATTGAACCCACGGTTACACTTTTTATTGGACTATATACATTCCATATATTCCTTATTCACTCTAGTCATAAGATAATCTACTTTGAAATGTTAAACTATTTTCTGCGAAGCCAAATTCCAATACCTTCCTGCCTTTGCTATGATGGGCGCTTTGGAACAGGGTATGGACATCCATCAAATCATAACGGAAGGGGAATTTTTCTCAGACATTATAGTTGGAAATGTTCTGGTGGCAATAGGCTAGAGAAAAGGCCTGTTGTTACTACCTGCCATGAACTACTACAGAGCACAAAACTGTTCTGGCAGGAACTTCGCTACAATGCGGCCTTGTTTTACTACCATCCAAGTTACAAAATTCAAAACAGTAGCGACAGAGACAGGGACAGATAATGGGTATAATGAAAAGACAGTTTTGCTGTCCATTTTGATATCATCCAAGGAGAATGCCATACTAATCAGAAGCAACTTCCATTATTCTCCCATACACTAAAGAGCATATTCTGAAAAGGCATATATAAAAGAAGGCCTTGTCTTTAGCAGCTTTCAAGGGGCAAATATAGATAAGGATCAGGTGAAGGCTGCATTAAAGGCACAGCAGGACCAACAAATAGAGAATGCACTTTTAGCCGAGGGTCGCTTCTACTCTGATTTGGAGCTAAGAGAGAAGGAAATTGAACCCACGGTTACACTTTTTACAGGACTATATACATACCATATTTTCCTTATTCACTCTAGTCATAAGATAATCCACTTTGAAATGTGAAACTGTTTTCTGTGAAGCCGAATTCCAATACCTTCTTGCCTTTTCTATGATGGGTGCTTTGGAACAGGGTATGGACATCAATCAAAGAATAACGGAAGGGGGATTTTTCTCAGACATTATAGTTGTAAATGCTCTGGTGGCAATAGGCTAGAGAAAAGGCCTGTTGTTGCTAACTACGACAAAGCACAAAACTGTTCTGGCAGGAACTTTGCTGCAATGCGGCCTTGTTTTACTACCAGCCAGGTTAAAAAATTCAAAAGAGTAGCGACAACGACAGGGACAGATAATGGGTATAGAGGAAGAGTAGAATTTCTTAAAATATTTTTTGAAGGCTATGGAGATACCATTATAAAAGCAGCACACACAGTTGCAGATGCTGCACTGCAGGGATTGCAGGGAAAAGAACAAGTGCCTAACACAGCAGATGCTTCGCTGCAATAGGGAATAAAACAAGTGTCTGACACAGCTGTAGATGCTTCTCACGGTCACGTTAAGGGAATAGAACTCCATCATCAATCCATCATTAATCCTTGATGTAAAGGCGGTGAGATTCCCCATACCTCTGGTTTAATAATCAGAAGCCCTCCTTCGAATGCTCCAGGGTCCAATCAAGAAGATGACCGGTCGGGAGACGACCCTCCTTCGAATGCTCAAGAGTCCAATCAATTTATGGAGAGTGTTTCTGAGGATATAATTAGTGCTACAGTGCATGGTGAGCTTTCTCATCTGTGCAACAATTTGTCATTAAAATGTGCATTCTGTATTGTCATTTTTTTTTGTGTGTTGCAGTTTTTACTATCATCCCCAAAAACCAAATAACTACTTTTGAAGGAAAATGGATCGAGGTGACTAGGGCGCTGAGGAGTTTCAAAATGTTCCTTAATTCCATCATCAATCAAGGGTCGGGAGACAACCCTCCTTCGAATGCTCTTAATTTGTTAGCAAATGTATCTAGCAAATTGGACACCATTCTAGAAGATGAAGAAGAAAATAGAGAAGATTTGTCCACAAGTCGCAAGAGAAGGTGCCTTGACTCAGCGAATCATGCATCTTCCTCTTAATTGGAGTGCTAAGAGACTGTAGCAGATTGATAGTCTTATTGCTCTCTGTATATGTCCAAAACAATATCATTTTTTTAAATCATAGTATTCTACTTATAGCTGTAGCTAACTAAATAGGTAGAGAGCATGTTTTTAAGCTTAAAAGCTAGAAAATGCTCGTCGATATCATTGTGTAGAAGCACTTGATTTTAGATTGGTATTTCTGTATATATATGAAGAAGAAAATAGTTGTCACTCCTTTCACCATTTTGCTGATCTTAATATGGAAGATTTCAATGAGCTTTTGTTCAACCCTTTTATGAATCTATGATTTCTATCTTTTGTATAATTTAAAACATGATTTTCTCCATAGAATAAGATTTACATCATTATTCTAAGTAACTAACTAAGTTGGCTGGCATGTGCATGAAATATATTTCTGATTGACATTGAAAAATAGTACTGTCATTGATATTCTAATCAATTGTTCAGTGAATAAACTCATCAGACTATGTAAACCTTTCAAAATATCTTATTTTTTTGGATGTTCTATATGTCGTCCTCCCTAATAAGTATTAGCGGCAATATGCAACACTACTGTTCTCAATTTTATAAAACATGTTTCTAAAATATTTTATCTTGCAGAGGTAGAAGAAATTCATTTCAAATGGCCCAAATCTTTAAGCTTTAGACACTAGCTACTAGCCCTGTGAAGTTGATGCTCTTTCTTGTGTATTGTTGGTCGACATCTTGTGTTATTAGATGCTCGAAGCCATTGAATGATTATTTTGTACTGAATAGAATTACAGATTGCCCTCTGAATACAATTAGATACAAGGAAAATAGAGATCCGAAGTCCAAGCCTCTGTTGTGCCACTACCCTATTAAGGTACAAGTTTAACTCAACTATTCATTTTTTTCTCAACATTAGAAGTGTCCTTATCGATGCATACAAGCAAACTATGTATACAAAAGTCTATGAGAGCCTAATTTATGTTAATGTCTTGACGCAGTTATTGTAGCAAAGGAAACAAGATGTGACTCACTTGCTAGAATGCATAAATTGCTGCAATGCGATTTCAATGTACTTGGGAAATATCTTGCCAAACTTCTCCATGACCTGCAATGCATAGTGCATATCAATAGGCCATATTACAGGCAATAACAAGAAACAAATTCCACACAACACAATGAGATTTGTTTCTTGACCTTTACTAGTGGACTGTTTAGGTAGTTTTATCTTGCCTTGTGTTACAATATTCATAGGGACAAAATGCAGTATTATAGGCAAACCTTGGACTCTCAACCTTTTGCTATTAAACAATTCTCTCTAACCAAATTGCAACAAAACAGTCTTAAACAACTGAGAGTGCACTATGCTTCTTATGACTACACATGTTTATAATTCATCTAAAACAATGATTGAATAAAAGTTGAAATTAAGTGACTAAATTGCTATATATTTTTTAGTATATATAGACATACATCACATGTCAACATTGCATTGCAGAAGCCAGAATTTTAATTCTGGCAACCATTGATACTAATTCCCATGATGCCAAAATCACTAGATCTCTAGCTTATTTCATACATATTACCACATAAAGACAAATGATAACATCTTATAATCATAAAAGAAAAGAAACATACGCATATTTAATTATACTACAAATAATTAGTCTTGCATTATTTTCTTGCACAGGCAAGTTTGCTAGGTATATTGTTAGGTTTTCATGTTGCAACATGCAAGGCCATTGAGGCAGAATATTAGAATATGTGTTGGTCATAAAAATCAATGATTTGGTTAGCAAGTTTTAGTCTGTGCAATAATCAAGACACCATCCATCGGCACTTAATTTTCACTTCATAGACAAAACCCATATGACTAACATTCATTGCATTACCTCTATCAACACCAACATCTGAAAATCTATTGAACTTTGAAACCCACAAATGCAATTCATTCTGCATTGAACCCAATAGTACTAGTAAAGGTCAAGAAACAAAGGAAACTCCTTTCAGGATGCTACTAATAATAATACATGGACTGATAAATGATCTGTAACATAGATTACTGCATCAAATGCATACATGTCTTCTTAAGGTGTTTGAAAAGAGTTGCAATCACAAAAAATATAGAACCATTTTCAAAGAATTGCGATGGAGTGGCTAAGGAAAAAAAAATCTAAAGCATGGATGTCAGAATAGGATAAAAAGGCGGAAAGTTAAGATACACCAAGCTAAATTCCAATTTGAATTGTGAATTACCCCCTTAGGAAGCCTAACAAGGGATTTCTTTCACCCTAGATGCCATTACTGCTAAGCTGGGGTTAAGCAGGTGCGAGAATATTGTAATTGGAGGAACAACCATGCAGAAAATTGTTGTGACACTGCATAGCCTTGCCAGAGTTGGGAGGATTGTGATTACCACAATCCATCAACCTTCTAGTAGTGTTCTTTATATGTCTAACAAGGTTTTCTTGGGATAGAAGGAAAGCAACCTTTAAATTACTTAAGGGCATGCCATTTAAATGCAGAGTCGAATCAATAAAAGCATATTAATGTAACTACGAACCACAATTGAAACATCTAATTCATTTTCTGTTTCAATGTATGTAGTGCAACCGGGAAACAAAAAGAAACCAAAAGGACACAAAATGGATTTTCAAAAGTGCACAAGTAAACAAGGAAAAAATTATAAATTTACTAGTCACAAGTGATGTATTTACACCTCCAAGCAAAAAATTATAAATTTGCTAGTCACAAGTGATGTATTTACACCTCCAAGCAAGCCTAGAATTTGACGGTCACCCCTGCCTGTCATATAAAATTTCTATGACGGTTTGGTCATTTAACTACCTTTTAATTGACGTTTTAAGAAAATTATAACTTGTTAAAAAAAATGTTGAGTGATTTTTTATATTGAAAGAATGCAAGTTACAAAAAAATAGTCTAAAGATTGCAAAAAAAGCAACAATCAACATCACTGTCACAAACAAAACTACAAATGGAAAGATCTCTTCTTTTAGAGAAATTTCAAGTGATTATCTTAGATCAATTGTTTCAAGCAGTTCACCTTGACATTCAAAACTATACTAATCTTCCCTTGGCTATAGTGGATTCTTAAAGCTGATCATTGAAATTTGACGTTGTTATAGTAAAATAAAGAATAGTCAATCGATTGCCAAGATCATTCTAAGTATCACTTTTTGGTGATATTGCATGACAATAAATGGAAGGTTACATAACAAAAATAATATGTGCATAATACAAAATACAAACATTTTAACTTCCAAATTAGACTTTCCATATCTTTTTAATTAGAAATTGTAATTTGCAAAGTTGTACTTATTCCATATATAACAAGAGACGCATTGCGTCAGGTTCCTGCCGAGATGCTATGAATGTTGTTGCAATTAATTATTTTAAATATTGGTAGGTGTTGTAGAAACAGGGACTAGAACTTCCAAATTAGGAAAAACACCTACAAGCAATTCATCATTGTTCTCAATCATATTTGTTTAATCTGTCTATGTATGATATAGTTCACACCTTCTTTGTAGATTGAACCAAAATTGTGTCTATTTTGGAACTAGATCCCAATGTCGAGAAGGAGAACATATTAATTTGAGTAGAAGTTGTATGGATTTGAATTAATGTAGAAGAAATTCATTATTGCATTGATGCTTGTCATAGATCTAGTTGTCATATCATAAGGATAAGTAGTTATCTATACTCTATCAAAATCTCCAAGCCATTGACTTTCTTTGGACTTAGGACCTCTAATTTTGACAACATAATAACCCCAAGGATGTATCCTAACACCTCTATATCTCATTTTTGTCTTCTCCTTGTTTTACAATATAAAATGTTTGTGATTTTGAACATCTAATTCATAATTTTACAAGATGATTCTTCTTGTTTCTATAAAATGTTTGTGATTGCTCCAATTCATTATACCCATTAATAATGATTGCACAAAAGAAATCATAACTATAATATTGGCTATTTAATTTTTTCTTTTAATCATTTTTGTAATGTAAAAAGAATTATATGTTTAAAATCCTTTAGCCTTTCTAAATAACCATGTTTTCACACCATAATTATTTGTATATTCAGTGTGTACAAGGTCCCAATGCAAATCTTAAAATTACATAAAAGATCAACTTCACCTAATTAATTTGATATATCTCGATATAAGTCCACAAATGAATGACTACTTGTTAGAAGAAGGAATATGATGGCTCTTGCAACAAATTTTGACCAATTTGAAAACTTCCAATTTCTTAAAATTTCTTCATAAAGTATGTATTTCTATACTGAGCCGATAGGCTTTTAAATGTGAACAATATAGTGCTCAGAATTGTATCACGCCGTAAAATAAATTCACGCAGAAATTTTTTCTAAACTCATGGGTTGTTCTGTTGGCATATTCCTTGAACCTCCTATGGGTGCAAGTGCTAGTATATATAGTACTACATCCTTGAAAGCTAATATTTTGCATCTAGCAATGAAAATTCCACTCAACATTAAATTTTTTAACTTAACTATTATTTTATCTTTTTCATGTTGTGGATACATGCCACTTGCTTGTGTGTTATATTTGTTTAAATATGTGTCCTAAGTCATTTTAGATGCATGGGATTTTGGTAGTCTAGCATGACATGATTTATTGCAATTTTTAGTCATGTTATCCTACTTTATAAATTTAAAATTATTACTAAATATAAAAAATTGTCAAGAAAGAAAGAAGCTAGCACTTGCCACAAACCTATTTGAAAAATTATCATTATTTTATAGATTTTATTTTCTCATATCATTTCCAAATGTGTGAGCCATCTTCATTATTGTTTTTTCATATTTATATGCATATTGTTGTTTCTAATTTTCAAAATTGCTTCTAAGTATGGTACAAATGAGGAACATAATGTGTATAGCCAATGAGAGAGTATCTTGATATACAATATGAGAAACATATCGATTGTTGCTTGGTAGCATTTTTGGTGCTAAGATGGAACTCAATCACCAAGTTCAAGTGGGATAGAATGTGATACACTATCTAGTTATGTTTCTTGAGACACAATCAACTCTTCAATCATTGCAACCAATGGGCATTGTGATCCTCAAAAAGTTGTAGCTCAACAAACAAAATCCCCTACAGCTAAAATTTGACAATATCGACAAAAACACAAGGGATGAAATTTTAATCAAAAAATATTTGAGTTAGTTATGGAGTTTTCTTCACACAAGTTATATATGGTCTAGGCATTATGTAGTTGTGTCTCTTTTGTTAACATGATCTCATTTTATACTAGCATGGATTGTTCGAACTTGTATGAAGACCAAATTAATGGAGGCTCATTGACAATCCATAAGATAATAGCAAAGAAAACTTTGGCACCTAGTTGCAAGCAAGCAAAGGTAGTGAGTCATCTCAATTTGGGAAGAGAAGCCAACATGGTATGGCTATTTGAAATTCCCCTCTTAATATTTTTGCATAATTTAGATGTTAATTGGTGTATTGTTGCATATCATTTGATAATGACCATTTTCTAAAGTGATTAATCATTATTTCACTGTTGTAGATTGGGTTTGTTGACTTGGGTAGGCTAAACTTGGCCACAAATTTTCTTTTCTTTTTTTTAATTAGCTTGGTTGTGTGAATTTATTGTAAATACTTGTACATAGGGATTATTTTAGAGGAATGGGTATTTCAAATCCACATCATTTTTCCCTTGAGTTCATACACCAACCAAATAGCCCATATTGTGGTTAGTGTTCTTAGATTTTCACTACAAGTAACACAAAAAATGAGTTAGATCTTCTTTGTCTTTTGGTTTTCCTCCTATAATCTTTCTCATTACAAAGAATTCTAAGGTTTATATGACATTCATCTCTTCAAGATTCAACATTTGCCTTTGGAATTGCAATTTTCATATTATGTAAATCAAATTTTTGCTAATCTTTTTAGAGAGTATATAGGAAACCTTCCTCTTGATGCAATTAGATATGCTAACACTTCTTATATTGATAGGAAGAAGCATCCTTAAAATGCTCAATTGTAGATGTAATTTTGTTTTCTCTTATCCATTAAAATATCAGTTTTTAACTTTTTCAATAAACAATAAGTGGGGAAAATACCATATGACAAATAGCATGGTTCATTGATTGCACTCTAATCTTATTGTGTATCATTCAGGAATATTTTTATTAATTATTGAGCATTTGTAATGGAGATAGAAAAAGATAATTTTGTTGTTAATCCCTCATAGCTCTATGCATATAGATAAATAAAGATAATCATATTGAGTAATCCATTTTTAAAAGGTTTGTTAAATAAGGTCAGGAATCTTTTTAAAAACATGTATATCTTTCTCAAAAGAACTTGCTAACAAAAACCTTAAGAATGTTTTGTGTAATGCTTACTTTGAGGACTTTGACCTTAATCAATATGGCTATGCAAAGTTGCCCTTCTTTGGTCGAGTGTAACTCATTCAACTTAGTTTGAACATTGACAATTATTTTGCTAAGAAATAGTGTAACCAAGCTCTCATATCCAGGCCTAGGTAATTTGGTAATATCATACAAATTTGGTTTTACATTTGTTGTAAGGGCTTCTAGTTATGTCCTTGAAGACATTTACCTGTGATTAGCCAGTAAGTATTTCTATCACAAGTAGTATCAATAAAAACCCATGTTGAAGCATTCATCGTATGAAGATCCCAATCCTTATGTTTCAAAGTGTTTTAAGTAGTCTTCTATTATAATCAAGTATTGGAATACCTTTTTTACCACCAAAAGGCTTAAACCTACTATAGTTATCAAATTGGAAAGGATGGATTCTTATCCATTTTGGAGCAATTTAGAGTGGCAATCTCTCCAATAAGGTTATCTTAGAAAACCAACAACAAATTCATCACTTTTAATGTAAATTGTGCAAATGTATGAATTAGATCACATTTGGTGTCTAGGGAAAAAAATCAACATTTTTTAATTGTGTATCATTTTCATGTTGATTATTTATCAAGGGAAAGTTTGCTTACAATTATTAAAAAAATAGAACATTTTAAAAAAATTTCTTTTAGAATACCATGTTATAATAATTTTAAGGAGCAGAAATTTTACTAGGTAAGTTTTCCATTTACGATTTCATCTTATGCATTATCATTATAAAGACAAAATTTTCATTGTTGCAAGTTCATTATAAGAGATCAAATTGATATTATTATTTTAATTTCAACCTGAATGTTGCAAATAAAAATTAAGGCATGTACATTAATTGTTAGAGCTAAAAATTAGAGCATGAATTTTCATTACAAATGCACTACCTAGACAATTTATCCTACTCATCCAAGTCACTATCCAAGTACTAGGGAAGCTACTCGAGCTTCACATTTCATAGTTTGTGTTGGAATATTAATTGGGGAGTACTTAATTATTTACATCTGTGTAAAATTGGGGGTTTATGCTAAAATGAAGACATGTTTCATATTGACCTATTCATCCACGTCTAAAGAGAAACAAATCATTATAGATCTAACATTTTAGAGTGAAAGGCACTACTAAAAAAATTGGACATGACTATTATTATTTTTAATTTAAAATAAATCATTACAAACCTACATAATGAAAAGGTACTGACAATTTTTTCTATGTATAAGTACATCAGTGAAAAATCAAAGGGAAAAAATTATTGAAATTGATATAACTAAAATTGCATCTCATATGATAGATGAAAAACATGAACTAGCTCAAACCAAAAGCATTGATAAAAACAAAGCAAACTCATTGATTACATGGAATGTGACCATACCAACATATGCAATTGTTAGATTCACAATAAAAACTACAAGATTGACATATAAATATAAAAAGGGGAAAAACAATACAAAAATTATTGTCCATAAACCATCCTCCATTAGAAGATATATAGGCTTTGGTAATAAAGAGATTAAAATCAATAAGCACTTGTACAACTTCTAGAAGAATACCATGTTTGGTAGCACTATCAATTTGTAAATAGTAAGTGGAATCATCACAGACAACCTTGAAAAAAAATAATGGAATAAATTTGTTTCAAAAACCTTTTGAAAGAAAGAAGAGGGCATATACGTCTTCAATTTAAAAAAACTAACCCTCACAAAAACATCACTTGCACAACTATTGCATTTGCATGAGAACTATTATTAATCA
Organism: Cunninghamia lanceolata; assembly: GCA_027924645.1. NCBI lineage: Eukaryota > Viridiplantae > Streptophyta > Pinopsida > Cupressales > Cupressaceae > Cunninghamia > Cunninghamia lanceolata. Next base: position 2,412,611 of record BSBN01000671.1, on the reverse strand, counting down.
CAACCTTGGTAGTAAATTTCAATGTACAAGATTAGTCACCCAAAAAATGTGCACTTCTAGTACAACAAAAAAACACAAAAATTATATTTATTAACAAAAGGACTACTTTTATTGGCTCCCAACATTATACTAAATCAATTAGTGACAAAGCCAAAATCCAATAGTACCCAATGCATGGCTTCTTATTAGAAACTTAAACAACTCTATAAATTCCTACATAGACCAAACCTAATTTGATGAAATAATGAGAGCAAACTAGACCTCAGAGGGTTCATCCTTATAATAAGTTTACTGTAATTGTCATTCATATTATCCAAAGAAGTCCTCTAATCCATTGTGAAACATGTCCTAAGGTGAAATTTTTTACTTGATAATACAGAGAGAACATTTTTGTGAACACAAGTAGCTGAGTTGACCCAAATTATTGTGGGTGTTGTTGAGCAAATCTAGACATTACACTTGTTGGAATAAAAACCGCAATAATTGTTGTTATTGCAGTATCCCCTTACAACTGTACGTCTAACATTTCAAAGTGAAATTCACTAAGAAAAATTCTTGACACCATTTAGATGTGTTATATTGCACCATAAAACCAAATAAATACTATCAATGCTCTATAGAAATTCCATTTGGAAGAGGAGAAAAAATGGAAGTCAACATATTAAAAATATAGTTCCCTTTTTTTATGTTAATTGATTTGCCTATTCCCAAATTTTAAAATATTAAAAGTAAACATTCAACAAATTGAGCATAGCCCAATATCTATCAAAAGAGATATCTAAAATTATCACATTGGCAAACACCTACTACACTTTCGAATGAAAATCAGATATAGAAGTAAAATACGATTGTTTTGCAATAAAGTAAACCTTTAAAGCAGAAAATCAACTTGTCAATACCTACAAAATGCTCGTCATTGTTTAGTCAAAGATGTATTAAAAGATGGCATATTCAATTTAGAATCTTATTTTGTTTTTCTTGTCCTCCAAAACTAGAAACTTTTATCTTTGACACCTGTCCCATCTCAGCACTCTGCATTTGCAGGCATGCCATACATGCAGTTGTAACATGTGGATACAGGCATGCCATACATATTGACTTTCTTGGATTATCATTTTTTTTTTTGGTTCAAACAGCTAACGACTCTCACACACATTTCACTGTAACACTGACTGAATTAATCTCTCCAACCAAATTGAACTTCATTCAGCCTCCTTTGCATCTGCCACGTCTCTTGCCACCCAGGCTACGTGTTTGTTTTCTTTTGTGTTCCTCTTCATCATTATAAAGTGCTGTGAATGATTCAATAGACATTTGTTTCAAATAGGTAGCGCAGAGTATTTGAAATCAGGGAAAATGTCAGGGGAGATAGAAAGATCATGGCAGCTGGTGGCCGAGCTTCGAAACCAACACACAGAAAAGAGAAAAATTCCCACTGCTCCACACATTCAGGTGAGTATTAATGGACACTTTTCTCTTTCTCTTACTGTAAAACATTATTATTCATTCAGGTGCATTGGCGCAGGAAACATCCTCAAAAAGAGCACACTTCAACAACACACAGAATCATGTAAAGGGTGAGGAGGCTTGATTAATTGAACTGCAAAATAAATTACGGTAGGTCTTTCCAAGTTGAGACCAGTTTTATTTGGATTCTTATTTTTTCTTCCTTTCAAAATTGTGTGTAAGGATAAAGAATTGGTGGTAGGTACCAATTTAAAGATAAGGAGATTCTTAAAAGAGCGTTGAAACACTGGGGAGAGGATGAGGGGGTTCTTACAATGCTGGGGAAAAGCATTATGCAAATCTCTGTGTATTATCATCCCAACTTGTGGGACGACAATTTTATACAGGCTCTCCCAAAGCTGCCTTATGAGGCAAGCTACTTTCATTTTATGTCATTTACTTTCGTTTCTTCTTTTTGTAGTTTTTAAGATGATCATATGAAATAGAATGTTGGAATTTTACAATAGCCGCATTTTACATGTCCATGAAATGCCTCTGATATGTGATAACTGGGATAATTAAATTTTGAGTTTCAAGAAAATATATAATAAATTACTCATTAATTCTTAGATAATAGACACCACTAATGGAAAACATCATACAAAATAATTTTGGAATCATGTTACATGTAGGGCCTGTTTTGCCAGGTAATAGTGGAGCTTTTCCAAAGCTGATTTATGTAATAAATTACATTGACAGAATGCTCTGAATTTACTCATCCTATCTATAAGCTGCTCAATCCATGTTCAAAAGCCTGTAAGAGTCTGACATGTTACCATATAAATTCTGAATTTGATATAATTCTCTGTAGCATTTTCGAACATAGCTATATCTCAAACAGGTTCATGGAAGGGATGTAACTCACATACAAAATGACCTATGCAGTGAAGCCCAGATTCTAGGAAAAGAAATGGTAAACACAATATAATTTTTTAAATGTAGAAAACTTGTACTAATCTTTCCAACTATTATCATTTTCACAACTGGTATGTTTAGCACTCAACACGAAACCACAAGTTAACTCGAGTAAACATAAGCACTTATGCAGGCATTACATCAATGAAATCCCAATTGACGCCATAAATAAATTGCATTTGGGCATGTTGGAAAAAGATGACCAAGAACCTCATTAATTTTTCCTTTGAAAACTGAAGCTTTCATAGATTGTAAATGTTAGCCGATAGCTTCACCTTTTTTTAATCCTGTTCCTAGCAAGTGATCAATATTGGTCCCATTTTTTTAAAAAAACATACAAACAGGAAAATGTGACCATGTGCATGCTGAGACATTACTGGATGGAAGCAAACAAGCGAGCTCATCAAATGAAATATGTAGAAGTCATAAGAAAGTCTCATAGTCTCTTCAACTGAGACCCTAGTATTGGCCGATGCAACTGCCCCTTAACAGGGGCAATAGCTGGAGATCTACAATAAAAGGAGAACCAGAATAGAACATGTGGAAGTTCGTTCCAAGCTGTTTATAAATAGAAACTATTAACAATCCTTACAAGCATGAAGTATAAGCAACCTTGAAAATTGTTTAGGGGTCATAAATGATACATGGATTATTCCATTTATTGTTGTCAAAATGTATTCACATGCAAATTCCCACATGTCAAAGCCCATGAAGAATGGGCACTATGGTTAAGGTGGACATTTTCAGTTGCGATTGTCAGACTGCAGGCTAATCAAATCCCCTCACCTTCCATGGACAAATGACTTGAGAAACTACTATCCGAAGCAAATGTAACAAAAAATAACAAGATCTTTTTCATGCCAAAAACAGGGACTCGTATCCAGCAACTCACTAGTCACAAACAATGATTACATTGATCTTTGATTGTTATAATATGATGCTGTCAAGAACCCATTAACAGTGACTTCAAATTCCCTCCAAATGTTCTTAGCTTAAAAACCTTTTTTGTTTCCTTCTTCAGTTGTTGCTTAAGAAAGAATTTAGTATTTGACTTTACAAATCTAGAATTTGTAAGGAGTCAAAGAGTTCAGCAAGAATAACACTTGGAATTCACAATGTCATTATGACCATACCTTTTTCATCATTTACTAGATGCTATACATCAAAAAACAGAGATGAATCTCATATAGCAAGTAGTCCAACCAAATGAAGTTATGACAAGCATAAGTTTGAGAATAATCAGTGCCTTTACCCTAAAAATAAATCCCAAAAAATCAACAGTATCCTAAAAAGTAGACCGGTGCATATTGCACTGAATAACTCTTTGAAAGTAAGCACATCTCAGCTCAAGGCTTCTTATTGAATTCTAAAACTCAAAATAGATAAAGGTACCAAGACAGCAAAGAAATTTCCCAAATTATAATAAGGTGCAAGAAGAATTCCTTATTGCCTGTTAATGTTTGAATGAAGTGCATCTATTCCAGCCCTTGCCATGAATAATTAACTATCTGACATAGTTTTCCACTAACAACTAGACGGGAAAGCATGTAAGATAACCATGAGTCCAATAACACTTATAGGAATCTTTCATATTTATGTAGACATCCTCAAGTTCTGAATTCAGAGAAAGGATTATAGTCTCTGCCAAAGCTGGTATCCTCGGAGTTCTAATATCGTGTTAGGAACAAAACACTACTTGGTATCCTCAGAGTTCTAATATCGTGTTAGGAACAAAACACTACTGAAAAGAGAGACATAAGACTAGGCGATCTAAATTAAGTCTATACCCAAATTAACATCATGCTTATCCTGTTCCAATCTGAATATTACTGTATTACTCGCTGTAAAAAGGAAAAAAGATAAGAGAGAGATAAAATGTTGTCCATGCCTTTATTAGTGGCATATATAATTTTAAGGTGGCATACATAATTTTAAGGGATACATAGGTGGGCCTGCATTTAAAAAAACTGTTTTAAAGAAAATTTATTAGTGTTTTGATTTTTATGAATAAAATATCTTTATTAATATAAAGAAAGGAGAAATGAATTTGAATTTTTGGATAAAAGATCTAAAATCATCTACTTCTCACGCTTCAAATAAAAAAGCATTTAAAAAAAAAAGTCATCGATTTTCCCAACTACAGCTACGTGTGAATAAAGTAACCAACAGGCAAACCATCCGCTAATAATAAAATGGAGGCCATTTCCGGCATACTGAATTGTTTGCGGAAACCACTAGACAGTAAGCGGCTAAAAATGGAGCTAAATCTCCCATAGCCAATTACCAAGGCAGAATAATTTTTAATAAAACAATTACCAGGGAAGAAATCTTTAAAAATAACACTAAATATCGACAAGAAATAATGCTAATACTGTTTTTTCTCTTTTAATGTATAGGACGAAAAAGATAATTATGAAGATTAAACAAGAGACGCATTGCGTCAGGTTCCTGCCGATCAGAAGCTGTTTGGAATAGGAACAGAAAAGTGGATGTAATATGACTACACCCCAATTCATTCTTGCTTTTGGTTTTAGTGAGGAGTGTAGTATTGGCTTGAATTAAAAGAGCGGAAAGCCTTTTGAAAAGAGGAAGAGTTACGACACTAGTGTATTACTTAGACCATGAAGATCCAAGAACACACCTAACATGCAACAGGTCCTTAGGAATCCTTGTTATACGTGTTAACAAATAGAGACACAAGTTACTAGGAAAAAGAAGATGCAAACATGTCAGGAATTTGACAAGACTATTATAAGATGTGAAGAAATTAATGAACATGGCTAAGAACCACCATCAAACATAGCTAATACCTTTTGCATAGTTTGCACCACTATCAAACATTGCTAATACCTTTTGCATGGTTTGCACATGTAGAGCTAATGCTAATCAAACATTGCTAATACCTTCTGCATAGTCTACACATGTAGAGCTAATGTAAAAAAATACTAAGCTATCACAGTAATGTTATTCAATGTTGGGTAGTTTTTGTCCATGAAGATCGGACTTGGGAAAGAAATAAAAGTAAGAAAACCTAAACATAGAACAGAGAATAAACTCCAAGCAAAGCAGAATATAAACATTTACAATTCCAAATGACATTGAATGTTTAGAGGAATTAAGGAGTTTTAACAAGAAATGAAGTGCTGAATTGAAATTAACAACAGTAACACAAGAATTTTTTCCTAAGAAAATGTTGTAAGGGATTAAAAATCCAATTGGTATTGGCGATTGCTCTTCTAATTCTAATTCTAATGCTCCTGTGAAATCTGAGTTATTAAATTATTGAAAAATATTCCATTAAAAACTAATTGTTAGAGCTGCCACATCACAAAGGAAAATAAGAAAATTATACTTTAGTTTAATGAAGGCCAGGGTTTCAATATTTAAAAGCCATAAAGAAAATTAAGTGTCATTTGAATTAAATTATAAAAAATTATTCCATGAAAAACTAATTGTTACACAACCTACATCCCACAAAAGAAAATAATGCAAGGTAAACTACTTTATTTTAGTTTAATGAGAGCTAGGTTATAGGTCTCCACAAAGAAAATTAATATTAAGTTTAATGACCTTTGTTTTAGTTTTTTACTATGGAAATTAATTCTATTAAAAATTTATAATTAAGTATTTTTTATCATTTGGATTAAATTGTTAGAGGTAGGAATTGTCCATGAAGTAAATAAAGTAACCGTTTAAGTTAAACTAACATTATGTAGTAATATGTATATATTTTAGCTAGCCACTCTATGTTATATTATTACTTAGACATATTCCTATTTTAATTTAGATACATAAAATTAAGAATATATGTGTATATATATATATATATATATATATATATATATATATATATATATATATATATATATATATATATATATAAAACTAATAAATTAATTAAATTATTATGAAATTTATTTGTCACCATTGCATAGCTATTTTATTCTTTTGTTTGTATAATTTCATATTAATATGATAATTTAATTTGTATTGAATAAAATAATACAATTCTAAATAATATTAATATTAATAATAATAATAATAACAATAATATTTGAATGAGCTTATTGTTTTTACATATGAATGGAATTATAATTTTTGTACTAACAAATTATTATGTTTGATTTAATTTTAATTATAATTTATTATAAAATTTATTATAATTATTATATTACCATAATATTAGCATACATATATTTAAAAAATATATCTAATGTACGTTGAGAGATATTTTTGGAGGTGCCTATAATATAAATAAAATAAAATAATCCTTAAATAGCTCTAAAGTAAAAATAAAATAACTCTTAACTAAATAAAATAACTTATAAAATAACTTATGAGTGATAAATTTACTTAATTATAATTTTAAATGTTAAAAGTTAATAATATATATATAAAAGTAGTACATGTGTTGTGCATATATATCCTTATTAAAATAATATTATGATTGTCTTTATGTTGTCCTTTTTATATTGATAGTTTTTTTATTAAGTTTAAACATGTAATTTTTGTGATTTAATCATATTTACTACTCCTTTTAACTCAACTCCTCTCCTCTCCTCTCCTACCCTTGGTTTATTTTATTCACTTGCCACCTCCCTTCCTTCTAAGAGGTTCCATCTGCAATCTCTATCCTTGCAATCCTCTTCTTAATGCATCCCTAATTCTAATCATAGATTGAACTCTGATTCTTGTGATTATTATATTCATATTAGGGTTAAACCTAAAGTGATTATAACCATTAGTCTAGATTTTGGGGCAGCCCATAATATACTAGTATATTTATATTTTAAAAAATATACACGAGTTAATTTAAAGAGACTATGCTGCAAGACTTTTCATATTCTTTAAATGTAATAAAGATTTCATTCCATAACTGTCCAAGTTTTTCTATTTTTCTATTTTTCTATCCACAATTTAATTATTTTTTGTTTAATGTGATAAAGATTTCACTCCATAACTACCCAAGTTTTTCTATTTTTCTATCTATTTGGCTTCCACGAATTTATTTATTTACATATTTTATGAATTTTGTTTACATGGAATCTAAATCTTAATTGTTTATAGAAATCTGAATCTTTCAGCCTTTGCTGTAAGTGTAGAACGCCTCTCGGGGTAATTAATAGTAAATGTAACCTTAATTAGATTAAAACTTTATTCTAACCCTAATTTAAAACATGATCCTAATCCTAATCTTAACCGTAATTCTAACCATGGTACACTTCCTATTTCTAATCGTAATTATAATCCTAATTCTATCTGTAACTCTAATACTAATCATAACCCTAATATTATATTTATAATTATTATAATATATTAAATATAATAATACTAATAGTATTATTTAATTATTTAGATAAACCAATATTATGATTTATGGCAATGTTGTGCTATCTAGGCTGAGCATTGAAATGCACCCTACATTTCTTATTAGTTCCTGCCATGGAACTATAGGGAAGGGGCTAATTTTAACACAAAATCTCAATTTTCCTTACCTCAAGTTATTCTGCAACGTTTAGTAAATGGAAGTTGCTAAATTGTTAATTCTTTATAATTTAAATTTGATTTTGTCAGTATCAAATTGGCAGCACAAAGAGAAAATATGAACAGGCTGAATAAGTCTTTTAGTTTTACATGTGTACATTGAGTGACATTCAACACCTAGCGGGCTGAATAAGTCTTTCAGCTTTACATGTGTACATTGAGTGACATTCAACACCCAGCTGCCCAATGCCCACCTCCTGCCCTCACATCTTGAAATGTTTTATAATTGCATGCTATCGTGTATAGAAAAGAAAGCAACACAGTTTTTTTGGGGATAAAAATGGCACTAAACATGGGTTATATCATCTTGGCGATCCTCATAATTGCAATTATTTTGCATGTTTTCATAACTATGCTAATTAAGCAAGCATTAAACCATTCTGGTAGCAAGTAATAAAATTTTTAATAATAAAAAATTTAAATCTATTTTGATAGCCCAAACATTACAGTAGGTTATAATTAAAAAACACTATACAAATTTCTAGGTGTCAGGGATTTTCCACGGAGCATCACCCACTCCACCGTTCCTTTTGCTTCTTTAGTTGCAAAAACGTTGATAAAACTGTCATCCTCTCTTTCCCACGTAGTTGTTCTCTTCTCTGCTCCCAAGGAAAGAAGGGATGCATTTTTGTATGTATTTTTTTTTGTTTCTTTTATGGTCTTTGTTGATATTGTATTGCTCTCTGGTGGCCGCTGTGAAGGGTTTTATTCTCCTGAAATATTATTCACTGTATACAATAATGTTGAAAAGGTTGCTAGATATTTCAAGCCGCTTTGAAGAGTTTTATTCTCCTGAAATATTATTCACTGTATACAATAATGGTGAAAAGGTTGCTGAATAGAGTGCTGTTGACATTGGGTTTTGTCTCTATTGTGCTTTTTCCTAAGTGGGTATGTCTTTGCCTGGCACAAAATGGAGCTAGACTTGCAATTGTGAATGTGGGTGCCGTTGTGGCCTACCATACCACCATTGAAAGAGTGGCTAAGAAGGCAATTGAGTAGGTAGTGGAAGATGTTAATAATGATAAGATAGTGCTAGATGGAACAAAACTTATGCTCACCATGATGGACTCCACATCTGCTGGTATGCTCTGCCTAAATTTGTGGATTTCACACTTGAAGCAATACTAAAATTTGTTTACAAATCTAGATAATACTATATGTGAGATTGCTAGTACTTTGATCAAACTGGGAAAATGGTTTTTTTTGGTTTAATTTGTTTGGCATGACGGAGCATTTTTTTGGAACTTTTTTTTTATGAAGGACTTTTTTATAAGTCTAGTTCATATTTCAAATAGCAGTTAAATTGTTTCAAAATTTATGTATGTTTATGAAACTATGTATGGGATGATGAGGGTTATGACCAATTGGTAGGACCGATCATTTTATTGGGATTTTATTTTCTGTAAATGCTTTTCTTCATAAGGCTATCACTGCAACTCTCTGGTTTCACTAGAAGTTTCTATTCTGCATCTGTAACTATTCTGAATCAAATTAAGGATTCTAACATGCATAACCAGCTGACGGTTTTCCCTTTTGACGCATAGATATTGACTGAGTATCTGATTTCTACTTTTCATGTGAATGGGAATTCATGTGAAAGCATTTTAAATCAAAGCTCTGTAATTTTTCTAGTGGGAGGAGCTACATGCTTTGATTTAAAATGCTTCCCGTACATATTTTGTAAATTCTGACGCTAGGACAAGTCAGTTTTGGTATCCTAGAATTTACGCTTATATCTTCAGACTTCAAGGGTTAATGCTCTGGTATTTGAATTGGAATTAGGCTTATAATTTTTAGGGTTGTTAGTTTCCAATAAAAAAAATGATCGCTTCACCAAATGAAGAATTACAGTTTTGTCTAGATATGATTAAACAATTATATAAAACCAATTACACTATATATGGAATTTCTTTTTAGCACGGTGTTCTACTGTTTGGACCATGGACCGTTTCATTTTGATAGGATGTTGTAGCAATATGATTAATTTTTTTGGTTTGGTTTCTAAGACAATTAGTTTCCATAAAGTGATTACACAAGACACTTTAAAACATCTCAAACAATTTTAGATTAGTTTCCATAAAGTGTTCCAGTATTCTTTAGATCATGAACCACTTGGGCAGATATTGTTTACATTGTGGCAAGAAACACTATTTATCTCAAACAATTTTAGATTTAAAACATTATGTTGTATGAACAGTCCAATATGGATTATGGAAATGTCGTCTCTGATCTTTAAGAAGATTATGCCAAAACCTAGGGTGCTCGAGTGGAAAACTGTATCGTTACAGTTAAGTGCATCTCACATAGATAGGTTCTAAATGGGTAGCTCCCAAAAAGTAGGCTAGATTGGTACTAGATTGAGAAACTCTTTGATTCTCCCTAAAAGCTACCTAAGTTGGCTTTCTTGGCCTTATCACATAACAAGCTCCCTGGCTAAGAGTGAATGAACCCGAGCCCAAAAGTGACTTATCCTGGCCTTGATTACCAAGGAAGGCTAAGAGTGAATGAACCCAGGTACCAAAACTACCTTCGCCCCTTTATACCTTCGCTTCTATTGATGAATAAAAACTACTTATTACATCAGATAACCTTTGATACAGTAATAGCTGCTAATCAAGTTTAGTGTTCTAGGCTGAAAGTTAATAATAGGATAGAAGATTCTGTTTGACCACAATAACTCAAAACTCTTACAATTAAAGGCAAACCCATTTGGAGGTCATATTTCAGTTATAATTTACTGCATCCATACCAAAAAACTAGGTCTATAAGCTAACTGCTAGGTTCAACATGTGCTGGTTGATGAAAACAGAGGAATAGTGTCAAAAATGTCATTCACCAAAATAATAACATTAGGATGTAGTAGTGATAAAGATGAGTTTGACCATCAGAGCCCTGTGGAGGCCCAGTATGATACTGGCAAAGGAGAGGGGAACATGAATGAGCAAAATCTTGCTGGTGCTGAAGAGGTGGAAGCAAACAGTCAGTTTGTCCCTGAAGAGATTCAAGATGATGATGTCAGGGCTACTGTTGAGGATGGCAATGTGAATGAGGGCAGGGACAACAACTCTCTTTTTGCTGAAGTGACTTAGTTAAAGGACAAGATGGTGGCTCCAAGTTGTCTACTCTTTATAAATTCATTACCCGCATGCTGTGCAGGTCTTCCATGATCAACTTAACCCTTTTGTAGGATATTCAACTTTTCTTCCAGGGAGCCGATAATGATAGAACTCAAGAGCTGGACAAAGTTTTTGAAGTTCTTGCTAAACATTGGGAGGACTCTATGTCCTAGTGTGCCTTCTGCTGTCTATTTGTTGGTTTTTTGCTATTGCTTACTTTCTATCGTTTATAAGCTGGTGTTTCCTAGGTTTTGGTTCTAGGCTCTTTTTGTTTCCTAAGCCTGTGCTTTTTCTTATGTAATCTTTGTTAAGGGTTTAGCCCCTTGTTTTTTCTGCCTATTGTAATAAAAAACATTAAGATGCAGTCCTAATAAAAATATTATTAGGATAAAACCCTAGGGAAAATGTCTTTAGCTAATTTTGCAAGTGGGAATCAATCTTATATCTAGCATAGCCTTCATTCTGTCATGGTTAGGAAAATATATGTTGTATCAATCTGAAGTTATACCGAGCATCTCCTAATTAGAAACAACGAATATCCACCAATTCTTTAATCAAACTTATAGTTACTAAATAGGGTGGATATCAGGGTATCCACCGTATTTTACATTCTATCTTATAAAAGCTTGTAAAAACAATAAAAATTTGTGAAACAAAAGATATGAAATTTATTTTTATAAATTGTGGTGTATAAATAATATTGATTTTATCTTAGAAATATATTACATTTATTTTTTAAATAGGTATTTCACCTTTTTCTATACTTGTATTTTTTTAATAGACTATTTTCCCCCCTGTATTTAAGGTCCATTGTGTAAGACACTGTACAAAAGTTATTACCTTGATCAGACCACATTATATGCATAGAAGAAACAAACTGTTATCTATTAGCTACTTCTTTTACCCCGACCATAATTTAAACCTTCTCACAACAATAGCATAGAAATAATATAAGGTTTGAGGTTTCAGAAAAAGGAAAGAGAGCATTGACCATCACACTGTTCCTTTTGCATTAATATATCGCACTGGTATCCCCCTCACTGACATGATTGATATTTCCAGCAGCAGCAACCTTAAATCCATCCTCACCACACTCAGCCTTTGTTCCACCCTCGTCAACTACACCCCAAGATGCATCTTGTTGAATTCAAACTCAAGCATTTTTGGACACCTCCTCCTTAGCTATCTCAAATTGAATTTACTCAACTCAATCCATGCATTACATACCCAAATTAGTAAATCTGTAAAGCTGTGTACATAAAGACCCTAACATCGCTTTTGGTCCTTTCGATCTAGTGCTTCTGAACCACATTTTATTGCTTACCTGAGCTTTTCCATTCACTCAGTTTTTACAATTGATTAACAAAGTCCACTTGAACCAATAAAGGTTCTGTTACAAAGATGCAATCTTTAAGAGTCAAAACAAAATAGAGAATGATTAAGACACCACTACTTGTGGCCTTGTGTAAAGAAAGAACAATGATAAAGATGATATTGTTTTTTCTCTTTCTATGCACTTGAACTTGGAAAATGCCACAGAGTGTGAATACAAAAATAAAACAGAGAAATTGATATATAGTGTTCTGGAATGAACATTTCAACTTATCGACAAAGATTGGTTTACTCCCAATCTTGGTCATGGAGTTCATACCCAATGGGTTCAAAATTTGAGCCATATATGTTCTCAACTTCTCACAAAACACTGAGATAAGTTGTCGTTCTGGCTAAGTCATGACCTATGAAAGTAACTTCATGTTTACCTTTTAATAAGACATCATCAGAGCCATATGAGAGAGAGATGCTAAGAGGTTTTAAGGGGAACTTGTCATGTGATTCGGTGTCCTGATCTCATGAGCCAAAAATCCACCAAAGCCCGTCTGAGAAAATGTTTATTTTAAAATCTGACAAATTTAAACTTAAACCTACCTAAAATCCTTCTAAAATTTGAAATAACAATAGAAAACATGCTTCTCTGTGTCAAGAGATCTCGAAAACTTTCGCAGGTTGTTTAAAGTTGCCATTTTTTGGAAACTCAGCGAGTAACCTCAGAACACCCTACCCCTTCTAATTTACAACTTAACCAGCCGCCGAGAATCTAGTTTAAAATGGGTAACAGATAATTTATGATTTAAACAATTCTGGCGGCTGGAATTGCGGCGAGCAAGCTATAAAAGAGGCCTAAAACAGAGATTTCTTCAAATACTGAGGGATTCTTGCACCGCCAAGATGAACGCTCCAGATTTGTCCTCTAAAAAATGCAAAAAAATGTGACTAGGTTTAGTGCAAAACATGACAAAAACTCGAATCTCGGCAAACAATTTGTTCGTTAGAACTAGATAAGCAGACAAGGAAATAACAAAAAAGAAGGAAATGCTACGCAGGGTTTTCAAGATAGTACTGAAACAGATAAAACTAAAAAACAGTGCTATTAGCTTTAATTTTGTTATTAATTGTATAGTTATTTGCTTTTTTTTTTTCAGCTATTTGTGGCATCAAGATTGGACCTGACAGTTTATTGAGAAATCATTTTAAAAAAATTAGATTCAGGCATACCACTCACTTACATACCTTATTTGCAGGCCACCAAGAGAGATTCAGCAACAACAGAGATTCAACAACAACATCTTGGTTCCATTCTCAGACTCCTTAGCTTCTCAACTTGGTTTCAAACATCTATAACAAAGATTTTCACCACCAAGAGAGATTCAACGACAACAGAGATTCAACAACAACATCTTGGTTCCATTCTCAGACTCCTTAGCTTCTCAACTTGGTTTCAAACATCTATAACAGAGATTTTCACGAGACATGACATATATTAATTTTTTTTCACAGACATGACATATATTAACTAGGCAAAGATTTTTTACAAAAACATTCAATGCCTCCATCGATATTTGCATTGATTCATATCTTTTTTTGTCACATCAAATCTATTTTTGTCACATCATGTACTCTTACATTTACATAATTAATTTTTCATTAATATCAATTGTGGCATTTAAACTATTCATTTCCAACGAAAATAATTGCCCTCCATTAAAAAAAATTTTAAATATAAATTTTTTTTTTCCCACTTACTGTTTGAAGATTTGTTCAATAGAAAACAAGATAAATCAGATTTTGTAAGTTATGAAATAAAAAAATAAATTACAAACTATAGAATCTTTGTTCATTTTTTTTAATTCTGCTTGACGATTGGCTGAATGGGTTGGAACAATTACATCTAGCGGATGCATAAATAATCCTGCCAACGGCAGGAACTAATAATGATTATTAACAGTAAATTTTACAGCTTGTACAACAGTTTGTTAGATAATTTGTACAAAATAAGTATTTATCATGAAACCCTCTTCCAGTCCGCTAGAGAGTAACTAATCTTGCCGTAAATTTCATCAGGCCGAGGCTTAGAAAGCCTATCGGCTAAAAATTTAACAGTTCAAAAACAATATTCCATAAATTTGATTGGAGATCTTTCCAAATCTGTTCTTCTATGATTTTACTTATCATAGATACCAATTCTGTTCTTCTAAGATTTTACTTGTCCACCTTACCAATTTAACCCATTCTATTTAATATAATTTAAAAACCCTTTTTTTTTCGGACTTTATAATTCTTTTAAAGCAGCTTCCGAATTCCGTCCTCTTATAATTGTCCATAAAATTTTTCATTTTTTAAATAAAATGAAATATCTTATTTATACTGAGAATGCACGAGGATACAAAGACTAGCATCAAGAGAGAACAAACATGGTCTGCTGTAATCAGCAGAAAATGGCCCTACCCTAAAGTGATTAGATATATTAGGGGATTTAGATAAATTTCTTAACAATCTTTCTAATTTCATGTTAATTTTTAAGTTTATTTAATAGATCCTTTCAATTCCTATCATATAGTTTTATTTATCCATATTTTTCCATAATTTCCAAATCAATTTATATAGTGAGCTAATTTCAAAATAATTTTTTTTTTAAATTTTACTTACCAATCTTTCCAATTCCGTCCATTCTAGTTGGAGAATTCAAATAAAAGTCTCCACCGAACTTTGTGAAACACACTTGGACCATCTGTCATTTCAACCACAAACAACACGCTGCATGATATAAATAGAAAAACTGTAGCATCCCACTTGTTACCAGGATAAAATCACTTAAATCATTTTCTTTACATTAGTTCATGTTATTTACCTGATGATTTCACCATCACTGAAACTTGCACGAAAAAATACTGCAACAAAATTTGCCCTAAAATACCTAAAAACCCAAACACCCTTATAGACCAAGCAAAGCCAATGTGTATATTAGCCCTGAAATAAGAACAATCTGTGTATTGAAGACCCCAAACAAATTTTCTGAATTAGCTTAGACAGAGAGATCCGTGCGTGTTACCTGTTAATATATTGTTTGGCTTTAGTGGGAGGGTGGCAGGATAACAGGGGTGGAATCCATGCAAAAGAACACTTGGGAGGTTGTTAGGCCATTATCTTACACGTATTAATTTTTATTGGAAATCACCATATTTAGCAGCCCAATGCATACAACATCAGAAATAACTGGGGTCACTTTTTGTTGATGGTTGCAAATTTGGAAAACAAATGAGGCGTCTCCTTGTTATTATTGTTATTATTACACATTATCCGATCACCATAATACCACCCCATTTAAAACTGTCACCTTTCATTTGGTTAAATTTGACGGCCGACCCTGCTTGCTAAGAAATTTTTTATTTTATTTTATTTTTAAATACGTTTCTTCAATTAAAGTTGTCTTTCAAATAGGATATATTTTACTTTAAAAAATCATATATGAGTTTAATTTATATATCAAAATAATTTTATTAAAATTTTGGTAGTGTATTTAAAATTTTCCTTTTGTGCAATTTAATTTAATTGTATTTTATAATTTTTTTTGTTTTTTTGTTTTCTTTCAAACACGGATAAATATATTAATTAAGAGACAATATTACAATTTCAAGATTTTCAAACAACAATGTGGTCACTAAAGCCTATTGAATGAAAATCTAAAGAAGTTTGCCACTATTCCATTATGTTTTTTAGAACAAACCCTTGCTCAATAATGACCATGCCAAAGATAAGAGCATAGTGTAAAAAGTTGTATCAACAAAAGAAATCTCTATAGTTGGAAGACTATATTGCATTAAAGAAAATTTGTCCGAGCATATACCTCATTATGCAGAGAGATCTACAGTGGCATCATAGGATGTGTGTACATTTTTATGGCCCCGTTTTAAATTGACGTCTTCCAACCTGTCACTATAGTGGTGCTTCAAGATTCCATGTAAATAAAAGAAGGGGAGTGCGAATAGAAAACAAAAGATGTAGACACAAAAACCTCGGTGGCATGGAAGAAAGATGTTGGTGTTGCCAAATGCAAAGGAGGACGAAGACATGCATTGGTTGAATTTCAAGCTATTGCCAAAACTAAAGGTGGGAAAGGACGGTGAAGCTAAAGATGTGGATGAGGATGAGGATGAAAATGTATTTTTTCCAAACAAGGAAGGCATTGAAGAACTCCCAACTCCTGTGCCTGCCTTGGCTAAAGCACAATTAATGATGAGAAAAGATGAAACTTGAAACCTAAAACACTAAACCTTAGGATTTTGAGAAATGAACCATTTGTTGTTCTTGCACCAGATTGATAAGCTTGCATCTAGAATTTCATTTTTGGTGTTTCTAATTAAAAAGATTAGGAGGCATTACAAAGAAGAATCGAATATATATTTTTATATGAGAATAGAAAAGAGCCTAATATTATTCTTTCACTAGAATGTTTTTTCATAGTTCCAACCATGGTGAGGGTGGCGACGGAGAAAGGGAGGCAGGTCTATGAAAGAAAGAAGATGATGGTAGCTTGAGAGCAGCCAAGGGTAAACCTGACGACCCCAAATGTAAGGTTGCACACTGCCCACTTGGCTAGAGAGATTATAGTCTCGATAATAGGGTCATGCCCTTTGGTAATGGTTGAACCCTTCCCCATTGTAATTTATTTTATGTATATTTTTTATTTACATAAATTTTCTAACAAATGCAAAAGATGAGTGTAAATCCAGCCTCCATAACCTTGCCAATGTCCTCCCAAGTGTGCCAAAAAATGGGAGTTTTTCTATAGGGTGTGGAAATCCACCAAAGCATAAAGGATAAGAAAATTTTCATCAAATAATGTAGTTGCAATGGCTCTAGTAATCATGTATGAAAAAAAAATAGAAGCATAGATAAGGATTGTAAACTGTTTGACAAAATATCTCAAAGGAATGTTGTTGTGCATTTTCTCTTCAGCACAATGGTTAACATGCTCTTTGGGAGCATGTTTTGGGATCTTGGGACAAAGAGGTTAGATGCTCTTTTCACTAGCACAATAGTCTAGATTTTCCAATATGCACTTGCAACCACCAGATTTGTGTTTTACACCTTTGCTATGATTTATCAGAGTTCTTCCCCAAGACTACATGTTTCAATTTAGTGCTCACCTATCATACTAACAATTTATTTTTTAAACATTCTATAATTTTAGTTTTAGTTAAATGGTTGCATTTAGATGGGTTTCACGTGTTGTGGTTTACCTTAGAAAGGAAATGGATCCATTTGCTTGGGACAATTTTTCCTCAAGTGGATTGCATTGGACTATTTGTTAAAAGGAATCAAAAAACTTATTAAAGAACTGAGCACCACTTCTCCGGGCTCAAAGGATCTAAATTTTCCAACACAGTATGCACAATCCTTCCTGGTTCAATGCATGGCATGCCTTTGGAAGCAATATTGGTTATATTGGTGAAATCCACACTATGTTGTTGTGCATATTCTCTTTAGCACAATGGTTGCCCTGCTCTTTTATAGCATATTTTGGGACCTTGGGACAAACAGGTTAGATGCTCTTTTCACTGGTAGAATAGTCTAGATTTTCTAATATGCAGTTTTAGCCACTAGATTTGTGTTTTACATCATTGTTGTGATTTATCATCTATTTCTTCTACAAGACTACATGTTTCAATTCATCTCTCACCTATCATACTACCAATTTATTTTTTTAACATTCTATCATTTGAGTTTCAGTTATATGGTTGTATTTAGATGGGTTTCATGCATTTTAGTTTACCTTAGAAAGGGAATGGATCCATTTTCTTGGGACTATTTTTCCTCAAATGGATTTTATTGGACTATTTGTTAGATGGAATAAAAAACTTTTAAAGAATTGAGCACCCCTGCTCCAGGATCAAAGGATCTAAATTTTCAAACATAGTATGCACAATGCTTCCCAGTTCAGTGCATGGAATGCCTTTAGAAGCAATATTGGTCATATTGGTGAAATCCACACTATGTTGTTGTTCATTTTCTCTTTAGCACAATGGTTTCCCTGCTCTTTGGGAGCATCTTTTGGGACCTTGGGACAAAGAGGTTAGATGTTATTTTCACTAGCACAATAGTCTAGATTTTCCAATATGCACTTGCAGCCACCATATTTGTGTTTTACACCTTTGCTGTGATTTATTAGAGTTCTTCTCCAAGATTAAATTTTTCAAATCAACTCTCAACTATCATATTGGTAATTTATTTTTAAACATTTTATAATTCATTTTTGTAGAGGTAATCAACAAGATTTATTCATTATTTTGGGAGCAATGTACTGTTCTATGCTTTTTCTTGGAATAAGAAATCCATCCAATGTACAACCTATGGTTAATGTGGAATAGATTGTCTTCTATAGATAAAGAGTTGTTGGAATGAATTTAGCATTCCCTTATATCTTTGGACAACTACTCTAAATTTTGTCACTATCACCTTCTCAAATGATGTTCAACCATGTAACCTCAAATTAATGAGATGATCCTATTGGTATTTATTTATTTATTTATTTATGCAAGTGGCAATTGAGGTCCCTTATATTCTTATGTAGTCTATAGTTTATGCCATCTTGGTCTATTCCATGATAGCATTTGAATGGATAGAAGTCAAGTTTTTTTGGTTCTTCTTTTTCATGTATTTCACTTTTCCATACTTCACCTTCTTTGGAATGGTGATAGTTGCCATGACTCCAAACTTCCATGTTGCGGCAATCATTGCATCTACATCTTATTCTACATGGAAACTCTTTTGTCACTTCATCATTCCTCGACCTGTAAGGCCATGTTAAACTTTTTTTGAGGCAAATTTTCTATATATTACAAGTTAAACTAAACTTTAAAATGTATAGCAACAAGACATGATGATTAGTAACACAATCCAATCTATTTTCTTTGAACCAAAAAATGCCTGTGTGGTGGAGATGTTACAACTAGGTGACACCTAATTCCTGGACAATGGCTAGTGGGTTCTAGCTCAACTAATGCCCACCTCTTTCATTGTCAATGTTGGAGACTACATATAGGTCATTATTTCAATGCATGTATATTTTAAATCTTGGATGTCATTATAGACAACCTTTTAACACTATGTTGTGCTAAGTAAGCTTGAACCACAATCTAGAATTTATCCCATAATTGTGAGTCATGAATGACATATATATTTCAATGTATGTATATTTTATTTTTTGTAGGACATTATAGATAAACTTGTCAATAATGTGAGTATATTTTGTAATCTTGTTATATATTATGTATTCAAATCTGAAGTGCATTATTTGGAAATATGATAATCCTTTTGTTTCTATGATATATGTTCTTTATGCTAGACTAAGTGCATCACAAGACCATAATAAAAAAAAAAATTCAGGACACAAAGGATCCAGGTAGAGTGTTTGAGATTTGAGATAGAATGCAAGCTTTGAATACTCAACTAATTAAAACTATTTCTCATCTTGATGATCTATTCACAACTCGTGGCCTTGTGGCCATTTGCCATGGATATTGGGATCACATGAGAGGGGTTCTCTCATTGTAGTCACATTTTATGGGATGACATATGATGTTGTCAATCTATATTTCACTTTCAGTCATAGTTGTTATTTCATTTGGGACTTATTGGAAGTTTTAGCCTTCTTATTTAGAGTCGCAGTTCATCATAAAGTTCTTATAAATCCTTTGAAGCATGTGACAATATCATAAATAGATTGATTATTCTTTTAGTGATGCATGCATAATACTTACTGCAAAATACCTAATTGGGTGTAGGATGTTGAACCATTAAAGCAAAAAACTAGGTGTTGAAAATGAAGTGGAGCCCAAGAACATTAATAAAGGAAATCTCTATTTATAAAATATTGCAAGATGCAAAGGTAGTGTGTAACCATCATATAATGATGCAAAAGATTAAATGACGCACAAAAGTGCATCCAAAAACAAAGCAACTGACATTCAATTTCAATGCCATCATTTATGATGCCAAGCTCTGCAAAAAACACCAAAAGATACACAATATCACCATTAGAAGGCGTGGTCATCTCCAATAAATAAGGTGTAGCCATTAAGATGATGTAAAAGTATAGAAAAAATGCAATATATGAGTTCCAAAGGTAGTGCAAGATAAATAAATAAATTGAAACCATAATACTTTAATGCTAATAAATAAATAAATTGCATGTTCAAAAAAGTATTATAAGACTATTATAATTCAAATTCATTGATAATGGAAGTAGTAATATCAATATTTATTATGTTGTTATTGGATTCATCTTTATGAGCCTGAAGCAAGACAAAAGTTACCATTTAAAAACATCTAAATTTCCATAATTTGAAATAAAAATTGCTTTCAAAGTAATTGCTCCACAAAAAGATACTAAAAAAGTATGACCATTACAAATACTTAGTAAAATGTAAGTAAGAGAAGCTCATTGGATTTTATTCCTTTTATCAATTTTAAATGATTAATTAAATGTTTTTTATTAATAATAAAATAGATTCTCAACAAAATATTGAAAAATAAATATAGAGAGTTATAGATAGTTAATTATCATTATTTTATTTCTTTTGTATCATAAAATAAAATAAACTAAGGGTTATAATGAGTACATAATCAAGTTTATAGTGAAATAGAATGTAAAGTTAATAATAAAAAAATATAACTATCTATTGTTTTGTAGATCATCATGATAATGAATAATAAAATTATTATTTCAAAAAATATATGTTAAGTATGTACAAGGAAATAAATTACATCTTATATTTATTTAGAATTATTAAAATATTAATAATAAATAGTTAATTTGACTTAAATAAATAGTGGATTGAAATTGGTAAATGTAAATGATAATCTAGACAAATAGAAGGTGTGAGATCTCTTTGTCATAGAGTGTAGTCAATTATGGATGATCACTATTAAAGAGAATATAATATAAATCAAACTATAAATACTAGCATATAATAGATTTAGGGTTAGGGTTATGTGCATAATAAAAACATGTGTTATGCCATAAAATATCCCCTTGGGGCTTTTCCCTCTTAAGGTTTAGCTCCCAGGTCCTTAGAATTCATCATAAACATCTTGCATGTTAATTTTGAATCCTAATAAGAAAACCTAGAGTCTTGTGGCAAATAGGACCTATGGGGTGTTGTTTTGATGAACCTTGACCAAAATTGGGAGGGTGGACTTGGGTGCTAGTGCCCTAGTCTTGCCCTATTTTGGGTCAACCCTAAATTCAAATACCAATTTTATGATTGCTACTTAGGTCCTATGCCGACATCTCAAGTTTGAATTATGAAATTCTTTCTAGGAATGTGTGTAGTTGTATATATAAGCATGTTTAGTATTTCATTTGAAAACTAGAAGATGATTATGAACTTTTGGCTAACTTATGATTTTAGAACATTCAAGATATTCATCGTTGTAGAGTAGAGCATTGTTATTGTGTTTGTGATTACAGATTTAGCTTCATCTTCTCATGTGTTGAAGAGCCTTCATCTATGTAAGATCTACACCTCCAAGGTGATATCTATTTGTGCTTGAATCATTTATCAATTTATTTTTCCTCTATCCCACAAGGATACACACTCTCTACCTAACAACAGTGTTCAGAGGACTTGAATGTCTCTCCGGGGCTTGATTGAGGCAAGCCTCTTAACACCACAACCCCCAATTACTCTCCTTGTGATTGTAGGTTACAAGTTTCACATCTTGATAGAGTGGAGTTGTAGGGAATAGTAAGACAGTGTGCAGACTCCAGATCCCTAAAGAAAAAGACTATTTGGACTAGGGTGCCAATGTGAGTGTCCTCTGAGGTTGAAAACACAAAAGCAATTTGGATAGTGATAATCAACATCTGAAGAGCTTCCAGCATCCTGAAAATAACCCTACCTTGGACTTAGGCACTAGTACTAGTGTCCTTTGTGTCTCATGGGACATAAATGGAAAGTACAGTGAACATCAGTGTCAAAAGGAGATCAAGATTCTACAAAGAAAACATCACCTTGGATAGGGGCGTTAGTGCCAGTGTCCCTGAGTTTTGTGCATCTTGAACTTCAAAAAATGGTCAGTTATCCATCTTTGCCTACTATATTAGTCTACAAGGATTTATCGTAATTCATCAATTTTCTTACTATTTCGCATAATTAGGGTTTCAAGGGTATTTCAGAATTTAATTAAGACATTAGTTGACAATATTTGAGCTTCCACATCATTCTAAGTGACAACCTAACCTATAGGTGAATACTCTTTTAAAAATGTGATTCAACTCAGTTGATATGTCCTTGAATGTTTGTTGAGAAAGGAGGATTTAAGATCCACACATCCATTAGAACTAAAAACTCCATTCAAACCCTCCTTTTTCACACTAAGCATTTTGGTGAACCCGTGTTTATTTAAATTTTGCACCTTGCTAAGTGTTGTACTTTAGATTTGCATTCATTCATCTTATTGCATTTGAAAATTTACAAACCAAATTAATTTTTTTGAAAAATTGGCATCTTAGGCTTGCATTTTGGCATAATTTGAATTAATTGCCATTTAATTTTATTTAATTCCTGTCATTTTCATTAGATCTGATTTAAATTTTAGAAATTGATCTCATTTTAATCACTTGCATTGCATTTTCACACTTAATTTGTCAAAAAATGCTTGAAATTGTGCATTTTTCATAAAAACCTAGTTTTGCATTAGCTAGGGTTTGTAGTTAAAATCTTATTTCAGATTTTACTACCATTTTCAAACACTCATTTAAGATTGATTTCTAATTGTAGTGTTGCATCATAGTGTCCTCTTTGCAAAAATTCATGTCTAGGTTTTGAAAACCTTGCATTTTCACTAGATTTGGCCTTGTTGTCTCTCTGAAATTGCATTATAGGTGTGTTGTGAAGGATACTATTGCATTATTCCATTGATATTGAGCTTATTATTCTCTACTACTCATATAATTCTTCACAACTCCTCTTCTTTTAGTCATTTACATTGAGAAATTGTGAAAAAGTGAAAAATCAAACACTTTGGATCCTAAACATATCTTGGTCCTTGGGTTTGTTCTATTAATTTGTGCATCGAGTGTTTTCATGCTATTGCATGAGTATTATAACCTACTTCCCTAATAGAAATATCCTTGTAAGAAGAAGTAGAAGACTCATGGGATCTGGTGCTCTTGAAGAAAACGATATTCCTACCTCTGAAAATCCATTGAATACCTTCTTTACAAAAGGAGAGACACAAATTTTGCAAGATATCATACCTCCTACAACTACAATGGAAGATCAAATATTTCATGATGTTGAGGACATTATTGAGGTGGCCACACATGTGCCTAATGAGAAAATAAACAAACTTGATAAAGAGCTAGCTGATTTTCAAGCATTTTTGGAAAATGAAAGGATAGCGGAAGAAGCTATACCTATGATTCACAACATATGAGAGTTGATAAAAGAAGGACAAGATGGTATTAATGTAATTCTAGGTTTATCGCATATAGTACAAAATAATGTTATTCTTGTGACTGAATGTGCAAAAGTTATTAACATGTCATCACCAACTCATTACAAGTATCGGCACCTATACCGACTATGGGAATGTCTACATTTACATCAGCAATTTCAACTACTAACACAAATGCTTGTAGTAATGCTACCACTGGTATTGGAGTATCTAATGTCACTAATTCACAAAATTACAAAGCTGTGGGATTCAACTATCAGAACTTGGCACCTAAGGTGACCTCTTTTATGAATACTTACTCTCAACCACCTCTCCATCCCACTTATTATCAACCACCTTTTACATACAAGTACTCATAACCACCTCCCACCTACAATTTCACTCAACCACCTTCCATTTCCACTCACAACCAATTCCCTCAAAATGTCATGCACAAGGCTTCTAATTCTCAAACCGCATCTCCTAATGATGCCCTCTTAAACCAACTCTTGCAAGGCATGACTTCTTTACAACAAAAGGTGAAAAGCTTGACGAATTCTTCAAACCTAATATACCAACTTATCATGCTCATAATCCCCTATTTTATGCAATCTTGAGAACTCCTATGCCTAAGAGGTTTTAAACTCCTCGCTTTGAAAAATATGGTGGAAAAGGTGATCCTAATACTCATGTGGCAACATTCATGGCCATGTGTGTAGTGATTTCTACTTTGAAGAGGACTTGTTAATAAAACTTTTCCCATGATCTCTCAAAGACACTACTTTATAAGGGTTTTGCTCCCTACCTCTGAATTCAATACACTCTTTTTTGCACTTAGTTGATCAATTTTTACAACATTTTCGAGAAAACATTAGACCTCAAGTCTCTTTAATTGATTTAGTTCATTGCAAGCAAGGTCCAAAAGAGAAGTTAACTAAGTTTATTAGTTGGTATCAATCTCTTTATGCACAAATTTAATATTAGATGAAGGACGAGGATGTTCAGAAGGTGTTTATTACAAATGTACAACCTAACATCTGTGATAAGATTCTCTTGATGAAGTATAACTCTTTTCAACATTTATGTACTGCCCTTCATGATTATTATCTTTCATCTAGTTAGTGTGAAAATAAAAAATTCATCAGCTCAAGTTGGTCAATCCATGGGTGGACCTTCACAAAACAACTTTAAAAGGAATAATAATACATTCAGCAAGGTTAATGGATAGAATTCAAACAATTTCTCACAAGTGTCTACTATCACTAATCTGAAGAGGACACCATTTTAGAATAGACAACAACAAAGACAGTTTACTCCAATATCTAAAACTTATCATTCTATCTTGAATCAAGCTGTGAGTAACAACCTCCTAAAGCTTCCTCTGATTAAACCATTGGATCCTAGTAGGATGCAAGGACCTTATTTCCATGCTAATGCTTTTTTTCATTATCATCAGTAATAAGGACATGATACTGAACGATGTATGCATCTTAAACATGAAATACAAGACCTCATTGACTCGAATGTTGTATAAGTATCTGGTGTGAATGATAATGCAAATAAGTCAGTTGCTCCTCTAAGTCATAATTTACAGATTTTTACTAATCCCTTTCCTAAGCATACCGATAATAACATGATGGAACAAAATACACTAGAAATCAGTGATCTTTTTAGTGGCTAATATTCACCAATTAGCTAATAGTTGAAATTGGGAATTCAAAACTTGGCTAATAGTACAAGCTATAAGGTAACCTGAATCGCCACATTTTTACAAAATTTTATTTTAGTCCCACTTAGATCGCTAGAATATTTATTTTATTAAAATTTTTAACTCAAAAATTTGCCACAATATTCGATACCTAATTAGATCAAATTTGCCTAAATTTTATAAGTTTTGGTAGAAAATGAAATTAATTCGCCAATAATATTTTATAATTATTGGTTACTTTAGGGCCATATCAATAATTTTTAATCACCACCATTGATTTTATTTATAATATAACAAATGTGGTTGTATTCCATGGGTTAAAATGTACCCATGGAGCTCCAATGCCCATCAAGCTTGAAATTGTATCTGGGCCATTGATCTCAAATTATAATCCAATGGCTAGGGATAAATTCTGATGGCCAAAATGTACCCATAGATCTCCAATGTCCATGGGGCCCAAAATTGCATTTGGGTCATTGATCTCCATTAAGATCAATGTCCCAAATGCAATTTCAGGCCCCATGGGCATTGGAGGTCCGTAGATACATTTTGGTCTATGGAATAGAACCCAAACCATTAGATTATAAATAAAATCAATGGTGGTGAAAAGTAATTTAGGGCCAATTTAAAATATTCAATGTTTGATTTAAAATATTAAGGAATTATAGACATGAGCACTACACCTTAAACTAGTCAATCACTGCCACCTTTAGGCATTTACTTTTCCATAGGAATCTAATTTTTTTAGGAAGGATTCACAATGGTAATTAATGCATTTTCTGATTTTTTGTCAAAATTCACTAGGATTTTTTACAAATTTCTAGTGATTTAAAAAAATTGCCAATAAAATTAAATATTTTTTTCAAAAAAATGAAAGATTCGCCAATAGAACTTAATATTTGTTTTCAAAAAAATGGAAGATTCGCCAGGATTTTATATTTTTTTCCAGGATGGGTTTCTTAAAGTTATCACTGCTAGAAATAGAAGATGACTATTTGAACTATGATGAGATAATTGCTACAATAGAGGTGGACAAGGAAAATACTGAAGCATTACCTCACCCACAAAGTAATGGTATTTATGTTGAGGTTCCTCCTCTGTTATCCCTTGAAGGATTGAGAGATAACCAAAATGAATTGGAAAGACAAATGGAACAACCGAAGCAAGAAATTCTGACAAAAGAAAAGATTGATATGGTACAAGGTAGTTCTTCTCCTTAAGATAGATGAAATCAAAAAAATAATAGAGATAAAAATTGGAAAAGAGTAAAGCAGTTTCATCAGTACAAACTAATAGTGGTTCCCCTCCTCATAAGCAACAAAAGACCTCACATATACGCGCTGATGAATAAGCACCACATGGACTTTCTGACAACAAAGAAAACTCTAATAAGAACCACTCAATCTTCACACAAAACTTGATGGAGCATCACTCCAAAATGCTCACAAGTTTTAAATTTTAGTACGATTGTACTGGCAGGGAAGTATTTCTAACCCTTTACCTCTATATTGTGTTTCCCCCATGATGTGTTATGTGTTGTTTAGGCCTCCTAGGATGACCCTTGATAGTCTTGTAAGGTCAAGGATACTAGGAGATTGCCTCTGTTGTGACCCTTCTTCTATTTGTATCATCATTCTTCTATATTGCTTCTCCTCTATTTTCATTATCGTGTGTTGTGTCCTAGGGGCATAGCGTTGCGATTGGTGACCTAGAGGCACCTTCCTATGTGATGACCCAAGGATACTTGTTTCTCCTCTTTTGATTTATTGTTTACCTTCCTCTAGTGGTTCTATCTAGCTGGCAAATGATGAAAAACAAATAATACTTATATGAACCATGTGTCCCTTCAGCGAGTAAGCAAAAATGGACCTAGCCCATAAATGATGGTGGGGTTGATATATATTATCCAATGCTTGGCTAGTAGAATCACTCCATGTGATATTTTGATGATTTCTTATCACAATAACAAACCATAATAATATTGCTACTCCATGCACTTTGCTTATCTTGGACCTCACCTTGCTTATAGTCGGCTATGAGATCTCGACGGTATAGCCCCATGATTATTCTTGGGTTCCAAATTTGTAGTATAACCTCGGCCCTTGTTTTGATAATGTGATGTGGTTATTATCTTATGGAAAGATTCCTAACCTCTTTTTCTTGGAGGAAATTGTGTGTTTGTGGGAACATTCGGCAATTGTAAAGTGCATGTCACTTCTAGGGGCATGCACTTTGCGAAAGCTCTTGTTCCCTTGTGTGTTTTCTCCCTACCTTAATGCATTTGATATCTTTACACGATATCAACCACCTTAAGGTGGGGGCATATATAAGGTAAGTTGTTAAATGATTTTGGTACTAGCAAAGCATGCTTGTAAGCCCTCTATGGAGGCAGGATGTTGTATCTCCGCATGAGTACACATATTTATTTTATATTGCAATGAGAAATCCCTCTGCAGAGGTGAGATATTATGCTAGACAAAAAATGTAACTCCATAATCTAGCAAAAATAGAATAGAGTAACTCCTATGGAAGAAACAAACACCTTGCACACTCTCATTCACCCTTATTAACTACCCAAAAAGTAAAGGAAAATAAATTCCTACACTAACATGTCTCACTCTAAATCTTTGTTGATCTTTTTTTGACAATGGTTAAACTAGAATATTTGTATTTAAAAAAATATATCTAAAGTACGCCAAGAGATATCCTTCTAATGTCTTTTGATATGCCATTCTTGTAACGTTTCTTTCTTTGATCTTAGTGGATAGCGATGGCTTCATTGAAACTGCCATCCACCTTCCTTTCCATCCCATTTGCATTTTATTTTATTGTTTTTTTATTTTATTCCTTTCACCTTCTCTTTTTTTATATTTTTATTTTTATAAGAATCTTATAAAATTTCATAGAATTTGAATCTGTTTATGAATCTTTCAGCTCTTGTTCTCCATTCGTGCTGTGAATGTAGGAATGCCTCTTTGCATAATTATGATGGTTGTAAGTTCTTTGAAATGTGCATTCTATTAATTATATTCATGTATCTTGAATTACTTACTAGCTATTTATTTTTAATTTTTGAAGGGACTTTCATTCATTTCTAGTGGTTGGAAGTTTCTAAAAAATTAAAAATACATGAAATCTCTAAAAAATTTAAAATTAAAGACATCAAATTTCTAGAGTTCATGGTATTAAGATGTGATTGCTTCATACTTCATGAAGAGAGCTAGAGAGAAGAATAAAAATGATAAATTGAAGATCCAAGCCAACTAAATAGAGGGAGGAGGGAAAACATAAGAATGTAAGATAATTAAATTAAAAAAAAACAAAAATATATATTTATAAATAAATGGATAAAAGTATGTAAGCAAATTTAGATA
Organism: Cunninghamia lanceolata; assembly: GCA_027924645.1. Taxonomy (NCBI): domain Eukaryota; kingdom Viridiplantae; phylum Streptophyta; class Pinopsida; order Cupressales; family Cupressaceae; genus Cunninghamia; species Cunninghamia lanceolata. The sequence goes on along the minus strand of BSBN01000671.1, from coordinate 2,383,665 downwards.
TCTAATTATATGGAGATGAAAATGGAAGAGAGAGAACTAAAAAGAGAATATATATATATGGGGATGGGGAAGGATGTAATATAAATGACCACAATCATCTGTATTTGTAATGCAGCTTTGAATTAAAAAAAAACATCTTATTAAGAGCACCGGACAAATTGCAGTTATTTAATTGTAGCTCTTTTTATCCTGATATCCGTGCTATTGAGACACGTTTTCCCTCATCACATGCGGATATATGTTCGCCCAATGGAGGACAAAGTATATTTCGCTTTAACTTGGCCCAGACACAATTGTGATGGTGAAATTAGTATAACCCGTATTTCCAGATCCATCTTGCGATGTATAAAAAATGAGATGTAATGTAAAGAAATAAGACAAATCTTAGAAATACTATTAAAAAATAAAAATAAATAGTCTATCGGACATACACATCTATATGTATATATGTCTATATGCAAGGATACATACTTATCTACCTATATAGATATATACCTACATGTATATGTATATAATAAAATAAAAAATATTAAATTACTAAAATATTTAAAAAATATATTTAAAGTAGGTTATCGAGCAGCCTATTTCCACCTATGTATAGTAAATTGATTAAATACCTCTTTATCACATTTCGTAATAATAACATAATAAAATCAACCATATATAAGCCTTCATAGAAAAACCAAAATTAAATTAAATATCATCCAAGAATATATTTTTGTTATATTAAATAACTAATAATTTTAAATAAAAATAAATAACAATAAATTTATTACAACAACCAAATTTTTTTTTTTGTTATATTAAATAACTAACAATTTTAAATAAAAATAAATAACAATAAATTTATTACATCAACCAAAAAAATTTAGACACTCATTTTATTAAATAAAAATAATTTAAAATTATTTTAAAAAACATGTCATAATAATTCATTCTCTAATTAAGGAATTCATAAACAAAAATTTAGGGATATGATTGTATATTGAATTTTATTTAAAAATTATTTAAATGTTATCACTCACTTTAAATTAGTTTAAAAATGCCTAATCCATAAACGAAAATTTAGGGATATGATTGTATATTGATTTTTTTTTAAAAGTCATTTTTAAATATAGATTTAAATGTTATCACTCACTTTAAATTAGTTTTAAAAGGCATGTTATACTTATATGATTGCCTATTTATAAATTTATTCTTTAAATTGTATTGTTTTTTTTTTTTTTCTTTGCAACTTGTTTGAAGAGACAACGCTGGGTAGATCTCAAGAAGGAAGTTCATGCAACTTAGGGGGCATTTTGTGTCTATTGTTATGTTTTTGACGAGGCTGTGTGCAATTGCTAGGTCCCATAGACTGTTGTGGTCACCTGGACATTATTAAAATTCTTCATTCATTCATACCATCTTCTAAGTACTATTTTAAAATATATTTATTTATTTAACTTTTTTTTTTGTGTCTACTGTTCTGTTTTTGACGAGGCTGTGTGCAATTGCTAGGTCCCATAGACTGTTGTGGTCTCTTGGACATTATTAAAATTCTTCATTCATTCATACCATCTTCTAAGTACTATTTTAAAATATATTTATTTATTTAACTTTTTTTTTTTGTGTCTACTGTTATGTTTTTGACGAGGCTGTGTGCAATTGCTAGGTCCCATAGACTGTTGTGGTCTCCTGGACATTATTAAAATTCTTCATTCATTCATACCATCTTCTAAGTACTATTTTAAAATATATTTATTTATTTAACTTTTTTTTTTTTTGCATGTTGCAGATGAACTCTTTTGTAATAATTTAAGGATTTTTCAAGCATACAACCTTATGTATGCAGGATTTCCAGAACTAGAAGGAGCAAAGGATTGTCTCTTATTTATCCTTTTGGAAGCGCTAGGGTTCTTGGATCATTAATTCCCTACAATTGTTTTTAGATTCTAAATAAAACCCTATTCAAAGAGAGAGGATTCAATTCTTATTTACTTTATAATTTTTTTTTGTTATATTTATGCCGTATGCAAACATATTTTTCTTTTTTATTTTAATTTTTGATCTTTTTCAAAAGTATGTAAGGATGCCACAAATTAAAACTTGTAACTCACGACATTAATTTTAAACGCCATAAAAAAGAGCGGGCATTATAACGGCCAAGAAAGGCTACCAACAGTTACAATGTGTGTCATTCCCCAGCATAACTGCCTTCCTTAGTGGACACATTCAGGAATTGGTAATGCTGCAAGGTGAATGAGCGGCACCTCAATTTGGATAAGCGCTCAATGTAAGGTAATTTCCGTCTGTTAGAAAGTGGTTTTAATGCCCAGAAATCACATCAGACTTGTGGACCCCACGACCAAGGTAAAAATCAAACGGTTGTTGTAGGTAAAGAATGCTCAGCAACCTTGGAAAAAAACCAAAGATTATTAAAATTGATAAAATAATACTTTTAGGCGTGCAGGATTGCAGACCCCTAGATTAGATAGGTGTGAATGTAAGATCAAGAAATGTGAAAGGCATGTACGTGTTCTATTTGATATTTCACTAAGACTGGTTAGTTTTTTTGGATGTTGAAAAAGACTACACTAGTATATTTATATTTAAAAAATTAGATATCTTCAATTTTTGGTTTTTATTTTTTTATAACTTATTGGTAGTTACAATGTAATGTCCATTAAATATATTTCTTATTTTTGGCATTTATAAATAATTTGGCTAGAATATTTGCATTTTGGTTTAAAATAGTAAAAGTATCTTTGAGAGTGGTGAAGGTTTAGTGGTATTTATTGTGGGTTTCATTATGATCCTCTATCTTAATAATCTAATAATCTCATGCATATAAATCTATTTTTTTTATGTTTTTAAGATTGAAATCTTATAAAATTATACGGAATCTTGAAAACTTTCAGCTCTTCAACTCCACCCAATTGTTAGTATAGAACACCTCTCGACAATTACGGCCAGAGACGTTCTACAATCACAACATCCCTCTCGACGTAATGAAATCTTTCAACTCTTCAACTCCACCCCTGCTATGATTATCTTTCAACTCTTCAACTCCACCCTTGCTATGATTGTAGAACGCGTCTCATTGTAATTATACTTTTTTATTTTTTTATTTTTCTATTTTTTTTTAATATTTTTGGTGATTTAAAAAGAAATTCATAATAAGAAAATCATAAAAACTATGAACAAAAAAGAAATCGAAAAAAATAAAAAATAAAAACCAAAAAAGAAATTGGAAAAAATAAAAAATTTAAACTTGAAAATAAGAAAATCACAAAAACTATGGAACTAAAAAATTTAAAATTGAAAATAAGAAAATCAAAACTGGAAAAAATAAAAAAATAAAATTAAAAAAGAAATTGGAAAAAAGTAAAAAACCAATGAAATTGAAAACAAGAAAATCCATTCTCTAGAGGAGAGAGATTTCCTTGCCTGGAATCCTAATCCGAAAGGTGTGTATTCAATTGCTCTTGGATATCGGGTGTTGGATAGGCAAAAGTTTGGCATGAAGAACTCTCCTTGGTGGAAGTTTGTGTGGAATAAATTTGGATGGCCAAAATGTAATTACTTCCCTTGGTTGGTTGCTTAGAATCGCTGTCTCACCTAAGATAACCTATAGAAAAGGGGCTTCCAAGGTCCTTCTATCTGTTTCCTTTGCAATGGTGGGGAGGAGTGTCAGGCCCATTTATTCTTTCAATGTGCTTCTGCCTGCGAGATTTGGCATCATTGGTGGGGTGCTTGGAAATAGGCTTGTGTTCATGCTTCTTCTTTGGTTGATTTTTAGAGTAGTTTGGGTAGGCCCCCAGCTAAGGCTTCCTTTTTACAAATGGCTTAGAATATTGGTCCTTCTTTTTATTTTGTGGCAATTGTGGTTGGAAAGAAATTAGAGGATTTTTCAGGGGAGGAAGTTGGAGGTTCAGCAGGTGTGGCAGAGGATTCTTAGTATGCTTTAGGAGACTTTAGCGGCTAAATGTGATCTCTCTACTAAGCTAGATACTGGGGAGTTGTAGGTGGCACATAGTTTGAGACTCGTTGGAGGCTCTAGGTCTTCTTGGCTCAGGAAAAAGAGCCTTTCTAAAAGTAAGGTTCAAAGAGAGGGTAAGTGGTCACCTCCTCCTCCTAGAATCTTTAAGATTAATACTGATGGCTCTTCTAAGGGGAATACTGGCCATGCTGGGATTGGGGGATTAGGAAGGGATACCTCTGGTGCTATCCTCTTTTTCTTTTCTTCTTATAAGGGGCATTAGACTAATAACTTTATGGAGGCTCTTGCTATTCTCCATGCTTTGGAACAAGGATGTGTTGTGGGATGGAATAGGGTTATTTGTGAGTCTGATTCTCAGATTGTGGTTAATCTCATGAATGAGCGGGTGATGGTTGGTATGCATTAGCAGTTGGCGTCGGTGGTTCATTAGATTCTTTGATTGAGTCACTCGATGTAATTTTTTTCTTTTGTCCATGTTCCTAGGGAATGGAATCGGGCGGACTGTTTGGCTAAGTAGGCTTCTGAGCAAGTGGGAGATTGGAATGTTAGAGGTTGGGATCAATTATCCCATGATGAGGTTCATTATTACAAAAATTTGATCTCTATGGATATGGATGGTTAGTTGTGGTCCCTTCTTGGGACTCTGGGGTTGGGAGATTCCCCTGGCTCTGGTTTAGTTAGTTGTGGTGCTGGTGATCCTTTTTAGTTCTCTATTGGCTCTTGGGGTGGTTGCCCTTCTGATTTTGTACTTGCAGTTTCTTAATTAATAAATTTTTACCCCTCTTTTATTAAAAAAAAAAGAAAATCCAAAAAAGAAATTAGACAAAATAAAAAATAAAAACCAAATTTTAATTTTTTATTTTGTTTTTAGATTGGAATCTTATCAAATTAACAGAATCTTGAAATTTTTGAGCTCTTCAACTCCACCCTTGTGTGAATGTAGGAATGTCTCTTGAGGTAAATACTATTATAGAGGGGAAATCTAATGTCTCTAAGATAAAAATGATAATTTACTCTCTTGTCAATAGAAATGATATTGAGTTTTATGGATGGTGAGATGTTTTGTAATTGTTTCCACTTAATATATATAACACTATAGTAACTAATATTTGATCAAGAAAGGTATGAAGGATAAAATTCTTACTCTATACTTTCACTTTTATTTTACATTATTTTACTTCGTGTTTAACTTAATTTGTATTTTAATTTTTAATTTATTATTTAGAAGTGATTTATTTATTATTTTAATTAGAATTAATCTAATCCAATAAGATTTTTGTTTACATGAACCAAGGTTATATATGTGGTCCTACTTTTGAATTGGGTCATGTAATAGTCTAATCTATTGAATTTAAACATTTCCCACTTGTAATGCCAACTTTCCTCTAGCTTGATTTTACATGTTGGCTGATGTGCAAATACTAGGAGTTAAGATATTTTGATCATATATTTATACACAATGCTAAGTCATTAGTTGTCATGAAAAATATTGAAGGATAATATAAAAAAGAATTTGAGTTTCATATTAGAAAGCACCGCATTAACACCACATATACGTTACATTCAACATTGGCATGTCTTCAAATATTATACATTGACAAAGGGGTAGGATTGATATTAAGAAAGTTGATGGTCTTCCCTATGACATAGAGCATGTCTCACTATGTTTTTAGCACAAGTCTTTACTTGACAACATGTACTAAATATTACAAGTGTTGTTAATTACTTTACATAACATAAATACTGCTAGAGTATTTGTTGTGCACTCTATGTATATATTTCTAGACTAGGGTGTAATTGTTTTAATCCAAAATCTTTTTGTTGATTGCCTAATAAGCATGAATGACTTTACAAATTTCTTTATTGTTGGTATAGTGCAATTATGTAAAATAAATGTGAAATTAGTATTAGGGGTCTAACCTATTAAAAAAATTGGGCTGCAACTAGTGGGCTATTACATTGGTATGAGAGCCCAATTTCTAACTTTGGGACCATGGAGCTCACATCTTTTGCATGTGTTGAACTATTTTCTTTTGGTTATGCAATCATGGGTCATGGAAAAAAGAGGAAGAAGAGATTCTCAAGAAAACAACCCTCTCAACCTAAGACCTTGGTGGTTTCTTCTAAACTTGTCACTACACTACCCAAAGTAGAAACAATAATATTTAATTATGAAAGCTTGATAGTAATATTTAAATGTTTAAAATTCTAAAAGGTTAAGGAAGTGGCTGAACCATCTAAGAGTAAAAACCATTGAAGCCAAACCTACTATTTGTAAACAAGCCTAAGACATCAGTGGAAAGAGATTTTCCTTTTGGTTGTGGGTGCAATGCACCAACTCTTTCTAAATAAATGATTCTAACAATTTCGGAGGAATTGCAAATCAACCTATCAAGTAGACTATTACTCTAAATAGTTAAGATAACTTGGCATTTTTAGCAAGGATATAGCAAAGCTATAGAACATGCTGTTATTGGTAGAAAAGATGTTGATTATTTGCAACCATTGTTGTCAGCAAGCATCTAGTCATTTAGTTTAAACCCTAAAACACATCATTCACCAAAAAACAACACACATCAATCCAAATCCCATAAAATCCTATGAAATCTTCTGCTAAACCAAAATACCAATCTAAAAGTAATATTTTAGTTTATATCATCCACAAGCACCATTTCTAGCAAAAATAAAAGCCAAACCCTAAAGATAGAGAAAACCAAAATGGGTCAACAACAACAAAACAAAAACATGGAATAAATGAAAATAAAAAAATAACCATTGACCCAAACCTTATTTTCCCAATAGAAATAGCCATGCAAAACGTTTACCTAGATTGATTCAAGAAATATACATTTTTCCACCATATTTTGGGAAACGCCCAAGGTAGGTAATGGGACACTTGTTTTGGACAAGACTACAACAAAACACATTGTCTCCACCAAGAAAAACACACATTCTCGGCCATAGACACCTGCCATTGAAAAAACCTCAAATGCACACCATGACACATCTCTAAATCCATGCAAAACATTAGAAATTGAACTAGTTTTTTCTACACATGCCTTTTCATTTGACAACCAAAACCCTTAGCTTCTCTTCAAAATAAAATATATGACCCAAAAATAGCTCAAATCACAAAACACCACAAGTTAGGAAAAAGCCTATAAAAAATCCAAACCTTGGCATTTGGTTTAATACTTCACATTTGCACGATATCCCAAGCAAAGAAATACAATTTTAGTTTGGTCAAAACAATAGTCTCTTGCTAAAGTAGGGACTAAGAAAGGACACAGTAGAGCATTCAAAATCACATTTTTTGGATTTCATAAACACGACTGTAAACCCCATAAACTTCATTTCGTCAATGCCATTTTCAATATACTAGCCTTTATAAAAGGTCCTAAACACAAATTAAAAACAAACCCAAGAATGTTTTAAAAACCATAGGTAGGTGGCCAACGTCTGGATGATAAAAAATAACACATAGAAAATTACAAAACTCTTACATAGAAAATACCTAATCCAATTCCAGTCCATCCAACAACTCCATCCATGTTGAATGTGCTGCTACTTCACATATTACTAATCAATACAACTTCACCAAATTTTTGAAAGAAGAGCAAATTCAGGCCCATGCATTGAATAGGCCCTATATAATAGGTGTACAGTATGGGTATAGTTGTTCTACAACAAACAGTCAAGGATCCACACTTGCCCTAAAAAAAAACCCTTCAAACCACAACATGCCACATTTAAGACCATGCAAAATATTAGAAACAAGATTAATTTTTCCCTCAACTAAATTAAATCTTTCTTGCTTGTGCAAATGGAAAAATAGGAAAGAAAATCTCACCAATAAATCCTACATTAAAGACAAAAGCCATCCTACAAACATAAGATAACAATGAAATATACTAGCAGTTGCACTAAATTTGTGCACAATGAAGTACAGCTAATAGGGTGTATCAATCTCTCAGTTTTAACTATAAAACTGAAATGCAGCCTTGGATGAAGCACATTGGAAAATAAATTGTGTATTATAGTATACCATTTTTCAATGTCTACTTAGTGATGTGAATATTTGATGGTGGGGGAACGATTGTAATTTTTTAAGTACTTTAGTTTCAAAAAAGTAATAGGAAAATTCAAAAACAAGAAAAGATTTCTGTTAAATATCTACATGTAATAAAAAAAATTTCTACCATCACGTAGTGATGAAAAAGAAGTTAGATTTAGATATAACCTAAATTTATGATGCTATTAGATAATGTAGAGTTAAAAAAGGAATCAAAACCTTTAGCAAATTTAGGTTGTTTACCATCAACCATTAATGAAAGAGAAGTTAAATTATGTACAAGAGTTTAGGAAAAAATTAGCTTTAGATATGACCCATATTTATGATGCAATTAGATATTATAGAGTTTAATAAAAAAGAACTGAAACCTTTAGAAGATCTGAATATGCCTTTTATTACCATGTTTTCTTGATTGTCTTGTCTGAACTCACAGTTGTAGTAATCAGAGGAAGAAGAAAGTAAAAGTAGAAAAAACCATATAATATTACATTCAAGGATATAAATACAATTACAAGTGTTTATTGCTGCATATGATGCAATTAGATATTACAGAGTTTAATAAAAAGAACTGAAACCTTTAGAAGATCCGAATATGCCTTTTATTACCATGTTTTCTTGATTGCCTTGTCTGAACTCACAGTTGTAGTAATCAGAGGAAGAAGAAAGTAAAAGTAGAAAAAACTATATAATATTACATTCAAGGATATAAATACAATTACAAGTGTTTATTGCTGCATATCTAAAAAAAAATGTTGTACAATATTCAAATCCAAAACCAAATATATTCAACTTTTAGATTGCATTATCTAAAGTCACACCTATAGTAATCAAAAGAAGAAGGAATTAAAAGTAGAAATAACTACAAAATATTACATTTAAGGATATAAATACAATGCGACCTGTATGTGCATTTATGTGATTTAGTACATTAGTGATTAGTGCAACTTTGTAAATACAAGGTTATAAATACAATCATAATTATACGATTATCTTTGGTGAAGGTTGGTGATGTAATACACCATCTATAATTTGATCATGGTGGAACGGATGAAACATTTTTGCATGGGTTATGGAGATTTGAGAATGTCATATTTCCACTTTAGACAAGTATTCTTCACAGAGGGGGTAGAACTCAACCCTTGGTAGATCATAGTAGTTGTGGTTGATGAGGTAGTCTATAAAACTTTGAGCAAGGCGTTGTGAGAATCCTATTTTAATTTGGTTGAATAATGCACACATATCATCCTCTAAGATAGGCCCATAATGTTGTACATGAACAACATGAGGATATCTAGAAAAATATATATTATTTACTTTGCCTATGGAACAAAGCTTTAAAATATTGACTTTTAGTTTTTGTTGTCCAGTTTTGTGCAGATACATGCAGGACAACAATAACAATAAAATATCCATTTACAATATGAATAGAAAATGGTTCATCTTCTAATTGTAGTGTCTACAATATAGAATGTTTGTACCCTTGTAGAAGTGTCAAGTATTATATATAACAATTTTGGCGGCTTCGATCCACTTGTTTGCATACTAGCTTGAAAGCAACAAATGCATGATGTCAAATGGAAGCGTTGGTCCATCATGGGGGTCCATTGTAATGTCCATGATTTAATGTTTATGAATAAAATATTCATAGAAATGATGAGTTAACTTTACTTATTATGAGACAGTTACATTGGCTACACAACAACTATATTGAATAGTGTAAGTGCAAAGCATGAGGCAACTAATTTAATTATTTACAAGATATATAAGCATGTTCCCCCTTGTATGTGAAAATGTAGATTAAATGCAAATACAAGGGGATTCATAGTAATTGGTCCCTGTACTCATCGTAGAGGAAATGTATGGTCTTAGTAGATATGGTAGAGGTTACTACTTGAAGAATTGGAGTGCCTAGATTTTGATGGGAGTATTTGAATTTTGGTGATACAGAGTAAATATCAAATTTTATATGGTGGTTGGAGCGGATATGGTTCTCAAGCCATTCCTATGTCTTGACCAATTGATTCCCTTGCTTTTTATCAGATCTTACTAATTGTAAAAATCACAATCTTAATTGTCATGTAAAATTGTAATTCCTCATGAGAACTAGATAGATTATAAGAATCTTGTACATGTAGTTTGAAAGGTAAAGGTCATGATGCACCCAGTGTTATTATCAACAACCAACCTGACTTTATGGTCATATTTGAAGTCAAATAGCTCAGAATAAGATAGGTGGTGTGTTTTTTACAGGCTCTCATATTAGATTTGACATTTTTTTTTCAATTAATTAGGGGATTTGTAGTTCTAATATCTTGAGTATGACATCCTCTGGAAGGAGACCATGGAAATTTTTAAACCAGATTGTGATCCATACCTCTTTATTTGTGTATATGGTGCTTTTTGTATTCAAGAATGCTTCCTTCTCATCATTTCCATTACATGGAAAAATATGTAAAGTGGATATAAGGTTCTAGAGGATACAAATTTTAAAAATCACTCTCCATAAATGTTAATATTTAATTTGAATGTATCAATATTGTATTAATTTAAAAAAATAGTGTAAGGATTACCTTTACCACTTGTATTGATAGATTTAGAGGGTAGGAAGGTTGTAGGATCTTGGAACATTACTTTCCATGACTACTTCATGCTCTCCATTAATTTGCATAGCATTCAAAATAAGAGGCAATATTATATGAATTGATAAAGCATGAAATGTCAATAAAAGCATAAGCATACACATGTACTTGGATGTGTTTACATGATAGTATCTATAAAGGAGCCTCTTCTTTCTTCCTGATTGTTGTATACCGATTATTGTGCAAAAGAGAATGCAGATTCTATGTGAACATTCTCCATTGACTTGAGTTTGGATATTGTTGTGAATATAAGTGCTTGTCTCTCAACTTCTCCTATGTTTATTGTAGCTCTATCTAATGTCAAGCCTTAAGACTTATGGATTGTTATTTCCCAAGCCATGGATAGTGGAAGTTGTCTATGGTTGCCACGTGTGATTGGTGGGATATGGATATTTATAGTATTCTTTCTATCTCATGTTGGACCAATGTATCTATCAAATTTGATGATAACATACAATGGAAAATTTGGGGGTATGCAATCATCACTGTAAACAATACGTATAATCTTTCCTAATGACCCATTTACAAGACTTGTCATAGTCCATAGATTTGTTGTTAACATTACCCAAGTTGACGTGTGCAAAGAAGCACTTCTTCTTCTAGTTTCTCATCATCAACATAATTGTTTATGTTTTGTCAAGTTGTTTGCACAACACTAATGCTATAGGAACATTCAAAAGTTTTAGCATCCTCCTATTATGTAGCAAAGCTAGATTGTTAGTTGCGAACAAATACATGGATCTATTGAACTCCTCTATTTCTTTCATAGTCAACATTGCATTTGTGTGTTTCATTGGTATTTCCCAATCATGTAGAAATGGTTGGGTGTTTCTTATAAATTACAAGATGTCACAGATTTGTCTCTAAGATTGACTTTCACCTTATTGTCCAAAAATAGTCTCTAATGTGACGATAGTGTTAAAAGTGTTCCATAGCATTAGTGCAGTTGAATGTGATGCATATATAGGCTTCTCCATAATTGGGGCAGTTGGCTAAGGTCAACCACAAGGATAACTGATAGACCACCAAAAGGCTGATGTAGCTAATGGGGAAATACCTCACACAAGCGACTATCTATTTTCAATAACAACTTTGGCCCTATGAAGCTCATTTCATCTATTAGGACATATTTGACATCATTCAAGTCTTTTTGGAAAAATGTCAATGATTTCCCTTGTAAAGGTCACATTTTTTTTGATAGAGATACTTAAGCATGTGTGGATTATAGTGTCTTGGATGTTGTAGGTAGACACTCCAATAGGTGTGAGTGCAAACAAGGGTTATTTGTTTATGTTGGAACCATTCAGTGTGTTTCTAATGTAGCTTATTAAATATGATTTGCCAGTGCCCACTATTCCTTGAATGATAATGTGTAAAGGCTCTTTTTGGTATGGTTGCATGTGATGCAGAGTAATGATGTCTAATGCTAATTATTGTCTAGGCAATAGTTCGTAAGGTGTTGTATTTGAAGGTGTAGAAGAGTAAACGTGTTTCTTGTTTGACAGTTTACCCCTGGATGTGAATTGAGTGGCATTTTCATGCAAATGTGGTAGTACATCACTTTTATTCCATATCTAGTTGATGTCAAAGTCTTGTCTTCCAAGAATCTCTAATTCATCTATGGTGAAGCTAGTGGGGATACCAATTTGTAATAGTAATTCCCACTCATATAGGTTATGGCCATCTTCTATATGTATCTCATCATCTTCATCTTTGTCTTCTTCATCCAACTCATGTTTTTATGTTGCTTGGCCAACATGCCAAGGGGAGTAATTGTTTGCTTTCATGCATTTCCAAGTTGTGACTATTTCTTGTTTAGTGAGACCTATGTATGTCGATATGCATGGCAAAAATGATTGTATAGTAGTAGCTCACTCCAACTTTCAAAATATTCATTGTCTTCTATTCAAACACTATAAAATGAAGGTGACATGCTAACAATTGCCTTATAGTTTCTCCTTCACCATTTATTTCCTTTGTGACATGCACAAAATGAGTATAATTGTTCAGATTGTATTAGGGAGGTTGTTTCCAAATTAGAAGGTCACTACATGTAGGATCTTATATAAGTAGTTGCTAATTCAGATTCATCAGTTGTTCTTGTTATATGTTGTAGTACTTTTCAACCTACATTGAGAGAGACAACGGTTCGACTACATGAGACAAGAGAAAATTTTTGTAGCATATGGCAGGTCTCATGTGCATCGATGTCATTATCTGCAACTATTTATGTCATGAATTTTTAATATCCAAGAAAAGACATTTCTTTAGAGTTGACTACTTGCACTATCCTTTTCAACATTTCTAAAAAGCTTTCAGATGTTTTCTCAGCTATCGATGCATACTTGGCTATGTACTTGAGAATAAGTTCTTTTGAAGTCATAGGTTGGTAGTCAACATTAGCACACTATATTCCTAACATTTTAGGGCTATGGATATTTAGTCTAGCATCATTTCTTGTTGGCTCATTAGATTTGTGACCTTTGTTGTCAAAATGCAAGGTTGAGCTCATTTGTACTTTCCATGGAGCTTTGTAATGACACTCAGTGTTTTGACCCCTTTTCCTTAAACATGTTTGTTATTTACATTTTGTGTGTCTTTGAACAGTATTTTTCAACTCTTTATAATCTACAAAGGCATTTGTAGAAAATATCTTGGAAGTATCCAACAAACATGGGTCATTTGAGGGAGACCATTGAGACATGTTAGTTCTTTGAGATTGAGTGTGAGAGTTCCAAGTAGAGACATACTTGTCGAAGAAATGTCTAGCTCTTTTGATATCATTTTGATTGTTCCAATCAATTGTGTCCATGTACATGAGTAGAACCTTAAGGAGAATTAATTCCCTCTTCTCAAAATATTGAGAACTATTGGTGTAGGTATAGAGAAGTTGTGTTTGGGTTTTGAATCACATTTTTTGTAAACCATCTTCTCTCATACTGCAAATGTGTGAGCTTATTACATGGAAATAGTATATGAAGGTCAAGTCATTTATGTTGAATTAGACTAGACAACTGAGAGGGGGGGTGAATCAATTGTCCCAAAACTTTGTCACTTGCAACTATTTCTTTACCACACAAAACTGATTAATGATATAAACATTTAAGCATGAATTGTCAAAACATGAGTAGAAACGAATGAACACATAACACCAATATTTTTAACATGGAAACCCAGTTAAGGGAAAACCATGGTGGGGATTAAACCACAAAGATTAGTACCCTCTTAAAAGTACTTAGGAAAAAATAGAAGGCACATGCCTTTGGGTGCAATGCCCAGAGCTCACTACCTACATGAGGCTCACTACCTACAAAAAAAGTTTATCACAGAGATAATGAACTGAGAAATAGCATCTATTTCATGCCTAGTTTATTCCCTTTAAGAGCTCCCAATTTTTGCTCTATTCTTTAACCACTTGTCTGCTAAATCTTCATCCTTACTACTCTTGATCTTCTGCACTTCTTCTTGTCTTCTTTTATTCTGTACTTCTCTTAGGATTTTATCATTTTCACACACACTTTTCCACAACTTATCAACAAATATTTATATCCTTCATCAACCTTGGAATGAACATCAAGGCCGGCTAGACTTAATGCGGATCACTATACTATCAGCCAAACATAGTTGACACTTGAATCTTCGTCCAACAACATGCCACGTGCTCCAGAGAATTGCTCTTTAACCATCCACAACACACTTGAATCATCTAGTTGGCCAAGGAATGGGAAGAATAGAAACACTAATAAGAAAATCTTCACCAACGAGATCAATCTTCAATGCAGACCTCCAACATAGTAGTTACCCAATCCAGAGACTTCCACAAGCGCCCTAAAATTAACAAGAACATTCTCACTCCTCCAAATCATTAGAATCAATTGCATTTTCATCCGAAACCTCAAGAACATTGTCTTCCATGACTATCACACTAGAAAGATTGCTTGTAGACCTCCAAACCATGAACCACTTGAGTTGATGATACACACTGACTTCCCAAATATGCCTCTAAATCCACAGATCATAATATTTTAATGCAGAGGAATCTAGACCAATTTATTGTCACTCTGTCTCTTCTGATCATAGCAAAACCCAGTTGTACTCAGATGGCCATACCTTCTTCAAATCTTCATGCAGATCTCTAAAATCTTGACTAGAGCTACTTCAGACAATCCTCTACATAGCCATGTGGTTTGCATACATTGATCTTCATTAATTTTCTTAATATCCTCAACATTCCAGTCTTCTAAATAGGCAGTAAAATAAGATACAGTTGACATCAATGCAACAAGAATATGTTGACATCAATGACAACACCGCTAAAGCACATATTTGCAACAATCTCCCCCCTTGTCATTGATGGCAACATATGATGTGAAAAATTAATTTAACCATCAAGATAATAACTTCTCCCCCTTTCTCTTATCACTTCTGCAACCACTTCTTTCATTGCTCACCCTTTCATCAGCAACTAGTTTTCCACATGACTTCTCTCCCCCTTTGACATCAATGGAAAAGGGCACATATTTGTAATGTTTTCTCCCCCTTTGTGTCAGACTAATCTTCAATAATTGGAAAACTGACTACTCTCCCTAAGTAGTATCTTCCTAACATCAATCTGGATCACAAGATGTGACTATGAGTCCCACCGGACTGATGCATCATAGTGCATCTTAGTTCTGATCAGGAGGGGTAATAACCCATATTTTCTCTCTGAAATATTCAAAAGTATCCTTAGGCAGAGGCTTGGTAAATATATCTGCAATCTGATCTTTTCAAGAAACAAACTCTAATCTAACTTCATCATCATTTACCTTCTCTCTCAAGAAATGAAACTTGATGGATATATGTTTTGTCTTTGAATGCAACACTAGATTCTTGGAGATGTTAATTGCACTTGAATTATCATAGAAGTTTGTAACAGGTTCCTCAAACACAACTCTAATATCCTTCAGCATTTGCTTCATCCACAAAATTTGAGTGCAATTACTTGATGCTGCTATGTACTCTGCTTCTGCAGTAGACAGATATATTGCTTCTTATTTTTTTCTTAATCAAGAAACCAATCTTCTTCCCAAGAATAATGCACCACCACTAGTACTTTTCCTGCCATTCACATCTCCTACCCAATCAACATTAGTATATGCATGAAGAGTGAAGTTAATGTCTTTTGGATACCACAAGCCATAGTCAAGTGTTCCTTTGAGATATCTAAAAATTCTCTTAACTTCTACCACATGGGATTCTTTAGGATCAACTTGAAATCTAGCAACAAGTCCAACTTCTTTCATGATATCAAGTCTGGTCTGAGTTAGATAGAGCAGTTCTCCAATCATTGATCTATATCTTTTCTGATTTGCCTTAGGGGAGTCATCATCTTTACTCAACTTGCACCCGGTTACCATAGGTGTTCCCACTGGCTTTGAATAATCCATTCCAAACTTTTTCAACAATTCTCTCACATACTTAGATTGAGATATGAAGATACCTTTATTTGACTAAGTGATTTGTAAACCTAAAAAGAAGTTCATTTCACCAAACATTGATATCTCAAATTCACTTTGCATCTGATCAGCAAATGCTTTGCACATGCTCTCATTTCCACCAAAAATGACATCATCAACAAATACCTCAACAATCAGAATGTGTTCATGATCAATCTTGAAGTAAAGATTACTATTAATGGTACCTTTGCTAAAACCTAATTTTAGAAGATACTTATCTAACCTTACATACCATGCTCTTGGGGCTTGCTTGAGTCCATATAGTGCTTTCCTCAATCTGTAGACCATATCTTTTTGATCAGACAATTGAAATCCTTCCGGTTGCTCAATGTAGACTTCTTCATCCAATTCTCCATTTAGAAATGCTAACTTCACATCCATCTGATATACCTTGAAATCTTTATAAGCAACAAATGCAAGAAATAATCTAACTACTTCTATTATTGCCATCAGAGCAAAAGTTTCTTCAAAATCAATTCTTTCCACTTGAGAGTATCCTTTGCATACCAACCTTTCTTTGTTTCTTATAACTTCACTATCTTCATTTAGTTTATTCCGGAAGACCCATTTAGTTCTAATCACATTTTTGTCTTTAGGTCTAGGAACAAGATCCCAAGTGTGATTCTTTTCAATTTCCATTACTTCTTTTTCCATTGCTTTTACCCAATTTTCATCATTGCAAGCCTCACTTACTGATTTTGGTTCAATCTTTGAAATCAAACAAATCTCCTCCTGATCTTCAACAATTCTTCTCCTCATTTGAACTCCTTGATTTCTATCTTCTATGATCTGATTTTCAGGATGATTCTATCTTATATACCTGGGAGTTTTAGGAATTGCTTGAGGTTCTTTTTCTTGAGATTGTTCCTCAATATCTGCACTAACCTCCTGAGTTATTGAACTTACCAGATCAATCTGAATCTGAGTCTAGGTTTGAACTTGTCTTCCTTGAGTTTGACTTTCATCTTGATCATCTAAATCATTATTACAAGACTTGGAAGGTCTCTCGTTGCTTTCATCAACTCTAACATTAGTACTTTCAACAATCTTTTTCAATCTCTTGTTAAAACACCGGTATGCCTTGCTTTGAGCAGAACACCCTAGAAATATTCCTTCATCACTTCTTGCATCAAACTTTCCTAGATCCTCATCTCTTTTGATATAGCATTTACTACCAAAAACTCTGAAATACTTCATAGTGAGAGGATGACCAAACCACAGTTCATAGGGAGTCTTACCAGAATTACTTTTGATATGCACCTGATTAAGAGTGTAGATAGCAATACTCACAGCTTCTCTCCAATAGACTTGAGGAACATTTGCTTCCATCATCATGGTCCTAGCTACTTCTTGAATGGTCCAGTTCTTTCTCTCCACAACTCCATTCTACTGAGGAGTCCTAGGAGCAGATAACTGTCTTTTTATCCCTTGATTTTCACAGAATGAATCAAACTCATTGGAGGTAAACTCTCCACCTCTGTTAGATCTTAGACACTTTATCTTCACACCAATCTCATTTTCATCCATAACCTTGAATACTTTGAATTTTTCAAGAGCTTCTGATTTTTCTTTCAAGAAGGTTACCCACATCATTCGAGAGTAATCATCAATTAGTAACATAAAATATATGTCTCCTTGCACACTCCTAATTCTAGCAAGACCACAAAGATTAGTATGCACAAGTTCCAACAATCCAATTGATAACTATTCTTTACTTTTGAATGAGATTATGTTCTGTTTACCCAATTGACATTCTCTACACATGCTATCAATAGGTTTCACAATTCTTGGAAGGTCTCTTACAGCCTGAGTGGAACTTATATTGACAATATTATCAAAATTCACATAACACATTCTCCTATGCCAGAGCCAACTCTAATCAACTTGAGCAATCAAGCAACTTCTACCAGAGCTACTTAAATGAAAGATGTTACCTCTAGTTTGAGTACCAGATGCAATTTCAATTCTAAATCTTTCCAAGATTTCGCATTTTCCATCCTTGAATCAGAGATCATAACCCTTGTCAATCAACAATCTAACACTAAGAAGATTATGCTTCAATCCTTCCACATACAGAACATCATTAGTGTTATTCTTACCATCAAAAGAGATGGATCCTTTGCCACAAATTATATCAACTGAGTTGTCTCCAAACTTCACAAGTCCACGTTCATATTTTTCAAAACTCACAAACTTACTTTTATCACCAGTCATATGATGAGAACATCCATTGTCAATCACCCATTCATCCTTTTCTACAACCTAAGAAGCTAAAGCACTTTATACATTTGGACAGCTAGTAGGTTTAGTAGGCACTGAATCTTCCTCTTTGATAGCAATGAACACCTAATCATTATCAGTGGAACCTCCATGATCAGATTCATCATCTGCGACTCCTTCTTCACCAACTTCTTAGACATAGTAACATTTCTTTTGTCCTCTAGATCTGTTAGGATTTGGCTTTGAAACCCTCTCCAGACATCTCAAGGAAAAATGACCAATCTTATTACAAGCAAAACATTTGAATGTTAACATTCCTTCATACTTACCAGATCCTCTTGGCAATCTCTTGGCAAGAAGGGCTTCAAGATCATTAAGCTCAGTTTCACCATTTTCAACATCCTTCCTTGTCTTCTCAAATTTGATTGTTCTTCTTGAAGAGCTCTCACCCAGATCATATCTTTGCTTCCCATGAACACTAGCTTTGAATGCAGATTCAGACTTAGGAAGAGAATCATCAAACTCACATAATTTAAAAGCTAAAATTTTGCCAACCAGCTGATCTCTTGTAGCTTTTGAGAGAGTCTTGATCTCCTCTATAGCAGCAACCTTATGTTTGTATGAATCAAGTAAAGATCTGTGTAGTTTTACCACAATCTCTGATTCTTCCAAAGTTCCACCAGCACACTTGATACCACACACAAGTTCATTTATCTTTTACATGTAGATTGTGATGTTTTCATCTTCACTCATCCTTAGATTTTCAAATTTTCCTCTTAGACTTTGTAGCTTGGCACATTTTACATATTCATCAACTTCATAAAGATTTTCCAACTTCTTCCATATTTCATGAGTAGTTTTTAGTCCAAAGACATTTGTCATTTCTGAATCAATCAGGGCACTCAACAAGGCTTCTTTAGCTTGAAGGTTATTTTCAACATCTTTGAGTTGATCTAGAGTTGAAGGACCTTTCTCCAGAGGTTTATACTCATCCTTAGTTATCACCCAATAAGCATCACCCATGCATTATAAATGGCACTCCATGGACTATCCTTCTTAGAAGCCGACATCCTGGATCTCCTCAGGCGATTAAGCTTCTTTTAGAGGAACCAACTCTAGTACCACTTTTTGAATTAGGCTGGATAGATGAGAGGGGGGGTGAATTAGTTGTCCCAAAACTTTGTCACTTGCAACTATTTCTTTACCACACAAAACTAATTAATGATATAAATATTTAAGCATGAATCATCAACACATGAGAAGAAACAAATGAACACATAACACCAAGATATTTAACATGGAAACATGATTAAGGGAAAACCACGGTGGGGGTTAACCCACAAAGATTAGTACCTTGTTAAAATTACTAAGGAAAAAATAGAAGGTACATGCCTTTGGGCGCACTGCCCAGAGCTCACTACTCAAAAGAGGTTCACTGAAAGGAAGCTAGGTGTGTGGAAATCACTTCCTACACTAATCTAATGAGGAGAGGGCTATGCAAATTCAAATTTATCCTAACTATTATAGCAATGTTAAACCATTAACATGAGACATTGCAGAAAACCACAAGAACCATAAAGTAGACAGAAGAAGAGAGAAAGATTTACGGTGGGGAAAACCCTTATCGGGTGAAAAACCCCACACTTAGAAACCTGCACAATGTATTAACAAATCTTAAAGTTGTTTACAATACACTTGCAATGCAAGCTTCAATGGTCTTTAACACTCATTTCTAGAGTCAATCCAGTAGCATAATAGTACTTGTAAACCTATGATACAAACTCCATCTCCAAGCACCTGTTTAAATAGGAAATACAAGGCAATATTGGACCTTTCTTGGAATGGGTGTCCAACATGGTTTCATGGACAAAAACCCACGCATGAGGACACTTGGTCAACATTGTAGAATGTGTCTGACACTTGTCCACAGCTCCCATTCCAAAGAGGTCACCTATTTCTAAAATGGGCTATGACAGATGCTCTTACGGCACTTATGACCGTCATAGAATCTGTCATAGAGGTTACAACTTACAGCTGTATGAAAATCTGTCATACACATGCTATAAATAGCATATTCTCTTACAACATATCATATTCCACCTTGGGGCACCCAAATATGCCTTATTCAAATATGCTTCACGACACATGTCATCACCTATCTTATAACCTTCTATTTTTGACTCTTACATGTCATAGATTCGTCATAGGGATCCATCATAACTGTTTCAGTCAAACATTCCCTTACACAACATGGAAGATGCTGACACATGGAAAAATGCTCCTACCACAAGGTGGGATGCCTATCTCCCCATGTGAGGACAAAATTACAAGTTGTCATATTCCATGTAGGATTGACACATCACCGTGCCACATCCCACAAAATGACACTATGGAATTTACAAATATTTACAACATAGGCAATTAAATAATAAATGCAAACTTTACAAATGTAAGGAATTACCAAGGTTGAGACACCTTAATTCCCAACATTCTCCCACTTGTCGAACACCTTGTAAGAGCCAATAGAAAAACATGATTTAACTGCTATAGGCCAAAAGGCCGATAGACTCCAAACACCATCTAAACTTCTCTGTGCTCACTGGTTTAGTTAATGCATCAGTAACATTCCTTAAAGTATCTACCTTCTCCAAATTTACCTTTCCATCCTCAACCATGTCTCGCATGAAGTGAAACTGAACATCAATGTGCTTTGTTCTAGCATGGAAAGTTGGATTCTTCGCAAGGCAAATTGCACTCTGACTATCGTAACTGATCGTTATCTGACCTGCATCAACACCAATATCTGAACACAATCTCTTAAGCCAAATGGATTCCTTACAAGCATGAGTTGCTGCCATATACTCAGCTTCTATCATGGACAAAGCAACAATAGGTTATCGCTTACTCATCCAACTAATAGCACCACCAAATAGTGTAAACACATAAGCACTGGTGGATCTCCTACTGTCAATGTCACCTGCCCAATTTGAATCCACAAATCCATGAATATCAACAGAATGTAGAGGTCCTAAAACATTACCATGATAGCAAATGGAATACTCTGAAGTACCCCTCAAATATCTGAACACTCTCTTAACTGCATCCCAATGAACCCGTCCAGGATTAGCCATAAATTGACTAAGGACTCCCACTGCTTGGGCAATGTTTGGTCTTGTGCAGACCATAGCATACATCAATCTGCCAACAACACTAGCATAAGCTACTCTACTCATGACCTCCACCTCACTAGGAGATTTTGGACAATCCTCAACAGACAACTTTGTCCCCAAAGAAAAGGGAACACACAATGGTCTACAATCTATCATGTTGAATCTATCCAACACGGTCTTAACATACTTACTCTAGCTTAACCAAAGTTTTTTGTTGGTTCCATCTCTTCTGATTTCCATTCCTAGAATGTACTTGGCTGCCCCTAAATCTTTCATTTCAAACTGAGCTGACAACTGAGATTGAAAATTAGAAATCATATTCTTACCCTTCCTAATGAGAAACATATCATCAACATATAGTGCAACAATGAGAATATGATCACCATCAAATTTATAATACACACAGTGATCCGATTTCGATCTCACAAATCTAATTGACAACACAAAGGCATCAAACTTCAAGTACCATCTCCTAGGTGATTGCTTCAAACCATACAAAGACATTTTAAGTTTACAAACCAAATTTTCTTTACCTTTCACCATGTAATTCTCTGGCTGTGACATGTAGATTTCTTCCTCCAAGTCACTGTGAAGGAAAGTTGTCTTCACATCCATCTGTTCTACCTCCAAGTCATAAGCTACTGCGACAGACAATAAGAATAGAATGGATGTCATCTTTGCAACGGGAGAGAAGATCTCACCATAATCTATACCCTCCACTTGTGAATACCCCTTCGCAACCAATCTGACCTTATACTTCTCAACACTACCATCTGTACCAATTTTCTTCTTGAACACCCATTTGCATCCAATGGGTTTTCATCCAGGAGGCAAAGGAACCAAGTCCCAAGTCTAATTCTTTTCCAAAGATGCTATTTCTTCCTCCATGGCCTCCTTCCAGGAACTTGCATCTTTCATATCCAAAGCCTCAGACATAGTTTTAGGTTCATCACTATTAGTGATTAAAGCATAAGCACAACTAGAATCAAGTAATGTAAAACCAAACCTTTTAGGTTGCTTTCTTATTTGTGTAGACCTCCTCAAAAGCTGAGGTTGAGGTTCAACTTCTTCATCTGAGCTTTTAGAGCTACCAGAGCTCTCCTCATCATCAGGTCCAACATTGTCTTTCTGTTTAGTCTTCTCAGGGGTAGGAGGAAACTGAACAACATCCTCTTTCTTTACTATTTCTTCTAGCTGCAAAATAGTGGAAGAAGGTGTAAGCTCTCTAAAGATGACACTTTTGCTATACAACACTTTTTCAACCATGGGGTCCCAAAGCTTGTATCCTTTCACACCAACACCATAGCCAATGAAGATACACTTAACAACTTTGTTCTCCAACTTTGACCACTTCTCCCTAGGCACATGTGCATATGCCTCACAACCAAAAACATGAAGATTCCTTATTGAAGGCTTTCTACCAGACCATACCTCCATGGGTGTCTTTCCAACAAGAGTTGATGTAGATCTATTTACTAGATAGCAAGCAGTGGCAATAACTTCAGCCCAAAACTTTTGTTCTAGACCAACTCCACTAAGCATACTCCTAGCCTTCTCCATCAGTGTCCTGTTCATCACCTTTGCAACTCCATTTTGCTGCGACATGTATGGAGTTGTCTTATGCCTTTCAATCCCAAGTTCCTTGCAATACTTATCAAATTTTGTAGAACAAAACTCACCACCATTGTTAGTTCTCAAACATTTAACCTTTTTAGTAGTCTAATTTTTAGCAAAGGCTTTAAACTCCTTAAACTTGCTATAGACTTTAGATTTGCTTCTAAGAAAATAAATCCATGTCCTTCTACTATAATCATCTATAAAAGATACAAAGTATATAGATTTTGATAATGAAGGAACATTAATAGGATCAAACACATCAAAATGAATAAGGTCCAACACACTAGAAGACTTATGAGAACTTGATTAAAACTAAACACGGTTTTGTTTTCCATAAATGCAATGTTCGTAAAAGTCAAACTCAAGATTACAATCATCTAACCCCTCAACGAGGTTCTTATTTTTTAGGGTATGCAGACCCTTCTCACCAATGTGGCCAAAACTCTTAAGCCATAACATTGTGTTTTCTGCATCAAGTTTAACTTCCAATGCATGATTACAACCATCAAGACTAGAAACAACAAATTTCTTCACTGCTCGTTCAGATGGTGGGGATGAAGTGACTGCTGCCCTCTTCCTTGAGTTAGAAGAACTATTGCATTGTGAAATGCATGCTTTTAGCTGAAACAGAGTACCTCTCTGAGTACCCTTAGCAAGCACCATAGCTCCTCTAGTCATCTTGCATCCTTCTTTCAAAAAGACACCCTGCACACCTGCATCATTCAAACTACTTACATAAAGCAGGTTCCATGCTAAGCCTGGGATGTGTACAACCCTAGAGATCCCCTTCACTCAACCATCAGGGAATCGAATAGAGACTCTTCTATGACCAACAATTTTCGGATGAGAGTCCTCACCCAGATACACCTTTCCACCATCAAACTCCTCATACTTAGTGAACTAGTTTCGATGTGAGGTCATGTGGAATGATGCGCCAGAGTTGATTAAACACACATCATCAGATGCATGGGTTGCTAGGGCTGCGATGAAAGCATCACGGTCATCTTGTGACTTGTTAAAATCTGAATTAGGAGCTTTCTTCTTTTTCTTCTTCTCCTCCTTGCATTCCTTTTAGAAATGGCTAGTTTTGCCACAGTTCCAACAAAGAGCCTTGGACTTTCTAGGAGATTTGGATCTCCCGTAGGATTTGGGTCTACCCTTCTCAGTTTTCTTGTCCTTCTTCTTCCCTTTCTCCTTGGGTCTTTCACAAACTGCAAGAGCCTCTTTGGCTTCCTCAGAAGACTTTCGCCGCATCTCTTCAGACAACAACAAAGAAACCACTTCTTCCATTTTGAATGTGGATGTGGTACTTCCAATTGCCATGATAAGATGATCCCATAAGTCTGGTATAGAACAAAGCAGGGTCATACACCGATCCTCCTCCTCCATCTTTACACCAATAGATGTCAATTATGCAACCAACATATTAAAAGCATTCATATGCTCAACAATGGATCCTCCATCCTCCATTCGAAGGGAATACAACTTTTTTCTTAGGAAAAGTTTATTGACTAGGGATTTAGCTTGATACACATCCCCCAACTTCTTTCAAAGTAGTTTTGCAGTAGTCTCCTCATGGACATTTAACAACACAGAATCAACAAGACTAAGTCTTATGAGACCCTTAGCCTTCTGATCCTTGAGATCCCATTCATCTTCTGACATTGCAGCTGGTTTAGTTCCATTAACACTTTCCCAAAGGTCTCGGTCAACAAGCATGCCTTCCATCTAGAGCTTCCATAGCTTGAAATTACTGCCATTGAACTTCTCCACTTCAAGTCTTCTAGAAGTGCCTTCCATCTCCTTTCTACAATAAGATATAGAGTGCTCTACATAGACTCCCAATCAACCTAAGATTACCTCAAAAAACTCCTACCCAACAACTAGGACCAAAGGTGATCAAGCTTTGATACCAACTGAAAGGAAGCTAGGTGTGCGGAAATCGCTTCCTACACTAATCTAATGAGGAGAGGGCTATGAAAATTCAAATTTATCCTAACTGTTATAGCAATGTTAAAACATTAACATGAGATATTGCAGCAAACCACAAGAACTAGAAAGTAGACATAAGAAGAGAGACAAAGATTTACAGTGGGGAAAACCCTTATTGGGTGAAAAACCCCACACTCAGAAACTTGTACAATGTATTAACAAATCTCAAAGTTGTTTACAATACACTTGCAATGCAAGATTTAATGGTCTTCAACACTCATTTCTAGAGTCAATCCAGTAGCATAACAGTACCTGTAAACCTGTGATACAAAGTCCATCTCCAAGCACTTGTTTAAATAGGAAATACAAGGCAATATTGGACCTTTCTTGGAATGGGCATCCAACATGGTTTTAGGAACCAAAACCCATGCCCAAGGACACTTGGTCAACATTGTAGAATGTGCCTAACACTTGTCCACAACTCCCATTCCAAAGAGGTCACCTATTTAAAAAATGGGCTATGATAGATGCTCTTACGACACTTACGACCGTCATAGAATCTGTCATAGCGGTTACAACTTATAACTATAAGAGAATCTATCATACACATGCTATAAATAGCATATTCTCTTACAACATGTCATATTCCACCTTGGGGCATCCAAATATGCCTTATTCAAAGATGCTTCATGACACATGTCATCACCTGTCTTATAACCTTCTATTTTCAACTCTTACATGTCATAGATTCATCATAGGAATCCGTCATAACCGTTTCGGTCAAACATTCCCTTACACAACATGGAAGATGCTGACACATAGAAAAATGCTCCTACCACAAGGTGGGATGCCTGTCTCCTCATGTGAGGATAAAATTACAAGTTTTCATATTCCATGTAGGATCGACACATCACCGTGCTACATCCCACAATATGACAATATGGATTTTACAAATATTTACAACATAGGAAATTAAATAATAAATGCAAACTTTACAAATGTAAGGAATTACCAAGGTTGAGACACCTTAATTCCCAACACTCACTGCCTACAGGAGGCTCACTGCCTACAAAACAAAGTTTATCACAAAGATAATGAACTAAGAAATAACATCTATTTTGTGCCTCGTTCATTCCCTTTAAGAGCTCATAATTTCTGCTCTATTCTTTAACCACTTGTCTTCTAAATCTTCATCCTTACTGCTCTTGATCTTCTACAATTCTTCCTCTCTTCTGTGTTTCTATACTTCTCTTAGGATTTTATCATTTTCACACACACTTTTCCACAACTTATCAACAAGTATTTGTATGCTTCATCAACCTTGGAATGAACATCAAGGTTTGCTAGACTTAATACAGATCACTGTACTATCAGCCAAACATAGATGAGACTTGAATCTTCCTCCAACAACATGCCATGCTCCAAAGAATTGCTCTTTAACCATCCGCAACACACTTGAATCATCTAGTTGCCAAGGACTGGGAAGAATAGCAACACCAATAAGAAAATCTTCACCAATGAGCACAATCTTCAATGCAGACCTCCAACACAATAGTTACCCAATCTAGAGACTTCCACAAGTACACTAAAATCAACAAGAACATCCGCGCTCCTCTAAATCATCAGAATCACTTGCATCTTCATCCAGAACCTCAAGAACACTATCTGCCATGACTGCCACACTAGAAAGATTGCTTGCAGACCTCCAAACCACGAACCATTCGAGTTGATGATACACACTAACTTCCCAAACATGCCTCTAAATCCATAGATCAAAATATTTCAATGCGGAGCAATCCGGACCAATTTACTATCATTTTGTCTCTTCTGATCACAAAAAAACGTAGTTATACTCAGATGGCCATACCTTCTTCAAATCTTCATGTGGATCTCTAAAATCTTGACTGGAGCTACTTAAGACAATCCTCTACATAGCCATGTGGTCTGCATACATTGATCTTCATTAATTTTCTCAATATCCTCAACATTCCAGTCTTCTAGATAGGTAGCAAAATAAGATACAGTTGACATAAATGCAACAAGAATATGTTGACATCAATGACAACACCGCTTAAGCACATATTTGCAACAATTTCATATTTGCAACAATTTCATATTAGTGGCACTCAATGTGGATAATAATATTGGAGAGCCCAATTAGTTGATCGTGGTGGTTAGATTAAATTGACACATTTTTTAGTAAGAATGTGTGCTACGTAAGGATGTCCCAAAGTGCATTAGTTGGTCAGCCAATTGATCATTTGATAAATCATGTAAATGATGTCGAATTCCTTCTATGATGGTTGGTATGTTTTCTTATTTTTTTGAGGAAAATTGTGGTAGCTTGTTGGCTATGATGGCACATTATGAGATTGTATAGAAAATTGTGAAATCTAACATGTTGGCTAAATCCATTATCATGGTATCTCATTAGATGTAGAACATATTCATACATGTGGACCTACTTGGTCCTAGAATGGAGGGGGAGTGAATCCCCTTTGGGGAAGATCATTGGAAAAGCCATATCTACCAATCCCTCAGTGTTGTACTCATTAATTGGTTAGGAATCAATCTTATGCCATGGAATAGTGTTAGAATCTATGGTGTTTAATTGTAGAATTTGTTTTATGGCATCCAACTCTCACTTTTGATTAGGTAGATTTGGAACAAAGGAAGATGAATGTGCAAAATCATAAACATTGTCATCACCACTACTAGTTTCAGTAGTTTCCATACATTAAAATTTTCAAGTATAAATCAGTTAAATGCAAACATAGTATGTGTGAAATTGTTCTCTTCAAAAAGGCCGAAGGAGAATAGGTTGTAGGAGGAATATTAGTATCCAAATCTAGGATGTGAATTAATTCTTTAGCAAGCGTATATGCATCAATTGATCCAAGGGACTCTAGTGGGATTATGCCTATTATCAAGAGGATTCAACCTCAACTCTACTGACGGAATAAGATCAATGATCTTACCTCTGCATAATTAGTAGGAGGATTTTCTCTACCCCATTGGGCATCTTCTTAGAACTTATGCCCAATATTTGTAGGACAAGGAATTTCCCTACCAATGCCTATAATGACTTATTAAGAAACATAAGAACTAAAAAGATGAAAATAAGTCATTTTTTATCTTTTGATTTACAATTTATTTCATATAGTATATAATAAGTACCTAAAAAAAATTATTTTCAAGCAATTGTTTGATAATAAATCAAAAGGTATGGATTTTGGCCTCATTTAAGTTGTAACATCCAAACCCGAATTAACTCTGAAAACTAAGTTTTACCATAGGTATTTTTTTTTTGTGTTCAACAGAAAAGATATCACTACCAACAAGTAAAAACATTCTTCGACTTAACAATAAACATAATTTCATTATTTGTAAAACTGAAAGAAATGATAAACCATAACATTTGGTTATCTTAGTAATTTGAAAAATACTTAAAGAAAATTCAATATTAGGAACATACCATTATCACCGCATCTCGATTGTCGACCATTCACATTCAAGTCTCGGCATTCCTCAATAATTGGAAGAGAGTATCTTCAAGGAGCTTAACCTCCAACCATAGACCATTGGTCTCCTACACTCCTTCCTACCTGGAAGTGGCCCTACCCTACTCAAGAGGATAAACTTAGGATAACCATTGGTGTTTGCCATCTGAGCTCTAGTGTTGTGACCTACGTGACTTGTTATCATGCAGATCCCTAGATACCCTCTAGTCATGCATGACCACTCCACAAGAAACGCCGTCCAGTCATAGTGAACTTTTAATGCATTTGAGGAACATGCATTACCTTGGCCAAAGGTTTTTAATTTAATTTGCGTTATCTCACGCAGGATTTAAGTTCACCCACCCTACTCGACTCGAATTAATCGCAATCCTACAGTTTTCCCAATTGTAGAGTCTATGTGTATATATATATATTAACCTTGATGACCTCAAGATACATAGAATTTCATCACGTAATAGCGCATGGCACAAAAGTTTACCCTATCCCTGAGCTTATGGAAACCCCCTCCATTTCACAATATCAGAATGGATTTCTATCACATTATTTATACGGATAACGTTATGTGATGCAATAATGATTTCGAAAACAATTTAGCCCATTATTTAATTTATTCACTCATAAGGGGTCACTAAATTTGACTATATAGTCTTTAGAAGGTTTTACAATATACCCAAATATAGAATACGAATACCTGAAAGCTTTGAGTCAAAGTATTAGAATACATAAAGGTTTTCTATGAACCTTCAAATCTCTGACTCCACTTAATTCTTTTATCATTCTAAGTATTTAGAAGTTTTTCAAATTATTTTCAAAGTACAAGGGTATTACATGCAAATTATAAAACTAAATCTCAAATTGTCAGCACCCCCTATCTTCCTTATTTTATTTGTGTGACGTTTTAGATCAAAGATAACTATTTGTATTTCAATTCTCTATCTCTTCATAACTTTATATCTTCCTTCAACTACATCACCTTAATTGATTAAAAGTGGAAAGAGATATAAATAAAACAATGATTTAAAGGACTTAGAGGCAATCATTCGCAGCTAGAGAAGAACATTCTCATAAATCGACTACTAACTAGAACTAGTATCAGGGATTAGATTAAGTTATTTACATTTGTCGTATACATACCACACTAAATTTCTTTTCTATCAAAGGTGTTCACACCTCTAAACTTTATTGAGACATGTTATTAATATACTCGACAAAGTCAGCTAAACTCCTAACTCAAATTGACGAGGTTAAACCTCTGTGGTTTTTGGAACCAATAAATGCTCAATCTTCGACTATTTACACCTAAAAAGGGGAATAATAGAAAAGGGGGGGTGTCACCCTGAAAGAAAAAGTAGTTGAATCCTTGTTCGTTGGTCGATCTCCCTCTTTCGGATTGAGCTCCCTGGTGAGGTTGTTGGAGAGCTCGTATCTCCCTCGACTAGTGGTGTGAGAAATTAGGTGGGAGTGGATTAGAGGGCATTCAATCCCTACCATTCCCTCCCACCCCGAGCAGCATTCCCTTTCTCGTACGATGACTCTATCCCCGGTTGGGGAGAAGAGGCTTCATTCTATCGATTCGACCATTCTATCTCCTCCCACCCACCCCGGACTCGACCTCCCTCCAGACGGTCCCTCTTTTCTTAGATGCACAGGTTATTCAAGAAACCCACTTGACCATCAAAAGATTATTCACCCAATAGCCCTCTCCCACTCCATCTTATTTTTATGCTTCTCGAACTCGCTGATGCGATTGCTATGGGGAAACTATGCTTGGCAAGCACGGATCTATCCACCCGGAACCTTGGGAGGATTGGCCCGAAGCCAGAGGACTACTAGGAAATATCTTATTGAAGGTCAGCCCTCCCCTACTATCTTGTTTCAAACTCGATGAACCAGGCTTTGGCAGGCATAAAGCTTTATATCCTTCCCTGGTTGCAAGTTATTATTATTTAAGCTGGTACAAATAGTTAGTTTATCTCAAAGTAGTTTGCCTGTGCCCAAGCCGATCCACTCACCTAGTATTCGTTAGCTGATTCACCTAGTTCAACATTGGGAAACAAGCGGTGGGGGTCCTTCTCGTCCTGGGGAGGGAGGGGGGCTATAGTTGGGGGCCTTAGATTGGGAAAGCTAGAAACAAATTGATCAAATAAAGGTTGTGAGGTCCATGTAAGTAAGCGGTTTTATCCCCTAACAGCTGAGTTACATGTCCCACCTGGCAACAAGTAGTTAATTCATGGGGCACAGGTGTAAAGCTTGCAAGGCCTAGGGGGGAGGGAGGATTAAGGTGGGGGGGTGGGAGTAATTAATCAGTAAATTAATTTGCTTGCTAGAATATGCTAGGATAAGGTGGGAGGGAACTCCCTAGAATTCCCCCCTGAGGGTTTACCGGCAAACCCTCGGAGATGTAGTGCTTGACCCATTTCTTTCAAGTCCTGATAGGTCATACCATCTAGCATCTCTTTTTCACATGCCAGGGTCATGTTCCCCAGGTTAGACCTTGTATCCCCTACCATTATTCTCAGATATTCAATATCTATCTATGAGATAGTCAAACACACCCTGCCTCCACCCTACCCCATCCCCCCTCACTCTCTCCACATGGTCTGTTTCACTAACTCCACTCCCATGGACTATCCAACATCATGACCCTCTGCTCCCTCTAATTCTTCCACGAGGTTTCTTCCGCCCTCTTTTCTATTATTGCGGGAGAAGTCTTGACTGAACTATAGTTCTCACGACACGAGCTAATGACAGTGAACTATGCTTTCTCTCAGTTTCTCAAAAGAATCCAACAAAACTATATTAGCAGTAGGGGGGCAGCAGGGGGCCTGGCTTGAATCTCATTCAATCCATAGACACGTGCCCCACTATAGAAGCAGGTGAATAGGGCCCTCCCCTACTATCTATAGGGGCACGGGCATCCATCCGATGCATCCCACTAGAGTAGCATTGATCCGGTACCAATCATGTGTGTGGCCTAGCCCATAAAGATAGAGGACTTGACTCCCCACCCCACCTCAAAAAAAAGCCCCTAGAGAAAGATAGGTTCTTTTTCAGGGTGGAACATAGGAGAAGATAATAGACGAGGATCATGATTCCACCAGTCAACAAAGATCCTCCTTTCTGGAGATAGTTAGGTGGCCCGTCCCTTCTATAGCCCCCTACATGCAGGGTGGGGGGGAATTCTAGCTATAGTGCCAGGTAGCCCAAAACCCCTCTATCCCCCCTACTATTCTAAGGGGCCTAGGGGGGAATATATCTAAGATAGAGGTAGGGCTTGGCGGCGGAAAGCACTCTATCTCGCCCAACTATTTTTTGGCCCTACTCACTCAAGTTTATTGGGCCCCAACCTAAGGTCCCTATATCTCCCACCCCCCGGTGGGATTTAATAGTTCGAACCAGACTAAGGCAAGGCGGCCTAACCTGGGTTATTCTGCATGAACTATCTTTCTTCTTAGCACCTGACCTGATACCTGGCTAGCCTTAACCACCCACCCATAATTCCCCCCACCCGCTATTTCCTCCCACCCATCCCTGCATGTACGGGGGTGGGTGGGTGGATATAAGATAAGTTCGGTGCATTTGGGTGGAGATTCTAGTTCCCCCAGGGTTCAACTGAAGCACTGGTCATTTCTATATAGGTAGGGGAGTGGGGCATTGGCTAAGTAACCTATATAGGGAGGGTGGGTAGGTAGTGGTGCCAACTAAACCAACTACACAATCCTAAGTGAGCCAACAATAGCGGCTTACCAACCCCCTACTCAAAGTGACGTAAATAGGGTTCACGCTTCTCTAGGTGTTTCAACTAAACTATAGTTGATGCATTGTCAAACTGGCGCATTCTCCTTCGATACATGTGATGCTCTACCATGAGTGCAGTCCGTCTAGTCCTATCTCTATACTAGTAGTGATGTTGGTTATGCCAGTGATGCCATAGACTATATACGTAACACGATAGAGGGATGTGATGCGTGGAATATGGTGGATAACACCCCACCCTAACTCTAACCGTACCCTAACTGAAGCTGAAGTCAGTCGAGTGTCTGGTCAAGCCCTAACCCTGACTGTACCCATGCGGCCCTAACCCTCCCCCTCTTCTTTATTATGTATACCCATCTATAGATGTATATTCCCACCCGCTATATTGGTGAACTCTAGATAGCGGATGCATGCCGATCAATCCATTCCCTCTCACGCCGGCCCCCCCAGCTATATAACTCAGGGGGGGACCCTCTTCAGCAACAGGATCCCATAGCCCCCCTTTCTTTAGCTACGCAGATGCATGCTGATCCATCTCCTCCCTCTCTCTGGAGTGGCCATCTCCTCTAGCAACTAGGTTGTAGTGCGAATGGTGATTCAGGGTTATTATCAATCCTCAATCCCGGTCAGTCAACTATAGTTCCTGAAGCCCCGAATGACCTCGCATGAATGATAGATTAGATCTAATGCCGAGATAATCTGCCCTAAGGTGAATAGGTCGGTCTCGAAGGGCAGGGGCAATTATTCTGCCGGTACAGAGAAGAGGTTTATGCCGGCTGCGAGTTGACCATGGCGGGCAGCTTGACCGCCATCTATTGATATGAATGGTAGTCGGTAGACCAGGATTTGGTTCATGCCAAGTTCCATTAGGATGTGCCATTCTGGGGGGAGGGAGGATTAAGATCGTCGACTAACTCTAGTTCCTTCACTTCACCACCTAACCCCTAGTTAATAGCCGGTTGGTTCTCATATTGGTGGTTCCCTGGGGCGCTAGGACCAGACCTATTTGTTTGGGTGAAGTCGTAGCAAGGTTTTGAGTGCCATTGGTTCTTTTCCCAGTCCTCATTCAGGTAACGAGGTAGAACTATAGTGGGAGGTTCTCTCTCCCTCTCGCGGTTCCACACGAATGGTGTACTGATTTCCGTCTACTAGTTTATTCCAAACTGGAGTTGTGTCCAACCCCAACTATAGATATAGGGTCTACATCTACCTCATAGATAGAAATAGAGGGAGCTAAAGAAACTAAAGGCATGGATAGAAATAGAGGGCCCCCAGGAATGATATAGAATATAAGGCATTCGCAGATAGATAAAGCTCTATATCCAGGTGGGAGGGAATCAACTGGGTTCCTTGGAACTAGACTATTCCCTCCCGAAACTTTCCAACTAATATATACCTCCAAGCAAGGGGGTCTCCCACCCAATTATAGATTCTAGGTAGGCCCAACCTTCATAGGGCCCTCACTTTTAGTGGGGATTAAAAGTAGGCTAAAAAAATGCCTATAGTTTCTTTAAGATCAATCAATCACAATAGCACTCTAATTCCCCCCACCTGAACCCCATCGGGGGGGTCCCCTCACAGGGGGGTAGATTAATTGGATATAGAGATGGGCCTTGGGTCTTGATCAATCCAAAGAAGCAAGTGCCACCCCCATAGATAGTAGGGACCCGCTATAATTGGTTGGGTTGGACGAGAAGGACCGGGGCGAGATTAGATTAGTATCGTTATTGACTGCCCTACCTATATAGCTAGCTGGGAGAGCTCGAGCTCGCCTGTAGGGCTCTCCTCTGATGACTATAGTTCTCTATCCTTAGATAGCTATAGCCCCACTATACTATATAGATGGGGGGACCCTCTCCACCATCTATCTACGTGATACAACTGATGCCATATATCCATAGGGGCCTTTCTATAGTGGAGGGTCATATCACGTAGATAGAGAGTGATGCATCGGGGAGAGGTGGATAGTGATGCCCCCATTGGGGAGAGGCCCTTCCCCCCACCATTATAGAGTAGGGAAACTCTAGTGGTGGGAGGGCCCCGACCTATTCGGCAGGGTAGGCGGTGGGTGGGCATGTTACGTATAGAATATAATCCTGATGAACGCAGCGAACAATAAAGAAGAGGGCGGGATTCTAACTAATGGGGTGGCAATAACGTGGGATTCTAAAAGAAGAAGTTGGAAGGGCCTAGGTCGTCCATAAGAAACTATAGGTAGTCATGTCCATGATCAAAATGATCGATTCATTGATCATCTCTATGGGGCAATTTGAGCTAGGGTTGGGTGGGACGCCGAAGTGCCCAGGGGGTTCTATTCTAAAGAACTATGGGTCACAATATTACCACCCACCCATCCCCACAACAGTCATGTGAGAAAGATAATGATGTTATTAGAGGGTGGATCGAACATGTACGGTCGACCATTGGGTTATTTCATTTCATAGGCCCGTCGTTCGAAAGATTCCATCCTATTCTTATGTTGTGGGGCGAAAGATACTAAGAGCTTGAATGAAAACAACCATTTAACACTAAGTCAGTAGAGAGAATACGAGTTTTGAGGAATGACTTTTTCTCATTAAAGGGAGGTATATTAATTGTTGGGAGAGATAGAACCATACTAGTAGCTGGGAGGATATAGAACTATGATTCCCTCCCACCTAGACTTATCCAACAGCATCTACCTCCCAACTATCATCCAGCCACCCACCCCTAACTCGACATTCCCTCCCCCCTGGCCCACCTACACTTAACTCCAGGTTTAACCACCACAAGGATGGGATGGACCCAAACCCACCCAAATCTGGCCAGTGCACATATTTGCTTTCCCATTTAGCCACTCAGCACAAGGAGCTATCATGCCAGCAACGACAAAATAAGGACCAGCCCCAGAATCACCTAATCTAGGTAATCTAAAGCCGTAGGAACTTAGATTTGGATGTGTGCTCTAGATTTGATGGAATGATCTACCCTAGGAATATGGAATAGCCTCTATATAATGCTAAGGAATATCACCAGGATTGAGTTAAAAAAGAACGATAGTTAAGGAGCAATGATTCTTAGTGCTGGTAACCCTAACCCAACCCCTACCCACCCCCAGGGAACTGACCGGCCCTACCTTTCTTTACTATACTACCTCAGGGTGCAATATCGGTGGATTTCGGTGGATGTAAAAGCTAGCTTGCCTTTAGAAAGATATTTCCTATTAAGTCAATGACTACAGTGCTTTCTCATCAGTTGCCCATCAAGTGCCATTAGTAGTTATCATGGCTTACTCAGCTAGTAATATTTGAAACTTGAGAAAGTGCCCACCTACACGATCACATAATAATAGAGTGAGGAATACAATGGGAGTTCAAAGTGCAGAGGAACTTCACGTTAACCCTCACCCATTATCTCAGGTGAGTATGGAATGGATAACCTGTTCCCTTTTATTAATGCCAAGCAGAAGGTAAGGTAAAAGAAAAGTTCAACCGAGCAAGGTCAAACAATCAGGTAGGATTATGCATTCCCTCCATGGAATAAACATGATTCTACATAGCTAGGCCGGAAGGGCCAGCGGGTACCTCCGTACGCAGCTTCAGGAAAGCGCCAGTAGATTATGCTCGAATCAGGTTACCCATCAGCTCACATTCTATAGAATGATTAGAAGTTTGGACTCTGCTTAGTTGCTTCACCAAAAGACTAGAGTTCACGATCAAAGGAATAAGCTTGGGTCATCAGAAAGCAATAAGCTCAGGTCTTTAGAAAGGTGAGGAAAGGAGTTAGGCCGGTAGGCCATACAATCATAGGATTTATTCAATGCATTCAGTTGCCAAGTCAGGTCCGATCACCCAAAGTGCCTTTATACTCTATAATGGCATGCCTCTATAATGGCATCAATATCATCGCGTGCTATCTGGTGCACCAAGGGAAGAAGAATAATCAATATGGTGGGAAGGAATAATCAATACAGTGGGAAGCATTAGAATCGGTAGGAGGCACGAGTCGAGCATAAGGTCTTTGATTCTCACTAATGACAGGGATCCATGCTGATATCAGAGAGTGCAGAGTGATAAGCCAAGGTCAGGCTGCACGGGCTGGCCCCCACACCAGCCCTTTCTTCCACCTGACTTTGCCTTCACCAAATTAGAACAGGAGGTCACCAATGGCCGAGAAGCAATAAGTTGGTAATAAGCCAGAATTTTTCTCCAAGTTAGAGGAAAGCATTCTCACTAATGGGGTGCAATCAACTGGGAACGCTTTAGGCAGGATTTTTAATAAGGCCAACATTAGGATCGGGGATGGCACGGAGTCGAACCAATACTGGATTAGAACAAATGGCAAGCTCAGAGAGAGCCCCATTATCAGAAGGACCCTTATACTGTAAGATGGAATCACCTCTGTGGGGGGTTTAGGATCAAAGGAATCACGCGAGGAGCAGGAATATAGTCAGCCAGAAGGTCAGGAATCACCCCGCATTTCAACCGCCGGAAGGAAATCCCTAATCTCCTTCCCCTTTAAGGCCCACCCTCCTTTTCTCTCAATACGTTCATCCCCCCGGAACACTAGGTCAGGTTACAGGCAAGGATTCTAGTCCAAGTCCTGTACAAGCAAAGATCTAGACATGCATGCTGTCTGCCTCCACAAGATCAGCTCCGGAGTCTAGTCACCAGGAATCCAGGCCAACAAGGTTACACCACCAACCTAGTCTTCTGCTAGGTGCACAAAGGAATACAAACATACGCAGGAGGGGACCACTGCTCTTTGATTGCCGCATTGCCTTAGATATTAGATTTTACAGTACCTTACTGGGTAGAACTAGCCAGATCGGCTTGGATTCAGCTGCCCATCCCAGATCTGCTTGTTCACCTAGTTGTTAGGCTAGGTCTAGGAATGCACCGAGAGGCCGACCCCCCACAACCCATCAAGCCTCTGGAAGTTCGGCCAAAATGAATTCAACTTTAGTCTGGCCAAAAGGAATTACACTTCGAACAAAGAATACACTTTTCTCACTAAACTCCCATCAGGAATATGCTTTTCTCACTCATGAGTTGCTATAAGCTCCCATATCCCATTAGAAAGCAAAGCACAGTTAGAGCAGAGCACCCCGAAAGGTGGAAGAGTTCCTGACGGTTTCTATCATTAATGCAGGGAAAGCACCCAGGAACTCATGATCATGGGATTCATCTTATATTATTGGCCAATAAGCTTGGATCGAGGAATATTAGCCCCTCCTCACCTCCCTTCATTCCATCGCCTTTCTCTCTCCAACCCACCCCAACCACAACCAAATCTGACAAGTTAGGGCACTCCAGAAAACAAGAATTACGCCAAGTCCCAATTAGGAGGCAGCATTCCTCGGCGGTCTCCAAAATGGCAAGGAAAGTAGGGCCGCATTTCAGAATGGCAAGGATACAAGGATAATGGCGAGGAAAGTAGGGATGCATTTCCATAACCGCAACCAGCTTTTCAGCACCCCCACCTTTACACTCCCAACCAACCACCCCGAACCCCTAAATCAAGGTAGGCCCTACTCTCATCGGGGCGCCTACCGCCAATCCATTAGCTTATGGTTGCCACTCTTCTTCCCCACTCCACACTTACCCCCCACTATTACCAAATTCCTTGATACAGATTCACAACAAAGATAGAGATACCACAGGAAACACGGAGGGAGATACCACAACCATCTTATCGACAGTCCAAATACGAGAGGCATGTTACGTATAGATAGAATTACAGGTCATGCTAGCCCACTTACAGTTACACCTAACCCACCTACACTTACTACAATACTCTCTAGCTCCCAACAGACCTCACTTTATGTTACCACTCATATTTTACACTCACCACCCATACTTAGGATTACCACTAAGGTTGTTGGATTGCCATCAGGGTTAGGTTAGGCTTCTCAGGTCAGCAAGCAAGTCCAATCTCATCTCATTAGGTTGGCTAGATATCATCAGGAATCCAGCCGCACTAAATCAGTTCGCCAGGGTAGGCTATCAGGAAAGAGTTCGGAAGGAACTGGCAACAAGCTCTGAAACATCAAAGCTGGGCAATCATCTACATCATGGCGTGGGTGCCATCAATGGGAGCATTAGCCATTTAAGAGGAGCCACAACCAGCCCATCCTAGTCCCATCCATCGCCACCTTTTACCCAGTCACCAGAAAGGAACTACATACGCTACCAAACCACATGTTACATATAGATACCACACCCCACGATAGAGAGATAGATAGAGATAGAGATAGACAGATAGAGATAGAGAATAGATGGAGATAGAGAGACAGACAGATTGACAGATGGATACAACCCACTCCAACCCAACCACAGACGAGAACCCAACACTTCACCCACACACCCAACAACCACAATCTTACATTTACCATACCACCCACAAACACACCCACCTCTGCAACACCCACACCCTACTTATATATACGCCTACACACTCCACCAACTCCACAACACCTACATTCTCTACTACAGATACACCACACCTACATACCCTTATACTTACAGTGGAACAGCTGATATACCTTACCAGGGAGGGGGACGAATTCCACTCAGCCCACAGAAACCCTGCTTACAGCAAGAACACAGGGGCATCAGAGCCGAACAACCGAATAGCTCACCTTTTTTCTCATTGTTACGCACTTCCACAATACCTGATTTCCCTCCTAATTCCACTCTAATCCGCACACTCAACAACAACTCGACATTTCTTGCCGCTGCCTAAAGAAATACTAAACTAGCAGCTGGGGCGCTGCTACCATACTGCATATTACGTCACAACTCAGTTAGCCAACCCAATCAGCCAATCCTCTACAATCTTTATGCCCTTTACCCTCTAATTCCAGTCCGCCCTTGGAATTCAAGTCTGCCCTTTCCCCTCCAAATCTAGTCGCCTCCACAGATCAAGATTTACACTTACATCTGCATCCACTCCTATCTTACCAATATAACCAACCTATTACCCGCAACTCACTTAGATAGCCAAGGATTACCCACAATACCTACAAACAGTTTTCCATAACCCCTTCTAGGTCAGCTATAATCAGGGAAGGAATAACACACTTACCCCCAAGCCAAACAATACACCCCACTTCACGCAAAAGACAGCCATCAGCCAAGGATAGCCAGCCCCAATCCCTAGGTCCCTGTAGCCCCTCCAGTTACAACAAAGGTGCCCTTACATTCTTCTTTATGGAGGACCACACGAACGAAACCCTTAGACAGGCAGAAACCACCCCCTAGCCACTAATCTTTCTTCTCCTACCTTCTCTTCTGACAACCTCCTCTGGGCCCTTTCTTTCACACGCAGGAGCTGCCAACCCCCATTTTATGAACCTCGTCATCAGACTACTATTCTATGGAAGCTTCTTTCTTAGCAAGGGCACCTACGCGCACTCCACTCCCTTACTCTAATCTCCCCCTTTTCCTTAGAATAAGCTCCCAACAAAGTGAAGTTACAAAAACACTAGTCACCACGCCAAAGAATAGCATGATAAGGAATCCCACGGGAAGCATGCCAAAATGCATTAGATAGATTGGGAAGGTCATGATAGCAAGACCTAGTCAAGGAATCCACTACGCTTCAGGCCCAGCAGCCCAATATCAATAGATAATGCTGCATTAGTACTAATGGCCTACATCACTGGTGATTCTCACTAATGGCCTTACACCAGCATTTCCTTAGATTCAGTCTCATACAAAACAGAAATACAGTTAACCCCGGCTAATTCATGATAGACAAGAATAAGCAAAGACGATAGAAATAAAGGCTAGAAGGAAGACTTTATTCCCTAGGCAACCAGGTTGCAGCAACCAATCGGCTACCCACATTTACATTACTCCAGGAACTCTCTAGTTGCCACAATCCAGTGAGCCCCAACAAGGAACACCAGTCAAAAGAACGGTCAACCCAAAGAATAGTCAGTATAGAGAGAGCTCGCCACCTTTCCCTCCAAACTTTTCTTGTAGACTCACTCTTTGGATTTCATTCCCATTAACTTGACCCTCACTTATTGAATGAAGTATTCTCTACAGTTACGCTTTACTCCACTACAGGAGCAGCTACTTGCCCAGCAACTTCCCCCATTTCTAAAAGCCCTAACCTCCAAGAATCAGCAAAGCCACAAGCTCTAAAAACCAACACCTAGCTGCAACAATAGGAACTCTTCCAGTTACTCTCCTTCCAAACCCGATACCCACACCAACACCTACAAAAACCACAACCCAACCTGGGGTGGGTGGGAGGACTAAAGGTTCCCGTAATCTTTACTTCATAAAGAAGTGTGGTTTCCCTCACCTTCACTTAAGTTCAGGAGAGTATTAACCACCCACCCACCCCTTCGTTATGCCCAAGGCTAGAGGAAGCCTATACTTGGCCCATTATAGAGTAGGGCTCCTACACAAGGAGACCACCACATGGAGAGGATTGCACTGGGAGGAGCAACTACTCCTCGGTATTAATCCTATTAGCATAGAATTGTTAACTAAGCAGCATGAGTAGTAGCTATAGAAAGGGAGTGGTTCAGAAAGAGTATTCTAGGTGGGGGAAGAAAAGGTAGGGGAGGATATCCCACCTACAACCCTAGGGCCAGCTATAAGTTGAAGGTGGGTGGTGAGTTGAAAGTTGGAGGGTGCTTTTGGGCACTTTATTTAATTTTAACCAGAGTATGAATAAGTCTTCCTTACTAAGGCTAGAGTAGATCAGAGGGGAGGGGTTTAGTTAGGGCCACCAGAAAGAGGAGGTTGGGAGGAGGTGGACCACAAGGGAAAAGGAAGGGGGGTTCAACTGCACTGGCTGCCCTAGGGGGTTCGACTACGATGGCTGCCCTGTTTATGCTAGGCCTACAAGGTGACATGTTCCGTATAGAAATGATAGAATCGATAGATAATGCACGATAGATATCTAGATAGATTGCTATTATACTAGAAAGGGAGGGGAAGTTGAACCCCACGACAAAAGGTAGGGGAAGGTGAAGCTAGTACCAGGAGGGTAGTTCTTGAAGGGAAGGGGAAGGTCGTTAGAAAGGGATCCCTTCAAATAGTAGGGCATTTAAAAATGCCCTTCAAATAGTAGGGCCAATGATGGGGAAAGTTGTAAATAAATGCCCAAAACCAGAATGATATAAACCAAAATGAATGATGACTCTATGAACCTAGCCCATATTTCCCATAAAAAGCTGCTTAGCCATGTTAGCTAGTGTCATTTATCTATGACTTCTTACCCTTTTTCTTCTTCTTACCCTTACCCTTTGGCTTCCTACCCCTCCCCTTCTGCTTCTTATCCCCCTTCAATTTAGGAGGTTGCATGTATAGAGTAGGTTGCTCTAATACCATTTTTGGATCGGTAAAACGTTATTGGAAGCTTAGCTGGAGACTGCGCTGTAGGGTGCTTGGACAGAGTAGGTGGCTTAGCTGCCACTAACAGTGATTGAATCAATTCATGCTGTTTAGCAAGTTCTGACTCTAGACTAGCAAGACTCTTAGCATATTCATTCTGCAGACTAGCATAATCTTTATGTAGACTAGCATATTTGTTCTACATACTAGCATATTCTTCCTGCATACTAGCATATTCTTGATCTTTCTTGTCTAATTGCTCCTTAAGAATCATCAATTCAAATCTCAGAATAGAGCTTTCTTGCCCACCGAAGTCTGTTACATCCTTAGGTTGTGTGTCTACCCAGACATTGTTATTATCATAGATAGGGTCCCTTTTGCTACCCAGTTTGATTCCAAGGTTGATTTGGTAAGCCTTTTTGGCTATGTTTAGGGTATGCTAATCAATTCTGAAGTTAGATTCAATGGTGATCTACTTAGTTCAAGAGAGATCAACGTATCGTGACTCAAACCATTCAACATTGACCAAGTCTTTAGCTGGACCTTTGTGCTTAATTATATCACTAGCATCTTTAGTAACTAAGGTATAAATTTTGGGTGCTAAGAAGATACCTCTCTTGACAAAGGGCCGGGTGGGAGTTCTAGTTCCACTACCCACAACTTAGGCATCTACTGTAACCTAACCTTAGAATAGGATGGGGGGTGGGGGGGATTCTATTGTGACATATAGACTATGGTGTACCAGCCAACTATCTTTCTAGACCGGCCATCTAATATATGTAACAATAATTCAGGATGGGAGGGTCCAAGATCGTCCCAAAGCTAAATCAACCACCTTGCCTGGCCCACCCACCCATATTGAAAGATCAATCTCAAACAATGGTTAAACTACTCATCTACTGATACAGGGGGGCCACAGCCGGGGGAGCATGTTACGTATAGAATCTAGATGACTGAATGAATGATAGGGTTTAGGGGGTTCATATTGAGATACAAATCATGCATGAGTTTGCATTTCTTCAACATCCATCTGAATATAACTGTCTTTCCTATCTATGTATTAATGGGACTTGATTGGTAATCCAACGTTATTCCTACCCCTGTTGTAGAATGGAATAGAATATGTACAGGATGTAGCGGCATAAAGTAGCTATCCCTAAACCCTATCGAGCTTAAAGGACCTGGATTGGACTTTCTACATAGGAATGGTTCTAGCTGGATTGTGGGCGGCTGGGTGCTTACGGAATCCTGAGCATGGAATCCTTGGGGAATGGTTGTGATGGAATGGT
Organism: Cunninghamia lanceolata; assembly: GCA_027924645.1. Lineage (NCBI taxonomy): Eukaryota > Viridiplantae > Streptophyta > Pinopsida > Cupressales > Cupressaceae > Cunninghamia > Cunninghamia lanceolata. Next base: position 2,340,637 of record BSBN01000671.1, on the reverse strand, counting down.
TGGGGATTCCTAGGCATAATGAGAAGTTGGGCTATTGGATGAACTGAGTTGGGCACCTGAATGTAAGCAAATCTAAGGCTCATGGGAATGGGAGCTTGCGATTAGTGAGAATGCCGCGTGATTGCTTCGCTTTCTGAATGCTTTCTTTCCTTCATGCAACTTACCCAGGTAGATCAGGTGTATGGACTAGATTGCATTCCATTAGTTGCTAATGGGAAGTGATAATTAAGGAATCTATCATTCTAGAGAATAGCACGAGATTAGTAGAAGTGGGATCCGCATCGCCCCTTGTTTCAGGGTCCTATTGGAAGGGGCGGATAGGTAGGGGCGTGGAGTTGGGGTGGGGATTCCGTTGACCAATCTCCTTGTGGAATCTGAGCTGATGGGCACCCCTGTTGATTGGAGCACTCCATGATGTATTGAATCATGGCTTTGGGGCTTTAACTTGATGGTGAGACCGACCTGATTGATTCCTTCTAATTCCTTCTTTTGTGGTGAGACCTGATTGAATCTGGAATCCAACCTAACTTTTGACTTGATTCCATTAGTGCTAATCCTAGAGATTGTGAGAGTTTGGTGTGAGTGGGTTAAGGATGGGTAAGAGTGTGGGAGAGATTGGGTTGCCTGGATTGGGCTGGAGATTATTGGTAACCATCCCGTCCCAATCTAATGCTTTTTCCTCTGCGTGATCCTAGCATAAATGCAAGATTTCTTTCTATCAAGACCTCCTGTAGAATTCAACCTTATGGGCACACTTATTCTTGCGTCCCTTTCTAATAGAAGATTGGAAATCAGAGTTGTATTTGGTGCTAGCCTAAGAATCAAATGAGATTAATTCCAATCGTTAACCAAGCGATTCATGCCGAATCTAGCTTTTTGATCAATTAAGCTCTAGAAGGTTGGAGGGTGATTTTGGGCACTTTATTTAATTTTAACCAGAGTATGAATAAGTCTTCCTTACTAAGGCTAGAGTAGATCAGAGGGGAGGGGTTTAATTGGGGCTACCAGAAAGCAGAGGTTGGGAGGAGGCAGACCACAAGGGAAAAGGAAGGGGGTTCGGCTGCACTGGCTGCCCTATTTATGCTGACCCTCCAAGGCAGCATGTTCCATATAGAAATGATAGAACTGATAGATAATGCATGATAGATATCTAGATAGATTGCTATTATACTAGAAAGGGAGGGGAAGTTGAACCCCACGACGAAAGGTAGGGGAAGGTGAAGCTAGTGCCAGGAGGGTAGTTCTTGAAGGGAAGGGGAAGGTTGTTAGGAAGGGATCCCTTCAAATAGTAGGGCATTTAAAAATTCCCTTCAAATAGTAGGGCCAATGATGGGGAAAGTTGTAAATAAATGCCCAAAACCAGAATGATATAAACTGGAATGAACGATGACTCTGTGAACCTAGCCCATATTTCCCATAAAAAGCTACCTAGCCATGTTAGCTAGTGTCATTTACCTACGGCTTCTTACCCTTTTTCTTCTTCTTACCCTTACCCTTCAGCTTCCTACCCCTCCCCTTCTGCTTCTTATCCCCCTTCGGTTTAGGAGGTTGCATGTACAGAGTAGGTTGCTCTAATACCATTTTGGGATCGGTAAGATGGCATGTTACTGGAAGCTTAGCTAGAGACTATGCTGTAGGGTGCTTGGACAGAGTAGGTGGCTTAGCCACCACTGACAGTGATTAAATCAATTCACGCTGTTTAGCAAGTTCTGACTCCAAACTAGCAAGACTCTGAGCATATTCATTCTGCAGACTAGCATAATCTTTATGCAGACTAGCATATTTGTTCTGCATACTAGCATATTCTTTCTGCATACTAGCATATTCTTGATCTTTCTTGTCTAACTACTCCTTAAGAATCATCAATTCAAATCTTAGAATAGATCTTTCTTGCCCACTGAAGTCTATAACATCCTTAGGTTGTGTGTCTACCCAGACATTGTTATTATCATAGACAAGGTCCCTTTTTCTACCTAGTTTGATTCCAAGGTTGATTTGGTAAGCCTTTTTATCTATGTTTAGGGTATGCCAATCAATTCTAAAGTTAGATTCAATGGTGATCTGCTTAGTTCAAGAGAGATCAGCGTATTGTGACTCAAACCATTCAACATTGACCAAGTCTTTAGCTGGACCTTTGTGCTTAATTATATCACCAGCATCTTCAGTAACTAAGGTATAACTTTTGGGTGCTAAGAAGATACCTCTCTTGACAAAGTGCTCCATCTTTAGCTTACCCAATTCGGTGGGAGAGATTTCATCTTCTGGGAGAGGACTTCCTAGAATGGCAGAGTCAGTATCGGTGTAGTAGCAGTCGGGTTTGGAAATGTATTTGTACATATGAATACAAGAATGAGCTATAATTACAGCTGCCAATTGAACAGCTGGGATCTTTGGAGGATTCCAATCTTTGTCTTTGACATTACCGGTATTGCTGATGTAGCTTACGATATAGTACTGTTCGCTCAGCTTGTCCCCAAAGATCAAATTGCCCCTCTGTGTCAAATAGTCATATCTTTCCCTATTGCATACCTTTGTTATAGTACTTTTGGGATTGATACCGAATCTACTGTAGAGTGAGTTCATGAGTATCTTGTAGCCATAAGCCATAGCTTCATCACCGGATAGCTTAGCTTCTTGGCTTCTCTTGAAGAGGGATGTCACAAAGTTGTCGAAAGGACTAGGCTTCTTCTCAAACAAGTAGCCCCTTATTGGGAAGATATTGTAACCTGAGTCACGTGCATAAATCAATTCTTTGCTGAAATACACGCCAACATATTTACCAGTTGGGAACAGTAAAGTATCATTATGATCCCTATATGGTAAGAATGGTCTTTTAATGATACTTGGACACACTACATAAGCCTCAATAAATCCATACAAGTTTGACAATTCTTGGCCTTCCAAATTAGCATGCCATACAGGCGTACCACCTGGCATAGGACAAGATTTCATGATATATGGGTATAATGAGTTAACATCATAGTAGTACAAATTTTCACCATATGGCTTATACATATCAGCATGGCCTCCATAATACCCATGCTGAATGATTGTATCTTCATTCATGCTTGGGATATGGATAGGCCAACTAATGGGATCGTAATAGCTCGTACAATAAATGGTAATAGCTAGCGCTGACAATGTCAAGCAATTCTCGATATCCACTTTGTACTGATTCTAGTAAATATCTTGAGCCTTAAGCATAACACCACCTAACAGATGAATATCCTATATCATATACTCCAAGAGTTGTTCTCTAAGATCCATCAGATTTGACACTTGCACTTCGTCATGTGGGATGGATCCTTTAGAGCCTAATTGCAGACATAAAGTCTTAGCCAATGTAGCCAGACTACTAGGTACCAGAGTGTATGAATCTCTTAGACGGAATAGCCATTTCTTTTCCTTATACACTGATAACTCGTAAAGCCTATGGTTCCTCATGAGAGGTTTGATGGTGTATCCCTTATCTACATTAGAAGCATAATATTTCATTAATAGAATACCATCGAATCGTGAGAAGTTATGGAAGTAAACCGTTCGAATATTAATTTTATCAGCAACCATTGCTAAACACTCTAGAAAGTCGAACAACATTCAATCACTCCTTTCTTCAAATTTAGGTATATGAAATAGGTCATCTTCACTGAAATATGTTTCAAAGGCATAATTTGAGTAGGCCCCTACATCGACACCTGGCCAAACCGCTAAGAAACCTGCTGCATAAGGCACATGAACATTAGGTATAAAAGAAATCAATCCTAATAGCATAATGCTATTTGTAGACATAAGGGCATAATCTATTGGTGAGCATGAGATGATAGAAGCTGAAGTAAATGCTGCAAGTAAAGAAGACTAAAGGGTGTGGGTTGTAATTCCTAGGTATCTTGAGTGCTTCCTTTGTAGTGAGCACTGTAACTATCACTATTAGCATGACTATTAGCATGACTATAACTATCACTATTAGCATGACTATTACATTACTATTACTATTACGATTCCTCACTATTACTATAACTATGACCTTGGTTTGTTGGTACGGGTGACTAAAACTAGAAAGTGTAATCCTTGGGAGAATTTCTAGGGGAAGGACTTCCTGGGGTCCTCTATGGGTGCATCGAAGCGTGGGGGTGTGTATGACCTGGGCGTTGGGAAGCAGCGTTCCTTGGGATTGCATGGCAATGGGCCCTCCTTTATGGGATTGCGTGGCGATGGGCCCTCCTTTATATGTGTGGCTTGATGGGGTAATCTGAAGGCTATCTGAGGGTTGGTGTCATTTCTGTGCATGCATACTGTGATGCTATCCTTTCTTTCCTCTGCTCCCTATCCTATTTATCCTTCCTATCTATCCTATCTATCGTGTGTATCCTTTGTATGCTATCATTTGTATCCTATCTATCCTATGCTATGTATGCAATGCTTTCTTTCCTTTCTCTGCTATCCTATCGTATGCTATCCCATCCTATCCTTTCTCTCCTTTCTTTGCTATCCTATCCTTCTATCCTATGCTATCCTATCTCTGCTTTCCTTTCTTTCCTGGTTGAGTGGGATGTTTGCTAGGGGTTGGGTTCTAGGTGTGGGCTTGTCAGTGTGGCGTTGTGCTGTCTATGTGTTGGTGGCTATATGATGTGTGGGGGCTGGAGGATCCTCTTTTATGGAGAAGCCTGTAGGTGGGTGTGTTGTAACGTAATGAGGTAGATATCAGCAGCGCCCCGGCTGCTAGTTTAGTATTTCTTTAGGTAGCGGTAAGATGTCATGAGAGTGTCGAAGTGGCGTGGATTTGAGGGGAGATTGTAAAGGGGCGGCCCCCCTTTATCGTGTAGTAGATAGGCGTGTGGACCGCTGTTGGGCTGTTCGGCTCTGATGCCCCACCCTAGGCAACTAGCGGGGATTATCCCCCTAGAATGTAAGGTATATGTGCTGTTGGGCTGTAAGTATAGAAATAATATGTTGTGGAGTGTCTATTTAATGAGAGTAAGTGGGTGGTTTGTGTGTGTGAGTTGGATGTGATGGTAATAGTGTGAGTTGGGTGGGTTGTATTGGTTGTAGGTGGGTGGGTTGTGGGTTGGAGTGTCTACATCTCTACGTAACATGCGTCCTTGCCTCTATCTCTTCGTAAATGCCTCCTTGCTGGTAATGGTGATAGTAAAGGTATTTGTGATCTAGGCGTGGGGTAAGTATGGTTGTCCTATTGGTTGGTAATAGTGGTGTGGCCCCTTTCCTATTGTTGTGACTAGTGGTAATGTGAATGGGCGGTAATAGTGAATAGTGGTGTTATCGCGGAACAACACTTATTGGAACTCCATCAGATGCTGGAACAACATAACTTGGAACATGTGCAGATCCTGAAACACTACTTATTGGAACAATTGCTTATGCCAGAACATAAGTAGTAGGAACCCTATTGTTTCTTTAGGCAAATGTCAGAACTAAAACGGGACAACTGGATCATTCACTGGAACTTGATCAACTGGGTCAAATGCAACTGGTGAGACTGCAATTGGTTCTGATTCAAAAAGATCAACTACTTCTGAAACTTGTTAAACAGACAACTAATTTAGGATGGACTCCTGACCTCTTGACTTGTTCGAAATAGGGGACTTTTGACTTGTTCAAAATAGGTAGCAACTGGGACTAGATATGCTCAAACTGGATGTTCAATTAGAGGATCTTAAACCATTGACTATATACTCCCACCCACAACTGTGCTGATGATGGTTATGAAACCCCTGCCTTTGCTTCTATTGTTTCTGCCTCTATGCTCACAACTATTTCTATTTACTTTACCTTTGCGCTATTAATAATAACTTGCAAAGCACCTGGATTTTCTTTTTGGACCGTAACCATTCAATCTCAATCTCAATCTGTTGCTGGTCACGATTCATGAGCAGAGACCTACTGATGATGCCAGAAAGCTTTTAGTCACAAGTCATGCAGTCTTGAATAATTATTCAATAGTAGCAATGCAATGGAAAGCAGAAAATCACGAGGGAGGCTGGCTGGCAACTTCAAGGGGTAGGTGGGAGCCCCCCCAACTATTGCCTCCCACCCACCCAATTAAAATTCCCTACTCCCCCTCTAGCTAGAGAGTTCAGGGGTGGGGCCTCTCTATAGTTATAGTTATAGTCATAGTTAGACTAGCTCCCTCCCCCTCGACCTAAAGTCTATAGTTGAGTGCCAATTAGGGCCATTGCCATATAGATATATAGGGGCAGGGGAGAACCCACCTATATCAATATCTATAGGGGAAGGGGCAGGCCCATCTCCCATATTGCACCATATAGTTCTATTCTAAGGGCCCCAATTTCTAAAAAGTTGGGGTGGGTGGGAGGAGGAGAGTGGATAGGTGGATAGAGGGACCTCGTCCTCCCCTCCCACCCAATTCTAGTTGTAAGCCATCCATCCATCCATCCATTATAGTAGCTGTGATATGACCCAACCTACTATAGCTGGGCTGGTATCACGTATATAATGGATGGCCCGGCTAGATAGTAGGCCCTACTAGATAGTTGATCCCCTACTCTCCCTACTCTATAATGGTGAGGGGCTGGGTCGAGGAACTAGGTATTATGGCTAGGCAAGGCCTATCTCTTTTATTGTAGAGGTGGGAACTAAACAGTTGCCAACTGGCACGTTCTATTCATTAAGCAGAAGCCACCTCAACTAGAATTGGGTGAGCATATCTACCAGTAACATCACTAGCATAAGCAGGGACAAAGGCAAAGCCAGCCAAAGCCATTGACCCTTTAGTAGATCCAGTTGATGATCTTGAACCAGCAATAGCGAAGGAGAAGAAGGCATGACCAGTAGCATAACCAGTAGAGACTACAGAGGTAATGATAGCCACATGGATAGATGCATAGGTTGGAACGGAGTCAGTTGGTTTTCGCAGCATCCCTTCTAGATTCATAGGCTGGTGCTTAAGATCCAATCCTTGTAGTAGAGACAGTTGATCTGAGACCAAAAGAAAAGGCAAAACCAGGGATACCGGGTATAGATTCAGGCACAAGGGTATAGGTACCAGTTGTTGATTTTCTAGTTCATCTTGTTCAGTTGATTCTACAAGGGTTGTTCAGTACGATCAGCAGACAGTCCCTCCCGCCAATATTTTGTACGTGTTCCCTCCTAGCCTTTTTTCTCTCTCTTGGCCCTACTTTTGATTGTGATTTAGTTTATTTTGTCAATGAAGCAATTGATTCTGTAGATGAAGTAGTCGATTCTGTCGACCAAGAAGCAAGAGCGGTTAAAGGTACAGCAGTAGCCGGTTCTGCGGTTGACTCTTTTTATTCTGATGTTCATTTAGTAGATTCTGTAGATGTTGACCAGGGAAAATGACATCGTTACAGTCAATCCACTTCAACTAGAAGGAGGGGCCCACCCACCCAGCACATCTTCTCCTATTCCTTTTTGACCAGGTAGGCACTCACCTTTAAAACATAGCACTTTCTTAGGAATGAAACACAATAACCAAATGCACAAGCTACTAAAATAATAGAAAAGAAGGGCCAGCCAGCTAGCCAACAGCTACTACCACCGCATCTCATTCCCACCCAACCCAGGATTTGTATATATGAAATTAACTTTTGTAAAGAGTTTACCGGGCCCACCCGCCCAGAAAAATGCACTATAGTACATCGGGTCATATGCTATAAGCAATTTAGCTAGCATCAAACCCCTTGCCAGTTTCATTTAGATGTCATTTGCTACCCGACCTCTCCTAATGAATCATATAAATAGCACATACTAGCATCCCTTCCGGTTGTTCACCTTGAATTAGCAATGGAGCAATTGAATTGTGAAGGTGGGGAAAGCAGCATAAACATCTGAGTGAGCTTAAGTACCTGTCATAGCAGCAGGGGTGGAAATAGAAGCCATTGAAGTTGACCAGGTTGCTCCTATAGTGGTTTCAGTTCCAGATCTAGACCCAAAACCAAAAGCAGTTTACCCCCAGGTGACCAAGTGGTAGTTTTAGTCCCATGCCCAGTTCTAGGTCCTTAACCGATTCCATATAGAGATCCAGATGCACCAGTAATGAAGTGACGCTGCACTAGTAACAAAGTGAGGCATCTGAGGTTGATACAGTGGCTGATCCAGCCCTTGATCTAACATAATTTTGTAGTTCTAGTTTGAGTAGATGGAGCAGTTAAAGACATGTTATCCTATATCCTCCCACCCACCCCAGTTCCATGTCTATTTCGAGATCAAGATCAATATTCTGATGTCCATGAGTGAGCCAAAGATCCAGAGTCATAGCCAGTTCTCGCTACCCCCAAAGCCAAAGCTAGCTAGCTACTTTGATGTAGCAGTAGACTAAGTAGTTCCTCTCATTGTAGATTTGGTTTAAACACCTGTAGAGGAAGTAGGGATGTATGGAGAAGAACTAGAGCAATCCTATATCGATCGCTCAGGCAGTAGCATGAGAGTCAGTAGTTCCAAGTCCATATCCATAGGATCCAAAGCCATAGGCAACAGTAGTAGTTTCAGTTGTTGATTCTATTTCCTAAAGAAACCACAGGGATCAGAACTCACCAATAACAAAGTAGTACGCTGTGGGAGCACCGGGGGGCCCTATATCTATATCTCAGGAGTAGTTGCTTAAGTCGTGATGGAGCAAAAGTTGATATGGGTGATTATGGGCGGACTATATCAGCCATGGTGCCTTCTGAACAATAGGAAGGGGCTGAACAATCTTCCTTCCAATCCCTGAAGAAAGCAAATTATAGGGCCGATCAGTTGGTTATGCTGTTGATGGATCAGTTGATTGAGCAATGGTGGATTCAGTTGTTGACTTAGCAGAAGTTGATTCGGTTGATTAAGTAGTCAATTCAACAATTGATTCTACCCATAGAATAGTGGGGAACCAGTTTATTCTACCCATAGAATAGTAGGGGATTCTTTTGATTCTGCCATTGATTAAGCAACTAGCACCGGACATGGTAAGCGAGCTGTTGATGCCATGGATATGACCAGACTCTACAAAGCCATACCCTACTATTCTATGGGGTGGGGCACTCGACCGACTATGCCCCTTTAGGCCCAATGTATCACCTTTAGGCTCTTGGCTGACGTTCTATTCTAGGGTTGGGGCCCGTGGGTTCTATATATGGGGATTCAAAGGACCCTCTCCCTTCCCTATCGGTACACATCTATCTGGATGTCTGGATAGATATATATAGGGCAATTGCCAGATAGGTATATAGGGGTAGGCTTAGGGCAGTCGCCAGATAGATATATAGGGCAGCCTATAGAGATATATGGTCACGCATAGAATTTTGATGTGTGATGGATGGCCCTATCCATATATGGCTCGACTCGACCCCCTCTATCTCTATATGAACTATGGGCCCCCTATCCATATATGGTGCCCCCTCCCCCCTCTTTAGATATTATAAGAGATGGGCCTGCGGGTTCAGCTATATGGGGGGGCCCTATTATAGGCCTACTCTATATAGCTTCCTCCCTCACCCCTATATCTATAGGTTAACGACCCCCAGATAGTGAGAGGGGCCCTATCTCTATATGGTATCTCCTTATGGGGGGACCCCTATCCCTATACATAGGCGCCCATCCAGATCTCTATAGATGGGGTGGGGTGGGGTATATATCCAGATGGGGGGGCAGCTAAGCTATATCTAGTTGAGAGTCGAGAGTCAGGCAGCTATATGGATAGGACTAAGCATCCCTAACCATGGACATAGTGCAGGGTGACAAATTCACACAGAGCTTATGTTTTTATTGAAGACCAACTTCACACGGAGCTTATAGTTATAAATAACACTAGCATTATCTTATACGTTCAAAGATCCATCATAAAAAATACAAAGATAAGACACAAACAATGAACTAAGGCTGCGCAAGGAGGAAATGAAGAACTTGTCGTAGAACTCAAAAGGTCACTTTAGCTAGTTCGGCCTTGCTGTTCTCTCAGTGACGCACTTCCAAGTTTATTGCTTAGTCACCTATCACCCAGCTTATTCCCCATATCCTCCTAACTGATTCTCCCAAAAACTCTACTTAATCTTTGCTCACGGCCAAGTAGATAACTGACTCACCACTCTCCACTTTTGCCTCCTCATGGAGAAGGAATATCGCCCATCATGCTGCCGACCATACCTGTTAAGGTGGAGGTTTTTATGGCATGGACAATGGGCTCCTATCCCTCAGCGAATTCTCTCCATAATGGAGCGTTCCACAGCGATGTGGCGGGTGGATAAAATAATAGCCTGATCACTACACTTGCAATAAGGACCACAATACCAATTGAGTCGCCATTACTCATTGAAGTGGGCTCAAATTTTTATGAAGTGGCAAATTCAAATAAAAACAACATTCCCACACTCTAAACTGACCACGAGAATAAACAATTGCCACCTTTACAATAACAGTTTGGTTGCTAGCGAGTTGGTGGTCTAAAACTAGAAAACAAAAAGAGTTATTCAAAGGAAAATAAACATTATAAAAGGAACTAAAAGGTATCCCTCTATGAACCTCGAATTGATTCCGTCGACAATCTAAAATAAGGGTATACCTCATGATTACTAAAATATAACTTATGCAATTTTGGCATAGTCCTTCATATTGCGACCAAATCAAGTTATAACACATCTTGGTTTCTAATTCAACATCCATCGATCTCTGTAAAGGAAAGAGTTTACAACATACGCTCAAAGCATTTTTTATGACAAACATGACGGGTTGGGCTCACTGCCGATTAAGATTTGAGATCGTTTTACACATGAAAATGACTCTTGCGCCAATTGAATCAAGACACGACCTACAACTTAGCCAAATAAATACATTTATTTACATATATATTTAAAATATCAGTCAATCTTACTTAGATGACATGTTCAAGAAGATTTGCGACAATAACGTCATTTTCCCAAAACTCTAATCGATGACTTTCGAAAGGAGAAAAATCTTTACTTTAGATGTCGACATCTTGACTTAAATTAACTTAACCAAAACATGACTTGGTTCAAGGCATCAAGGTTTATCTACCTGATTTGCATTTTTCAGTAGCAAACACCCATGGTTAATTCCAGAGTCTATTCTCTTTCTCAAAGATACTTTCTCTTCTTGTCGAACATAGTCCATCTACTCTTGCAATGGCAATCTCACATACAAATTTTGTGGTCAAAGCACCTATTATCAAATCAATGCACAATATATCCAATCATTACATTTCCATAACAAAATGACATTCCAGTTTATAATATCATATTGATCATAATCAAATAGATTCCAAGATTCCATTAAATTAACTTTCTCTATCCACATCATCAGTTCCTATGATGTTAACAACATATTTACATAACTGTAACACTAAGGAAGAAAAAGTAATTAGTAATATTGATTCTGGAAAAAGAGGGATGTAACATAAGTATATTTTTATAATGATAAAATTAGAACATAGTCTTAACATAAATGTCTTTCTTAGATATAATTTTGAGACTAAGAGGAGATTATTATAGATTGATCGATAGATTAAATGTATTAAGTATAGCAGTTAAATCTTTTTTGTATGTGGGATATAAGTCCCTTAAGATAAGAATTTTTCTAGATTGAAGTTTGAACAACAATTTTGTTCTTGTTCGGTGGTGGGATGGAGCTAACTAACATGGAAACCTATTTGGTTTTTGCAAAGATTGTGTCTTGAAAAGAAGATTTATGTTTTCATTGCAAAAAAACACTAGTAAAGATGTTCTAAAGAAAGTACAATAAAAGTAACACCCTATATGAATATCTAGCTTTGGCCTTGTTGAGAATGATAATCTCATAATGTAGTATTAACATAAATGTCTTTCTAGATAAAAATTTGAGACTAATATATGCATGTATAGACTTCCAAATGCATTGACAAGTTGTAATTGTTGAGTCTACTTTTTGAGCTAAAAGGTAGGTAGAGAATTGTATGAGATATGTAGAAAATGCAAACAAAAGTGAAAAGAGTATAGTGAGCTTGATATTTTGTTCTGCTAAAACAAACCATTAATTAATTTGTATCTATTCATGCTTCCATGCTTTTTTTTTATTTGTAAAGATAGAGGTTTATATTGATTAGTAGTAAAATATTACAAGCAGGTGTCTGTAAGTAGTTTTCCTGGATATCCTTTCAAGAACTGACTTCCACAGATACTTTAAGAGGGCCTCACAGGGCCACTATCTATCAAAATTTGTCTTTATGGCTATCTGGATCAATAGGGGAAAAACCTACTAAAACTAAAAACATATTAGCTATATTATAGTGACATCTTAGCTAATAGACTAACTGACATAGGACAGAGAAAAAACTGCAATTATATGAAACCTAGCTCCCTTGGCAAGGTTTGAAGCTCTACTAACCAGTCAAGATCCCCATCGACCATCTCCACAAGTAACATTTTCTGAAGGCACTTGAATGCCATCGCCACCCGCTCACGATGTTTAACTAAAGCCATTCCCTTCAAGTCCAGGATGAGGGGAAATACTTTAACAATCTCCAGAGGGTCCTTTGGGGTAGAGATGTCCTTGGGTCGAGGGATACCTATCCCTGGTAAGACAACATCCAAGATGGTGTTGAGATCACCAAGAAACTTAGGTTTAAACAATTTAACCATCATCCCTTTCGCTGTTCCTGTCGCCAACCCTGCATCCAAGATTGAAGCCAAAAAATGAGAGGAAACATGGGTGTCTACTCGATAGAATTCCCCAGTGAGCAGGAAGTCTCTTCCTAGACTGATTTTCATAGTTAGAAGAAGGAGACCCTCATGGCACCATAAAACCTGTTTCAACCTTTGGTCTGAAACAACTCCCTTGAAGGCCATTTGATAGACGGAGCTTTCCAACTATAAAGGAGTCACCAACCCTAAGTTGATCAAGCCAACGATAGAGATTCTCACAATAAAACCAAATCCCTCTGTCATTTTCACCACAACACTGCCTTTGACTAAGGGAATACAATCCACTTAGGGGAGGAATTATGAAAATATTAAAGCCAGTGAAGAACTTCTAGAGGTTTCCTTGACCGAAACCCTATAAATCCATATTTCCTTCGACAGCTGGAGAATGAGAAATAAACCATCGAGCAGGTTAGAGCATGCAAGAGATCATTAAAGAGGGAGGTGGGAGAAACTGAATAACTCCCAATAATTATCTGAAGCCTTAGGAAAATAACCAAGGTTGCTAGAGGTCCAATATGTGAATTCAACCGTTCCATGATTACATGGAAAGGGTGCACACCCAACCACCCAATATTCATGCTTCCATGCTTAATTTATATATTCCACTTATATTTTTCCTTCTCAAGAATGCTCTCCACTGATGACCTTGAAAAAGTCTAAAGAAATGTGTATGAACCAAGTGAAACAAAATGGACCGTTCATTCTATAATCATTAGGAATTCCACCTGATTAAATATAGAAGGTAAGAATCTTGGGCATGTTAATAAAATCAGTCAAAAAAACTTTACTAACATTTTAAATTATATTGCACAACAAGTTTCTTCAATCTATTTAATCATACATTTACTTAAAATTTGTAGAAAATCATTCATTTCTAAAGGAGCCATGTTGTAATAAGGTTGGGTATGTATGATTTAAGCAGAGATAAACTTTAACGTGTGGTAAAAGGATGCTTCCAATAGATTATCATGACAATATGTTGAGGCAGATCCCAAAATACTCGTAATATTTCTAAATTATCAATTTTAACACTCTGGCATCAAGATTCAATAATTCCCCATTTTCTCTAGTTTAGGACAATTTGGTTGCGCATTCATATAACTAAAAAAGTAGGTAGCATAGTCAAGGGAAGTAGAAGCTACATGAAATTCTCCCCAAAAGTATTCAAATCTCAATTTTATTATATCACTTTTAGAAATTTCTTGGAAACAATAAACATAAAAGCCATCTATACTCAAATCTTATTAGGATTCTTTCCCAAAAATTGTAGTGAACATATCATCCACAAATCTTTATTTCTAATAGTCATCGATATCAATTACTTTTCCCAGTAGTTTACAAACTTGACCCACCAAAACCAACACTATCATTTAGACATTTTAACTGATCTTTTGAGCAACATTCGAACACGATTCTCACAAGAAGGTTGGATGTTGTGACCTTTGACAGTCTCATCAAAGCTAGGATTCATAAATAGGGAGTTGGTCTCTATTCAAAACAAAAATCAAGGCTATTGAGATGTCTACCACATCAAATTCAAAAAGAAAGTATACACAACTCCAATACTATTGATGAAAATTCTTTGCATATAGTTCAACTAAATATTTCTAAGCATATAGGATACTAGCAGCAATCAAATAGTTTTTGTATCAGTAGGATGCTAGCAATAGTAAAATAATTTTTGTATTGGTGTCCTTTTTTAAATACATTTATAGGCACCTACACATACACAAATGACATGTACACCATTGAACACACAAGGATACTTAGAGGGATGGGGGTGAGTCAGTATCTGAACACACTTTAACTTCTCTAGAGAGGATTAAAACATAAGCATTATAGCATCAACATAAGCATGAAATATTAACAAAATACACTTAAACACATAACTCCAAATATACGTGGAATACCCTAGAATGGAAAAACCATGGTGATGATTAACTCACAATATATGAAGCTCCAAATAATAACTTTGGTTTAGGGATACAACCCAAGGAAGCTACTACTCCTTGCTGACTTTGTTTTAAGGCTACAACCCAAGGAAGCAACTACTCCCTGAAAACATTGTTTTAGGGTCACTCCCAAGGAAGCTACTACTCCCTGCAACTTTGTTTTAGGGCTACAAAATTTGTTTTAGGGCTACAAACCAAGGAAGCAACTACTCCTTCATCTAAAAATAAATACAAAAAAAGATTACAGCATGACAGTCCTTCTATTGCCTAAAAAACAACATTTAAATTCACACCTTTGATGATTTCACTTATGCATCTTCTTATGATTATATCAATTAGGCACACTTTTCACTTGATTACTATCACAAATATGTCTTCAAGATGAATTAAGATAGCATCTACAACTTCTTCTCTTTCTCGTTTAGTCACACATCACAAACCATTCATTCTACTCCTTATCTTGCTGCAAACCTTATCAATCACATTGCAATCACACCTCTCCTAACTCTCTTTGATTTATAATTTATACAAGATATTACATTGATTACATTTCTTGGACTAGCTAGAGACAATCACGAAAAATACATTTACAAGTTGATCAGACAACACACAACCTGAAACATGTAGAGGACAAGTCCTAAATAAGACTACACACTACACAAGTAGAAGATCCGTGCCTTGCAAACATCAACACTTTCTTAATTAGTTCAAAAACATCCTTCACAGTAACAAACACCAAGGAATTACATCTGCACACTCTGGTCATTTGGAAATAGGAGAGCCTTAAGCAAAAACACATGAAACTTTAGGCATAACAACAAAATAACTTGAAAACCATGTGCGGTACTAGAAACAAGAAAGATCTTCATGAAACCTTTCTAGATGAGTCTATAGGACTCATGCAACATTTAAACAATCATTTACCTCCACACATCAAGGATTTTTTACCACACATCTTCAATCATAAACTCTGAGAACAACCTATCATCAAGAACACACTGCACCATACTGTCATTGAGAAATTGAGCTTGTAGACCACCAAGAACCTTGAAACTGCAAGGAAGCATGTAATGAATATTCATAAAAAATGCCCACAAAACCATTAGGAAACCATTCAATTCTAGAGGAATGTGAAGCATTTCAATAGGCCTTCAATACTAGTTTACTCTATTAGAACACATGCTATTAGTCTATCATGCACAACTCTCATAGTAGGACAAATGATCTGAAACTTTTGAATTATCACCTTCACTACATCCTAAAGACTTTTCCAGAACTGCATAGACATATCTTCAAATGCGGAGGAATACAGAGCATTCTGTTGCCCTACACATAATTCCTTCATAGAAATAATACTATCTTTAGATTGTCAACAACAAAACACTCTTCCAATAATCCAATCATCATGAAACTTGGATTAGGCAATTAGTAACATCTTCTAAACATTAGGAACTCATCTAATCATCTTTGTGCTTCTAGTTTCCATATTAATATGTCTTCATACTTAACTCTATACTAATCAAGGCATGACATCCAACCATGAACTATGTCTTCTCTCTTCTCTATTGGATAGGACATGACATCCAACCATGAACTATATATTCTTTGTACATGGCATCCAACCATGAACACCATCACACCTCCAGGATAGTAAATTGACATTAGTGATAACCTAGTGATAGTGTTGACATCAATGGCAATCCTAGGAACCATATGTTTAACAATCTTCCCCTTTGGCATCAAGGACAAAGTTTTCCCCATTTCTCCCCCTACACATTTCTCTGCATTTGACATCAAGGACAAAGGGCAACCACTACCTACTCATTAGTGAACACATACCTGCACATTCTTTCTTAGGGCATAACTTCTTGCAACAAACAGACTCCCCCTACGAGGTAGCCACCATCAACCAAGGAAAAAGATATAACATGAACTTCCCCTAGACAGATGCACTAGTATGCATCTAGCAAGAAGGAGAGGCAATTACCCCTAACCTCTAGAGTAGATCCTCAAAAGTATCCTTTGCAAGAGCCTTTATGAAAATATTTGCCATCCGATCCTTTGTTGGAACATATTCCAATCTTAATTCCTTATCTGTAACCTTCTCTCTTAGAAAGTGATACCTGATTTCTATATGCTTTGTTCTAGAATGCATCACTAGATTCTTGGAAATATTGATAACACTTGTATTGTCACACAAAATAGGAATAGGATCGTCATACAATACCTTGATATCCTTTAATGTTTGCTTCATCCACAACACTTGTGTACACTAGGATGCCATTGTAATACACTTTGCCTATGTATTTGATAAGGACACTCAATCTTACTTCTTACTCTACCATGAAACCAATTTGCTTCTTGAGAAGAAAACACCACCACTTGTACTTCTTCTATCATCAACACAACCAGCCCAATGAGCATTAGTGTAAGCAATCAATTCAAAGTTATTACCTCTTAGATACCTAAGCCCATAATCTGGAGTTCCTTCTAGGGTAAAAGCACAAACTTGTGTCACACTTTATAAAGGAATCGACTAATAGCAAAAAAAATTCTGAACTCCAACCACATAAAAGTGGTCTTTACGTTTTGAATTTTAAAATGATGTAAACTAATGTAATGTAATTTTTTGATGAAGTTTATTCCTATAATTTTTCAAAATTTTTAAAAATTGTTTTCAATTTTTTTTATCAATTTAAGAACAAATTTTGGAATGCTGAAAATTTCAAGAAAAAGTGACGTTCACGAGACGTCAAGAAACAAATTAAAACAAACTTGATTTCTCCCTAATTTTTTTTTTCAAAATAAGTAACTTCAATATCTAGTGCATGGAAAAAAAATCAAAATTTGATGTATATTTTTCTTGTAATAACATTTTAAAGTAAAATTTGTCAGAATTCGATATTTTTCATGGGACGTCAACTATTGTCTATTTTTTTAATGATTTTAAAAAAACAAATTATACCCTTTTTAAGAGGACTCTCTCATCTAGTGAACCATATATTTTAAAACAAAATTTAATATGTTTTACTATTTTTTTAAATTTCTAGTCAGCCTCTTTTTTAACTTTAATAACCTACTTGTAGTATTTTAAAGATAAAATATATTAAAACTAATAAAAATATAAAAAAATTACATATTTGGATTCTCCACTCTGAGCTCTACAAAAGGGTATTTTTCTTTGTTGCAAAAAATTCATTCTGATAGGAGAAATACCCTATTAAAGTTCAATGTTTAATAAATTTGTGAAAAAAGGTGAGTTGGTTGACATGCAGGTAGCCAACTAGACATACTCGACCGAATACTTTACAACCAATTGTGTATTAGGTGTAACCTTATCAGGTGATAGCTTATCGCCTGATAAGTTATCAGCCGATAGCTTATCTCTTGATAAGTTATCAGCTGATAGCTTATCTCTTGATAAGTTATTAGCTGATACACAGTTGGCCGATATCGTATCAACTAAAAATAGTTCATATAAATACAAAAAAAAATTAATAATTTTTCAATTCAAGAAACTTCAATTAAATAGAAAAAAGATAAATTTTGGCAAAGGAAGGCTTATTTTGACAAAAGAAGACTTATTTTCAACAAAAAAAAATTTATTTCATATCATGTTTTCACTCTTTCACATCATATAATTTTTTTATTATGATATATATTTAAAATAGAGGCATCATATCTTTCCCCTCTCATGAGTAAATCATTATATATACTATCTTAGGCATCTAGGGAAAACTAGCTTTATATATGTGCACAATCATGTATTCCCTTGCACCTCTTCTCTTCTCTACTTTTCATTTATTTCTCATGTCTGGGTTCCATCCCTTGTTACAAATTAGTATTTAACAAATGAAATCAATTACATTAATATTTAACAAATAAAATCAATTACATAGTGTGATTTTATTTACATCACATCCTTGCATTTAAGGAAGCATAGGTCTTCCCCTTTGTAATCTTATCCTTTCATTACTATATACCTTTTCATAGGATCTATATATCATGTTTTTTCTCTTTCACATCATATAAGTCTTTTCTTACGATATATTTAAATTAGAGGCATCACGATATACCAAATATGCTTATGATTGCAAATTTGCTCATGATATGTTTGTAATTTGAATGTTTTTTTACTTTGGCTTTAACAAATCAACAATTTATAATTTAGTGTTCTATTTATGCAATATTAACTACATGCATTCATTGAAAGCACACATGTGTGTACACTTGTATGCAGGTGAATTCAAATTTGAGTGTAATTTGTGATGGGGAATCAAAGGACTAGACCAAGGAAGTATGATCGAACAAGAGAGAGAAAGAGAAACATGGGTGAAGGAACATCTACTGAAGAACAACCCATGGAAAATATTGATGACCAAGGTGATGTAAAGGTACAAGAACAAATTGAACCTAGTAATTGAAATGTCTTCTATGGTATGGAAAATCTGATGGAGATGGATGAGGATTCTCTTTTCAATAATATTTCATCTGAAGATATGTTACCTAAAAGCATAGTAAAATTACACTCTAAAAGAATATGGGATGAACTTTTTGAAGAAAAATATCTAATTAGACGAGCACAGTTAGTTGCAAAGTTATTCAAACAAAAAGAAATGACCCCTATTTTAGAGTTGTTAGGGGTTGATAACAGGAAAAAGTCATCAGGTTCATTAAAACAAACAATTGTTGAAAACTTGCAAGAAGCATTGAATTGTATTGATAAGAAGATTCAAGCTAGTGATCCAACTACTACATGTAGAGCATTGATGACTATAATTTCTAATAAGAAATTATCACATAGAAGATAAGTTAATTCAATTTCTGAATTACTAAATGTTTCTAGGAGAACTATTCAAAGTTATATTGAAAAGAGAAATGAAATATATGAAAAATTTGAGAAAAATTAGTTAAATATTTGTAGGGTTCCCTAAAAAGATAGAATTTTAGAAGATGTAAAGAAATAGGTGGTTGAATATTGGACCAATCACTCTCATGTTTCTTCCAATAGAAGGGAAACTATACAAATAATAGGTGAATATGGTACAAAAATTTCTCATCCAAAAATATTTTATAGATACAACACAAAGCAAACTTTTTGAAACATTCAAGCAAGAATTTTCAAATGTGAAGATTTGTCAAAGGATGTTTGAGACACTACGACCATCATTTGTACATATAAATAAAGTATGTGAAACTTTTTGTTATTAAAATCATGTTGAATTTGATCTACATCTACAATCATATAAAAAAGATATGGCAGTAATTAATCGAAATATAGCTATCCTTGGAAGCACAACACAATTTGTGAAGTCTCCTTTATGAAAAAAATTAGAAGATTCAGATGAATTCAATGTTCAGTGTATAAAAAATATATGTAATGACTGTAGAAATTTGAAGAATCTTAAATTACAAGATGACAACAATGAAATGCAAGTTATTTGGAAGAGATTTGAATATGAGACAGACTTAACGAAGTCAGAAGTCGAGGCCAAAAAAATTGTTCTCAAAGAGAGTGGATTGCCTTACAATGAATTTATGAATAAATTTCACAATATCATATATCCACATATCTAGCATTGTCATAGTGCAAGATGGCAAGCTAAGAAATTTCATCATTCAAAGAATTGCTTTCTACTAGGTTGTATTATTTTTATTGTAGATTTCTCTGAGAACTATACATTTAGTCCTCAAACTAAGATTCAAAGTCAATATTATCATTAAGAACAAGTTGCAATCTTTGTGCAAGTTTGTTATAGACATGTCGAGTTTCAGGTGGATACAAAGATGATCAAATTATCATCAAAGAGGTTCACTCTTATATCAATGATGATACAAGTCATGATAGAAGTTATGTAGCTCATTATATGAAAATGTTTTTTGAAGACTTGAGATGGAATGGCATAAATTAAGAACAACTATGGATATGGTCTAATGGATGTGCTGGTAAGTGTACATTGTTTAGGGTTTAATTTTAAATTTTTATTTACTTTTAATATTGAGACTTAAATTATTCAATTACTTATAATATATTTAATTTATGTCAAGTTTTTTGTAGCTAATTTAGTTTGAGTGTAATTGTTTGTAACTTCATAGGACAATTGAAGTCTGCAAAAGCTTTTTTTGGTTAAGCCATCAACATGCTAGATGCAACACCAAATTCTTGTGGAATTTTTATGAGAGTGGACATGGAAAAGGAGAGCACGATGGAGTAGGAGTGTGTGTGAAGTGTGCACTTTGTCAACATGAACTTGCAGGTAGTTCTTGTTATATGGAATCTAGAGATATTTTTAAAAAAATTAGATCTATATTTAAACTTTAAATTTTAAATTCTTAAATAAACCTTGAAAGTAATAGGTGACAAATAAATTGCTAACATGTGTACTTATAGTTAATGCCATACAGAATGCAAATGAAATTGTTGAATGGTGTAAAAGTCATTTTTCCGCTCGTGACTCAACATACAACACACGATATTTTTGGGAAGTTACAGGTACATCTAGTCTAGAAATTTGTTAAATTTGAATTTCAAAGTGTGTGTACACATGATTTTTAATTGAATTTTCAAATTTAAATTTATATATAAATTAATCACTTGGATGTTTACATAATTTACAGATATTGATTGATCAAATGCTATTAATTGTCAAACAATTAATGGTATTAGAAGCATGCATCAAATCATGACAATGGGAGGTAGAAAGCTTTATGTAATTAATGTGAGAGAAAAATCATGTTTTTGTGTTGATTGCATCAAGGACAATGCAAATATTGTTCAATGTGAGAATATTAGAGATGGGTATGTTTCATGATGGGAAATGAAACAATTAATATCAATGCCTCCTTTTGAAGAAAATGATAATGTCAATGTCTACGATCCTCTATATTCAATTGATTATGAATGTGTATCTAATTTAGTTGCTATAGGTATGTATTTAATTTATTAACTTAAAATTGATTTATATATTCAATGTACAAGTAAGTTTGATTGCAGCATGTTTATATATATTTAAATTTATATAAATTAAAAATATATATTTACAACTTTCCTAAACTCTACATGGTGTATATGTATACAAGAGATATTTTCATTGTTGTTGCAGATCTTGAGAATGTGGAAGGTGTAGATTACTATCTACTAAGATGTACACAACCAATACGCAAATTGGTGGAATCAATGACAGATGGTGATGTACAAGAGTATCCCATTGGATCAGTCATTATTGAAGGCACATATTATCAACAAATAAATATAGATAGACATGGTATGATATCTATTGATTATATGCCAGGGGTTCTACATTATAGTCACTTAGTTATAGAAACAAAAATAAATTTAGAAAGTTTACCTAAAAGAGGTTGTGCCAAACAAAAGTGGAGGTTACCTATTGAAGATCATGAAAATATTTTAGAGATAATTAAAGATAGAGAGGATCCAGATTATATGTACTAGGAGCTTTAAGTTGTCTTTTGAATATATGTACATACATATGACTAGATATATATGTATGTACTCAAACTTTTTATAGACCTATCTAGATATCTATATTGATTGGACATGTGACATGATTTAGAATGTGTTTTCTTCAAAAGCTTGGTCATTTATTTTTATCCAATTGTATTTAAATTTGTTCCATGTGGAATTCATAATGTATGTATGTTAGATTATATATATATGCTTTCAATACAAAATCTAGTGACTTTATCTATCATATATTTTCCTTTAAACTCCTTTTAAAAATTAGTATCACTCATACCTAAATACTGACTAAACTTAAATCTAATCTTCATCTTCTACCTCATTCTCAGTAATGTTGAAATAGTATAGCTCGTATACATTGCGAGCCTTATTGGAAGCTATCACTTGCATCCAATCCCTAACATTATCCAAGTATCGAAATGTATCTAGGCATTTTGTAATTTCTATTCTTTCATTTAGAGTAGCAACCATGATTTTCTATGTATGACATTTATAAGAGAATTATAGCAGCTAACTCTTTATAGTTTAAAAAATTAGTATCACTCATACCTAAATACTGACAAAACTTAAATCTAATCTTCATCTTCTACCTCATTCTCAGCAATGTTGAAATAGCGTAGCTCATATACATTATGATCCTTATTGGAAGCTATCACTCGTAGCCAATCGCTAACATTATCCAAGTATTGGAATGTATCTAAGGCATGTTGTAATTTCTTTTCTTTCATTTAGAGTAGCAACCATGATTTGGTATGTTACTTATGTGCATCATTTTGTGAATTATTCAAGTGTATGGGTTCTCTAAATAGTGGGGCAATTTGAATTTTGGAATTGAGTTCAAAAGAGAAGCTGAGTGTAATTTCTACTTTTTGTATGTGTTGAAAGTGATTTGAATATGAATTTGGATTATTGTTATCAGTATGATAGTGATATTTAAGGATATTGATTGTTATTTTCATCTATGTTTTTTTCTTGCTATGTGGATATAGGAGACTTGTGTGTGCAAGCCTAGTGATTTTGTTTTGAGTAGCCCAACATGAACATTTGTATTGGTTTCTAGCTTGTTGAGTTTTATGAGGTTATATGAAATACATGTTTATTTAAACTTTTGAAGGGTTGTATTGGATAATTCATTAGTGGCATAAAGTTGTTATATAGACTTGAACAATCTTGTCAATGATATATTATAAGTCATTATAAACCCCAAAAAAACTCATGTGTACTGTTCAAGTCTATATAACATACATTTTTTAGGTCACTTGCAAAACTTTTTGAGCATTTGAGCCCATTAGAATAGTTATAATAAGTGATCAAGAGGCCAAGACACTCAATCCTTAAAATTTTTAAGTAATTCAGAAAACTAAATCACCAGTGCCTCTAGGGTCACTAAACCAGCATCACTACCTTAATATCTAAAATCAGTGGTCTTGTATCTTTGACATTATGTCTAACAAATCTAAGAATCTAATAATATTCTATTATAGGTTGTGGAAAGATATTTCCCATATACTAGTAGTAGTGCATTTATCCTAGGGTAGGTGAGCCCCTACCCTAGTACTAGGACAACTATTTTCACATAGCTTAAGAAAGAAGAAACATTGTTTTTCTATCTTCGAGAAGAATCTAGATATTCAATACTTGACTATTAGAAAATAATCTAGATGTTCAATCCTTGACTCTTAGAAAAGAACCTTTTATATTCTTTATAAAGTTTTATACAATGTGAAATTTGCTATCAATGTGAGGTTCAATACTAAAATATTGGATGATAAAGATGGACACATGGATCATCCCTATCCAAGGTGTCTCCTAAAAGGATATATCTTATGTTATCTAACAAAAAAGATATATCTTATTTTATCTAAAAAATATCTTATGTCACTTCATAGTATTTAACCAAGCACAATTCACAACTTTAATTTTTAAAAATTATTTGATTAAAAAATTTACGTGTTGAGATTAGGAAAACAAATAATCACATTACTAATTTTTTAAAACATTTTAATTGGTTTAAAGGCTAGCATGAAATAAACTAATAAGATAGACAATAGAATGCATATTTTTTGAAATAATTAGAATCAAAGTTACAAATGAAAATCTCATAGAAGAATTACCTAGTTAGAATAAAGGTGTCTAAATGGGCTGATCATTTAATGAGGACACCATGATGCCTTTCACACCATTAGATCTTTAAAAAAATGTCAATAAACCTCATAATTTTAAAGAAGGCTTTCCATTGTGTTAGATCAAAAGTATGTGCTATTAACCACTCAAGGTTGAGTTGGTAGTGGGCTCAACTTGGAGGCTACAAAATAATATAAAAGTATTAAAATTAGTTTTCTCTTCAAGTCTCTCAGAAGATATGAGCTTTATTGGAAGATCACATCAAAGGACTTTTAATGTAAATTTATTTTCCCACATGATAACTATTTATAAATTATATGACATAAAAACTTATAAAATGATAACTTTATAAGTGACATCAAGTTTATAAGGTAGGAGATTTATAAACATCTTTTAATTTTTTTGATACCATGACAGAAATGGTTCCCATAAAAGGTATTATTCCCTAAATGTTATAAGGAAGCTCACAATGTTTGAAAATTAAAATGCTAGAGATAGAGGTTTTAAACCAGTTTATGGCATATGAAGATAAAGGAGAGTGATGGACTTGTAAAATATTTTCTTAAATTAAACCCTATTGTAAGCTATAGGTAACAATGAATTTAAATGCGACATGGTGTTTCTCATTTGGGAAGAGTAAAATACGGATTCTTCTAGAAACCTTATGTCCTTAGCTATTGTATAGCCCACCTTACCTTTTTCTAAACCTATAAGACCCCTGGATTAACTATAAATCTAATTAGTGCATTTATTTTCCTCCTTAAAATCTTGGGAACCATATGCTTGTTCAAGAGTTCTTGAGTGTACTAACATTATCAGTTTCATGTTAATTGGATAGCATCATTTATTTTTATTTTTTTCTTATATAAGCTTTTGGCCACTTCCAAATTTATTTCTTGTACAAATAGGTTGGTGTAGTTATTTGTGAATCCAATCTAATTGTGACTTGATACTTAAATGAACCATATTATTCAAAGTGTCACAATTTGGTTGATTCTTAGCTCTCTCCAATTTGCTCTATATGTAAAGTCATTTGATTGGAATAAGTTTGTTATTGAATTTTCTATGGCTTGCCTATAGATTTCTAGTTTGCCCATTCTAATATACACATCTTTAGAGTTAAATATTGAAGGAAACTAGGTTTGTGAATATTCATGTACTTTTTAAACTTTTGAGAAAGGATACAATCATGTAAGTGTTCTTTAGCCTAAGTGTCTCCCTATGCTAGATATACATTCTAGGAAATATTTGCTATCTTTGATATCTCATTTGCATATATGTGTATTGTTTGTGGTTGGTTGGCTATAACATAAACTATAATATTTCTCTAAGGTTTCTTTGAGTGTACTATTATTGCAATATATGGCGCTCGTAAGTTAGCCCATGGATTATTAAAGTATTCATAATATATTATTTCTTACACTATATTTTGAAAGCATTTCAACAAATATATAGAAGGGCTTATGCCACGTTAGATGCAATCTTGGTTTCTCAATTATTACTTGAGTCACATTATGCTAGGAAGGCAAAATGTTTAGTCTACATGAGTACTTGGTTAAAGGTTTGACGCTATCACCCATATCAAATTAAGGCATTGGTCTTATTGTGACCACTTTTCCCACCACAACACACCAAAAAATTAGAAATCAAAACTCATTTAACTTTATGCTTAAATTTTTACTTGTGTTGACAACTTACATAGCTTGATAAATCTAAATCCTTTGTATCTTATGAGAGCCAATATTAGATAATTATACAAATGGTTATGTTAAGTTGTTTTCTTTATTTTTCATGCATGAACTAAGATATTCAATTGCATATTGCTTCAAGGGTTCAAATCTTAATTTTTTTTTAATGGAGATGTGGTTTTCGAAAAAGATTGGGTTGGACATTAATTCTAGATCATTGTATAGGATTGTTTTCACAAATTAATTCAAAGTTTTCTTAAATTTTATTAGCCATATAAAAACATGTGACAAAACTATCAAATTCAATGTAGTGGACACATCCAATAAGCTTGACTATATATTATAAAAAACTATTAAAGACTATATATTTAAATTCACAAGATTCAATAGATATAAATTAAATTAAATTCACATTCCCAAGATTCAATCATTAATAGTTCATCACATCTACAAGTCTTTAACATATATACACATTTAAACTATTTACGTTAAAACTTGATTTTATCCAAATTAAGACCCATATATTCAAAGGAAAACATCCATATAGATCTATATAACTAAACATCTAAATGAGCATATATACATATCATATATATAAAGTCTAGATAACATAAAGTTTAACTGCAATATAACATCAAGTCTAACTATACTATAACATGTAAACTCAATTATTATTATTATTATTATTGAGGTTGTTTCTAAAGTTTCAGAGTGTGGATGGCAACTTAAGGATATAGTGCTTGATATTCAAATTCTCTCTCAGGCTATTCCTGTCATTTCTTTCTCTCACATTTACAGGGAGGGCAACACTATTGCTAACATCTTGGCTAATTTAGATCAGCAATTTCAAAACCGGTAATGTTGGCACCAACTTCATAATATCCCATGTCAAATTTAGGATATCATTCAAAAAGAACAAATGCTTATATGATGATGACTCATCATTTCACCTGGCTTATCTACATGGCTAGTTCTTTAATTCAGGGCATGTTGATTAGACACTCTAGCCAATTAATTTAAAAAGATTATATTAGGACCTTGGCTTATCATTTCAATGATTGCCCTAATTCTGATTGTGTCTTCTTTATTGTCGTTTATACTCATTGCATTGTGTTCAAAGTCTCTATTTTCTCACAATATTGATAGAAGTTTCCTAGAATACAATTCTATCTACTCCTTTCCTAGGCTCATTTAGCTTCATTGGTTTTTTATAATGGGTGACGACAGGATTCGAACTGAACCTAATAACTACAGAGAATTTAAAGAGAATGCCTTGGTCTAGCATTATTGTAAGGAAGGAGGAGTCAGCCCTTTCCTTGAATGTTTGAATGGACATGATAAAAACTTGTCTATTCAATTTGCTCAGTCTTGGGATAATCGCAAGGTACAAATTGGGAATGTCAATTTTGAGGTCTCTGAGAATGACATTTCTATGGCTACGGGTCTGTCTCCAAAGGGAATGAAGATGCATAAAAAGTCTAGGGTTTCAGATGTCTAGAATTAGAAATTATTTCTTAGTGAAGGAGAGGAGTTGGTGCCTTACCAAGGAGGTTTTGAAAGAGCTTGTCTTCCTAAATCGTGGGCTGACATGTGTTATATGGCGATGAAGTATTTCACCCTTGAGGGCTGTTTCACCAGGTTCTATCACTACCATCTCCCTTTATTGAATCATTTTAGAATGAATGCCACAATTAGTTTCCCTTTCTACTTGCTTTCTTCTCTTGAACACTCTATACAACATGTTAAGAAGACTTTGCTGAAGAAGCCTAATGAAAAGCTTATTCCTTTACACCAAGGGCTCATTCATCATTTATACTAGTTTCATTTAGCTTTGTCTCCTCCTTCTCTTCAGCCCTCTAGTCAAGATACCCCTAGCTCTGTGAAATCGAGGCTTGCTACTCCTAGTCAACTCCCTATTGGTGTTCCTTGTTCTAGTATTTCTAAGTCTTCGACCAAGAGTGTTCAAAACCCTCCCTCCAGATTTAAATTGAAAGCTAAAAAATGTCTCTCAAATGTGGACACAGAGGTTAACCTTTTGAAGGATGAAATTATAGTTTCTGGGACCTAGATTGAGCAGAGTCAGGGTAGGGAGGGACCCTTACGGAACCTCAAAAAATCTAAAATGAAGGGTAAATTTGCTATCATTAGGCAGTCTGGTTGAATTGCTAGAAAATGAGCTCCCAAAGTGAAGCTGATTGACTATTCTGAAAGTAATTCAGAAGCCTCTACCCATGAGGAGGAAGATCTCAAGACTGATGTTCAGGAGATTGCTATTGAAGATTCTGGTGGTGAAGAAGAAATTCATGGGCAGGGAATTCCTATGGAGGTCTTTGAAACTGAAGATAATGTTGGGGTTCATAATCCTATCCCCATTGGTGACTGTGTGGATGTCAGTGATATTACTAGCCAAGTGAAAATGACTGATATTGATGAGGACATTGGGAAAGATATATAGTTTGTTCCCACTTCTATTCATGTTGATCTTGATAACAATACTCAAGATGGTAGGGAAGAAGACAATACTAAGGAAATTAATGATGCTGATGCTCTATCTTAGCTAAAGGAATGAGTGGAGTTCCTAAAAAATAAGGTCTCTTCTTTTGGCAATTTCATTTCTAACATGTTATGTAAGATTGCTATGGCCAATCTCTCTATTCTTCAGGAGTAGGAAGCTCTCATTCATGGAGCTGATAATGACAGGGTTAAAGAACTAGACAAAATGTTGGAGTTTCTTTTGAAGGGAGAGGAGGACATCTCTTCCTAGTCTTTCTTTGCTCTCTGTTTGTTGGATTTTTACTATTAGTAACTTTTTGTTGTTTATCAGCCGTATGTAAGTTGTTGGTGGTTGTTTTGGCTCTTTTTGTTTTCTGATCCTTTTCTACCCTTCTTGGGTTCTATTTTGTAATATAGGTTTGGCCCCTGGTTTGCCTTATAATATCAAAAACATGTAAACTCAATATAACATCAAGTCTAACTGTAACATCACATGAGAGTTTGGACAAACATAACAAAGAACACAAGAATACATCTAACGGTGCACAACATCATGACTCCCATCTCCTATGGGTGGAATAGGCCTCAATCAACCTAGGACTAGAATGATGAGCTGAACCCTATACTAATCCTTGTACTGATCCTCGAGCCAAGCCCTGTCTTGAACCATGTGTATCTAATCCCATCCATTTATGAACATCTAAGTGATGTGTATATCCCTAAACACAAAAATTATCTCTATTAAATTAAATTTAAATATTTATTAAAAAAATATGGAATCTCAAGTACACATGTTTTGAAAATTTTAAATGTACAATTAAATACTAAATAGATCACATCCAACCTCATCTATATCCACTGTTTGTTGCACAGTGTCATGTCCTAGCACCTCTTGTTAGTGCCTAATGTAAGATTGATTAAATAAGAGTCACCACGTGCATAATGCACAAGACTAAATTTTATAAAATTTAAAAATATATAAATTATTTATTTAACAAATAATCTACACTAGAGATTAAACACAAAATATAAAATGTATCTACCTCATCATCAACAACCTGTGTAGCTCCATGGATGACCCTCCCAATCCCACTAAGCTTGGATGAATCGAGGGTCATCGCAATGTTATCATCAAATAAAAGTCTATTGAATGATCCTGGTGCATAAGGTGCCACAATACCAGCATCAGGCTCAACCATATGTGTAGCTCTCTGATCACTACGTTGATTGACAAATGTGAGCATGGTCTCAAGAGGGATTCCATACTCAGAACTGATAAATTGATATACAGAAAGTAGATCCTACGCCAGGCATGTACTCATCTGCATAAAGCACTCTCTCTAGAAGTTTACACCACATCACGTGGTGAAACTACGTCAGCATGTACGTAAGGATCATAACTAGAAGAAGTTGAATCATTTGATCCTATGATGGTGCATGGATGAAACATATATCTACCAATGTGATCTGATGCCAAATGGTCAACGTCACTGGAAATAGAACCTAAACTCTCAAAAATACGCTATCTCAATGATGTAACTATTGCCTTAGTTGACTATCCTAGATTCAACCTTTTGGGAAGTGCCAAAAGGTTGGGACACACTAATGCCCTCTTATTTTTGGGTAGATCCTGATCAAGACATCAAAATTTCTCTGAAAACCTCCAATGACCCTATCCCGCATGTCGAGGGATGGATGTGAAATCAACATCAAGTTGTAAACGAACAACAACAAATAGTTGTTTTCAAAAATACAAAGGCAACTCATCATTGTGTGGCCATCTATGATGTGGTGCTAACCACTTAGGATATATAAGTGGTGCAACAACAACATTTGTACACTTGGTGACAAAATAGCCCTAAACTCTATCATGTCCATGATAATGTGGAAACATACTATGGACCATATTCAATGAAATGACCCTATTAACTTCTAGCCATTTCATTGTCCCAGTAATAGTGCTAGAAAGTGACACATAAAAATCTTCAATACTCAAATCATCATAGGGATTGTATGATTTGACTATGTCAATCATACGGGAAAATACTACTCTAGGCCCCACCAACCTATGTCTATTAGATAGGTTAGGTGTATTATGGATTGTCTAATCTAAATGTGTCAAAGCATTTTTGAGTCTATCGAGAGTGGTAGCATATAACTCACTCATACTTACACTATGTGCATCACCACTATTATGCTCACTATCATGGCCATCACTATGATGAGATGCCGTGTTAGATGCCATGTATGTGTAAATTTCTGCATTTTAAAAAATATAACATACATTTAATTTATAATTTAATGAATTTATATATGTACATTCAATTTTTACATTTAAATTAACAAAACTAAAAACATTCAAAATCTAAGAATTAAATACAGATGAAAAATCTACACATTTAAATTAACTTTACAAAGCTATATAACATTTAAAATTAAAAAATTAAATACATTCAATCTAATACATGTATTTCAAATACATCTAGCCCTTGAAACAAATTTAATGCACACTTATTTTCATTCATGTTGGGAGGATAAAAGAGTAGTGTCATCATGGAAATTACTTTCTTTCATTTGCAAGAACAAAATAAAGTTAATCCGATTTGGGCTAATTTAATACAAATAATGGACTTAGGAGGCCAATACAATTGTACTAGTTTGTAAGATCAGAAAGAAGTTAGTACTTAATTGATTAGGTTAAAAACCTAGTAGGCAACATAATCCAATCCCTTATGAGGTTGAAAAACTACAAAGCTAATGTAATAGAAACTTGAGGTGAAAAAACAAAAGGGCACAACAAGATAATCTACATACAAAGATCCCACACCTATCAAATATTGAAGAAATTCTATAACTAATACCACATAAGTTGGAAACTAGACATGAAGTAAAAAAGGAAGTTTTGTGAAAAGTGTAGAAGAGTGAAACTATATGAGAAATGTGTTAGGGACATAACCCTACCTCCTATAAAAATACATAAAGATGTAAATATACTACATATGAGAGATATCTTCTGATAAATTAGAGTAATAGTGGAGATATGTAATGGATGAATGAACAGATGATATGTAATAGGTATAAGATATGTGAATGTCAAAGACTTTGATAAATGTATGAAAGACATTGGATATGGTATTGAAAGAAATATACATGACCTTATCTATCATGCCCACATTCACCATGTGGTTACAACATAATAACCACATGTCATGACCACAATTGTCATGTGGTCATGACACGAAATATCAAAAATCTTCCCCCTAACTCTACAAAACCCCCTCGCATGCAACATGCATGCTCGGTGACACTAGCTCACAACGTAGTTGACTCCACAACCAATGTCATGTGCAATGCCCATAGGTGGGGAATTCAATCAAGTTTGGGTTAATACGATCTCAAAATGTAACCCTACAATGATAACCACTAGGGGTTTACATTGTAAAAAACAACATTAAGAGGGTGGGATTTAGACATAGGAATTCCACCCTAGATAAACCCTAATGAGGTGGGTCAATTTCAAACTGAGTTAATCTGAGTTGGGCTAATTTAATACAAATAATGGACTTAGGAGGCCAATATAATTGTACTAGTTTGTAAGATCAGAAAGAAGTTGGTACTTGATTGATTAGGTTAAAAACCTAGTAGGCAACATAATCCAATCCCTTATGAGGTTGAAAACCTACAAAGCTAATGTAACAGAGACTTGAGGTTAAAAAAAAGGGCACAACAAGATAATCTACATACAAAGATCCCACACCCATCAAATATTGAAGAAATTCTATAACTAATAGTGCATAAGTTGGAAACTAGACATGAAGTCAAAAAGGAAGTTGTGTGAAAAGTGTAGAAGAGTGAAACTATATGAGCAATGTGTTAGGGACATAACCCTACCTCATATAAAAATACATAAAGATGTAAATATACTACATATGAGAGATATCTTATGATAAATTAGAGTAATAGTGGAGATATGTAATGGATGAATTAACAGATGATATTTAATAGGTATAAGATATGTGAATATCAAAGACCTTGATAAATGTATGAAAGACATTGGATATGGTATTGAAAGAAATATACATGACCTTATCTATCATGCCCACATTCTCCATGTGGTTACAACATGATAACCACATGTCATGACCACAATTGTCATGTGGTCATGACATGAAATATCAAGAATATTCCCCTTGACACAAAAAAAACCTCCTCGTGCGCAACATGCATGCTCGGTGACACTAGCTCACAACGTAGTTGACTCCACAACCAATGTCATTTGCATTGCCCATAGGTGGGGAATTCAATCAAGTTTGGGTTAATACAATCTCCAAAGGTAACCCTACGATGATAACCACTAAGGGGTTTACGTTGCGAAAAACAACATTGAGAGGGTGGGATTCTGACATAGGAATTCCACCCTGGATAAACCCTAATGAGGTGGGTCAATTTCAAACCTAGTTCAAAAGTCAGTTTAACTCACACTAATCACCAAGAATAGTGAAAATAAGACTAATACTAAACGAATTTAACATACACTACATCTAGGGAAAATTTTGCCACCATAACAAGGCATTAAGGAATAAAATAGGATACCTCGTACAGTGATTTCAGCTGCATAACACGACCTCATCAACTATAGGAGGGTACAAAATTGATTTAAAAATAAAGCTCCTACTTAACCACCCATCTCTAGATTTAAAATGAATTAAATTAAATAAAACAATTAAATACATTAAATGCATTATTTACCTAATTCGCCTTCCCATACTCTTTCTTGAAATAAAATAAATTAATATAACTATGGAAAAATATATGAGCTAGAGTATAACATTAATATCCTTTTTCCAAACTAATCTAAATCAATACAATTAATCCTAATTCTAATAGTAGTTTTGAATGTCATCTAGCCACTAATTTCCCTTTTTAAACAAATAGATACAAAATAATAAACTGAACATTTAACCCCCAAAACTAAATACATTATACAAATAATTTGATCACAATTAAACTATAAGGTTGTTTTCAAGTCAACAAGATAATAAAATAAATACAATACGCTCATGATGTAAACACCACCCCATATACACAAAAAGAAAATAACATTTACTTAAATTGAAAGTCTAATAAAAACATTCCTCACACACCCACTAATCCAAACTAACCACTTAATCCCCATCATTAAAAATTGCCTAATTCTAGGGCACCAAACCCCAGACAGGGGTTTATAAAAGCAAGGAATTAAAACACTGGTTCATTATTTACCTTTGCTCTGATTTGTTTGGGTGCAGGTTGAAGGATTTGACAAGAAAGTAGATGATACCTCCCCAAGTGGGAGCTATCATCCCATTCAAGAAATTGTTTATTAGTTAAATATGACGTCTCCTACATTTTGCTCTAACCCATTTTCCTATAGGTTGCTCATTGTTTATATTTTCTCTCTACTTAGTTTAACATTTCTCTACAAGTTTTTTTTCATAATGTACAGGTTAAAATAGGAAGTTCTCTAATCATTTTCTCAATTCCTAATAGTTAAAAATTGCTCTATACTTTTTCAAATGCATAAATCTATACTCTCTGGTTTATTTTCATTTAAACTAGAAAGTGATATTAAACTCATAAATAACTAGAAAAGAGGAGATCTCTGTATTATCAATATATATGCAGGTGTAAAACATAGAGATAAAACTAATGTTAAGCATGGTAGAAACAACAGAGAACATAGTATATGTATATATGTATATATATATACTGGTTCAATTAAATAACATAGTACAAGAGGCTAAAATTCTCAAGGCTGAGCCATTTATTCAAAGGTGGACAATGGTTTCGAAACTATAGTGTTCATTTAATATTTAGCAGAGAATAATGTTCGCAAGGGTATATACCCTATGTAAATGGTGCCAAAGGAGTGGGTGGAGCTCCCACCCCACCCACAGGGCAATGCCCTAGGGTGGGATGGGGGTTCCAACCCCCTCCCAAAACCTTCATTTGCTAGTCATCTATGGCCACTGCACGATGCTTAACCGCCAACAGAGCTTCACTCAAGCGATATTGAAAGGTCTTTAAATCCTAAACACATTACATGTGTTCTCTCTATTTTCAACTCTAACAATACATTTTAAAAAAAATAGGTCGAAGCCCTAATGTGATTCGGCCTTTGTTTAATTCGATTTCTTTGCATAATAAAAACTATGTATATAAAAAATGAATCTAGAGCATTTAATAATACACACACACACACACACACAATTTTCACCATACAAACCCATGAATTATTTATTTGATACTAACAAATAAATATAAATATTTTCCTTTATAACAAGCATAGGAGCATTATTTTATTTGACTAAGAAACTCAAAAACACATTTTCTTTTCTAGAATTAATTTCTTTGCACAACATAATAATAAATGAGAGGAGATAAAATAGGGATACATAGAGATAAATATGTATCCATTCTTAACAAGAAGTAAAGATTATTCTATTGCCATATCTATTTAAATAAATACAAGGTTACAATATTACAAGGTAATGTTACAACATGGCTATTTCCACATTCCAAAGAAGTACAAAAAACTAAATACAAGCCCTTAAAAGGGAGTAGGTATCTCAATGCCTTTCTTTTTTCTTTCTACACATTACAAAAGCCAAAACACTATATTTCCTTCTCAAGGTCAAACTCATCCAAAGTCTCCAAGTGAACCTACAACAAATAAACAACAAAAGATGTCCATACTCATGGGATGCTCACCTCCCAACCTAGGCCTAAAATAGCCCCCCCCAAGCTTGGAGTTCTTCCAAACAACCAAGCTTCAATCCACAATAAAACAACACTCATTTCATCCGCAGCAACACCCAACCCAAGGCTTAACACAAAACTAACCCACCTTAGAGATGGATTTGTAAAGGGTGAGAGAGTGGAATCACTCTACTCAAGGAGACCCACACTCTTAAACACAATATCCTCTTGAATCATTTGGCCTCTTTCCATAATTCACATATCACAAAAACCAAGGCACGCATGCCATAACCCAAACTTCACCAAACTCAAAAATAAGGCCCTTGGCCACAAAACAAATACCATATAAAAGAGGGGAACTAAGGAGGATCTCATTCTCTCTCACCCAACACTAAGGTGAGCTCTCACATAAGGAGAGTTCACCCAAACAACCCATGAAACCCTCAACACATAAAACTAAAGTAACATAACATAAAACATGCATTACTCACATAGCAATAGTGAAACAAAAGCAAATGGCTCAAAGCTTGAGAAATACCTCAAAATATTCAATAATGGAGTGAGTTTTGGTGAAGAGCTTTCACAAGTTCTCCCAAATCTTCAAGTCCTTCACTCTCCCAACACAAATCCAAAATTCCCAAAAGAAATGAAAAAAAGAACAACCCTCCTCTCATCAAAATGAGGGAGATATAAAGACAAGGCTCTCAAACCCTAATGGATGAGAAGGTGACACTTGTCACCTTCTCCTCCGTCCACATAACCCTTCTCACACCCCCACATGAATGTGGAGCTGACACTTGTCACCTCCCCATTCCACAAAGCTACACATTCTCCCATAAGTGCTCTCACACATGTGTGGGAGCATAGTAGAATGTGAGCACACAAGGGAAGCTTATTATGAATGGGGAGGTGACACTTGTCACTTCCTCATTCATCTAAGATACACTCTTGTGCACAAGTGCTCTCACACATGTGTGAGAGCATGGGGAAGAGGTTCACACATGGGAGAAGCTTCTAAAGCATGAGAAGCAAGGGTAACCTTACCCAAGTGGGTGAGGTTGGGGTTAAGTGAGATGGTGACCTTCCAACCACCCACACACTTCCCAAACTCGTCACTTGACCTTAGGGTCATGTTTGGGTGATGATACAAGGTCCAAATCAAGTTTAAATAAACTATAAATGGTCCTAGACCCTAGGGGTATGACCTAGGATCAATATTTGACCTTTAGGAACCCTTAGAAACACATAAAACACATAAAAGTGGCTTCAAACATTCAGTTCTTAAAATTAGTGTAAACTCAACAATACATTTCTACAACACATCAATAGATAAATTGAAAAGATATGAACTATACAAAATGTCATAAATCAATTACAACAAATATCAACATTCTCAAACACATGTGACCTTAGTCCTACTTAGGACCAGGTCAGCTGAACAAGGGATAACATATGGTTGTTGTCCGATCTCCTAATTTCCATGGGTATGGAAAAGTAAGCTACACACTTCCAAGCACCAATCATTAGTACATGATATAATAGTTGAAGAAAATGAAAAACATACATTACACACACATGATCACAATATACAACATAAAGATAATCCATAATAAAATAATGTCTCTCAAAACATTCATTAGTCATAAGTATAAATCAGAATCACATAAGGTAAGAGATAACATCAGTCTCGACATCTATGCTCATATCAATAGCATCGAATGACATCCTAGCATATAACAAAATATCATCAAATAGAAATCTAACATGCAATCTAACTAACCATAAATCATAATCCATCTATCTAATCCAGTATAAGATAAGGTAATAAGGTCCAAGTGCGGGATCAATAGTCCCCAAAATACACAAGACCATAATAAATCCATCGAAAGAGTACCATAAGAAAAATTATATAGGTGAGGTAAAAGTAGGTCTCACATCCTCCCCCCTAAGACTATACTTCCTCTAGGAAGTCATCAAAGAGGTGGGGATAGAGTGTCCTCAAGCTAAATGTGTCCTTCGATGTAGTTGAGACTTCATCTTAACGGTCCCACTGAACTTTGACCTAGTCCAGTTCTTGGCCTTGAAGGCCCAACATCTGATGAGCCAAGATACGAATTGGCTCTAAAGCTAGCTACCCACTCCAGCTCTACCTATAAGGCATCCCAGTCTAAAACATGTGTCATGTCATAAATATAACCTTTGAATACAAAAATGTGGAACACATCATAGATGCATGACAGACTGGGTGGCAAGGCAAGATGGTAAGCTACGGGTCCTATCCAATCCAAGATCTCAAAAGGTCCAACAAAATGAGGTGCGAGCTTAGAGCCCTTTCCATAATGGATTGGACTCCTATGTGGCCGCACTCTCAAGAACACCTTGTTGCGCATAGAGTAGTTCTAATCCAATCTCTTTGCATCAACATACTTCTTCTGGCGATCATGTGCCTCCTGTAACCTCTGCCTGATCAAAGTAACCTACTGCTCCATATCCTACACTAACTCTAGTCTAATAGACACTCTCTCCTCTATAAGGTCCCAACTCAAGGGAGTCCTGCATGACCTACCATACAAGGCCTGATAGGGAGGCATACCTAACGAGCTGTGATGCCCATTATTGTAGGCAAACTCAACCAGATATAGGTAGTCCTCCCACCTAGACTAGTGATCCATAACATACATTTGAAGCATGTCCTCTAACACCAGATTCACCCTCTCAGTCTACCCATTTGTCTTAGGGTGATAAGATAAACTAAAGTTGAGCTAAG
Source organism: Cunninghamia lanceolata (assembly GCA_027924645.1). Classification (NCBI taxonomy): domain Eukaryota; kingdom Viridiplantae; phylum Streptophyta; class Pinopsida; order Cupressales; family Cupressaceae; genus Cunninghamia; species Cunninghamia lanceolata. Next base: position 2,302,733 of record BSBN01000671.1, on the reverse strand, counting down.
TACCCAACGCCTCCTGTAAGGCCCTCCAAAAGGCTAAAGTGAACACTGAATCTCTATTAGATATGATACGATGAGGTACACCGTGAAGTCTCACTATGTCATTCAAGAAAATTCTCACCATTGCTAGTGTATTGTATGTCATGCATATAAGTGAAAAGTGGTCTACCTTTGTCAACTTGTCAGATATCACCATGATGGCATCATGGCTGTGAGCTAACAGAGGTAGACCAATAATGAAATCCATGGAAATGGCATCCCATTTCCACTTCGGTATCTCATGCGGGTAAAGTAAACCTATTGGAGGATGATGCTGAACCTTCACCCTCTAGCACTCAAGACAATGTGCAACAAACTCTGTAATATCTCACGTCATACCTACCTAATGGTACAACTGCCTCAAATCTACATGCATCTTCTTCACCCCCAAATGTGCTGCATAAAGTGCTCTATGAGCCTCTAATAAAACCAATGATCTAAGATCACCTGCAAGGGAAACATAGATGCACTGACGATGTCAAAGAAGGCCATTTGCCTCAAGAGAATAACTTACAAACTTACCCTTAAGGGCCCTCTACAACTGCAACTCTTGTTCAACCTCTAGAAACCACTCATCCTCTGGTAGGTGCTACATGATATACCCTCTCAAATCAACAGTGAAGGTCAAGGTTAGGATCTTGTGGCACTCCTGACTCAAGGCATCGGCAACCATGTTCTCCTTCTCTTTGATGTAGTGCACATCAAATTTAGACCCACAAAGAAAATCCATCTAATACTATTGGTTGGCATTTAAATTTGGCTGTGTGAAGATGTACTATAGACTATGATGGTCGGAGTGTAACTCAAAGCGACGTCCTAAAAGGAAGTGTCTCCAACAAACGAGAGCATGAACTATCATTGCTAACTCCAAATCATGTGTCAGGTAGTTCAGCTCATGGGCCTTGAGCTTTCATGACTCATACATGATTTCCCAACCATCCTGCATCAACACTGCTCCTAAACCCTCTAAAGTTGCATCTATGTAAACCATGAAGTCTTCTGTTGGATCTGGTATTGCTATGATAGGAGCGCTAGTGAGATGCTCCTTGAGGACCCCAAGGGCCCTCTCGTACTACTGTGTCCATAGAAAACTCTTCCCTTTTCGTTGAAGGGAAGTGATGGGATATGCTATTTGGGAGAAGCCCTTAACAAATCTATAGTAATAACCTGCTAGCCCCATGAAGCTCTGAACTTCTGTGACACTAGTAGGTGTTGGTCAATCCCTAATAGCTCTAATCTTCAATGGATCTATGGAGATACCATCGTCAAATAGAATGTGACCCAAATACTGCACCTCTAATCTAAAGAAGGCACACTTCTCCAGGTTGCCATAAAGCTGCTACTCTCTCAAACACTGTAGTACCTAGTGAAGGTGCTCCTCATGCTCCTCTTTAGTCCACAAGTAAATCAAAATATCATCAAGGAATATAATCATGAATCGATCGAGGTATGTGCAAAACACCCCATTCATGAGACTCATGAATACTACAGGGGCATTCATCAAACCGAAGGGCACATGGTGAATTCATAGTGACCATAACGAGTCTGAAATGTAGTCTTATGGATATCCATCTCTATGATGTGTAACTATTGGTATCCAGACTTCAGGTCAATCTTAGAGAACACCTTGGCTCCTTGCATCTGGTAAAACAAGTTGTCAATCCTAGGCAAAGGATAACATTCTTCATCGTCACCTTATTCAACTGCCTATAGTCCCTGCATAGCCAAAGTGACCCATTCTTCTTCTTCATGAAGATATCTGGTGCACCTCATGGAGAGACACTAGTTCAAATGTGCCCCTTCCCTAGCAACTCCTCTAGCTAAAGCTTGAGCTCCGTGAGCTCATGTGTGTCATCTTGTAAGGTGCATGAGACACTGGCTTGGCACCAGGTACAAGGTCTATGTGAAAATCAACCTCTTTGCGAGGTGGCATCCCTGGAAGCTCAGGAGGAAACACATCTATGAAATTCCTAAGGATGGGGTGATCATTAAGTGTAGCCTTAGGCTCATCCTCCGATCTATCACTAACTATGATCGCAAACATTTGACAACCCTTCTGCATATAGTGTTTAAGCTATTTAGCAGATATCATATGAATTGCTATGGGCTTCTAAACACCCACTATCTCTACTACTATGTCATGCTCATCGAGGCAACCTATCACCTCTTGATGACAATCTAGCTTGGCTCTATGAGTCGCAAGCCAATCCATACTTAGCACCACACTGTAAGACCCTAAGGGTATAACCCTAAGATCTGCAATTGTGATGAAAGAACCAAGTGAAATCTCACAACCTTTGACTATTGCATCTATGGCCATCTTGGCCCTTGTAGCTAACTCAACCTCCCACCTAATGTCCTACCTAGAGGTCACCAGCCTGTAACGCTCCACTAATGATGGAGAAATAAAGGAGTCTGTGGCTCTTGAGTCAAATAATATAGTAGTGGGTATATCCCTAATAGAACCTAGAGTCTCTATAGTAGAGGCTTGGAAGTCAGCCTGGTGGTTATCAACCATTACAAATATTCAATGAGATTGACCCATATCTTCAATTGTAGCCTCAGAACCACTAGCTCACTATCCTCCAACTATGAAACCCTGTGGGCACTCCCTAGCCAAGTGTCTAGCACTACCACAAACATAGAAAGGCCCACACATATGAACATGTGTTGACTAAGTCCTATTAGATTGCTGTGCTCTAGGTTGAATTGTATTGCCCTACAATCCCCTAAAGGACTATTAAGGTCTAGCAAGTTTTCCAGCTCGTGCCTGCTACCATTGTTCTCTCCGTAGACCCTACGACTGCCATCCTCGATTAGGACCTCCCAGTCCCCTCTGATGTGGTCATAAGATATATTGATATTGTTACTACTGCTACTATTGTGGAGGTTTAGGTGGTAATGATGCTGATCTAAAACTACCCCTATTAGGAGATTGGGGTCTGCAAAAACCCTGATCCTACTGATGGATATGGTCCTGAAACTGCGGACATGACCCCTGGTCCCATCCATGCACCTCTTCTATGATGAGTACCTTCTCAATGGCCTCACTCATAGTTCATGGACCCACCATGCGAACCGGTCCTGCTATGTGAGGATTCAATCCTCTAATGAAATGACTCACAAGCAGCTTCTCATCTTGAAGATACTCGACATATTGAGATAACTCCACAAACTTACACTCATACTATGCAATCGTGGAACCTCTCTACTCTAAATCATGGAACTCATCAATAGGATGTTGTCTACAATACTCTAATAGGTAACACACAATGTAGCACTCTAGAAAGGTGTCCCATGAAAGAGTGTCCAACAAAAGGTGGAGTTTGTGTTCCTCCATGCACCACCATGTCACTGCCGCGTCTTGCAAAAGATGAGTTGCTACTTGTGCCTTTGTGTTTCTCTCGTAGAGACACAATGCAAAGAACATATCAGGACTGATGAGCCAAGCCTCAGTCTCAACTCCCTCTGATGTACCCACAAAAGTAGGTGGATTAAGCCTAAGCAATTCCCATATTGGGTCTTCGCGGTCCCAAGGATCTCGAATGGGTGCATCCACTTCGTCTTGCAGTACTATAGGGTTGGGTGGAATATGCTCCACTCCAATCCCTGCTACACAATCCTCATGGAGTAGTGAACTCCTACTGCACTCTCGATGAGCTGATGCACTGTCATTGGCTACTGCATCTAGAATGTCCATGTGTGTGTCATCCACAATCATAAGCAACTGTGCTAACACTGCCTCAAGAACCTGAAGGATCTGGGGACCTAAGTCGCGTATGGGTGGCAGCTCCTAATTATATTTTCAGGTGGTAGAATAAGCCCCGCTCTGGTTTCCCAAGGCCTACTAGCATGGGGGCACCCTCTCCTGGTTCTAGGTGGCATCCTACATGAAATATGATGTCTAAAATTAAAACAAAATAACACAAATGTAGAATGAAGTAATGTGCCCTCAATGCCTAGTGTTTAAACATAGGCTTTGATACCAATTGTCATGTCCACATTCACCATGTGGTTATGACACGATAACCATATGTCATGACCACAATTGTCATGTGGTCATGACACGAAACATAAAAAATTCCCCCCCCGACACCACAAAACCCCCTCCCATGTAACATGTGCCCGAGGTGACATTAGCTCACAACGTAGTTGACTCTACAACCAACACAATGTGTAACACCCATAGACAGGGAAGTCAATCAAGTTCAGGTTAATACGATCTCAAATCATAACCCTGCAATGATAGCCACTAAGGAGTTTATGTGGCAAAAGAAAATGTTGAGAGGGTAGGATTCCAACACAAGAAATTCCACCTTGGATAAACCCTAATGAGGTGGGTCAATTTTGAACCCAATTCAAAAATTAGTTTAACTCACACTAATCACCAAGAATAGTGAAAATAAGATTAATACTAAACTAGTTTAACATACACTAAGTCTAGGGAAAATTTTGCCAACATAACGAGACGTTAAGGAATAATATAGGATACCTCCTACAGTGATTTCGACATCATAACGCTACCTCATCAACCATAGGAGGGTACAAAATTGATTTAGAAATAAAACTCCTACTTAACCACCCATCTCTAGATTTAAAATGAATTAAATTAAATAAAACAATTAAATACATTAAATGCATTATTTACCTAATTTCCCTTCCCATACTCTTTCTTGAAATAAAATAAATTAATATAACTATGGAAAAATATACGAACCAGAGTATAACATTATTATCCTTTTTCCAAACTAATCTAAATCAAAACAATTAATCATAATTCCAATAGTAGTTTTGAATGTCATCTAGCCACTAATTTCACTTTTTAAACAAATAGATACAAAATAATAACCTAAACATTTAACCCCAAAACTAAATAGTTTATACAAATAATTTGATCACAATTAAACTATAAAGTTGTTTTGAACTCAACAAGATAATAAAAAAAATACAATACCCTCATGATTTAAAGACCACCCCATATACACAAAAAGAAAATAACATTTACTTAAATTAAAAGTCTAATAAAAACATTCCTCACACACCCACTAATCCAAACTAACCACTTAACCCCCATCATTAACAACTCCCTAATTCTAGGGCACTAAACCCTAAACAGGGGTTTATAAAAGCAAGGAGGTAAAGCATTGGTTCATCATTTAACTTTGCTCTGATTTGTTTGGGTATAGGTCAGAGGATTTGACAAGAAAGTAGATGATACCTCCCCAAGTGGGAGCTATCATCCCATTCAAGGAATTGTTTATTAGTTAAATATGATGTCTCCTACATTTTTCTCTAACCCATTTTCCTATAGGCTACTCATTGTTTATATTTGCTCTCAACTTAGTTTAACATTTCTCTACAAGTTTTTTTTCATAATGCACATGTTAAAATAGGAAGTTCTCTAATCATTTTTTCAATTCCTAATAGTTAAAAATTGCTCTATACTTTCTCAAATGCATAAATCTATACTCTCTACTTTATTTTCATTTAAACTAGAAAGTGATATTAAGCTCATAAATAACTAGAAAAGAGGAGATCTCTATATTATTAATATATATGTAGGTGTAAAACACAGAGATAAAACTAATGTTAAGCATGGTAGAATAATAGAGAACACAATATATATATATATATATATATATATATATATATATATATATATATATATATATATATATATATATATATATATATATATATTGGTTCAATTACATAACACAGAACCAGAGGCTGAAAATCTCAAGGTTGAGCTATTTATTCAAAGGTGGACTGTGGTATTGAAACTACAGTGTTCATTTAATATTTAGTAGAGAACAATGTTCGTAGGAGTATAAACCCTGTGTAAATGGCACCAAGGGAGGGGGTGGGGTTCCCACCCCACCTGCAAGGTAGTGCTCTAGGGTGGGATGGGGGTCCCAACCCCCTCCAAAAACCTTCATTCGTTGGCCGTCTATGGCCCCTGCGCAGTGCTTAACTGCCAACAGAGCTTCGCTCAAGTGATATTCAAAGGGCTTTATACCCTAAACGCATTACATGTGTTCTCTCTATTTTTGACTCTAACAATACATTTAACAAAAAGATATGTTGAAGCCCTAATGCGATTCAGCCTTTATTTAATTTGATTTTTTTGCAAAATAAAAACTATGTATATTAAAAATGACTCTAAAGCATTTCTATATATATATATATCTGTCAAACATGCACTTTGTATTTTTTTTAAAATAAAAATAGAGAACCAAAATATTTAAAAACAACATAAGAAGTATATACACACACACACACACACACACAATTTTCACCATACAAACCCATGAATTCTCTATTTGATACTAACAAATAAATATAAATATTTTCCTTTATAACAAGCATAGGAGCATTATTTTATTTCACTAAGAAACTCAAAAACATATTTTTTTTCTAGAACTAATTTATTTGCATCACATAATAATAAATGAGAGGAGATAGAATACAGATAGATAGAGATAAATATGTATCCATTCTTGACAAGAAGTGAAGATTATTCTATTGCCATATCCATTTAAATAAGTACAAGGTTACAATAATACAAGGTAATGTTACATGGCTATTTCGACTTTCCAAAGAAGTAAGGAAAGCTCAATACAAGCCCTTAAAAGGGAGTAGACATCTCAATGCCTTTCTTTTTCTTTCTACACATTACAGAAGTCAAAACACTATATTTCCTTCTCAAGGTCAAACTCCTCCAAAGTCTCCAAGTGAACCTACAACAAATAATCAACAAAATATGTCAATACTCATGGGAATCTCACCTCCCAACCTAGGCCTAAAATAGGCCATCCCCAATCTTAGAGATCTTGCAAACAACCAAGTTTCAATCCACAATAAAACAACACTCATTTCATGTACAACAACACCCAACCCAAGGCTTAACACAAAACTAACCCACCTTAGAGATGGATTTGTAAAGGGTGAGAGAGTGGTCTCACTCTACTCAAGGAGACCCACACTTTTAAACACAATATCCTCTTGAATCATTTGGCCTCTTTCCATACTTCACATATCACAAAAACCAAGGCACTCATGCCATAACCCAAACTTATCCAAACTCCAAAAAAAGGCCCTTGGCCACAAAACAAATACCATATAGATGAGGGGAATTGAGGAGGTTCTCATCCTTTCTCACCCAACACTAAGGTGAGCTCTCACATAAGGAGAGTTCACCCAGACAACACATGAAACCCTCAACACATAAAACTAAAGTAACATAACATAAAACATGCATTAATCACATAGCAATAGTGAAACAAAAGAAAATGGATCAAAGATTGAGAAACACCTCAAAATATTCAATAATGGAGTGAGTTTTGGTGAAGAGCTTTCACAAGTTCTTCCAAATCTTCAAGTCCTTCACTCTCCCAACACAAGTCCAAAAATTTCCAAAAGAAATGAAAAAAAGAACAACCCTCCTCTCATCAAAATGAGGGAGATATACAGACAAGGCTCTCAAACCCTAATGGATAAGAAGGTGACACTTGTCACCTTCTCCTCCATCCACATAACCCTTCTCACACCTCCACATGAATGTAGAGCTGACACTTGTCACCTCCCCATTCCACAAAGCTAGACATTCTCCCATAAGTGCTCTCCCACATGTGTGAGAGTATAGGAGAATGTGAGCACACAAGGGAAGTTTCTTATGAATGGGGAGGTGACACTTGTCACGTCCTCATTCATCTAAGCTACACTCTTCCCCACAAGTGCTCTCACACATGTGTGAGAGCATGTGGAAGAGGTTCACACATGGGAGAAGCTTCTAAAATTTGAGAAGAAAGGGTAACCTTACCCAAGTGTGTGAGGTTGGGGTTAAGTGAGATGGTGACCTTCCAACCACCCACACACTTCCCAAACTCGTCACTTGATGTCAAGGTCAAGTTTGGGTGATGATACAAGGTCCAAATCAAGTTTAAATAAGCTAGAAATGGTCCAAGACCCTAGGGGTATGACCTAGGGTCAATATTTGACCATTAGGAACCCTTAGAAACACATAAAATCACATAAAAATGGCTTCAAACATTTAGTACTTAAAATTAGTGCAAACTCAACAATACATTTGTACAACACATCAATAGATAAATTAAAAAGATATGAACTATACAAAATGTCATAATTCAATTGCAACAAATATCAACATTCTCAAACACATGTGACCTTAGTCCTACTTAGGACTAGGTCAGTTGAACAGGGGATAACATATGGTTGTCGTCCGACCTCCGAATTTCCATGGGTATGGAAAAGTAACCTACACACTTCTAAGTACCCATCAATAGTACATGATATAATAGCTGTAGCAAATGAAAAACATACATTACACACACATGATTGCAATATACAACATCAAGATAATCCATGATAACATAATGTCTCTCAAAACATCTATTACTCATAAGTATAAATCAAGATCACAGAAGGTAAGAGATAACATCAGTCTTGACATCTATGGTCATAGAAATAGCATCAAATGACATCCTAGCATATAACAACATATCATAAATTGAAAATATAACATGCCATCTAACCAACCATGAAGCTTAATCCATCTATCTAATTGAGTATAAGATAAGGTAATAAGGTCCAAGTGCGGGATCAACAGTCCCCAAAATACACAATACCATAATAAATCCATAGAAAGAGTACCATAAGAAAAATAATATAAGTGAGGTAAAAGTAGGCCTCACATTATCCTAAATGTATTGGTGTATGAATGTGTGTATTTTATTTTGATTTAGTTTATTATTACTTGCATATGTAAGCTCCTCTTCTCTGATTGCATCACACTAAATGGTGTGGATCACCTACAAAATCATGTTTTTGTTTGTAATAAGGTCTATTTGACCAATGCATTTTCATTTGAGTTTGTAGCTAGGTCTATTTTGTAAGTCCCAAGTAATTTAGGGGACATTTGTCAAGATGTAATCGCATAATGCTAAAAATAGCAATAATACCAAAATAAGGCAGTAGGGTAGTTTTGGTCAGTTGTCTCCCAGCCGCTTAGAGCTAGTGTGGTACTACTCAGAGCGAGTTGATAAATGCCCAGAGGAATGATCAAATGTAATCAGATTGAAGAAGTGATTGAATGTGTTTGCATTGTGTTCATGAGAAATAAAGCATTTTTGTTCGATCCATTTGATTTCTGTTTTTATAACTGCAAATTGTGCAATTGTAAATTCCCATTTGTTTTGCATTTTCTATTGTTGCCATATGTCGCCGTGAAGCATTCCACTAGTGAGATTTCTATCGAAATAAGTGGAATGGCTTCAATGTATCAATATTCATTTTGTTCTTTGTTTTGTTTTTCCTATTCAATAGTGCAGATGATCCAGATCGAGGGTTTCACACAATAAAATGACCTAGCATCCCCATGTGCTAGGGTTCGTAGGAGGAAAGCTGTGCACTCATGTTTTTGGTGAATTGGCATAGAAAACCTTAGGCGGCTGATGGTAAAAATTCCACCAATGAACAAAGATTAGTAGAGCTCCATCGAGAGAGATATATGAATCAGTGGCTTTGGGATAAGTCTCGTTGAAGGTTGAGATCACGCCAAAGGAGTTTGGACTTCCAGTGCAACAACTAGAGTTTGCAAGTGTTCATCGACGAGTTGATTCTCACCAAAATGTATATTGTGAATTGAAGAAGTTAAATTTTGATCTGTTGTGTGTTCCTATTGTGCGCTCCTCATCATATTGGTATCAAAGCCAGAAAAGATTTGGTCGGCAAGTCGAATTGATGATTTGTAGGATTGTTGGCATTTGGGTGCTATCTGTGAATGTTTATGTCAGACAGAGATAGCAGAATAGAGGCAGAGAGGATGCCTCCCAAAAGTATGTCATAGGACGTCGTTAAAAAGTTGATTGAGGAGATGCTTGCATCCAAGTTGGGAGAGTTCAAGTAGTCTAGAGGCAAAGAGAGGGAAGTTGAAAGTGACAGTGATGAAGGCGATGTGAAAATTGCCGAAACTAGTAAAAAGATAGAGGAGATACCAGCAGACCAGAGGACATTTTTAAATGCATTAAATTCAGTCAATAGAGACACCATAGATGGGTTGCTTATGTATAGTGGAAGTATGGAAGCTGAAGAGGTGATTGATTGGATTGAGGCATTAAACAATCATTTTGAATATAAAGAAATCTCTAATGATAAGAGGGTTAAGTTAGCAAAGGCAAGATTGCAGGGATCTGCTCTTGCATGGTGGAATTATGAGCAAGGAGAGAGAGTCAAGGAGGGGAAAAATATGATAACCTCTTGGGAAAGGATGAAGGCCAAAATCAAGGTGCAATTCTTACCCCTGGACTATGATGTACAGATGTATAAGAAGTTGTAGAACCTCAAATAGAGAGACCTTGATGTGACTGCAAACACACAAGAGTTTCATAAACTTACTCTTAGATCAAAGAAACAAGAAGATGATTCAGAGAAGGTGGCCAGGTATTTGAATGGCCTGTGGATAAACATTCAAGATGAGATTAGCATCTTAGCACTAGACACAATGAACAAGTGTTTCCAGATGGCCTTAAGGGCTGAAGAGAAGATAAAGAGGAAGAGTCAACAGAACAATAGAGGTAGAGGTGGAAGGCATTTCAGAGGCAGAGGTAGTTTTGGAGGAAGAAGTCCTAACCAGAGGCCTAGTGGTGAGTCTGGCCAAGAAGAGAAAATTCAGGACTCAAGTAGCAGAGGAGGCTACTGAGGAAGAAGGCCTAATGGAAGAGGTGGGACAAATGGATTAGGTAGAGGATCCAAATTCTCCAATATGAGATGTTATAACTACAATCAGATAGGGCACCCGACATACAAGTGTCTAGAGAAGGCCTCAACTTCTCATGGTGATGAGAAGAGAACCACTTTGATTCAAGAAGATGCAAGGAGCATGACATCTCCTGAAGTGAATCTAGCATCAGAAGTGGGAGAAAATCTAATGATCAAGAGGATGCTACTCAAGGAACCAATGTAGATAGAACCATCACAAAGAAGGGCTTTATTTAGAATCAACTACAAGATCCAAGGTAAGGTTTGCAAATTTATTATTGACTCTGGTTTGATGGATAATATCATATCTTTGGAAGCAATAAATAAGTTGAATCTAGAAAAGATACCCCATAGCAGTCCATATAAAGTTAGTTGGTTGAATAAGGGGCAGCACATACTCATCAATGAACAAGCATGGGTCAAATTCAATATTGGAGGGTATAGAGACAAGATTTTGTGTGACATCCTTCCAATGGATGCTTGCCATCTTTTGTTAGGCAGACCATGACAGTTTGATAGAAAGGCTCAACATGATGGAGAAAAGATTGCTTACTCATTCCAAAAGGATGGTATGACTTATAGGATACAGTCATTGACAGAAGAGGATCCACAACATGTAGGGTCTGGTGTAATGTTGGTAGGAGAAAAAGAATTCATGGACACATTACAAGAAGGTGATGGAATAGGTTTTGCTTTGATTGTGAAGCCTAAGGGGGAAAAGAAGCAAAGTGTGGGAGAAGTAGGACCTAAAGAGGTCAAAGATTTGCTTGAGAGTTACAAAGGAGTGATTGCAAAGGATATACCTGATTCCCTACCACCAATCAAAGACATTAGCCATCAGATAGATCTCATACTAGGAGCAGTACTTGCTAATAAGGCAGCATATAAGATGACACCTCAGTAGAATGAGGAGATAGCTATATAGATTCAAGAACTTTTAGACAAGGTGTTAATAAGAAAGAGTTTGAGTCCATTTGCAGTCCCCACCATTTTAGCACCAAAGAAAGATGGAAAATGGAGATTGTGTACTGAATCTAGGGTGATAAATAGGATAACCATCAGGTATAGGTTTCCTATTCCTTGAATAGAAGATCTCATGGATTGTTTGGGAGGAGCTACCTATTTCTCTAAGATAGATTTGAAGAGTGGGTACCATTAGATAAGCATAAGAGAAGGGGATGAGTGGAAGACAACTTTCAAGACCAATGAAGGGTTGTATGAGTGGCTTGTGATGTTGTTTGGTCTTTCAAATGCCCCTAGCACATTTATGAGATTGATGAATGAGGTGTTGCAGGAATTCAGAGGCAAATTTGTGGTAGTCTACCTTGATGATATTTTGGTATTCAATAAGAGCAAGGAAGAACACCTAAAACATTTGGAGATAGTCCTAAAGAGGCTGCAAGATCAGAAATTACTGATAAACTTGGGAAAGTGTGACTTCATGAAACAAGAATTGGTGTACCTAGGTTTTGTCATCTCTAAGAGTGATTTGAAAATGGATCCCTCCAAGGTAGAAGCTATTTTGAACTAGCCTACACCCAGGACAACAGGAGAGGTCAGAAGCTTTCATGGTTTGGCCACATTTTACAGGAAATTCATTAAGAACTATAGTGACATCTGTGCACCTATGTTGGAGACCATCAAGGGTGGAGGTAAGTGAAGTTTGTATGGGCAAAAGAGGCAGATCAGAGTTTTGAAAGTCTGAAATAGAAAGTTGCTAAATTCCCTATTTTAGTGTTACCTGATTTTAATAAAGTTTTCATCATTGAATGTGATGTAAGTGGACTAGCCATAGGAACAATATTGAGCCAAGAAGGTAGACCAGTAGCCTTCTTCAGTGAAAAGTTAAATGAAGCTAAGAGGAAGTACTCCTCTTATGATTTAGAGTTATATGCTATGGTACAAGCTCTAAAAAAGTGGAGGCACTACTTGCTTCCTATAGAATTTATTGTATACACTAACAATCATGCTCTGATTTTTTTGAATGGACAGGAAAAGCTCAGTCATCGACACATGAAATGGGTAGAAAGTCTTCAAGCATACACCTTCATCATCCAACATAAGAAGGGGATAACAAATAAGGTTGCTGATGCTCTAAGCAGAAGGGTGCTGACAGTGCAAGAACTACAGCTACAAAGTATGGGTGTTGAGTCACTCAAAGGATTGTATGGAGAGGACCAAGATTTTAAGGACATTTACAGGGTATGTAGTGAGTTTGTCAGTACTTTCCACGATGAATTCTTAGATTACACATTGCATGATGGCCTTTTGTTTAAGGGAAGCCAACTATGTATCCCTAAGTGTTCAATGAGGGATAATATAGTGAGGGAAAACATAGTGGTGGTTTAGGAGGACATTTTAGGCTCAATAAGACCTTAGATCTTGTAAGAAGGTTTTACTTTTGGTCAAGGATGCAATCTAATATCAGAAAGTTTGTTGAGAGTTGCATGATTTGCCAGAGAGCAAAAGGAGTATCAACAAATGCAGGACTGTACCAACCTTTGCCCATACCAAACAGACCTTGGGATAGTTTGAGCATAGATTTTGTGATGGGATTGCCCAAGACAAGGATAGGTTATGACAGTGTGTTTATTGTGGTAGATAGATTCAGCAAAATGGTACACTTTATTCCTTGTAAGACCACCAATGATGCTAGTTACATTGCAAATTTGTTCTTTAAGGAAATTGTCAGGATTCATGGATTGCCTTTGAGCATTGTATTTGATAGAGACAACAAATTTGTGGGACATTTCTAGAGAACCTTGTGGAAAAGATTGGGTACAAAATTGTCTTTCAGTTCAGCGTATCATCCTCAGACTGATGGCCAAACTGAGGTTGTGAATAGGTCATTAGGCAATCTGTTGAGATGTTTGACAAGAGAACATGGCAGTAGTTGGGATGTGGTACTACCACAAGCAGAGTATGCCTATAATGATTCTACAAACTAAAGTATAGGTCTAAGTCCTTTTGAAGTTGTTTATGGTAGTCATCCTAGAGGAATTTTTGAATTGTGCAATGTTCAAGGATTGGACAAAAGGAGTGGGCATGCTTATACATTTGCAGAGGCCATGAAAGAGATCCATCAACAAGTCAGAGATACTCTACACCAGAATAGTCAGAAGGTCAAGGCTAGAATGGATCAAAGAAGAAGGGATGTGTAGTACCAAATAGGAGATATGGTCATGGTTCATCTCAAAAAGACCCGACTACCCAAGGGAAGCCACATCAAGTTGATGATGAGGAAAATTGGACCTTGTCAGATTCTAGAAAAATATGGTTCTAATTCTTACAAAATTGAACTCCCTGATGATATTGCTATTTCAACTATCTTCAATGTTTCTAATTTAACATTAAATAGGAGTCTTGATACATGCGAAAGGATAGCTGATTCTATCCAAGACAATGCAGAGTGGGTGCAATAATTACCACCTAAGGAGCCACCGAAGATGGAGTGTATTTTGGATAACAAGATAGCCAAGCAGACCAGAAATCAGACATATTTTGAGCACTTGGTCAAATGGCAAGGACTTCCAGACTCAGAAGCCACATGGATGCCGGATGAAGACATCAAAAAGTAAGGTGGTGATTTGTAGAAGTTAGTTTCTAAGAGGACTTGAGACAACTTTCACCCGGGAGTATGGTGCAGAGCACCTACAAAATCATGTTTTCATTTGTAATAAGGTCTATTTGACCAATGCATTTTCATTTTAGTTTGTAGCTAGGTCTATTTTGTAAGTCCCAAGTGATTTAGGGGACATTTTTCAAGTTGTAATCGCATAATGCTAAAAATAGCAATAATGCCAAAATAAGGCAGTAGGGTAGTTTTGGTCAGTTGTCTCCCAGCTACTTGGGTTGTTCTCCCAGCCACTTGGAGCTAGTGTGGTACTACTCAGGGTGAGTTGATAAATGCCCAGAGGAATGATACAATGAGGATCAAATGTGTTTGCATTGTGTTCAGGAGAAATAAAGCATTTATGTTCTGTCCATTTGATTTCCATTTTATAATTGTAAATCATGCAACTGTAAATTCCTATTCATTTTGCATTTTCTATTGTTGCCATATGTCACCATGAAGCATTCCACTGGTGAGATTTCTATCAAAATGATACAGAGGAAAAGAACACAACACAACTTCATACTAGCATATTGCATGATAATGTGAGACAATCACTCAGATTCTTCAAGTTTCACAAGAACTTCTCAAGACAAGGGTCTCCACAAAGGCACCATTTGGAGTTTCTAACTCTTCTAACCCAAATAAGACTATCAAAGGCCTTCTTACCCTTCATTAACTCCAACACAATGATCTCTAACCATTCCCTAGGTCTGCACTTCTCAAACTTCCACTATACCATTAACAGGCTGTCAAACCTTGTAGCCCTTCTTTAAAGGACAGTCACTCTTAACTTTCAGTGGAGGCCTCCTTTTAAGACTATCAAGGCACTTTCAAATACCCATTACTAAGTTTTGAAACATATCCAAGAATCAATATATGTTACTTTGGGAGGAACTACTCAAAATAGGACTGACAGCGAGCTAAATAGGCCTATTAGGCTTGCATGCACACAAGGCTTATTGGTTTGGGCAACTCCACAACTCCCCACACCTTACATGTACATGGAGCACTTCACACCAGGTCTACACATGCTCATTGATCCATCAAAAGTCCATTCCATCCATACTTTACCGTACTCTAAGTCTATGGCTCTTATACTATTTCTAAACTCTATTTTCAGGACTGTTAACATAGAAAAACAGTCATAAAACTTGATTTTCCCTTCTTAATTCTCAACCTTTTTGGTTCAAAACCTCTTAAACATGAAAGAAAATGCTACAATAGACATTCTCCACCAAGGATCAGCAACATGCAAAGGATAAAAGGTAATAAAACACATTTTCTCATTCACTGTTTACCCTAACAGAGGGTTTGGACAGTTTTTTGTAAATTCCCAATATCTACCACCAATCTAAACCAAAATGCATGAAATGAAATACAAGTGGAAGGTGATTGAGATAAATTTCATTTGAAAACAAAACTAAATTTCTTCCTGCCCGTACAGGGCCGTACACAGCAAGAATACAGTGATTTTTTGAAGTAGAAAGCAAAAAAATAGTGCTTTTTATTATTCTAGTTCCAACCTCCAATCACATTTGACTTATTTGGATGTTACAAGGCCTTAATAAAGGCATTCCACATAAGACTCTTCAGTTTCCAACTACTTGGAATGAATGAAACTGACTCAACTACTCTATGACCCTTGATATTCCATCCTATTGCATTTGTTTTTTGCATTTTTACAATATTTAGTAATTTTTTACATTTTCAACCTCCTTTCTCTTACACTTGTAGGTTCAATTTTACCAATTTGCCAATTAAATGAATCAATGAGCAAGGTGCTCCTTCACCATATAACCAACCAACAAAATTTCCAAGTCCCTTGGAAATGTATCAGCAACAAAGTCTTTTTCTGCATCTCCTCTGTCATTATCTTCTTCAGCTTCAGTCTTCACATCAATAGAAAGGTGACCAACCAACCAAAAAAACAAACTGCCATCTTCACAGAGCATCCTTAGGCTCCTTCTACTCCCATCAGTGGAATACTCTTTAGGCTGCAATATCAAGTGCTTCTTCAGGTATCCATCTCTCTCACTGCTTCACAACACCAACTCACCAAACCATTCATCTCACCCAACAACAGATCCTGGTGATGCACCTACCACTCTCTCCTCAGTGGTTTCTCTATGCACCCTTATCCAGCCTAATCTCCATTGGAGAATGGTCATGATAGACCTTCTCTTGTCTACCCACATACACAACCTTAGAAAACATCCTTCTGCAGCTAGATGGATAAGCACCTGCAACCAAACAACTTAGCAAACAAAATAATGGTCACCAACACAATCTTTCCTTTAGTTCTTCACCTACCTTCTCAGTGACAGGAACAAATACAACACCCAAATCTTTCACCAGCTCTGATACCAATTTGATGCAGAGGAAAAGAACACAACACAACTTTATACTAGCATATTGCATGATAATGTGATACAATCACTCAGATGCTTCAAGTTTCACAAGTACTTCTCAAGACAAGGGTCTCCACAAAAGCACCATTTGGAGTTTCTAACTCTTCTAACCCAAATAAGACTATCAAAAGCCTTCTTACCCTTCATTAACTCCAACACAGTGATCTCTAACCATTCCCTAGGTCTGCACTTCTCAAACCCACTATACCATTAACAGGCTGTCAAACCTTGTAGCCCTTCTTTGAAGGACAGTCACTCATAACTTTTAGTGGAGGCCTCCTTTCAAGAATATCAAGGCACTTTTAAATACCCATTACTGAGTTTTAAAACATATCCAAGAATAAATATATATTACTTTGGGAGGAACTACTCAAAACAGGACTGACAGCGAGCTAAATAAGCCTATTAGGCTTCCATGCACACAAGGCTCATTGGTTTGGGAAACTCCATGACTCCCCACACCTTGCATGTGCATGGAGCACTTCACACAAGGTCTACACATGCTCATTGATCCATCAAAAGTCCATTCCATCCATACTTTACTGTACTCTAAGTCTATGGCTCTTATACTATTTCTAAACTCTGTTTTCAGGACTGTTAACACAGAAAAAATAGTCATAAAACTTGATTTTCCCTTCTTACTTATCAACCTTTTTGGTTCAAAACCTCTTAAACATGAAAGAAAATGCTACAACAGACATTCTCCACCAAGGATCAGCAACATGCAAAGGATAAAAGGTAATAAAACACAGTTTCTCATTCACTGTTTACCCTAATAGAGGGTTTGGACAGTTTTTTGTAAATTCCCAATATCTACCACCAATCTAAACCAAAATGCATGAAATGAAATACAAGTGGAAGGAGATTGAGATAAATTTCATTTGAAAACAAAACTAAATGCCTTCCTACCCATATAGGGCCATACACAACAAGAATACAGTGATTTTCTGAAGTAGAAAGTAGACAAACAATGCTTTTTATTATTCTAGTTCCAACCTCCAATCACCTCTAAGTTATTTGGATGTTACAAGGCCTTAATAAAGGCATTCCACATAAGACTCTTCAGTTTCCAACTACTTGGAATGAATGAAACTGAATCAGCTACTCTATGACCTTGGTATTCCATCCTATTGCATTTATTTTTTGCATTTTTACAATATTTAGTAATTTTTAACATTTTCAACCTCCTTTCTCTTACACTTGAAGGTTCAATTTCACCAATTTGCCAATTAAATGAATCAATGACCAAGGTACTCCTGTACCACAAAATCAGTGGAATGGCTTCAATGTATCAGTATTCATTTTGTTCTCTGTTTTGTTTTTCCTGTTCAATAGTACAGATGATCCGGATCAAGCGTTTCGCACAGTAAAATGACCTAGCATCCACATGTGGTAGGGTTCATAGGAGGAAAGATGTGCGCTTGTGTTTTTGGTGAATTGGCATAGCAAACCTTAGATGGCTGATCGTAAAAATTCCACCGATGAACAAAGATCAACAGAGGTCCATCGGGAGAGATATGCGAATTGGTAGCTTTGGGATAAGTCTCGCTGAAGGTTGAGATCACGCTGAAGGAGTTTGGGCTTCTAGTGCAACGGCTAGAGTTTGCAGGTGTTCACTGACAAGTTGAGTCTCACCAAAATGTATGTTGTGAATTGAAGAAGTTAAATTTTGATTTGTTGTGTGTTCCTGTTGTGCGGTCCTCGTCACTAAATCACAACATTAAACATATTACAATCTAGTCTCATGTATAGGTTTTATGTTAATATTTGGTTCCGTTGCTAGGACATTAATTGTTGGTGCTATGGGAGAAGGTGCACATTATAAAATGTAATTTGTGATAATGTAGACAAGAAATAAGAGTAATTAGAAGATTTTTTTATACAAGATAGTGGAGATCATGGAATGGTGTGGTAACACTCACTAATATGTAGCCCTTAGAGGGGCTAGGCACCTAGGGGTGACATAGGAATAGGGGATGATCCTAGAAAAATATGAGTGCTAAGTCAAATATGGTCTAATTGTTGTGGCTATATAAAAGAGATTTAATGGTTGTGGTTGTATAAAAGATATTGGTTTACAATGACTAAGTAAACTAAAACGACCAAAGAAGATATAAAGAAGGTAAGGTCATTCATTATTGAGATCAAGATGAGTTAAAAAGATAGTGTAAAGAGAACATTACTTGAGAAAGAAAGGGACTTCAAAAAAGAGAAATATAAAGAAAAAATAGGAAAGAGAGGAATGGTATCATAAATTAATGGATAAAGGAAAGATGTAGGAAGAAGCATTTGTTAACATGGAAGAGCATGCTAATAGGATATAAAATCATCTTTAAATAAATATTCTAAATCAATTAGGTCTTATAATGACATGGTGATTATAGATATATATTCAAACCATATAGCTCAATAACCCTCATTAGAATTTCTGAGAAAAATCTACAAACTATGGTTCAAACTTTAGGAGAACATTTAAAGCTCTTTTTTTACTTGTTTTTGTCTGCAACTAGTAATGTCGTTCATTGATTTTAGGTTGGTTATTTTTTCTAGATCAAGGGTCATCCATTGGATAATTGATGTGGTGTTATGGATTGAGGATAAATAATTGGATGGCTACTATAATATTATTTATTTTATTTTCTAACATATCAAATCTTATTTATTTTAATTAGATAGACAACATTGTGAATTTCTTCCTTCCAATACATATTAGGCATATTTGCATCTTTCAACATTTCCCTAGCCATCCCTTGCATAGTTCTATTTTTCTTTTCTACTACCCCGTTTTGGTAAGGGGTCCTAGGAGCTGACAAATATCTCCTAATACCATGATCTTCACAAAACTTTTCAAATTCATTTGAAGTAAACTCACCTCCTCTATTAGACCTTAAGCACTTGATCTTAACATCCACTTCATTTTTAACCATAGCTTTGAATACCTTAAATTTATCAAGGGCATCTAATTTTTCTCTTAAGAAAGTAACCCAAGTCATTCTAGAATAATCATCAATAAGAAACCTAAAATACTTCTCACCTTGTTGACTCTTTACTCTTGTAGGGCCATATAGATCAACATGAATTAGATCCAATGGCTTTGAAGAAGAATACTCCTTTGTTTTGAAACATGTCTTTGTCTATTTTCCCATATGACATTCCATGCATACTATGTTTGCAGGCTTGATTATCTTGGGCATGCCTCTCATTGCATGAGTAGAATTGATATTTACTATATTATCAAAATTATTGTGTCCCATTCTTTTGTTCCATAGCCAACACTCATTGGATTGAGCCAACAAACATGTTCTTCCATAGACCTCCTTCAGATGATAGATATCACCATACATCTTGATACCTTCTCCAACTAGTTTTCCAAACCCTACCTTCTTGATTTCACAACCCTTGACATGAAAGGTGAGATTATACTGTTTACTGCACATCTAACTAACACTAAGAAGATTTTGTTTTAGCCCTTTGACATAGAGGACATCCTCAATCCTATTCTTCGGACATCAATAGTTATAGCACCTTTCCCATGGATTTGTGCTGACTCTTCACCACCAAACTTGATAGCACCACCATCCCACTCCTCAAGGCATATAAAATTCTCCTTGTCACTAGTCATATGATTTGAGAAACCACTATTAATTACCCAAGCCTTAGCTTCTTCTCTTGCATGAAAAGCAGTCCATATAACCTTTGGTCTATCATTATTTTGATCTGTTTGCAAGGCATCAGTCTTCTCACATTTTTCAAGATCATTATTTTTTTCACCAACAATCTAAGGTCATGAAAAGTGTTTCATCATTTGAATCATCATGATCCTCATCTTTTGAAGAGTAACTGCTTTCTATGGAATACATACTTCTTTTGAACTTGTATCTCTTGTTACTACCCCTTGATTCCTTAAAAGGACATTTAGAAGCAAAGTGACCAACCTTTCCATAATTGAAACATTGAAGGGTAACTTACCTTTGTATTTTCTAGTTCCTTTCTTCAGTCTTCTCACAAAATTTTCTTCAACATCATCAAAGGTCTCATCTTCATCAGCAACTTCTTCCTTTGTCTTCATACTAAGTTTGAAAACAACTTCTTTCTTTGGAGCATCACTACCAAACTCTCTCATTTCAAAGGTAGTAAACCAAATAGTTTGTCTATAGTGTATGTATCCTAGTCTACATTCTTCTCAATAGCAGATACCCTATGACTATAAGATTTGGGAAGAGATCTCAGAACCTTCTTCACAATCTCATCTTCTTTTACTTCTACACCAACAATTGTGATGCCATTGACTACTTCATCCACTTGAAGCATAAATCTGGCTATGTCTTCATCCTCTATCATTTTTAGGGTCTCAAATTTTATTTTGAAGATTTGAATCCTTGCTTGCTTTACCTTCTTATCTACTTCATAAATGGTTTCAAGTTTAACACAAACATCTTTAGATAAACTGCAACTTGAATTGCCTTTGAATGTTTTGAATCAGCTAACCCACTCATGACAGAAAACCTTGCATTTGCATTATTATCATATTCCTTAACTTCATCTGGATCTGTAGGAATAGCAATAGGAACATTTTATATAGTCTTAATAGATTGCGAACTGCCACATCCTTGAGAATTGATATAGCCTTCCATCCTTAGCTTCCAAAAAGCATGATTTGTTCCATCAAACCTAGTTATCCTCCTAGATCCATTATGTTCCATTATGGACCTTCCTCAAGTGGTTAAGCTTCCTTCAGAGGAACTTTGATTTGATACCAATTGTTCAATACACAAGGATATTGAGAGGGGGGGTGACTCAGTATCTAAACAAACATTAACTTCTTTGGAGTAGATTAAAACTTAAGAATTATAACATGAACATAAGCATGAAATATTAACACAATGCACATCAACACATTACACTAGATATACGTTGAAAACACTAGAAGGGAAAAACCATGGTGAGGATTAACTCACAATATATGAAGCTCAAAATAATAACTTTGGTTTAGGGCTACAACCCAAGTAAGATACTACTCCCAATTGACTTTGTTTTAGAGTACAACCTAAGGAAGCAACTGCTTGCTGATCTAAGAACAAACTCAGAAAAGATTAAAAAATGATAGTCCTTCTACTGCTTGAAAATTGAGATTGAAACTCACACCTTTGATGATTGCACTTATTCTTCTTCTTATTACTAAATCAATTAAGCACACTCTTCACTTGATCACTATCACAAATATTTTTTCAAGATGAATCAGGATAGCATTTACAACTTTTTCTCTTTCTCCTTCAGTCACACATCATAAAGCATTTATTCTACTCCTTATCTTGCTTGCAAACCTTATCAATCACATTGCAATTACACCTCTCCTAATTCACTTTGATTTACAATTTATACAATATATTACATTGATTACATTTCTTTTTGGATAGAGACAACCACAAAAAATACATTTACAAGTCAGCCAGACAACACACAACATGAAACATGTAGAGGACAAGTCCTAAACATGACTACACACTATACTAGAAGAAGACCCATGCCTTGCACACATCAACACTTCCTTAATTAGGTTGAAAAAATCCTTCATAGAAACAAACACTAAGGAATTACATCTGTACACTCTGCTCATTTGGAAATATGGTAGCCTTAATGAAAAACATCTGAAACTTGAAGCATAATGGCCACAGCAACTTGAAAACCTTGAGTGGTACTAGAAACAAGAAAAATCTTCATGAAACTTTTCCATATGAGTCTACAAGACTCATGCAACATCTACAAACACTCCTTTTCCTCCACACATCAAATATTTTGTGCCACACATCTTCGATCATTAACTCTAAGAACAACCTATCATCCAAAACACAATGCAACATACTGTCATTGAGAAACTAACCTTGCAGACCACCAAGAACCTTGAAATTGAAAGGAAGCATGTAATGCATATTAATAAATTTGTCCATAACAATACAAAGGCAACCATTCAATTCTAGAGGAATGCAAAGCATTTCAATAGGCCTTCAATACTAGTTTACTATGTCAGAACACATGTCGGTACTCTATCATGCATAACTCTCACAACAGATGGACAAATAATCTAAAACCTTATAATTATCACCTTCATTGCACTCTAAACATAGTTCTAGAACTGAATAGCCATATTTACAAATATGGAGGAATGCAGAACATTCCATTTCCCTATAAAAAATTCCTTCATAGAAATATTACTATCTTCAGATTGTCAACAACAAAACACTCTTCCAATAATCTGATCATCATGAAACTTGGATTGGGCCATCAGTAACATCTTGTCAACATAGAAACTCATCTGATAATCTTAGTACTAATTCCCATATTAATATGTCTTCATACTTAACTTTGTACTAATCAAGGCATGACATCCAACCATGAACTATGTCTTATCTCTTCTCTGATGGATAGGACATGACATCCAACCATGAGCTATATCTTCTCTACACATGGCATCCAACCATGACCACCATCACACCTCCATGAAAGTATTGACATTAATGACAACCTAGTGAAATTGAAATCAATGACAAACCTGTAACTATATGTGTAACATACACAACATCACAAAGTTTACTATTTGTAACTACTGATGCAAAATATAATTCCATTGCAAGTAACAATGTAATGAAGTTTTTTTTTGTAAATTTCCATGTGCATAATGATTTCAGTTGTATGTTTGGAGTTAATTTATATAAAAAAATTTATTTCAATTTATTTTATTAGATCATTGTGGAATTTCTTCCATAAAAGAAAAGTACATATTATTTCTATTAAAACGTTAACTAAGAAAGAAAAACCTGTTGAACATATATATGTAGGGAAAAGTAGCAAAAATTATTACAGTAACTTTGTAAGCTTTGAGGTTCATTTGAAAAATGCATAAATTTTACATTCGATTGATAGTTTTCACATGGATAAATATGTACAAATTATTTTTAATTGGAAAGTGTTCTATACATCATCTGATTCACTTGCATTATTCTTTAAGTCTGGCCTGTAGTATTGGAAAAAAGAGCATGTCTCTGAGTAAGTGACATGTTTCTTCCAATCCTTCTTTCATGAAAAGAAAACCATCAATTGCTTCTTGGACCTTATCTTTAATGTTCTTTACTACATGGACATCACCTTTCATAACCTCCATTGAGATAAGGAGCTTAATTCTATCAAGTTCACAAGACAATCTGCTTAAGTTATAAGTGTCCCTCATGATTGTGCTTGCCTTTCCAAAACCATTTTGTTGTTGATATTTGATGGATACATCTTGGGCTACTTGTAGTAGATGGTGCTACTACCTATTGAAGACATAGTAGAGAGTAACTAGGAAATACAATAAGCAATAAAATAAATTTATTATTAGTAAATATTGTTGATTAACCAATAGAAGAATCTAAGGAACTTTAAAATCCACATTTTTTTTTGAAGAAAATAATTAGATGGGACTTAGGAAGCTTGAAATATATTAGTTCTTAAGAATCCTTAAGCAAATTTGATGCTTAAATGATAAGGAAATTCTTACGAATTTTTCACCTACAACTCAAATTGGCTGAGCTGAAACAATATGTTCATTTTAAGGTGAAATATTTCAATTCATTTTTGCTTTGCTTAAACCTTTGCACATATTGAATTTTATGAGAAAAAGTTCAGTTGTTTTAGTACAATGTGTTTCATGAATGAAAGTATTTAGTTTGCAATTCAGTTGTTCAATAGAAGAGGGACAACTAGTGTATCATTTAATGCTTTGTAGAAGATTCATCATGGATAAGAGATAATTCTTTTCATTACAATAATCATTCAATTTACAAACGAGATACAACAACTGAATAAGGATTGCATTGAATGAAAGAAAAGAGAGACCAACTATCCCAAACAAGCTGTCAGAATAGTTGAGCCAATGTAACCTACAAAATACACTATACAACTAAAGATGAAAAGAGAAATAAGCATATAATGAAAAACATATCCATCATTGCCTATTGTGTTCAGTGTTGGTCTTCGTTCTAGATACTCCATCCTTGCTCCTAATTCTGATTGGACCTGCATTGTGATGAAAGAAGTTGTTAGAGCTCAAGATATGAATTCAACTATGTACTTCATCAACAAAGAATATAGTGCATTGCCTATGATGCATTGATTCAAATAAACAAATCATCCATATGCAAGAGAATCTGAAGAAATCAAACATCACTGAGCTTCATTGTTTTAAACTAACATGTTTGTTTCTTGTGCAGGTATAGAAGAAGTTATGTTGATGTTTTGAAGATAATTCTAGCATGTGGTGCAAAGTGGGCTCCCACAAAGGTTGAGCCTAGCATGTTTCCCCTAAATCTCAAGAGGAGATGGAATAGGAATACATATTCATATTTTTTAAATCAATATATATTCAACTAAAGGAAGACTACATCAAATCAGTGAATGAGCTTCAAGCTCAATGCCCATCCATGATTGTCAATTCAGGGTGGTTTGAAGTGAGAACCATTGACAAACATTGAGCTTTTTCAAGACTACCTTGTTCAAACATAGCAGAAGAAGACTTCAAAATTTTCCTTTTGTTTCTTCATATATATCAATTTCAAGTCTAAGCATGTGGATAGTTCATCAGATAAGTCAAGTGTATGTAGAGCAAAAGATGGAACAACATAAAAAAAATATACAGAAGGATGTAGTGACTAAAGAACAACATTAAATGATATACATGTGATTGAGTAGCTCTTTGCTACATGTATAACGAATAGTGTGACTGCATCATAAGGATGCCAATGCCTTTTATGTATTACAAATACATTTTCTCAGCCATGAAGGTAAAAGAATGCATCATCAAAGTTAAATTGATGCCATGAAGATGCAGCTGTAGGTTATACACCGAATGTTCATGCCATGCTACAGTGAAGTAAAAAGAGTTACAGCCATTCAAAATGGTATGAATTAGAATACATTTGATGTAATATAGTAAACTAGACAACAAATATATGCCATATGACATATTGAGTGTGATCACCGAGTGTATATAGAATAGGTAGATTAGTCATCAAGTGGACCACACAAGCGTATACCTATATGAGTTAAAACATTAATATACACTTTACCATTACAAAAATGGCACTAGCTTAAAGTTTCAATGATCATATTCATGTATAGGAGGAGCTAAAAGAGATGACATAAGTGTTGTCATCACAAAAGTTCAAATGGATGAGAAAGAAATCATATGTATCTTGATGTTCTAAACTTATACAGCTATACAATTTGTGATGCCTTACCTCATAAATGAAATTAAATAGAAGAGATATCATGTGAACATAGTAAAAATCAAATGGCAGCTATTATTCATATAGTAATTATAATGCTGTTATAGGGAAAGGAATTTCAACATCAAGAGCCATTGCCCAGAATAATGTCAAAGAAAGAGTTCCTAATATAGGTGGCACATAATTGGACCCACATTTACTATATAGACAATTCATTGGATGTGGGGGGCTTGAGCAGGTTATTAAAGAGAGAAGGTGGAAAGAAATAGCAATTGCTTTAAAAATCCCTAGTTCAATTATAAATCCTTCATATGTACTTTATAAACATTATGGAGATTTGCTTTACCATTTTGAACAAGTTCATTATTTTGGAGCACAAGGACAACTTGCACCCCCTGCTATTCCATTGCTTGCTTCTCATCCTTCTGGGAAGCCCATTGAAACTAGAGTTTCATACCATCCTCAAGTTAATCAAGATTAGTCAAGAAAGAGGAAGAAAAGGAAGACTGGTCCCTCTGACATGTATGGAGTGAATCCTGGTGCTTCTATTAGGCAAATTGTTATGGGAACAATTGATAAAAAAAATGATAATGGATACTTGGTAACTGTGGTAGTAGGTTAGGAAAAGCTAAAAGGTGTTATGTATAATGTTCCAATAGAAAATATAGTCCCAAAGATCCCAATGCTCCTCGTCGGTCAAGAAATGGTTACAATTTCTTTTATGTTGACCAACTCGCTAGGTTCAAAGAGACTTATGCCCATACAGATCATCAAAATTAAAAAAAATGGTGATTGATATGTGGAACAGACTTTTAGAGGATGAAAAATTGCCATATATTGAACAGGGTCAGCAAGAAAAAAACACTTAGAGATATAACTATGGCTGCGTCCTATGATGGACAAAGTACATAGAGAAAGCTACAGAAAATGAAGATATAAGCAAGTAGACAAGCTTACCTTGTTTTTGAGTAAAAATATATACATATGACCACAGATTTTTGCCTTTTCTTTGGCTCATAAGATCCCAGATAATATCAATCATGGTAGTTCAAACATAGGAAAGAGGGTGTGTCGACAAAGGGATAGAGAGAAACAAAAAGGATGCATCAGATGAGTCACCAGTCGCAGCTTAAAAGCCAAAAATGTACCTCCTGAATGAAATGAAATGATTAAAGCATGTGTAGACTCATTTGACCTTTCACATTCAGAGAGAATCCAATGAAATCCATAAAAAAATGCCAGAGAAATCGAGCATTTTCTAGTTCAAACCCTAGCACCATTGGCAGTAGTAGCAAAGCCAAAAATCCCAAAAGTTGCAAAGTGGAAATGGGCTGAAATTGATGGGGAGCACATAGTGGATACCATAGACTGATGCCCTAATTTCTCACAGTTGACAAACTAACAAAAGACCCACTGATTCAACTCCATCAGCCAAGTCTCTCATCCCTACTGCTAATGCCCCGATGGCATTTACCTGAGACTCATTCCGTCGATGAACAATTGTAACCTTTGGCTTATGAGCCAATACATCATTGCACAGTTTACTTCCTTCCAAACCCTAGCACATGGAGATGCTAGGTCATCCTATTGCATGAAACACCCTGTTTAGATCCTCTGCACCACCAAACAGGAAAAACAAAACAAAGAGTAAAACAAATATTCAAACAACGAAGCCATTCCACTTATTTTGACAGAAATCTCACCAGTGGAATGCTTCACGATGACATACGACAACAATAGAAAATGCAAAATGAATGGAAATCTACAGTTACATGATTTACAGTTATAAGAAACAGAAATCAAATGGATAGAACATAATTGTTTTATTTCTCCTGAGCACAATACAATCACATTTGATCACACTTCTGCTTTGATTTGATTACAATATATGATCATTTGGTTCCTTCCTTAGGGTATTTATCAACTCACCCTAAGTAGTACCGAACTGACTCCAAGCGGCTGGGAGATCAATCCAAGTGGCTAGGAGACAAATCCAAGTGGCTGGGAGACAACCATCTTAAACAGCCTCTAACTGCCCTACTGCCTTATTTTGGATTATGCGGTTACAATTTGACAAGTGTCCTAAAGTCACTTAGGACTTACAAAATGAACCTAGATACAACTGAAATGAAAATGCATTGGTCAAATATACCTTATTACAAAAGAAAACATGATTTTCTAGGTGCTCCTGCACCAGAAATGATAGGGTTTGTGGTTTTGTTTTAGGGTTACCTTTTTCTCTAAGTTCAAATGTGATTTTTATCACATTGAATTGCATTTTCCATGCCATGAGTAATACCCATCGTGGTATTGTGGTCCACTTTATAAATGCCTAGTCCTTATAACTTAGAGTGTTATGCATTAGGCCCCTTTGCATGTTCGAAGCCTAGGCTTTATGCCTTAAGGATATTTGATCACCTTTGCATATACATTGCTAGAGAGTTCATTCAATTCCTTTTGAGGATAAGCACATAGGTCACATGCCTTAGAGACTATTTGCAGATCAAATGAAGGATAAGCCTTAGAGGATTTTTATTTTTGAAAACCATGTAGTATGCCTTCATATTTTAATGATTTTTATGGAAAATCAAGTGCCATAGAATGTGTATACTTGGCAAAATGTCAAATCATAAGCCTTGTATAGTCTTGGCATAGTTATCAAAGCCTTGTATTTTATTTTTTGTAAAAAATCAAATTGAGATCAAATCAGGAATAAGATAAAACTATAAATCCATCTAAAACAATATTTAAAGCAATATTTTATAAATTGCTTTTAAATATTTGTTATTATGCATTTAAAGCAGAGATAATCTAGGCAGGATCTTATTTTAGATTTAATTTTTCTTATGGGCGAAATTTGACAAATCTAGTCATTTTGGAGCTTTTTCTGATTAGGTAAAGCCTGATTTTGAGTGGATTTTGGTGGGACCACCTGAGGCATCATGTTGGCATCTTTTATTTTCAGTTTGGAGATATTTTAGAGGGATTTTTGACATCTTTTTGGTGGATTCTGAAAATGATTTGGAGGTAGGCTTTCAGAGTGATTTTTGGCCATTTTCCTATTTTTCCATCTTGGAAAAATAGAGGATATATTTGAGAGAAAAACATTGTTTTTCTCAATTCTGAGGAACAATTTCTTTCACTTTAGATCACTTGCAGAGAGCATTATAAACACATTATACTCAGTCTAATTTTGTATGCTCGTTTTAGATTAATACAAACAACAGAGTTTCCTTTCCCATTTTGACTCTTTTTGTAGTGTTGATTTGATGTTTCACTATGATCAAAGAGTCATATCCTTTGTTATGTCTCATTACTGCAAACTTAGGTATAGAAGTCTCATGTAATGCAGGTTGTATGTTGAGTTTGATTGGAAGCCTTCATACAAATTACTCGTGTGTTGCATGTCACAATTGGGATTGTGAAAGTACATGTTTTAAGAGTTTGATTGTCAGTAAAAGCATTAAAATAAGTTAGATTTCTTTTGAATCATCCTTAGATTTTAGAATTGCATTTTAGTTATCTTCTATTCATTTTCCTTAGAAATTATTTAGATTAGGAGAGAGCCAGCTCACTTTGGAGGTTCACTCCAAGTTTAGGCAACCTACAAGCCTAGGAGTGTTCCCATGTGTCAACAGGTTTTTAGGTACATACTTTGATTGACAACAATTTTTGGCACACCCGATGAGACTAAGTTGGATATTTTTAGTCCAAAGTTTGATCATTTATCACTAATATTTCATGTGTATGTCAGTGATCCTTGCCTTCAATGGCAAGAAAACAACACATCTGGTGACTCTGAGCTCAAGCTTACTAGTTTCGGTATGATCAAGTGCTCGTATGTTACAAAAATCATCAATTCACTCCATTTTCCAACTTTTATATGAGTAAAATATCAAATTTTCATAGTCAATATGAATATCCACCACCATACTATGTGTGAGGGGGAGAATGAGTGTTAGTCAAATCAATGAAAAACATAAAAAACCCAAACACCAATGGAAGTTGAAAGCAAAGAGGAATCAAACCAAAATGAGTAAGAACATACTTACAAACCCTTTTACTTGTCATTTTCCATTGCTTGCCTATCTTGCTTTGATCTTGATTGTGAAGCCCTTAGAAGCTTTCCTTGCTTGCTTGCTTGTTGAAGATGACAAAGGAAGAATGGCTTTTATACCTGTTTGTGTTGAATGTGAGCTTCAACACACAATAATGGAGGAAACTAGAAATAGAGAGAAGAAGAGAGAATGAGAGAAATTTTGGTATACTGATTGTTCAAAATGAACTCCCCCCTTAATGTCTTAGAAGAGGGTTCTATTTATAGATTTTTTGAAAAAGGAATGGAGGGTGAGGATCAAAAGATGAGATCAATGGCTCTCATTTTTTGTGAAATTTTAATTCATAATGGATGAATTAAAAATTCTTTATTTGAGAATGGTGGATTATGACAATTGAATTAAATATTCAATTGGCAAAGCCTAGTGGGGAACAATTGAATTAAATATTCAATTGGTGAAGGCTAGTGGGGAACATTGAATTAAATATTCCATTTGTGAAGGCTAGTGGGGAACATTGAATTAAATATTCTATTTGTGAAGGCTAGTGGGGAACATTGAATTAAATATTCAATTTGGTGGAGGATAATTGATTTAAAGATTTATTTTGGAAAATGGAGGATATTAGCTAATTAAATATTAAGAATATTTAATTATATGTGCAACATGGTGAGGTGGAAGAGATGAGTTGGATTGATGAGGTGGATTTTGGACTTTAGACATTTAGAAGAATTTAGGGAATTTAATTGATGTGAGACATAAGAAGAATTTAGGGAATTTAATTAAATAAAATGACTTTATTTAATTATGGGATAATGAGCCAATTAAATAAATTAATAATATTTATTTAATTGATAGAAGACAATAGGAATTAAGATAAATATTAAAATATTTACTTAATTCAACCTGAGCCAATTTTAGGTGTATACATTTTGCCGCTCTTTGAAGCAATGTGTTTTATCACGTTGTTTCAAAGAATAAGAATTTTTGACAGTGATACATGCCCCAGTTTGCCACTGGTACAAATTTAATGATAGGATGCCCCCTTGAGAGAGTGGATGGGAGGAAGATAATAGGGCGTGAGATGGACAATCTCACGAAGAAAAAGGTGAAGAAATGGGTTAGGATGGAGAAAACAGGGTATGGTTTGGAGAGATAGCCATGTGAAGTAGTCAGAGAGTCATACAGTCAGATATGGGTCACTTGCTATATATAGGAGTTGGGTCCACACAATCTATTCATTTGTACACTTGTCCATAGTTGATTTGTCCTCTAGAGACCTTAGGAGAGCATGGCAGCCAAAGAGATGGATATTCCATGCAAGGAGCATCGGTTTGAGCGGATTCAACGGTTCGATCGGCCAACAGAGGCAGGACCCCCAGTATGTAGTTCTTCAAAACTTGTCGAAAGTCAATTTTTGTGTACATTAATGGCTAGGAAAACCATCTAGGACAAATGTGCAACAACCCTAGTTTTGCACATATGTGCACCAAAATGGCGCATATGTTGTGAAACTGCACATTTACATTGCCAAATGGCGCATTTGTTTTGTTTGCGCACTTGCTTCTTGAATGTGTGCATTCATTCTTGTTGTGCATGTGAGCTGTGAAGTGGCGCATTTGTCCCTAAGTTGTGCATATGTGCTGTGAATCGGTGCATATGATAGTATTGCGCATGTGATTCATGGAATGGCGCATATGTTGGGAAGTTGCGCATTTGTGTTAATAGGTTGTGCATGTGCCAAAATGGCACATACACATTAGGAAGTTGCGCATTCATGGTGAAGTTGCACTTTTGTTATGAAATGGTGCATTTGCCACTTGGATTGGCGCATTTGCACTTTAGGCAAATTAGTTGACTTAACAAAATTAACCCAATTGGCATCTTGATCGATGTGTCAATTGATTAGCGATCTCCAAGATTGCTGAGAATCGAGTCAAGAGATGATATGCTGTTTTGATTAATTTTGATATGTTTGAGCCAATGATAGGATAGCTTGATTGCTTGGAGTAGGTTTTCGATATGGATTTGGATTTCACTGACGGTATGTGTTTCTTGGTTGCATGAGGATATTCAAGACGTCCTAACATCGCAAGAGTTGTTCCCATTGCCGTTGTTGCAGTGGCATATGCTGACCGAGATGGAGCGAGAGGCTCTAGGTGCTATGGGTTTGTATCATGTGCTCTTTATGCCCGAGGTTTGCATGAACTGGGTGATGGTGACTGCAGCCGTGGAGCGATTCCACAGTGAGGATGGGACCTTCCATCTTCCGACGGGGGAGATGGCCATTACTCTGGAGGATGTCTATTGGATTCTGCACCTCCCTATTCATGGAGAGTTGGTTGAGTATGAGTCACAGTGTGATGTTAGGCTAGAGGAGTGCAGGCATGTTTTTGATGATCCTGAGTTGGTAGGGGAGGAGATCTCATGGCAGGGCATGCATGACTGCTATGACTACTTCCCAGGCATAGTGGCTGGACTGATCGGTGGCATAGTATGCCCCAATAGGAGAGCGCACGGCTTCCCCATTAGCTGGGGATGGGTGCTAGAGAGCATGATCACTGACGGGACCTGGTATGCGTGGGGTGTGTGTGTGCTTGCACACCTATATAGAGATATGCATTAGGTAGTGTACCACCAAGGCTCTGGTTTAGCGACAGGCATGTTGCTCTTATAGTTTTGGTTGTGGGAGCACATTGCTATCACACGGCTGATCTGTGTATTTTAGAGGTAGAGGGGTGAGCCTTATTGTTGCGGTTATGCAGGCGTAATTTCCCAACATAGGCTGGGGCGGCTTGAGTACTAGAGGCATGCCTTTGATGGAGTGGATGCAGTTGTCTGGCAGCCATACCTTGACTTCGAGGTATGGGAGGACAAGGTAGATGAGCTCCTTTATTGTTTTTAGAGGAGGTGGCTGATTGGCAGGACTCGGTATATTTTGGAGTGCAGATAGTTAGCTGAGTTCAACGACAGTTTGGCCGTGTGCAGGGGAGACCGCAGGGAGAGGCCCGTTTTGCTAGGACATACACCGAGTGGTATAGGTGGGGTCTTGTGGCCTCCTATGAGGAAGCATTGGCTGATTTTCAGCAGATTCCTTATGCAGCCTGGCCCCTGAGGAGAGACATAGTGGATGCTGGCATGACGCCAGACTATGAAGAGTGGTTTGCAGCACATCTATTTCCTCGCTACTCGGGTCCTTGGGAGGTAGCTCCTCATATAGATGAGGGCAACTCAGACAGAGGGGGTGGCGCTGGTAGGGGGAGGGGTGGACGGCAAAGGAGGAGGAGAGATCAGGGAGATGATGGGAGACAGATGCAGAGGCAGAGAGTCAGAGAGGGGCTCATGGGGCAGTAGGTAGTGGGACATGCATAGGTCCAGGTGCCAGTGCAGCCAGGGATAGCACAGAGATAGATACCGCTGCCTCAGCAAGTGGCACAGCCGATACAGGGACAGGTGCCAGCACAACAGATGGCACAGGCCGAGCAGGCTCCATAGCCTGATGTATAGCAGTAGGTTTTGGTTTCGTTACAGACCCAGGTTAGGTAGCTGAGGGCTCATCTAAGAGCTGCAGAGTCACGGTGGGAGGCAGATGCAACTCAGATATCTGAGTTGAGCTGGGAGAGAGATGTAGCCTTAGCTAGTATGTGGGCTATGAGAGCAGAGCATGATGTAGCCGTGATGGCCATGGGTACCGATGGGACCTCCGGCTTCTTGGTGGCACAGGTGCAGCAGTCCTAGGCCTAGGTAGCGCAGTTGCAGAGTGATCTAACTAGAGCTTAGGCATAGACTCAATATTACCAGGGCTTATATCATGGTGCTATGCCAGCGATTCAGAGAGCCTCAAGCTTCCGGAGCCAGTCAGAGGTAGCGCAGAGAGTAGGTGGGTCTCAGTCTGTGGGCTCAGTGACCGCCGTCAGGGGTGGCTAGAGGAGAGGCTAGTGGCGGGAGCAATGTTCCTCGATAGCAGGGTTAGACAAACCCAGATACTTGTACCAGTTTTGATCGTATTGTAGCACATTTTTGATAGATGGCTGAGATAGCTGACATATATTCTTATTATTTTCTGAGACATGTATCACCACTTGTTATATGTTGTATACATTTATGACATGGCTCTAAGTTTGGACAGAGATCTTGATATATTGTATATTTGGACATGTGTTTATGTTATGATGTTGTTGCTTCCTTGATCTATATGCATGGGCTATATGTGTGATGCGTTGATGTTTATATGCTATGGATGCACGCTATTTTATGATGGTTTATATGTGATACAGACTAGATGGATGTTTAGAATGCTTTTGAGTTATGCAAATGCTAATGTGTATGGATATGGTTATGCAGTTTGATATGTATGTGACCTATGTTTTTGATTTTCTTTTGATATGATGTATGGATGCACAATGTATATGGATGATCTAAAATGTATGGAAATTGATCTCATGGATTTATTATGTATGCAAATGATGTAATCATGCGAATGACTATCTCATGTGATGTGATATGCAACTTATATGCTATGTGTTTGATATGTCTATATGTACTCAATCGACACAAAGATGATATAGACGAGTGGAAAACAGAAGAAGACATGGAGAAATACTGACTTTCGTTTTGATGTACTGCAGGGTTTGCATTATTGTGTGGATGATATGGAGTTGCTAGATATGAGACGGGTGTGGATATGGATTTGTCATCTTTGCAAGTCTTTTACTTTCATCATCGGGCACTTTTTGGTATTTTTCATTTGTTTTGAAATGTGGTAAGAGAATACAAGCATCTAGGTATAGTTAGACCTAGATGTCCTGAGTATCTCTTACCTGGATTTTGATATAGCAAGTTGATACAAGCATCTACCTAAACTTGAATCTAGATGACCTGAGTACTTCTTGTGTTTTTATAGACAAGGATTGCCTCTTTGCATGTTTAGACCTCGGCGTCCTCGATGATCTTTTGCCGATCACATCATTAGACATAAGTCATCACATGACTAAAGTTTAATCCACAAGCAGCAGACAAGAAAAATTATTCCCCATCATAGCATCTCTAGCTGTTGGCATCTTTGAGTAGCATAGGAAGACATAATTGACAAAAATTCAAGACCTTGTAAGCTAACCTGTTGACAAAACATTCTTGCATTAAATGTGTCTTTTTGCCATAATTGAGATAGAATTGTTTTGAGTGTTTCGGTATGGTGCTCTGCTTTGTGTTTGTTTTGGACAAGTTGATGTTATGCATCGAGAACTTCGTTCTAGGTGTCTAGTGAAGGTATCACAATCCTTTATTGGTATCTCCTTTCAGAACAATGGCATTCAAGAACCCAAATCCATAACTAGGTGAAGGAGTTGCCCCCAGTTTAGACCAAGATTGACTTATTATGGGTGAGATGATGACAGATGTGGAGAGACAGACCCTAAGGGACTGACCTAGTGCCTCGGGTACTCATTGCTAAATGGCCTTGCCTACGTGATGACGCAAAGGTAACGTAGTTCAGGGTGAACCCTGATGGACCTAGGACCTAGGTGATGGTGGATCGGTAGAAGTGGTATGGACTTAGCTAAATAGAAAGACTAGATATGAGACTGACGGGACAGGGGAGCCTCAGGGGTGCATTGATAATGGCGTTGCCTACGTGATAGCTCAAAGGCAACGTAGTTCGGGGCTTGGACCAAAAGACTGGTTTGGTTTGATGGAGACAAGAGTCAATAGAGTCAGCATAGTTTGAGAGAGTGGTTTGTCGTAGATAGCGCCTGTTTACTAGGTTTTCACCACTTACTTTTATTTGCACATGCAGACCATAGTACACATGATGCCTGTTTGTCAGGTTTTCGTCATGGTACCTATCCTTTTGTCATTTTTCTATTTTTCTAATTTTTTGTTCTATTTTTTATCACTTTTTTCAATTTTTTTGATTTTTTTAGGACTCCCTTACATCGGGGTTCTCAGGTATAGAACTTGCGAAGATGCATGCTATTGACAGGGTCATCGAATAGTTCACCTTCAGATGTGGCCAATTGATATGCCCCTGATCCATAGGCTATAATGATGACATAAGGACCTAACCAGTTGGGTTCAAACTTTCATTTCTTTTCCCTATCTGGCTGATTTCTGGGGTTTTCTTTGAGGATGAGATCACCAACTTGGAAGACTCGGGGCTTTACCTTATTATTGTAGCTTTTGGACATTCTTTGTTGATATGCTTTTAGGTGATTAAAGGCCTGTTGCCTTCTTTCTTCCAATAGTTCTAACTCTTGCAGTCTAGTGACTCTATATTCTTCATCAGAGATGAGGCCTCTTAGCGAAACTCGCAAGGATGGGATCTTGACTTCAATGGGCAAGATGGCTTCAGCTCCATAGACCAGGGAGTATGGTGTTGCACCTATGGGTGTGCGGATGCTTGTGCAGTAGGCCCATAGCATGGGATTTAGTTGAACATGCCAATCATGGCTGGCATCATTGACAGTCTTTTTCAAGATTTTTAGTATGGTTTTATTTGATGCCTCTACCTGACCGTTGCCTTGCGGGTAATACGGGGCGGAAAAGCGATGTTGGATGTGGAATTTGTCACATAGTTCCCTGACATCTTGATTTTTTAAGGGTCGTCCATTATTCGTGATAATGGATGAAGGGATTCCATAGCGACAAATGATATAGTTTAAGATGAATGAGGCAATTTATTTGCCGGTGATGTTGTCTAAGGGCACAGCTTCAATCCACTTCGTGAAGTACTCAGTGGCAGTGATTATGAACTTGTGTCCGTTGGATGAAGGGGGGTGAATCTCGCCCACTAAGTCGAGTCCCCTTTGACATAACGGCCAAGGAGTTGTCAAAGGCTATAGCTCCTATGCTGGTGCATGTATCAAGTTCCCGTGGATTTGGCATTTCTCGCATTTCTTGACGAACTGATAAGAGTCTTGTTCCATGGTCGGCCAGTAGTACCCTGTGCGCATGAGTTTCTTGGCCAGGGTAGAGCCGCTAGAGTGGGTCCCACATATACCATCATGTATCTCACTCAGGGTGGTTTTATATTCCTCACTATCGAGACATCTAAGGAGAGTAACATTGAGACCTCTGCAATATAGGGTATTAGCAATAATGGTATAACGGGATGCTTGCCGGATAAAGGTTCTTTTCTGGTTATTGGAGAGATTTGGTGGGAGGGTGTTCTCTTTGAGATAGGTGAATATTTTGCCATATAGGGGGGAATCTGCTCCAATAATGTGGCAAATAATGTGGGATTCTGGGGTATCATACGCAGGACAGGATACTGGCTCTACCAAGAACTCATAACATGATTGAGTGTCTGGGATATCCTAGAGAGATGTGATAGTTGCCATTGCATTTGCAGCTTTTTTTTCTATCCGTGGTATCTGCTGAAAAGAGATCTAGTCAAAGTATCCTTTGAAGTCATCTACCATCCATTTGTAAGGAATCAATTTCTCATCCTTTGTTTGGTAGTCATCATTTACCTGATCTATGATCAGTTGTGAATCCTTGTATACCCGTAGCCCCTCAATATTCCATTCTGCGGCTAGCTTGACACTAATGACCAGTGCTTCATATTCTGCCACGTTGTTAGTGCAAGGAAAGAGTAGCCTGTATGACTTTGGTATGGTATCGCCATTAGGTGTGATCAACAAGATACCTACCCCTGATCCATGCTGAGTGTATGAGCCATCAAAGTATAGTTTCTAGATTTTTGTATTGATGTGGAATATAGATTCATCTAAAAACTCGAAGCTTAGAGGGCTATCATCCCTTAGGGGTGCATCTGCCAGCTGATCTGCAAGTGCTTGTTCTTTGATTTCTTTTCTATCCACATATTCAATGTCAAACTCATTGAGAAGCATGACCCACTTAGATAATCTGCCCATTAGAGCTGCTTTGTTGAGCAAGTATTTTAGTGTATCAATTTTTGCTATTAATTTGACAGAGTGTGACAGCAAGTAATGTCTCCATTTTTGGGAGGCAAAGACCACCGCGAGACATGCTCTTTCGATGGGTGTATATTGCAGCTCATACCCAGCAAGCGTCTGACTGATATAATATATGGCCTAGTCTTTCCCTTCATAGTTGTGTTGGGCCAAGAGAGCTCCTAAGGCTGTTGGCGTAGTTGAGATGTAGAGTAATAGAGGTTTACCCTGAATTGGAGGCATCAACACAGGTGGTTTCACCAGATATTCTTTTAATAGCTGAAATGCTTGCTCACATGACTCGCTCCATTTAAAAGTGACATTCTTATGTAGCAGATGGGAAAATGGGTGGCACTTGTCTGCCAACTAAGCAATGAACCTTCTGATGGATTGTAGTTTTCCTTGCAAGGACCTTAACTGAGTGAGATTCTTGGGCGGTGGCATTTCCATGATGGCCTTTACTTTAGCTAGATTGACCTCAATCCCATTTGCCGACACGATGTACCCTAACAGCTTACTTGAGGTGACCCCAAATACACACTTCTTTGGATTAAGGCGCACCTTGAACTGTTCTAGTCTTGTGAATATTTTATCCAGCACTACCAGATGTCCTTCTTTTGTAAATGATTTTGCTAGAATATCATCCACATAATCTTCCATTATGGTGTGCATCATATCATGGAAGATTGTGGTCATGGCTCTCTAATATGTTGCCCCCGCATTCTTTAGACCAAATGGCATGATGCACCAATAGTAGGTGCCCCAAGGACATGTAAAAGCTATCTTGTGTTGGTCTTTAGGTGCAATATTTATTTGGTTATAGCCTGAGAAACATCCATAAGTGAAAGCATGGTATGACTTGCCATGAGATCTACAATCATGTCGATGTTGGGCAAGGGGAAGTCATCCTTCGGACAAGCTTTGTTTAGGTCCCTGAAGTCACTACATATTCTGACTCTGCCATCTAGTTTAGCTGCTGGTACGATATTTGAAACCCATTCAGGATAATCTATGGGTTTGATAAACCTGACATCTAATAGTTTCTTCAGTTCTTCTTTGACCATGAGAGCCACATGCGGATGCATCTTTCTGAGCTTTTGTTTAACAGGCTTAACTCCTAGAGCTAAAGATAAGTGATATATGATGAGATTTGGATCAGTCCCTGGCATGTCAGCATATGTCCATGCGAAGTTGACTTGCTTTCTCTTGAAGTAATCTATAAATGCTAATTTTTCAGGTTCTATGAGGGCCTTTGCCATGTAGATCATCCTAGGCTCATCCTCGGTCTTGACATTGGTAGGTTCTGCTGGTTCTATCAATATCGATGATCTCTCCTGATGTGTAAGATTGGGGAGAGGGTCAAGCCTTCCATCTTTCGGTGCCTCAGAGAGGTTTTCACCATTGGATGTGTCTTTGTTTTTACTATTTTAGTGGTCTAACACTGCCACGGAGTGGTTTTCACCATTAGACCCTTCTTTTATTTAGAACATTTTTGTGACTGAAAGGCTTGGTGCTCTCCCCAAAATAGGACTGCGTGTTAAGTTCTATAGCATGGCCAGCTCTATGGTCTCCTGCAGGTATGTGATTTCTAAGGTCCAGATAATCAATGATGGCCTCATCATTTTCAAAGGTGTCCAGCTTAGGGGTGGTACCTTCTAGGTCCCAGTCAATAAGTTCAGGATATATCAAGGGTAAGGGATTGCTAGTTGGGTCTGTTTCACTGGCGTTAATGGTTAGGACAAAATTATCATTGGTACATATGAGGTCTGTGGTGGTAGTCTCCCTTAGTAGATCCGTCAAGAGTGGACTCATTCCTTCCTCGCAATTTTCACTATGGTTATTGTGTGGTACAGACTCTAGCGGCCTAGCCCTTGGGCTTTGTCCCTCATGTGCGGAGGTTGGGTTATATTCATGGACCACATCAATATCTTTTTCATCACAAGATAGCTCAGAGAGGCTATCCCACTCATACTCATTAGAATCGGAATCACTCCCCATCTACATTCTTTGAATGTGTGCAATCAAATTGCTAGTAGCTGCTTCCTTTTGTTGGTCTTTATTGATGTTGGTCTTGGAGTCTTTTGATGTTCCTATGTACCCTAGCCCTGTAGTGTCTCGAGCTGCCAAGGTATGAGGTTGGATGGGTTTAGTGATGCCATCCTTGCTTGAATCCAGTGGACCCCATCCTTCATACCCCATTCTCTTTAGTATTTGAAAACCTTCACCATATTGTGCTGTTTGTATGACGGGGTGGTCCTGTAATGTTGAGGAACTACCTTCATCCTTGTATAGCCAATGCAGGATATCTTTTTCCTCACTCTCGTCCTCTAGGCTTCCCCATTTTATAAATGGTCCTTTGGTGATCTTCTCTACGTTTGGTGTTCTTAGTATGGATCTCCCATGGGATGTAGGAGATAGAGGTAGTTGTGCTAAACAGAGGGATTGGGAAGCCATGTACTCATCCAGGCCACTATTTTTAAGTTGGAGTCTTAGTTGAGATGCTCTTGAAGAGGAAGTAAGTGTAGCTAGGTCTACATGAGATGAAGAGGCAGTAGAAGCCTAGTTGGTTGGGATCACTACTTTCGGCTTTGGCTGAATAGAGTTCCAGTATTGAAAGGAGTTAGGGTCAACTTGGATGGTGATCTCTTGCCCTTCGTGTGGGAA
This sequence comes from Cunninghamia lanceolata, assembly GCA_027924645.1. Lineage (NCBI taxonomy): Eukaryota > Viridiplantae > Streptophyta > Pinopsida > Cupressales > Cupressaceae > Cunninghamia > Cunninghamia lanceolata. The sequence continues at coordinate 2,262,002 of BSBN01000671.1, read as the reverse complement.
CTTGATGCATTGGTGGTAGGTGGAAGGTACTACTTTTAGAGCGTGTATCCATGGTCACCCAAGAAGAATGTTATATGTCAGATCCCTATCTAGGACATGACAAGCTACATCTTTTACTAGGGGGCCCACTCTGATTGGTAGAATCACAGTTCCTTTCATCATTCTCTCTTCCTCATCATATGCTTTGATAGTGATTCTCCTTTTTGGATCTATAGCCTTCTCATAAAACCCCAATGTAAGGATTAGCTTTAGCGTGCAAATATTCAGACCAGCCCCTCCATCTATTAGGACTCTTTTGATTTTATGTTTGTGTACGAAGGATTCGATATGGAGGGAGGTGTTATGGGGTTGTGTGATAGACATATCATCCTTCTTAGTGAATGATAAGGAAGGTGGTGAGGTGATGTGACCTACCATAGTTTGGAATTTCTCTTCAGCTAGATTTGTAGGAACTGAGGCTTCTACTAAGGCTTTATCGAGTATGGTCCTATGGGAAGGAGATAGACATAGCAGTTCCAATATGGAGATATGTGCCAGTGTTTTGTGGAGTTGATCCATGATATTGTATTGGTGGGTTAGAGGAGCGGAGGCTCCTTTAAGGGTAACTCTGTTACTATGGGTAGTAACGTTACAATCTAGGTCTTTGTTTATAGTGATCACATTGATACGTGAACCACTTTCATGGATATGGTTAACAACATAGTCATAACTGATGTTTGTGTAGTTTGCGTTGTTAGAGCTATTATTGTTTCTGTTAGAAGGTCCTGCTTGCTTGTAATTGGGAAGAGGATCCTTGAATGCCTGATGGTCATTATTGGAGGTATGCCCTTTAACAAATATCTTGTTCTGCTCTATTAGGTCTTGGATTGTATGCTTGAGTGTAATACAATCATTTGTCTTGTGCCCCCTGTTTCGATGGTATTCGTAGAAATCATTTTCATTCCACCAGCAGGGTTTGACCTTTGGTTCGTACTCCCATGCTGAGGGAAGTGTTATGAGATTGTTGGCGATCACCTTCCGTAGAGCCATTTCTAGTGATTCATCCAAAGGCATGAATGTTCTTTTAGGTCAAAAGTTGGTGAACCTAGATTGGGTATTTGTTGGTTTGTTTTGTGTGGGGTTGTTTTGGGGTGTTGACAGGTTAAAAATTGGTTGTTTAGGTGCCACATTTTTGGCATCTACTACCCCGTCATTCACAATGTTTTTGTTTTTTGTCCAAAACCTAGGTTTATCATTATTGGCATAGGTGCTAGGAGTGTCCTTCTAGTGTTTGATCTGACCTTTTGCAAGTAGGGCTTTCTCTATGATCAGGGCCACCTCAATGACCTTGCTAAACAAAGTAGGACATTGGATTTGAACTTGGTAGCTTAGGTCTGTTTGTAGGTTGTGAACAAACATCTCTAAAATTTGTCTCTTTGGCATTTTGTGAGGGCACTTGCTTGCCAGTTGTCTCCATCTCTGTAAGAAGGTGGCGAAAGATTCTCCCACTTTTTGTTTGGTATTACAGAGGTCCAATATTGAGGTGTCGTGCTCAATATTGTAGGAAAAATGGGTGACAAATTTATCTATAAGTTCATTGAAAGTTTTGATGCTGGGTAGCAATCTAGAGAACCACTCCATGCCCTGTCCTCCTAAGCTTCAAGGAAAAAATCACATAAGATATGTGTCGTTATGTGCGACCTCCAGGCAAGCAGCATTGAATTCTCTGACATGATCCCTTGGGTCACCTTTTCCTAGATATTTGTTGAACTTAGGTACTTCAAATCTCGAGGGAAAAGGTATCATGACTAATGCCCTATCAAAAGGATACAGTGCAATATCCTCTATGGTGTAATGTTTTGTCGAGGTTCCCCTTTCCATGTCTAAAATTCATTGTTGGAGAGTTTCAACTTTCTAGTTCATCAGACTAAGGGCATCTAAAGAGTCAATTGTTGCTTTGCTCTAATTCATGGGTACTTCATCCTGTCTACTCCCTTCGGGGTTTCTTTCTTCTTCAGTTTCCATGTTGCATTTTAAGGATCTCTTCCATGGAAGCTTCTTCGTCGCTATCGTGACCATCAAAAATACTTCTCTCGGCTATTTCTAACTATTTTTGTTTTTGTAATCTTGTCAAGACCATGCAAGGTGGTAAAGAGATGGGATGAGGTGAGATTGGAAGATTTTGAACAAGCTGCTAGGATGGAACAAGGTTTTAGCGAGGTTCCTCTTAGATCTAGGTGGTGTCAAACAAGGTGGGTATACAAAAGTGATAGTCAAAAGCTAGGATGTTAGGAATTCATTACTTGATGTTGACTAGTCTTCGCACAATCCACTAGTGGAGTTCCGATAGAGAAGGATAAGGAATCCTTGATACTTGGAGGCTCACTAGGTCTTGTCTGAGATTTGATTTTGATCAAGAAAAATTTGACTATAACCTTGTTGGAAACTTGGGAGAAAGTGGTGCAATTTTGGATGAACAAACAACTATGGTGCAGAAAAGGGACAAATGGTTGATTTTGCAAGGTCTTTGATCAGATTTTGAGAACTAGAACAGGTTTGAACTATTTTTTTGAAAAGTATTTGACAAATTTTGCTCTTTGGAAGATATGGTTTTTTTGCTCTCTGGTTTAAATGCGCAACGATAGGAGGTAAATGCGCAACTAGTCGATATGAATGTGCAATACTGGTTAAGTTTGTATATGTAAAAACAAAGTCTAGATGCACAATACTATCAAATGCACAAGAAGTCAGTTCAAATGTGCAACAAGTCAGTTCAAATGTGCAAAAAGTCGGTGCATATGCGCAAATCTGGCTTTTGGTTTGTGTTTTCTCATAATTTTAGAAATTTTGGACAGTTTTCAAAATTTTTTAGTGTTTTTGGATTGAAAAACTTGATGTTTCTGGTGAGTTTGATATTCAATTATGGCAAAAGCATAGCAAACACATAGAAGTTTTCCATGATTTTTATCTTTTTATATATTTTTTTTGTGTTTTTGGACTATTTTGAGTCAAAGATAAGTACAACCTAGGCTGGATGGGACAATATTCGTTTAATCCTCTAGCTGTGCCACTCAAAGCATGTAGCTCCAGGATCTGGTAGCACCGGCTCCCCTCCACGGCACTCACTTCTCACGCATACTAGATTCAGGTTTCCTTAGGCTCGTACCTACACCAAACCTTAGGATTGTCCCTACCACCTCTACTTAGAGTCACTTGAATTGAGGCCACTTGAAGGGCTTCGCCCTTTGCATCAACAAATAGGGGTTTTTGGCTTGCTATACAATTGGTTCTTAGATAGGGCAACCGTTCAAGTGGTTACACATGCGGTGGCACTACTCTTCATTATGGAGTCTCCCAGCCTCACAGGGTTGCGCCTATGATAGTTTATGGGGAGGTTGGCTGTCGGTGTAACACAACAGCACTCGTTGCTTGAGGTTTTCACCCCAAGCACAATTTATTTTAAGTGGCTTGGTAGGGCTTGGATTTAGCCAGTTACCACTCAAGGTCATCCCACTTCGACAAGTGTGCATCCAAGGGCAGGCCCCCCTAAAGGTTTGACAAATAGAATGACAAGTCTAGCACTTTGATCACCCAATTAAGGGGAGAGCATAAGCCTATTGTCATTTGCAAGCACAGAAAACACTTGTTAATCCAACCTAGTTAAAAGTAGAAAAACTAAATGAGTTAAGCTACTTGTGCACTCACATGATTGTTAACTTGGAAGTGTTTAGATCATAACATTGTTCATTCCTCATTTGTTAACTTTGAAAGTGATTAAGAGATAGCATTGTTCATTTTCCGTTTGTAAAGATAGCAGTGGCCTACTTTATGAAAATAGATTCGATAATGCATAGATAACCATTGGGTTCAATTACTTCCTTCCTAGTTTAGAAAACTATGTGAAGTATTGTATGAGATGCACTTGTTACTTTCACCCCTAGTTAGTCTAAATGGACTAGACAAATCATCTAAATGACTTAATCCAGCCACTACCCTTGCAAAACAGATGTTAGCTCAATATGCAAAATCCACAAAATTGTACAACAACATAGAATACAGATGCACAACATTGCAGCCTGAATGCGCAGAAATAGGGAGTGTATGTGACTTTTAAACAAATGTGTAAAGACAGAGAGCAAATGCACAAGACTCAAAGGTATAGGTGCAATAACAGCCAATGCACAGTTTGATAGAACAGATGCGCAACGATACAGGGTAAATGCGTAACTCTGATGGATGCGCAATTACACAGAGTATATGTGCAAACTTGGCTCAGGTGCCACTGTCAAAACTAGATGCACAATTTTAGAAACTGAATGTGTAACTGATTAGGTCAAATGCGTAAGATTGTCATATGCACAAATATGTGGGGTAAATGCGCAACTGCAGGAGTCAAAAGTGCAAGACTGTCATATGCGTAAATCTGCGAGGCATATGCGCAACTATGGGAGTCAAAGGCGCAAGACTATCATATGCACAAATTCGTGAGGTATATGTGCAACTGTGGGAGTTGAATGCGCAAGACTGTCATCAGCAATCTGTTCTTCACCTGTTAAACTCCTGCACGGACCTGCGACTAAAACACTAGCTTTTTTGATTAGTAAAGGGGCAAGGGCCCCACAGTGGGTGCCAAAATATGAGGGGGAGAATGAGTGTTAGTCAAATCAATGAAAAATATAAAAAACCCAAACACCAATGGAAGTTGAAAGCAAAAAGGAATCAAACCAAAATGAGTAAGAACATAATTACAAACCCTTTTACCAGTCATTTTCCATTGTTTTCCTATCTTGCTTTGATCTTGATTGTGAAGCCCTCAGAAGCTTTCCTTGCTTGCTTGCTTGTTGAAGATGACAAAGGAAGAATGGCTTTTGTACCTGTTTGTGTTGAATGTGAGCTTCAACACACAATAATGGAGGAAACACTTAATAGAGAGAAGAAGAGAGAATGAGAAAAAATTTGGTATAGTGATTGTACAAAATGAACTCCCCCCTTAATGGCTTAGAAGAGGGTTCTATTTATAAATTTTCTGAAAAAGGAATGGAGGGTGAGGAACAAAAGATGAGATCAATGGCTTTCATTTTTTGTGAATCTTTAATTCATAATGGATGAATTAAAAATTCTTTATTTGAGAATGGTGGATTATGACAATTGAATTAAATATTCAATTGGCAAAGGCTAGTGGGGAATAATTGAATTAAATATTCAATTGGTGAAGGCTAGTGGGGAACATTGAAGTAAATATTCTATTTGTGAAGGCTAGTGGGGAAAATTGAATTAAATATTCCATTTGTGAAGGCTAGTGGGGAACATTGAATTAAATATTCCATTTGTGAAGGCTAGTGGGGAACATTGAATTAAATATTTCATTTGTGAAGGCTAGTGGGGAACATTGAATTAAATATTCAATTTGGTGGAGGATAATTGATTTAAAGATTTATTTTGGAAAATGGAGGATATTAGCTAATTAAATATTAAGAATATTTAATTATATGTGCAACATGGTGAGGTGGAAGAGATGAGGTGGATTTTGGACTTTAGACATTTAGAAGAATTTAGGGAATTTAATTGATGTGAGACATAAGAAGAATTTAGGGAATTTAATTAAATAAAATGACTTTATTTAATTATGGGATAATGAGACAATTAAATAAATTAATAATATTTATTTAATTGACAGAAGACAATAAGAATTAAGATAAATATTAAAATATTTACTTAATTCGACCCGAGCCAATTTTAGGTGTATACACTATGAAAATGCTATCCATAGGGCTCCTTATCAACCAAATTAGACAAATCATGCCATTGTTTTCAATTCCATGGCTATTCAAAATCAACATGCCCAACATAATTGCCACCCACCCACCCTTGTACAATCTTCCAATTAGCCTAAAATTTCTAAAATTATGGAGCTTAGAGGCATTTTGTTAGACTACAACAAGAAGATGGATGAGATTAAGAGGCAACTTGAGTGTAATTAGCAATAGGAAGAGATGGATTATCAAGCCTATCTTCATGAGCAAGAGCTGGAGGCTCAAAAGGACAATTTGAGTAGAATCGTGCTCAACAGCTAGCTACAAAAGATGAGTAGATCAAACTTTTGATTGCTCAATCACAAAGTCATAATTTCCAAACATCTCCATTCATCCCAGATCAGCCTGTTCAAGAGGAGGTTTGAAAGCATAAATTTCCAAGCTTCAAGCAAGGTGAGCCTCTTAACTATCCTAAGGTCAAGATTCCTAGTTTTAGAGATCCTTTACCATTACAAGAGCCTAGGTTGGCACCATCTAAATTTGTTATGCTTCAAAACTAGCCACTTGAAGAGCCCTTTTTCCTCTAAGAAACTCAAGAAGCTCCCTAGAGAGTCAAAATTCCAAGTTTTAGAAGTTCTGATTTTTCTCAGGTGCCTATTTGCATTCAGAACTAGTCCATTAATCCTCAATTTCAGTCATATCAAGAGCCTAAACCAAGTCATAAAACTTTTGATCAACCATGGCAACCTTCTTGGACTAAGTATCCTGGTTATAAAATGCCAAAACTTGTTAAATCTACCCCTCCCAAACCAATCCAAAATCAAGCAGAGGAAGGGGTTGTAAAGTCTAAACCAATTAAAATTCCAAGTTTTAGTCTAGCAAATGAAGGTTCTTGTAATCCTTTGTATGCCATAGAATCAGACAAACTAGATGTGAAGCAAGAGGTTGCTACTATTTGTGTTGCATCTCTAGCTGAATATGAGCATAATGCATGTGTAGAGGAAGTTGATTCAGGCTTGACACCAATTCCTTTGCATTTTGATTCATTTGAAAAGTTTTCTAATGCTATTTATAAGATGGATGAAGGCAGAGTATAGAGGTCACAAGGTATAAGTCTTTAGTTGCAAAGACAAAATGCCCAAGTTTCATTGGAGGAAGCACCACATGAGGAGGAAGAATCAGTTTCTTTGTTTGATTAGTTACCTAGTTTTGTTGAGACGGATAAGGAAAGCATGCTCATACCAAGGACAATAGTTTTAGAACAGCATGAGGATCCTCCACAATTGAGTGAATTGTTGATTGAAGCTAAGTAATCTCACAATGAGGTCTTGGATCAAGTAGAAGAGTGTGAAGCTAAGCCTATCATGGAACTTACACAGCTAGTTGAGAATGGTTATAAGGTAATAAATAGTCTCTCTTCACAAGGAAATGAAAATGAGAATCAAGATTACATGTTTTGGGATGACTTTGAGATTTTTGTTTCAAATTTAGATGTCAAACAATCATTTTTTGAAAGAGAATGTGTGGAACAATAGGTTGAAGAGGTAAAAAAGGGTGTTGGAACTCAGGTTTTGACTGATTTATTTATTGATCTTCCTTTGTTTATTAAAGATGAAGAAAATGTATGTGAACTAACAAAGTTGACAAGTTGTGATAAGCAAGAGCATGAAAGTAACATTGTTGGAATACTAATCCATGAGAAAATAAATGAGGGCAGCTTGGTTGTGTAGGAGCACGAGGTGGAAGGCATGATTCAACCAAAGCAAGAAGCAGTTGTGGTTGATGAGGCAATTGACAAGAGTGACACTAGGAAGAACAATTCCAATTTTGTCTTGTTGACAAGATGTCCAATTAGATATATTGCTAAAGTGGAGGCCAACAAGAAGACTCCTATCATGATTGAGCCCAAGAATGGAAGTGTAGTTGGAGAAGAATAGATTCAAGTCATTCTACCACTTATCATCAACTTATTCTTGTGCAAGTTCTTCATCACTTGTCCAAGATGCTTCACATGTTCTTCTTTTGTCTTGCTAAAAACAAGTATGTCATCAAGATAAACAATTACAAATTTGTCAATGAATTCAACAAGTACCTCATTCATCAAATGCATGAATGTGCTTGGGGAATTGCTAAGGCTGAATGGCATGACAAGCCACTCATAGAGACCTTCATTTGTCTTGAAGGTAGCCTTCCACTCATCTCCCTGCCTAATTCTGATCTAATGATAACCAAATTTCAAATCAATCTTTGAATAATAACATGACCCTCCAAGATAGTCCAGAAGATCTTCAATCCTTGGCATAGGGAATCTATACCTTATTGTGATCTTATTTATGGCCCTTGATTCCATACATAGTCTCCACTTCCCATCTTTTTTTGGAGCAAGTACACTAGGGACTGCACATGGACTAAGACTCTTTCTGATCAATCCTTTCTCTAAGATTTCTTGAATTTGTCTACTCACCTCCTCATTTTGTTGTTGTGTCAATTTATTGGCAGCCTTATTGGGCAATGTGACACCTAGAATCAAGCCAATTTGATTACTTATATCTCTCATGGGTGGTAAGGAGTTAGGAGTATCGTCTACCACAAGATCTTGGTACTTATCCAACAATTGTTGCACTTCTAGTGGAATCTCTTTCTGCTTTTTGTCTTGTTGTCATGATTCATCTTTAGGCTTCATTATCAAGGCATACCCTTGGGTATCCTTTTCCTTCATGAGGTGTAAGAACTCTTTGCCACTAAGCATCATGACATTGGTGTCATTACTCTTCTCTCCAATTTGCTCTTGCATAGGATCCATCCTAAAATTCCTTCCATTCTTAGTGATGAGTTATGTGTTCTTCTCACCATCATATTGTGCCTTCACATCATATTGCCATGGACACCCAAGAAGAAGGTGACAAGCATCCATATGAATAATGTCACATAGTACCTTGTCCTTATAATCACCTATCTCAACCTCAATCCACGTTTGTTCTTCTACCATGTAATTTTGATTCTTATTCAACCAAGAGATCTTATGAGGATTAACATGGGGCAGCCTTTTCAACTTACACTTCTCTACCATTCCAGTAGACACTACATTCTCAGTAGAACCTGAATCAATAATGATTTTACAAAGTTTACCATATGCTATACCTTGGGTTCTGAAGAGGGTCTTCCTTTGTGGGGGCTCTTGCTTCAATGGCATCTTCATCAAGGTCCTCTTGATCATCATGATCTCTCCTTCAAGTACTGGTGCAGCTCTACCAATGGGTGAATTCACACTTTGTTAATCGTTATCTTTCAACAACTGATTCCTTCTTTCACCATCATGTGAACTAGTGGCGTTCTCAAGGCATCTACTCATAGTATGGCCTACTTGATTGCAGCCATAGCATCTACCAGTGAAAACTTTGCATCGTCTACCTGCACCACCACTTCTACCTCTGAAACCACCACCTCTATGGTCTACATCAGAATGAGACTCTTATTGACTTGGGTTTTCATTTCTACTTGACTGTCCTCTACCAAAACTACCTCTTCCCCTATTATTACTGCCATCTCTTCCTATTTTCATAGATTGTATAGAGTTTATTATTTTCGATTGCATGCAGAGGATTGTACATGGTTTTATTATTTTGGGTTGCATGCAAGGTTTTTTAGAGATAGTATTTTTTCTCAAATATTTATCACAATGTATTATCTCAAAATATTCAGTCATAAAAGAATGAATGCTTCTAGAAAATATTTTAGGAATGATTTGAAAATACAAAAACCCCAGAAATTAAATATTTTAGATATATCACATTGAAAATTAAATTCAAAAATAAGTATAAGACTATTTAATTCTAGGAGACAAAGAACACATGCCTTTTAAAAGGCTTGTTGAGCCCTCGAATTGATTTTGGGCCACAAGATTGGATCCAATCTTGTGGCCCAAAATCAATTCGAGGGCTCAACAAGCCTTTTAAAAGGCATGTGCTCTTTGTCTCCAAAATTAAACAATAGCTGTTAGATCAAAACTATAATCAATGGGAATGAATAAAGTTGTCTTAAAAATACAAACAACCTTAAATTAAATGATAATGGTGATATTACCCAAAATTAATGGATTAAATATATTATTAATGGCGAATATGGTCCAAAATTAATGGATGAAATATATTATTAATGGCGAATATGGTCAACATTTTTAAATATATTATAAATTACTGGCAAATGGGCTTTAATTATGCATCATTTACTTGGTGAAATAGTTTCTGCAAAATTAGTGTCTCCCTCATGCATGTTCTTCAATTCATCAAAACCCAATACTTCAATTCTCATCTCTATCAACAAGTTTCTTCTTCTACTCAATGCATCAACAACTTTGTTTGATTTACCACTCCTATGTTTCAACACAAAAGTATAAATTTGTATGAATTCTACCCATCTCATATGTCTCTGATTCAACTTACCTTGATTGTTCAAATACTGCGAAGCTTGATGATTTGTATACAACACAAACTCCTTAGGAAACAAGTAATGTCTCCACTTCTTCAAGGCTTGAATTATAGCATATAATGCCTGATCATAAACTAAATATCTTCTCCTTGCATCAGTCAACTTCTCACTAAAATATGCTACATGTCTACCTTCTTGACTTAATACTCCTCCAATTGCATTTCCACTTGCATCATAATCAACTGGAAACACTTTATTGAAATCTAGTAATGCCAACACAATTTTCTGTGTCACTTTCTGCTTCAACAACTCAAAACTTTTATCTACTCCTGATGTCCAATTAAAATCCTTTATGAGAACTCTCATTGTTTCTGTCATAGATTTACAAACTGAACTTAAATTTCTAATGAACTTTCGGTAGAAACTTGCCAATCCATGGAATGATCTCACTTCTCCAATGCTCACCTGTGTAGGCCATTCAACAATTGCTCTCACTTTCTCAGGGTCGATTTTCAATCCTTCAGTAGAAATCACAAATCCCAAGTACACTAGTTCTTCCTTCATGAAACTACACTTTTTGATGTTTGTCAACAATTTATCTTCTCTCAACCTCTGTAAAACTTGTCTAATATCCCACAAATGTTTTTCTTTTATTTTACTAAAAATAAAAATGTCATCCAAGTACACAATAACAAACTTACCCAAGAATTTATTCAATACTTCATTCATCAATCTCATGAAGGTACTCTATGCATTTGTCAATCCAAAAGACATCACTAACCACTCATGCAATCCTTCATTTGTCTTAAAAGCAGTCTTCCATTCATCTCCTTCTTTGATTTTGATCTGATAGTATCCACAAAGCTTCAAATCTATCTTTGTGAAATATCTTGCTCTACTCAAACAATCCATGATATCATCCATCCTAGGTAAAGGAAATCTATACTGAACTATGATCTTGTTTATTGCTCTAGAGTTAGTAAACATTATCCATTCTCCATCCTTCTTTAGTTGTTAACACTGTAGGTACTGCACCAGGACTCAAACTTTCTCTAATCAAACATTTCCTCAACAACACCTATATCTATCTATTCAATTCTTCATTCTCTGTCAGTGTCATTCTATGTGCTTCTTTCTTAGGCAAACTTGCTCCCGGAATAAGATCCATGTGTGACTGATACTCCTTATAGGTGTCAATCCTTCAAGTACATTATCTAATATGATGGCTTCATACTCTGTCAGGAACTCCTTTATCTCCTCCAGTTGTGATTCTCCAGTCTCCTTCTTCAATGTTTCATGCTTCTTAGGAATCAAGGCATAACACATATTCTCATGTCTCAAACCATCAAGAAATTTCCTTTCATCTACCAAATAGATTCTATCATTTCTAAATACTTCATTCTTAGGATCATCCTCCAAAGGAATCAAAGTAATTCTCTTTCCATTTGATGTTACAGTATATGTATACTTTCTCCCATCATGTATAGCTTTTCTATCATACTGCCAAGGTCTACCCAACAAGATATGACAAACATCCGTGGGCAGAATATCACACAAGACTTCATCATGATAAGATCCAATGTGAAATTTCACCAAACATTGTTCACTCACCAGTACCTTATGATCATCTTGAATCCAAGCTATCTGATATGGCTTAGGGTGTTTCAATCTTTCCAACTTTAGCTTAGTTACCATCTCCTCTAAAACTAGGTTATAAGAACTACCACTATCAATTACAAGTTTGCAACACTTAATTCTTGATTTGCATCTAGTTCTGAATAGACTCTTCCTTTGTGGTGGTTCCTCATTTGTCTCTACTTGAAATAGTGCTCTCCACATCGCAAGTGATTCTCCTTTCTGAGGTTTAGCAACTAAACTTGGTGATCCAACAATTTGTTCTTCCACATAGGATACTCCTCCACTATTTTCTATCCTCTTAATTGTACTACCCTAATTACACTTAAATGTTCTATGTCCTTCACCTCCACACTTGAAACATGTACCTCTAAATGTTCTCTTATCAAATCCTCTTCCTTCATTCTGGTATGCACTAAGGGTTTCCTCTTCGGTAAAAATTTATGTCATCTCTCCGGTAAGCATTGTTATCTTTGTCATCCTTCTTAAATGGGTTGTCAAACTTGTTCTACTCCACAAATGATCTCTTACATCTAGAAAATGTTCTTCCTCTCTGAAATTTACCTCCTCTTCCTTTGTATTTATTATCATGTCTCTTATTCAACTTCTCTTCAACTTTCAAGGCAAACTGATATGCTTCTTCTAAAGATGTCATCCTTACCAGGCTTAATTCCTCTTGAATGTTCAATCTTAGTCCATTGATGTATCTAGCCACTTTCTCTTTTCTTGCTTCACTATGTCCTATTCTTATAATCATCTTGTGAAATTCTTTAGTATACTCCTTCACAGATTTCTTCTTTTGTCTCAGGTTTTGCAATCTCTTTAATAGTTCTAACTCATAGTTAGCATGTATGAATTGATTCTTCAACTTTGTCACCATCCTGTCCCACTTTATAATCTTTTCTTTCTCTCTTCTGTTTCTTTCCAACTGAACTTCCTTCCACCATACAGCAGCATGTCCCTTCAATTTTGTCTTCGCAAATTTCACATTCTCTAGATCTTCAATCTCCTCATATTTAAAGTATTCTTCCATGTCATTTATCCAGTCAATCAATTCTTCAGGGTTCAAATTACTAGTGTAGTTCGGCACATCAACTCTAGGTCTCTTTCCAATTTTTGAAATAGCTCACAGCATCTTTACATGGTCTGATTCTTCTTCTTCATCACCTCCTAGAGTTTCGCCAATTTGTTGAATAGATTGAAATTCTTCTTCATCATCGCTTTCAACATTAGGTCTCGGTGTCAATCCTCTTCACCTATCTTATTCAATAGCATCTAAATGAATTCACATTGTTTTCATCATCTCCATCATCTCATCCATGCTACCAGCCATTGTTCCAACAATAGCAACTCTCCTCAGAGACATTCTTCCCATGATCAAGTGCAAATTGCCTCAAGTTCGGTGATCAAGCTACAAGGTGATAACTACCTCTCAATCGGTGATCATTTGTGACACAAGTAACCTGTCTCAATTCAATGATTTGTCCACAACAAGATCTTACAAAATTCCTTTTCCAATTTTGCTCAATTCGCTCCCAAAGATTTAAACTTTCGCTCTGATACCCCTTCGTGCAGTCACAGTAGGAGGTTTCACAAAATGAACTATCCAGACCATGCAGCAAGAGTAAAGACATTGGAAACAACTCAAAGAAATGGAACAAATGCAGATTGAATCTTTTAGTATATCATAAAATTCAAATAGAGATCGGTCAGCAACATGCAAGCTTACAAATAGGGCTCATAGGACTAATTACATACATGCTCAAGGTAAAGCTTTGAAGCTCCTCAAAGAAATCTAAACTATTAGATACTTCTATCTCATGATATCTTGATAACTTGTGAATTACTTTCCTAAGCATCTATTACATCAATATATATCATATCTAGATCATAAGATTCCTCTGTGTCAACCAAGGAAGATCACAAACTCCAAGGAAGAGCTGTAACATGTGTACACGAATAGTTGGACCTAAATGCATAGATCTCCTACAAAAAATAAAAGGAATGATGTGTGGATCTTCGGGGAAGGTCGGACATGAACTAGAGATCATTAAATGATGTGTCATTAGGCTCTAAAGATCGAGAAATGCTTCTGCATGCTTCTCCTTCAGCTAGTTGTGTGTGACTGTCAATATCCTCTACTCTGATAAAATAGTCAATTTTCTAATAGTGCTATCTTTCCAGTAACGATGTGTAGATCTCTGAATTCTTGATATGATGTAGATGCTAAGTCTAGCTCCGTAAAGTCTGAAATGTAATGTGAACCAAAATACAAAGATTGCTTTTGACTGAACTACCTGAACTAAACTAGAGAATGAAAAGAAACAAACTGAATTGCAAACAAATTGAAATGCAAATATTTTTGGTTGATGCAAGATTGCTCTTGAACTAGGGATGCTCCTGCATCAAAAACCATGTAGTATGCCTTAATATTTTAATAATTTTTATAGAAAATCAAGTGCCATAGAATGTTTATACTTGGCAAAATGTCAAATCATAAGCCTTGTATAGTCTTGGCATAGTTATCAAAGCCTTGTATTTTATTTTTTGTAAAAAATCAAATCGAGATCAAATCAGGAAAAACATAAAACTGGTAATCCATGTAAAATAATATTTAAAGTAATATTTTATAAATTGATTTTCAATATTTGTTATTATGCAGTTAAATCAGAGATAATCTAGGTAGGATCTTATTTTGGATTTGATTTTTCTTCTGGGTGAAATTGGACAAATCTGGGCATTTTGGAACTTTTTCTAATCAGGTAAACCTTGATTTTGAGTGGATTTTGGTGGGACCACCCAAGGCATCATGTTGGCATCTTCTATTTTCATTTTGGAGATATTTTAGAGGGATTTTTGATATCTTTTTGGTGGATTCCAAAAATGATTTGGAGGCAGGCTTTCAGAGTGATTTTTAGCTGTTTTCCTATTTTTCCATCTTGGAAAAATAGAGGATATATTTGAGAGAGAAACTTTGTTTTTCTCAGTTCTGATGAATAGTTTCTTTCTCTTTGGCTCACTTGTAGAGAGCATTGTAAACACATTATACCCAATCTCATTTCGCATGCTTATTTTAGATTAATACAAACAATGGAGTTTCCTTTCCTATTTTTGTCTCTTTTTGTAGTGTTGATTTGATGTTTCACTGTGATCAAAGAGTCAGATCCTTTGTTTTGTCTAATTACTACAAACTTAGGTACATAAGTCCCATGTAATGTAGGTTGTATGTTGAGTTTAATTGCACGGCTTCATACAAATTACTCGTGTCACATGTGACAATTGGGATTGTGAAAGTGCATGTTTTAATAGTTTGATCGGGAGTAAAAGCATTGAAATAATTTAGAATTCTTGTGAATCATACATACATTTTAGAATTGCATTTTAGTTATCTTCTATCCATTTTCCTCAGAAATTATTTAGATTAGGAGAGAGCCAGCTCACTCTAGAGGTTCGCTCCAAGTTTAGGCAACTCAGAGGCCTAGGAGTGTTCCCATGTGTCAACAGGTATTTGGGTGTATACTTTGATTGACAAAAGAAATAAAGAATGAAACTGAGAAGATTAAAAGGGAAGCACATTATATCATTTCCTTAGGAGACAAAGAGTCCAAGAATGACATGCAACTATAAAATTTACTTACCATTTAGGGAAAAAATACGTACAATCAATATACATAGCTGTCACTATAGAATTTTACATTCGAGGTTATATGTACAATGTCAATTATACAATTCTCTTTATATAGAGGCAGACATTTTTGAAATCTAGAAAAGTAGGTAGTTGCACTCATTCTCAAATTCTAATCTCGTAGCTTTGATAATGGTTGCTTTCTGCCTTGACTCAGAGTTGTATATCTTAGTCCTAGCCAAGATGGTGAGGATGAATTGCTTGAAGAGGACATCATTGATTATAGATTGACGAGACCCCTTGGCATGGACTTCATACTGCAACATGTTAAGTTCTTTTGCAAATATCTACAACAAATTGCCAACAACTTTATTGAAGGCTACAACCCAAGTACTCCTAGTGTGGTCTTGAATTTCAAGGCATAAAAGGTATTCGTGGTTATAATCTTCAAGAGGAACCCTAAATCTCATGCAACACCATTTATTGTCATTATCTTATGCACTTTTCCTTGCACTCTTTACCATTAACCATTACGTTCAGACATTCTACATAGTAGAAGGTGTCAGTTTTGCAAACTTAATGGTCACTTTCACAAATGTCCTATAAATGTTGAGACATTGTTTTACACCGTTTTGAAAGATATACAATAAGCATCCGCATAGGCAATGTAATCGATAGTGCTGAATTGGATGGTGATGATGGTATATTTGTATCCTCTCTATCCTTCAAATGCTTGAGTTCCTCTACTTCAGGTATTTCAAGGTTTATAGGTAGTACTGTAGAGGTGGTAGTGTCAAGAACCTTCCCATTAAATTTAGTCACATGACCACTCTTAATAAAAACTATAATAATTTCTTGAGAATCTTTCATTCTTTTGAGTTCCATACCCTCGTTCTCTAAAACAAGACCCCATAAATTTACTTGAAAGGAGGAAACTGACTTTCCCTGCATTTGTAAGTTTCTCCTCAGCACTTTAGTTGCATTTGGACATCGTATAGTTGATGTATCACTGATAGAGTGACAATTCCAATAATATCAACAAGACTATTATTGTCCATGTCCATGATTCTATTAATGGATGTGAACTTGAAATTATTTTTTGGCACTAAGGGGTCATCATCACATCACCGCAAGATTGAATTCTACTTAAGAGTGATTTCAAGATGGCTAGTGATTTCAAGATAGCTATTGAGCTTTTTGTAGTTCCTATGTGCTTCCTTTATTGAGCCTTTTGAAAGCATGTACAATGCTTCCACTTGCACTCGCTCATAGTGAAGCTCTGCTCTATCATTGAAGCAAGTAACCCTAATTTCAGCTCCCTCACTATTTATCATGCCAAAATTAAAAACTTGTCCAGTGTTTCTAGGGGTCTTAAATTGGTGCCTATGTTTTTTGTTGTTACACAACCTTTAATTATCCATCTTCCCTAATAAGGGCTCAAGCATTTGATTGGGCTTATATTTTCAAGCATGTTTTGTTGTCGAGAATGTGCGTTTATACCAAACATTACACTTCAACTTCTTGAAGAGATTCCTGGAGAGCCCGTCATGTCTAGATGCGTTTGTTGTTCCTATTGTCTAAACAGCAATTTGGGTTGGCCAATTAACTAGTAGTCTGTGGCGATGACATCTATTTCAAGATTATCAATGTCCTGTAAGAATCGAAGGAAAAATGGTGTAAATATAATGGAACATATGTATATATTGCCATGAATGACTAAAAAACATGCTCACAAAGATGAAGCCTACCTTGAATCTGCAGTGGAACGACATATGTAATGCATCAATTGCACTATAGATCCTACCTTCAATGTTTGGGATGAAAAATGCATAGTAAATTTCCTTGAGAAAATGGCCATCTGCATATGCAAGCTATTAGATAATACAACCTTATACCGTTCAATTGAATATACACTAGGGCTTAGCTTCTTTAGAGATTTAACTTGAAGTGACAGAGACGTTACTATGTCCCCAACATTTATAGACTCAATTGCTCGAGGAGTGAGCTCAAGTGCCATTTAAACACTACATGAAATTTTTTTTCAAAGTTTATCAGTTTCTATCATATAATATAAAAATTTCAACCCAACCAACATTAGGAAGTGTTGTTCAAATTAGTAAAGTGTGAGTATAATTTTAGTATAAAAATTATGTGTGAACACAAAAAAAATTTAAAAAGAAATATAAATAAAAAGTTGCTTTCTAGTGACAAATCCAGGGAATAACATTATTTAAGGCAATGCTAAGGTGTGAAAAAAATGTTGTTTATACCATAGGAAACTCTATGTACATTTAATAAACCCTTGAAATTTCATAAATATATATACATTTCCTTCTAGTATTCATATAATTGGAGGCTACTCTAAGCCAAACTCCAAAAAGATAAAACCAAACGAAAATTCTGAGGCATTTGGAAATAAAATTCCAGAATAAACCATGCCCAGACAGCAGACTTAATGATTTTGCTTTAAAAGCTTCATT
This sequence comes from Cunninghamia lanceolata, assembly GCA_027924645.1. Classification (NCBI taxonomy): domain Eukaryota; kingdom Viridiplantae; phylum Streptophyta; class Pinopsida; order Cupressales; family Cupressaceae; genus Cunninghamia; species Cunninghamia lanceolata. The sequence continues at coordinate 2,244,102 of BSBN01000671.1, read as the reverse complement.
GCTAAACAACTACCTATCATACACCATATCACAATATACATTAAAAGCGATACAGTGTAAACTCTTATGGTTGGATGCCCCATCCACTTAATTTGCAGACCTGAAAATTGCCACCAACACTTACACGTGCCTCATTGACATTGCAAAGATAAAATATAGGTTTTTGTTTTCTGAACACCAAAACCGCGCTGAAAAACTCCGGTTAGAAATAATCTATAGTAAATAAAATAAAGATTTGATCACCGATGGAGAAGGCGTAGCCAGAGGAAAACAGCAGATAACGGCGGACTTTTCTGGCAAAAGTAGCCAGGATAACACATTTCCCCACTAATAAGCCTATCCTATAATAAGCTCCCTGCGGATTTCCAGGAGGAACTAATATGATTTTTATTCATTCCAAAAAATTACAATTATTAAATCTTATAGAAGTTCTCTAAAATTTGTGGCTATATCGAATCTGACGTGCCATAGCCATGCTCTCATAAATATTTAAAATTCTATTCTACAAATTAGAAACACATTATTGTTTGGAGAGAAAATGGGCACACAACTAACCAGGAGGATCACTATTTTCCTCCTCTTCTTCTTGAATGGTGTCCAATTTCGATCTCAAATTGGAGACTGGAGGATTCCTAGGGCTTTCTCTACCTAGACTTCTGATGCGAATCTCCCCATTACATGAAGGATTGATGATGGATTCAATGAGCTCTTTGAAACTCATTGCCAACAATAACACTTTTTTCGTTTTAGATGATGATGGCCAAAACTGCAAAACACAAAAAAATTATGACACAATATACAAATCAAAAACAAATTGCACAGATGAGAAAGCTCACCCTGCAATGCACCAATTTTTATTTCCTCATTAAAAACCCTCCAAATGGCCAAATAGATTATTAAACAGGATAAGGGGACAAACTGGTGTTTTTTCCTTACCTTCAGGTACTTGTTCTATTTCCTTCTCAGGCACTTGTTGTATTTCCAATTTCCTGCACACTCTTCTCTCTACAGAAGGATTGTTCTATTTCCTGTAAAGAAGCATCTACAGCTGCGTCAGGCACTTGTCCTCATTTACTAGTCTTGATATTGCTAAATCTCTTCCCATTCAACAAAAATGGTTGTCAGAATGAAGAAAAATATTGGCCTAAACTTTATCATAGCCTTAAATAGCAATTAATAACTATTAGCAAGGCAGAAGAATTTTTAATAAGACAATTACCAGGGAAGAAGTCTTTAAAAATAACACTAAATATCGACAAGAAATAATGAGCATTTACAGTAAACTAACACTGTTTTTTCTCTTTCAAGAATAATGGTTATTTACAGACGAAAAAATAATGATTATCAAGAATAATGATTATTAACAGTAAATTTCACAGCTTCTACAACAGCTTCTATAACAGTTTGTTAGTTAATTTGGTTTTAATTTTTATATTTTTTTTATCAAGCCGTTCATTTTCCATTAAATATATTTCTTATTATTGACATTTAAAGTAAGAAAAACATATTTGAAAGTGGTGTCAGATTTAGTGGTGTACATTTCATTATGATCTACTATCCCCTGCATTAACTTTCAGATTTAGTGGTGTACATTTCATTATGATCTACTATGCCATGCATTAAATTTTAATTGATTTATTTACTATTTTTTTTATTTTTTAAATTTTTACTTACCCGTTACAGGAATCTGACTATTTCAACCCTTGCTATGATTGTAAAACTTGGAAACCCTCTTCTGATCTATTGGAAAGTAACCAATCTCGTTAAATGCTATTGGTACATTTCATCGGGCTGAGGCTTAAAAATCGGCTAAAAATTTTACCGTTCAAATACAATATTCCATAAATTTGATTGGGGATCTTTCCAACCAATTCTGTTCTTCCAAAATCTTACCCACCTTACCATTCTACTCATATAATTCAAAAATATATTTTTTTCAAAAACATTTTTTTTTTCAGGCTCTCTATAATTTTTTTAAAGTAGCTTCAGAATTCAGTAATCTTATAATTGTCCTTAACAATTTTTTTTCCTTTTTAATAAAAGGAAATATCTTATTTATGAATAAAATGTAAGAGGACACAGAGACTAGCATGGAGAGAGAGCAAACAAGGTCTGCTGTTGTCAAGGCGAGGATACAAAAAAATCAACAGAAAATGTTGAGGATAATTAGATTTATTAAGGGAGGTGCATAAATTTCTTAACAATCTTTCTAATGCTAATTTTTCAATTTATTTAATACGTCCTTTCAATTCCTGTCCTATGATTTTATTTATCCATATTTTCCAGATCTAAGCTAATTCCAAAATAATTTTTTTCTTAATTTTACTTACCAGTCTTTCCAATTCCGTCCATTCTAGTTGCAGAAGTCAAAGAAAAGTCTCCACCGAGCTTTGTGAAACACACCTGCAACATCTATCATTTCATCCACAAACAACAAGCTACATGATATAAATAACGAATCTGTAGCATCCCATTTGTTATGAGAATAAAATAGCTTAAGTCATATTCTTTACATTAGATGATGTTATTTACCTAATGATTTCGCCATTACTGAAACCTGTACGAAAAAATACTGCAGCAAAATTTGCCCTAAAAATCCAAAATTTTCTCAGGGTTTTGGATTATTGAATTAGCTCACAGACAGTAGATCCCTACGTGTTACGTGTTTGGCTTTAGTGGGAGTGTGGAAGTTTAATGTGGGAGCGTGGCAGAATAAGAAGGGTGGAATCCATGCAGAAGAACACTTGGGAGGTAGTTGGGACACTATCTTACACGTATTAATTTTTATTGTAAATCACAATTTTTAGCAGCCCAATGCATCAAAGATCACAACCACTATGGTTGCTCTTTGTTAGAGGTTACCAATATTGAAGAGCAAATGACGTGCCTCCTTGAAATCTAAGATATCACATTTACAACATCTAGGGATAAATCAAAATATAATTACCAAAGTTAGGCACTTATATCCTTTAAATCAAAGGATAAATTAATGAAATCAAGGTAAAATAATAAATAATCAATATCTTCTTGATGGTGTTTTTAATCTATTGAAGGAACACAAAATGAATATTTCTAAATTATTTAATTGTTATGTTTCCTTTGGTCTTGTGTTTCGTATCTAAATGAAAACTTTCATAACTATAGTAGTTTTCTCTCACACTCTCAATTATAATATTTTTAATATCTTAAATAACTTTTATTATTATTATTTTTAATTTCGGCAAAACAGTTGGATCATAGTTGCTTTTGACCCCTCCTTAAAGGAGATCAAACACCTTCTCCTCAAAGTATTCTACTACATTTTTCTAAGGTTTTGGAATTCATTGAGGGAGTGGTAAGAACTTCATCTAGTAATAAAGTTTCTAGCATAGCTTTCTCAGAGCACACATAATTCATCTGTTAAATGTGATTGTGATACCCAGTTTAGTGCCCTCTGATGCAGAGTGCACAGTGGAAGCGCACAATTGATCAAAAAAACTTGATCGGTGAGAGGGTGGCCTATGTCTTGGCGATCTGCTCCTATCGGCCAAACATACCCCATCGGCCACCTTGCTATTTATCTCCCCAATCTCTCAACTCTCCCCGTCAGCTTGACTTCCTTGTCTTCTGAGAGACTTCACCTATCGGCGGCATCTTCTGGCCTCCTGCCGATACCCTGATGGCGGTTACATTCCCACTTGCCTTAACTGTGGTGGTTAGTCATGCCCTTGTCGGAAAGACTTCGATCATCGGTGACCACTTGTGAACACTGGCCAATTTGCTGATATACCAACTTGTATATGCTTGACTTGACTTGCTATTACCGGTGAGCCAAACTATCTTTACCCTAATTTCACTATTACAACCGGTCACCTTTTGTATTTGACGAAAGATACATTCTCAATATGCTTTCTCAACATACATTCTCAACATACATTTGTGATATGCATTCTCAATATACATTTGGTGAGACTTCCATCGTCGGCTGACTTCTTGTTTGTTCTCCCGATATGCCGATGTATGTTCTTCGGCGAGACTTCCTTCGTCCTTCACCGATACACCTCTTATCAGCCCAACACTTTGATCGATATAACTTCCACAAGTTTCCCCAAGGCGCTATGTTACACCGATGGCGACTTTGTAACTTTGCAACTCACAGACATCAAACCAGTATATAGAGACAAAACTCAATAGAACAAAAAGTGCCTACAATCCTCTGCAAACACTTGATAAACCATCAATTTGGTCACTCCACTCACAACACCTTGCTTGTCATTTCAAAGACTAGTCACATAGAGATGCCTAGTCAACTCATGCCCAACCTCCTTGGATCCTTCGGTGTTTGACCAAAACCACAAAAAGCACAAAATTTACACTATATTCCTCCATCACACTAAACATGAGAATCTTGATTTTAGTGGACAAAGGAGATACAGTCCATTTATTCATAGAACCCTAGTTTCTAGGTTTTCAGACTAGTCTTTGCAAAAGGAATCAGATCTCACAAACTACAATAGTTTTAAGACACCATACTACTATCAAATGGAAAAGTTACTTAATGCCTGAACATCTCCAATTAGTTTCAGACAATTAACTATCCATACAAAGTGAATGTTATAGAAAAATACTCAAAAAGAATAATGTTTCAACACACCCAAAAATCTAGATCTTCCTTCATCCATGCATGCTTCTGTGTCATTACATCCTGCTCTTCTTCGCCTATAGAGGCTTGAGACAGTAGTTTACATCCCTCCCAACCGTACAAACTAATTTTGAAAGTGATGCAGAGTGGCACAAGGGAAGCAACACACAAAGGTTTACTCTATTGTCCTTTCCCCACTCACCCACTTCAACTAGCCTTCAACCAACCAACCAACCAAAGGCACATACAAGGCATATGAAGGATTTGATGTCCAGACTATTGTCCAACCCCTATGGCTTCTCCAACACCTTAAGATAGATCAACAAACACCTTCTATGCAGTTGGTTTGATCTCCAACTTCCCAAAACTCTTCAACCTATACCTTGACTAGTAAGGCTACTAGCCCTCTAAACTAGGTTTTCTCAACAAAACTTGACAAAATCCCAAAGGTCTAGGCAAACAAATGATGGAATTGAACACCTTTCAGGGGACCCTAACAAACCTCCAAATCTCCTGCTCCAACTCTACTCCAGCAATCCAGAACGCCTACTAGGTCTCTAGGCCTAATTGATCAATTTAGGCTAGGTTACAAAGCAAGTGCTCAAAATTGGGTGCATAGGTCAGAGGCAGGAACTTGGAATGCTTCTACCATGTCCCTACAACACAAATCCATCATTTATTTGCTCACCCTAACAGGATTCTATCATCTACAACCTCAAATAGCATGAAATTGGCCAAATACAATGAAATACTTGACCTAGGGCATCACCTTAAAAATAGAAGACTGCATTTTCTGACAAAAATATTTTGGAATCTTATTGTACATACCCCTAGCCTGCATTTCACCAGTTTTTGCAAATTTTCAACGGTGGAAATGCATTCTAGGGCCGGATTTCTATGGCTGCCCTAGAAAACAGGGTTTCTGGACCTGTTTTGAAAGAAAAATCTATAACTTTTGATCCCGACCACTTCAGGACCTCAAACTAGTTGCATTGGAACCCTAACTCCAAGAGCTTTCAGAAAAATATCATTTACACACGTGAAAAGTCCGTACAGTCCGTACACAGCAAGAAAAATAGCAAAAAATAGTCAGTTTTCTTGAATTTTGTGCCCAAATTCCGTAAAAAAACTTCCTCCTCCATACTGGAGTCAGATATCCACCATATTAACCCATCCCATTCGGTATGCAACTTGAAAAATCAGTTTGAACTGTCCAAAATGAGTTGCAACCGCCCAATGTGTCATAATACATTGACAATATTTGACACTATGGTATTTTTGCATTAACACTATGGTTTAGCTTGTCCAAAGGAATCAAACCATCCTCCCTACTCCCAAAACATGATAAAACACACAAACAATAAAAAAAACTCAAAAACCAATCCTTTAGACCTTCTAGGCCTGATTGGCACAACAAGGATCCAAGTGGACTAAGCATGATTGAGGTTTATAGGGTCACCTCAATCATCTTGACCACACAAAAGGGACCATACAAACATGGCTAAAGCCTTATTACAATCAAAACCACAACTTTCAAAAAAAATGCAAACAAAGTGACTTTAGGAACCAAGGTGCTCCTAGGTGCCCTGCACCATACACCCACTGTCAAAGAGAACTCAAGTCTCTTGAGTTGGAATGCTATCAAATGTGAAACCTGCCTTCTCAATGTCTGCCCTGCTCATCCAAGTGGCATCCTCCTGAGGTTTGTTTAGCCACTTCACCAAATAGTCATGATAGGTGTGCCTTCTAGTTTGCTTTGCAATCCTCTTGTCCAAAATGCACTCAATCTGATTTGGAGATGAAGGAATGAGTTCCTGGAGTGTGTGATCAATTTGAACTTCTTCAACAACAGTCTGAGGATCAGATCCTTTATAGGGATAAAGGTCTGAAACATTAAAAATTGGAGACAAAGCAATGCCATCCGGAAGTCTGATTTTGTAGGCATTTTCTCCACATTTCTTGAGCACTTCACAAGGCCCAATCTTCTTCATGAGTAGCTTAGTGTGTTGACCTTCCGGGAGCCTCTCCTTCTTTAGATGAACCATTACTAAATCACCTTCCTTGAATTGCAAATCCCTTCTTTTTCTGTCAGCAAATTGTTTATATTTCTTAGAAGTGGACAGCAATTTCTATTATACTTGTTCATGGACATCTTTCATGACTTGAACGAAGTCTTCAGCCAAGGCACTACTATTTTCTAGTCCTTTAACCTCCCTTAGTTCCAAAATACCCCTTGGGTGAGTGCCATAAACAATTTGGAAAGGAGACAGGCCGGTGCTTCTATTGATAGTGTCATTGTATGAGAACTCTGCCTGAGCCAAAATTGAATCCCAACTAGCACCCTGCTCCTTGGTTAGGCATCTTAGGAGGTTGCCAAGTGACCTATTAATCACCTCTGTTTGTCCATCAGACTGAGGGTGATAGGCAGATGATAAGGACAAATTTGTACCTAGTCTCTTCCACAGTGTCCTCCAGAAGTGTCCAATGAACTTGGGGTCTCTATCTGAGATTATGGACAAAGGTAAACCATGTAACCTGACTATTTCCTTGAAGAAAAGACCTGCTATGTGTGAGGCATCATGTGTGGTTCTACATGGGATGAAGTGAGCCATTTTTGAGAACCTATCTACAACCACAAAAATGCTGTCATGTCCATTCTTTGTCCTAGGCAAACCAAGTACAAAGTCCATACTTATGGAATCCCAAGGCTTTGAAGGAATAGGTAGAGGAGTGTATAAACCTGCATTTGATGTATGCCCCTTTGCTCTTTGGCAAATTTGACAAGTTTCAACAAACTTCCTTACATCGGTTGGCAATTTTGGCCAAAAATAGTACCTCCTAACCAATTCTAGGGTCTTATCAATACCAAAGTGACCTGACATGCTGCCACAATGCTTTTCCCTGATTATATTCTCTCTAATAGATCCTCTTGGGATACACAACATGCTACCCTTGAAAAGATATCCATCTTGCAACAAAAAATCAGAAAAATCAGTATTATACCTTCCTGTCATGGCCTTGCAAGATAGGTATGGCTCTTTGAAGTCTTCATCTGCTGTATACTAATCTTTAATGGCATGAATACATGTACTTTCCAACTGAATAGTTTGCACAACAAGATTTCTCCTACTTAAGGCATCAGCTACCTTATTGGCCACTCCTTTCTTGTGTTTTATGGAGAAGGTGTATGCTTGGATGTACTCCATCCACTTGACATGTCTGTGATTCAACTTTTGCTGCCTATTCAAGAAGCTTAATGCATGGTTGTCAGTAAAAACTATAAATTCCTTTGGCAATAAGTAGTGTCTCCATTTCCTCAATGACTGAACCATGGCATATAACTCTAGATCATAGGTGGAGTAGTTTTGTTTTGCCTCATTTAACTTCTCACTAAAGAATGCTATAGGCCTCCCATCTTGACTTAGGACTCCCCCAACAGCCCTCTTACTTGCATCACATTCTACCACAAAGACCTTGTCAAAATCAGGAAGAACAAGGACCGATTTTTCTGATATTTTTTTCTTTAACAGTTCAAAGGCTTGGTTGGCCTCATTTGTCCATAAAAACACACATTTCTTGCCCCCTTTTATGGTGTCAACAAGTGGAGCACAAATGCCACTAAACCCTCTAATGAACTTTCTATAAAAGCTGCATAAACCATGGAAACTCCTTACCTCCGAGGCTGTTGTAGGTGTTGGCCAATTAAGAATGGCTGCAACCTTACTTGGATCCATTTTTAGGCTGCCCTTGGAGATGACAAACCCCAAAAATATCAACTCTTCTTGTAGGAAGACACATTTGTCAAGATTGATTCTCAACTTCTCCTCTTGAAGCCTCCTGAGCACTTGATGGATATGCCTTATGTGGTCTTCCTTGCTGTCACTAAAAATGAGTATATCATCCAAATATACAACAACAAACTTGTTAAGGAAAGGTTTTAGCACTTCATTCATCAATCTCATGAAGGTGCTTGGTGCATTTGACAAGCCAAAAGGCATAACAACCCATTCAAATAGTCCTTCATTGGTTTTGAAGGTGGTTTTCCACTCATCCCCCTCCCTTATCTTGATTTGGTGATAACCACTTTTTAGATCTATCTTGGTAAAATACTTAGCCCTACCCAAGCAATCCATTAAATCTTCTATTCTAGGCATTGGAAATCTATACCTGATAGTAATCTTGTTGATGGCCCTAGAATCAGTGCATAGTCTCCATGTTCCTTCCTTCTTAGGTGCAAGCACTGCAGGTACTGCACATGGACTAATACTCCTCCTGATAAGTCCTCTATCCAATAAGTCTTGGATTTGTCTTGCCACTTCAACATTTTGCTTTGGGGTCAACTTGTAGGCTGCTTGGTTTGGTAGGGTGGATCCAGGGATGAGATCAATGCAATGACTAATCTCCCTCTTTGGTGGAAGAGCATCCTTGCCTTCATCGGCTATCACATCATGGAACCTTTCCAATAATTCTTCCACTTCCTTTGGTCCAATCCTCCTAAGAGGTTGCTGTACTTTGACCTTCTTGGGATTCACATCCTTGGGCTTGATGACTACTGCAAAACATGGCACTTTCTCTTCCTTGAGGTTAGCCAAAAACTCTTTTTCACCTACCAACATAACTGAACTAGAAATGACTTTCTCTTTGCAATCATCAATCAAAGGAGTCATTGTAAACTTTTCACCATTCTTGGACAAATGAATCACATTGTTCTTACCATCATGTTGGGCACTTGTGTCATGTTGCCAAGGCCTTCCAAGAAGAAGGTGGCATGCATCCATATCCACTATCTCACAAAGAACCTTATCATGATATTCACCTATCTTGAATTCAACCCAACATTGCTCTTTCACCACAATTTGTTGTTCCTTGGTTAGCCAAAATACTCTATAGGGGTTAGGATGAGGCATTCTTTCCAATCCTAACTTAGTCACCATTTCATTAGAAGCCAAATTTTCAGAAGAACCTGAATCTACTATTACCTTGCAAACTTTTCCTTTCACCTTGCAAGTGGTTCTGAACAAGTTGTTTCTTTGGGGCTGCTCCTTGGTGGCTGGCATGATGAGTGACCTGTTGAACATGATGCATTCTCCACTCTCAGGTGCTGCAGACTTGGAAGAGGCTGTTTGGTAACTTGTGGTGCTTTGACAATCCTCTTCTTGAAGGAGTTGTACTCTTCTTTCTTTCTGATTTGCAGCAGTGTTTCCCATCTTCTCCGGGCACCTAAAGGACTGATGTCCAATCTGATTGCAAGAGAAACACCTTCCAGTAAACACACTAGGACCTCTGCCCCCACTTCTTCCTCTGCCATTACCTCTGCCCCTAAACTGACCCTTATCAGCACTATTTTTATCAGCCTGCCCTTGGCTGCCTTCTTGTGATCCACCACCTTGGAATCTAGAGAAATTATCTCTGTTTTGAAATCTGCCCCTACCCCTAAAGTTCTGATTTCCTCTGCCTCTGCTGCTGCTGTATGAATCACCTTTTCTTCTTTGTTTATCCTCAATTCTCAATGCCATTTGAAAACACTTATGGACTGTCTCCGGCTTAAAGAGAGTTAATTCATCTTGAATGGAGAACTTGAGGCCATTAAGATACCTTGCAAGCTTCTGTTTTTCATTCTCAGGCATCTTGGCTTTCAATGACATCTTGTGAAACTCCTCTGTGTAGGTGCTTACGTCCATGTCCTTTTGTCTCAAGTTGTGCAACTTCTTGTTCAAGTTGACCTCATAATCCTCAGGGACAAATTGCTTCTTGATTTCAAGTACCATCTTCCTCCATGTAGAGATAGGATTCCTATCATCTTCTATCCTCTCATTTTGAATAAAATTCCACCAACTCAAGGCTGGCCCTTTCATTCTTGATTTGGCAATCTTCACTTTCTGATTTTCTGCCACTTCTTCACATTCAAAATAGTTCTCCATTGCCTCAATCCAATCAAGGCACTCCTCTGGATTCATCTTACCAGGAAACATAGGTAAGTCTGCCTTAGTGTCCTTCCTACTCAACTTTCCAAGTGCATCTAGGAATTGTCTCTCTGACATGCCTCCTTTTGGCTCTTCCATAGGCACTTCTTCTTCCTCATCTTGATCCTCTTCATCTGAATCTAAGATGACTTCTGACTTCTTCTTCTTGTCTTTGTCTTTCTTCAACTTTTCTATCTCAGCCTCCATCCTTTTGTTCTTGGCTGCTTGCTCTCTCACTATCTTTGCCAATTCGGCATTTGTCACCTTTGAAGGAATTTCCTCCTCTTCTTCTCTATCTCCCATCTCTTTGATGGCTCTGATACCACCTGATGCAGAGTGGCACAAGGGAAGCAACACACAAAGGTTTACTCTATTGTCCTTTGCCCACTCACCCACTTCAACTAGCCTTCAACCAACCAACCAACCAAAGGCACATACAAGGCATATGAAGGATTTGATGTCCAGACTATTGTCCAACCCCTAAGGCTTCTCCAACACCTTAAGATAGATCAACAAACACCTTCTATGCAGTTGGTTTGATCTCCAACTTCCCAAAACTCTTCAACCTATACCTTGACTAGTAAGGCTACTAGCCCTCTAAACTAGGTTTTCTCAACAAAACTTGACAAAATCCCAAAGGTCTAGGCAAAAAAATGATGGAATTGAACACCTTTCAGGGGACCCTAACAAACCTCCAAGTCTCCTGCTCCAACTCTACTCCAGCAATCCAGAACGCCTACTAGGTCTCTAGGCCTAATTGATCAATTTAGGCTAGGTTACAAAGCAAGTGCTCAAAATTGGGTGCATAGGTCAGGGGCACGAACTTGGAATGCTTCTACCATGTCCCTAAAACACAAATCCATCATTTATTTGCTCACCCTAACAGGATTCTATCATCTACAACCTCAAATAGCATGAAATTGGCCAAATACAATGAAATACTTGACCTAGGGCATCACCTTAAAAATAGAAGACTGCATTTTCTGACAAAAATCTTTTGGAATCTTATTGTACATACCCCTAGCCTGCATTTCACCAGTTTTTGCAAATTTTCAACAGTGGAAATGCATTCTAGGGCCGGATTTCTATGGCTGCCCTAGAAAACAGGGTTTCTGGACCTGTTTTGAAAGAAAAATCTATAACTTTTGATCCCGACCACTTCAGGACCTCAAACTAGTTGCATTGGAACCCTAACTCCAAGAGCTTTCAGAAAAATATCATTTACACACGTGAAAAGTCCATACAGTCCGTACACAGCAAGAAAAACAGCGAAAAACAGTCAGTTTTCTTGAATTTTGTGCCCAAATTCCGTAAAAAAACTTCCTCCTCCGTACTGGAGTCAGATATCCACCATATTAACCCATCCCATTCGGTATGCAACTTGAAAAATCAGTTTGAACTGTCCAAAATGAGTTGCAACCGCCCAATGTGTCATAATACATTGACAATATTTGACACTATGGTATTTTTGCATTAACACTATGGTTTAGCTTGTCCAAAGGAATCAAACCATCCTCCCTACTCCCAAAACATGATAAAACACACAAACAATAAAAAAAACTCAAAAACCAATCCTTTAGACCTTCTAGGCCTGATTGGCACAACAAGGATCCAAGTGGACTAAGCATGATTGAGGTTTATAGGGTCACCTTAATCATCTTGACCACACAAAAGGGACCATACAAACATGGCTAAAGCCTTATTACAATCAAAACCACAAATTTCAAAAAAAATGCAAACAAAGTGACTTTAGGAACCAAGGTGCTCCTAGGTGCCCTGCACCAGAAAGTCAGTTAGCCATTGGGTTTCTCCTATCACAAGAAAACTACATGTTTTCATTGTGTGATTACATCAAACTTGACCGAAACATGGTCTACATAGGTCTAGTGACCAAATTGACATAACGTCCTTATTACAAACATGATGAGGCTTAAAATGCCTTATTGAAAATATAAACAAAACATGACTCTTGCACCATACTCCCCCTGCAAGAAAAAGTCAAGTCCCTTGAGTTGCCAACTGTTGGAGTGTCTTCCCATGCTTCAAAATGTCTGCCTCACTCATCCATGTAGCCTCTGAATTGGGAAGATCCTGCCACTTGACCAAATACTCCTTGTACACATCCTTCCTTGTCTTTTTGACAACTTTAGAATCTAAAATGGATTCCAATTGTAAAGGCTTACTTGGAGGTAGATCTCTGACCCAATCTTCATCTTTAATCACAACAACTAATCCATCTTCAACATTCAATGGAGGTCTGTATGGAAAGAGATCTGAAACATTGAATATGGGAGAAATACCAAGACCAGATGGCAATTCTATTTCATAGGCATTTGGACCAAACTTATGCACTACTTTGCATGGTCCTATTTTCTTCATCAGAAGTTTGGTTGGCTATCCTTTAGGAAGTCTTTCCTTTCTTAGATAGGCCATCACCAAATCTCCCACCTTGAACTGTATATCTCTTCGCTTGAGATCTGCCCTATCCTTGTATTTGGAGACTGTTTTTCCCAACTGAACTTTGGCTTGATCATGAACTGCCTTCATGGTGGCAGCAAAATCTTCTCCTAGAGCACTCCTCTTTTCCCAACCTTGTAGGTCTTTGAGTTCAAGTGGTCCTCTTTGATGGAAACCATAAACAATTTCAAATGGACTCTTCCCAGTACTTCTATTCACCGAATCATTGTAATCATAGTTAGCTTGACTGATAATCAAGTCCCATGCCAACCCATGCTGCTTGGTAAGGCATCATAGAAGTTTTCCTAAGGACCTATTAACAACCTCCATCTAACCATTAGTCTGGGGATGTTAGGCTGATGAGAAAGATAATTGTGTTCCCAATTTTCTCCATAAGGTCCTCCAAAAATGACCAACAAACTTGGAGTCTCTATCAGTGACAATTGAAAGGGGAAAACCATGGATTCTAACCACTTCTCTGAAAAAGAGACTAGCAGTGTGAGATGCATCATTTATGTATTTGCATGGCACAAAATGAGCCATCTTACTAAATCTATCCACAATGACAAAAACACTGTCCACAGCCCTTACTGTCTTAGGAAGACCAAGTACAAAATCCATACTAATGTTTTCCCAAGGCCTATTGGGAATCGGAAGGGGTTGGTGCAAACCAGCATTAGAAGACATACCTTTAGCCTTTTGACATATGGTACAACTTGCAACATATCTCCTAACATCTGATTGTACTTTTGCCCAGTAGTAGAATCTAGTGACTTGTTCCAAAGTCTTGTCCAACCCAAAATGTCCTCCTAAGGTTCCATTGTGCTTCTCTTTGATGATGTTATCCCTCATTAAACATTTAGGAACACATAGCAAACTGCCCTTGAATAAGAGACCTTCCTGCAACACAAAATTTGAATATTCACCATGAAAAGTGTTAGCCAAACTAGCACAAACTTCATAAGCAACCTTGAAATCTGCATCCTCCTTGTATAACTCCTTCAAACAATCTATGCCCGTGCTTTCCATCTGTACTTCCTATATGACAAGCATCCTTCTACTTAAAACATCAGCCACTTTGTTGGCAACAGCTTTTTGATGCTTAATAGTGAAGGTATAGGCTTGCAATTGTTCCATCCACTTAACATGCCTATGATTCAACTTTTCCTAACTATTTAGGAAGCTAAGAGCATGGTTATCAGTAAAAACAATGTATTCTTTGGGCAGCAAATAGTGTCTCCACTTTTTGAGAGCTTGCACCATTGCGTAAAGCTCTAGATCATAGGTAGAATACCTCTGTTTAGCCTCATTTGACTTCTCTGAAAAAGGGCCACTAGATGTCCATCTTGACTAAGAACAACACCTATTTCTTGCTAACTTGCATCACAATCCACTACAAAAACTTTGTCAAAATCTAGGAGTACCAATGTAGATAATTCAACCACTTTCTTCTTTAACAATTCAAAGCTATCATCTGTTTGCTTTGTCCATTGAAATTTGCACTTTATTCCACCCTTGATGGTGTTGAGAATAGGAGCACTTATGTGACTGAATCCTCTAATGAACTTCCTATAAAAAGTTTCCAAGCCATGGAAACTTCTAACATCTCCCACTGTCCTAGGAGTTGGTCAATTGAGAATGGCATCAACCTTTGTGGGATCCATCTTCAAACAACCATTAGAAATCACAAAACCTAGGTACGGAAGTTTAATTTTCATGAACTCACACTTATGCAAGTTGATCATCAACTTATTCTTGTGCAAGTTCTTCATTACTTGTCCAAGATGCTTCACATGTTCTTCTTTTGTCTTGCTAAAAACAAGTATGTCATCAAGATAAACAATTACAAATTTGCGAATGAATTCAACAAGTACCTCATTCATCAAATGCATGAATGTGCTTGGGGAATTGCTAAGGCTGAATGGCATGACAAGCCACTCATAGAGACCATCATTTGTCTTGAAGGTAGTCTTCCACTCATCTCCCTGCCTAATTTTGATCTAATGATAACCAAATTTCAAATCAATCTTTGAATAATAACATGACCCTCCAAGATAGTCCAGAAGATCTTCAATCCTTGGCATAGGGAATCTATAGCTTATTGTGATCTTATTTATGGCCCTTGATTCCGTACATAGTCTCCACTTCCCATCTTTTTTTGGAGCAAGTACACTAGGGACTGCACATGGACTAAGACTCTTTCTGATCAATCCTTTCTCTAAGAGTTCTTGAATTTGTCTACTCACCTCCTCATTTTGTTGTTGTGTCAATTTATTGGCAGCCTTATTGGGCAATGTGACACCTAGAATCGATTACTTATATCTCTCATGGGTGGTAAGGAGTTAGGAGTATCCTCTACCACAAGATCTTGGTAGTTATCCAACAATTGTTGCACTTCTAGTGGAATCTCTTTCTGCTTTTTGTCTTGTTGTCATGATTCATCTTTAGGCTTCATTATCAAGGCATACCCTTGGGTATCCTTTTCCTTCATGAGGTGTAAGAACTCTTTGCCACTAAGCTTCATGACATTGGTGTCATTACTCTTCTCTCCAATTTGCTCTTGCATAGGATCCATCCTAAACTTCCTTCCATTCTTAGTGATGAGTTATGTGTTCTTCTCACCATCATATTGTGCCTTCACATCATACTGCCATGGACACCCAAGAAGAAGGTGACAAGCATCCATATGAATAATCTCACATAGTACCTTGTCCTTATAATCACCTATCTCAAACTCAACCCACGTTTGTTCTTCTACCATGTAATTTTGATTCTTATTCAACCAAGAGATCTTATGAGGATTAACATGGGGCAGCCTTTTCAACTTACACTCCTCTACCATTCCAGTAGACACTACATTCTCAGTAGAACCTGAATGAATAATGATTTTAAAAAGTTTACCATATGCTATACCTTGGGTTCTGAAGAGGGTCTTCCTTTGTGGGGGCTCTTGCTTCAATGGCATCTTCATCAAGGTCCTCTTGATCATCATGATCTCCCCTTCAAGTACTGGTGCAGCTCTACCAATGGGTGAATTCAAACTTTGGTAATCGTTATCTTTCAACAACTAATTCTTTATTTCACCATCATGTGAACTAGTGGTGTTCTCAAGGCATCTGCTCATAGTATGGCCTACTTGATTGCAGCCATAGCATCTACCAGTGAAAACTCTGGATCCTCTACCTGCACCACCACTTCTACCTCTGCGATTTAGTCTTCTCCAACCTCTGAAACCACCACCTCTATGGTCTACATTAGAATGAGACTCTTGTTGACTTGGGTTTTCCTTTCTACTTGACTGTCCTCTACCAAAACAACCTCTTCCCCTATTATTTCTGCCATCTCTTCCTATTTTCATAGATTGTATAGAGTTTATTATTTTCGATTGCATGCAGAGGATTGTACATGGTTTTATTATTTTGGGTTGCATGCAAGGTTTTTTAGAGATAGTATTTTTTCTCAAATATTTATCTCAATGTATTATCTCAAAATATTCAGTCATAAAGGAATGAATGCTTCTAGAAAATATTTTAGGAATGATTTGAAAATACAAAAACCCCAGAAATTAAATATTTTAGATATATCACATTGAAAATTAAATTCAAAAATAAGTATAAGACTATTTAATTCTAGGAGACAAAAAACACATGCCTTTTAAAAGGCTTGTTGAGCCCTCGAATTGATTTTGGGCCACAAGATTGGATCCAATCTTGTGGCCCAAAATCAATTCGAGGGCTCAACAAGCCTTTTAAAAGGCATGTGCTCTTTGTCTCCAAAATTAAACAATAGCTGTTAGATCAAAACTATAATCAATGGTAATGAATAAAGTTGTCTTAAAAATACAAACAACCTTAAATTAAATGATAATGGTGATATTACCCAAAATTAATGGATTAAATATATTATTAATGGCGAATATGGTCCAAAATTAATGGATGAAATATATTATTAGTGGCGAATATGGTCAACATTTTTAAATATATTATAAATTACTGGCAAATGGGCTTTAATTATGCATCATTTACTTGGCGAAATAGTTTCTGCAAAATTTGTGTCTCCCTCATGCATGTTCTTCAATTCATCAAAACCCAATACTTCAATTCTCATCTCTATCAACGAGTTTCTTCTTCTACTCAATGCATCAACAACTTTGTTTGATTTACCACTCCTATGTTTCAACACAAAAGTATAACTTTGTATGAATTCTACCCATCTCATATGTCTCTGATTCAACTTACCTTGATTGTTCAAATACTGCGAAGCTTGATGATTTGTATACAACACAAACTCCTTATGAAACAAGTAATGTCTCCACTTCTTCAAGGCTTGAATTATAGCATATAATGCCTGATCATAAACTGAATATCTTCTCCTTGCATCAGTCAACTTCTCACTAAAATATGCTACATGTCTACCTTCTTGACTTAATACTCCTCCAATTCTATTTCCACTTGCATCATAATCAACTTGAAACACTTTATTGAAATCTAGTAATGCCAACACAATTTTCTGTGTCACTTTCTGCTTCAACAACTCAAAACTTTTATCTACTCCTGATGTCCAATTAAAATCCTTTATGTGAACTCTCATTGTTTCTGTCATAGATTTACAAACTGAACTTAAATTTCTAATGAACTTTCGGTAGAAACTTGCCAATCCATGGAATGATCTCACTTCTCCAATGCTCACCTGTGTAGGCCATTCAACAATTGCTCTCACTTTCTCAGGGTCGATCTTCAATCCTTCAGTAGAAATCACAAATCCCAAGTACACTAGTTCTTCCTTCATGAAACTACACTTTTTGATGTTTATCAACAATTTATCTTCTCTCAACCTCTGTAAAACTTGTCTAATATGCCACAAATGTTTTTCTTTTATTTTACTAAAAATAAAAATGTCATCCAAGTACACAATAACAAACTTACCCAAGAATTTATTCAAGACTTCATTCATCAATCTCATGAAAGTACTCTATGCATTTGTCAATCCAAAAGACATCACTAACAACTCCTGCAATCCTTCATTTGTCTTAAAAGAAGTCTTCCATTCATCTCCTTCTTTGATTCTGATATGATGGTATCCACAAATCTTCAAATCTATCTTTGTGAAATATCTTGCTCTACTCAAACAATCCAGGATATCATCCATCCTAGGTAAAGGAAATCTATACTGAACTATGATCTTGTTTATTGCTCTAGAGTTAGTAAACATTATCCATTCTCCATCCTTCTTTAGTGCTAACACTGTAGGTACTGCACAAGGACTCAAACTTTCTCTAATCAAACATTTCCTCAACAACACCTATATCTATCTATTCAATTCTTCATTCTATGTGCTTCTTTGTTAGGCAAACTTGCTCCCATAATAAGATCCATGTGTGACTAATACTCCTTATAGGTGTCAATCCTTCAAGTACATTATCTAATATGATGGATTCATACTCTGTCAGGAACTCCTTTATCTCCTCCAGTCGTGATTCTCCAGTCTCCTTCTTCAATGTTTCATCCTTCTTAGGAATCAAGGCATAACACATATTCTCATGTCTCAAACCATCAAGAAATTTCCTTCCATCTACCAAATAGATTCTATCATTTCTAAATACTTCATTCTTAGGATCATCCTCCAAAGGAATCAAAGTAATTCTCTTTCCATTTGATGTTACAGTATATGTATTCTTTCTCCCATCATGTATAGCTTTTCTATCATACTGCCAAGGTCTACCCAACAAGATATGACAAACATCCATGGGCATAATATCACACAAGACTTCTTCATGATAAGATCCAATGTGAAATTTCACCAAACATTGTTCACTCACCAGTACCTTATGATCATCTTGAATCCAAGCTATCTGATATGGCTTAGGGTGTTTCAATATTTCCAACTTTAGCTTAGTTACCATCTCCTCTAAAACTAGGTTATCAGAACTACCACTATCAATTACAAGTTTGCAACACTTAATTCTTGATTTGCATCTAGTTCTGAATAGACTCTTCCTCTGTGGTGGTTCCTCATTTGTCTCTACTTGAAATAGTGCTCTCCTCATCGCAAGTGATTCTCCTTTCTGAGGTTTGCCAACTAAACTGGGTGATCCAACAAGTTGTTCTTCCACATAGGATACTCTTCCACTATTTTCTATCCTCTTACTTGTACTACCCTGATTACACTTAAATGTTCTATGTCCTTCACCTCCACACTTGAAACATGTACCTCTGAATGTTCTCTTATCAAATCCTCTTCCTTCATTCTGGTATGCACTAGGGTTTCATCTTCAGTAAAAATTTATGTCATCTCTCCGGTAAGCATTGTTATCTTTGTCATCCTTCTAAAATGGGTTGTCAAACTTGTTCTACTCCACAAATGATCTCTTACATCCAGAAAATGTTCTTCCTCTCTGAAATTTACCTCCTCTTCCTCTGTATTTATTATCATGTCTCTTATTCAACTTCTCTTCAACTTTCAAGGCAAACCGATATGCTTCTTCTAAAGATGTCATCCTTACCAGGCTTAATTCCTCTTGAATGTTCAATCTCAGTCCATTGATGTATCTAGCCACTTTCTCTTTTCTTGCTTCACTATGTCCTATTCTTATAATCATCTTGTGAAATTCTTCAGTATACTCCTTCATAGATTTCTTCTTTTGTCTCACGTTTTGCAATCTCTTTAATAGTTCTAACTCATAGTTAGCATGTATGAATTGATTCTTCAACTTTGTCACCATCCTGTTCCACTTTGTAATCTTTTCTTTCTCTCTTCTGTTTCTTTCCAACTGAACTTCCTTCCACCATACAGCAGCATGTCCCTTCAATTTTGTCTTCGCAAATTTCACATTCTCTAGATCTTCAATCTCCTCATATTTAAAGTATTCTTCCATGTCATTTATCCAGTCAATCAATTCTTCAGGTTTGAAATTACTAGTGTAGTTCAGCACATCAACTCTAGGTCTCTTTCCAATTTTTGAAATAGCTCACAGCGTCTTTACATGGTCTGATTCTTCTTCTTCATCACCTCCTAGAGTTTTGCCAATTTGTTCAATAGATTGAAATTCTTCTTCATCATCACTTTCAACATTAGGTCTCGGTGTCAATCCTCTTCACCTATCTTATTCAATAGCATCTAAATGAATTCACATTGTTTTCATCATCTCCATCATCTCATCCATGCTACCAGCCATTGTTCCAACAATAGCAACTCTCCTCAGAGACATTCTTCCTATGATCAAGTGCAAATTGCCTCAAGTTCGGTGATCAAGCTACAAGGTGATAACTGCCTCTCAATCGGTGATCATTTGTGACACAAGTAACCTGTCTCAATTCAATGATTTGTCCACAACAAGATCTTACAAAATTCCTTTTCCAATTTTGCTCAATTCGCTCCCAAAGATTTAAACTTTCGCTCTGATACCACTTCGTGCAGTCACAGTAGGAGGTTTCACAAAATGAACTATCCAGACCGTGCAGCAAGAGTAAAGACATTGGAAACAACTCAAAGAAATGGAACAAATGCAGATTGAATCTTTTAGTATATCATAAAATTCAAATAGAGATCGGTCAGCAACATGCAAGCTTACAAATAGGGCTCATAGGACTAATTACATACATGCTCAAGGTAAAGCTTTGAAGCTCCTCAAAGAAATCTAAACTATTAGATACTTCTATCTCATGAGATATTGATAACTTGTGAATTACTTTCCTAAGCATCTATTACATCAATATATATCATATCTAGATCATAAGATTCCTCCGTGTCAGCCAAGGAAGATCACAAACTCCAAGGAAGAGCTGTAACATGTGTACACGAATAGTCGGACCTAAATGCATAGATCTCCTACAAAAAATAAAAGGAATGATGTGTGGATCTTCAGGGAAGGTCGGACATGAACTAGAGATCATTAAATGATGTGTCATTAGGCTCTAAAGATCGAGAAATGCTTCTGCATGCTTCTCCTTCAGCTAGCTGTCTGTGACTGTCAATATCCTCTACTCTGATAAAATAGTCAATTTTCTAATAGTGCTATCTTTCCAGTAACGATGTGCAGATCTCTGAATTCTTGATATGATGTAGATGCTAAGTCTAGCTCCGTAAAGTCTGAAATGTAATGTGAACCAAAATACAAAGATTGCTTCTGACTGAACTACCTGAACTAAACTAGAGAATGAAAAGAAACAAACTGAATTGCAAACAAATTGAAATGCAAATATTTTTGGTTGATGCAAGATTGCTCTTGAACTAGGGATGCTCCTGCATCAAAAACCATGTAGTATGCCTTAATATTTTAATAATTTTTATAGAAAATCAATTGCCATAGAATGTTTATAATTGGCGAAATGTCAAATCATAAGCCTTGTATAGTCTTGGCATAGGTATCAAAGCCTTGTATTTTATTTTTTGTAAAAAATCAAATCGAGATCAAATCAGGAAAAACATAAAACTGGTAATCCATGTAAAATAATATTTAAAGTAATATTTTATAAATTGATTTTAAATATTTGTTATTATGCAGTTAAATCAGAGATAATCTAGGTAGGATCTTATTTTGGATTTGATTTTTCTTCTGGGTGAAATTGGACAAATCTGGGCATTTTGGAACTTTTTCTAATCATGTAAACCTTGATTTTGAGTGGATTTTGGTGGGACCACCCAAGGCATCATGTTGGCATCTTCTATTTTCATTTTGGAGATATTTTAGAGGGATTTTTGATAGCTTTTTGGTGGATTCCAAAAATGATTTGGAGGCAGGCTTTCAGAGTGATTTTTAGCTGTTTTCCTATTTTTCCATCTTGGAAAAATAGAGGATATATTTGAGAGAGAAACTTTGTTTTTCTCAGTTCTGATGAATAGTTTCTTTCTCTTTGGCTCACTTGTAGAGAGCATTGTAAACACATTATACCCAATCTCATTTCGCATGCTTATTTTAGATTAATACAAACAATGGAGTTTCCTTTCCTATTTTTGTCTCTTTTTGTAGTGTTGATTTGATGTTTCACTGTGATCAAAGAGTCAGATCCTTTGTTTTGTCTAATTACTACAAACTTAGGTACATAAGTCCCATGTAATGTAGGTTGTATGTTGAGTTTAATTGCACGGCTTCATACAAATTACTCGTGTCACATGTGGCAATTGGGATTGTGAAAGTGCATGTTTTAATAGTTTGATCGGGAGTAAAAGCATTGAAATAATTTAGAATTCTTGTGAATCATACATACATTTTAGAATTGCATTTTAGTTATCTTCTATCCATTTTCCTCAGAAATTATTTAGATTAGGAGAGAGCCAGCTCACTCTAGAGGTTCGCTCCAAGTTTAGGCAACTCAGAGGCCTAGGAGTGTTCCTATGTGTCAACAGGTATTTGGGTGTATACTTTGATTGACAAAAGAAATAAAGAATGAAACTGAGAAGATTAAAAGGGAAGCACATTATATCATTTCCTTAGGAGACAAAGAGTCCAAGAATGACATGCAACTATAAAATTTACTTACCATTTAGGGAAAAAATACGTACAATCAATATACATAGCTATCACTATAGAATTTTACATTCGAGGTTATATGTACAATGTCAATTATACAATTCTCTTTATATAGAGGCAGACATTTTTGAAATCTAGAAAAGTAGGTAGTTGCACTCATTCTCAAATTCTAATCTCGTAGCTTTGATAATGGTTGCTTTCTGCCTTGACTCAGAGTTGTATATCTTAGTCCTAGCCAAGATGGTGAGGATGAATTGCTTGAAGAGGACATCATTGATTATAGATTGACGAGACCCCTTGGCATGGACTTCATACTGCAACATGTTAAGTTCTTTTGCAAATATCTACAACAAATCGCCAACAACTTTATCGAAGGCTACAACCCAAGTACTCCTAGTGTGGTCTTGAATTTCAAGGCATAAAAGGTATTCGTGGTTATAATCTTCAAGAGGAACCCTAAATCTCATGCAACACCATTTATTGTCATTATCTTATGCACTTTTCCTTGCACTCTTTACCATTAACCATTACGTTCAGACATTCTACGTAGTAGAAGGTGTCAGTTTTGCAAACTTAATGGTCACTTTCACAAATGTCCTATAAATGTTGAGACATTGTTTTACACCGTTTTGAAAGATATACAATAAGCATCCGCATAGGCAATGTAATCGATAGTGCTGAATTGGATGGTGATGATGGTATATTTGTATCCTCTCTATCCTTCAAATGCTTGAGTTCCTCTACTTCAGGTATTTCAAGGTTTATAGGTAGTACTGTAGAGGTGGTAGTGTCAAGAACATTCCCATTAAATTTAGTCACATGACCACTCTTAATAAAAACTATAATAATTTCTTGAGAATCTTTCATTCTTTTGAGTTCCATACCCTCGTTCTCTAAAATAAGACCCCATAAATTTACTTGAAAGGAGGAAACTGACTTTCCCTGCATTTGTAAGTTTCTCCTCAGCACTTTAGTTGCATTTGGACATCGTATAGTTGATGTATCACTGATAGAGTGACAATTCCAATAATATCAACAAGACTATTATTGTCCATGTCCATGATTCTATTAATGGATGTGAACTTGAAATTATTTTTTGGCACTAAGGGGTCATCATCACATCACCGCAAGATTGAATTCTACTTAAGAGTGATTTCAAGATGGCTAGTGATTTCAAGATAGCTATTGAGCTTTTTGTAGTTCCTATGTGCTTCCTTTATTGAGCCTTTTGAAAGCATGTACAATGCTTCCACTTGCACTCGCTCATAGTGAAGCTCTGCTCTATCATTGAAGCAAGTAACCCTAATTTCAGCTCCCTCACTATTTATCATGCCAAAATTAAAAACTTGTCCAGTGTTTCTAGGGGTCTTAAATTGGTGCCTATGTTTTTTGTTGTTACACAACCTTTAATTATCCATCTTCCCTAATATGGGCTCAAGCATATGATTGGGCTTATATTTTCAAGCATGTTTTGTTGTCGAGAATGTGCGTTTATACCAAACATTACACTTCAACTTCTTGAAGAGATTCCTGGAGAGCCCGTCATGTCTAGATGCGTTTGTTGTTCCTATTGTCTAAACAGCAATTTGGGTTGGCCAATTAACTAGTAGTCTGTGGCGATGACATCTATTTCAAGATTATCAATGTCCTGTAAGAATCGAAGGAAAAATGGTGTAAATATAATGGAACATATGTATATATTGCCATGAATGACTAAAAAACATGCTCACAAAGATGAAGCCTACCTTGAATCTGCAGTGGAACGACATATGTAATGCATCAATTACACTATAGATCCTACCTTCAATGTTTGGGATGAAAAATGCATAGTAAATTTCCTTGAGAAAATGGCCATCTGCATATGCAAGCTATTAGATAATACAACCTTATACCGTTCAATTGAATATACACTAGGGCTTTGCTTCTTTAGAGATTTAACTTGAAGTGACAGAGACGTTACTATGTCCCCAACATTTATAGACTCAATTGCTCGAGGAGTGAGCTCAAGTGCCATTTAAACACTACATGAATTTTTTTTTCAAAGTTTATCAGTTTCTATCATATAATGTAAAAATTTCAACCCAACCAACATTAGGAAGTGTTGTTCAAATTAGTAAAGTGTGAGTATAATTTTAGTATAAAAATTATGTGTGAACACAAAAAAAATTTAAAAAGAAATACAAATAAAAAGTTGCTTTCTAGTGACAAATCCAGGGAATAACATTATTTAAGGCAATGCTAAGGTGTGAAAAAAATGTTGTTTATACCATAGGAAACTCTGTGTACATTTAATAAACCCTTGAAATTTCATAAATATATATACATTTCCTTCTAGTATTCATATAATTGGAGGCTACTCTAAGCCAAACTCCAAAAAGATAAAACCAAACGAAAATTCTGAGGCATTTCGAAATAAAATTCCAGAATAAACCATGCCCACACAGCAGACTTAATGATTTTGCTTTAAAAGCTTCATTGCTAAACAACTACCTATCATACACCATATCACAATATACATTAAAAGCGATACAGTGTAAACTCTTATGGTTGGATGCCCCATCCACTTAATTTGCAGACCTGAAAATTGCCACCAACACTTACACGTGCCTCATTGACATTGCAAAGATAAAATATAGGTTTTCGTTTTCTGAACACCAAAACCGCGCTGAAAAACTCCAGTTAGAAATAATCTGTAGTAAATAAAATAAAGATTTGATCACCGATGGAGAAGGCGTAGCCAGAGGAAAACAGCAGATAACGGCGGACTTTTCTGGCAAAAGTAGCCAGGATAACACATTTCCCCACTAATAAGCCTATCCTATAATAAGCTCCCTGCGGATTTCCAGGAGGAACTAATATGATTTTTATTCATTCCAAAAAATTACAATTATTAAATCTTATAGAAGTTCTCTAAAATTTGTGGCTATATCGAATCTGACGTGCCATAGCCATGCTCTCGTAAATATTTAAAATTCTATTCTACAAATTAGAAACACATTATTGTTTGGAGAGAAAATGGGCACACAACTAACCAGGAGGATCACTATTTTCCTCCTCTTCTTCTTGAATGGTGTCCAATTTCGATCTCAAATTGGAGATTGGAGGATTCCTAGGGCTTTCTCTACCTAGACTTCTGATGCGAATCTCCCCATTACATGAAGGATTGATGATGGATTCAATGAGCTCTTTGAAACTCATTGCCAACAATAACACTTTTTTCGTTTTAGATGATGATGGCCAAAACTGCAAAACACAAAAAAATTATGACACAATATACAAATCAAAAACAAATTGCACAGATGAGAAAGCTCACCCTGCAATCCACCAATTTTTATTTCCTCATTAAAAACCCTCCAAATGGCCAAATAGATTATTAAACAGGATAAGGGGACAAACTGGTGTTTTTTCCTTACCTTCAGGTACTTGTTCTATTTCCTTCTCAGGCACTTGTTGTATTTCCAATTTCCTGCACACTCTTCTCTCTGCAGAAGGATTGTTCTATTTCCTGTAAAGAAGCATCTACAGCTGCGTCAGGCACTTGTCCTCATTTACTAGTCTTGATATTGCTAAATCTCTTCCCATTCAACAAAAATGGTTGTCAGAATGAAGAAAAATATTGGCCTAAACTTTATCATAGCCTTAAATAGCAATTAATAACTATTAGCAAGGCAGAAGAATTTTTAATAAGACAATTACCAGGGAAGAAGTCTTTAAAAATAACACTAAATATCGACAAGAAATAATGAGCATTTACATTAAACTAACACTGTTTTTTCTCTTTCAAGAATAATGGTTATTTACAGACGAAAAAATAATGATTATCAAGAATAATGATTATTAACAGTAAATTTCACAGCACTGTTAGTTAATTTGGTTTTAATTTTTATATTTTTTTTATCAAGCCGTTCATTTTCCATTAAATATATTTCTTATTATTGACATTTAAAGTAAGAAAAACATATTTGAAAGTGGTGTCAGAATTAGTGGTGTACATTTCATTATGATCTACTATCCCCTGCATTAACTTTCAGATTTAGTGGTGTACATTTCATTATGATCTACTATGCCATGCATTAAATTTTAATTGATTTATTTACTATTTTTTTTATTTTTTAAATTTTTACTTACCCGTTACAGGAATCTGACTATTTCAACCCTTGCTATGATTGTAAAACTTGGAAACCCTCTTCTGATCTATTGGAAAGTAACCAATCTCGTTAAATGCTATTGGTACATTTCATCGGGCTGAGGCTTAAAAATCGGCTAAAAATTTTACCGTTCAAATACAATATTCCATAAATTTGATTGGGGATCTTTCCAACCAATTCTGTTCTTCCAAAATCTTACCCACCTTACCATTCTACTCATATAATTCAAAAATATATTTTTTTCAAAAACATTTTTTTTTTCAGGCTCTCTATAATTTTTTTAAAGTAGCTTCAGAATTCAGTAATCTTATAATTGTCCTTAACAATTTTTTTTCCTTTTTAATAAAAGGAAATATCTTATTTATGAATAAAATGTAAGAGGACACAGAGACTAGCATGGAGAGAGAACAAACAAGGTCTGCTGTTGTCAAGGCGAGGATACAAAAAAATCAGCAGAAAATGTTGAGGATAATTAGATTTATTAGGGGAGGTGCATAAATTTCTTAACAATCTTTCTAATGCTAATTTTTCAATTTATTTAATACGTCCTTTCAATTCCTGTCCTATGATTTTATTTATCCATATTTTCCAGATCTAAGCTAATTCCAAAATAATTTTTTTCTTAATTTTACTTACCAGTCTTTCCAATTCCGTCCATTCTAGTTGCAGAAGTCAAAGAAAAGTCTCCACCGAGCTTTGTGAAACACACCTGCAACATCTATCATTTCATCCACAAACAACAAGCTACATGATATAAATAACGAATCTGTAGCATCCCATTTGTTATGAGAATAAAATAGCTTAAGTCATATTCTTTACATTAGATGATGTTATTTACCTAATGATTTCGCCATTACTGAAACCTGTACGAAAAAATACTGCAGCAAAATTTGCCCTAAAAATCCAAAATTTTCTCAGGGTTTTGGATTATTGAATTAGCTCACAGACAGTAGATCCCTACGTGTTACGTGTTTGGCTTTAGTGGGAGTGTGGAAGTTTAATGTGGGAGCGTGGCAGAATAAGAAGGGTGGAATCCATGCAGAAGAACACTTGGGAGGTAGTTGGGACACTATCTTACACGTATTAATTTTTATTGTAAATCACAATTTTTAGCAGCCCAATGCATCAAAGATCACAACCACTATGGTTGCTCTTTGTTAGAGGTTACCAATATTGAAGAGCAAATGACGTGCCTCCTTGAAATCTAAGATATCACATTTACAACATCTAGGGATAAATCAAAATATAATTACCAAAGTTAGGCACTTATATCCTTTAAATCAAAGGATAAATTAATGAAATCAAGGTAAAATAATAAATAATCAATATCTTCTTGATGGTGTTTTTAATCTATTGAAGGAACACAAAATGAATATTTCTAAATTATTTAATTGTTATGTTTCCTTTGGTCTTGTGTTTCGTATCTAAATGAAAACTTTCATAACTATAGTAGTTTTCTCTCACACTCTCAATTATAATATTTTTAATATCTTAAATAACTTTTATTATTATTATTTTTAATTTCGGCAAAACAGTTGGATCATAGTTGCTTTTGACCCCTCCTTAAAGGAGATCAAACACCTTCTCCTCAAAGTATTCTACTACATTTTTCTAAGGTTTTGGAATTCATTGAGGGAGTGGTAAGAACTTCATCTAGTAATAAAGTTTCTAGCATAGCTTTCTCAGAGCACACATAATTCATCTGTTAAATGTGATTGTGATACCCAGTTTAGTGCCCTCTGATGCAGAGTGCACAGTGGAAGCGCACAATTGATCAAAAAAACTTGATCGGTGAGAGGGTGGCCTATGTCTTGGCGATCTGCTCCTATCGGCCAAACATACCCCATCGGCCACCTTGCTATTTATCTCCCCAATCTCTCAACTCTCCCCGTCAGCTTGACTTCCTTGTCTTCTGAGAGACTTCACCTATCGGCGGCATCTTCTGGCCTCCTGCCGATACCCTGATGGCGGTTACATTCCCACTTGCCTTAACTGTGGTGGTTAGTCATGCCCTTGTCGGAAAGACTTCGATCATCGGTGACCACTTGTGAACACTGGCCAATTTGCTGATATACCAACTTGTATATGCTTGACTTGACTTGCTATTACCGGTGAGCCAAACTATCTTTACCCTAATTTCACTATTACAACCGGTCACCTTTTGTATTTGACGAAAGATACATTCTCAATATGCTTTCTCAACATACATTCTCAACATACATTTGTGATATGCATTCTCAATATACATTTGGTGAGACTTCCATCGTCGGCTGACTTCTTGTTTGTTCTCCCGATATGCCGATGTATGTTCTTCGGCGAGACTTCCTTCGTCCTTCACCGATACACCTCTTATCAGCCCAACACTTTGATCGATATAACTTCCACAAGTTTCCCCAAGGCGCTATGTTACACCGATGGCGACTTTGTAACTTTGCAACTCACAGACATCAAACCAGTATATAGAGACAAAACTCAATAGAACAAAAAGTGCCTACAATCCTCTGCAAACACTTGATAAACCATCAATTTGGTCACTCCACTCACAACACCTTGCTTGTCATTTCAAAGACTAGTCACATAGAGATGCCTAGTCAACTCATGCCCAACCTCCTTGGATCCTTCGGTGTTTGACCAAAACCACAAAAAACACAAAATTTACACTATATTCCTCCATCACACTAAACATGAGAATCTTGATTTTAGTGGACAAAGGAGATACAGTCCATTTATTCATAGAACCCTAGTTTCTAGGTTTTCAGACTAGTCTTTGCAAAAGGAATCAGATCTCACAAACTACAATAGTTTTAAGACACCATACTACTATCAAATGGAAAAGTTACTTAATGCCTGAACATCTCCAATTAGTTTCAGACAATTAACTATCCATACAAAGTGACTGTTATAGAAAAATACTCAAAAAGAATAATGTTTCAACACACCCAAAAATCTAGATCTTCCTTCATCCATGCATGCTTCTGTGTCATTACATCCTGCTCTTCTTCGCCTATAGAGGCTTGAGACAGTAGTTTACATCCCTCCCAACCGTACAAACTAATTTTGAAAGTCAGTTAGCCATTGGGTTTCTCCTATCACAAGAAAACTACATGTTTTCATTGTGTGATTACATCAAACTTGCCCGAAACATGGTCTACATAGGTCTAGTGACCAAATTGACATAACGTCCTTATTACAAACATGATGAGGCTTAAAATGCCTTATTGAAAATATAAACAAAACATGACTCTTGCACCATACTCCCCCTGCAAGAAAAACTCAAGTCCCTTGAGTTGCCAACTGTTGGAGTGTCTTCCCATGCTTCAAAATGTCTGCCTCACTCATCCATGTAGCCTCTGAATTGGGAAGATCCTGCCACTTGACCAAATACTCCTTGTACACGTCCTTCCTTGTCTTTTTGACAACTTTAGAATCTAAAATGGATTCCAATTGTAAAGGCTTACTTGGAGGTAGATCTCTGACCCAATCTTCATCTTTAATCACAACATCTAATCCATCTTCAACATTCAATGGAGGTCTGTATGGAAAGAGATCTGAAACATTGAATATGGGAGAAATACCAAGACCAGATGGCAATTCTATTTCATAGGCATTTGGACCAAACTTATGCACTACTTTGCATGGTCCTATTTTCTTCATCAGAAGCTTGGTTGGCTATCCTTTAGGAAGTCTTTCCTTTCTTAGATAGGCCATCACCAAATCTCCCACCTTGAACTGTATATCTCTTCGCTTGAGATCTGCCCTATCCTTGTATTTGGAGACTATTTTTCCCAACTGAACTTTGGCTTGATCATGAACTGCCTTCATGGTGGCAGCAAAATCTTCTCCTAGAGCACTCCTCTTTTCCCAACCTTGTAGGTCTTTGAGTTCAAGTGGTCCTCTTTGATGGAAACCATAAACAATTTCAAATGGACTCTTCCCAGTACTTCTATTCACCGAATCATTGTAATCATAGTTAGCTTGACTGATAATCAAGTCCCATGCCAACCCATGCTTCTTGGTAAGGCATCATAGAAGGTTTCCTAAGGACCTATTAACAACCTCCGTCTAACCATTAGTCTGGGGATGTTAGGCTGATGAGAAAGATAATTGTGTTCCCAATTTTCTCCATAAGGTCCTCCAAAAATGACCAAGAAACTTGGAGTCTCTATCAGTGACAATTGAAAGGGGCAAACCATGGATTCTAACCACTTCTCTGAAAAAGAGACTAGCAATGTGAGATGCATCATTTATGTATTTGCATGGCACAAAATGAGCCATCTTACTAAATCTATCCACAATGACAAAAACACTGTCCACAGCCCTTACTGTCTTAGGAAGACCAAGTACAAAATCCATACTAATGTTTTCCCAAGGCCTATTGGGAATCGGAAGGGGTTGGTGCAAACCAGCATTAGAAGACATACCTTTAGCCTTTTGACATATGGTACAACTTGCAACATATCTCCTAACATCTGATTGTACTTTTGCCCAGTAGTAGAATCTAGTGACTTGTTCCAAAGTCTTGTCCAACCCAAAATGTCCTCCTAAGGTTCCATTGTGCTTCTCTTTGATGATGTTATCCCT
Source organism: Cunninghamia lanceolata (assembly GCA_027924645.1). Taxonomy (NCBI): domain Eukaryota; kingdom Viridiplantae; phylum Streptophyta; class Pinopsida; order Cupressales; family Cupressaceae; genus Cunninghamia; species Cunninghamia lanceolata. Next base: position 2,212,863 of record BSBN01000671.1, on the reverse strand, counting down.
CATTAAACATTTAGGAACACATAGCAAACTGCCCTTGAATAAGAGACCTTCCTGCAACACAAAATTTGAATATTCACCATGAAAAGTGTTAGCCAAACTAGCACAAACTTCATAAGCAACCTTGAAATCTGCATCCTCCTTGTATAACTCCTTCAAACAATCTATGCCCGTGCTTTCCATCTGTACTTCCTATATGACAAGCATCCTTCTACTTAAAACATAAGCCACTTTGTTGGCAACAGCTTTTTGATGCTTAATAGTGAAGGTATAGGCCTGCAATTGTTCCATCCAGTTAACATGCCTATGATTCAACTTTTCCTAACTATTTAGGAAGCTAAGAGCATGGTTATCAGTAAAAACAATGTATTCTTTGGGCAGCAAATAGTGTCTCCACTTTTTGAGAGCTTGCACCATTGCGTAAAGCTCTAGATCATAGGTAGAATACCTCTGTTTAGCCTCATTTGACTTCTCTGAAAAAAGGCCACTAGATGTCCATCTTGACTAAGAACAACACCTATTTCTTGCTAACTTGCATCACAATCCACTACAAAAACTTTGTCAAAAGCTAGGAGTACCAATGTAGATAATTCAACCACTTTCTTCTTTAACAATTCAAAGCTATCATCTGTTTGCTTTGTCCATTGAAATTTGCACTTTATTCCACCCTTGATGGTGTTGAGAATAGGAGCACTTATGTGACTGAATCCTCTAATGAACTTCCTATAAAAAGTTTCCAAGCCATGGAAACTTCTAACATCTCCCACTGTCCTAGGAGTTGGTCAATTGAGAATGGCATCAACCTTTGTGGGGTCCATCTTCAAACAACCATTAGAAATCACAAAACCTAGGTACGGAAGTTTAATTTTCATGAACTCACACTTATGCAAGTTGATCATCAACTTATTCTTGTGCAAGTTCTTCATCACTTGTCCAAGATGCTTCACATGTTCTTCTTTTGTCTTGCTAAAAACAAGTATGTCATCAAGATAAACAATTACAAATTTGCCAATGAATTCAACAAGTACCTCATTCATCAAATGCATGAATGTGCTTGGGGAATTGCTAAGGCTGAATGGCATGACAAGCCACTCATAGAGACCATCATTTGTCTTGAAGGTAGTCTTCCACTCATCTCCCTGCCTAATTCTGATCTAATGATAACCAAATTTCAAATCAATCTTTGAATAATAACATGACCCTCCAAGATAGTCCAGAGGATCTTCAATCCTTGGCATAGGGAATCTATACCTTATTGTGATCTTATTTATGGCCCTTGATTCCGTACATAGTCTCCACTTCCCATCTTTTTTTGGAGCAAGTACACTAGGGACTGCACATGGACTAAGACTCTTTCTGATCAATCCTTTCTCTAAGAGTTCTTGAATTTGTCTACTCACCTCCTCATTTTGTTGTTGTGTCAATTTATTGGCAGCCTTATTGGGCAATGTGACACCTAGAATCAAGTCAATTTGATTACTTATATCTCTCATGGGTGGTAAGGAGTTAGGAGTATCCTCTACCACAAGATCTTGGTAGTTATCCAACAATTGTTGCACTTCTAGTGGAATCTCTTTCTGCTTTTTTTCTTGTTGTCATGATTCATCTTTAGGCTTCATTATCAAGGCATACCCTTGGGTATCCTTTTCCTTCATGAGGTGTAAGAACTCTTTGCCACTAAGCTTCATGACATTGGTGTCATTACTCTTCTCTCCAATTTGCTCTTGCATAGGATCCATCCTAAACTTCCTTCCATTCTTAGTGATGAGTTATGTGTTCTTCTCACCATCATATTGTGCCTTCACATCATACTGCCATGGACACCCAAGAAGAAGGTGACAAGCATCCATATGAATAATCTCACATAGTACCTTGTCCTTATAATCACCTATCTCAAACTCAACCCACGTTTGTTCTTCTACCATGTAATTTTGATTCTTATTCAACCAAGAGATCTTATGAGGATTAACATGGGGCAGCCTTTTCAACTTACACTTCTCTACCATTCCAGTAGACACTACATTCTCAGTAGAACCTGAATCAATAATGATTTTAAAAAGTTTACCATATGCTATACCTTGGGTTCTGAAGAGGGTCTTCCTTTGTGGGGGCTCTTGCTTCAATGGCATCTTCATAAAGGTCCTCTTGATCATCATGATCTCCCCTTCAAGTACTGGTGCAGCTCTACCAATGGGTGAATTCACACTTTGGTAATCGTTATCTTTCAACAACTGATTCTTTATTTCACCATCATGTGAACTAGTGGTGTTCTCAAGGCATCTGCTCATAGTATGGCCTACTTGATTGCAGCCATAGCATCTACCAGTGAAAACTCTGGATCCTCTACCTGCACCACCACTTCTACCTCTGCCGTTTAGTCTTCTCCAACCTCTGAAACCACCACCTCTATGGTCTACATCAGAATGAGACTCTTGTTGACTTGGGTTTTCATTTCTACTTGACTGTCCTCTACCAAAACTACCTCTTCCCCTATTATTTCTGCCATCTCTTCCTATTTTCATAGATTGTATAGAGTTTATTATTTTCGATTGCATGCAGAGGATTGTACATGGTTTTATTATTTTGGGTTGCATGCAAGGTTTTTTAGAGATAGTATTTTTGCTCAAATATTTATCTCAATGTATTATCTCAAAATATTCAGTCATAAAGGAATGAATGCTTCTAGAAAATATTTTAGGAATGATTTGAAAATACAAAAACCCCAGAAATTAAATATTTTAGATATATCACATTGAAAATTAAATTCAAAAATAAGTATAAGACTATTTAATTCTAGGAGACAAAAAACACATGCCTTTTAAAAGGCTTGTTGAGCCCTCGAATTGATTTTGGGCCACAAGATTGGATCCAATCTTGTGGCCCAAAATCAATTCGAGGGCTCAACAAGCCTTTTAAAAGGCATGTGCTCTTTGTCTCCAAAATTAAACAATAGCTGTTAGCTCAAAACTATAATCAATGGTAATGAATAAAGTTGTCTTAAAAATACAAACAACCTTAAATTAAATGATAATGGTGATATTACCCAAAATTAATGGATTAAATATATTATTAATGGCGAATATGGTCCAAAATTAATGGATGAAATATATTATTAATGGCGAATATGGTCAACATTTTTAAATATATTATAAATTACTGGCAAATGGGCTTTAATTATGCATCATTTACTTGGCGAAATAGTTTCTGCAAAATTTGTGTCTCCCTCATGCATGTTCTTCAATTCATCAAAACCCAATACTTCAATTCTCATCTCTATCAACGAGTTTCTTCTTCTACTCAATGCATCAACAACTTTGTTTGATTTACCACTCCTATGTTTCAACACAAAAGTATAACTTTGTATGAATTCTACCCATCTCATATGTCTCTGATTCAACTTACCTTGATTGTTCAAATACTGCGAAGCTTGATGATTTGTATACAACACAAACTCCTTATGAAACAAGTAATGTCTCCACTTCTTCAAGGCTTGAATTATAGCATATAATGCCTGATCATAAACTGAATATCTTCTCCTTGCATCAGTCAACTTCTCACTAAAATATGCTACATGTCTACCTTCTTGACTTAATACTCCTCCAATTCTATTTCCACTTGCATCATAATCAACTTGAAACACTTTATTGAAATCTAGTAATGCCAACACAATTTTCTGTGTCACTTTCTGCTTCAACAACTCAAAACTTTTATCTACTCCTGATGTCCAATTAAAATCCTTTATGTGAACTCTCATTGTTTCTGTCATAGATTTACAAACTGAACTTAAATTTCTAATGAACTTTCGGTAGAAACTTGCCAATCCATGGAATGATCTCACTTCTCCAATGCTCACCTGTGTAGGCCATTCAACAATTGCTCTCACTTTCTCAGGGTCGATCTTCAATCCTTCAGTAGAAATCACGAATCCCAAGTACACTAGTTCTTCCTTCATGAAACTACACTTTTTGATGTTTATCAACAATTTATCTTCTCTCAACCTCTGTAAAACTTGTCTAATATGCCACAAATGTTTTTCTTTTATTTTACTAAAAATAAAAATGTCATCCAAGTACACAATAACAAACTTACCCAAGAATTTATTCAAGACTTCATTCATCAATCTCATGAAAGTACTCTATGCATTTGTCAATCCAAAAGACATCACTAACAACTCCTGCAATCCTTCATTTGTCTTAAAAGAAGTCTTCCATTCATCTCCTTCTTTGATTCTAATATGATGGTATCCACAAATCTTCAAATCTATCTTTGTGAAATATCTTGCTCTACTCAAACAATCCAGGATATCATCCATCCTAGGTAAAGGAAATCTATACTGAACTATGATCTTGTTTATTGCTCTAGAGTTAGTAAACATTATCCATTCTCCATCCTTCTTTAGTGCTAACACTGTAGGTACTGCACAAGGACTCAAACTTTCTCTAATCAAACATTTCCTCAACAACACCTATATCTATCTATTCAATTCTTCATTCTATGTGCTTCTTTGTTAGGCAAACTTGCTCCCATAATAAGATCCATGTGTGACTGATACTCCTTATAGGTGTCAATCCTTCAAGTACATTATCTAATATGATGGATTCATACTCTGTCAGGAACTCCTTTATCTCCTCCAGTCGTGATTCTCCAGTCTCCTTCTTCAATGTTTCATCCTTCTTAGGAATCAAGGCATAACACATATTCTCATGTCTCAAACCATCAAGAAATTTCCTTCCATCTACCAAATAGATTCTATCATTTCTAAATACTTCATTCTTAGGATCATCCTCCAAAGGAATCAAAGTAATTCTCTTTCCATTTGATGTTACAGTATATGTATTCTTTCTCCCATCATGTATAGCTTTTCTATCATACTGCCAAGGTCTACCCAACAAGATATGACAAACATCCATGGGCATAATATCACACAAGACTTCTTCATGATAAGATCCAATGTGAAATTTCACCAAACATTGTTCACTCACCAGTACCTTATGATCATCTTGAATCCAAGCTATCTGATATGGCTTAGGGTGTTTCAATATTTCCAACTTTAGCTTAGTTACCATCTCCTCTAAAACTAGGCTATCAGAACTACCACTATCAATTACAAGTTTGCAACACTTAATTCTTGATTTGCATCTAGTTCTGAATAGACTCTTCCTCTGTGGTGGTTCCTCATTTGTCTCTACTTGAAATAGTGCTCTCCTCATCGCAAGTGATTCTCCTTTCTGAGGTTTGCCAACTAAACTGGGTGATCCAACAAGTTGTTCTTCCACATAGGATACTCTTCCACTATTTTCTATCCTCTTACTTGTACTACCCTGATTACACTTAAATGTTCTATGTCCTTCACCTCCACACTTGAAACATGTACCTCTGAATGTTCTCTTATCAAATCCTCTTCCTTCATTCTGGTATGCACTAGGGTTTCCTCTTCAGTAAAAATTTATGTCATCTCTCCGGTAAGCATTGTTATCTTTGTCATCCTTCTAAAATGGGTTGTCAAACTTGTTCTACTCCACAAATGATCTCTTACATCCAGAAAATGTTCTTCCTCTCTGAAATTTACCTCCTCTTCCTCTGTATTTATTATCATGTCTCTTATTCAACTTCTCTTCAACTTTCAAGGCAAACCGATATGCTTCTTCTAAAGATGTCATCCTTACCAGGCTTAATTCCTCTTGAATATTCAATCTCAGTCCATTGATGTATCTAGCCACTTTCTCTTTTCTTGCTTCACTATGTCCTATTCTTATAATCATCTTGTGAAATTCTTCAGTATACTCCTTCATAGATTTCTTCTTTTGTCTCAGGTTTTGCAATCTCTTTAATAGTTCTAACTCATAGTTAGCATGTATGAATTGATTCTTCAACTTTGTCACCATCCTGTTCCACTTTGTAATCTTTTCTTTCTCTCTTCTGTTTCTTTCCAACTGAACTTCCTTCCACCATACAGCAGCATGTCCCTTCAATTTTGTCTTCACAAATTTCACATTCTCTAGATCTTCAATCTCCTCATATTTAAAGTATTCTTCCATGTCATTTATCCAGTCAATCAATTCTTCAGGGTTCAAATTACTAGTGTAGTTCAGCACATCAACTCTAGGTCTCTTTCCAATTTTTGAAATAGCTCACAGCGTCTTTACATGGTCTGATTCTTCTTCTTCATCACCTCCTAGAGTTTTGCCAATTTGTTCAATAGATTGAAATTCTTCTTCATCATCACTTTCAACATTAGGTCTCGGTGTCAATCCTCTTCACCTATCTTATTCAATAGCATCTAAATGAATTCACATTGTTTTCATCATCTCCATCATCTCATCCATGCTACCAGCCATTGTTCCAACAATAGCAACTCTCCTCAGAGACATTCTTCCTATGATCAAGTGCAAATTGCCTCAAGTTCGGTGATCAAGCTACAAGGTGATAACTGCCTCTCAATCGGTGATCATTTGTGACACAAGTAACCTGTCTCAATTCAATGATTTGTCCACAACAAGATCTTACAAAATTCCTTTTCCAATTTTGCTCAATTCGCTCCCAAAGATTTAAACTTTCGCTCTGATACCACTTCGTGCAGTCACAGTAGGAGGTTTCACAAAATGAACTATCCAGACCGTGCAGCAAGAGTAAAGACATTGGAAACAACTCAAAGAAATGGAACAAATGCAGATTGAATCTTTTAGTATATCATAAAATTCAAATAGAGATCGGTCAGCAACATGCAAGCTTACAAATAGGGCTCATAGGACTAATTACATACATGCTCAAGGTAAAGCTTTGAAGCTCCTCAAAGAAATCTAAACTATTAGATACTTCTATCTCATGAGATCTTGATAACTTGTGAATTACTTTCCTAAGCATCTATTACATCAATATATATCATATCTAGATCATAAGATTCCTCCGTGTCAGCCAAGGAAGATCACAAACTCCAAGGAAGAGCTGTAACATGTGTACACGAATAGTCGGACCTAAATGCATAGATCTCCTACAAAAAATAAAAGGAATGATGTGTGGATCTTCAGGGAAGGTCGGACATGAACTAGAGATCATTAAATGATGTGTCATTAGGCTCTAAAGATCGAGAAATGCTTCTGCATGCTTCTCCTTCAGCTAGCTGTCTGTGACTGTCAATATCCTCTACTCTGATAAAATAGTCAATTTTCTAATAGTGCTATCTTTCCAGTAACGATGTGCAGATCTCTGAATTCTTGATATGATGTAGATGCTAAGTCTAGCTCCGTAAAGTCTGAAATGTAATGTGAACCAAAATACAAAGATTGCTTCTGACTGAACTACCTGAACTAAACTAGAGAATGAAAAGAAACAAACTGAATTGCAAACAAATTGAAATGCAAATATTTTTGGTTGATGCAAGATTGCTCTTGAACTAGGGATGCTCCTGCATCAAAAACCATGTAGTATGCCTTAATATTTTAATAATTTTTATAGAAAATCAATTGCCATAGAATGTTTATAATTGGCGAAATGTCAAATCATAAGCCTTGTATAGTCTTGGCATAGGTATCAAAGCCTTGTATTTTATTTTTTGTAAAAAATCAAATCGAGATCAAATCAGGAAAAACATAAAACTGGTAATCCATGTAAAATAATATTTAAAGTAATATTTTATAAATTGATTTTAAATATTTGTTATTATGCAGTTAAATCAGAGATAATCTAGGTAGGATCTTATTTTGGATTTGATTTTTCTTCTGGGTGAAATTGGACAAATCTGGGCATTTTGGAACTTTTTCTAATCAGGTAAACCTTGATTTTGAGTGGATTTTGGTGGGACCACCCAAGGCATCATGTTGGCATCTTCTATTTTCATTTTGGAGATATTTTAGAGGGATTTTTGATAGCTTTTTGGTGGATTCCAAAAATGATTTGGAGGCAGGCTTTCAGAGTGATTTTTAGCTGTTTTCCTATTTTTCCATCTTGGAAAAATAGAGGATATATTTGAGAGAGAAACTTTGTTTTTCTCAGTTCTGATGAATAGTTTCTTTCTCTTTGGCTCACTTGTAGAGAGCATTGTAAACACATTATACCCAATCTCATTTCGCATGCTTATTTTAGATTAATACAAACAATGGAGTTTCCTTTCCTATTTTTGTCTCTTTTTGTAGTGTTGATTTGATGTTTCACTGTGATCAAAGAGTCAGATCCTTTGTTTTGTCTAATTACTACAAACTTAGGTACATAAGTCCCATGTAATGTAGGTTGTATGTTGAGTTTAATTGCACGGCTTCATACAAATTACTCGTGTCACATGTGGCAATTGGGATTGTGAAAGTGCATGTTTTAATAGTTTGATCGGGAGTAAAAGCATTGAAATAATTTAGAATTCTTGTGAATCATACATACATTTTAGAATTGCATTTTAGTTATCTTCTATCCATTTTCCTCAGAAATTATTTAGATTAGGAGAGAGCCAGCTCACTCTAGAGGTTCGCTCCAAGTTTAGGCAACTCAGAGGCCTAGGAGTGTTCCCATGTGTCAACAGGTATTTGGGTGTATACTTTGATTGACAAAAGAAATAAAGAATGAAACTGAGAAGATTAAAAGGGAAGCACATTATATCATTTCCTTAGGAGACAAAGAGTCCAAGAATGACATGCAACTATAAAATTTACTTACCATTTAGGGAAAAAATACGTACAATCAATATACATAGCTATCACTATAGAATTTTACATTCGAGGTTATATGTACAATGTCAATTATACAATTCTCTTTATATAGAGGTAGACATTTTTGAAATCTAGAAAAGTAGGTAGTTGCACTCATTCTCAAATTCTAATCTCGTAGCTTTGATAATGGTTGCTTTCTGCCTTGACTCAGAGTTGTATATCTTAGTCCTAGCCAAGATGGTGAGGATGAATTGCTTGAAGAGGACATCATTGATTATAGATTGACGAGACCCCTTGGCATGGACTTCATACTGCAACATGTTAAGTTCTTTTGCAAATATCTACAACAAATCGCCAACAACTTTATCGAAGGCTACAACCCAAGTACTCCTAGTGTGGTCTTGAATTTCAAGGCATAAAAGGTATTCGTGGTTATAATCTTCAAGAGGAACCCTAAATCTCATGCAACACCATTTATTGTCATTATCTTATGCACTTTTCCTTGCACTCTTTACCATTAACCATTACGTTCAGACATTCTACGTAGTAGAAGGTGTCAGTTTTGCAAACTTAATGGTCACTTTCACAAATGTCCTATAAATGTTGAGACATTGTTTTACACCGTTTTGAAAGATATACAATAAGCATCCGCACAGGCAATGTAATCGATAGTGCTGAATTGGATGGTGATGATGGTATATTTGTATCCTCTCTATCCTTCAAATGCTTGAGTTCCTCTACTTCAGGTATTTCAAGGTTTATAGGTAGTACTGTAGAGGTGGTAGTGTCAAGAACATTCCCATTAAATTTAGTCACATGACCACTCTTAACAAAAACTATAATAATTTCTTGAGAATCTTTCATTCTTTTGAGTTCCATACCCTCGTTCTCTAAAATAAGACCCCATAAATTTACTTGAAAGGAGGAAACTGACTTTCCCTGCATTTGTAAGTTTCTCCTCAGCACTTTAGTTGCATTTGGACATCATATAGTTGATGTATCACTGATAGAGTGACAATTCCAATAATATCAACAAGACTATTATTGTCCATGTCCATGATTCTATCAATGGATGTGAACTTGAAATTATTTTTTGGCACTAAGGGGTCATCATCACATCACCGCAAGATTGAATTCTACTTAAGAGTGATTTCAAGATGGCTAGTGATTTCAAGATAGCTATTGAGCTTTTTGTAGTTCCTATGTGCTTCCTTTATTGAGCCTTTTGAAAGCATGTACAATGCTTCCACTTGCACTCGCTCATAGTGAAGCTCTGCTCTATCATTGAAGCAAGTAACCCTAATTTCAGCTCCCTCACTATTTATCATGCCAAAATTAAAAACTTGTCCAGTGTTTCTAGGGGTCTTAAATTGGTGCCTATGTTTTTTGTTGTTACACAACCTTTAATTATCCATCTTCCCTAATAAGGGCTCAAGCATATGATTGGGCTTATATTTTCAAGCATGTTTTGTTGTCGAGAATGTGCGTTTATACCAAACATTACACTTCAACTTCTTGAAGAGATTCCTGGAGAGCCCGTCATGTCTAGATGCGTTTGTTGTTCCTATTGTCTAAACAGCAATTTGGGTTGGCCAATTAACTAGTAGTCTGTGGCGATGACATCTATTTCAAGATTATCAATGTCCTGTAAGAATCGAAGGAAAAATGGTGTAAATATAATGGAACATATGTATATATTGCCATGAATGACTAAAAAACATGCTCACAAAGATGAAGCCTACCTTGAATCTGCAGTGGAACGACATATGTAATGCATCAATTGCACTATAGATCCTACCTTCAATGTTTGGGATGAAAAATGCATAGTAAATTTCCTTGAGAAAATGGCCATCTGCATATGCAAGCTATTAGATAATACAACCTTATACCGTTCAATTGAATATACACTAGGGCTTTGCTTCTTTAGAGATTTAACTTGAAGTGACAGAGACGTTACTATGTCCCCAACATTTATAGACTCAATTGCTCGAGGAGTGAGCTCAAGTGCCATTTAAACACTACATGAAATTTTTTTTCAAAGTTTTATCAGTTTCTATCATATAATGTAAAAATTTCAACCCAACCAACATTAGGAAGTGTTGTTCAAATTAGTAAAGTGTGAGTATAATTTTAGTATAAAAATTATGTGTGAACACAAAAAAAATTTAAAAAGAAATACAAATAAAAAGTTGCTTTCTAGTGACAAATCCAGGGAATAACATTATTTAAGGCAATGCTAAGGTGTGAAAAAAATGTTGTTTATACCATAGGAAACTCTGTGTACATTTAATAAACCCTTGAAATTTCATAAATATATATACATTTCCTTCTAGTATTCATATAATTGGAGGCTACTCTAAGCCAAACCCCAAAAAGATAGAACCAAACGAAAATTCTGAGGCATTTCGAAATAAAATTCCAGAATAAACCATGCCCACACAGCAGACTTAATGATTTTGCTTTAAAAGCTTCATTGCTAAACAACTACCTATCATACACCATATCACAATATACATTAAAAGCGATACAGTGTAAACTCTTATGGTTGGATGCCCCATCCACTTAATTTGCAGACCTGAAAATTGCCACCAACACTTACACGTGCCTCATTGACATTGCAAAGATAAAATATAGGTTTTCGTTTTCTGAACACCAAAACCGCGCTGAAAAACTCCAGTTAGAAATAATCTGTAGTAAATAAAATAAAGATTTGATCACCGATGGAGAAGGCGTAGCCAGAGGAAAACAGCAGATAACGGCGGACTTTTCTGGCAAAAGTAGCCAGGATAACACATTTCCCCACTAATAAGCCTATCCTATAATAAGCTCCCTGCGGATTTCCAGGAGGAACTAATATGATTTTTATTCATTCCAAAAAATTACAATTATTAAATCTTATAGAAGTTCTCTAAAATTTGTGGCTATATCGAATCTGACGTGCCATAGCCATGCTCTCGTAAATATTTAAAATTCTATTCTACAAATTAGAAACACATTATTGTTTGGAGAGAAAATGGGCACACAACTAACCAGGAGGATCACTATTTTCCTCCTCTTCTTCTTGAATGGTGTCCAATTTCGATCTCAAATTGGAGATTGGAGGATTCCTAGGGCTTTCTCTACCTAGACTTCTGATGCGAATCTCCCCATTACATGAAGGATTGATGATGGATTCAATGAGCTCTTTGAAACTCATTGCCAACAATAACACTTTTTTCGTTTTAGATGATGATGGCCAAAACTGCAAAACACAAAAAAATTATGACACAATATACAAATCAAAAACAAATTGCACAGATGAGAAAGCTCACCCTGCAATCCACCAATTTTTATTTCCTCATTAAAAACCCTCCAAATGGCCAAATAGATTATTAAACAGGATAAGGGGACAAACTGGTGTTTTTTCCTTACCTTCAGGTACTTGTTCTATTTCCTTCTCAGGCACTTGTTGTATTTCCAATTTCCTGCACACTCTTCTCTCTGCAGAAGGATTGTTCTATTTCCTGTAAAGAAGCATCTACAGCTGCGTCAGGCACTTGTCCTCATTTACTAGTCTTGATATTGCTAAATCTCTTCCCATTCAACAAAAATGGTTGTCAGAATGAAGAAAAATATTGGCCTAAACTTTATCATAGCCTTAAATAGCAATTAATAACTATTAGCAAGGCAGAAGAATTTTTAATAAGACAATTACCAGGGAAGAAGTCTTTAAAAATAACACTAAATATCGACAAGAAATAATGAGCATTTACATTAAACTAACACTGTTTTTTCTCTTTCAAGAATAATGGTTATTTACAGACGAAAAAATAATGATTATCAAGAATAATGATTATTAACAGTAAATTTCACAGCACTGTTAGTTAATTTGGTTTTAATTTTTATATTTTTTTTATCAAGCCGTTCATTTTCCATTAAATATATTTCTTATTATTGACATTTAAAGTAAGAAAAACATATTTGAAAGTGGTGTCAGAATTAGTGGTGTACATTTCATTATGATCTACTATCCCCTGCATTAACTTTCAGATTTAGTGGTGTACATTTCATTATGATCTACTATGCCATGCATTAAATTTTAATTGATTTATTTACTATTTTTTTTATTTTTTAAATTTTTACTTACCCGTTACAGGAATCTGACTATTTCAACCCTTGCTATGATTGTAAAACTTGGAAACCCTCTTCTGATCTATTGGAAAGTAACCAATCTCGTTAAATGCTATTGGTACATTTCATCGGGCTGAGGCTTAAAAATCGGCTAAAAATTTTACCGTTCAAATACAATATTCCATAAATTTGATTGGGGATCTTTCCAACCAATTCTGTTCTTCCAAAATCTTACCCACCTTACCATTCTACTCATATAATTCAAAAATATATTTTTTTCAAAAACATTTTTTTTTTCAGGCTCTCTATAATTTTTTTAAAGTAGCTTCAGAATTCAGTAATCTTATAATTGTCCTTAACAATTTTTTTTCCTTTTTAATAAAAGGAAATATCTTATTTATGAATAAAATGTAAGAGGACACAGAGACTAGCATGGAGAGAGAACAAACAAGGTCTGCTGTTGTCAAGGCGAGGATACAAAAAAATCAGCAGAAAATGTTGAGGATAATTAGATTTATTAGGGGAGGTGCATAAATTTCTTAACAATCTTTCTAATGCTAATTTTTCAATTTATTTAATACGTCCTTTCAATTCCTGTCCTATGATTTTATTTATCCATATTTTCCAGATCTAAGCTAATTCCAAAATAATTTTTTTCTTAATTTTACTTACCAGTCTTTCCAATTCCGTCCATTCTAGTTGCAGAAGTCAAAGAAAAGTCTCCACCGAGCTTTGTGAAACACACCTGCAACATCTATCATTTCATCCACAAACAACAAGCTACATGATATAAATAACGAATCTGTAGCATCCCATTTGTTATGAGAATAAAATAGCTTAAGTCATATTCTTTACATTAGATGATGTTATTTACCTAATGATTTCGCCATTACTGAAACCTGTACGAAAAAATACTGCAGCAAAATTTGCCCTAAAAATCCAAAATTTTCTCAGGGTTTTGGATTATTGAATTAGCTCACAGACAGTAGATCCCTACGTGTTACGTGTTTGGCTTTAGTGGGAGTGTGGAAGTTTAATGTGGGAGCGTGGCAGAATAAGAAGGGTGGAATCCATGCAGAAGAACACTTGGGAGGTAGTTGGGACACTATCTTACACGTATTAATTTTTATTGTAAATCACAATTTTTAGCAGCCCAATGCATCAAAGATCACAACCACTATGGTTGCTCTTTGTTAGAGGTTACCAATATTGAAGAGCAAATGACGTGCCTCCTTGAAATCTAAGATATCACATTTACAACATCTAGGGATAAATCAAAATATAATTACCAAAGTTAGGCACTTATATCCTTTAAATCAAAGGATAAATTAATGAAATCAAGGTAAAATAATAAATAATCAATATCTTCTTGATGGTGTTTTTAATCTATTGAAGGAACACAAAATGAATATTTCTAAATTATTTAATTGTTATGTTTCCTTTGGTCTTGTGTTTCGTATCTAAATGAAAACTTTCATAACTATAGTAGTTTTCTCTCACACTCTCAATTATAATATTTTTAATATCTTAAATAACTTTTATTATTATTATTTTTAATTTCGGCAAAACAGTTGGATCATAGTTGCTTTTGACCCCTCCTTAAAGGAGATCAAACACCTTCTCCTCAAAGTATTCTACTACATTTTTCTAAGGTTTTGGAATTCATTGAGGGAGTGGTAAGAACTTCATCTAGTAATAAAGTTTCTAGCATAGCTTTCTCAGAGCACACATAATTCATCTGTTAAATGTGATTGTGATACCCAGTTTAGTGCCCTCTGATGCAGAGTGCACAGTGGAAGCGCACAATTGATCAAAAAAACTTGATCGGTGAGAGGGTGGCCTATGTCTTGGCGATCTGCTCCTATCGGCCAAACATACCCCATCGGCCACCTTGCTATTTATCTCCCCAATCTCTCAACTCTCCCCGTCAGCTTGACTTCCTTGTCTTCTGAGAGACTTCACCTATCGGCGGCATCTTCTGGCCTCCTGCCGATACCCTGATGGCGGTTACATTCCCACTTGCCTTAACTGTGGTGGTTAGTCATGCCCTTGTCGGAAAGACTTCGATCATCGGTGACCACTTGTGAACACTGGCCAATTTGCTGATATACCAACTTGTATATGCTTGACTTGACTTGCTATTACCGGTGAGCCAAACTATCTTTACCCTAATTTCACTATTACAACCGGTCACCTTTTGTATTTGACGAAAGATACATTCTCAATATGCTTTCTCAACATACATTCTCAACATACATTTGTGATATGCATTCTCAATATACATTTGGTGAGACTTCCATCGTCGGCTGACTTCTTGTTTGTTCTCCCGATATGCCGATGTATGTTCTTCGGCGAGACTTCCTTCGTCCTTCACCGATACACCTCTTATCAGCCCAACACTTTGATCGATATAACTTCCACAAGTTTCCCCAAGGCGCTATGTTACACCGATGGCGACTTTGTAACTTTGCAACTCACAGACATCAAACCAGTATATAGAGACAAAACTCAATAGAACAAAAAGTGCCTACAATCCTCTGCAAACACTTGATAAACCATCAATTTGGTCACTCCACTCACAACACCTTGCTTGTCATTTCAAAGACTAGTCACATAGAGATGCCTAGTCAACTCATGCCCAACCTCCTTGGATCCTTCGGTGTTTGACCAAAACCACAAAAAGCACAAAATTTACACTATATTCCTCCATCACACTAAACATGAGAATCTTGATTTTAGTGGACAAAGGAGATACAGTCCATTTATTCATAGAACCCTAGTTTCTAGGTTTTCAGACTAGTCTTTGCAAAAGGAATCAGATCTCACAAACTACAATAGTTTTAAGACACCATACTACTATCAAATGGAAAAGTTACTTAATGCCTGAACATCTCCAATTAGTTTCAGACAATTAACTATCCATACAAAGTGACTGTTATAGAAAAATACTCAAAAAGAATAATGTTTCAACACACCCAAAAATCTAGATCTTCCTTCATCCATGCATGCTTCTGTGTCATTACATCCTGCTCTTCTTCGCCTATAGAGGCTTGAGACAGTAGTTTACATCCCTCCCAACCGTACAAACTAATTTTGAAAGTCAGTTAGCCATTGGGTTTCTCCTATCACAAGAAAACTACATGTTTTCATTGTGTGATTACATCAAACTTGCCCGAAACATGGTCTACATAGGTCTAGTGACCAAATTGACATAACGTCCTTATTACAAACATGATGAGGCTTAAAATGCCTTATTGAAAATATAAACAAAACATGACTCTTGCACCATACTCCCCCTGCAAGAAAAACTCAAGTCCCTTGAGTTGCCAACTGTTGGAGTGTCTTCCCATGCTTCAAAATGTCTGCCTCACTCATCCATGTAGCCTCTGAATTGGGAAGATCCTGCCACTTGACCAAATACTCCTTGTACACGTCCTTCCTTGTCTTTTTGACAACTTTAGAATCTAAAATGGATTCCAATTGTAAAGGCTTACTTGGAGGTAGATCTCTGACCCAATCTTCATCTTTAATCACAACATCCAATCCATCTTCAACATTCAATGGAGGTCTGTATGGAAAGAGATCTGAAACATTGAATATGGGAGAAATACCAAGACCAGATGGCAATTCTATTTCATAGGCATTTGGACCAAACTTATGCACTACTTTGCATGGTCCTATTTTCTTCATCAGAAGCTTGGTTGGCTATCCTTTAGGAAGTCTTTCCTTTCTTAGATAGGCCATCACCAAATCTCCCACCTTGAACTGTATATCTCTTCGCTTGAGATCTGCCCTATCCTTGTATTTGGAGACTATTTTTCCCAACTGAACTTTGGCTTGATCATGAACTGCCTTCATGGTGGCAGCAAAATCTTCTCCTAGAGCACTCCTCTTTTCCCAACCTTGTAGGTCTTTGAGTTCAAGTGGTCCTCTTTGATGGAAACCATAAACAATTTCAAATGGACTCTTCCCAGTACTTCTATTCACCGAATCATTGTAATCATAGTTAGCTTGACTGATAATCAAGTCCCATGCCAACCCATGCTTCTTGGTAAGGCATCATAGAAGGTTTCCTAAGGACCTATTAACAACCTCCGTCTAACCATTAGTCTGGGGATGTTAGGCTGATGAGAAAGATAATTGTGTTCCCAATTTTCTCCATAAGGTCCTCCAAAAATGACCAAGAAACTTGGAGTCTCTATCAGTGACAATTGAAAGGGGCAAACCATGGATTCTAACCACTTCTCTGAAAAAGAGACTAGCAATGTGAGATGCATCATTTATGTATTTGCATGGCACAAAATGAGCCATCTTACTAAATCTATCCACAATGACAAAAACACTGTCCACAGCCCTTACTGTCTTAGGAAGACCAAGTACAAAATCCATACTAATGTTTTCCCAAGGCCTATTGGGAATCGGAAGGGGTTGGTGCAAACCAGCATTAGAAGACATACCTTTAGCCTTTTGACATATGGTACAACTTGCAACATATCTCCTAACATCTGATTGTACTTTTGCCCAGTAGTAGAATCTAGTGACTTGTTCCAAAGTCTTGTCCAACCCAAAATGTCCTCCTAAGGTTCCATTGTGCTTCTCTTTGATGATGCTATCCCTCATTAAACATTTAGGAACACATAGCAAACTGCCCTTGAATAAGAGACCTTCCTGCAACACAAAATTTGAATATTCACCATGAAAAGTGTTAGCCAAACTAGCACAAACTTCATAAGCAACCTTGAAATCTGCATCCTCCTTGTATAACTCCTTCAAACAATCTATGCCCGTGCTTTCCATCTGTACTTCCTATATGACAAGCATCCTTCTACTTAAAACATAAGCCACTTTGTTGGCAACAGCTTTTTGATGCTTAATAGTGAAGGTATAGGCCTGCAATTGTTCCATCCAGTTAACATGCCTATGATTCAACTTTTCCTAACTATTTAGGAAGCTAAGAGCATGGTTATCAGTAAAAACAATGTATTCTTTGGGCAGCAAATAGTGTCTCCACTTTTTGAGAGCTTGCACCATTGCGTAAAGCTCTAGATCATAGGTAGAATACCTCTGTTTAGCCTCATTTGACTTCTCTGAAAAAAGGCCACTAGATGTCCATCTTGACTAAGAACAACACCTATTTCTTGCTAACTTGCATCACAATCCACTACAAAAACTTTGTCAAAAGCTAGGAGTACCAATGTAGATAATTCAACCACTTTCTTCTTTAACAATTCAAAGCTATCATCTGTTTGCTTTGTCCATTGAAATTTGCACTTTATTCCACCCTTGATGGTGTTGAGAATAGGAGCACTTATGTGACTGAATCCTCTAATGAACTTCCTATAAAAAGTTTCCAAGCCATGGAAACTTCTAACATCTCCCACTGTCCTAGGAGTTGGTCAATTGAGAATGGCATCAACCTTTGTGGGGTCCATCTTCAAACAACCATTAGAAATCACAAAACCTAGGTACGGAAGTTTAATTTTCATGAACTCACACTTATGCAAGTTGATCATCAACTTATTCTTGTGCAAGTTCTTCATCACTTGTCCAAGATGCTTCACATGTTCTTCTTTTGTCTTGCTAAAAACAAGTATGTCATCAAGATAAACAATTACAAATTTGCCAATGAATTCAACAAGTACCTCATTCATCAAATGCATGAATGTGCTTGGGGAATTGCTAAGGCTGAATGGCATGACAAGCCACTCATAGAGACCATCATTTGTCTTGAAGGTAGTCTTCCACTCATCTCCCTGCCTAATTCTGATCTAATGATAACCAAATTTCAAATCAATCTTTGAATAATAACATGACCCTCCAAGATAGTCCAGAGGATCTTCAATCCTTGGCATAGGGAATCTATACCTTATTGTGATCTTATTTATGGCCCTTGATTCCGTACATAGTCTCCACTTCCCATCTTTTTTTGGAGCAAGTACACTAGGGACTGCACATGGACTAAGACTCTTTCTGATCAATCCTTTCTCTAAGAGTTCTTGAATTTGTCTACTCACCTCCTCATTTTGTTGTTGTGTCAATTTATTGGCAGCCTTATTGGGCAATGTGACACCTAGAATCAAGTCAATTTGATTACTTATATCTCTCATGGGTGGTAAGGAGTTAGGAGTATCCTCTACCACAAGATCTTGGTAGTTATCCAACAATTGTTGCACTTCTAGTGGAATCTCTTTCTGCTTTTTTTCTTGTTGTCATGATTCATCTTTAGGCTTCATTATCAAGGCATACCCTTGGGTATCCTTTTCCTTCATGAGGTGTAAGAACTCTTTGCCACTAAGCTTCATGACATTGGTGTCATTACTCTTCTCTCCAATTTGCTCTTGCATAGGATCCATCCTAAACTTCCTTCCATTCTTAGTGATGAGTTATGTGTTCTTCTCACCATCATATTGTGCCTTCACATCATACTGCCATGGACACCCAAGAAGAAGGTGACAAGCATCCATATGAATAATCTCACATAGTACCTTGTCCTTATAATCACCTATCTCAAACTCAACCCACGTTTGTTCTTCTACCATGTAATTTTGATTCTTATTCAACCAAGAGATCTTATGAGGATTAACATGGGGCAGCCTTTTCAACTTACACTTCTCTACCATTCCAGTAGACACTACATTCTCAGTAGAACCTGAATCAATAATGATTTTAAAAAGTTTACCATATGCTATACCTTGGGTTCTGAAGAGGGTCTTCCTTTGTGGGGGCTCTTGCTTCAATGGCATCTTCATAAAGGTCCTCTTGATCATCATGATCTCCCCTTCAAGTACTGGTGCAGCTCTACCAATGGGTGAATTCACACTTTGGTAATCGTTATCTTTCAACAACTGATTCTTTATTTCACCATCATGTGAACTAGTGGTGTTCTCAAGGCATCTGCTCATAGTATGGCCTACTTGATTGCAGCCATAGCATCTACCAGTGAAAACTCTGGATCCTCTACCTGCACCACCACTTCTACCTCTGCCGTTTAGTCTTCTCCAACCTCTGAAACCACCACCTCTATGGTCTACATCAGAATGAGACTCTTGTTGACTTGGGTTTTCATTTCTACTTGACTGTCCTCTACCAAAACTACCTCTTCCCCTATTATTTCTGCCATCTCTTCCTATTTTCATAGATTGTATAGAGTTTATTATTTTCGATTGCATGCAGAGGATTGTACATGGTTTTATTATTTTGGGTTGCATGCAAGGTTTTTTAGAGATAGTATTTTTGCTCAAATATTTATCTCAATGTATTATCTCAAAATATTCAGTCATAAAGGAATGAATGCTTCTAGAAAATATTTTAGGAATGATTTGAAAATACAAAAACCCCAGAAATTAAATATTTTAGATATATCACATTGAAAATTAAATTCAAAAATAAGTATAAGACTATTTAATTCTAGGAGACAAAAAACACATGCCTTTTAAAAGGCTTGTTGAGCCCTCGAATTGATTTTGGGCCACAAGATTGGATCCAATCTTGTGGCCCAAAATCAATTCGAGGGCTCAACAAGCCTTTTAAAAGGCATGTGCTCTTTGTCTCCAAAATTAAACAATAGCTGTTAGCTCAAAACTATAATCAATGGTAATGAATAAAGTTGTCTTAAAAATACAAACAACCTTAAATTAAATGATAATGGTGATATTACCCAAAATTAATGGATTAAATATATTATTAATGGCGAATATGGTCCAAAATTAATGGATGAAATATATTATTAATGGCGAATATGGTCAACATTTTTAAATATATTATAAATTACTGGCAAATGGGCTTTAATTATGCATCATTTACTTGGCGAAATAGTTTCTGCAAAATTTGTGTCTCCCTCATGCATGTTCTTCAATTCATCAAAACCCAATACTTCAATTCTCATCTCTATCAACGAGTTTCTTCTTCTACTCAATGCATCAACAACTTTGTTTGATTTACCACTCCTATGTTTCAACACAAAAGTATAACTTTGTATGAATTCTACCCATCTCATATGTCTCTGATTCAACTTACCTTGATTGTTCAAATACTGCGAAGCTTGATGATTTGTATACAACACAAACTCCTTATGAAACAAGTAATGTCTCCACTTCTTCAAGGCTTGAATTATAGCATATAATGCCTGATCATAAACTGAATATCTTCTCCTTGCATCAGTCAACTTCTCACTAAAATATGCTACATGTCTACCTTCTTGACTTAATACTCCTCCAATTCTATTTCCACTTGCATCATAATCAACTTGAAACACTTTATTGAAATCTAGTAATGCCAACACAATTTTCTGTGTCACTTTCTGCTTCAACAACTCAAAACTTTTATCTACTCCTGATGTCCAATTAAAATCCTTTATGTGAACTCTCATTGTTTCTGTCATAGATTTACAAACTGAACTTAAATTTCTAATGAACTTTCGGTAGAAACTTGCCAATCCATGGAATGATCTCACTTCTCCAATGCTCACCTGTGTAGGCCATTCAACAATTGCTCTCACTTTCTCAGGGTCGATCTTCAATCCTTCAGTAGAAATCACGAATCCCAAGTACACTAGTTCTTCCTTCATGAAGCAACACTTTTTGATGTTTATCAACAATTTATCTTCTCTCAACCTCTGTAAAACTTGTCTAATATGCCACAAATGTTTTTCTTTTATTTTACTAAAAATAAAAATGTCATCCAAGTACACAATAACAAACTTACCCAAGAATTTATTCAAGACTTCATTCATCAATCTCATGAAAGTACTCTATGCATTTGTCAATCCAAAAGACATCACTAACAACTCCTGCAATCCTTCATTTGTCTTAAAAGAAGTCTTCCATTCATCTCCTTCTTTGATTCTGATATGATGGTATCCACAAATCTTCAAATCTATCTTTGTGAAATATCTTGCTCTACTCAAACAATCCAGGATATCATCCATCCTAGGTAAAGGAAATCTATACTGAACTATGATCTTGTTTATTGCTCTAGAGTTAGTAAACATTATCCATTCTCCATCCTTCTTTAGTGCTAACACTGTAGGTACTGCACAAGGACTCAAACTTTCTCTAATCAAACATTTCCTCAACAACACCTATATCTATCTATTCAATTCTTCATTCTATGTGCTTCTTTGTTAGGCAAACTTGCTCCCATAATAAGATCCATGTGTGACTGATACTCCTTATAGGTGTCAATCCTTCAAGTACATTATCTAATATGATGGATTCATACTCTGTCAGGAACTCCTTTATCTCCTCCAGTCGTGATTCTCCAGTCTCCTTCTTCAATGTTTCATCCTTCTTAGGAATCAAGGCATAACACATATTCTCATGTCTCAAACCATCAAGAAATTTCCTTCCATCTACCAAATAGATTCTATCATTTCTAAATACTTCATTCTTAGGATCATCCTCCAAAGGAATCAAAGTAATTCTCTTTCCATTTGATGTTACAGTATATGTATTCTTTCTCCCATCATGTATAGCTTTTCTATCATACTGCCAAGGTCTACCCAACAAGATATGACAAACATCCATGGGCATAATATCACACAAGACTTCTTCATGATAAGATCCAATGTGAAATTTCACCAAACATTGTTCACTCACCAGTACCTTATGATCATCTTGAATCCAAGCTATCTGATATGGCTTAGGGTGTTTCAATATTTCCAACTTTAGCTTAGTTACCATCTCCTCTAAAACTAGGTTATCAGAACTACCACTATCAATTACAAGTTTGCAACACTTAATTCTTGATTTGCATCTAGTTCTGAATAGACTCTTCCTCTGTGGTGGTTCCTCATTTGTCTCTACTTGAAATAGTGCTCTCCTCATCGCAAGTGATTCTCCTTTCTGAGGTTTGCCAACTAAACTGGGTGATCCAACAAGTTGTTCTTCCACATAGGATACTCTTCCACTATTTTCTATCCTCTTACTTGTACTACCCTGATTACACTTAAATGTTCTATGTCCTTCACCTCCACACTCGAAACATGTACCTCTGAATGTTCTCTTATCAAATCCTCTTCCTTCATTCTGGTATGCACTAGGGTTTCCTCTTCAGTAAAAATTTATGTCATCTCTCCGGTAAGCATTGTTATCTTTGTCATCCTTCTAAAATGGGTTGTCAAACTTGTTCTACTCCACAAATGATCTCTTACATCCAGAAAATGTTCTTCCTCTCTGAAATTTACCTCCTCTTCCTCTGTATTTATTATCATGTCTCTTATTCAACTTCTCTTCAACTTTCAAGGCAAACCGATATGCTTCTTCTAAAGATGTCATCCTTACCAGGCTTAATTCCTCTTGAATGTTCAATCTCAGTCCATTGATGTATCTAGCCACTTTCTCTTTTCTTGCTTCACTATGTCCTATTCTTATAATCATCTTGTGAAATTCTTCAGTATACTCCTTCATAGATTTCTTCTTTTGTCTCAGGTTTTGCAATCTCTTTAATAGTTCTAACTCATAGTTAGCATGTATGAATTGATTCTTCAACTTTGTCACCATCCTGTTCCACTTTGTAATCTTTTCTTTCTCTCTTCTGTTTCTTTCCAACTGAACTTCCTTCCACCATACAGCAGCATGTCCCTTCAATTTTGTCTTCACAAATTTCACATTCTCTAGATCTTCAATCTCCTCATATTTAAAGTATTCTTCCATGTCATTTATCCAGTCAATCAATTCTTCAGGGTTCAAATTACTAGTGTAGTTCAGCACATCAACTCTAGGTCTCTTTCCAATTTTTGAAATAGCTCACAGCGTCTTTACATGGTCTGATTCTTCTTCTTCATCACCTCCTAGAGTTTTGCCAATTTGTTCAATAGATTGAAATTCTTCTTCATCATCACTTTCAACATTAGGTCTCGGTGTCAATCCTCTTCACCTATCTTATTCAATAGCATCTAAATGAATTCACATTGTTTTCATCATCTCCATCATCTCATCCATGCTACCAGCCATTGTTCCAACAATAGCAACTCTCCTCAGAGACATTCTTCCTATGATCAAGTGCAAATTGCCTCAAGTTCGGTGATCAAGCTACAAGGTGATAACTGCCTCTCAATCGGTGATCATTTGTGACACAAGTAACCTGTCTCAATTCAATGATTTGTCCACAACAAGATCTTACAAAATTCCTTTTCCAATTTTGCTCAATTCGCTCCCAAAGATTTAAACTTTCGCTCTGATACCACTTCGTGCAGTCACAGTAGGAGGTTTCACAAAATGAACTATCCAGACCGTGCAGCAAGAGTAAAGACATTGGAAACAACTCAAAGAAATGGAACAAATGCAGATTGAATCTTTTAGTATATCATAAAATTCAAATAGAGATCGGTCAGCAACATGCAAGCTTACAAATAGGGCTCATAGGACTAATTACATACATGCTCAAGGTAAAGCTTTGAAGCTCCTCAAAGAAATCTAAACTATTAGATACTTCTATCTCATGAGATCTTGATAACTTGTGAATTACTTTCCTAAGCATCTATTACATCAATATATATCATATCTAGATCATAAGATTCCTCCGTGTCAGCCAAGGAAGATCACAAACTCCAAGGAAGAGCTGTAACATGTGTACACGAATAGTCGGACCTAAATGCATAGATCTCCTACAAAAAATAAAAGGAATGATGTGTGGATCTTCAGGGAAGGTCGGACATGAACTAGAGATCATTAAATGATGTGTCATTAGGCTCTAAAGATCGAGAAATGCTTCTGCATGCTTCTCCTTCAGCTAGCTGTCTGTGACTGTCAATATCCTCTAGTCCAGAAGAACTTCAATCCTTGGCATAGGGAATCTATACCTTATTGTGATCTTATTTATGGCCCTTGATTCCGTACATAGTCTCCACTTCCCATCTTTTTTTGGAGCAAGTACACTAGGGACTGCACATGGACTAAGACTCTTTCTGATCAATCCTTTCTCTAAGATTTCTTGAATTTGTCTACTCACCTCCTCATTTTGTTGTTGTGTCAATTTATTGGCAGCCTTATTGGGCAATGTGACACCTAGAATCAAGTCAATTTGATTACTTATATCTCTCATGGGTGGTAAGGAGTTAGGAGTATCCTCTACCACAAGATCTTGGTAGTTATCCAACAATTGTTGCACTTCTAGTGGAATCTCTTTCTGCTTTTTGTCTTGTTGTCATGATTCATCTTTAGGCTTCATTATCAAGGCATACCCTTGGGTATCCTTTTCCTTCATGAGGTGTAAGAACTCTTTGCCACTAAGCTTCATGACATTGGTGTCATTACTCTTCTCTCCAATTTGCTCTTGCATAGGATCCATCCTAAACTTCCTTACATTCTTAGTGATGAGTTATGTGTTCTTCTCACCATCAGATTGTGCCTTCACATCATATTGCCATGGACACCCAAGAAGAAGGTGACAAGCATCCATATGAATAATCTCACATAGTACCTTGTCCTTATAATCACCTATCTCAAACTCAACCCACGTTTGTTCTTCTACCATGTAATTTTGATTCTTATTCAACCAAGAGATCTTATGAGGATTAACATGGGGCAGCCTTTTCAACTTACACTTCTCTACCATTCCAGTAGACACAACATTCTCAGTAGAACCTGAATCAATAATGATTTTAGAAAGTTTACCATATGCTATACCTTGGGTTCTGAAGAGGGTCTTCCTTTGTGGGGGCTCTTGCTTCAATGGCATCTTCATCAAGGTCCTCTTGATCATCATGATCTCCCCTTCAAGTACTGGTGCAGCTCTACCAATGGGTGAATTCACACTTTGGTAATCGTTATCTTTCAACAACAGATTCCTTCTTTCACCATCATGTGAACTAGTGGCGTTCTCAAGGCATCTGCTCATAGTATGGCCTACTTGATTGCAGCCATAGCATCTACCAGTGAAAATTCTGGATCCTCTACCTGCACCACCACTTCTACCTCTGCCATTTAGTCTTCTCCAACCTCTGAAACCACCACCTCTATGGTCTACATCAGAATGAGACTCTTGTTGACTTGGGTTTTCATTTCTACTTGACTGTCCTCTACCAAAACTACCTCTTCCCCTATTATTTCTGCCATCTCTTCCTATTTTCATAGATTGTATAGAGTTTATTATTTTCGATTGCATGCAGAGGATTGTACATGGTTTTATTATTTTGGGTTGCATGCAAGGTTTTTTAGAGATAGTATTTTTTCTCAAATATTTATCTCAATGTATTATCTCAAAACATTCAGTCATAAAAGAATGAATGCTTCTAGAAAATATTTTAGGAATGATTTGAAAATACAAAAACTCTAGAAATTAAATATTTTAGATATATCACATTGAAAATTAAATTCAAAAATAAGTATAAGACTATTTAATTTTAGGAGACAAAGAACATATGCCTTTTAAAAGGCTTGTTGAGCCCTCGAATTGATTTTGGGCCACAAGATTGGATCCAATCTTGTAGCCCAAAATCAATTCGAGGGCTCAACAAGCCTTTTAAAAGGCATGTGCTCTTTGTCTCCAAAATTAAACAATAGCTGTTAGATCAAAACTATAACCAATGGTAATGAATAAAGTTGTCTTAAAAATACAAACAACCTTAAATTAAATGATAATGGTGATATTACCCAAAATTAATGGATTAAATATATTATTAATGGCGAATATGGTCCAAAATTAATGGATGAAATATATTATTAATGGCGAATATGGTCAACATTTTTAAATATATTATAAATTACTGAAACAAACTCCTTATGAAACAAGTATTGTCTCCACTTCTTCAAGGCTTGAATTATAGCATATAATGCCTGATCATAAATAGAATATCTTCTCCTTGCATCAGTCAACTTCTCACTAAAATATGCTACATGTCTACCTTCTTGACTTAATACTCCTCCAATTCTATTTCCACTTGCATCATAATCAACTTGAAACACTTTATTGAAATCTAGTAATGCCAACACAATTTTCTGTGTCACTTTCTGCTTCAATAACTCAAAACTCTTATCTACTCCTGATGTCCAATTAAAATCCTTTATGTGAACTCTCATTGTTTCTGTCATAGATTTACAAACTGAACTTAAATTTCTAATGAACTTTCGGTAGAAACTTGCCAATCCATGGAATGATCTCACTTCTCCAATGCTCACCTGTGTAGGCCATTCAACAATTGCTCTCACTTTCTCAGGGTCGATCTTCAATCCTTTAGTAGAAATCACAAATCCCAAGTACACTAGTTCTTCCTTTATGAAACTACACTTTTTGATGTTTATCAACAATTTATCTTCTCTCAACCTTTATAAAACTTGTCTAATATGCCACAAATGTTTTTCTTTTATTTTACTAAAAATAAAAATGTCATCCAAGTACACAATAACAAACTTACCCAAGAATTTATTCAAGACTTCATTCATCAATCTCATGAAAGTACTCTATGCATTTGTCAATCCAAAAGACATCACTAACAACTCCTGTAATCCTTCATTTGTCTTAAAAGCATTCTTCCATTCATCTCCTTCTTTGATTCTGATCTGATGGTATCCACAAAGCTTCAAATCTATCTTTGTGAAATATCTTGCTCTACTCAAACAATCCACGATATCATCCATCCTAGGTAAAGGAAATCTATACTGAACTATGATCTTGTTTATTGCTCTAGAGTTAGTAAACATTATCCATTCTCCATCCTTCTTTAGTGCTAACACTGTAGGTACTGCACAAGGACTCAAACTTTCTCT
Source organism: Cunninghamia lanceolata (assembly GCA_027924645.1). NCBI lineage: Eukaryota > Viridiplantae > Streptophyta > Pinopsida > Cupressales > Cupressaceae > Cunninghamia > Cunninghamia lanceolata. The sequence continues at coordinate 2,185,415 of BSBN01000671.1, read as the reverse complement.
AATCAAACATTTCCTCAACAACACCTATATCTATCTATTCAATTCTTCATTCTCTGTCAGTGTCATTCTATGTGCTTCTTTGTTAGGCAAACTTGCTCCCGAAATAAGATCCATGTGTGACTGATACTCCTTATAGGTGTCAATCCTTCAAGTACATTATCTAATATGATGGCTTCATACTCTGTCAGGAACTCCTTTATCTCCTCCAGTCGTGATTCTCCAGTCTCCTTCTTCAATGTTTCATGCTTCTTAGGAATCAAGGCATAACACATATTCTCATGTCTCAAACCATCAAGAAATTTCCTTCCATCTACCAAATAGATTCTATCATTTCTAAATACTTCATTCTTAGGATCATCCTCCAAAGGAATCAAAGTAATTCTCTTTCCATTTGATGTTACAGTATATGTATTCTTTCTCCCATCATGTATAGCTTTTCTATCATACTGCCAAGGTCTACCCAACAAGATATGACAAACATCCATGGGCATAATATCACACAAGACTTCATCATGATAAGATCCAATGTGAAATTTCACCAAACATTGTTCACTCACCAGTACCTTACGATCATCTTGAATCCAACCTATTTGATATGGCTTAGGGTGTTTCAATCTTTCCAACTTTAGCTTAATTACCATCTCCTCTAAAACTAGGTTATCAGAACTACCACTATCAATTACAAGTTTGCAACACTTAATTCTTGATTTGCATCTAGTTCTGAATAGACTCTTCCTCTGTGGTGGTTCCTCATTTGTCTCTACTTGAAATAGTGCTCTCCTCATCATAAGTGATTCTCCTTTCTGAGGTTTGCCAACTAAACTGGGTGATCCAACAAGTTGTTCTTCCACATACGATACTCTTCCACTATTTTCTATCCTCTTACTTGTACTACCCTGATTACACTTAAATGTTCTATGTCCTTCACCTCCACACTTGAAACATGTACCTCTGAATGTTCTCTTATCAAATCCTCTTCCTTCATTCTGGTATGCACTAGGGTTTCCTCTTCGGTAAAAATTTATGTCATCTCTTCGGTAAGCATTGTTATCTTTGTCATCCTTCTTAAATGGGTTGTCAAACTTGTTCTACTCCACAAATGATCTCTTACATCCAGAAAATGTTCTTCCTCTCTAAAATTTACCTCCTCTTCCTCTGTATTTATTATCATGTCTCTTATTCAACTTCTCTTCAAATTTCAAGGCAAACTGATATGCTTCTTCTAAAGATGTCATCCTTACCAGGCTTAATTCCTCTTGAATGTTCAATCTCAGTCCATTGATGTATCTAGCCACTTTCTCTTTTCTTGCTTCACTATGTCCTATTCTTATAATCATCTTGTGAAATTCTTCAGTATACTCCTTCATAGATTTCTTCTTTTGTCTGAGGTTTTGCAATCTTTTTAATAGTTCTAACTCATAGTTAACATGTATGAATTGATTCTTCAACTTTGTCACCATCCTGTCCCACTTTGTAATCTTTTCTTTCTCTCTTCTATTTCTTTCCAACTGAACTTCCTTCCACCATACAGCAGCATGTCCCTTCAATTTTGTCTTCGCAAATTTCACATTCTCTAGATCTTCAATCTCCTCATATTTAAAGTATTCTTTTATGTCATTTATCTAGTCAATCAATTCTTCAGGGTTCAAATTACTAGTGTAGTTCGGCACTTCAACTCTAGGTCTCTTTCCTATTTTTGAAATAGCTCACAGCATCTTTACATGGTCTGATTCTTCTTCTTCATTACCTCCTAGAGTTTCGCCAATTTGTTCAATAGATTGAAATTCTTCTTCATCATCACTTTCAAGATTAGGTCTCGGTGTCAATCCTCTACACCTATCTTATTCAATAGCATCTAAATGAATTCACATTGGTTTCATCATCTCCATCATCTCATCCATGCTACCAGCCATTGTTCCAACAATAGCAACTCTCCTCAGAGACATTCTTCCTATGATCAAGTGCAAATTGCCTCAAGTTCGGTGATCAAGCTACAAGGTGATAACTGCCTCTCAATCGGTGATCATTTATGACACAAGTAACCTGTCTCAATTCAATGATTTGTCCACAACAAGATCTTAAAAAATTCCTTTTCCAATTTTGCTCAATTTGCTCCCAAAGATTTAAACTTTCGCTCTGATACCACTTCGTGCAGTCACAGTAGGAGATTTCACAAAATGAACTATCCAGACCGTGTAGCAAGAGTAAAGACATTGGAAACAACTCAAAGAAATGGAACAAATGTAGATTGAATCTTTTAGTATATCATAAAATTCAAATAGAGATCAGCCAGCAACATGCAAGCTTACAAATAGGGCTCATAGGACTAATTACATACATGCTCAAGGTAAAGCTTTGAAGCTCCTCAAAGAAATCTAAGCTATTAGATACTTCTATCTCATGAGATCTTGATAACTTATGAATTACTTTCCTAAGCATCTATTACATCAATATATATCATATCTAGATCATAAGATTCCTCCGTGTCAGCCAAGGAAGATCACAAACTCCAAGGAAGAGCTGTAACATGTGTACACGAATAGTCGGACCTAAATGCATAGATCTCCTACAAAAAATAAAAGGAATGATGTGTGGATCTTCGGGGAAGGTCAGATATGAACTAGAGATCATTAAATGATGTGTCATTAGGCTCTAAAGATCGAGAAATGCTTCTGCATGCTTCTCCTTCAGCTAGTTGTCTGTGACTGTCAATATCCTCTACTCTGATAAAATAGTCAATTTTCTAATAGTGATATCTTTCCAGTAACGATGTACAGATCTCTAAATTCTTGATATGATGTAGATGCTAAGTCTAGCTCCCTAAAGTCTGAAATGTAATGTGAACCAAAATACAAAGATTGCTTCTGACTGAACTACCTGAACTAAACTAGAGAATGAAAAGAAACAAACTGAACTGCAACCAAATTGAAATGCAAATGTTTTTGGTTGATGCAAGATTGCTCTTGAACTAGGGATGCTCCTGCATCAAAAACCATGTAGTATGCCTTCATATTTTAATAATTTTTATTGAAAATCAAGTGCCATAGAATGTGTATACTCGGCGAAATGTCAAATCATATGCCTTGTATAGTCTTGGCATAGTTATCAAAGCCTTGTATTTTATTTTTTGTAAAAAATCAAATCGAGATCAAATCAGGAAAAACATAAAACTGGTAATCCATGTAAAATAATATTTAAAGTAATATTTTATAAATTGATTTTAAATATTTGTTATTATGCAGTTAAATCAGAGATAATCTAGGTAGGATCTTATTTTGGATTTGATTTTTCTTCTGGGTGAAATTGGACAAATCTGGGCATTTTGGAACTTTTTCTAATCAGGTAAACCTTGATTTTGAGTGGATTTTGGTGGGACCACCCAAGGCATCATGTTGGCATCTTCTATTTTCATTTTGGAGATATTTTAGAGGGATTTTTGATAGCTTTTTGGTGGATTCCAAAAATGATTTGGAGGCAGGCTTTCAGAGTGATTTTTAGCTGTTTTCCTATTTTTCCATCTTGGAAAAATAGAGGATATATTTGAGAGAGAAACTTTGTTTTTCTCAATTCTGATGAATAGTTTCTTTCTCTTTGGCTCACTTGTAGAGAGCATTGTAAACATATTATACCCAATCTCATTTCGCATGCTTATTTTAGATTAATACAAACAATGGAGTTTCCTTTCCTATTTTTGTCTCTTTTTGTAGTATTGATTTGTTGTTTCACTGTGATCAAAGAGTCAGATCCTTTGTTATGTCTAATTACTACAAACTTAGGTACATAAGTCCCATGTAATGTAGGTTGTATGTTGAGTTTAATTGCACGGCTTCATACAAATTACTCGTGTCACATGTGACAATTGGGATTGTGAAAGTGCATGTTTTAATAGTTTGATCGGGAGTAAAAGCATTGAAATAATTTAGAATTTTTGTGAATCATACATACATTTGAGAATTGCATTTTAGTTATCTTCTATCCATTTTCCTCAGAAATTATTTAGATTAGGAGAGAGCCAGCTCACTCTAGAGGTTCGCTCCAAGTTTAGGCAACTCAGAGGCCTAGGAGTGTCCCCATGTGTCAACAGGTATTTGGGTGTATACTTTGATTGACAAAAGAAATAAAGAATGAAACTGAGAAGATTAAAAGGGAAGCACATTATATCATTTCCTTAGGAGACAAAGAGTCCAAGAATGACATGCAACTATAAAATTTACTTACCATTTAGGGAAAAAATACGTACAATCAATATACATAGCTATCACTATAGAATTTTACATTCGAGGTTATATGTACAATGTCAATTATACAATTCTCTTTATATAGAGGTAGACATTTTTGAAATCTAGAAAAGTAGGTAGTTGCACTCATTCTCAAATTCTAATCTCGTAGCTTTGATAATGGTTGCTTTCTGCCTTGACTCAGAGTTGTATATCTTAGTCCTAGCCAAGATGGTGAGGATGAATTGCTTGAAGAGGACATCATTGATTATAGATTGACGAGACCCCTTGGCATGGATTTCATACTGCAACATGTTAAGTTCTTTTGCAAATATCTACAACAAATCGCCAACAACTTTATCGAAGGCTACAACCCAAGTACTCCTAGTGTGGTCTTGAATTTCAAGGCATAAAAGGTATTCGTGGTTATAATCTTCAAGAGGAACCCTAAATCTCATGCAACACCATTTATTGTCATTATCTTATGCACTTTTCCTTGCACTCTTTACCATTAACCATTACGTTCAGACATTCTACGTAGTAGAAGGTGTTAGTTTTGCAAACTTAATGGTCACTTTCACAAATGTCCTATAAATGTTGAGACATTGTTTTACACCATTTTGAAAGATAAACAATAAGCATCTGCACAGGCAATGTAATGGATAGTGCTGAATTGGATGGTGATGATGGTATATTTGTATCCTCTCTATCCTTTAAATGCTTGAGTTCCTCTATTTCAGGTATTTCAAGGTTTATAGGTAGTACTGTAGAGGTGGTAGTGTCAAGAATCTTCCCATTAAATTTAGTCACATAATCACTCTTAATAAAAACTATAATAATTTCTTGAGAATCTTTCATTCTTTTGAGTTCCATACCCTCATTCTCTAAAACAAGACCCCATAAATTTACTTGAAAGGAGGAAACTGACTTTCCCTGCATTTGTAAGTTTCTCCTTAGCACTTTAGTTGCATTTGGACATTGTACAGTTGATGTATCACTGATAGAGTGACAATTCCAATAATATCAACAAGACTATTATTGTCCATGTCCATGATTCTATTAACGGATGTGAACTTGAAATTATTTTGTGGCATTAAGGGGTCATCATCACATCACCGGAAGATTGAATTCTACTTAAGAGTGATTTCAAGATGGCTAGTGATTTCAAGATAGCTATTGAGCTTTTTGTAGTTCCTATGTGCTTCCTTTATTGAGCCTTTTGAAAGCATGTACAATGCTTCCACTTGCACTCGCTCATAGTGAAGCTCTGCTCTATCATTGAAGCAAGTAACCCTAATTTCAGCTCCCTCACTATTTATCATGCCAAAATTAAAAACTTGTCCAGTGTTTCTAGGGGTCTTAAATTGGTGCCTATGTTTTTTGTTGTTACACAACCTTTAATTATCCATCTTCCCTAATAAGGGCTCAAGCATTTGATTGGGCTTATATTTTCAAGCATGTTCTGTTGTCGAGAATGTGCGTTTATACCAAACATTACACTTCAACTTCTTGAAGAGATTCCTGGAGAGCCTGTCATGTCTAGATGCGTTTGTTGTTCCTATTGTCTAAACAGCAATTTGGGTTGGCCAATTAACTAGTAGTCTGTGGCGATGACATCTATTTCAAGATTATCAATGTCCTGTAAGAATCGAAGGAAAAATGGTGTAAATATAATGGAACATATGTATATATTGCCATGAATGACTAAAAAACATGCTCACAAAGATGAAGCCTACCTTGAATCTACAGTGGAACGACATATGTAATGCATCAATTGCACTATAGATCCTACCTTCAATGTTTGGGATGAAAAATGCATAGTAAATTTCCTTGAGAAAATGGCCATCTGCAGATGCAAGCTATTAGATAATACAACCTTATACCGTTCAATTGAATATACACTAGGGCTTAGCTTCTTTAGAGATTTAACTTGAAGTGACGGAGACGTTACTATGTCCCCAACATTTATAGACTCAATTGCTCGAGGAGTGAGCTCAAGTGCCATTTAAACACTACATGAAATGTTTTTTCAAAGTTTATCAGTTTCTATCATATAATGTAAAAATTTCAACGCAACCAACATTAGGAAGTGTTGTTCAAATTAGTAAAGTGTGAGTATAATTTTAGTATAAAAATTATGTGTGAACACAAAAAAAATTTAAAAAGAAATACAAATAAAAAGTTGCTTTCTAGTGACAAATCCAGGGAATAACATTATTTAAGGCAATGTTAAGGTGTGAAAAAAATGTTGTTTATACCATAGGAAACTCTATGTACATTTAATAAACCCTTGAAATTTCATAAATATATATACATTTCCTTCTAATATTCATATAATTGGAGGCTACTCTAAGCCAAACTCCAAAAAGATAAAACCAAACGAAAATTCTGAGGCATTTGGAAATAAAATTCCAGAATAAACCATGCCCAGACAGCAGACTTAATGATTTTGCTTTAAAAGCTTCATTGCTAAACAACTACCTATCATACACCGTATCACAGTATACATTAAAAGCGATACAGTGTAAACTCTTATGGTTGGATGCCCCATCCACTTAATTTGCAGACCTGAAAATTGCCACCAACACTTACACGTGCCTCATTGACATTGCAAAGATAAAATATAGGTTTTTGTTTTCTGAACACCAAAATTGCGCTGAAAAACTCCGGTTAGAAATAATCTGTAGTAAATAAAATAATGATTTGATCACCGATGGAGAAGGCGTAGCCAGAGGAAAACAGCAGATAACGGTGGACTTTTCTGGCAAAAGTAGCCAGGATAACACATTTCCCCACTAATAAGCCTATCCTATAATAAGCTCCCTGCGGATTTCCAGGAGGAACTAATATGATTTTTATTCATTCCAAAAAATTACAATTATTAAATCTTATAGAAGTTCTCTAAAATTTGTGGCTATATCGAATCTGACGTGCCATAGCTATGCTCTCGTAAATATTTAAAATTCTATTCTACAAATTAGAAACACATTATTGTTTGGAGAGAAAATGGGCGCACAACTAACCAGGAGGATCACTATTTTCCTCCTCTTCTTCTTGAATGGTGTCCAATTTCGATCTCAAATTGGAGACTGGAGGATTCCTAGGGCTTTCTCTACCTAGACTTCTGATGCGAATCTCCCCATTACATGAAGGATTGATGATGGATTCAATGAGCTCTTTGAAACTCATTGCCAACAATAACACTTTTTTCGTTTTAGATGATGATGGCCAAAACTGCAAAACACAAAAAAATTATGACACAATATACAAATCAAAAACAAATTGCACAGATGAGAAAGCTCACCCTGCAATGCACCAATTTTTATTTCCTCATTAAAAACCCTCCAAATGGCCAAATAGATTATTAAACAGGATAAGGGGACAAACTGGTGTTTTTTCCTTACCTTCAGCTACTTGTTCTATTTCCTTCTCAGGTACTTGTTGTATTTCCAATTTCCTACACACTCTTCTCTCTGCGGCTGGATTGTTCTATTTCCTGTAAAGAAGCAGCTACAGCTGCGTCAGGCACTTGTCCTCATTTACTAGTCTTGATATTGCTAAATCTCTTCCCATTCAACAAAAATGGTTGTCAGAATGAAGAAAAATATTGGCCTAAACTTCATCATAGCCTTAAATAGCAATTAATAACTATTAGCAAGGCAGAAGAATTTTTAATAAGACAATTAGCAGGGAAGAAGTCTTAAAAAATAACACTAAATATCGACAAGAAATAATGAGCATTTACATTAAACTAACACTGTTTTTTCTCTTTCAAGAATAATGGTTATTTACAGACGAAAAAATAATGATTATCAAGAATAATGATTATTAACAGTAAATTTCACAGCTTCTACAACAGCTTCTATAACAGTTTGTTAGTTAATTTGGTTTTAATTTTTATATTTTTTTATCAAGCTGTTCATTTTCTATTAAATATATTTCTTATTATTAACATTTAAAGTAAGAAAAACATATTTGAAAGTGGTGTCAGATTTAGTGGTGTAGATTTCATTATGATCTACTATCCCCTGCATTAACTTTCAGATTTAGTGGTGTACATTTCATTATGATCTACTATGCCATGCGTTAAATTTTATTTGATTTATTTACTATTTTTTTTATTTTTTAGATTTTTACTTACCCGTTACAGGAATCTGACTATTTCAACCCTTGCTATGATTGTAAAACTTGGAAACCCTCTTCTGATCTATTGGAAAGTAACCAATCTCGTTAAATGCTATTGGTAAATTTCATCGGGCTGAGGCTTAAAAATCGGCTAAAAATTTTACCGTTCAAATACAATATTCCATAAATTTGATTGGGGATCTTTCCAACCAATTCTGTTCTTCCAAAATCTTACCCACCTTACCATTCTACTCATATAATTCAAAAATATATTTTTTTCAAAAATTTTTTTTTTCAGGCTCTCTATAATTTTTTTAAAGTAGCTTCAGAATTCAGTCCTCTTATCATTGTCCTCAACAATTTTTTTTCCTTTTTAATAAAAGGAAATATCTTATTTATGAATAAAATGTAAGAGGACACAGAGACTAGCATGGAGAGAGAACAAACAAGGTCTGCTGTTGTCAAGGCGAGGATACAAAAAAATCAACAGAAAATGTTGAGGATAATTAGATTTATTAGGGGAGGTGCATAAATTTCTTAACAATCTTTCTAATGCTAATTGTTCAATTTATTTAATACGTCCTTTCAATTCCTGTCCTATGATTTTATTTATCCATATTTTCCAGATCTAAGCTAATTCCAAAATAATTTTTTTCTTAATTTTACTTACCAGTCCTTCCAATTCCGTCCATTCTAGTTGCAGAAGTCAAAGAAAAGTCTCCACCGAGCTTTGTGAAACACACCTGCAACATCTATCATTTCATCCACAAACAACAAGCTACATGATATAAATAACGAATCTGTAGCATCCCATTTGTTATGAGAATAAAATAGCTTTAAGTCATATTCTTTACATTAGATGATGTTATTTACCTAATGATTTCGCCATTACTGAAACCTGTACGAAAAAATACTGCAGCAAAATTTGCCCTAAAAATCCAAAATTTTCTCAGGGTTTTGGATTATTGAATTAGCTCACAGACAGTAGATCCCTACGTGTTACGTGTTTGGCTTTAGTGGGAGTGTGGAAGTTTAATGTGGGAGCGTGGCAGAATAAGAAGGGTGGAATCCATGCAGAAGAACACTTGGGAGGTAGTTGGGACACTATTTTACATGTATTAATTTTTATTGTAAATCACAATTTTTAGCAGCCCAATGCATCAAAGATCACAACCACTATGGTTGCTCTTTGTTAGAGGTTAGCAATATTGAAGAGCAAATGACGTGCCTCCTTGAAATCTAAGATATCACATTTACAACATCTAGGGATAAATCAAAATATAATTACCAAAGTTAGGCACTTATATCCTTTAAATCAAAGGATAAATTAATGAAATCAAGGTAAAATAATAAATAATCAATATCTTCTTGATGGTGTTTTTAATCTATTGAAGGAACACAAAATGAATATTTCTAAATTATTTAATTGTTATGTTTCCTTTGGTCTTGTGTTTCGTATCTAAATGAAAACTTTCATAACTATAGTAGTTTTCTCTCACACTCTCAATTATAATATTTTTAATATCCTAAATAACTTTTATTATTATTATTATTTTTAATTTAGGCAAAACAGTTGGATCATAGTTGCTTTTGACCCCTCCTTAAAGGAGATCAAACACCTTCTCCTCAAAGTATTCTACTACATTTTTCTAAGGTTTTGGAATTCATTGAGGGAGTGGTAAGAACTTCATCTAGTAATAAAGTTTCTAGCATAGCTTTCTCAGAGCACACATAATTCATCTGTTAAATGTGACGGTGATACCCAGTTTAGTGCCCTCTGATGCAGAGTGCACAGTGGAAGCGCACAATTGATCAAAAAAATTTGATCGGTGAGAGGGTGGCCCATGTCTTGGCGATCTGCTCCTATCGGCCAAACATACCCCATCGGCCACCTTGCTATTTATCTCCCCAATCTCTCAACTCTCCCCGTCAGCTTGACTTCCTTGTCTTTTGAGAGACTTCACCTATCGGCGGCATCTTTTGGCCTCCTGCCGATATCCTGATGGCGGTTACATTCCCACTTGCCTTAACTGTGGTGGTTAGTCATGCCTTTGTCGGCAAGACTTCGATCATCGGTGACCACTTGTGAACACTGGCCAATTTGCTGATATACCAACTTGTATATGCTTGACTTGACTTGCTATTACCGGTGAGCCAAACTATCTTTACCCTAATTTCACTATTACAATTGGTCACCTTTTGTATTTGACGAAAGATACATTCTCAATATGTTTTCTCAACATACATTCTCAACATACATTTGTGATATGCATTCTCAATATACATTTGGTGAGACTTCCATCGTCGGCTGACTTCTTGTTTGTTCTCCCGATATGCCGATGTATGTTCTTCGGCGAGACTTCCTTCGTCCTTCACCGATACACCTCTTATCAGCCCAACACTTTGATCGATATAACTTCCACAAGTTTCCCCAAGGCACTATGTTACACCGATGGCAACTTTGTAACTTTGCAACTCACAGACATCAAACTAGTATTTTGGGTTGCATGCAAGGTTTTTTAGAGATAGTATTTTTTCTCAAATATTTATCTCAATGTATTATCTCAAAATATTCAGTCATAAAAGAATGAATGCTTCTAGAAAATATTTTAGGAATGATTTGAAAATACAAAAACCCTAGAAATTAAATATTTTAGATATATCACATTGAAAATTAAATTCAAAAATAAGTATAAGACTATTTAATTTTAGGAGACAAAGAACACATGCCTTTTAAAAGGCTTGTTGAGCCCTCGAATTGATTTTGGGCCACAAGATTGGATCCAATCTTGTGGCCTAGAATCAATTCGAGGGCTCAACAAGCCTTTTAAAAGGCATGTGCTCTTTGTCTCCAAAATTAAACAATAGCTGTTAGATCAAAACTATAATCAATGGTAATGAATAAAGTTGTCTAAAAAATACAAACAACCTTAAATTAAATGATAATGGTGATATTACCCAAAATTAATGGATTAAATATATTATTAATGGCGAATATGGTCCAAAATTAATGGATGAAATATATTATTAATGGCGAATATGGTCAACATTTTTAAATATATTATAAATTACTAGCAAATGGGCTTTAATTATGCATCATTTACTTGGCGAAATAGTTTCTGCAAAATTAGTGTCTCCCTCATGCATGTTCTTCAATTCATCAAAACCCAATACTTCAATTCTCATCTCTATCAACAAGTTTCTTCTTCTACTCAATGCATCAACAACTTTGTTTGATTTACCACTCCTATGTTTCAACACAAAAGTATAACTTTGTATGAATTCTACCCATCTCATATGTCTTTGATTCAACTTACCTTGATTGTTCAAATCCTGCGAAGCTTGATGATTTGTATACAACACAAACTCCTTAGGAAACAAGTAATGTCTCCACTTCTTCAAGGCTTGAATTATAGCATATAATGCCTGATCATAAACTGAATATCTTCTCCTTGCATCAGTCAACTTCTCACTAAAATATGCTACATGTCTACCTTCTTGACTTAATACTCCTCCAATTGCATTTCCACTTGCATCATAATCAACTTGAAACACTTTATTGAAATCTAGTAATGCCAACACAATTTTCTGTGTCACTTTCTGCTTCAACAACTCAAAACTTTTATCTACTCCTGATGTCCAATTAAAATCCTTAATGTCAACTCTCATTGTTTCTATCATAGATTTACAAACTGAACTTAAATTTCTAATGAACTTTTGGTAGAAACTTGCCAATCCATGGAATGATCTCACTTCTCCAATGCTCACCTGTGTAGGCCATTCAACAATTGCTCTCACTTTCTCAGGGTCGATCTTCAATCCTTCAGTAGAAATCACAAATCCCAAGTACACTGGTTCTTCCTTCATGAAACTACACTTTTTGATGTTTATCAACAATTTATCTTCTCACAACCTCTGTAAAACTTGTCTAATATGCCACAAATGTTTTTCTTTTATTTTATTAAAAACAAAAATGTCTTCCAAGCACACAATAACAAACTTACCCAAGAATTTATTCAAGACTTCATTCATCAATCTCATGAAAGTACTCTATGCATTTGTCAATCCAAAAGACATCACTAACCACTCATGCAATCCTTCATTTGTCTTAAAAGCAGTCTTCCATTCATCTCCTTCTTTGATTCTGATCTGATGGTATCCACAAAGCTTCAAATCTATCTTTGTGAAATATCTTGCTCTACTCAAACAATCCATGATATCATGCATCCTAGGTAAAGGAAATTTATACTGAACTATGATCTTGTTTATTGCTCTAGAGTTAGTAAACATTATCCATTCTCCATCCTTCTTTAGTGCTAACACTGTAGGTACTGCACAAGGACTCAAACTTTCTCTAATCAAACATTTCCTCAACAACACCTATATCTATCTATTCAATTCTTCATTCTCTGTCAGTGTCATTCTATGTGCTTCTTTGTTAGGCAAACTTGCTCCCAGAATAAGATCCATGTGTGACTGATACTCCTTATAGGTGTCAATCCTTCAAGTAAATTATCTAATATGATGGCTCCATACTCTGTTAGGAACTCCTTTATCTCCTCCAGTTGTGATTCTCCAGTCTCCTTCTTCAATGTTTCAAGCTTCTTAGGAATCAAGGCATAACACATATTCTCATGTCTCAAACCATCAAGAAATTTCCTTCCATCTACCAAATAGATTCTACCATTTCTAAATACTTCATTCTTAGGATCATCCTCCAAAGGAATCAAATTAATTCTCTTTCCATTTGATGTTACAGTATATGTATTCTTTCTCCCATCATGTATAGCTTTTCTATCATACTGCCAAGGTCTACCCAACAAGATATGACAAACATCCATTGGCATAATATCACACAAGACTTCATCATGATAAGATCCAATGTGAAATTTCACCAAACATTGTTCACTCACCAGTACCTTAGGATCATCTTGAATCCAAGCTATCTGATATGGCTTAGGGTGTTTCAATCTTTCCAACTTTAGCTTAGTTACCATCTCCTCTAAAACTAGGTTATCAGAACTACCACTATCAATTACAAGTTTGCAACACTTAATTCTTGATTTGCATCTAGTTCTGAATAGACTCTTTCTCTGTGGTGGTTCCTCATTTGTCTCTACTTGAAATAGTGCTCTCCTCATCGCAAGTGATTCTCCTTTCTGAGGTTTGCCAACTAAACTGGGCGATCCAACAAGTTGTTCTTCCACATAGGATACTTTTCCACTATTTTCTATCCTCTTACTTGTACTACCCTGATTACACTTAAATGTTCTATGTCCTTCACCTCCACACTTGAAACATGTACCTCTGAATGTTCTCTTATCAAATCCTCTTCCTTCATTCTGGTATGCACTAGGGTTTCCTCTTTGGTAAAAAATTATGTCATCTCTCCGGTAAGCATTGTTATCTTTGTCATCCTTCTTAAATGGGTTGTCAAACTTGTTCTACTCCACAAATGATCTCTTACATCCAGAAAATGTTCTTCCTCTCTGAAATTTACCTCCTCTTCCTCTGTATTTATTATCATGTCTCTTATTCAACTTCTCTTCAACTTTCAAGGCAAACTGATATGCTTCTTCTAAAGATGTCATCCTTACCAGGCTTAATTCCTCTTGAATGTTCAATCTCAGTCCATTGATGTATCTAGCCACTTTCTCTTTTCTTGCTTCACTATGTCCTATTCTTATAATCATCTTGTGAAATTCTTCAGTATACTCCTTCATAGATTTCTTCTTTTGTCTCAGGTTTCGCAATCTCTTTAATAGTTCTAACTCATAGTTAGCATGTATGAATTGATTCTTCAACTTTGTCACCATCTTGTCCCACTTTGTAATCTTTTCTTTCTCTCTTCTGTTTCTTTCCAACTGAACTTCCTTCCACCATACAGCAGCATGTCCCTTCAATTTTGTCTTCACAAATCTCACATTCTCTAGATCTTCAATCTCCTCATATTTAAAGTATTCTTCCATGTCATTTATCCAGTCAATCAATTCTTTAGGGTTCAAATTACTAGTGTAGTTTGGCACATCAACTCTAGGTCTCTCTCCAATTTTTGAAATAGCTCACAGCATCTTTACTTGGTCTGATTCTTCTTCTTCATCACCTCCTAGAGTTTCGCCGATTTGTTCAATAGATTGAAATTCTTCTTCATCATTGCTTTCAACATTAGGTCTCGGTGTCAATCCTCTTCACCTATCTTATTCAATAGCATCTAAATGAATTCACATTGTTTTCATCATCTCCATCATCTCATCCATGCTACCAGCCATTGTTCCAACAATAGCAACTCTCCTCAGAGACATTCTTCCTATGATCAAGTGCAAATTGCCTCAAGTTCGGTGATCAAGCTACAAGGTGATAACTGCCTCTCAATCGGTGATCATTTCTGACACAAGTAACCTGTCTCAATTCAATGATTTGTCCACAACAAAATCTTACAAAATTCCTTTTCCAATTTTGCTCAATTCGCTCCCAAAGATTTGAACTTTCGCTCTGATACCACTTCGTGCAGTCACAGTAGGAGGTTTCACAAAATGAACTATCCAGACCATGTAGCAAGAGTAAAGACATTGGAAACAACTCAAAGAAATGGAACAAATGCAGATTGAATCTTTTAGTATATCATAAAATTCAAATAGAGATCGGTCAGCAACATGCAGGCTTACAAATAGGGCTCATAGGACTAATTACATACATGCTCAAGGTAAAGCTTTGAAGCTCCTCAAAGAAATCTAAACTATTAGAGACTTCTATCTCATGAGATCTTGATAACTTGTGAATTACTTTCCTAAGCATCTATTACATCAATATATATCATATCTAGATCATAAGATTCCTCCGTGTCAGCCAAGGAAGATCACAAGATAAAAGGAAGAGTTGTAACATGTGTACACGAATAGTCAGACCTAAATGCATAGATCTCCTACAAAAAATAAAAGGAATGATGTGTGGATCTTCGGGGAAGGTCGGACATGAACTAGAGATCATTAAATGATGTGTCATTAGGCTCTAAAGATCAAGAAATGCTTCTGCATGCTTCTCCTTCAGCTAGTTATCTGTGACTGTCAATATCCTCTACTCTGATAAAATAGTCAATTTTCTAATAGCGATATCTTTCCAGTAACGATGTGCAGATCTCTGAATTCTTGATATGATGTAGATGCTAAGTCTAGCTCCGTAAAGTCTGAAATGTAATGTGAACCAAAATACAAAGATTGCTTCTGACTGAACTACCTGAACTAAACTAGAGAATGAAAAGAAACAAACTGAACTGCAAACAAATTGAAATGCAAATGTTTTTGGTTGATGCAAGATTGCTCTTGAACTAGGGATGCTCCTACATCAAAAACCATGTAGTATGCCTTCATATTTTAATAATTTTTATAGAAAATCAAGTGCCATAGAATGTGTATACTTGGCGAAATGTCAAATCATAAGCCTTGTATAGTCTTGGCATAGTTATCAAAGCCTTGTATTTTATTTTATGTAAAAAATCAAATCGAGATCAAATCAAGAAAAACATAAAACTGGAAATCCATGTAAAATAATATTTAAAGTAATATTTTATAAATTGATTTTAAGTATTTGTTATTATGTAGTTAAATCAGAGATAATCTAGGTAGGATCTTATTTTGGATTTGATTTTTCTTCTGGGTGAAATTGGACAAATCTGGGCATTTTGGAACTTTTTCTAATCAGGTAAACCCTGATTTTGAGTGGATTTTGGTGGGACCACCCAAGGCATCATGTTGGCATCTTCTATTTTCATTTTGGAGATATTTTAGAGGGATTTTTGATAGCTTTTCTGTGGATTCCAAAAATGATTTGGAGGCAGGCTTTCACAATGATTTTTAGCTATTTTCTTATTTTTCCATCTTGGAAAAATAGAGGATATATTTGAGAGAGAAACTTTGTTTTTCTCAGTTCTGATGAATAGTTTCTTTCTCTTTGGCTCACTTGTATAGAGCATTGTAAACACATTATACCCAATCTCATTTTGCATGCTTATTTTAGATTAATACAAACAATGGAGTTTCCTTTCCTATTTTTGTCTCTTTTTGTAGTGTTGATTTGATGTTTCACTGTTATCAAAGAGTCAGATGTTTTGTCTAATTACTAGAAACTTAGGTACATAAGTCCCATGTAATGTAGGTTGTATGTTGAGTTTGATTACATGGCTTCATACAAATTACTCATGTGTCACATGTGACAATTGGGATTGTGAAAGTGCATGTTTTAATAGTTTGATCAGGAGTAAAAGCATTGAAATAATTTATAATTCTTGTGAATCATACATACATTTGAGAATTGCATTTTAGTTATCTTCTATCCATTTTCCTTAGAAATTATTTAGATTAGGAGAGAGCCAGCTCACTCTAGAGGTTCGCTCCAAGTTTAGGCAACTCAAAGGCCTAGGAGTGTTCCCATGTGTCAACAGGTATTTGGGTGTATACTTTGATTGACAAAAGAAATAAAGAATGACACTGAGAAGATTAAAAGGGAAGCGCATTATATCATTTCCTTAGGAGACAAAGAGTCCAAGAATGACATGCAACTATAAAATTTACTTGCCATTTAGGGAAAAAATACGTACAATCAATATACATAGCTATCACTATAGAATTTTACATTCGAGGTTATATGTACAATGTCAATTATACAATTCTCTTTATATAGAGGCAGACATTTTTGAAATCTAGAAAAGTAGGTAGTTGCACTCATTCTCAAATTCTAATCTCGTAGCTTTGATAATGGTTGCTTTTTGCCTTGACTCAGAGTTTTATATCTTAGTCCTAGCCAAGATGGTGAGGATGAATTGCTTAAAGAGGACATCATTGATTATAGATTGACGAGACCCCTTGGCATGGACTTCATACTGCAACATGTTAAGTTCTTTTGCAAATATCTACAACAAATCGCCAACAACTTTATCGAAGGCTACAACCCAAGTACTCCTAGTGTGGTCTTGAATTTCAAGGCATAAAAGGTATTCATGGTTATAATCTTCAAGAGGAACCCTAAATCTCATGCAACACCATTTATTGTCATTATCTTATGCACTTTTCCTTGCACTCTTTACCATTAACCATTACGTTCAGACATTCTACGTAGTAGAAGGTGTCAGTTTTGCAAACTTAATGGTCACTTTCACAAATGTCCTATAAATGTTGAGACATTGTTTTACACCATTTTGAAAGATATACAATAAGCATCCGCACAGGCAATGTAATCGATAGTGCGGAATTGGATGGTGATGATGGTATATTTGTATCCTCTCTATCCTTCAAACGCTTGATTTCCTCTACTTCAGGTATTTCAAGGTTTATAGCTAGTACTGTAGAGGTGGTAGTGTTGAGAACCTTCATATTAAATTTAGTCACATGACCACTCTTAATAAAAACTATAATAGTTTCTTGAGAATCTTTCATTCTTTTGAGTTCCATACCCTCGTTCTCTAAAACAAGACCCCATAAATTTACTTGAAAGGAGGAAACTGACTTTCCCTGCATCTGTAAGTTTCTCCTCAGCACTTTAGTTGCATTTGGACATCGTATAGTTGATGTATCACTAATAGAGTGACAATTCCAATAATATCAACAAGACTATTATTGTCCATGTCCATGATTCTATTAATGGATGTGAACTTGTAATTATTTTTTGGCACTAAGGGGTCATCATCACATCACCGCAAGATTGAATTCTACTTAAGAGTGATTTCAAGATGGCTAGTGATTTCAAGATAGCTATTGAGCTTTTTGTAGTTCCTATGTGCTTCCTTTATTGAGCCTTTTGAAAGCATGTACAATGCTTCCACTTGCACTCGCTCATAGTGAAGCTCTGCGCTATCATTGAAGCATGTAACCCTAATTTCAGCTCCCTCACTATTTATCATGCCAAAATTAAAAACTTGTCCAGTGTTTCTAGGGGTCTTAAATTGGTGCCTATGTTTTTTTGTTGTTACACAACCTTTAATTATCCATCTTCCCTAATAAGGGCTCAAGCATTTGATTGGGCTTATATTTTCAAGCATGTTCTGTTGTCAAGAATGTGCGTTTATACCAAACATTACACTTCAACTTCTTGAAGAGATGCCTAGAGAGCCTGTTATGTCTAGATGCATTTGTTGTTCCTATTGTCTAAACAGCAATTTGGGTTGGGCAATTAACTAGTAGTCTGTGGCGATGACATCTATTTCAAGATTATCAATGTCCTGTAAGAATCGAAGGAAAAATGGTGTAAATATAATGGAACATATGTATATATTGCCATGAATGACTAAAAAACATGCTCACAGAGATGAAGCCTACCTTGAATCTACAGTGGAACGACATATGTAATGCATCAATTGCACTATAGATCCTACCTTCAATGTTTGGGATGAAAAATGTATAGTAAATTACTTTGAGAAAATGGCCATCTGCATATGCAAGCTATTAGATAATACAACCTTATACCGTTCAATTGAATATACACTAGGGCTTAACTTCTTTAGAGATTTAACTTGAAGTGACGGAGACGTTACTATGTCCCCAACATTTATAGACTCAATTGCTCGAGGAGTGAGCTCAAGTGCCATTTAAACACTACATGAAATTTTTTTTCAAAGTTTATCAGTTTCTATCATATAATGTAAAAATTTCAACCCAACCAACATTAGGAAGTGTTGTTCAAATTAGTAAAGTGTGAGTATAATTTTAGTATAAAAATTATGTGTGAACACAAGAAAAATTTAAAAAGAAATACAAATAAAAAGTTGCTTTCAAGTGACAAATCCAGGGAATAACATTATTTAAGGCAATGCTAAGGTGTGAAAAAAATGTTGTTTATACCATAGGAAACTCTATGTACATTTAATAAACCCTTGAAATTTCATAAATATATATACATTTCCTTCTAATATTCATATAATTGGAGGCTACTCTAAGCCAAACTCCAAAAAGATAAAACCAAACGAAAATTCTGAGGCATTTGGAAATAAAATTCCAGAATCAAGACTTAATGATTTTGCTTTAAAAGCTTCATTGCTAAACAACTTCCTATCATACATCATATCACAATATACATTAAAAGCGATACAGTGTAAACTCTTATGGTTGGATGCCCCATCCACTTAATTTGCAGACCTGAAAATTGCCACCAACACTTACACGTGCCTCATTGACATTGCAAAGATAAAATATAGGTTTTTGTTTTCTGAACACCAAAACCGCGCTGAAAAACTCCGGTTAGAAATAATCTGTAGTAAATAAAATAATGATTTGATCACCGATGGAGAAGGCGTAGCCAGAGGAAAACAGCAGATAATGGCGGACTTTTCTAGCAAAAGTAGCCAGGATAACACATTTCTCCACTAATAAGCCTATTCTATAATAAGCTCCCTGCGGATTTCCAGGAGGAACTAATATGATTTTTATTCATTCCAAAACATTACAATTATTAAATCTTATAGAAGTTCTCTAAAATTTGTGGCTATATCAAATCTGATGTGCCATAGCCATGCTCTCGTAAATATTTAAAATTCTATTCTACAAATTAGAAACACATTATTGTTTGGAGAGAAAATGGGCATACAACTAACCAGGAGGATCACTATTTTCCTCCTCTTCTTCTTGAATGGTGTCCAATTTCGATCTCAAATTGGAGACTGGAGGATTCCTAGGGCATTCTCTACCTAGATTTCTGATGCGAATCTCCCCATTACATGAAGGATTGATGATGGATTCAATGAACTCTTTGAAACTCATTGCCAACAATAACACTTTTTTCGTTTTAGATGATGATGGCCAAAACTGCAAAACACAAAAAAATTATGACACAATATACAAATCAAAAACAAATTGCATAGATGAGAAAGCCCACCCTGCAATGCACCAATTTTTATTTCCTCATTAAAAACCCTCCAAATGGCCAAATAGATTATTAAACAGGATAAGTGGACAAACTGGTGTTTTTTCCTTTCCTTACCTTCAGGTACTTGTTCTATTTCCTTCTCAGGCACTTGTTGTATTTCCAATTTCCTACAGACTCTCCTCTCTGCAGCTGGATTGTTCTATTTCCTGTAAAGAAGCATCTACAGATGCGTCAGGCACTTGTCCTCATTTACTAGTCTTGATATTGCTAAATCTCTTCCCATTCAACAAAAATGGTTGTCAGAATGAAGAAAAATATTGGCCTAAACTTCATCATAGCCTTAAATAGCAATTAATAACTATTAGCAAGGCAGAAGAATTTTTAATAAGACAATTACCAGGGAAGAAGTCTTTAAAAATAACACTAAATATCGACAAGAAATAATGGGCATTTACATTAAACTAACACTGTTTTTTCTCTTTCAAGAATAATGGTTATTTACAGACGCAAAAATAATGATTATCAAGAATAATGATTATTAACAGTAAATTTCACAGCTTCTACAACAGCTTCTATAACAGTTTGTTAGTTAATTTGGTTTTAATTTTTATATTTTTTTTTATCAAGCCGTTCATTTTCCATTAAATATATTTCTTATTATTGACATTTAAAATAAGAAAAACATATTTGAAAGTGGTGTCAGATTTAGTGGTGTACATTTCATTATGATCTACTATCCCCTGCATTAACTTTCAGATTTAGTGGTGTACATTTCATTATGATCTACTATGCCATGCATTAAATTTTATTTGATTTTATTTGATTTATTTACTATTTTTTTTATTTTTTAGATTTTTACTGACCCGTTACAGGAATCTGACTATTTCAACCCTTGCTATGATTGTAAAACTTGGAAACCCTCTTCTGATCTATTGGAAAGTAACCTATCTCGTTAAATGCTATTGGTACATTTCATCGGGCTGAGGCTTAAAAATCGGCTAAAAATTTTACAGTTCAAATACAATATTCCATAAATTTGATTGGGGATCTTTCCAATTCTGTTCTTGTAAAATCTTACCCACCTTACCAATCTACTCATATAATTCAAAAATATATTTTTTTCAAAAACATTTTTTTTTTCAGGCTCTCTATAATTTTTTTAAAGTAGCTTCAGAATTCAGTCCTCTTATAATTGTCCTTAACAATTTTTTTTCCTTTTTAATAAAAGGAAATATCTTATTTATGAATAAAATGTAAGAGGACACAGAGACTAGCATCGAGAGAGAACAAACAAGGTCTGCTGTTATCAAGGCGAGGATACAAAAAAATCAACAGAAAATTTTGAGGATAATTAGATTTATTAGGGGAGTTACATAAATTTCTTAACAATCTTTCTAATGCTAATTTTTCAATTTATTTAATAGGTCCTTTCAATTCCTGTCCTATGATTTTATTTATCCATATTTTCCAGATCTAAGCTAATTCCAAAATAATTTTTTTCTTAATTTTACTTACCAGTCTTTCCAATTCCGTCCATTCTAGTTGCAGAAGTCAAAGAAAAGTCTCCACCGAGCTTTGTGAAACACACCTGCAACATCTATCATTTCATCCACAAACAACAAGCTACATGATATAAATAACGACTCTGTAGCATCCCATTTGTTATGAGAATAAAATAGCTTAAGTCATATTCTTTACATTAGATGATGTTATTTACCTAATGATTTCGCCATTACTGAAACCTGTACGAAAAAATACTGCAGCAAAATTTGCCCTAAAAATCCAAAATTTTCTCAGGGTTTTGGATTATTGAATTAGCTCACAGACAGTAGATCCCTACGTGTTACGTGTTTGGCTTTAGTGGGAGTGTGGAAGTTTAATGTGGGAGCGTGGCAGAATAAGAAGGGTGGAATCCATGCAGAAGAACACTTGGGAGGTAGTTGGGACACTATCTTACACGTATTAATTTTTATTGTAAATCACAATTTTTAGCAGCCCAATGCATCAAAGATCACAACCACTATGGTTGCTCTTTGTTAGAGGTTAGCAATATTGAAGAGCAAATGACGTGCCTCCTTGAAATCTAAGATATCACATTTACAACATCTAGGGATAAATCAAAATATAATTACCAAAGTTAGGCACTTATATCCTTTAAATCAAAGGATAAATTAATGAAATCAAGGTAAAATAATAAATAATCAATATCTTCTTGATGGTGTTTTTAATCTATTGAAGGAACACAAAATGAATATTTCTAAATTATTTAATTGTTATGTTTCCTTTGGTCTTGTGTTTCGTATCCAAATGAAAACTTTCATAACTATAGTAGTTTTCTCTCACACTCTCAATTATAATATTTTTAATATCTTAAATAACTTTTATTATTATTATTTTTAATTTAGGCAAAACACTTGGATCATAGTTGCTTTTGACCCCTCCTTAAAGGACATCAAACACCTTCTCCTCAAAGTATTCTACTACATTTTTCTAAGGTTTTGGAATTCATTGAGGGAGTGGTAAGAACTTCATCTAGTAATAAAGTTTCTAGCATAGCTTTCTCAGAGCACACATAATTCATCTGTTAAATGTGATTGTGATACCCTATTTAGTGCCCTTTGATGCAGAGTGCACAGTGGAAGCGCACAATTGATCAAAAAAACTTGATCGGTGAGAGGGTGGCCTATGTCTTGGCGATCTGCTCCTATCGGCCAAACATACCCCATCGGCCACCTTGCTATTTATCTCCCCAATCTCTCAACTCTCCCCGTCATCTCGACTTCCTTGTCTTCTAAGAGACTTCACCTATTGGTGGCATCTTCTGGCCTCCTGCGGATACCCTGATGGCGGTTACATTCCCACTTGCCTTAACTGTGGTGGTTAGTCATGCCCGTGTCAGCAAGACTTCGATCATCGGTGACCACTTGTGAACACTGGCCGATTTGCTGATATACCAACTTGTATATGCTTGACTTGACTTGCTATTACCGGTGAGCCAAACTATCTTTACCCTGATTTCACTATTACAACTGGTCACCTTTTGTATTTGACGAAAGATACATTCTCAACATACATTCTCAACATACATTTGTGATATGCATTATCAATATACATTTGGTGAGAATTCCATCGTCAGCTGACTTCTTTTTTGTTATCCCGATATGCCGATGTATGTTCTTCGGCGAGACTTCCTTCGTCCTTCACCGATACACCTCTTATCAACCCAACACTTTGATCGATATAACTTCCACAAGTTTCCCCAAGGTGCTATGTTACACCGATGGCAACTTTGTAACTTTGCAACTCATAGACATCAAACCAGTATACAGAGACAAAACTCAACAAAACAAAAAGTGCCTACAATCCTCTGCAAACACTTGATTAACCATCAATTTGGTCACTCCACTCACAACACCTTGCTTGTCATTTCAAAGACTAGTCACATAGAGATGCCTAGTCAACTTATGCCCAACCTCCTTGGATCCTTTGGTGTTTGACCAAAACCACAAAAAGCACAAAATTTACACTATATTCCTCCATCACACTAAACATGAGAATCTTGATTTCAGTGGACAAAGGAGATACAGTCCATTTATTCATAGAACCCTAGTTTCTAGGTTTTCAGACTAGTCTTTGCAAAAGGAATCGGATCTCACAAACTACAATAGTTTTAAGACACCATACTACTATCAAATGGAAAAGTTACTTAATGCCTGAACATCTCCAATTAGTTTCAGACAATTAACTATCCATACAAAGTGACTGTTATAGAAAAATACTCAAAAAGAATAATGTTTCAACACACCCAAAAAGCTAGATCTTCCTTCATCCATGCATGCTTCTATGTCATTACATCCTGCTCTTCTTCGCCTATAGAGGCTTGAGACAGTGGTTTACATCCCTCCCAACCGTACAAACTAATTTTGAAAGTCAGTTAGCCATTGGGTTTCTCCTATCACAATAAAACTACATGTTTTCATTGTGTGATTACATCAAACTTGACCGAAACATGGTCTACATAGGTCTAGTGACCAAATTGACATAAAGTCTTTATTACAAACATGATGAGGCTTAAAATGCCTTATTGAAAATATAAACAAAACATGACTCCTACACCATACTCCCCCTGCAAGAAAAACTCAAGTCCCTTGAGTTGCCAACTGTTGGAGTGTCTTCCCATGCTTCAAAATGTCTGCCTCACTCATCCATGTAGCCTCTGAATTGGGAAGATCCTGCCACTTGACCAAATACTCCTTGTACACACCCTTCCTTGTCTTTTTGACAACTTTGGAATCTAAAATGGATTCCAATTGTAAAGGCTTACTTGGAGGTAGATCTCTGACCCAATCTTCATCTTTAATCACAACATCTAATCCATCTTCAACATTCAATGGAGGTCTGAATGGAAAGAGATTTGAAACATTGAATATGGGAGAAATACCAAGACCAGATGGCAATTCTATTTCATAGGCATTTGGACCAAACTTATGCACTACTTTGCATGGTCCTATTTTCTTCATCAGAAGCTTGGTTGGCTATCCTTTAGGAAGTCTTTCCTTTCTTAGATAGGCCATCACCAAATCTTCCACCTTGAACTGTATATCTCTTCTCTTGAGATCTGCCCTATCCTTGTATTTGGAGACTATTTTTCCCAACTGAACTTTGGCTTGATCATGAACTACCTTCATGGTGGCAGCAAAATCTTCTCCTAGAGCACTCCTCTTTTCCCAACCTTGTAGGTCTTTGAGTTCAAGTGGTCCTCTTTGATGGAAACCATAAACAATTTCAAATGGACTCTTCCCAGTACTTCTATTCACCGAATCATTGTAATCATAGTTAGCTTGACTGATAATCAAGTCCCATGCCAACCCATGCTACTTGGTAGGGCATCTCAGAAGGTTTCCTAAGGACCTATTAACAACCTCCATCTAACCATTAGTCTGGGGATGTTAGGCTGATGAGAAAGATAATTGTGTTCCCAATTTTCTCCATAAGGTCCTCCAAAAATGACCATCAAACTTGGTGTCTCTATCAGTGACAATTGAAAGGGGCAAACCATGGATTCTAACCACTTCTTTGAAAAAGAGACTAGCAATGTGAGATGCATCATTTATGTATTTGCATGGCACAAAATGAGCCATCTTACTAAATCTATCCACAATGACAAAAACATTGTCCACAGCCCTTGCTATCTTAGGAAGACCAAGTACAAAATCCATACTAATATTTTCCCAAGGCCTATTGGGAATCGGAAGGGGTTGGTGCAAACCAGCATTAGAAGACATACCTTTGGCCTTTTGACATATGGTACAACTTGCAACATATCTCCTAACATCTGATTGTACTTTTGCCCAGTAGTAGAATCTAGTGACTTGTTCCAAAGTCTTGTCCAATCCAAAATGTCCTCCTAAGGTTCCATTTTGCTTCTCTTTGATGATGTTATCCCTCATTAAACATTTAGGAACACATAGCAAACTGCCCTTGAATAAGAGACCTTCCTGCAACACAAAATTTGAATATTCACCATGAAAAGTGTTAGCCAAACTAGCACAAACTTCATAAGCAACCTTGAAATCTGCATCCTCCTTGTATAACTCCTTCAAACAATCTATGCCCGTGCTTTCCATCTGTACTTCCTATATGACAAGCATCCTTCTACTTAAAACATCAGCCACTTTGTTGGCAACAGCTTTTTGATGCTTAATAGTGAAGGTATAGGCCTGCAATTGTTCCATCCACTTAACATGCCTATGATTCAACTTTTCCTAACTATTTAGGAAGCTAAGAGCATGGTTATCAGTAAAAACAATGTATTCTTTGGGCAGCAAATAGTGTCTCCACTTTTTGAGAGCTTGCACCATTGCGTAAAGCTCTAGATCATAGGTAGAATACCTTTGTTTAGCCTCATTTGACTTCTCTGAAAAAAGGCCACTAGATGTCCATCTTGACTAAGAACAACACCTATTTCTTGCTAACTTGCATCACATTCCACTACAAAAACTTTGTCAAAATCTAGGAGTACCAATGTAGATAATTCAACCACTTTCTTCTTTAACAATTCAAAGCTATCATCTGCTTGCTTTGTCCATTGAAATTTGCACTTTATTCCACCCTTGATGGTGTTGAGAATAGGAGCACTTATGTGACTGAATCCTCTAATGAACTTCCTATAAAAAGTTTCCAAGCCATGGAAACTTCTAACATCTCCCACTATCCTAGGAGTTGGTCAATTGAGAATGGCATCAACCTTTGTGGGGTCCATCTTCAAACAACCATTAGAAATCACAAAACCTAGGTACGGAAGTTTAATTTTCATGAACTCACACTTATGCAAGTTGATAATCAACTTATTCTTGTGCAAGTTCTTCATCACTTGTCCAAGATGCTTCACATGTTCTTCTTTTGTCTTGCTAAAAACAAGTATGTCATCAAGATAAACAATTACAAATTTGCCAATGAATTCAACAAGTACCTCATTCATCAAATGAATGAATGTGCTTGGGGAATTGCTAAGGCTGAATGGCATGACAAGCCACTCATAGAGACCTTCATTTGTCTTGAAGGTAGTCTTCCACTCATCTCCCTGCCTAATTCTAATCTAATGATAACCAAATTTCAAATCAATCTTTGAATAATAACATGACCCTCCAAGATAGTCCAGAAGATCTTCAATCCTTGGCATAGGGAATCTATACCTTATTGTGATCTTATTTATGGCCCTTGATTCCATACATAGTCTCCACTTCCCATCTTTTTTTGGAGCAAGTACACTAGGGACTGCACATGGACTAAGACTCTTTCTGATCAATCCTTTCTGTAAGAGTTCTTGAATTTGTCTACTCACCTCCTCATTTTGTTGTTGTGTCAATTTATTGGCAGCCTTATTGGGCAATGTGACACCTAGAATCAAGTCAATTTGATTACTTATATCTCTCATGGGTGGTAAGGAGTTAGGAGTATCCTCTACCACAAGATCTTGGTACTTATCCAACAATTGTTGCACTTCTAGTGGAATCTCTTTCTACTTTTTGTCTTGTTGTCATGATTCATCTTTAGGCTTCATTATCAAGGCATACCCTTGGGTATCCTTTTCCTTCATGAGGTGTAAGAACTCTTTGCCACTAAGCATCATGACATTGGTGTCATTACTCTTCTCTCCAATTTGCTCTTCCATAGGATCCATCCTAAACTTCCTTCCATTCTTAGTGATGAGTTATGTGTTCTTCTCACCATCATATTGTGCCTTCACATCATACTGCCATGGACACCCAAGAAGAAGGTGACAAGCATCCATATGAATAATCTCACATAGTACCTTGTCCTTATAATCACCTATCTCAAACTCAACCCACATTTGTTCTTCTACCATGTAATTTTGATTCTTATTCAACCAAGAGATCTTATGAGGATTAACATGGGGCAGCCTTTTCAACTTACACTTCTCTACCATTTCAGTAGACACTACATTCTCAGTAGAACCTGAATCAATAATTATTTTACAAAGTTTACCATATGCTATACCTTGGGTTCTGAAGAGGGTCTTCCTTTGTGGGTGCTCTTGCTTCAATGACATCTTCATCAAGGTCCTCTTGATCATCATGATCTCTCCTTCAAGTACTGATGCAGCTCTACCAATGGGTGAATTCACACTTTGGTAATCCTTATCTTTCAACAACTGATTCCTTCTTTCACCATCATGTGAACTAGTGGCGTTCTCAAGGCATCTGATCATAGTATGGCCTACTTGATTGCAGCCATAGCATCTACCAGTGAAAACTCTAGATCCTCTACCTGCACCACCACTTCTACCTCTGCCATTTAGTCTTCTCCAACCTCTGAAACCACCACCTCTATGGTCTACATCAGAATGAGACTCTTGTTGACTTAGGTTTTCATTTCTACTTGACTATCCTCTACCAAAACTGCCTCTTCCCCTATTATTTCTGCCATCTCTTCCTTTGGTGGTTTGATCACTCTTCCTTCTCAACTTTTCCTCAGTGCTAGTGGCTAATAGAAAACACTCATCCACTATTTTGGGAACCACCATATTGAATTTATCTTGTATGTTATACCTCAAGCCATCGAGATATCTGGCCATCATCTCTTTCTCCTCCTCCTTGTGATTGGCTCTCATGCTCAATCTATGAAATTCTTCAGTATATGTAGCCACATCCATATCCTTTTGTGTGAGATGATTAAACTTCCTAATGGTCTGTAACTCATAATCAGATGGCATGAACTTGTCTTTTAGCATGGCCACTATTCTACTCCTTTTGTTGATATGGTTCTGTCCAACTTTCTCTCTTTCACCTTGCATATAGGTCCACCAAACTAGGGTAGAACCTCTAAATCTTGTCTTAGAAAACTTGACTTTCTTGCTATCACTAAACTCCTTGAAGTCAAAATAGTTACACATGGCTTCAATCCAATCCATAAGGGTATCTCCATCTAGTTTCCCATTGAATGTAGGAACATCCATCTTTGGATCACCACTATCTCCATGAGCACCTTTGAGTGCATTCAATAATGTATGTTGGTCTACAAACATATCTTGTCCTTCACGACTCTCCTCTACCTCTTCTTCTTCTTCTATATCAGAAACACTTCCATCCTCTTTACTCTTGCCCTTGGGCCTCTCTTCTTTCAACCTTTCTTCAAGCATCTCCTCTACCATCTTCTTGATGGCTTCTTTGCTCATAGACTTGGGAGGCATTGTGCTAGCCTTAGTTGCTATCTCCTCGTCTAACATACACTGCTCCAATTCAAATATTAGCTCTCATACCAATATGATGTAGAGTGCGTAGTGGAAGTGCACAATTGATCAAAAAAACATGATTGGTGAGGGGTGGCCTTATGTCTTGGCAATCTACTCCTATCGGCCAAACATACCCAGTCGGCCACCTTTCTATTTATCTCCCCGATCTCTCAACTCTCCTTGATAGCTCAACTTCCTTGTCTTCGGAGAGACTTCACCTATCAGCGGCCTCTTTTGTCCTCTTGCCAATACCCTGATGGCGGCTACATTCTTACTTGCCTTAACTGTGGTGGTTAGTCATGCCCTTGTCAGCAAGACTTTGATCATCAGTGACCACTTGTGAACACTGGCCGATGTGGTGATATCCCAACTTGTATAGGATTGACTTGACTTTCTATTACCGGTGAGCCAAAGTATCTTTACCGTGATTTCACCGTTATGATCGGTCACCTTTTGTGTCTGACGAAAGATACATTCTCAATATGCTTTCTCAACATACATTCTCAACATACATTTGTGATATGCATTCGCAATATACATTCGGTGAGACTTCTATCATCGACTAACTTCTTGTTTGTTCTCCCGATACGCCGATGTATGTTCTTCGGCAAGACTTCCTTCGTCCTTCACCAATACACCTCTTATCAGCCCAACACTTTGATCAGTATAACTTCCAGAAGTTTCCCCGAGGGGCTGTGTTACACCAATGGAAACTCTGTAACTCTGCAACTCATAGACATCAAACCATTATATAGAGACAAAACATGACAAAATAGAAAGGGCCTACAATCCTCTACAAACACTTGATCAACCATCAATTTGGTAACTCCACTCACAGCACCTTGCCTATCGTTTCAAAGATTAGTCACATAGAGATGCCTAGTCAACTCATGCCCAACCTCCTTAGATCCTTGGGTGTTTGACCAAAACCACAGAAAACACAAAATTTACACTGTATTCCTCCATCACACTGAACATGAGAATCTTGATTTCAGTGGACAAAGGAGATACAGTCCATTTATTCATAGAACCCTAGTTTCTAGGTTTTCAGACTAGTCTTTACAAAAGGAATGAGATCTCACAAAATACAACACTTTTAAGACACCAGACTACTATCAAATGGAAACTACTTAATGCATGAACATCTCCAACCAGTTTTAGATAATTAACTATCAGTATAGAATGACTGTTACAGAAAAGTACTCAGAAAGAATAATGTTTCAACAGACCCATAAATCCAGATCTTCCTTCATTCATGCATGCTTCTCTGTCATTACATCCTGCTATTCTTAACCTATAGAGGCTTGAGACAGTAGTTTACATCCCTCCCAACCATACAAACTAATTTTGAAAGTCAGTTAGCCATTGGGTTTCTCCTATCACAAGAAAACTACATGTTTTCATTGTGTGATTACATCAAACTTGACCGAAACATGGTCTACATAGGTCTAGTGACCAAATTGACATAAAGTCCTTATTACAAACATGATGTGGCTTAAAAATCCTTATTGAAAACATAAACAAAACATGACTCCTGCACCACCCTCTCATTTGTAGGAATGCATATATATGGTAATTAAACATGAAAAACACTTGAGATCTGCTTATTTTCATATTTACAAAAATCAAAATCTATGCACACATAAAATAACGAAACTACCCAAATAATAGTAGTATTGAGAATAAATGTACATTATAATGATTGTGGCATGTTCAAAGATGCACTTAAAAGATTAGTTAATAGTACATTAGCACCTTTGAAGTAGTTATCCAACCCACCCAAGGTGGTGTTAAAAAGTGACATAACAAATGCTTCAGAGCCTTTTAAGGATTCTGGGGCCATGGCAGTAGGACATAATGAATATATGGCACCATACCATCTTGGCCAATCTCTAAAAAGACATTCCAGCTCCTCGTACATCCTCACAACCAAAAGAATATGCCAAGAATTGCCATATTCTTCTTCAAGCCCTTCACCACATTCTCAGCCAATTTCAACACCTGCACAACCAAAAAAGTAAATATGCTCCCTCTAAAAACACTTTACCATGTACATAGAAATGGTTCCAGAGAGAACATAAAAATACCTTAGGATAGAGATACTCCATAATGATGGTGAGAAAGATTGGAGTAGTGCTTCCCACCGGCTTTGTATGTATTTTCCTTTTTAAAATACATTTAAATTCTACTAAGAGGAAACTAAATACTAGATCGGTTGGTCTTGGACACCTTCTTCTTAATGCTAACTTTACTTCTTCACTTCTTTGATGACTACATTCTCTAAATCTATAGAATAAATTAGATGTTTCTCTAAATCTGCAAAACAAGTCAGATGTTTGTGTTGCATATGTTGTCATTGATGTGAAAGAAGGTGTAAAGTTCAACTTGTAGTCATTTATGAACATTAATGTCAGAGGAGTTGTATATCAATGACCAATGGTCTTTGTTTGTATCAGTGATCGGGAGAGTTTGCTTAGTGTAGTAGTGTTTTCCCTTTGGGATCTCTGATGGATCATGGAGACAAAGTATATCATAGTTGTTTGTATCACATCATCCTAAGTCATATCATTAGCTATAGTATGGTTTTATGGATGACATGTGATATTTTTTGGTATTGAATTATGTGTCACAAATAAGTATATGTTCAGTGCATGATTGATCTAGGATGACAGGGTAGTCAAGTTTAGCATTAGGTATATAAGATTTATCTCCTTGCAACCAGATGTTTGCTTGATGGTTGTAGTAGCCAAGGATCACATTTTATCCTTGCTTACATGTTAGGGTTTGTCAACATTTGGAGGCCTAAATACTTAAGTCCTAAAACCCTAATGCCCTGTAAAGCAAAGTTTCATTTTCAAGCTCAAAGGGTTTAAATCGTATGATTGTATTCTTTCCAATAGAGTTGATTGGTAAAGATTAAGAATCAATGGTATTTCAAGTCAGTAATGTGTGATAAAAGATTAGGGCTTTACCATTTGAAGATCTAAATCCTAAAAACATTCAAAAATTCCTCAAAAGACTAAGTGTTAGACGAGTTACTTTTGAGTTTTTAATTCAGTGATGACTTTCTATGACCAGTCTCTATCACTTGATTCACAATGTTAATGGTCTATTCTCATGGAATGACCAGCCCCTCACTTTAGTGGTCACCGGTTGGTCCCATGAAGAGCTTGTAATCAAGCACCAATGTCATAATCAATGGTGCACATTCAATCTCTTGAGGGTGTCAAACATTACATCAACGATGCTTATTCCAACAAGTAACTATTATTACCTAGTGCATGGAAATTGATGGGCATCTAACTATATCCTTCATTGCAAACAGTTTTAACACTTTTGGTAACTATCTATTGTTTGGTGTTTTGGTAGTTTTCAAGTGTAGATTTAATCCACTATGCTTAAGAATCCAAGGTTTGATGATAGGGGTAAATCAAGCAATGTTTCTTGTGTAAGGTAGATGATGGAGTTTTGATGATATATGCTCTGCATAACTGAAGAAGAAGGTAGTTTGGTTATGTATACCTGAAGACAAAAGTGTGCAAACTATGTTATTTGAAGACATTATTTGTGAATCCTATTGTAAGTGTAAATAGAGCTAATTATGCCTTTATTTGTTTTGAAGTTAATACTTCTCATATGATGATCAAGCGTATAACTTGTAGGGTGACTAATAAATAAATGATTGATTGCAACTTTATCAGGACTGTGAACATATTCTTCTTCTAATATGACAATATGTAGGTTGTTTTGACTAGTATAGTGAATGGTCATTTGAATATTAGATAGGTGACATATCCTAGGGTGTTTGAAGGTGTGAAATGATTTAAATCAAGTATATATTGATTGGTTTTGTTGCTGATAAGATCTTTGCAAAAACATTAATGGAAGATGATAGTAAATGTTTGAAAGTATATTGATGTGTACACATAGATGTGTTGGTTGCTAATGAATCTTTTACATAATGTTTGAATCTGGTAGAGCAATGAATATAGAAGTGTATGTTGAAGGGGTTATTCTTTGATCTATAATGAGATTGATGGAGTTTTGAAGAAATATTCTTTGCATAATTGAAAAAGAAGAAGGTTTTTTTAATGTAAATGTGTCTTGGGTTCAGTGATTGTTTGTTCTAGAATCGTTCATTAAAGTTGGTGGTAAGAAGACGACTACATGAAGGGTATGAACTTGGTAGAGTAGTGAGTGAGAGTGTTATAGAATCCATCTCTAACCTATGATATCAATGTAAATAGAGTAGTACACTATATTTTCAGTCTTTATGCATTGGAGTTTGTGCTCCCGATTTGATTAGAGTTGGTGCTCTTGAGTGCTTGGAGTTTGCTATGCCCTTAATTTTGGTGTAAATTGGGTTATGAATAGTCATCTTATGTCTATCTTAACTCCTAATAAAGTCATGTTATCATTATTAAATTATTATTTAGTTAGTTAGGTCAGCCTTGGGCTTATATAGGGGTGTGTCTATTCAGCCTAAGCATAAATAGGTATATATAGGAGGATGTGAGTCTTATTTCATCACCATATTGTGAAGTGTGTTCTCATTGGAGATAGTTGGAAATTTGCTCCCTTGAAGTGGCCTATTATTCTTAGTTACTATTAAGTATTTGAAGCATGTTTCATATCATCTTCTTCTATTGTGCAAGTTATTTCATTACACATGGTATTAGAGCATGATCTTGGCACCATAGAGGCAAGGTAAGAGCATATCTTTCAGATTTGAGTAAATTTTTTTTATGATTTTTAGGGTTTTTGAAGACCATATTAAAGAAGCTACAGTTTGGATTTCAAAGGAATTAGAGCAGACTTGAGTGAATTATTGCAGAATTAAGGTTTCTACACAATTTATTTGGGATCTCCATATCTCTCACATCTTGCCAAATTGGAGTGATTTTTGTTGGGTTTTTGAAGACATACTAGAGGAGCCTACAGTTCAAAATTTGTAGAAATTTGAGCACAAAAAAGTGAGTTATTGTAAAATTAGGGGTTCTACAAAATTTGCTCTCAAGGCTGTAAATCTACTTATTTCTTGGAGATTTTTCTGGGAGAGAGGTATTTTGGCCCTAGTAAGCTAAATTAAAATTTTTAGATAATTTAGGTTTCATTTTTGTGATTTATTTCAAAATTATTGGTTTCAATCATGATGGGGCCTACAACAAGGGGCAAAAAGAATGTTGTCACACCGGGGAAGACTCCTAATAAGGATGGGTTAAAAATAGAGGATATTAATCCTAATGAGGAAATCAGTAAGGTCAAGGAAGACATTTACTCAATGAAGGTGTATATGTGTTACCTAAGAGGAGATATATCTGATATACGAAGCATGTTAAGTAGATATATGAATGAACCAAGAAAGGAGTTCTCAAGAAACCAAGGTGAAACCTCCAAGTTTGCTAATATTGACATAAATTTTAATACTCCTATGGGATCTAGGAATTGGTTTCCAATGGTGGATATGCACAAGTTTTATGGCAAGGATCCTCTAACATGGATATACCAAATAGAGAATTTTTTTGATGTACATTAAATCCCAAATGGGCAAAAGGTCACGATGGCTTCCCTATATCTAGAACCAGATCAATTCATTTGCTATCAATGAATTTGTACTTATCAAAAGAAGAAGGGTCTCAGTGTCTCATGGTTAGTTTTTATGAAGGAACTCCAAGTACAATATAGCAACAGTGTGACAGACAACTTCTTTAGCCAACTAGCTAAACTTCAACAAACAGGATTAGTTAAGGATTATATTCAGCAATTCCAAAATCTATCCTTAAGAGTGGATATAATTATAGAGGAGAACTTGAATGATTTATTCTTGGGTGGTATCAAGGATCACATTCAACATGAGGTATGCATGTTCTATCCAAATTCTATCTCTAAAGCAATGATTATGGCACGACAAGTGGAGGAAAACATTTTGGCTAATAGAAGGGAGGAATTACCTAGTAAGAAAGTTGTCAACGTTCCTGCATCATCATTTACTCATCCTATTAGGTTGACACCTCAACAATTGGAAGAGAAAAAGGCCAAAGAGTTATGTTTCAACTGTGATGGAAACTATCATAAAGGACATAAATGTGATGAGAAGTTGTTCTACATTGAGGCTATCTATGATGAAGATAAGGATGACGAAGATCCAATGGTGGTGGTAGACAACTCTGATGATGTCCAACCAACTATCTCTTATCATGCATGATTAGGTATATATAACCTACAAATACTCAAGGTAAGGGGTTTCCTTAAACAACAAATAGTGACAGTATTGATTTACTCAGGGAGTACACATAACTTCATCAACAAGCAACTAGCAACAAAGTTAAATTGTTTTGTCTACCCTGCCCTTGAATTCCAGGTTATGATTTTAGATGGTGGTACAATCATTTGTTTAGGGAAATGCCATAGTATTAAACTCACCATGGGAGACTACATGATAGATAGCCCTATGATTGCTATACCCATGGTTGGAGCAAACATTATTTTGGGAGTTCAATGGCTTAATACCTTGGGTACAATTAAGATGAATTTCTAGGAACTATTCATGTGCTTCTACTCCAAGGATTAAAAAATATGCTAAGGGTTTTACATGCAAAGAGTCCACAATTGGTAAGTGCACACCAAATGTCACTAAAAAAATGTGTGGATAAATGTGTGGCTCAATTATTGTCAATGGAAGTGCAACAACCAAAAATTCTTGCTTCACCTTTCAAGAAAGTAGTTACAATTTTGGATCACAAGGGTGAACTTGATTTGTATGGGCCTCATAAAGGTTTAAAAAGGGATAACAACATAGACTTCAAATTGAGGTTACCTATTTCAAAAATCATACAACCTTTCTACCATATCTCTATCTTGGAAAATGTTAGTAGACTCAAAAGTACATCCAAGACAGTGTTGTTAGACCTCGATGAAGAAGGAAGAATCATTTTAGAACTAGAGTGTATTTGTCAAACACGCATGAAGAACTTGAGGAATAGAACTCTCACTGAGTATCTCATCCAATGGAAGAATTTACCAGTTAAAGAGGTTGCATGGGAAGATGAGGAGTTCATTTAAAAGAATCCACACTTTATTAGCATTGAGGACAATGCTTCTTTGAAGAGGGGGGCATGTTACACCCTTAATATTGGTGTACATCGGGTTATGAATAGTCATCTTATGGCTATATTAACTCCTATAGAGGGGGAAATCATATTTTGGACATGCCTTGTTCATATCTTAGAAGTTTGAACAACAATGGATGCCCCTAGGTTTCTTAGCAACTAGAACAATATTGGAGACCCATTCAAGATAGTTAATTGGGTAAATAAAGCCAACATCTAACAACTTCTACAACTCTTATTTGACAACCAAGGCGACTTGTGGGTGCATCTTATGGAGCTTCTGATTAATAGGTTTTGTGTCAGGATCTACCATAAGATGATGAACAAGCAAAGATGGATCCAATCCTGGCATGTTAGTGTAGGACCAAGAGAACACATCAAGTGCTTCATGAAGCACTATTG
This sequence comes from Cunninghamia lanceolata, assembly GCA_027924645.1. Classification (NCBI taxonomy): domain Eukaryota; kingdom Viridiplantae; phylum Streptophyta; class Pinopsida; order Cupressales; family Cupressaceae; genus Cunninghamia; species Cunninghamia lanceolata. Next base: position 2,148,957 of record BSBN01000671.1, on the reverse strand, counting down.
AGATGTTGGATTTTTCTTCTATGTTGAGACTTTCCACTAGATGTGTGAGCTTAGGGGATTCTTGTGTGCTAAGGTTGATTTCCTATATGCCTTCAATTAGAATATTGGAACACTCTTTCCAGTGAGATGGTATAGGGGGGAGATTGAGATCCTCATCTTCTAGTGCCTCAGAGAGTTTTTCACTAGGAGATACATCCTTCTTTTTCTCTTTTGTGTTTGAAAGTGCCTCAGAGAGGTTTTCACTAGGGGGCAATTTTCTATTTCTTGATTTTTTTCTTTTTTGGACTAAGGATCTCGTCTTCCCCAAAGTAGGCATCAACGTGCAAGCATATGTCATATTGTGAGGTGTCATAGAGTTCTAGGAATATAGTGAGGGTGTCATCATGTGGAAATACATCAAGAGGTAGGGGTACTTAACAATCCCAAGAAATGAGTTCGAGATGAACAAGGGGGAGGTCAATAACGAAGATGACGTTGTCGAGGAAGATGCATGAAAGATCAAGTTCTTTGTATGAAGCTATGATGACACTTGGAGTGATGTTTTCAACACTAGAAGAGGGTTCCGTTACCTATACTAAAGTTTTAGTACATCCATGGATTGTCATAATCAGTGGAGCATATCCTAAACTAAAGTATTGAGCATATTTCTTGGGAGATGTAGGATAAACTGAAAGGGGTTCTGTAACACCTTGTTCATCAGCACCAAGTCCTATTCCACAGTAAGGCATTTTGGTACAAATTTGAATGGTATAGGATATTTTTCTTTAAAGTACTCCATATTCGTAGGTGCTGGGGTGGTTTCATGATGATAGAGCCAATCATTTAGAGTTATTTCCTCCACTTCTTTTCTAAAGACTTGTGCTAGTACAAAGGGAATTTTATCATTGATCCTATGATGCTATTCTTGTTCCCTTTTTTTGAAGATAATGACCATGTGAGTGGGGGGATAATGGTAATTGTCCCACGTGGAAGGCATTGTGAAGCTCATACTCACCACACCCTTTGTCTACAATCTTTACCTTTTGAGGTGTATGGGTGGAAGACAAAGTGGAAGCTTGTGGTTGTTTAATGGTGACTTACAGCGTGAATCATGATGTGGATGGAGTGGATGAAGGATCTTTGACATGATCCCCATAGCTACTGAGACAATGGAATTGTATATCATAAACAACCTCTAAAGCCTTACAATATTCAAAAGTTTGTTGATTTGCAAGAATAGTCACATCCACACCATTATGAGGGAATTTAAGGCATTGATGGTAGGTGGACGAAATGGCTTGCATGCCATGTAACCATGGTTGGCCTAGGAGGAGATTATACGGAAGGTCATGATCAATCACGTGACATAGAGTAGGCATGGTGAGTGTGCCTACCTTGATAGGGAGGCATATATTGACTTCAGATTCTCTCTTTTTATTGTCATATGCCATGATGGAGATAACCAAAGATTCCAAGTCAGCTGTTGAATACCCCAAGAGTTTTATGAATTTTAATGTACATATGTTCAAGCTAGATCCATTGTCCAAGAGGACCCTCTTGATTTTATGGTTTATGATTTGGACTTTGATATGGAGGGCTTTATTATATGTTGGGTCAATAGGTGGCATGTCGGCATGATTAAAGGTGAGATGGTAGGATGATGATAATTGAGTGACAAGGTTTTGGAATTGGATAGGAAGTATGTCAGTAGGAATGTAAGACTCTTGGAGAGCCTTGTCAAGTATTTCCTATTGTATAGTGGACGTCCTAAGGAGTTCCAAGATGGATATTTGTGCAGGGGTCTTTCCAAGATGGTCAAGGAGGTCATATTGGAAAGTGGTGGTAGTGGAGGATGGGGATGGGCCCTTTATAGTTATACACCCACAATGGGTGGTAACAACACATTTGGGGGTGGTATTTTTGAGTTTGATGGTGGCAACAGGAGTAGAATCAAAATCAATGCTACCCACTATATTATCATAGGGAGGCAGAACATTGTTGTAGTTGATGTTGTTGGCCTAGTTGTTAGGATTAGCATTGGACGAGGATGTTTGGATGCGGTTTGATTATTGTTGTGGTGGGGAAGAGGGTCTTGGTAGATGCCTAGGCCATCATTGGGTGATGTATTATTGTGGTCTTCCATTTAGATTCTACCATATTCAATGAGGTCTTGGACATAGTTTTTCAACTTCATGCATTTGCTTGTGGTGTGGCCCTTGATGCGATGATAGTCACAATATTCATTTTCTTTGTACCACATGAGTTTAGGTTGGTTTTTGTCAAATGATTTAGTCATGGGGAACTCAACCATTTGGGCTTAGACTAAGTTTTGAAATACCACCTCAGATGGTTCAGCTAAGGGAGTATATTTATGTTTTGGATTGTTAGGGGATTCTACTTTGGAGGAGCAGATGGGATGGAGACATTGTTTGAAACATTCTAGACTACATTTGTTTCTTTTAGTTTAGGAGTGGCAATTTGGATGTACATGGAATTGGTAGCACCATCTCCTATGGTGTTCTTGGTTTTAGCTCAAAGTTTAGGTTTGTTGTTGGAGGTTTTGTCATTGTTGTTCTTGTTGTAGATTTTAACTAGACCCTTTGCAATAAGGGCTTTTTCAATACTGACCCATTTTTCTATGATTTCATCAAAGGTTGATGCACAATGTACTTGCAAATGGAAGACCATTTCTTGGTTGAGGTTCTGGATGAAAATATGGATGAGTTGTTTTTTGGGGGTTGTCCAAGGTAGCCTACTAGCAAGGGATCTCCATATTTGTAGATAAGTGGCAAAACTCTCACCACGTCATTGTTTGGTGTTGCAAAGGTCAAGCATAATGATCTCATGTTCTACATCGTATGAGAAGTGGGTGACAAATTTCTCAAAAAGATCGGCAAAATTGGATATGAAGCCATAAGGCAAGTGCATGAACCATTCTAGGTCTTGTTCTCCTAGGTTTCATGGAAAAAGATGAAGGAGGAATTGGTCATCATAAGCGACTTCTTGGCATGCCATGAAGAACTCCTTGATGTGGTCATGAGGGTCTCCTTTCCCTTTGTATTTATCAAATTTTGGCATTTTAAAGTGTTGAGGAGAAGGTGTGACGGCAATGTTTCTTTTGAACAGGTAGGGACATAAGTCTTCAAACTTATAGTGTTTCTTTTGGGTCCCTAGTTGGATGTTTTTAAGTGCATTTTTCATCTCTTGCCACTCTTGATCGAAAGGGTTAACAAGAGGTGGTTACGATGTGTGTTGGAGTGGATGTTGTTGTGACGATGATTAGTGATATTGGGGATGGACGTATTGTTGTTGTTGTGATGATGATTGTTGATATTGGGGATGGGTGTATTGTTTCTGTTGGTCATATGGTGGGAGACTTATAGTTTGTGTGTAAACATGAGACCCATATGTTTGTTGTCATGGAATGGTTTGTTGATTTTGGAGTGGTGGTTGTTGTTGAGTGACGAGAGGAGGTTGTACTAATGACCCATGGGGAGGTTATTGATGCATTGAAATTGATATGTGTGTGTGGGATTGGCATATCTTGTCAATGAGTTTTGTGGTTGGTTAAGTGGATTCACAATGGGTGTTCAAGTCATGGGTGGTGCTACCATTTGCATGATGATCGATCTTGGTGGAATGTTTAGTGGAGAAAGAGGTTGTGGTACAATCATAGGGGCTTCTTGTTGATTGTTTGTGGGAGGTGGTATGGTAGTGATAGTGACATTAGAAGGTACCCTAGAAATGGGCACATCTGAGGGTAGCCTATCATAAAGTAACTCAACAAGAGGATTGGATACTTGTGGTTGTGAAACATTTCTAGCCCTTATGTTTTTCCCTAAGGTGTGGATGGTGGAGGTGTTGGTGGCATATCTAACCCATGGATTATCGTAGATGGGTTCATTGGGATTAGGGACACATCCCCATGGTTGATAGTGGATGAGTGTTGGTGATTTTCATGAAAGATGGCTTTGAGCTTGTCATGGTCATATGAGTATGGAAGGCATGCACCATGTTCGATGAGACATTCATCCTTATGGATGTCAATGAATTGGTCAAACTTGTTGTGTAACCCCTTTTCATTAAGGAACTCAATAAAGGTGAGAGAATAGGTGTGATGAGAATGAGTGGATGTTTCACCCATTTCAGGCTGGTTGACATATTCCTCCATGTTGCTCATGGTAAAGCCATTAGGAGAGAGGGGTTGGTAATAGGCATCCATTTTCTTAGCTTGTGATTGCATGATGGGAGGCATAAAAGGTGAATTTGGGTTAGATTTGGATGACAAGGTACCAATGATGGAGATAGGTACAAAATCTAGATCAAGATGATTAAAGGTTGATGGTTATCCTATATACTTAGGGTAGACAAAGAGCCTAAGCAAAAGGACAATAGGATTATTGTACTTGGGGTAGACAAGATGCACCAAGCAAAATGAGATTTCTTAGAATCCACTAACTTAGGAGTTGCCAAGCTTCCTAAGCCAATTTATCCAAGGAGAGGGCAATGATTCTTAGTTTATACTAAACTTAAGATGAAAAAGGTCTCAAGCTTAATACAAACAAATGGACAATTTTGATCTAGAGTTTTAACCTTAGGATTTGTATGTGATTTGGACTGATTTGTTGATTAGGATAGATTTGGATGATGAAATGGTTGGTCTTAATTGATTTAAGGGTAATAATCAATTATGGATTGATTACAGATGACAAGATTATTTTAGGATGGTAGCATTGAACAAGTCTAGTGATATAGCAAAGTTTTGACTAATGATGACTTAGGACTAATTATGGATGACGTGGGGAATTCAGATGTTAGTGAGTATAATGATGAGGATAATGATTGATGATTGGGATGGATCACAAGCTAAAAGTGATAAATGGATAAGGACATGGATTGAGGTGGCATGCAATGTCAAAGGATGACATGGAATGAGGATTGTCGACAACCACAAGGACAAAAATTTAACTTTATAATAAGTTTTGGGTTGGTCCAGGTACTAATGTGTAGAAACTAGGCACTACTGTATGATAGTGATGGTTTTATGTGGCTTTTGAGGTGGTGAATTAAATTTTTGGCAATTTTTAGGCTTTGGATATGATGTTTTTGAACTTTGGAGGCTAAATGATGGATTTGGGAAGTTCAAATGTTTCAATGGTTTGCTTTTTTGAGTGGCACAAATGGTGTTTGGGTTATGTCAATGATAGTCTTCTTTGGCAAGTGATACAAACATTCTAAACAAGAGCATACAATGGCCAAAGGTTTTGTTGTGAAAATGTGTAAATTTTTCAAGCAATTATACAACCTAAGGTGAGGAAAAGATGATTTTTGTTGGGTTCCTACTTAGATATCTCTACTTGCACTTTTTTAAAGTGGATAAGTTAAAATATTGGTGGAACTGGCTCCCCCTTACATGGCACTCACTTCTTGAGCACACCAAGCTCTAAATTCCTCAAGACCTAAAGATCTCAAGAAATTTTTTGTCTCTACTTTAAACTATGAGAGTGTGGGATGGCTTCAGAGGTCTATCTTCTAACCCCTTGTGCTAACAAATAGAAGGTTTTTGACATGTAAACAAAGGTTCTTGTAGGTGGCCATACATGTGGTGATTCACTCCATTTAGGAGGCTTCCAAAGCTATAGAGGTTATGCTCTATAGGTTTTCAAGGACCACAAGGGGTACTAAGGGAGACATTTTTCGGTATGACATAACAACACCTATTGTTTATGACTTTCATCAAAAACATATTTTTTATATAGCGGTTCGAAAGAGGTTCATGTAGACACCTGAAAATGGCCATAACCAATTTCATCCACCCACGCATCCAACCCTATTCACTTGCATTATGCCATCTAATCTGATTATTAATTAAGTAATTTTTAATTATTTAATTAATTTATTTGACATTTTCTACTATTGTAAAAATCAAATTCCTCTACTATAGTTTAAAAATTAATATTTTTTTACTATAGTTCATGCCAAAAATTAAATAAATTATCATATTTATTTAATTCCCTATTTTGTGCATTTTTTTATTACTTTTTGTAAACACAACTATTTTCTTCTAATCCATGGCAAATGAATTAATTTTAGTTAATTCATCATTACAAACCCCCATGTTTCTAGAAGTCCACTTGTCATCCAATGTACACACATGTACATGACAAGTGGTACTTTGGAAGCATGGGCAAATCTTTCAAATTGAGTACATTTATCCTATTTTTTTCACCCCACTCCATGTGTCACTTTTCCTTCTAATTTAAAATTTCATGTGGCACTTTTTGAACACTATTCTTCTAATTTTAAATTCCACTTATCATCTCCATGGAATTTTAAATTCCTCACAAATTCGAAGCCTTACCTTTTCATAAATGAGTCCTTACATGTCATACACCTACTCAATCTTAGTCATCCATCCATTCAAACTTGCATTCTCATCCATTGATCATCCCTTGAATCTTGGGGCAACCTTTTCATCCAATCCAAACATGTCATTTGTCCAATTATCCTTGCTTGAGGATCCTCAATAAATCTTCACCATTCATCTTCCAAATTAATCATAGCCCTTCAATCTCGTCACCAAAAATCTATAAATGGAGGCGTCCACCTCCCATTTGGAACAAGTCATTTTATGCAAAGTTATTCTATCAATTTGAGTGCTCACATCTATTATAATTAGTGCAATTCTAGTCTAAGTTTAGTTTAGCATATCACCTCTTAGGGCATATCACTACTAATAGGCCTAGATAGGATGCAATTGGATAGTTTAGTGTGTTAGTAGTTTAGCCCAATCTTGAGGTCCCTTAGATTTGATATTGGGTGCATTTTTAGGTTGAATTTGCATCCATTTAGGATCTCATTTTTATGGGTTAGATATTTTTGTAGCTTTATCTTGTTACTGCTTGGGTCATTCCCACCTTTCGAAGTGTGGTGGAAGGCCCTCTAAAGGTTCAACAAAAGCAACACAAGTAAATATTTTTGATCCCCAAGTTCATACTAAGATGTAAGAGGAGAGTATACATATTTACTTAGTCACACTCAGATGGTAATTCTTTGAATTTATCTTTTTTAAGTGGTGCAATTTTTGTAAGTGAGGTGGAGGGTTTTTAATTCCCAAGATCACCAATGGTGTGAGGGAAGAGCATACACATTTCCACAACCCTACCAAAAATCACCAAACTTAACAAACAATTATGCAATCCTTTTTATCTTTTTAGATGAGTTGAATATGCAAGTTGTGGTTCCTTTTAATCCTAATGAGTGTGGTATGCAAAGTTGTGGTTCTTCTTAATCCCAATGAGATATGCCTAAGATTGGACAAGCAAATTCATTTTATAGCACCAAAATAAAGTGTTTCTAACCTAACAAATCCTTGTAAGGAACGTGTTAGTAGTTTGATGAGTCTTTGATAGTTGAATAAGGCTACAAGATAGGATGTTAGCCCAAAAACTCAATTTTAGGTTAGGCACTAATTCAGAGGGTGAAACTCTGAAAAAAAACTAGGCATTGATATGTATACCTAAGGTTAAGCGCTGATCTAAGGGACTGAGTGCTAATCCACTGTGATAGGTGTTGATTAGAATTTGGTAGAGTTTCCCCTTGTAAAATGCACTTTTTCTACAAAATAGAGTGTTAGACTTGTAGGAAATGATGGTTAGAGGCCAAAAAACAACTCTCAAACACTAATTTACCAAAAAAGGCACATAAAATGTTAGTTTTATCCTAAATTTTGATGGGCGTGATTTACAAGTCTAAGCACTGATTGGCTATATGGGCATTGATTCGCAGGGATAGGTGCTAATTTCAGATAGATAGTACCCCCTTTGTAAAATGAGTTTTTCCTACAAAACAGAGAGCCAAAGTGGCCAAAAAGTTAGTAAAAATGCATATAAGACATCATGCACACATAAAATACTAAAATTGACCAAAAACCCATGCAAAACGAATGATTTTACCTTATGTGGGATCGGGCACTAATCTACCACACTAGGCATTGAATCACCAGATAGACACCACTCTACAGAAATTGAGCATTGATCCGACCTATCACAAAGAAAACAACATAAAACATGTAAATTTATTGGGGTTAAGGTGGTGGGATCCCACTAGGTGTGCCAAAAAGTCTAACCTATGAAAATGAGATCCTAAATAGATGCAGATTCAACCTAAAAATGCACCCGATCTCAAGTCCAAGGGACCTCAATATTGAGCTAAACTACTAACACACTAAACTATCTAATTGCACTATATATAAGCCTATTAATAGTGATATGCCTTAAGAGGTGATATGTTAAACTAAACTTAGACTAGAATTGCATTAATTCTAAGGGATGTGAGCACTCAAATTGGCAATGACAAAATAACTTTGCATGAAATGACTTGTTCTAAATTGGAGGTGGAGGCCTCAATTTATAGATTTTTGGTGATGAGATTGAAGGGCTAGGATCCATTTGGAAGATCAATGGTGGAGATTGCTTGAGGATCCTCAAGCAAGGAGAATTAGACAAATAGCATGTTTGGATTGGATGAGAAGGTTGCCCCAAGATTCAAGGGATAATCAATGGATGAGAATGCAAGTTTGAATGGATTGATAGCTAGGATAGAGTAGGTGTATCGCATGTAAGGACTCATTTATGAAAAGGTAAGGCTTGGGCTTTGTGAAGAATTTTAAATTCTATGGAGAGGACAAGTGAAATTTAAAATTAGAAGAATAATGTTCAAATAGTGTCACATGACATTTTAAATTGGAAGGAATAGTGACACATGGAGTGCTACAAATATACTCAATTTGGAAGATTTGCCCATGCTTCCAAAATACTACTTTTCATGTACATATGTGTACATTGGATGACAAGTGGATTTCTAAAAACATGGGAGTTTGTAATGATGAATTAATTAAAATTAATTTATGTGCACATGGATTAGAAGAAAATAATTGTGATTACAAAAAGTAATTAAAAAATACACAAAATAGGAAATTAAATAAATATAATAATTTATTTAATTCTTGGCATGAACTATAATAAAAAATATTTAATTTCAAAACTTTAGTAAAGGAATTTTATTTTTATGATAGTAGAAAATGTTGAATAAATTAATTCAATAATTAATAATTATTTAATTAATAACTAGATCAGATGGCATGATGCAAGTGAATAAGATTGGATACAGGTGAATAGAATTGGATGAAATTGGTTGTGACCATTTTCAAGTGTTTATAAGAACATATGTATATATTGCCACGAATGACTAAAAAACATGCTCACAGAGATGAAGCGTACTTTGAATCTGCAGTGGAATGATATATGTAATGCATCATTTGCACTATAGATCCTACCTTCAATGTTCAAGATGAAAAATGCATAATACATCAATTGCACTATAGATCCTACCTTCAATGTTCAAGATGAAAAATGCATAATAAATTTTCTAGAGAAAATGGCCATCTACATATGCAAGCCATCAGATAATACAACGTTATACCATTCACTTGAATCTACACTAGGGCTTAGCTTCATTCAACTTGAAGTGATGGAGATGTTACTATTTCACCGGCATTTATAGACTCAATTGCTCAAGGAGTGAGCTCAAATGCTACTCCAACACTAGTGAAAAGTTTTTTCAAAGTTTATCAATTTCCATCACATAATGTAAAAAATTGAACCCAATGAACATGAGAAAGTGTTGTTCAGATTAGTAAAGTATGAGTATAATTATAGTATAAAAAATTATGTGTAAACAGGGAAAAATGAAAAAGAAATACAAATAAAAAGTTGCTTTCTAGTGACAAATCCAGGGAATAACATTATTTAACTCAATGCTAAGGTATGAAAAGAATGTTGTTTATACCATAGGAAACTCTATGTACATTTAATAAACCCTCGAACTTTAATAAACATATATACATTTCCTTCTGATATTCATATAATTGGGGGCTACTCTAAGCCAAACTCCAAAAAGATAAAACCAAACAAAAATTCTTAGGTATTTGGAAATAAAATTCCAGAATCATCCATGTCCAGACAGCAGACTTAATGATTTTGCTAGACTTAATGATTTTGCTTTAAAAGCTTCACTGCTAAACAACTGCCTATCATACATCATATCACAATATACATTAAAAGCTATACAATGTAACTCCTATGGTTGGATGCACCATCCACTTAATTTGCAGACCTGAAAATTGTCACCAACACTTACACGTGCCTCATTGACATTGCGAAGATAAAAGATAGTTTTTTGTTTTCTGAACACCAAAACCGTGCTGAAAAATTCCGGTTAGAAATAATCTGTAGTCGGCCAAGAAACCGAAATAAAATAATAATTTGATCACTGATGGAGAAGGCGTAGCCAGAGGAAAACACAGCAGATAACGACGGACTTTTCCCGCAAAAGCAGCCAGGCAGGATAACACATTTCCCCACTAATAAGCCTATCCGATAATAAGCTCCCTGCGGATTTCGAGGAGGAACTAATATGATTTTTGTTCATTCCAAAACATTACAATTATTAAATCTAAAATTTGTGGCTATATCAAATCTGACGTGCCATAGTCATGCTTCCGTAATTATTTAAAATTCTATTCTACAAATTAAAAACACATTATTGTTTGGAGAGAAAATGGGCACACAATTAACTAGGAGGATCACTATTTTCCTCCTCTTCTTCTCGAATGGTGTCCAATTTTGACCTCAAATTGGACACTGGAGGATTCCTAGGGCTTTCTCTACCTAGACTTCTGATGCGAATCTCCCCAACATTACACGAAGGATTGATGATGGATTCAATGATCTCTTTGAAACTCATTGCCAACAAAAACACTTTTTTCATTTTAGATGATGATGGCCAAAACTGCAAAACACAAAAAAATTATGACACAATATACAAATAAAAAACAAAACAAATTGTAAAGACGAGAAAGCTCCCCCTGCAATGCACCAATTTTTATTTCCTTATAAAAAACCCTCCAAATGGCCAAATAGATGATTAAACAGGATAAGTGGATAATCCTTAGATTCACAAACTAGTGTTTTTTCCTTACCTTTAGGGACTTGTTCTATTTCCTTGTTCTCTTTCCTATTTCCTACAACTACAGCTGGGTTCTATTATTCTATTTCCTGTAAAGAAGCATTTGCAAATGTGTCGGGCAGCTGTCCTCATTTACTAGATATTGCTAAATCTCTTCCCATTCAACAAAAATGGTTGTCAGAATGAAGAAAAATATTGGCCTAAACTTCATCAGAGCCTTAAATAGCAATTAATAACTATTAGCAAGGCAGAATAATTTTTAATAAGACAATTACCAGGGAAGAAGTCTTTAAAAATAACACTAAATATCGACAAGAAATAATGAGCATTTACATTAAACTAACACTGTTTTTTCTCTTTCAAGAATAATGGTTATTTACAGACGCAAAAATAATGATTATTAACAGTAAATTTCACAGCTTCTGGTTTTTATTTTTATATTTTTTTATCAAGCCATTCATTTTCCATTAAATATATTTCTTATTATTCACATTTATAAATTACTCCAGCTAGAATATTTACATTTTGGTTTAAAATAACAAAAACATCTGTGAGAGTGGTGTCAGATTTAGTAGTGTACATTTCATTATGATCTGCTATCCCATGCATTAAATTTGATTTGATTTGATTTATTTACTATTTTTTTATTTTTTTAGATTTTTACTTCCTCTTACAGGAATCTGAATATTTCAACCCTGGCTATGATTGTAAAACTTGGAAACCCTCTTCCGATCTATTGGAAAGTAACTAATCTCGATAAATGCTATTGGTACATTTCATCGGGCTGAGGCTTAAAAAGCCTATCGGCTAAAAATTTTGCCGTTCAAATACAATATTCCATAAATTTGGTTGGGGATCTTTCCAATTCTGTTCTTCTATGATTTTACTTAGCCAACCAATTCTGTTCTTCTAAAATCCTACCCACCTTACCATTCTACTCATATAATTCAAAAATATTTTTTTTCATAAACATTTTTTTTTTCAGGCTCTCTATAATTTTTTTAAAGCAGCTTCAGATTTCTGTCTTCTTATAATTGTCCTTAACAATTTTTTTGTTTTTAATAAAAGGAAATATCTTATTTATGCATAGAATGCAAGAGGATACAGAGACTAGCATCGAGAGAGAACAAACAAGGTCTGCTGTTATCAAGGCGAGGATACAAAAAAATCAACAGAAAATGTTGAGGATAATTAGATTTATTAGGGGAGTTACATAAATTTCTTAACAATCTTTCTAATGCTAAATTTTCAATTTATTTAATAGGTCCTTTCAATTCCTGTCCTATGATTTTATTTATCCATATTTTCCAGATCTAAGCTAATTCCAAAACAATTTTTTTCTTAATTTTACTTACCAGTCTTTCCAATTCCGTCCATTCTAGTTGCATAAGTCAAAGAAAAGTCTCCACCGAACTTTGTGAAACACACCTGCAACATCTATCATTTCATCCACAAACAACAAGCTACATGATATAAATAACGAAACTGTAGCATCCCATTTGTTATAAGAATAAAATAGCTTAAGTCATATTCTTTATATTAGATGATGTTATTTACCTAATGATTTCACCATTACTGAAACCTGCACGAAAAAATACTGCAACAAAATTTGCCCTAAAAACCCAAAATTTTCTCAGTGTTTTGGATTATTGAATTAGCTCACAGACAGTAGATCCCTACGTGTTACGTGTTTGGCTTTAGTGGGAGTGTGGAAGTTTAATGTGGGAGCGTGGCAGAATAAGAAGGGTGGAATCCATGCAGAAGAACACTTGGGAGGTAGTTGGGACACTATCTTACACGTATTAATTTTTATTGTAAATCACCATTTTTAGCAGCCCAATGCATCAAAGATCACAACTACTATGGTCACTCTTTGTTAGAGGTTAGCAATATTGAAGAGCAAATGACGTGTCTCCTTGAAATCTAAGATATCACATTCAAAACATCTAGGGATAAATCAAAATATAATTACCAAAGATATGCACTTATATACTTTAAATTAGAGGATAAATTAATGAAGTCAAGGTGAAATAATAGATAATCAATATATTCTTGATGGTGTTTTTAATCTATTGAAGGAACACAAAGTTATTATTTCTAAATTATTTTTTCTAAATTATTTAATTGTTAAGTTTCCTTTGGCCTTGTGTTTCATAGTCAAATGAAAACTTTCATAACTATAGTAGTTTTCTCTGACACTCTCAATAATAATATTTTAAATAACTTTTATTATTATTATTATTATTTTTAATTTAGGCAAAACACTTGGATCATAGTTGCTTTTGACCACTCCTCAAAGGACATAAAAAATGTTCTCCTCCAAGTATTCTACTACATTTTTCTAAGGTTTTGGAATTCATTGAGGGATTGGTAAGAACTTCATCTAGTAATAAAGTTTCTAGCATAGCTTTCTCAGGGTACACATTATTCAGCTATTAAATGTGATTGTGATACTGAGTTCAATGCCCTCTCATTGGCAGGAATGCATATATATGGTAATTAAGCATGAAAAACATTTGAGATCTGCTTATTTTCATATTTACAAAAATCAAAATATGTGCACACATAAAGTAATGAAACTATCCAAATCATAGTAGTATTGAGAATAAATGCACATTATAATTATAGTGGCATGTTCATATATACACTTTAAAAATTAATTAATAGTACATTAACGCATCTGAAGTAGTTATCCAACCCACCCAAGGTGGTGTTAAAAAATGACATAACAAATGCTTTAGAGCCTTTTAAGGATTCTAGGGCCATGGCAATAGGACATGATGAATGTATGGCACCATACCACCTTGGGCAATGGTCACATCTTTAAAAAGACTTTCCAGCTCCTTATCCATCCTCATGACCAAAAGAATATGCCAAGAATTATAGTCTTCTTCTTCAAGCCCTTCTCCACATTCTCAGCCAATTCCAACACCTGCACAGCCACAAAAGTAAATATGCTCCCTCTAAAAACACTTTACCATGCACATAGAAATGGTTCCAGAGAGAATGTAAAAATACCTCGGCATAGAGATACTCCATAACTATGGTGAGAAAGATTGGAGTAGTGCTTCCCACCTGCTTTGCATGTATTTCCCCATTTAAAATACCTTTAAATTCTACTAACAGGAAACTAAATACTAGCTTGGTTGGTCTTGGACACTTTCTTCTTAATGCTAACTTTACTTCTTCCCTTCTTTGATGACTACATTCTATAAATCTATAGAATAAATTAGATGTTTCTCTAAATCTACAAAACAAGTTAGATGTTTGTGTTGCACATGTTGTCATTGATGTCAAAGAAGGTGTAAAGTTGAACATGTAGCCATTGATGAACATTAATGTCAAAGGAGTTGTATATCAATGACCAATGGTCTTTGTTTGTAACAGTGATCAGGAGAGTTTGCTTAGTGTAGTAGTGTTTGCCCAATGGGATCTTTGATGGATCATGGAGACAAAGTATATCACAGTTGTTTGTATCACATCATCCTAAGTGGTATCATTAGTTATAGTATGGTTGTATGGATGATATGTGATATATTTTGGTATTGAATTATGTGTGAAATTATAGTAGTATTGAGAATAAATGTACATTATAATTATAGTGGCATGTTCATATATACACTTAAAATATTAGTTAATAGTACATTAGTGCATCTGAAGTAGTTATCCAACCCACCCAAGGTGGTGTTTAAAAATGACATAACAAATGCTTTAGAGCCTTTTAAGGATTCCGGGGCCATGGCAACATGACATGATGAATGTATGGCACCATACCACCTTGGGCACTTGAAAATACTTTCCATCTCCTCATCCATCCTCACGACCAAAAGAATATGCCAAGAATTATCGTCTTCTTCTTCAAGCCCTTCACCACATTCTCAGCCAATTCCAACACCTGCACAGCCACAAAAGTAAATATGCTCCCTCTAAAAACACTTTACCATGCACATAGAAATGGATGTAGAGAGAATGTAAAAATACCTCAGCATAGAGATACTCCATAACGATGGTGAGAAAGATTGGAGTAGTGCTTTCCACTTGCTTTGCATGTATTTCCCTATTTAAAATACCTTTAAATTCTACTAACAGGAAACTAAATACTAGCTTGGTTGGTCTTGGACACTTTCTTCTTAATGCTAACTTTACTTCTTCCCTTCTTTGATGACTACATTTTCTAAATATATAGAATAAATTAGATGTTTCTCTAAATCTGCAAAACAAGTTAGATGTTTGTGTTGTACATGTTGTCATTGATGTCAAAGAAGGTGTAAAGTTGAGCATGTACCCATTGATGAACATTAATGTCAGACGAGTTTTATATCAATGACCAATGGTCTTTGTTTGTAACAGTGATTAGGAGAGTTTGCTTAGTGTAGCAGTGTCTGCCCAATGGGATCTTTGATGGATCATGGAGACAAAGTATATCACAGTTGTTTGTATCACATCATCCTAAGTGGTATCATTAGTTATAGTATGGTTGTATGGATGATATGTGATATGTTTTGGTATTGAATTATGTGTCACAAATAAGTATATGTTTAGTGCATGATTGATCTAGGATGATAGGGTAGTCAATTTCAGCATCAGGAATATAAGATTTATCTCTTTGCAATTAGATGTTTGCTTGATGCTTGTAGTAGCCAAGGATCACATTTTATCCTTGCTTACATGTTAGGGTTTTTCAACATTTGGAGGCCTAAATACTTAAGTCCTAAAACCCTAATGCTCTCTCAAGCAAAGTTTCATTTTCAAGCTCAAAGGGTTTATATCATATCATTGTATTCTCTTCAATAGAGTTGATTGGTAAAGATTAAGAATCAATGGTATTTCAAGTTAGTAATGTGTGATAAAAGATTAGGGCTTTACCATTTGAAGATCTAAATCCTAATAGTATTCAAAAATTCCTCAAAAGACTAAGTGTTAGATAGGTTACTATTTTGTTTTTAATTCAGCGATGACTTTCTATCACCAGTCTCTATCACTTAATTCACAATGTTAAGGGTCTATTCTTGTGGATTGACCAACCCCTCACCTTAGTGGCGAGCGGTTGGTCTGATGAAGAGCTTGTAATCAAGCACCAATGTCATAATCAATGGTGTACATTCAATCTATTAAGGGTGTGAAACATTACATCTACGATGCTTATTCCAACAAGTAACTATTATGACCTAGTGCATGCAAATTAATGGGCATCTAATTGTATCCTTAGTTGTAAATAGTTTTAACATTTTTGGTAACTATCTATTTTTGGTGTTTTGGTAGTTTTCAAGTGTAGATTTAATCCAATATCCTCAAGAATCTGAGGTTTGATGATAGGGGTAAATCAAGCAATGTTTCTTGTGTAAGGTAGATGATGGAGTTTTGATGATATATGCTCTGCATAACTAAAGAAGAAGGGAGTTTGGTTATGTATACCTGAAGCAAAAAGAGTGCAAAGTATGTTATTTGTAGACATTATTTGTGAATCCTATTGTAAGTGTAAATAGAGGTAATTATGCCTTTATTTGTTTTGAAGTTAATACTTCTCATATGATGATCAAGCATATAACTTGTAGGGTGACTGATAAATAAATGATTCATTGCAACTATATCAAGACTATGAACAGATTCTTCTTCTAATATGAGAATGTATAGGTTGTCTTGTCCAGTATAGTGAATGGTCATATAAAGATTAGATAGGTCACATATCCCAAGGTGTTTGAAGGTGTGAAATGATTTAAATCAAGTATATATTGATTAGTTTTGTTGCTGATAAGCTCTTTGCAAAAACATTAATGGAAGATGATAGTAAATGTTTGAAAGTATATTGATGTGTACACATAGATGTGTTGGTTTCTAATGAGTCTTTTGCAGAATGTTTGAATTTGGTAGAGCAATGAATATAGAAGTGTATGTTGAGGGATTTATTCTTTAATATATAATGAGATTGATGGAGTTTTGAAGAAATATTCTTTACATAATTGAAAATGAAGAAGGTTTTTTTAATGTGAATGTGTCTTGGGTTCAATGATTGTATGTTGCAGAATCGTTCATTAAAGTTGGTGGTAAGAAGAAGACTACATGAAGGGTATGAACTTGGCAGAGTAGTGAGTGAGAGAGTTATAGAATCCATCTGTAACCTATGATATCAATGTAAATAGAGTAGTACATTGTATTTTTAGTCTTTATGCACTAGAGTTGGTGCTCCTAATTTGATTGGAGTTGGTGCTCTTGAGTGCTTGGAGTTTGCTACGCCCTTAATATTGGTGTACATCAGGTTATGAATAGTCATCTTATGACTATCTTAACTCCTAATTAAGTCATGTTATCATTATTAAATTATTATTTAGTTAGTTAGGTAATCCTAGGGCTTATATAGGGGCGTGCCTATTCAGTCTAAGCATAAATAGGTATATACAGGAGGATGTGTCTTATTTCATCATCATATTGTGAAGTGTGTTCTCATTAGAGATATTTGGAGGTTTTCCTCCTCGAAGTGGCCTATTATTCTTAGTTACTATCAAGTATTTGAAGCATATTTCATATCATCTTCTTCTATTGTTCAAGTTATTTCATTACAAGTGGTATCAGAGCATGATCTTGGCACCGTTGAGGCAAGGTTTTTTCTCAATATTGGAGGCAATTTTGGGAAGAGTACGTCTTTCAGATTTTAGTAAATTTGTTTATGATTTTTAAAAGGTTTTTGAAGACCATATTAAAGAAGCTACAGTTTGGATTTCAAAGGAATTAGAGTAAAATCAAGTGAAATATTGCAGAATTAAGGTTTCTACACAATTTATTTGTGATCTCCATATTTCTCACATCTTGCCAAATTGGAGTGATTTTTATTGGTTTTTGAAGACATACTAGAGGATCCTATAGTTCAAAATTTGTAGAAATTTGAGCAGAAAAAAGTGAGTTATTGCAAAATTAGGTGTTCCACAAAATTTGCTTTCAAGGCTGTAAATCTACTTATTTCTTGGAGATTTTTCTAGGTGAGAGGTATTTTGGCCCTAGTAAACTAAAGTAAAAATTTTAGAGAATTTAGGTTTCATTCATGTGATTTATTTCAAAATTATTGGTTTCATTCATGATGGGGCCTACAACAAGGGGCAAAAAGAATGTTGACATCTCACTGGGGAAGACTCCTAATAAGGATGGGGTAAAAATAGAGGATATTAATCCTAATGAGGAAATTAGTAAGGTCAAGGAAGACATTTACTCAATGAAGGTGTGTAAGTGTGACCTAAGAGGAGATATATCGAATATACGAAGCATGTTAAGCGGATATATGAATGAACCAAGAAAGGAGTTCTCAAGAAACCAAGGTGAAGCCTCTAAGTTGGCTAATATTGAGACAAATTTTAATACTCTTATGGGATCTAGGAATTAGTTTCCAAAGGTGGATATGCACAAGTTTGATGGAAAGGACCCTCTAACATGGATAAACCAAATAGAGATTTTTTTGAAGTACATCAAATCCCAAATGGATAAAAGGTCACAATGGCTTCCCTATATCTAGAGCTAGATCAATTCATTTGGTATCATTGGCTTTGTACTTATCAAAAGAAGAAGGGTCTGAGCAGTGTCTCATGGTTATGTTTTATGAAGCAACTCCAAGCACAATATGGCAACAGTGTGACAGACTGCTTCTTTAGCCAACTAGCTAAACTTCAACAAACAGGATTAGTTAAGGATTATATTCAACAATTCCAAAATCTATCCTTAAGAGTGGATACAATTCTAGAGGAGAACTTGAATGATTTATTCTTGGGTGGTCTCAAGGATCACATTCAACATGAGGTATGCATGTTCTATCCAAATTCTATCTCTAAAGCAATGATTATGGCATGACAAGTGGAGGAAAAAATTTTGGCTAATAGAAGGGAGGAATTGCCTAGTAAGAAAGTTGTCAAAGTTCTTGCATCATCATTTACTCATCCTATTAAGTTGACACCTAAACAATTGGAAGAGAAAAGGCCAAAGGGTTATGTTTCAACTGTGATGAAAAATATCATAAAGGACATAAATGTGATGAGAATTTGTTCTACATTGGGGCTATCTATGATGAAGATAAGGATGAAGAAGATCTAGTGGTGGTGGTAGAGGACTCTAAAGATGTCCAACCAACTATCTCTTATCATGCAGTAGCAGGTATTAATAACCTACAAACACTCAAGGTAAGGAGCAAACATTATTTTGGGAGTTCAATGGCTTACTACCTTGGGCACTATTGAGATGAATTTCTAGGAACTATTCATGTGCTTCTACTCTAGGGATAAAAAATATGAGCTAAGGGGTTTATGTGCAAAGAGTCCACAATTGGTAAGTGCACACCAAATGTCACTAAAAAAAGGTTTGGATAAATGTGTGGCTCAATTATTGTTAATGGAAGTGCACCAACCAAAGATTCTTGCTTCACCTTTCAAGAAAGTAGTTACAGTTTTGGATCACAAGGGGGAACCTAATTTTTATGGGCCTCATAAAGGTTTAAAAATGGCTAACAACATAGACTTCAAATTGAGGTTACCTATTTCAAAAATCATACAAACTTTCTAACATATCTCTATCTTTGAGAATGTTAGTAGACTCAAAAGTCCATCCAAGACAGTGTTATCAGAGCTCGATGAAGAAGGAAGAATCATTTTGGAACTAGAGTGCATTCGTCAAACACATATGAAGAACTTGAGGAATAGAACTCTCATTGAGTATCTCGTCCAATGGAAGAATTTACTAGTTGAAGAGGCCACATGGGAAGATGAGGAGTTCATTCAAAAGAATCCACACTTTATTAGCATTGAGGACAATGCTTCTTTGAAAAGGGGGGCATGCTACACCCTTAATATTGGTGTACATCAAGTTATGAATAGTCATCTTATGCTATATTAACTCGTAATTAAGTTAGGTTATCATTATTATATTATTATTTAGTTAGTTAGGTCATCCTAGGGCTTATATAGGGGTGTGTCTATTCAACCTAAGAATAAATAGGTATATATAGGAGGATGTCAGTCTTATTTCATCATCATATTGTGAAGTGTGTTCTCACTGGACATGTTTAGAGGTTTTCCCCTCGAAGTCGCCTATTATTCTCTGTTACTATCAAGTATTTGTAGCATATTTCATATCATCTTCTTCTATTGTGCAAGTTATTTCATTATAGAGTTGGTGGTCCTAGATCCATATGTAAAAGTGTAATTAGTGATATTTGGTGAATGAGACATAATGGTGATCTTTTTCTGAAGTTGAATTAGTTAAATAAACCCAATCAGCTCTTCACACAGTGGTTTTTCCATTTTTAGGGTTTTCCACATACATCCTTGTGTTATGGTGTGTTTGGTTTGGTTTTCTAAGTGCTTTTATGTTATAACATAATAGTGTTTAAAAGAATTCAAAGAATTAGTAATGTTGTTTTTAGTAGATCACTGATTCAACCCCCTCTCAGTGATCCATTGTATTCCCACAATTGGTATCAGAGGAGCAAGTTCCTTTCAAAAGTTTAATAAACTTGAGTTGATATTGGTTGTGGAATACTATGGCAAAAAGAAAATGAAATAAGGGAAGAAGAACTGCTAAGCAAAATGTTGTTCAACAAGCGCCAACCAAATTGAATGATGAGTTGGGGCATGAAACACACATGTAAAACAACATAAGGAGTGATTTATCTGAAAGAGGGGATAGCCTTTTGGTTGAGAATAATCATAAAGAAAGGAGACATTCATATTAAGTGTTAAAATACATAAGACAACTTAGAGTGGGGGTGAATCAGTTGTCACAAAAACTTAACTTCATATAATTATCATATCATCAACTACTTAATTAGTGATAATCAAATTTAACCATGAAAGCATGAAACCACAGACTTAATCACAATTACACATTCAACACAGGAGACACTAGATATTTTACGTGGAAAACCCTATAAGAGAAAAACCATGGTGGTTGTTAGCCCACATAAATAAATAAGTTATAGAAATATAAAAAATCAGAGGCTCACTAACCAAAATGTTCACTGCAAATGTTAGGGCTCACTGTTAAGATCATCTCATTGCCAAGGGGTGGCTCACTACCAAGGATTAGTGAATTGATTTGATAGCATCTACTTCATCCCTGGGTTTAGTTTCATTAAAGGACAATATAACACCTCTACTTTGCTCTTCCTACTCTTTCACACTTATCTTTTCCTTTTTGCACTTCCACACCTCTTTTCTTAATTACATTACATGTTTTTATCCAATTCATCAACCTTGGAATGTACATCAAGGTCGGCATTAAATTCAACAACCATTGGAACAATCTCCAAGGTTGGCATTACAAACATACATAGAATAGGTCTGGACCTAATACAAATCTAGCTAAGGAAAAGATGTAAAGATGTATACAGATCACGTCATGTCTTAGCTGGGACTCAAATGTAAATTTTCAAACCACGACATGCTTGTACAATCTTCAATGCATCTCTGTAATTAGTGAGAAAAACCAAGTTAGTCAAGACTGATGTTTACACTAAGTCTTCTAGGAACAATCTTCAACCTCAATCTAGATTTCTCTCCACAAACCAATCTAATAGTAGGAACATGATCTGTAGGCATCAACAATCCCATTGTAGTCACTAGAAATATTTACACAACATCTAACCACTTTATCCATGAGATTCTTCAATCTAGAGCACATGAACATAACTATCACCAACTGTTGTAAGAGAGAAATCACTTGTGGACAACCAAACCATGAACCATTAGAGTTGAAGGCACTTATCATAATTACAAATTTAACTCCAAAACCACAGACTGTGAAAAATCAATGCAAAGAAATGCAGAGAAGAATACATTCTCCCTATCATCACCAAATATATAGAAAAAACAATTTTCACTTTGGTGAATATAAATCACTTATATCTTCATACCAGAGGCTAAAACTCAAAATGTAGCATCTTCATACATGCCTCTAAATAACTTCCAATCCATAGACAAAGATATTCATTCTATAGGAAATGCGAAACAATCTTCTCAACTATTCTTCTACATTCAGTACACCATTCCACTATAACACACTGTTTCCACTGGAGGAGCTAATTTTCTCAATATCCTCAACATCAAGATTACTTACATAAGTGAATACAAAGCATGTATCTTATTACAAGCAAGTAAGAAAATAAGAGCATAGTTGACACTAATGACAACATAGATATGTTGACATCAATGACAACACCTATTAGGAACATACTTGCAACAATCCCTACCTTTGTTATTGATGGCAACATATGATGTGAAAAACTGTAGTAACCATCAAGACAAGATTCTCCCCCTTTCTCTTCACACATATACACTCTTTCTTCCCTTGAGTTTTTCACATGATTTCTCTCCCCCTTTGACATCAATGGAAATGGGCACATACTTCCCCTTAGCTGTTGTAATCAGAATACTTTACTGCTCTTTGTCAGGAACACATATCACAAACACTTGCTACTCCCTATGAGAGGTAGCTCTCAAGTCATCAATCCAGATCAAAAATTGAAGCTTTGGGCACCACTAGATTGATGCATTCTTATGCATATTAGTTCAACACAAGAGGGGTAATAACCCCTAACTTCTCTTTGAGGTACTCAAAAGTATCCTTAGGTAGAGGCATAGTGAAAATATCTACAATCTAATCCTTTGTGGACACATACTCCATCTTTACTTCATTTTCTATCACTTTCTCTCTCAAAAAGTGATACCTTATTGACATGTGCTTTATTCTTGAATGCATCACTAGATTCTTTGAAATGTTTATGGCACTTGTATTTTCACAAAAGATTGTAATTAGATCTTCATAAACAACTCTTGGGTGAGTGTAGGATCATGATGGGCCAAAGACTAGCCTTAAGTGGCAATGCAAATATGAAAAATAGACTTAAGTAACTTCATGTTAAAAATTGAATGAGTTATCTACAGAATCTAGAAATAAGGTAGTAATAAAAGTTGTAATAAATTGAATGTAGTTTATGGGCCACTACTTTTGTTTTTTAAAAATTTTAAAAATAGTTTGGTGAAAATTGAATATTTCAATGAAGCACTACTAACATTTTTAGAAAAATGTAAAAAGTATGTGTCATTCTAGCCAACCTAAGTATGAGAAAAAGATAATATTTTGGCTCCATTATTTGGGTTTAAGTAAGGGACACATGAGTAGATGTGGCGCATATTGTTTTGAATTTTTTATGTAAATAAATTAGTATGACTTTCTAGCCAATATTATTTTACTATGACTTTTTTAAATTATTAAAAATTATTTTTCCAACCAACCTAACTTGGTCAAAAATATATGAAAGTAAAAAAAATTAAATTTTAATGTATACCCAATAAATCCTAGAATGTGATGCATCTTTTGGATTTAATAAAGGATTAATATGTTGAAAGTTATGGATGTTTTACAATATGTATATTTATCAGAAAATCAAACATAGCATATGTAGAAAATCAATGATAATTATCTATTAAGATTATTATGAGTCATATATTTTATTTTTAGAATCTTAAGAGCTTCCTCTATAAACCCTTTTCATTTGATTAAATTTAGTTACAAAATTTTTTGTCAACTTCAAGGATGAAATTGTGAAAAATTTCAAGATAACACTAAATGGGTGGTTTTGCAAGTTTCTTTGGCAAGTTTTGGGACTCCCATTTTCCTAAATATGAGGTATTCCCATTTTTGGAGTGAATCCATATTTGATCTAGAAATATTAACACCCCTTCCATCCAAATCTAAATATTAGTCTAAATGTTAGAACTTTTCCAACCAACAAGTTTTTTCTCCATTGCCACTATTTGGGCCATCATGATCTTGCACTCACCCTCTTATGTCCTTCAAGGTATTCTTAATCCATAACACTTGAGAGCAGCAACATGCTGCTACAATATACTCTGCTTCTACAGTAGACAGGGAGATTGAATCATGCTTTTTGCTTAGCCATGAAACCAATATATTTTCCAAGAAAAAGGCACCTCCACTTGTACTTTTTCTGTAACCAACATCATCGACTGAATCTACATCTTTCTAAGAACTGAAAGTGAAATAATTATCCTTTGGATACCATAATCCATGGTCTAATGTGCCTTTCAAATACCTTAGGATTCTCTTGACTGCCATCACATGTGACTCTTGAGGATCTACTTGAAATCTTGACACTAGACACACTGCATACATTATATCACGTCTGGTTTGAGTTAGATAAAGTAATCCTCCTATCATGGATCTATATATTTTCTAATTACTCTTAGGTGATTCATCAGTTTTTCTCATCTTGTAGCCAGTCACCATGGGAGTACATACCAGTTTAGAGTCCTCCATCCCAAACTTCTTCAACAACTCTTTTACATACTTAGACTGAGATATGAAGATCCCTTTATCTGATTGATTAATTTGGAGACCCAAAATGAAATTCATTTCACCAAACATAGACATTTCAAATTCACTTTTCATTTCCCCAGCAAACTTTATGCACATACCTTCATTTCCTCCAAAGATAATGCCATCAACAAAGACTTCAACAATCAAGATCTGATTATCACTAATTTTGAAATATGGATTATTGTCTGTAGTATCTTTACTAAGCCTTAATTGCAACAAATACTTTTCTAACCTTGCATACTAGGCTCTAGGAGCTTGTTTGAGTCCATACAAAGCTCTCTTCAATCTACACACAATATCACCTTGCTTTGATAGCTGAAATTCTTCTGGTTGCTCATTATAAACTTCCTCTTCCAAACCACCATTTAAGAATGTAGACTTCACATTCATTTGATACACTTTGAAGTTTTTGTGGGATGCAAATACCAAGAATATTCTGATTGCTTCAATCCTAGCGACTGGAGAAAAAGTTTCTTTAAAATCTATTCCTTCAATTTGAGAGTACCCTTTGTACACAAGCCTTGCTTTGTTTCTTACAACTTCTCCATTTTCATTCAACTTATTCCTGAAGACCCATTTAGTACCAATGCCGTTTTTATCAGCAGGTTTAGGAACCAATTCCCAAGTTTGATTCTTCTCTATTTGCATCAGCTCTTCTTCCATGGCTTTTATCTAATTTTCATCATTGCAGGATTCATTCACAATTTTTGGTTCAACTTCTGAAAGCAAATAGTAATTCACTTGTTCATCTATAGCTCCTTTCCTTGTCAGCACTCCTTTGTTTTTGTCATCTATAATTTGATCTTCAGATGATTAATCCTTACATACATGAGAGTCTTAACACTTTTTAGATCTTCTTCTTCAACCTAACTATCTTCTTGCTCAACTTTTTCTTCATTGGTTATAATCATAGGTTCATCTATTCATAATAAATCAGATATGATATTCTTTCTTTGCCTTCATCCACCTTCATATTAGCACTCTGAACAATCTTATTCAGTCTATTATTGTATCACCGGTAAGCCTTACTCTTGGTAGAGTATCCAAGAAAAATTCCTTAATCACGTCTAGCATCAAACTTACATAGCTCTTCATCTCTCCTGATATAAGATCTACTTCCAAAAACTTTGAATATCTTACTGTAGGAGTTTTTCCATACCATAGTTCAAAAGGAGTTTTAGAGTTATTACCTTTGACTTGAATTCTATTTGGGATGTACATAGCAGTATGTATGGCTTCTCTCCAGTATACTTCTGGTAGGTTAGCTTCCTTTAACATAGTCCTGGTAGCCTCTTGCATTATGTTGTTCTTTCTTTCAGCAACTCCATTCTGCTAAGGAGTCCTAGGTCTAGACAATTGTCTCTTTATCCCTTATTCTTCACAGAAAATATTGAATTCATTTGATGTAAACTCACCTCCTCTATTAGACCTTAAGCATTTGACCCTAAATTCTAACTCAGTCTCAACCATTGTTTTGAAAAATTTCAACTTGTCTAGGGCTTTAGATTTTTCTCTTAGAAAAGTGACCCAAGTCATTCTAGAATAATCATTAGTAAGCAACATAAAAAACCTCTCAACTTGTAGACTTCTTGTTGACAGGTTGTCATAAGTTCCTAACACTTTAGATGAAAATTATCAGTTTATTGACCGAGGTAGTGTTTGAGGCTGTATGCAATAGGGAGTTTGGCTATTTCATCGAGAAACTAGTTTTCTAATTCTGTGAAAAGATTGAAATAGTATAGGAAATGAAATAGTAATTATGTCCCTCTAAAAAAAGCATTTAGATTTTAGACTAGAAAGCAAAATAAATCTAAACTAGAAAGCATGTAAATTTTATACTAGAAAACATATAAATTCTAAGCTAACAACTCACAATAAATTCTAAGATTAACAACTCACAAACGTAACTTGCTTATGCTACAAACATTCCACATTTTAATTATCAGAAAATAGAGATTCTAACTTAAGGTACATGCACCGGAAAACTTTGAATCTACACAGAAAATTTCAAACAAGAGCACACAAAAATTTATCTTTGAACAACACTCCTGCAGGTTAATAGTAACTAAACATGAACTATCTTTAACTGGATAAAATATTCACAGAAATAAAAATACTTATCTATCCTATGTCCCTCGAGTGGCCAGCTCATGGGAGATCCTGTCTTCATTCAAATCACATTCAATCACTTCCATCACATAAGAATTTTTGAGTACATAGATCCAAAAAGATATATTTTGAACTACGGAATTATTTTTTCATTTATCCATAGTGTCTATTTTATATCCATATTTTGAGCAACAACAAAACTAATCTACTCCTAAATTTCTGATGGTGGGAAAATGGCAGTTGAAGAACTCTTGTAACTGAAAAATACAAAATTAACTACTATTTATTTTTAAACATAAATAGGATTCTGAGTGGAGTCATAATGGCTTTTGAGTAACCACAGAAATAGTAGAATAAAAACAAAGTCTTCATTAAGTGCAAGCCTAAAATTTTTGGTGCCCACAACTTCTGGTGCACTCGTCCATAGCTACATGATGTCCACTTCTTAGGTGATGCATTAACTTGTATAGTTACCCAACTTTTCATGCCATTAAATCAAAATTTACAAGCTAGTTTCAATCAATTTAGGAAATCAGGATTTGTATAATATTTTATTAAAAATAGATAAATATCTCTGATAAAAATAAATAAATTGGTAACACTAAGGAATTGGATAGTACAAAAAGACTATTTGATCCATTAAAGAAATGAGGTCATTTATACCTCATCATTCCTCCCCTTCCTAACCTTGAGTAGGTCCTACTCTATGATATACCCTTTGTCTCTCTGTCTCCCTTTTCTTATACAATTCATCATACCTTGAGCTCAAATCATATATCCCATTTGCTTCCTCATAGATATGATCAGGGACTTTCAGAAAACCTTTGTGAAGTTTGACTCTTAGCTGCCAGGTATGTAAGTCCCTTGGTTCTGGCTCTATAACTAAGACTGCAGGAGGTGGTTGTAAAAGGAGAGGTGGCTTGTATCTCATTCCTATCCATTTAGTTTTTAGTTTTTGAAGAATTTCTATCAATGCCTTTGCCCTTTTATATGACCATCTGAGGTTAGTGTGGGAAATCATTTCTCTTCTTTTTAAATACATAGGCAAGGGGGTATACCTTTCCTCACAATCATTCCAAGCTTTGTCAATTAACTATGGTCCATGAATCTTAAAATCTTCATAGAAGATCCTAATGCTTTCATTGTATTCTTTTTTCATCTTTTCATAATTCTTGATTCTCCTGAATTGAGCTTTGAAAGCAAAAGGTTTTCGATTGGGATACCTCATGTGTTGTATTATAGTTCTCTCTGCATGAAGATATTCTTGGGTTCTATCCTACCACTGAATTTGATTTTCCATATTTAACAGAATTGCTTTTAAATGAACTCCCCCACACACAGATTGATGAAGAAATCACTATGCTTCTCAAGAAATAAATTATTAATAAAGAACTCACATAATAAATTCTTTTGCATAGGTGATGCTTCTTTGAATGCTATAAGGAATCCTAGTCATTAGGATCATGTGGTAAATTACAAGAGATTCTCAAGAGCTTCCACCTTAACAATTGCTCATTAAGAAACATTGAATATAACCGAGATGGTTTCCTAGAGGCCAGTAATAATTCTTCAATTTGACATGCATCCATTTTGGCATGATATAGTCTATCATAAGACTCCTTTAAAAATAATATTTCTTTCTTTAGTCTAGCATTTTTGGTTTCATCTTGCCTTAAGAAATAGCATCATTCCACCCATTTAGTGAGCAATGGTGGAATGTGAACCTGAAACCATAACATTTAAGTAGGTTTGGTTTGAACCTCTTTTGATTCCACAGTTGGTTTAACATTTATTTCTTGTAAATCTTTCTCCAATTCCACCAACTAATAATGGGTGAGGTTCCCCTTCCCATGCAAACAACTCTATCATTTTCTGATAGGAAATATTTGTAGTTTCAAACAGATTAATTCCTTCATTTCTAATACCAAATAATTTGGAGATGATTTGGGGACTTACCTTAAATTTCTTTCCATGCACAATTGACTGCCCATCTACAAATTTTTTGGAAAACTCTTTGACCAGTTGTGCATGATGTCCCTCAAATTTCTTTATAAAATCTAGCCACCCTATTTTCTAATACAATTTTGAAATGTTCCCCATTGCCAATAATTTGTCCAGTAAAGTTGGCTTAGACTTCCATTTAGCTCCTCCCATTTTACTCAAGACCATTGAATATTATAGTACCACTCTGAAACTACTTAAGAAACTGATAGAAAGATAAAAAAGAATGCAAGTTTTGAGGACACTTGGGCTTCGGTAAGATTAGTTCAGGGTACTTGGATTTTCATCAGTTAATAGTAGTTAATTATGGCTTGGCATGGGAAAGAGACTAATTGATTCACCAACTTCTCTAATGAAGGAACAGTTTGTACATTTGCTAAATTAGGAAAAGAAAAGGGTTCACGCCAACTTATCTATCCTTACTTGCAATAAATGATCTATTAAAAATAAATATGTACATACCTTTTGTCAAGTTATCAATTTGAAAGTCACTTGACCTGCTAATCTAATAACATCCTAGGTGGTGGTATTAACTGGTTGGAATGAGATGAATTTATTATGATGTGATAATGGAATGCTAAATTTATTATGGTATGGTGATGGGGTGGCTAAAATTTATTATGATGAAAGGTTGTCATAATAATTATTTACTATGGTCGGAGATGTCGAACTCATGATGGCTTTTGCAAAGGATTGCTAGGTAAATGGTGTACTTTAGAAAATAGGAGTAATTTATAGGAATGTCAATTGGAATTTTACAAAGATAGAAGGAAATATCAACAGAATGGGTATGGGGAATACACACAAAATTTTGAAGCATCATGGAAAGATACAATAGCTGGAGAAACCAAACTCTAGAGCATCACTAAAAGATGCAGTCAGGAAGTAGGAACAAAGTTATGGAGCATTGCTGAAAGATGCAGCTAGAATGCAGGAACAAAATTCCATAGCATCGCTAAAAGATGCAGCTATAATGTAGGAACAAAGTTCTAGAGCATCACTGAAAGATGCAACTGGAATGCAAGAACAAAGTTCCAGAGCATCGCTGAAAGATGTATCTAGAATGCAAGAACAAAGTTTCAAAGCATCACTGTAAGATGCAGCTGAAATGTAGGAACAAAGTTCTGGAGCATCACTAAATGATGTAGCTAGAATATAGGAATAAAGTTCTATAGCATTGATGTAAGATGTAGTTGGAATGCAAGAACAAAGTTCTAGAGCATCGCTAAAAGATGCAGCCAAAATGCAGGAACAAAATTTTTGGAGCATCAGTGAAGGATGTAGTTGGAATGCAGGAATAATGTTTTGGAGCATCACTGAAAGATGCAGCCAAAATGTAGGAAAAAAGTGAGGGTATGGATTTTGTTTAGACAACAAGTTCTAGAGCATTGCTGGAAGATGCGCTAGAATTTGCAATACTTCTTAAAAGATGAAACCCTAGAAAATAGAGATGAAATTTAGACAAGTACTAAGAAGAAAATATTGAAGAATTGTTCCTAAATGCATATACAAACAAATTTTATTTATTTATTTATTTATTTTTAACATACTTATAGTATTATTTCCATCGAAGTAGAACCAACACATTGAGCTTCTCCTTGCATTTCTACCAATCAAGTAAACTCTTCTTTGTTGACAAGTTTATGGTAGATCTTGAGTCGATGTCCATTGAGTAAGAGGGTTCAAGAATCATCATTAATGGTTTTGAGTTGTACTGCTTTGTTACAAAATATCTCTAAAATATGATATGGACCCAACCAATGTGTTTTGAGTTTATCTTTCTAATCCTTGTATCGAGAGTCAAACAGTAATGCCCAATCTCCTTCATGGAATTCTCTTTATTTAATTTGTTTATCATGCTAGGCCTTTCACTATTGTTGAACTAGATTAGTCTAATGAATTATTTCTAGGCAGAGCTCATCTAGTTCACTAAGTTGTAAGACCCTCTCTACTTGAGCTCGATCAAGGTCGAAGTCTAGTTCCATAATTGTTCTACAAGTTTGGAGTTCAAATTCGATGGGGAGAAAAGGTTTCTTCCCAAAGATCAATTCATAAGGGGTAAGACAAGTGGTGGATTTCCAAGTTGTATTGTAAACCCAAATAGCCTCAGGTAACTTTCTAGCCTAATCCTTTTAGCCTGATGAAGCTACTTTTGTTAGGATGTTTTCAAGCTCCCTGTTAGTGACTTCTACTTGTCCATTTGCTTGTGGGTGATAGGGTGATGAATTTTTATCGATTATCTTGAAATGATTGGAGAAGGCCAACAGAACTTTGGACATAAACTAAGGTCCCTGGTTTGTCACAATGGACCTAGGGGCTCTGAATCAGAGAAAAATTTTGTTATACAAAAAATTTGCAACTTGTTCTTCTCGAGCAACTTTGAGGAGTTGGACTTTTGTCCATTTGGTGAGATAGTCTGTGCAGACCAGGATATATTCTTTTTCTTGCAAAGGGGGATCTATAGGACCAATGAAATCCAATCCCCACTTCTCAAATGGTTCTAAAACTACCTGTGGTTGTAGAGGCATTTCATTGGATGTTGTAGGTCTTCTCATCCATTGGCATTCATCACAACGGTGAACATAGTTCTTCCCATCTTTATGCATTGAGGGCCAATACTATCCTGCACCTAAAATTTTATGGGAAGTTCTTTTGGCAGAATAGTGTCCACAGGATGGGTCATCACAGAAAGCTCTAAGGATGTTGTATGTTTCATCTGGTCTAACACAACGTCGCAGGAATAAATCAAGCCCATATCAGAATAACATGCCATTAATCCATTTGAAGTGGGCACTCTCCCAAATAAGGCATTTCTTTTGTTTTGATGTGAAGTCTGGGGGAAGCTCTAAAGTGGCTAAGTAATTAGTAATGTCTGCAAACCAAGGTGTTTTAATGGAGACAATGAATAAATTTTCATTAGGAAATTCATCGTATATAGGAGTACAATCTCCATCATCTTGCTTTATCTTGGATAGAAAATATGCAACTATGTTGAATTTCCTAGGCTTATACATTATGGTCATATTGAATTCTTGGAGAAGCAATAACCATTTGATGATGCATCCATTCACTGAGGGTTTGTTCATTAGATACTTGATAGCTAAATGGTCTATGAATACAGCCACTTTGTATCCTATAATATAATGCTGGAATTTGTTTATTGCATGGACTATTTATACAAATTCCTTCTCCATGGTAGTGTAATTTCATTCTATGGGGCTCAAGTTTGTGCTAATGAAGTATATAGCGTATTTTCCTCCATTCTCATCTTCTTGTCCTAACACCACTCTAATAGCATCATTTGAAGCATCATCATATATATGGAAGGGAAGTTTCTAGTTAGGTCCTCATAAAACTAGTTTTGAGACAAGCTTTTCTTTGGTGATGTCAAAAGATTTCTGACATTCCTCTGTTCAAGTAAAATCCACATCTTTCTATAAAAGAGAAAACATAGGGGTTGCAATCTTACTGAAGTTTTCTATGAACTTTTTGTAGTAACCAGCATGTCCTAAGAAACTTCTAATATTGGTTTGGTTCTTTGGGGTTTCCAACTATTGTATCACTTCATTCTTCTTAAGGTCAACCTTTATTCCTTCAGCTAAAATATGATGTCCCAACACTATACCCTGTTCTACCATTATGAGAGATTTCTCATGGCATAGAGATAGTTGATGTTGCTCACATCATTGCAACACTATGTCCAAATTTTTTAGTCCTTCATCGAAAGTGGAACCATGGACCATGAAGTCGTCCATGTAGACTTCTACATAGTTATTTACGTGTTCAACAAAGATAACAAAAACAACTCTTTGAAACATGGTAGGGGAATTACAAATCCCAAAAGGAAGGACTCAATATGCGATTGTTCCCCAAGGATAGGTGAAAGTAGTTTTGTCTTGGTCTTCTACCACCACTTGTATTTGGCTATATCCACTAAACCCATCTAGAAATGAAAAATACTTCCTTCCTACTAGATTATCCAAAACTTGCTCTATGAAAGGTAGTGGAAAATAGTTTCTATAGTTTGCTTTGTTGAGTTCTCGATAGTCTACACATGCTCTCCATTTCCTATTTTTCTTTGGTACAATCACAAAGGGTGAAACCCATTTACTATCTAAAATAGGATAAATAAATCCTAGTTGTAAAAGTTTCTCTAATTTCAATTTTAACTATATCTTTAAGTGTAGGATTAAGTCTTCATTGGGGTTGACGGGCTGGTCTAACATATTTAGTATAGATGTAATGGATGCAAATAGTTGGGTGGATTCTAAAGAAGGATGACTTTCTAAAGAAGCACTATGTAAACTTCCAAAGATAGTAAAGGTCTCAAAATCACATTGAAGATTTGGCAAATTTATGCACCATTCACAATATCACAACTAAGAATGAAGCTCTTTTGCTACTGGCATCTTCCCTCAAAGGCAAAGCAAGGGAATGGTAGAGAAGTTTGCATCCTATTTTAGTCACTCGATGGGATCAATTAAGAGGGCTCATTTACAAGCAATTCAAAGACAAGACAAATGTCAACACTCTCACCTAGAACCTCATGACAATAAAGAGGCATCCTATAGAGTCTATGCCTGATTTCAATGCAAATTTTGACAAGGTATGGAAAAACTTTTCAGTTGTTATGAGACTTCCTCTAGTTTTTAAATTTCTGTATTATTTAAAGGCTTTAGATCTTAAAATATCTGTCATGATACAAGCCCTAGAAGGTGAGACTCTACCCTGATCATATAATCTTGCTATTAGAGATAAAAATAAATTCATAAAGGCTATAAATTGTTTCCTTTTCCCTTAAAACCACGGATGCCTCATGCAAAGAACCCATCTTGAGCTCTTTCTTGTAGCCAAATGCATACTTGTTCTAATCCACCCACCCTCCCTACTGATTTGCCAAATCATAAGGGGATGTTGAAATTAAAAGTTCTTATAAAAGTCCTCAACCATGAGCTCAATTAGCTAAGAAGCCAAGATTTGTATCATGTTGATCCAATTATCATGCCTCAAAGTCTTTATAGACAACAATATTAATGCAGTTAGTTTGTGAAATAAATTCTCCCTCAGGCACAAAAGAGACCCAATTATTTTGAGAATTGTACTTTGCAAGCCTCTATGGCTACAAATCAGCCCATAGAAGTCATAGATCAGGTTCTTTGCCATTTTGATATCAAAGAAAATTCAAGTCTAAAAGATCAAAATACTAGAAGAGAGGTAGCTCCTGTCTATTTAGTGTGTTCTTTTGATTCTAGGTACCATGCACATATGGCAAAGTGTGATTCAGAAATTCAATCAATTGATGAAGAAGATTTAGATGATAATGATGAATTGACTCTTCTAGAAGTTGAAAAGTACTTGGAAAGGGGCTTTGAAGCTGAAAAGTACTAGGTAAAGGATGATGCACTATCTGTATCTCATCTTGAGGAAGAAGTTGCAAAGGAAATTGTAGAGTCTACAAGGGGTGAATGCTTTTATTTTTGTCATGAGTTTTCACATTTTGAAGAAGATAGTCCAGAGAGCATGAGCAACATGAAGAGTACAATGAGGATTTGTTCTCACTTTTTCAACAATGGTATCAAATTCTAGATGGAGAGGATCCCACTATTGAGAAAGTGAATGGCTATTTTGTAAAGCCTCTTGTAGTAGATTATGAGGAAAATTTTGAAGAGGAAGTACATGCAGGCATTGATCTGTTTTGTATTTTTGAAAATGAGTATTCTCTCTTTCTTGATGAAGACCCACTGGTGCAAGAAAAGATTCATGACAATGATGTCTTAAAAAATATTTGTAATGATGAAGAGTTGCATCAAGAATTGCCTAATACTCTATTCTTCTTGCAAGAAGGAAACCCAATTAGATTCATGACTGTTATTCATAGTTTTGCCAGTTGCATACTTGATTTTGATGCTATCGTGAGTCATGAACCTGTGGAAGAACAAAAACAAAGCTCACTAATAAAGTTCTATTGTTAAAATCCTTCATGTGCAAGCAAAGAAATGAGCTTCAATGCTCAATATTCCCTCCCCACCCACTGCTCAAGCAAGAACAATATGCAGATCAACCTAATTGGTATTTTTATGCCAAGAAAGAGTCTCCAAAATGAAGGAAAGTGAAAGGATACAAGTTCCTGATATTTTTCTTCATGCATTTCATTTGGTCAATTATTAGTTCACTTTGGATCCATTGGGAAAAGATGATCAGATCTGAGAGTTATTTCTCAATTCCTATGAATGGGTATGTTCCTATGTGTCTCACATATCAATAATTAAGTCTTAGAGGCTCAGTACTAAGTTACAGTAGCAACAACATTAAATTTCAATTTTAGTTATTTTGATTTTCAATAATTCTCGATTGCTGTAATAAAGGATAAAAAACCAAAGATTCTAGGATTCAGCTGTGGTTAGTTTCAATGTTCATGTTAGTTGTGGGTTGTAGTATCTTCTAGTTCAATAGTATTTTAGTTCTAGATTCATGCATTTTTTGGGCCACTATGTTTCTATTTGGTTGCACAAAGGTTCTGGTTTCTGATGTGTTTTCAAGATGTTGGTTAGTTTTCACATAATTAAACTCTATGCCCAATGGACCAAACTCTGGTCTGTGAAACTAGAGATTCTGTGATTCAACATGAGTAGGCTCACTTACCCAACCAGTCACCAAGAACTATTGTACAAATTTTACCCACAATTTCAAAACTTTTGGTATCAGTAAGTTTCATATCACACTTAGCAAATGAGTTTCAATAGAGATTCAATGGAGTTTGAAATGAAGATTCATTTATAGGTATGATGCATACCAAATGAATGCCCATATCAAAACATGGCACAACCTATAGAGAGATAAGACACGGCCATAAAAAAGGGAAGACATAGCTTGTTGAGATGGCAGAAGCAAAAAGAGGATCAACCTCCATATGAAGGAAATAAAGGCATGCAGTGTTTTATCATAGCACAATAAGTCATAAATCATGACACAAGAAGAATAAAGGGCACCGCTCATAGAACACACACAGCCATGAAGATTCAAAATGCAAAGAAAAACATCACATATCACAATGATGGCATGGTTTCTTTTCAACGATGGGCCAAGGAGAATAAAGGCACCTATATTGAAGATAGTGCAAGAAATCAAGAAGGATGGTGCAATAGTCATATAGAAGACTACACACTCATTGGAGTCATGGTGCATCAAACTTATAGATGTTTCCACCAACATAGCACTATCTTTAAGTTTAAATAGCACTGCCAATATAAAGAAGTGATGTAGATATTTAAGATTTTGAGGCGGTCATATGAATGAATCTTAGTTGTTTCTATTTCCAAAGCAACTATCTAAGGAATGAAGATCGACCTATTTAAAAATAGAAACACATCCACTTCATTATAAGCACAAGCCATTAACATAAATCTCAACCATCAAAGCTTGCACTGCCTATTCAACACCAAAGCTCAGTCAGATGATAGAAATGCACAACCATGAGGGAAAAGGGGTGTGGGATTTAAAGCAATGAAATCAAAAGAATCAAAGGCATGAGTCACAACCATTAAACAAAAAAACATCAGCCTATATAAAGTAGAGGTACCTCAATAAAAAGAACAGAGCCTTTTGAAGAAAGGCAAGTTATATGCAAGCATGAAGTTTGACCACTAATCAAACGCAACCTTTTGAAATATGAGATGTTGCTAAGAAAAAATGGGTGGCTCCATACAAAAGAAATGATGGTACAACATTCCAATTCAAAATGCATACCATGAAGAAAGAGTCACAATAGTTTGATGAAGAAACAATGTAAGATTCAATGCACCAGCTAAACTTTTTAATGTGACCAATGACACTAGTGCGACACGCCCTCCAGCTCCATGTGAATGCTTTTACCCAGAGCAATGAACCAGTGAGGCCACAACACGGGGGACCTCATCCACTAGAAAGAGCACTTCAAACCCATGAGTTCATTGGCCCAGCGAAGGTGCAAACCCTATGAGCTCGTTGGCCCAGTGGGGGTTTGAACTCTGGTGGCTGCCACTACAACTAAGTGACTTAACCACCAAACCACGCCCTTATCGGCATGACATTTTTTTATCTTAACTTGTTATTGTTTTTTCTATTTTTTAGAATCATTTTATTAAAAATCTTGTTTCTTTAACTATAATGCATGCTTTTGACTATACAAGATTGTGAATAAAGTTATTTTACATGGCATCATAGATTATTTTGCATGGCATCGTAAATTATTTTGTATGGCATCGTAGGTTATTTTGACTATACTTGAAGTATGATTTTTAGTTATCATTTACATATTTCTTAATATTGCACATTTGTACCTTTTTCTACATAAGGCATTCCATGAGATAACATGTATTTGATGTCTTTTGCTGAACAGTTCATGTGCCTTGTCTATGCTTTCACATATTACATACATGTGTCACATGGCAATTGCAACTACAACATCTGACAAAATTCTCATTTCTTTGAGGTATTCCACCAAACAGTTCATGTGCCTTGCCTATGCTTCCTTACTTTGCATTCTTCTAAAAGTCCTATAACAGGCATAATTAATCTTCATACTAATCTTGATAGTAATCTTTCCATCATTGTATTCCATGAGATGATAGTCCTATAACAATCCTATACATGTCTACTAGGATAGTTTCAACTACAATAGTCCTACAACAGTCCTAAAATAGTCCTAGAACAATCCTATAATAAGCATAGCATTTAATGTACATATTTATGATATTCATGTTTACTTAAATTTGCTTGTTCATGCTTCTCACAAGATGTCACCTCGCCTACCCATCTAGCTCTACATAAGAAGAGAGACAACAAATGATCAAGAGGGATCACCAATTGGTGGTAAGTGATTGATTACTTATGTCATGTTATATATTTTGAATATTAAATTCTAATGTGCACATTGTTTGATTGTATTAATAGGTGGAAATTCAAAAATCTCTATCGAGGAGCTCTAGTTGATGAGCAATAGAGGATGAGTCATTGACTGGTTCACCATCTTCATGGTGTAGAAAGAGCCATAGATTATTTGATAGCAATCCATAGGAGATTTGATTTTGGGACATTTTGTTACATATGCCTATTTGGCTTTGTAAACATACTTTTGTATGTTATCAATGTATATCATTGTATATACCCATATGGTTTTATTTGTACATGCCTATATGGCTTGATATATACACTATACATTATTTTCATTACATTATGCATATATGTATATGTAAGATCGTAATTTGGCACAAGTAGGGAGAATGCTTTCAAAGGTTATGGAATTTGGTTTTACACATTCCAATTGTATTTGCTTCAAAGTTTCTAAAGCCTTTTCAAATAATCCATTTTGTGCATATCTTGCAATCATTGCATTCCATGAGATAGCATCTCTTTAAGGTGTCATGCCAAACTATTCACATGCCTTGTCTATGCTTCCACACTTTGCATACATGTCTACAAGGGCACCTTTAAATACATCCTATTCCAAAGATCGCATTTTTACATAGGCAAGGAGAATGGTGGATAAGTTTGTGGAATTTGGATTTACACCTGCCAATTGCATTTTCTTAACATTTCCTTTCAATCCTTATCAAAAATTCCATTTTGTGCACATATTGCAATCATTGCATTCCTTCATTTACAACACATGATTAAATAAGAAGATGCATATTTACAACACTTAAGAATATGTAGTAGTGTTGCTCATGTCACCAATACTATGTTTACATCTTCACATACATGGCTTACAACATGTGACAATATGAAGTGATGATAAAAATTGTTATTTTGATGTATTTCAACTCCAAACTTGCGCCTAGAAGTGAAGGTGCTAATCCTTGATCAAACTAACCTAAAAGTGCGCCTTGGTACTTCGGGCACTAGATTATGATTGATCAACCTAAAATGTGCGCCTAAGGCTAGATATTGAATTGGAAGGATAAAATGCATCATCAAAGGAGTTTATAGTTATTAAAGGCATCAAATGATGACTTGGGCGCACGTGTACCTCTCTACACCATCAAATGTGCACCTAGATTAGTGTGGCACCACTTCATATCTCTATGACTTTGGATATGCACCTTGATAATGAATTGATCTTGCAAGTTGAGGTTGTCTCCACAAGTTGAAAGAATGTCCAAAGAATGCAAGGCACTAATTATTGAACAAACAACCTAGAATGAGTGCCTTACTATTTGAGGTGCTAGTTCATACTTCTCGAACACCAAAACTATGCCTAGATGTTGAGGTGCTAGCTCTTGCTCAAGCAACCTTGAAAGTGCACTTTGACAAGGAGGTCAAAATGTATTATCAAAGGATTAAGTTGAATCAATGAATCATCATTGAAGATAAGTAAAACATGTTTGTGAATGAGGTGCACTTTTCATAATCTCCAACCTCACAATTGCACCTTCCCTTGGAAGCTCATATTGTGCCTAAAGGAATGGTACTGAGATATCATCAATGTCAATGATTAAGAATGTGTCAACTAGAACAACATTTTTTGTTCTGCTCATCATGGGGTCGAATGGACTGTGCCAACATGTCGGGGTGGGTGGGTAAATTCTAGTGGAGGTCTCATTTTGTGCACTAAGCATCCCAGTCATTCTAAGCAAGAGGCTACTGGCACAGTCCCTTAAGATCCTTGAGACTAAAAAATTGCCAAACTTTGACGGAGTAGTTCTCAGAATTTGTGAAACTAGGAATGTTTTGTTTGGACCTATAGGTGCACATGGGGTCCATCCACAATAACCTCTCTCATTTTTGGTCAACTCCATTTTGTTTGACCATGCTGAAATCAAACGCATTGTTGTAAAATGCTTCAATTTGATGTAGTGGAAAGGTGCTAGGTGTGACATTTTTCATTCCATAGCTCATGGGATCGAATGGACTATGTCAATGCATCAGGGTGGGTGGTTAAATTCTAGTGGAGGTCTCTTTTTATGCGCCAAGCATCCCAGTCATTCTAGGCAAGAGGCTACCGGCAAAGTCCCTTAAGATCCCTGAGACCAAAAAACTGCCAAACTTTGATAGAGCAGTTCTCAGAATTCGTGACATGTAGGAATGTTGTTTTTGGACCTATAGGTGTATGTGGGGTCCATCCACAATAACCTATATTATTTTTGGTCAACTCCATTCCATTTGACCATGCCAAAATCAAACACATTGTTGCAAAAATGCTTCAATTTGATGCAATGGAAAGGTAATAGGTGTGACATTTTTCATTCCATAGCTCGTGGGGTCAAATGGACTACACTAATGCATTGGGGTGGGAAGGTAAATTCTATTGGAGGTCTCATTTTGTGCGCCAAGCGTCCCAGTCATTCTAGGCAAGAGGCTACCGGCAAAGTCCCTTAAGATCCCTGAGACCGAAAAACTACCAAACTTAGATGGAGTAGTTCTTAGAATTTGTGATAGCTGGGAATGCTCTATTTGGACCTATAGGGGCATGTGGGGTTCATCCATAATAAACTCTCTTTGTTTTGGTCAACTCCATTCTGTTTGAGCGTGCTAAAATCAAACGCATTGTTGCCAAATACTTCAATTTGATGTAGTGGAAAGGTGCTAGGTGTGACATTTTTTATTCCATAGCTCATGGGGCTGAATGGACTATTCCAATGCATCGGAGTGGGTTGGTAAATGCCAGGGGAGGTCTCGTTTCGTGTGCTAAGCATCTCAGTCATTCCGAGCTGTAAGCTACCAACAAAGTCAAAACTTGATAGGATTGAAATTTTGCATTCCACAAGTCCTGGGGCCGAACAAATTATGCCAACACGTTGGGGTGGATGGGTAAATGCTAGGGGAGGTCTCATTTTGTGTGCAAAGCATCACAGTCATTCCAAGCTATAAGCTACTGACAAAGTCACTTTGTTGGTAGCTTATAGCTCAAGAGTACTGGGAGCCTTGACACATAAAATGAGACCTCCCCTAGAATTTACTCACCCACCCTGACATGGTGGCATGATCTGTTTAGCCCCAGGACCTGTAGAATGCAAAATTTCAATCCTAGCAACTTTTGAGTTTGTTGGTAGCTTACAACTCAGAATGACTAGGACGCTTGGCACACAAAAAAAGACCTCCAATTGTATTATCCCATCCACCTTGACACGTTGGCGCAATCTGTTTCAACCCCATGAGCTATGGAATGAAAAATGTCACACCTAGCACCTTTCCACTGCATCAAATTGAAACATTTTACAACAATGCGTTTGATTTTGGTACAGTCAAATGAAATGGAGTTGAATAAAACCAAGAGAGGTTATTGTGGATGGATCCCACATACACATGTAGGTCCAAAAAGAACATTCCCAGCTATCATGAATTCTGAGAACTACTCCATCAAAGTTTGGCAGTTTTTTGGTCTTAGGGATTTTAAGGGACTTTACCAGTAGCCTCTTGCCCAGAATGACTAGGATGCTTGGCACACAAAATAAGACCTCCACTAGCATTTATCTATCCACCTTGACGCATTGGTGCAGTCCATTCGACCCCACGAGCTATGGAATGAAAAATGTCACACCTAACACCTTTCCACTGCATCAAATTGAAGCATTTTACAACAATGCATTTGATTTCGGCATGGTCAAATGGAATGGATTTGACCAAAAATGAGAGAGGTTATTGTGGATGGACCCTACATGCACCTATAGGTCCAAACAGAACATTCCCAGCCATCACAAATTATGATAACTGCTCCATCAAAGTTTGGCAGTTTTTTGGTCTCAGGGATCTTAACGGACTTTACCGGTAGCCTCTTGCCCAGAATGAATGGGACACTTGGTGCACTAAATGGAACCTCCAATAGAATTTAACCACACTCCCCGATGCATTGGCATAGTCCGTTTGACCCCACGAGCTATGGAATGAAAAATGTCACACCTAGCACCTTTCCACTGCATCAAATTAAAGCATTTTGCAACAATGCATTTGATTTCGACACGATCAAATGGAATGGAGTTGACCAAAAATGAGAGATGTTATTATGGATGGACCCCATGGGCACCTATAAGTCTAAACACAACATTTCCAGCTATCACAAATTTCAAGAATTGCTCCGTCAAAGTTTGGTAATTTTTTGGTCTCGGGTATCTTAAGGGACTTTGCCAGTAGCCTCTTGCCCGAAATGACTGGGATGCTTGGCACATAAAATGAAACCTCCCCTAGCATTTACCCACCCATCCTGACATGTTGGTGCAGTCCTTTCAGCCCCACGACAAGCATAACAAGGATCTTAAGTGACTTTGCTCTTACAGAACAATGTATCGACAAAGACCCTAGCTTTCATAAGGGGAGACATGTGATTTTAAGAGGTTTTTAGGAATGTGACTTTATCCTTCCACTCCTTATCCAATGACAAGTTTATTCTCAGAGTTTGATGGCTTTTATGAGCATATACACGATATTGTTTTAGGATAGTCATAAAGGGCAGTTTTGGACAGCCATGTGTATCTTTTTAACAATCATAAAGGGCAAGTTGTACATGGACTATGACAGTCCCAAAACTCATATAAATCATCCATTTTGGTGTTTGACAACCTTATAAATCCATTAGATTATTTATACAAACCCTAATGCAACTTATAAACCCTCTTTGCATAGTAATTTCATGAATGACTATCTTGTATGATTGTTTTGTGCATTTTAATAGCCCAATGAGGATTGTATGGTGTTGTGATGTTCATGATTTTAAATTGATGCAGAGATAGGATCCAACTCAACATGATAGAGGCATCATTACAAATGGATTGAATTGCAATAGTCGGAGAGCCAACCTCCTATCAATGAGAGTTAAATGATAGTAAATAGAGAGCTACTTGACCATAAATGGGATTTACATACATACATACATACATACATACATATATATATGATCTTGTAAGCATCTATGTCTCATACACAAATTGCAATAGTTGTAGAGCCAACCTCTTATCAATGAGAGTTGAATAATAGTAAATAGAGAGCTTCTCGACCATAAATGGGATTTACATACACACATGCACCCAACTAAAATAGTATCCTTATTGGCCTTATTGGCACCTAAAATACAAGAAAGTAGATTCCACTAGCTTTCAATTACAATTGCTCTCAGGCCCTAACACATCCATATAGGGTTGTACTAAACAAAGAAATAGCAGGAAAATAGTAAAATCTACAAAAAAAAGTTTCTTGACATTAATTTCATTCAAACTTGTCTTCAATTTATCTTCAAAATGTTTTCAATACATCTCCAATGCCTTTTTCATGAAGGTTTATGCATATTTATACATGATTTAAGGGAAACCAATAGTCTCCAACTAACTTTTGAGTACTTGACTGTTCATCTTCCATACTTTTGTGTTTTTTTTACTTTTTTAAAATGACAACTTTGACATATTTACAAAATTTGACAAATGAAGACTAAATACATGATGAAATGGTTTATCATGACCTTATTAGATTTCAGGCTACTATGTTTGATTAGGGCATAGAAGGAATTTTGTCATATTGATTCTATTGATCTAAAACCATTCTCAATGCTAAACATATCATCAATAGACTAAAGAACTATCATCATAATGTATGGCATCATGGGAAGTATCATGACATGCCAATAATGAATTTAAATTATATTGTATATCAAGGTGTATATATATTAAAATCTAGTCCATAATGGTAGATATATACAAAAATTTGGCAAATATGCCAACTAAAAGCATTTTTTACAAAATGTGGCATATGCCATGTCTCAAAATCTATATACAATCTACATGCCAAATAGCTACGTCAAACACTACAAGTCCACTTGACCCTCAATCTATGACGGATCATCAATCTATGCTGGATCCTCAATTTGTGATGAATCATGAAAAAGTCTCCTCTTTGTACCAAAATGTGTAGTAATTGATGGAGGTGAAGTTTCCTACATTAACAAGTCAAAACACAAATTTGATTAATCTCTTCAATGGTAAATAAAAATAAGTTAAAGTTAGTAAATAGATTCTTATCTACTACAATTAAGAACTTTTATTTATTAACTACATCTAAATCACTACAATCAACTATAAGACCGCTAGATAAAATATCAATTATTTAGAAAAATTCAATTCAATTACCTCGACTCTATGTTGTTGTTCGGACAATCATTCTGCAAATGATTTTCTCTTAAGACGATCAGGTGTCCTAGTGAAGCATGATGGCAAAGGTGGCACATCACTCACAATCTCAAGAGAGTACATAAAAGCAAAGAAACATTGAAATAAATTAATATATAATTATTCAACAAAATATGAAATGAATACATTTAAAAAGGTTAGATGTGTTACACACAAACAATCTAGAGTGCACTACACAAAAACTTATCTACTAGAAAACAAGCACATACCACCATCGAGGCCTCCTGCATCAATTGAGAAGGACTCTGAATTATCAAAATGACAAGAATGTAAGACTCTAAATGACTATAATCAAATATTTAAGTTTTCTAAATTATCAATTAAAGTACAATTCAATCAAATTACCTCCACCCTTTATTGGCATTGAGAAAGCCGTTTTGCAAATGATAGTCCCTTGGGTTGATCAGGAGTTCGAGAAAAGACTATTGGCAAAGATGCCACATCATTCACATTTTTGATTGACTATAAAATAAAATTAACATCAAGATATAAATTAATATATAATTACTCAAAGAAATAAATGCATAAAAAAAGTTGATGTGTAGAGCAAATTATACCGGCAAGTCTAAGACAAATTGGATGGTAGACAAAGTTCCATGACGAACTTCTATTAACTCCTCCTCTGTCATCAACTGTTATCCTACTTAGATACATTAGTACTAATAAATTTGTTTATATATTCAAATGGAATAGACCATAAAATTTAACTTTAAATTTTACCTGCATAAAAGATTGCTCATGCATTTCTCCTTCTCTATTGTTCACTAATCTGATAGC
This sequence comes from Cunninghamia lanceolata, assembly GCA_027924645.1. Lineage (NCBI taxonomy): Eukaryota > Viridiplantae > Streptophyta > Pinopsida > Cupressales > Cupressaceae > Cunninghamia > Cunninghamia lanceolata. Next base: position 2,104,543 of record BSBN01000671.1, on the reverse strand, counting down.
TTCTACTCTTGTCCTTGACCCCTCAGCTTGAGTTTTGGACCCCATTGCCTCATCTCGTGAATGGAGATTGTACTATGATGTGTTCAACAGTGGCTCACTACTCTCCATAATAGAACCTAAGCATAAATGATTGCAATAAATGCAATGATGGGGCACACATACATGTGTGGACAACGACGGTCTAGTAGAACTAGGTGATCCAATATCATCGCCTTCATCATGTGCTTGTGCAAACTGAGATGTCTATATAATCAAATGCTCAGTCAAAGAGTGTATGGCACTAAGGCCCTGTTGTGTTGCATTTGTAACAATGTCTGGGTGCTGCATTGGGGGTGGAGAAGGGATAGCAGGAGGGGGAATATAGGGATCTTGTACTTGTCTCATCACCCCAGGTCTATCTTGAGGCATTCCCTTACCCACTCCTTGAAACTCTCTAAAATCAAAATAATTAACATGTTAACCCATGACGAACTTTGCATAGAGTTTACGAAGGAAATACAAAGGTACATCTAAATTGTTGTTGGGTAGTTTATCAAAAACCATCCACCAATGATCCCAAAAGTTCTGACTAATGCCCTCATGAATACACCATTTGATTGAAAACTTGGGCTTACGGACATCAACATACAATCCGGTTTTAGGATTGACAAAGTGTTGGGCTAACATAGTTTTTGTAATCTCTAATTATTTAACTTCATCATATTACAAACCATTAGCATATTCAAACTTCTTGGCTTCTCACCATTGCCTAAATGATTCATGTTGGGTTGACAAGGTTTGAACATGATTAATGATTCCCTATAAATTCGATGTCATTGTAGACAATCGAGGGTGGCGGCGATACATTTCTATGATACTACTTATTTGATCAATATTTCTTTGAATATTGTCTTCTATTGTTGGAGGGGGAGGGTTTGGTGGTGGATGGTTTGGGTTTTCATTTTGTACATCCATTTTACCTAATTAAAATATAAAACATACCCACTTAGCATACAAAACTAAAAAAATGCTTGAATATACAAAACAAACAAAAAAATGGGAAAGATCTTACCTATTTGGATCAGATATCCGTTCTTCACCTCTGATATCCATTCTTCAAAGATGACACTATGTTTTTCAAGCCACGGGTTTGCAAAAATGCGACCCTTTTTTGCTTTTTATGTTTTTCAAAACGGATATCCATTTTCTTTTTCTCAATTGTTTTCATTGTTTTCTATTTTAGTATTTTAACATTTTAGCATTTTAGTATTTAGGCATTTTAGCTATAAAATACAATCCAAATTTTAGAAAGATTGTATCATATGAAATGAGAGATTTTGTACAAACTATCAAAATTTATATAGGATTATGATGATATATATATATATATTTGATTTTTATATGATTTACTTATACTAAGGTAACTCATAGTATTTCAAAGGCACTTTTGAATAGATAATTGTCATAAAAAAATTGTAAAAGCAAGTAGTTTTGGTGTAAGATCTAACAAATCATTTCATGTTTAACTTACATATTAGATGATATTTGTGTCAACAATTGAAATCAAACTTGTGACACTCAGGATCAACCTCTCATTTTTCTATACCTATTCAAATTCCAAGACAATCATTGGATTGATGTCATTTATTTTCTAAAGGTGACAAATCAATTTAGCACATCCTCAACATCATTGGATTGCTGTTGATAGAGAGAGAAAGATAGAAAGAGGGAGACATCTATAGAGAGGTAGATATAGGAGAGAGGTAAATACATGTTAGGGGTTAGGGATTAGGGCCATTATTTAGGGTTTACAAATTTAGAGAGAGAGACTACTTTTGACATGCAACTGTAAACCCTAAATAATGCCCCTAAACCCTAAACTCTAAACCCAAGTAACCCTAAATAATTCCCCCAAATCCTAAACCCTAACCCCTAAACCATAAACCCTAAATAATTCCCCTAAGCCCTAAACCCTAAACCTGAGAAAGGGGGTCCTAGTTTTCTTATTTCCATTTCCTTCGTTGATAAGGGAGAGAGAAAGATAGAGGGAAGAGATAGCATATAGAGGAATGATAGGGGGAGAGAGGCAAGAGATAGAGAGATTAGGAGAGATGGCTAGGTACAAAGAGATAGAGAGGAGATAGATAGGAAGAGATAGAGGAGACGGAGGGGAGAGATAGGGAGATTGAGAGTTAGAGAGATGTCTAGAGAGACAGGGAAATAGAGGGATGATAGGGAGAGAGAGGCAAGAGATAGGGAGATTTAGATATAGGTAGAGAGAGAGGAGATAGATTGGGAGAGATAGAGGAGACAAAGGGAGAGAAAGGGAGATAGAGAGTGAGTGAGATGTCTAGAGAGATAGGGATAGAGATTGAGACATGTGGAGGGGTGATAGAGAGAGGGAGATAAGGGAGAGATAGGGAGATAGAGGTGGAGGGATATTAATTTTAATGACCTCCAAATTTTCCATAAATTCTTCTCCACTAAACCCTAGACCATCGCCCAAATCCTTACTTTCCTAATAAAATCCCTTCCCCAAACATCATTTGATCATGTGACTCCTTCCATCACTAGATAGGTGCCCAGGTACTTTCCATTATTCATCTAATACTGTAATCCCAATGTCATAGCTCACATTCCAACACCTACATTCATAGACTCCATTCCCCCTATTGACACCATTGTTGATAATCATTATATAAGGACACTCCCTTGAATAATAATTAAACCATGGATTATCCCATATCCCCATCTTACACTTTCCTCACCTTTGAACCCTTAGAAGATGATATTTAGCTATCCCCACCATTACCGATCACACTTTCTAGCAATCCCACATAAGACACCTTACCCATCACTTCACCTAGGTCATCACCAATTAAATCACCTCATTACTCCATTCAACCATACCCATACCACCCCTTTCTCACTCCACAACCTATATTAACGCATGATTCAACCTAACCCCTAAACCCTAAACTTGAGAAACCATAAACCCCTAAATCCTAAACACTAAACCCAAGAAACCCAAGAAACCCTAAACCTCTATCTCTCTATCTCCCTATCTGCTCAACACTATTATTCCTCTACCTCTTAGTCTCTCTCCCTATGCTTTGGCCATGTCCCTCACTCTATATCTCCCTATTGGTCCTCTCTCTCTAAATACTAAACCCTAAACCTCTAAACCTTAACCCCTAAACCATAAACCCTAAACCCTAAATAATGCTCCTAAACCCTAAACCCTAAACATGAGAAACTCTAAACCCTAAACACGAGAAACCCTAAACCCTATCTCCTATCTCTCCCTTATCTCCCTATCTCTATCATCCCTCTACCTCTCAATCCTTCTCCCTATTTCTCTGGACATCTCACTCACACTCTATCTCCTGATCTCTCCCCTTTGTCACCTCTATCTCTCCCTTTTTGTCTCCTCTCTCTTTCTATCTAGCTATCTCCAAAACTAAGAAGTTCCCTAAACCTAGGTACACCCTAAATCCAATCAACTCTAAACCTATATCTCCCTATCTCTCTCCTATCTCCCTATCTCTATCATCCCTCTACCTCTCTTGATCTCTCTCCCTATGTCCCTGGCCATGTACCTCACTCTCTATCTCTTTATCTCTCTCCTCGGTCTCCTCTCTCTATCTCCCTATTATTCCTCTCTCTCTATAAACCCTAAATCCAAAACCCTAAACCTCTAAACCTAACCCCTAACCCCTAAACAATTTAAATCCTAAACCCTAAATAATGCCCCTAAACCCTAAACCCCAAACCCCTAAACCCAAGTAACCCTAAACCTCTATCTCCCTATCTCTCCCCTCTCTCCCTACCACCTTTGTCCCTCTACCTCTCAATCTCTCTCCCTATCTCTCTGGCCATGTCCCTCACTCTTTATCTCCCTATCTCTCCCCTCAGACTCCTCTATATCTCCCTATCTCTCCCCTCAAACTCCTCTATATCTCCCTATCATTCCTCTCTCTCTATAAACCCTAAATCCATAACCCTAAACCTCTAAACCTAACCGCTAACCCCTAAACAATAAATCCTAAACCCTAAATTATAATGCCCCTAACCCCTAACCCCTAAACCCTAAACCCAAGTAACCATAAACCACTATCTCCCTATCTCTCTCCTATCTCCCTATCACCTTTGTCCCTCTACCTCTCAATCTCTCTCACTATGTCTCTTTCCATATCCCTCAGTCTTTATCTCCCTATCTCTCCCCTCAAACTCCTCTATATCTCCCTATTGGTCCTTTATCTCTCTCTAAACCCTAAACCCTTAACCTCTAAACCTTAACCCCTAACCCCAAAACCATAAACCCTAAACCCTAAATAATGCCCCTAAACCCAAGCAACCCTAAACCTCTATCTCCCTATCTCTATCATCCGTCTGCCTCTCAATCTCTTTCTCTCTCTATGTCTCTAGACATGTCTCTCACTCTCTATCTCCCTATCTCTCCCCTTTATCTCCTCTACCTTTCCCAAACTCTATCAGTCCCCTCTCTCTATCTCTCTTTAAACTGTAAACCCTAAACCCCTAAACCCAAGCAACCCTAAACCTCTAAACCCTAAATAATTCCCCTAACCAACCTCTAAACCACTTCTCTATATAGGTGCAACTAATACCACTTTTTAATTGTTTTCCACATTTAATTATATTCTTTTCCATTTTCCAAGTCCTACATGTGTCCAAGTTGTATTGTTTGTCAAGTTTTTAGTCTAATTGTTAGTTCCAACTCTCATGGTTATTAAAATGTTAGTATAGTTAGATTTATCCTTAGGTAACATTAATTTACACATTGTTGCACAAACAACCACATTAAAACATAACCTTACCTAATTAAGGTTAACCTTTAAGGTTCTTTCATAAAGGGCGAGCTTAACAAATCCAACTAGTTCAATGTTCTTATAGTCCATGCTTACCCTTCCAAGAGAGTTCATGCCATGTTAACTTTGCATTATGTCCTAACATATCACATGAAGGACATCATCATCATAAAGAATAACAATGTCATGAAGGATTAACAAAGGTGTAGTTTCACCACATAAAGCATCATTCATAATTTTATCATTAGAGGGTAAGGGTATATCATGTGTATCCTTCTCAAACCATGTATCATGAATCAAATCATATGAAGGGTTGGGTAATACAATTTAGGGCATGAAATCCAAAATGGATATCCATTTTGTATTTCTAGAAATGGATATCCATTTTAGTTTGGTATCCAAACCAAAACATATATCCATTTCAAAACATATGAAAGTCAAACTCTACCAAGTCGCGAATTTGGGTAAGTAAAAACATGATTTTTTTCCTATTGCCACTGTTTGGCCCGTGATGATCCTGCACATACCCAATTCTAAGTTTGAGTCTTAATACAATTGGGTAGCTAGGCCCTACAAATATGGATATTGAATCAGTTTTATCAGTAACTCATGCAAAAACTTTAAAAAGATAAAAACTCCAGCAGTTAACTAAAGATGGCCCTTCACCACTCAAGTGATGATTTGAGTGAAATGAGGGATATCACGATCACTGCTGAAAGTGCCTGACTGAATGCTTATGCTGGAAACATGCCATACTCTAAGGAGGTGCTAGAGATGTGTGTCCCTATCTATAGCTCTAGAGATATGTCTGTAGCTCTGGAGATACCATTGTGGCCTTCTTGCTCAGCTCCAGAGATGCTCTAGACTCCCATCCAGCTCCAGAGAGGCCTTTCTCTTTACTTCAAAACTTCTGGTGTCATGGTATTCTAGTATTGTCTCTAGAGATCATTGAAGACTACCTCCAAAGATGCACAAAATTGCCATTCCAAACATCTACACCTGTTGATTCAAAAAGAGATGTTTTTCTTCATATTTCCATCAATTCCATGCACATTAGTCCTTTAATCAGGAATTATGATCTTAAGTAATTTATCTTCAATTAATCATTATCTAGAACAATCTTGCTAGCCTATTTGGGTGCAAACATCAATAAAGATGGGATCAGGAAGGAGAAAAAGAAAGGTGAAAAGATGTATTTTATGGGTGCTACTTGGCACTCATCAATCAAGATGCTCTATTGTAAGAAAATAGTTGATCTTCTAATAGTGATATCTTTCCGGTAATGATGTGCAGATCTATGAATTCTTGATATAATGTAGATGAATGAATGTAGATGCTAAGTCCAGCTCCGTAAGGTCTAAAATGCAATGTGGACCAAAATATAGAGACTGTTTCTGGCTAAACTACTTGGACTGAATTAGAGAATGAAAAGAAATAAACTAAAATGCAAATGTTTTTGTTTGATGCAAGATTGATCTTGAACCAGGGATGCTCTTGCATTAGACATCTGGGGTTATTGAAAAAGTGAGTCCCTCACTTTGTTGGGGCTAGGGGAGAACCAAGACGGTCCACTTCAGCCTGAGAAATCCATGATGCATCTTCTTCTGGTCTACTATTCCACTTCATAAGGTATTCTTTGTATTGTTTTCCTCTGGTACTACATCCAATTCTGTTGTCCAGAATGTGTTCAATCTTCTCTGGTGCTTGTTGTGGTAACTACTTCAAGTCTTCTTCCATGTTGTCATTGAACTCTACTTCATGATACTAATAAAGGTCTACAATGTTGAAAATAGGTGATATACCCAAGGTTTCCAGTAATTCCACTTCATATGCATTTTCTGAATCAAACTTTCTAAGTATCCTACAAGGTCCAAACTTCTTCATCTTCAACTTTTTATATGTCCCAACTAGAAATCTTTCTTTTCTTAGATATACCATCACTTCATCTCCAACTTCAAATTCCTTATGTCTTCTCTTCTCATCTGCCTTCTCTTTGTACTTATTGTTCATATTTTCTAAAATCTTCTTCACTTGATCATGCATTGTCTTCATGTGATCTACAAATTCTTCTGTTTCTGCACTTCTCTTTTCTTCAATAATGACATCCCTCAACTAGGGGTAACTTTAAGAAAAGACGCCTAAAAAAGTTATAAAATCCTAGTGAATCCTAGCTAAGTGCTTTAATTTTCTTGGTGAATGTTTCATTTTGTTTGAAAAAAATATTAATTTTCCTGGTGAATCTATGCACATTACTCAAAAGGTTATAAAATCATGGCAAATCCTAGTGAATATTTTCTAAAAAAATTAAAAACAATGGTGAATCTTAATGAATAGTTACTAAAGAAATTAACTATAACGACGAATCCTTACTTTAAAAATTTGCATATTTGGTTAACCCTATATATATATATATATATAATTTTGAAGTGGGGGTAGGAGACATTATAAACCTAATAATTATCACTAGATTATAGTTTTCTCACCTAAGGATAGTTTGGTTTGCATCCTAAGTTTTTTATATCATCTAAAATTTAAAGAGTTTTGACCAAGAAAATTTAACCATAGGTACTCTTCCTTTGAAAAGGATGTCTCATCTAGAGTCTAAACATTTAATAAATAAATTAAATTAAAATGAAATTTGTGACTAATAGATAAATGTATAATCAAATTCTAAAATTTAACTCTTTTCCTAAGTTAATTTAAAATGATAAAGTCAAATAAAATAATAATAATTAAAAAGTCATTACACTAACCTTAAAATAATAAAGCTAATAAAATATAAGCCCCTTTCATGTTTAAAATATAATAAATATTTAAAATTGAATTATATATAGAATAATAAAATACACATATGAAAATTATACTAAGTAAATATTTTTTTCTAACTCTAAAACAATTAAAAACTCGTTAAAAGTGAAGTAAACTGAGTCAAATAAAATAATAATAATTAAAAATTCATTACACTAATATTTAAAAAATAAAGCTAAATCCCTTTCATGTTTCAACTACAATAAATATTTAAAATTGAATTATATGGAATAATAAAATATAAATATGAAAATTATACTAAGTAAACATTTATTTCTGACTCAAACAATTACTATTTAAAGCTAATAAAAAAGAATAAAGCTAATAAAAAAAGAATAAAGCTAACAAAAAAGAATAAAGCTAATAAAAAAAGAATAAAGTTAATAAAAAGATTAAATATAATAAAAAAGATTAAAGCTAATAAAAAATAATATGAAAATATAAATAGAAATTTATTTCTAACTCAAACAAATACTATTATGAGTGTAACTATTTTAAAACAATTAAAAAAACATGATACTCCACTAAAGTGAAGTCAACTACATTTTATGAGCTAATTATGTAATTTCTATTATATTAAAAATTTGTTAAAATAATAAAATATTACATAAATATTGCCGACGGCGTGGTTAACTCATTAATTCATTCGGTTGTAGTGGCAACCACCAGAGTTCAAACTACCACTAGACCAACGAGCTTGCAAGGCTTTACGCCTTCGCCGGGCCAACGAGCTCGCAGTTTTCAAGTGTTCTTGCTAGGTGATGAGGTCCCCAATGTTGTGGCCTCACCAGTTCATTGCTCCAGAAAAAAAGCATTCACATGGAGCCAGAGGGCGTGTCGCACTAGCGTCACCGGTCACGTTAAAAAGTTTACCTAGCACATTATCTTTAAAAAAAATATATATTGCATAAATATTTTTGTTGCTACCTAACCCTTTCATTTTGTCATAATCATTTTGGTGTGAAGTTTTATTTTCATGACAGAAAGAGGTTATGTAAGTGGAAGGTAATTTATATTGATCTTATTTTTTATAGATCTCATTTAGGTTTACTCCTTTCTTTCTATTTTTTTATTCTTCTCATTTTATTGTCCATGTTTTTCCTTTTTCTTTGCTTGCAGGGTAAAATAAATCTTCCAAAGATCTATTTGACAATTGTATTGTAGCTTTAGAGTTTTATTAATTTGGGTTGCATGCAGAGAATTTTCATAGATTATATAGAGTTTATTATTTTGGATTGCATGCAGAGGATCGTACAGGGTTTTATTATTTTGGGTTGCATGCAGAGAATTTTCATAGATTGTACAGAGTTTATTATTTTGGATTGCATGCAGAGGATTGTGCAGGGTTTTATTATTTTGGGTTGCATGCAGAGAATTTTCATAGATTGTATAGAGTTTATTATTTTGGATTGCATGCAGAGGATTGTACAGGGTTTTATTATTTTGGGTTGCATGCAAGGTTTTTTAGAGATAGTATTTTTTCTCAAATATTTATCTCAACGTATTATCTCAAAATATTCAGTCATAAAAGAATGAATGCTTCTAGAAAATATTTTAGGAATGATTTGAAAATACAAAAACACCAGAAATTAAATATTTTAGAAATATCACATTGAAAATTACATTAAAAAATAAGTATAAGACTGTTTAGTTCTAAGAGACAAAGAGCACATGCCTTTTAAAAGGCTTGTTGAGCCCTGGAATTGATTTTGGGCCACAAGATTAGATCTAATCTTGTGGCCCAAAATTAATTTTGGGGCTCAACAAGCCTTTTAAAAGACATGTGCTCTTTGTCTCCGAAATTAAACAATAGTTGTTAGATCAAAACTATAATCAACAGTAATGTATAAAGTTGTCTTAAAAATACAAACAACCTTAAAGTAAATGATAATTGTGATATTACCCAAAATTAATGGATTAAATATATTATTAATGGTGAATATGGTCCAAAATTAATGGTTGAAATATATTATTAATGGCAAATATGGTCAACATTTTTAAATATATTATAAATTATTGGCAAATGGGCTTTAATTATGCATCATTTACTTGGCGAAATAGTTTCTATGAAATTAGTATCTCCCTCATACATGTTCTTCAATTCATCAAAACCCAATACTTCAATTCTCATCTCTGTCAATAAGTTTCTTCTTCTACTCAATGCGTCAACAACTTTGTTTGATTTACCACTCCTATGTCTCAACACAAAAGTATAACTTTGCATGAATTCTACCCATCTCATATGTCTCTGATTCAAATTACCTTGATTGTTCAAATACTACGAAGCTTGATGATCTGTATACAACACAAACTCCTTAGGGAACAAGTAATGTCTCCACTTCTTCAAGGATTGAATTATGGCATAGAATTCCCGATCATAAACTGAATATCTTCTCCTTACATCATTTAACTTCTCACTAAAATATGCTACATGTCTACCTTCTTGACTTAATACTCCTCCAATTGCATTTCCACTTGCATCATAATCAACTTGAAACACTTTATTGAAATCTGGTAATGCCAACACAGTTCACTCTGTCACTTTCTACTTCAACAACTCAAAACTTTTATCTACTCCTGATGTCCAATTAAAATCTTTTTTGTCACCTCTCATTGTTTCTGTCATAGATTTACAAACTGAACTTAAATTTCTAATGAACTTCTGGTAGAAACTTGCCAATCCATGGAATGATTTCACTTCTCCAATGCTCACCTATGTAGGCCATTCAATAATTGCTCTCACTTTTCTAGGGTCCATCTTCAATCCTTCAGCAAAAATCACAAATCCCAAGTACACTAGTTCTTCCTTCATGAAATTACACTTCTTTATGTTTATCAACAATTTCTCTTCTCTCAACCTCTACAAAACTTGTCTAATATGCCACAAATGTTCTTCCTTTGTTTTACTAAAAATCAAAATGTCATCCAAGTACACAATAACAAACTTACCCAAGAATTTATTCAAGACTTCATTCATCAATCTCAAGAAACTACTCAATGCATTGGTCAATCCAAAGGCATCACTAACCACTCATGCAATCCTTTATTTATCTTAAAAGCAGTCTTCCATTCATCTCCTTCTCTGGTTCTGATCTGATGGTATCCCTAAAGCTTCAAATTTATCTTTGTGAAATATCTTGCTCCACTCAAACAATCCATGATATCATCCATCCTAGGTAAAGGAAATCTATACTTAACCGTGATCTTGTTTATTGCTCTAGAGTTAGTACACATTCTCTATTCTTCATCCTTCTTCAGTTCTAACACTGCAAGTACTGCACAAGGACTCAAACTTTCTCTAATCAAACCTTTCCTCAACAACTCCTATATCTATCTATTCAATTCTTCATTCTCTGTTGGTGTCATTCTATGTGTTGCTTTCTTAGGCAAACTTGCTCTCGGAATAAGATCCATGTGATGACTAATACTCCTTATAGGTGTCAATCCTTCAGGTACATTATCTAATATGATGTCTTCATACCTTGTCAGGAACTCCTTTATCTCCTCCAGTTGTGATTCTCCAGTCTCCTTCTTCAAATTTTCAGGTTTCTTAGGAATCAAGGCATAACACATATTCTCATGTCTCAAACCATCAAGAAATTTCCTTCCATCTACCAAATAGATTCTAGGATTTCCAGAAACTTCATTCTTACAATCATCCTCCAAAGGAATCAAAGTAATTCTCTTTCCACTTGATGTTATAGTATATGTATTCTTTCTCCCATCATGTATAGATTTTCTATCATACTGCCAAGGTCTACCCAAGAAGATATGACAAACATCCATAGGCATAATAGCACACAAGACTTCATCATGATAAGATCCAATGTGAAATTTCACCAAACATTGTTCACTCACTAGTACCTTATGATCATCTTGAATCCAAGCTATCTAATATGGCTTAGGGTGTTTCAATCCTTCCAACTTTAGCTTAGTTACCATCTCCTCTGAAACTAGGTTATCAGAACTACCACTATCAATTACAAGTTTGTAACACTTAATTCTTGATTTGCATCTAGTTCTGAACAAACTCTTCCTCTGCGGTGGTTCCTCATTTGTCTCTACTTTAAATAGTGTTCTCCTCATCACAAGTGATTCTCCTTTCTCAGGTTTGCCAACTAAATTGGGTCATGCATCAAGTTGTTCTTCCACATAGGCTACTCTTCCACTATTTTCTATCCTCTTACTTTTACTACCCTGATTACACTCAAATGCTCTATGTCCTTCACCTCCACACTTGAAACATGTACCTCTGAATGTTCTCTTATCTAATCCTCTTCCTTCATTCTGGTATGCACTAGGGTTTCCTCTCCAGTAAAAAACTATGTCATCTCTTTGGTAAGCATTGTTATCTTTGTCATCCTTCTTAAATGGGTTGTCAAACTTGTTCTACTCTGCAAATGATCTCTTACATCTAGAAAATGTTCTTCCTCTTTGTTTATGATCTTGCCTCTTATTCATTCAACTTCTCTTCAACTTCCAAGGCAAACTAATATGCTTCTTCTAAAGATGTCATCATTACCAGGCTTAATTCCCCTTGAATGTTCAATCTCAGTCCATTGATGTATCTAGCCACTTTCTCTTTGCTTTCTTCACTATGTCCTATTCTTATAATCATCTTGTGAAATTCTTCAGTATACTCCATAGATTTCTCCTTTTGTCTCAGGTTTTGCAATCTCTTTAATAGTTCTAACTCATAGTTAGCATGTATGAATTGATTCTTTCACTTTGTAATCTTTTCTTTCCCTCTTCTGTTTCTTTCCAACTAAACTTCCTTCCACCATACAGTAGCATGTCCCTTCAATTTTGTCTTTGCAAATTTCACCTTCTCTCGATCTTCAATCTCCTCATATTTAAAGTATTCTTCCATGTTATTTATCCAGTCAATCAATTCTTTAGGGTTCAAATTATTAGTATAGTTTGGCACATCAACTCTAGGTCTCTTTCCAATTTTTGAAATAGCTTGCAACATCTTTACTTGGTCTAATTCTTCTTCTTCATCACCTCCTAGAGTTTTGCCAATTTGTTCAACAGATTGAAATTCTTCTTCATCATCGCTTTCAACATTAGGTCTCGGTGTCAATCCTCTTCACCTATCTTATCCAATAGCATCTAAATGAATTCACATTTTTTTCATCTTCTCCATCATGTCGTCCATGCTACCAACCATTGTTCCAACAATAGAAACTCTCCTCGACGACATTCTTCCTAGGATCAAGTGTAAATTGCCTCAAGTTCGGTGATCATCCTACAAGGTGATAACTGCCTCTCAATCAGTGATCAGTTGCAACACAAGTAACCTGTCTCAATTCAGTGATCTATCCACAACATTATCTTATGAAATTCCTTTGCCAATTTTGGTCAATTCACTCCCAAAGATTTGAACTTTCACTCTGATACCACTTTGTGCAGTCACAGTAGGAGGGTTCACAGAATGAACTATCTGGACCATGTAGCAAGAGTAAAGACAATGGAAACAACTCAAATTAATGGAACAAATGCATATTTAGTCTTTCAGTATATCAAAAAATTCAAATAGAGATCGATCAACAACATGCAGGCTTACAAATACGGCTCACAGGTCTAATTACATACATGCTCAAGGTAAAGCTTTGAATCTCCTCATAGAAATTTAAACTATCAAATACTTCTATCTCATGAGATCTTGATAACTTGTGAACTACTTTCCTAAGGATCTATTACATCAATATATATCATATCTAGGTCATAAGATTCTTCCGTGTCAGCCAAGGAAGATCACAAACTCCAAGGAAGAGCTATAACATGTGTGTACAGATAGTCAGACCTAAATGCATAGATCTCCTCCAAAAAATAAAAGTAATGATGTGCAGATCTTCGGGGAAGGTCAAACATGAACTAGAGATCATTACGTAATGTGCATTAGGCTCCAAAGATCAGGAAATGCTTCTACAGGCTTCTCCTTCAGCTGGTTGTATGTGACTGTCAGGATCCTCTATTCCAAGAAAATAGTCAATCTTCTGATAGTGATATCTTTCTAGTAATGATGTGCAGATCTTTGAATTCTTGATATGATGTAGATGAATGAATGTAGATGCTAAGTCTAGCTCCACAAAGTCTGAAATGTAATGTGGACCAAAATACAGAGATTGCTTCTGACTGAACTGCCTGAACTAAACTGAGAATGAAAAGAAACAAACTAAACTACAAACAAATTGAAATGCAAATATTTTTACTTGATGCAAGATTGCTCTTGAACCAGGGATGCTCCTGCATCAAAAACCATGTAGTATGCCTTCATATTTTAATGATTTTTATAGAAAATTAAGTGCCATAGAATGTGTCTACTTGGTGAAATGTCAAATCATAAGCCTTGTATAGTCTTGGGATAGTTATCAAATCCTTGTATTTTATGTTTTGTAAAAAATTGAATCGAGATCAAATCAGGAAAAAGATAAAATAGGAAATCTATGTAAAACAATATTTAAAGCAATATTTTATAAATTGATTTTAAATATTTGTTATTATGCAATTAAAGTAAAGATAATCTAGGTAGGATCTTATTTTGGATTTGATTTTTCTTCTGGGTGAAATTGGACAAATCTGGGCATTTTGGAACTTTTTATGGTCAGGTAAACCCTGATTCTAAGTGGATTTTGGTGGGACCACCTGAGGCATCATGTTGGCATCTTCTATTTTTAGTTTGGAGATATTTTAAAGGGATTTTTTATAGCTTTTCAATGGATTCAGAAAATGATTTGGAGGCAAGATTTTAGAGTGAATTTTGGTTGTTTTCCTATTTTTCCATCTTGGAAAAATAGAGGATATATTTGAGAGACAAACTTTGTTTTTCTCAGTTCTGATGAACAGTTTCTTTCTCTTTGGCTCACTTGCAGAGAGCATTGTAAACACATTATACCTAGTCTCATTTTGCATGCTTCTTTCAGATTAATACAAACAATGGAGTTTCCTTTCCCATTTTTGTCTCTTTTTGTAGTGTTGATTTGATATTTTACTGTGATCAAAGAGTCAGATCCTTTGTTATGTCTCATTATTACAAACCTAGGTACATAAATCCCATGTAATGTAGGTTGTATGTTGAGTTTGATTGCAAGCCTTCTTACAAATTACTCATGTGTCACATGTGACAATTGGGATTGTGAAAGTGCATGTTTTAAAAGTTTGATTGTGAGTAAAAGCATTGAAATAATTTAGAGTTCTTTTGAATCATCCATACATTTTGAAATTGCATTTTAGTTATCTTCTATCCATTTTCCTTAGAAATTATTTAGATTAGGAGAGAGCCAGCTCACTCTGGAGATTTGCTCCAAGTTTAGGTAAATCAGAGGCCTAGAAGAGTTCCCATGTGTCAACAGGTATTTGGGTGTATACTTTGATTGATAAAAGAAATAAAGAATGACACTGAGAAGAATAAAAGGGAAGCACATTATATCATTTCCTTAGGAGACAAAGAGTCAAAGAATGACATGCAACTATAAAATTTACATACCATTTAGGGATAGAACTTGTACAATCAATATACATAGCTATCACTAGAGAATTTTACATTTGAGGTTATATGTACAATGTTAATTATACAATTCTCTTTATATAGAGGCAGAAATTTTTGAAATATGGGAAAGTAGGTAGTTGCACTCATTCTCAAATTCTAATCTCGTAGCTTCGATAATGGTTGCTTTCTGCCTTGACTTAGAGTTGTATATCTTAGTCCTAGCCAAGATGGTGAGGATGAATTGCTTGAAAAGGACATCATTGATTATAGATTGACGAGACCTCTTGGCATGGACTTCATACTGCAACATGTTAAGTTCTTTTGCAAATATCTACAACAAATCGCCAACCTCATCAAAGGCTACAACCCAAGTACTCCTAGTGTGGTCTTGAATTTCAAGGCATAAAAGGTATTCATGGTTATAATCTTCAAGAGGAACCCTAAATCTCATGCAACACCATTTATTGTCATTATCTTGGATGCACTTTTCCTTGCATTCTTTACCATTAACCATTATGTTTAGACTTTCACAAATGTCCTATAAATGTTGAGACATTGTTTTAAACCATTTTGAAAGATATATAATAAGCATCCGCACAGGTGATGTAATCGATAGTGCTGAATTGGATGGCGATGATGGTATATTTGTATCCTCTCTATCCTTCAAATGCTTGAGTTCCTCTACTTCAGGTATTTCAAGGTTTATAGCTAGTATTGTAGAGGTGGTAGTGTTGAGAACCTTCCCATTAAATTTAGTTAGATGACCACTGTTAATAGAAACTATAATAGTTTTTTGAGAATCTTTCATTCTTTTGAGTTCCATACCCTCATTCTCTAAAACAAGACCCCATAAATTTACTTGAATGGAGGAAATTGACTTTCCCTGCATTTGTAAGTTTCTCCTCAGCACTTCAGTTGCATTTGGATGCCATATAGTTGATGTATCACTGATAGTAGTGACAATTCCAATAATATCAACAAGACTATTATTGTCCATGTCCATGATTCTATTAATGGATGTGAACTTGAAATTATGTTTTGGCACTAAGGGGTCATCATCACATTGCCGCAAGATTGAATTCTACTTAAGAGTGATTTCAAGATGGCTAATGATTTCAAGATAGCTATTGATTCTTTTTGTATTTCCTATTTACTTCCTTTATTGAGCCTTTTGAAAGCGTATACAATGATCCCACTTGCACTCACTCATAGTGAAGCTCTGCTCTATCATTGAAGCAAGTAACCCTAATTTTAGCTCCCTCACTGTTTATCATGTCAAAATTAAAAACTTGTCTAGTGTTTCTAGGGGTCTTAAATTGGTGCCTATGTTTTTTTGTTGTTACACAACCTTTAATTATCCATCTTCCCTAATAAGGGCTCAAGCATGTTCTATTGTCGAGAATGTTTGTTTATACCAAACATTGCACTTCAACTTCTTGAAGAGATGCTTGGAGAGTCTATCATGTCTAGATGCATTTGTTGTTCCTATTGTCTAAACAGCAATTTGGGTTGGTCAATTAACTAGTAGTCTATGGCAATGACATCTATTTCAGGATTATCAATGTCCTATAAGAATCGAATGAAAAATGGTGTAAATATGATGGAACATATGTATATATTGTCATGAATGATTAAAAAACATTCTCACAAAGATGAAGCCTACCTTGAATTTGTAGTGGACCAACATATGTAATGCATCAATTGCACTATAGATCCTACCTTCAATGTTTGGGATGAAAAATACATAGTAAATTTCCTTGGGAAAATGACCATCTGTATATGCAGGCTATTAGATAATACAACCTTATACTATTCAATTGAATATACACTAGGGCTTAGCTTCTTTAGAGATTCAACTTGAAGTGATAGAGACGTTACTATGTCCCCAACATTTATAGACTTAATTGCTCGAGGAGTGAGCTCAAGTGCCATTTGAACACTACATGAATTTTTTTTCAAAGTTTATAAGTTTCTATCATATAATATAAAAATTAGAACCCAACCAACATGAGGAAGTGTTGTTCAGATTAGTAAAGTGTGAGTATAATTTGAGTATAAAAATTATGTGTGAATAGGCAAAAAAATAAAAAGTTGCTTTCTAGTGTTAAATCTAGGGGATAACATTATTTAAAGCAATGCTAAGGTATGAAATAAATGTTGTTTATACCATAGGAAACTCTATGTACATTTAATAAACACTTGAAATTTCATAAATATATATACATTTCCTTCTAATATTCATATAATTGGAGGCTACTCTAAGCCAAACTCTAAAAAGATAAAACCAAATGAAAATTCTGAGGCATTTGGAAATAAAATTCCAGAATCATCCATGTCCAGACAACAGACTTAATGATTTTCCTTTAAAAGCTTCACTGCTAAACAACTTCCTATCATACATCATATCACAATATACATTAAAAGTGATATAGTGTAAACTCCTATGGTTGGATGCCCCATCCACTTAATTTGTAGACCTGAAGATTGCTACCAACACTTACACATGCCTCATTGACATTGCAAAGATAAAAGATAATTTTTTGTTTTCTGAACACCAAAACCATGTTGAAATATTCCAGTTAGAAATAATCTGTAGTCAGCCAAGAAACTGAAATAAAATAATGATTTGATCACCGATGGAGAAGGCGTAGCGAAAGGAAAATACAATAGATAATGACAGACTTTTTTTGGCAAAAGTAGCCAGGCAGGATAACACATTTCCCCACTAATAAACCTATCCAATAATAAGCTCCCTATAGATTTTGAGGAACTAATATGATAACACATTACAATTATTAAATCTTATAGAAGTTCTATAAAATTTGTAGCTATATCAAATCTGACGTGCCATAGCCATGCTCCCGTAAATATTTAAAATTCTATTCTATAGATTAAAAACACATTATTCTTTGGAGAGAAAATGGGCACACAACTAACTAGGAGGATCACTATTTTCCTCCTCTTCTTCTTGAATGGTGTCCAATTTCGACCTCAAATTGGACATTGGAGGATTCCTAGGGCTTTCTCTACCTAGACTTCTGATGCGAATCTCCCCAACATTACATGAAGGATTGATGATGGATTCAATGAGCTCTTTGAAACTCATTGCCAACAAAAACACTTTTTTCATTTTAGATGATGATGGCCAAAACTGCAAAACACAAAAAAATTATGACACAATATACAAATCAAAAATAAATTACATAGATGAGAAAGCTCACCCTGCAATGCACCAATTTTTATTTCCTCATAAAAAGCCTCCAAATGGCCAAATAGATGATTAAACAAGATAAGTGGACAATCCTTAGATTCACAAATTGGTGTTTTTTCCTTACCTTCATGCACTTGTTCTATTTCCTTGTTCTATTTCCCATTTCCTATAGAGACTTCTCTCTGCAACTGGATTGTTCTATTTCCTGTAAAGAAGCATTTGCAGCTACATCAGGCACTTGTCCTCATTTACTAGTCTTGATATTGCTAAATCTCTTCCCATTCAACAACAATGGTTGTCAGAATGAAGAAAAATATTGGCCTAAACTTCATTAGAGCCTTAAATAGTAATTATTAGCAAGCCAGAATAATTTTTTATAAGACAATTACCAGGGAAGAAGTCTTTAAAAATAACACTAAATATCGACAAGAAATAATGAGCATTTACATTAAACTAACATTGTTTTTTCTCTTTCAAGAATAATGGTTATTTATAGATGCAAAAATAATGATTATCAAGAATAATGATTATTAACAGTAAATTTCACAGCTTCTACAATAGTTTGTTAGTTAATTTGGTTTTTATTTTTATATTTTTTATCAAGTCGTTCATTTTCCATTAAATATATTTCTTATTATTGGCATTAATAAATTACTCTAACTAGAATATTTGCATTTTGGATTAAAATAGCAAAAGCATATTTGAGAGTGGTGTCAAATTTAGTGGTCTACATTTCATTATGATCTACTATCCCCATGCATTGAATTTTATTTTATTTGATTTTATCTATTTAGTATTTTTATATTTTTTTTAGATTTTTACTTAACCGTCATAGGAATCTGACCATTTCAACCCTTGCTATGATTGTAAAACTTGGAAACCCTCTTCTGATCTATTGGAAAGTAACCAATTTTGATTTATAGATCCTTTCAATTCCTGTCCTATGGTTTTATTTATACATATTTTCCAGATCTAAGCTAATTCCAAAATAATTTTTTTCTTAATTTTACTTACCAGTGTTTCCAATTCAATCCATTCTAGTTGTAGAAGTCAAAGAAAAGTCTCCACCAAACTTTGTGAAACACACGTGCAACATCTATCATTTCTTCCACAAACAACAAGCTACATGATATAAATAACGAAATTGTAGCATCCCATTTGTTATAAGAATAAAATAGCTTAAGTCATATTCTTTATGTTAGATGATTATATTTACCTAATGATTTCACCATTACTGAAACCTACACAAAAAAATACTGCAGCAAAATTTGCCCTAAAAACCCAAAATTTTCTCAGGGTTTTGGATTATTGAATTAGCTCATAGACAGTAGATCCCTACGCGTTACGTGTTTGGCTTTAGTGGGAGTGTGGAAGTTTAATGTGGTAGTGTGGCAGAATAAGAAGGGTGGAATCCATGTAGAAGAACACTTGGGAGGTAGTTGGGACACTATCTTACACGTATTAATTTTTATTGTAAATCACCATTTTTAGCAGTCCAATGCATCAAAGATCACAACTACTATGGCCGCTCTTTGTTAGAGGTTAGCAATATTGAAGAGAAAATGATCTATCTAATCTAAGATATCACATTTACAACATCTAGGGATAAATCAAAATATAATTACCAAAGTTATGCACTTATATTTTTAAATTAAAGGATAAATTAATGAAATCAGGAGATAATCAATATATTTTTGATGGTGTTTTTAATCTATTGAAGGAACACAAAATTAATATTTCTAAATTATTTAATTGTTCAGTTTCCTTTGGCCTTGTGTTTCGTATCCAAATGAAAACTTTCATAACTATAGTAGTTTTCTCTCACACTCTCAATAATAATATTTTTAATATCTTAAATAACTTTTATTATTATTATTATTTTTAATTTAGGCAAAAAACTTGGATCATAGTTGCTTTTGACCCCGCCTTAAAGGACATCAAACACCTTCCCCTCGAAGTATTCTACTACTTTTTTCTAAGGTTTTGGAATTCATTGAGGGAGTGGTAAGAACTTCATCTAGTAATAATGTTTCTAGCATAGCTTTCTCAGGGCACACATAATTCATTTGTTAAATGTGATTGTGATACCTAGTTTAGTGCCCTCTAATGCAGAGTGCATATTGGAAGCACACAATTGATCAAAAAAACTTTATCGGTAAGAGGGTGGCCTATGTCTTGGCAATCTACTCCTATCAACCAAACATACCCCATTGGCCACCTTGCTATTTATCCCCCCGATCTCTCAACTCTCCCCGACAGCTTGACTTCCTTATCTTCAGAGAGACTTCACTTATCGGTGGCATCTTCTAGCCTCTCGTCGATACCTCGATGGCAGTTATGTTCCCACTTGCCTTAACCGTGGTGGGTAGTCATGCCCTTGTCAGTAAGACTTCGATCATCGTCGACCACTTGTGAACATTGGCTGATGTGCCGATATACCAACTTGTATATGCTTGACTTGACTTGGTATTATCGGTGAGCCAAAGTATCTTTACCCTGATTTCATCGTTATGACCGGTCACCTTTTGTATTCAACGAAAGATACATTCTGAATATGCTTTCTCAACATACATTCTCAACATACATTTACGATATGCATGCACAATATACATTCGGTGAGACTTCCATCATTAGCTGACTTCTTGTTTGTTCTCTAGATATGCTAATGTATGTTCTTCAGTGAGACTTCCTTCATCCTTTGTCGATACACCTCTTATCAGCCCAACACTTTGATCGGTATAACTTCCACAAGTTTCCCCAAGGCACTTTGTTACACCGATGGCAACTCTGTAAGTCTGCAAATCACAGACATCAAACTAGTATATGGAGAGAAAACTCAACAGAATGGAAAGGGCCTACAATTCTTTGGAAACACTTGATCAACCATCAATTTGGTCACTCCACTCATAACACCTTGCCTATCATTTCAAAGACTAGTCACATAGAGATGCCTAGTCAACTCATGCCCAACCTCCTTAGATCCTTGGGTGTTTGACCAAAACCACAAAAAGCACAAAATTTACACTGTATTCCTCCATCACACTAAACATGAGAATCTTGATTTTAGTGGATAGAGGAAATACAATCCATTTATTCACAGAACCCTAGTTTCTAGGTTTTCAGAACAATCTTTGCAAAAAGAACGAGATCTCACAAACTACAACACTTTTAAGACACTAGAGTACTATCAAATGAAAACTACTTAATGCCTGAACATCTCCAATTAGTTTTAGACAATTAATTATCCCTACAGAATGACTGTTACAGAAAAATACTCAGAAAGAACAATGTTTCAACACACCAAAAAATCTAGATCTTCCTTCATTCATGCATGCTTCTCTGTCATTACATCCTGCTCTTCTTCACCTATAGAGGCTTGAGATAGTAGTTTATATCCCTCCCAACCATACAAACTAATTTTGAAAGTTAGTTAGCCATTGGGTTTCTCCTATCACAAGAAAACTACATGTTTTTATTGTGTGATTACATCAAACTTGATTGAAACATGCTCTACATAGGTCTAGTGACCAAATTGACATAAGGTCCTTATTACAAACATGATGTGGCTTAAAAATCCTTATTCAAAACATAAACAAAACATGACTCTTGCACCATAGAGAAGGTGCTCCTGCACCATACTCCCGCTGCAAGAAAAACTCAAGTCCCTTGAGTTGCCAACTGCTGGAGTGTCTTCCCATGCTTCAAAATGTTTGCCTCACTCATCCATGTAGCCTTTGAATTGGGAAGATCCTGCCACTTGACCAAATACTCCTTGTACACACCCTTCCTTGTCTTTTTGACAACTTTGGATTCTAAAATGCATTCCAATTGTAAAGGCTTACTTGGAGGTAGATCTCTGACCCAATCTTTACCTTCAATCACAACATCTAAACCATATTCAACATTCAATGGAGGTCTATATGGAAAGAGATCTGAAACATTGAATATGGGAGAAATACCAAGATCAGATGGCAATTCTATTTCACATGCATTTGGACCAAACTTATGCACTACCTTGCATGGTCCTATTTTCTTCATCAGAAGCTTGGTTGGCTATCCTTTAGGATGTCTTTCCTTCCTTAGATAGGCCATCACCAAATCTCCCACATTGCACTGTACATCTCTCCTTTTGAGATCTACCCTATCCTTGTATTTGGAGACTATTTTTTCCAACTGATCTTTGACTTGATCATGAACTGCCTTCATGGTGGCATAAAAATCTTCTCTCAGAGCACTCCTCTTATCCCAACCTTGTAGATCTTTGAGTTCAAGTGGTCCTCTTGGATGGAAACCATAAATAATTTCAAATGGACTCTTCCTAGTACTTCTATCCACCGAATCATTGTAAGCATACTCAACTTGACTGATAATCAAATCTCATGCCAACCCATGCTTCTTGGTAAGGCATCTTAGAAGCTTTCCTAAGGACCTATTAACAACCTCCGTCTAACCATTAGTCTGGGGATGGTAGGCTAATGAGAAAGATAATTGTGTTCCCAATTTTCTCCATAAGGTCCTCCAAAAATGACCAACAAACTTGGACTCTCTATTAGTGACAATTGAAAGGGGCAAACCATGGATTCTAACCACTTCTCTGAAAAAGAGACCAGCAATGTGAGATGCATCATTTGTGCATTTCTATGGCACAAAATGAGCCATCTTACTAAATCTATCCACAATGACAAAAACACTGTCCACACCCCTTGTTGTCTTAGGAAGACCAAGTACAAAATCCATACTAATGCTTTCCCAAGGCCTATTGGTAATCAGAAGGGGTTGGTACAAACCAGCATTAGAAGACATACCTTTGGTCTTTTGACATATGGTACAACTTACAACATATCTCCTAACATTCGATTGTACTTCTAGCCAATAGTAGAATCTAATGACTTGTTCCAAAGTCTTGTCAAACCCAAAATGTCCTCCTAAGGTTCCATTGTGCTTCTCTTTGATGATGTTATTCCTCATTAAACATTTAGGAACACATAGCAAACTACCCTTGAATAAGAGACCTTCCTGCAACATAAAATTTGAATATTCACCATGAAAAGTGTTAGCCAAACTAGCACAGACTTCATAACCAGCCTTGAAGTCTACATCCTCCTTGTATAACTCCTTCAAACAATCTATGCCCATGCTTTCCATCTATACTTCCTGTATGACCAACATCCTTCTACTTAAAACATCAACCACTTTGTTGGCAACACCTTTTTTATGCTTAATAGTGAAGGTATAGGCCTGCAATTATTCCATCCACTTAACATGCCTATGATTCAACTTTTCCTAACTATTTAGGTAGCTAAGAGCATGGTTATCAATAAAAATAATGAACTCTTTGGGCAGCAAATAGTCTCTCCACTTTTTGAGAGATTGCACCATTGCATAGCGCTATAGATCATAGGTAGAATACCTTTGTTTAGCCTCATTCAACTTCTATAAAAAATAGGCCACTAGATGTCCATCTTGACTAAGAACAACACCTATTACTTCCTAACTTGCATCACATTCCACTACAAAAACTTTGTCAAAATATGGGAGTACCAGTGTAGGTAATTCAGCGACTTTCTTCTTTAACAATTCAAGGCTATCATCTGCTTGCTTTGTCCATTGAAATTTGCACTTTATTCCACCCTTGATGGTGTTGAGAATAGGAGCACTTATGTGACTGAATCCTCTAATGAACTTCCTATAAAAAGTTGCCAAGCCATGGAAACTTCTAACATCTCCCACGGTCCTAGGAGTTGGCCAATTGAGAATGGCCTCAACCTTTGTGGTGTCCATCTTCAAACAACCATTAGAAATCACAAAACCCAGGTACACAAGTTCAGTTTTCATGAACTCACACTTATCAAAGTTGATCATCAACTTATTCTTGTACATCTTCTTCATCACTTGTCCAAGATGCTTCACATGTTCTTCTTTTGTCCTACTGAAAACAAGTATGTCATCAAGATAAACAATTACAAATTTGCCAATGAATTCAACAAGTACCTCATTCATCAAATGCATGAATGTGCTTGGGGCATTGCTAAGGCTGAATGGCATGACAAGCCACTCATAGATACCTTCATTTGTCTTGAAGGTAGTCTTCCAATCATCTCCTTGCCTAATTTTGATCTGATGATAACCAGATTTCAAATCAATCTTTGAATAATAACATGACCCTCCAAGATAGTCCAGAAGATCCTCAATCCTTGGCATAGGGAATCTATACCTTATTGTGATCTTATTTATGGCCCTTGAGTCCATACATAGTCTCCACTTCCCATCATTTTTTGGAGCAAGTACACTAGGGACTGCACATGGACTAAGACTCTTTCTGATCAATTCTTTCTCTAAGAGTTCTTGAATTTGTCTACTCACCTCCTCAGTTTGCTGTGGTGTCAATTTATGCGCAGCCTTATTGGGCAATGTGGCACCTAGAATCAAGTCAATTTGTTGACTTATATCTCTCCTAGGTGGTAAGGAGTTAGGAGTATCCTCTACCACAAGATCTTGGTACTTATCCAACAATTGCTGCACTTCTAGTGGAATCTCTTTCTACTTTTTGTCTTGTTGTCCTAATTCATCTTTAGGCTTCATTATCAAGGCATACCCTTCGGTATCCTTTTCCTTAATGAGGTGTAAGAACTCTTTGCCACTAACCATCATGACATTGGTGTCATTACTCTTCTCTCCAATCTGCTCTTGCATAGGATCCATCCTAAACTTCCTTCCATTCTTGGTGATGAGGTATGTGTTCTTCTCACCATCATATTGTGCCTTCACATCATACTTCCATGGACGTCCAAGAAGAAGGTGCTGAGAATCCATATGAATAATCTCACATAGTACCTTGTCCTTATAATCACCTATCTCAAACTCAACCCACGTTTGTTCTTCTACCATGTAATTTTGATTCTTATTCAACCAAGAGATCTTATGAGGATTAACATGGGGCAGCCTTTTCAACTTACACTTCTCTTCCATTTCAGTAGACACTAAATTCTCAGTAGATCCTAAATCAATAATGATTTTACAAAGTTTACCATATGCTATACCTTGGGTTCTGAAGAGGGTATTCCTTTGTGGGGGCTCTTGCTTCAATGGCATCTTCATCAAGGTCCTCTTGATCATCATGTTCTCTCCTTCAAGGACTAGTGCAGCACTACCAATGGGTGAATTCGCACTTTGGAAATCCTCATCTTTCAACAACTGATTCTTTCTTCCACCATCATGAGAACTAGTTGCCTTCTCAAGGCATCTGCTCATAGTATGGCCTACTTGATTGCAGCCATAGCATGTACCAGTGAAAACTCTAGGTCCTTTGCCTGCACCACCAATTCTACCTCTTCCATTTGGTCTTCTCCAACCTCTAAAACCACCACCTCTATGGTCTACATTAGAATGAGACTCTTGTTGACTTGGGTTTTCATTTCTACTTGACTGTCCTCTACCAAAACTGCCTCTTCCCCTATTATTTCTGCCACCTCTTCCTCTGGTGGTTTGATCACTCTTCCTTCTCAACTTTTCCTCTGCCCTAGATGCTAATAGAAAACACTCATCCACTATTTTGGGAACCACCATACTGAATTCATCTTGTATTTTATACCTCAAGCCATCGAGATATCTGGCCAACATCTCTTTCTCCTCCTCCTTGTGATTCGCTTTCATGCTCAATCTATGAAATTCTTCAGTATATGTAGCCACATCCATATCCTTTTGTCTGAGATGATTAAACTTCCTAATGGTTTGCAACTCATAATTAGATGGTATGAACTTGTCTCTTAGCATGGCCACCATTCTACTCCATTTGGTGATATGGTTCTTTCAAACTTTCTCTCTTTCACCTTGCATATAGTTCCACCAAACTAGGGCAGAACCTCTCAATCTTGTCTTAGAAAAATTGACTTTCTTAGTGTCACTAAACTCCTTAAAGTAAAAATAGTTACACATGGCTTCAATCCAATCCATGAGGGCATCTCCATCTAGGTTCCCATTGAATGTAGGAACATCCATCTTTGGATCGCCACTCTCTCCATGAGCACCTTTGAGTGCATTCAAGAATGCCTATTGGTCTACAAACATATCTTGTCCTTGAGGACTCTCCTCTACCTCCTCTTATTCTTCTATATTAGAAGCACTTCCATCCTCTTTACTCTTGCCCTTGGGCCTCTCTTCTTTCAACCTTTCTTCAATCATCTCCTCTACCATCTTCTTGATGGCTTCTTTGCTCATAGACTTGGGAGGCATTGTGCTAGCCTCAATTGTTATCTCCTCATCTAACATACACTGCTCTAATTCAAATATTGTATCTAATACCAATATGATGCAGAGTGCACAGTGGAAGCACACAATTGATCAAAAAAACTTGATTGGTGAGAGGGTGGCCTTATGTCTTGGTGATCTACTCCTATCAGCCAAACATACCCCATCGGCCACCTTGCTATTTATCTCCCTAATCTCTCAACTCTCCCTGACAGCTCAACTTCCTTGTCTTTGGAGAGACTTCACCTATCAATAGCATCTTTTTGCCTCCCGCCGATACCCCGATGGCGGTTACGTTTCCACTTGCCTTAACCATGGTGGTTAGTCATGCCCTTGTCAGTAAGACTTTGATCATCAGAAACCACTTGTGGACACTAGACGATGTGATGATATACCGAATTGTATATGCTTGACTTGACTTGCTATTACTGGTGAGCCAAAGTATGTTTACCCTGATTTCACCATTACGACTGATCACCTTTTGTATCTGATGAAAAATACATTCTTAATATACTTTCTCAACATACATTCTCAACATACATTTGTGATATGTATTTGCAATATACATTCGGTGAGACTTCCATAGTCGGCTGACTTCTTGTTTGTTCTCTTGATATGCCAATGTATGTTCTTCAGCAAGACTTCCTTCCTCCTTTGCCAATACACCTCTTATCGGCCCAACACTTTGATCGGTATAACTTTCACAAGTTTCCCTAAGGGGCTATGTTACACCGATGGTAACTCTGTAACTCTGTAACTCACAAACATCAAACTAGTATATAGAGACAAAACTCGATAGAACAGAAAGGGCCTACAATCATCTACAAACACTTGATCAACCATCAATTTGGTCACTCCACTCACAGCACCTTGCCTATCATTTCAAAGACTAGTCACATAGAGATGCCTAGTCAACTCATGCCCAACCTCCTTGGATCCTTGGGTGTTTGACCAAAACCACAGAAAGCACAAAATTTACATTGTATTCGTCCATCATACTGAACATGAGAATCTTGATTTTTGTGGATAGAGGAGATACAATCCATTTATTCATAGAACCCTAGTTTTTAGGTTTTTAGACTAGTCTTTGCAAAAGGAATGAGATCTCACAAACTACAACACGTTTAAGACACTAGACTACTATCAAATGGAAACTACTTAATTCTTAACATCTCCAATCAGTTTCAGACAATTAACTATCTGTACAAAATGACTGTTACAGAAAAATACTTAGAAAGAACAATGTTTCAACACACCTAAAAATCTAGATCTTCCTTCATTCATGCATTCTTATTTGTCATTGCATCCTGCTCTTCTTCGCCTATAGAGGCTTGAGATAGTAGTTTACATCCCTCCCAACCATACAAACTAATTTTGAAAGTCAGTTAGCCATTGGGTTTCTCCTATCACAAGAAAACTACATGTTTTCATTGTGTGATTACATCAAACTTGACCGAAACATGGTCTACATAGGTCTAGTGACCAAATTGACATAAAGTCCTTATTACAAACACGATGTGGCTTAAAAATCCTAATTGAAAACATAAACAAAACATGACTCCTGCACCATAGAGAAGGTGCTCCTGCACCACCCTCTCATTGGCAGGAATGCATATATATGGTAATTAAGCATGAAAAACATTTGAGATCTACTTATTTTCATATTTACAAAAATCAAAATTTGTGCACACATTAAATAATGAAACTATCCAAATAATAGTAGTATTGAGAATAAATGTACATTATAATTATTATGGCATGTTCAAATATACACTTAAAAGATTAGTTAATAGTACATTAGCACCTTTGAAGTAGTTATCCAACCCACCCAAGGTGGTGTTAAAAAATGACATAACAAATGCTTCATAGCCTTTTAAGGATTCTGGGGCCATGGCAGCAGGACATGATGAATATATGGCACCATAAAAAGACATTCCAGCTCCTCGTCCATCCTCACCACCAAAAGAATATGCCAAGAATTGTCATATTCTTCGTCAAGCCCTTCACCACATTCTCAGCCAATTTCAACACCTACACAGCAAAAAAAGTAAATATGCTCCCTCTAAAAACACTTTACCATGCACATAGAAAAGGATCCAGAGAGAACGTAAAAATACCTCAGCATAGAGATACTCCATAATGATGGTGAGAAAGATTGGAGCAGTGCTTCCCACCCGCTTTGCATGTATTTCCCTTTTTAAAATACCTTTAAATTCTACTAACAGGAAACTAAATACTAGCTTGGGTGGTCTTGGACACCTTCTTCTTAATGCTAACTTTACTTCTTCCCTTCTTTGATGACTACATTCTCTAAATCTATAGAATAAATTAGATGTTTCTCTAAATCTGCAAAACAAGTCAGATGTTTGTGTTGCATATGTTGCCATTGATGTCAAAGAAGGTGTAAAGTTCAACTTGTAGTCATTTATGAACATTAATGTCAGAGGAGTTGTATATCAATGACCAATGGTCTTGTTTGTAACAGTGATCGGGAGAGTTGGCTTAGTGTAGCAGTGTTTGCCCAATGGGATCTCTGATGGATCATGGAGACAAAGTATATCATAGTTGTTTGTATCACATCATCCTAAGTGGCATCATTAGTTATAGTATGGTTGTATAGATGATATGAGATATTTTTTCGTATTGAATTATGTGTCACAAATAAGTATATGTTTAGTGCATGATTGATCTAGGATGATAGGGTAGTCAAGTTCAACATTAAGAATATAAGATTTATCTCCTTGCAACCAGATGTTTGCTTGATGGTTGTAGTAGCCAAGGATCACATTTTATCCTTGCTTACATGTTAGGGTTTGTCAACATTTGGAGGCCTAAATACTTAAGTCCTAAAACCCTAATGCTCTCTAAAGCAAAGTTTCATTTTCAAGCTCAAAGGGTTTAAATCATATCATTGTATTATCTCCAATAGAGTTGATTGGTAAAGATTAAGAATCAAGGGTATTTCAATTCAGTAATGTGTGATAAAAGATTAGGGCTTTACGATTTGAAGATCTAAATCCTAAAAACATTCAAAAATTCCTCAAAAGATGAAGTGTTAGATGGGTTACTTTTTAGTTTTTAATTCAGCGATGACTTTCTATCACCAGTCTCTATCAGTTAATTCACAATGTTAAGGGTCTATTTTCATGGAATTACTAGCTCCTCACCCTAGTGGTGACTGGTTGGTACCATGAAGAGCTTGTAATCAAGTGCTAATGTCATAATCAATGGTGCGCGTTTAATCTATCAAGGGTGTCATACATTACATCTACGATGCTTATTCCAACAAGTAACTATTATTACTTGGTGCATGGAAATTGATGGGCATCTAACTATATCCTTCATTGTAAATAGTTTCAATAGTTTTGGTAACTATCTATTGTTCAGTGTTTTGGTAGTTTTCAAGTGTAGATTTAATCCACTATCCTCAAGAATCTGAGGTTTTATGATAGGGGTAAATCAAGCAATGTTTCTTGTGTAAGGTAGATGATGGTGTTTTGATGATATACACTCTGCATAACTGAAGAAGAAGGGAGTTTGGTTATGTATACCTGAAGACAAAAGTGTGCAAAGTATGTTATTTGTAGACATTATTTGTGAATCCTGTTGTATGTGTAAATAGAGGTAATTATGCCTTTATTTGTTTTGAAGTTAATACTTCTTATATGATGATCAAGCATATAACTTGTAGGGTGACTAATAAATAAATGATTGATTGCATTTATATCAAGACTGTGAATAGATTCTTCTTCTAATATAAGAATTTGTAGGTTGTTTTGACTAGTATAGTGAATGGTCATATGAAGATTAGATAGGTCACATATCCCAGGGTGTTTGAAGGTGTGAAATGATTTAAATCAAGTATATATTGATTGGTTTTGTTGCTGACAAGCTCTTTACAATAACATTAATGGAAGATGATAGTAAATGTTTGAAATTATATTTATGTGTACACATAGATGTGTTGGTTGCTAATGAATCTTTTGCAGAATGTTTGAATCTGGTAGAGCAATGAATATAGAAGTGTATGTTGAATGGCTTATTCTTTGATCTATAATGAGATTGATGGAGTTTTAAAGAAATATTCTTTGAATAATTGAAAAAGAAGAAGGTTTTTTTGATGTGAATATGTCTTGGGTTTAGTGATTGTTTGTTGTAGAATCGTTTATTAAAGTTGGTGGTAAGAAGACGACTACATGAAGCATAAGAACTTGGTAGAGTAATGAGTGAGAGAGTTGGAGAATCCATCTATAACCTATGATATCAATGTAAATAGAGTAGTACATTGTATTTTCAGTCTTTATGCATTGGAGTTGGTGCTCCTTATTTGATTGGAGTTGGTTCTCTTGAGTGCTTGGAGTTTTCTATGCCCTTAACATTGGTGTACATCAGGTTATGAATAGTCATCTTATGTCTATCTTAACTCCTAATTAAGTCATGTTATCATTATTAAATTATTATTTAGTTAGTTAGGTCAGCCTATGGCTTATATAGGGGTGTGTCTATTCAGCCTAAGCATAAATAGGTATATATAAGAGGATGTGAGTCTTATTTCATCACCATATTGTGAAGTGTGTTCTCATTGGAGATATTTGGAGATTTTCCCCCTTGAAGTGGTGTATTATTCTTAGTTACTATCAAGTAATTGAAGCATATTTCATATCATCTTCTTCTATTGTGCAAGTTATTTCATTACACATGGTATCAGAGCATGATCATGGCACCGTAGAGGCAAGGTTTTTTCTCAAAATTGGAGGTGATTTTGGGAAGAGCATATCTTTTAGATCTGAGAATTTTTTTTTAATGATTTTTAAAGGGTTTTTGAAGACCATATTAAAGAAGCTACATTTCAGATTTCAAAGGAATTAGAAAAGAATTGAGTGAATTATTGTAGAAAAAAGTGAGTTATTGCAAAATTAGGGGTTCCACAAAATTTGCTCTCAAGGCTGTAAATCTAGTTATTTCTTGGAGATTTTTCTGGGTGAGAGGTATTTTGGCCCTAGTAAGCTAAATTAAAAATTTTAGATACTTTAGGTTTCATTTGTGTGATTTATTTCAAAATTATTGGTTTCAATCATGACAGGGCCTACAACAAGGGGCAAAAAGAATGTTGTCGCACTGGGGAAGACTCCTAATAAGGATGGGTTAAAAATAGAGGATATTAATCCTAATGAGGAAATTAGTAAGGTCAAGGAAGACATTTACTCAATGAAGGTGGATATGTGTGACCTAAAAGGAGATATATCCGATATACAAAGCATGTTAAGTAGATATATGAATGAACCAAGAAAGGAGTTCTCAAAAAACCAAGGTGAAACCTCCAAGTTGGCTAATATTGACACAAATTTTAATACTCCTATGGGATCTAGGAATTGTTTTCCAAAGGTGGATATGCGCAAGTTTGATGGTAAGGATCCTCTAACATGGATAAACCAAATAGAGAATTTTTTTGATGTACATCAAATCCCAAATGGACAAAAGGTCACGATGGCTTCCCTATATCTAGAATCAAATCAATTCATTTGGTATCATTGGATTTGTACTTATCAAAAGAAGAAGGGTCTCAGTGTCTCGTGGTTAGTTTTTATAAAGGAACTCCAAGTACAATATAGCAATACTGTGACAGACAACTTCTTTAGCCAACTAGCTCAACTTCAACAAATAGGATTAGTTAAGGATTATATTTAGCAATTCCAAAATTTATCCTTAAGAATGGATACAAGTATAGAGGAGAACTTGTATGATTTATTCTTGGGTGGTCTCAAGGATCACATTCAACATGAGGTATGCATGCTCTGTCTAAATTCAATCTCTAAAGCAATGATTATGGTGCGACAAGTGGAGGAAAAAAATTTGGCTAATAGAAGGGAGGAATTACCTAGTAAGAAAGTTGTCAAATTTCTTGCATCATCATTTTTAGGTTGACACCTCAACAATTCGAAGAGAAAAAGGCCAAAGGGTTATGTTTCAACTGTGATGGAAATTATCATAAAGGACATAAATGTGATGAGAAGTTGTTCTACATTGAGGCTATCTATAATGAAGATAAGGATGAAGAACATCCAATGGTGGTGGTAGAGGACTCTGAAGATGTCCAACCAACTATCTTTTATCATGCACTATCAAGTATATATAACCTACAAACACTCAAGGTAAGGGGTTTCCTTAAACAACAAATAGTGACAGTATTGATTTACTCAGGGCATACACATAACTTCATCAACAAGCAACTAGCAACAAAGTTAAATTGTTTTGTCTACCCTACCCCTGAATTCCATATTATGATTTCAGATGGTTGTACAGTCATTTTTTTAGGGAAATGCCATAGTATTAAACTCACCATGGGAGACTACATGATAGATAGTCCTATGCTTGCTATGGAGCAGACATTATTTTGGGAGTTCAATGGATTACTACCTTGGGTACAATTAAGATGAATTTCTAGGAACTATCATGTGCTTCTACTCCAAGGATAAAAAATATGAGCTAAGGGTTTTACATGCAAAAGTCCACAATTGGTAAGTGCACACCAAATGTCACTAAAAAAAGGTGTGGATAAATGTGTGGCTCAATTATTGTCAATGGAAGTGCAACAACCAAAGATTCTTTCTTCACCTTTCAAGAAAGTAGTTACAGTTTTGAGTCACAAGGGGGAAGTTGATTTGTATGGGCCTCATAGAAGTTTAAAAAGGGATAACAACATAGACTTCAAATTGAGGTTACCTATTTCAAAAATCATACAACCTTTCTGTTGCAAGTATGGGCCTAACTGGTGTTGTCATTGATGCCAACATACTCCTATTGCATTAATGATAAGGATTGGATGAGCCATATGCTGAGGATATTGAGAAAATTAGTCTCAATCAGAAATAGTGAAGAATAGTGATGACAATATGGTAAACATCCAAGATAGCATGAGGATCAGAGGTTGCAGATCAAAGGGCTTGTCGATATGAGTCTTAAGGTAGTCTAGTAGAGATTTCAGAGGTCCGTATGTAGATCTAAAGAAGTTGTGGCCACTCAAGTAAAACTGGTTCTGGTAGGTATTCAAAGGTGATAGAGTGTAACAGAAAGGTCTGGTGAGATCCGGAAATGAATTGTCCTGTTCTATAAATTTGAGGGAGTGTTGAGGAATTATTTGTGGTGTGTCAACTCAATTAGTTTGTGTTTTGAAGGTCCACAAGCATCTATTCCTTTGTGACAGTAATGACAGTCTATGTTGTTGAGGTTCCAAATGAAGGAGAGATGGATTTTAGTTAGCAGATGAAGTGTGGATGTTTTTGGTGATTTAGGCAAGCTTGTGGGAGTATTTGGATCATGTCCCATTCGTGTTGGTGGTTCGCATTGAAGTCAGTGCTTGCAATTGAAGAATAACTTCTGGATGATGGTTTTCTTCTTAAGACTAGCCAATCGGATGAATTACACATCCTACGGATGTTCTTGTTGATGTCTTGTATAAAGAATGGATTGCAAAGTCATTTTAAAGAAGTTCGTGTGGAGATGAATGTGTGGTAGAGAGGAGGAGAGCGAAAGACAGAGCAGAAGTATTGGGCTTAAATTGAACTGATTCAAGCATGGTAAAGATGCTATTCTCTAGTTCATGTATTTGATACTTATTTCTTTGTAGACAATGTGTCTCTTGTAGGCAGTGAGCCCTAATTGGTATGTGTCATTTGTTCTTTCTATTCTTCTAACAAAGAACACATCTTGGGTTAATCACCCCATGGTTTTTCCCTTAACTAGGTTTTCCACATCAAAATCTTCATGTCTCATGTGTTGATGTGTTCCTGCTCTTGATTTGTTGCATTGTGTTTCCATGATTGATTTATTATTATGCTGCTGAAGTGTAAAGTAAACTTCAATGTTTAAGTTGAAGAAAGTTTTGTACAATTGATTCACCCCCCCTCTTAGTTGTGTTCCCTAAATCTAACAATTGGTATTAGAGCCAAGTTCCTCTAAAAGGAGCTCAATTGCTTGAGGAGATCTAGGATGTCATCTTAAAAGAAGGATAGTCTAAAGTTTGACGGAACAAATTTTAATCTCTAGAAAAGTTGCATGACATGTCACTTGAAATGTATGGGAATCCAATATTGGAACATGGTTACAAATAGTGACAGCATTGATTTACTCAGGGAGTACACATAACTTCATCAACAAGCAACTAGCAACAAAGTTAAATTGTTTTGTCTACCCTACCCCCGAATTCTAGATTATGATTTTAGATGGTGGTATAGTCATTTGTTTAGGGAAATGCCATAGTATTAAACTCACCATGGGAGACTACATGATAGGTAGCCCTATGCTTGCTATATCCATGCTTGGAGTAGACATTATTTTGGGAGTTCAATGGCTTACTACCTTGGGTACAATTAAGATGAATTTCTAGGAACTATCATGTGCTTCTACTTCAAGGATAAAAAATATGAGCTAAGAGTTTTACGTACAAAGAGTCCACAATTGGTAAGTGCACACCAAATGTCACTAAAAAAAGGTGTGGATGAATGTGTGGCTCAATTATTGTCAATGGAAATGCAACAACCAAAGATTCTTGCTTCACCTTTCAAGAAAGTAGTTACAGTTTTGGATCACAAGGGGGAAGTTGATTTGTATGGGCCTCATAGAGGTTTAAAAAGGGTTAACAACATAGAATTCAAATTGAGATTACCTATTTCAAAAATCATACAACCTTTCTACCCTATCTCTATCTTGGAAAATGTTAGTAGACTCAAAATTCCATCCAAGTCAATGTTGCCAGAGCTCGATGAAGAAGGAAGAATCATTTTAGAACTAGAGTACATTTGTCAAACATGCATGAAGAACTTGAGGAATAGAACTCTCACTGAGTATCTCATCCAATGGAAGAATTTACAAGTTGAAGAGGCCACATGGGAAGATGAGTTCATTTAAAAGAGTCCACACTTTATTAGCATTGAGGACAATGCTTCTTTGAAGAGGGGGGCATGCTACACCCTTAATATTGGTGTGCATTGGGTTATGAATAGTCATCTTATGGCTATATTAACTCCTATATCAATGTTAGGGAGGGGGAAATCATCTTTTGGACATGCCTTGTTAAGATCTTAGAAGTTTGTACAACAATGGATACCCCTAGGTTTCTTAGCAACTGGAACAATATTGGAGACCTATTCAGGATAGTCAATCAGGTGAATAAAGCCAACATCTAACAACTTCTGCAGCTCTTATTTGACAACCAAGGTGACTTGGGGGTGCATCTTACAGAACTTCTGATTAATAGGTTTTGTGTCAGGATCTACCATAAGATGATGAACAACTAAAGATGGATCCAATCCTGGCATGTCAGTGTAGGACCAAGAGAACACATCAAGTGCTTCATGAAGCACTATTGAGATGTGGGATTTTTGTTCTATGCTGAGACTTTCCACTAGATGTGTGAGCTTAGGGGATTCTTGTGTGTTAAGGTTGATTTCTTATATGCCTTCAATCAGAATATTGGAACGCTCTTTCCAATGAGATGGTATAGGGGAAGATTGAGATCCTCATCTTCTAGTGGCTCAGAGAATTTTTCACTAGGAGATACATCCTTATTTTTCTCTTTTGTGTTTGAAATTGCCTCAGAGAAGTTTTCACTAGGGGGTGATTTTCTATTTCTTGATTTTTTTCTTTTTTGGACTAAGGATCTCCTCATCCCCAAAATAGGCATCAACGTGCAAGCATATGTCATTCTATGAGGTGTCATAGAGTTCTAGGAATGCAGTGAGGACCTCATCGTGTGGAATACGTCAAGAGGTAGGGGTCCTTAACAATCCCAAGAAATGAGTTTAGGATGAACAAGGGGGAGGTCAATAATGAAGGTGACGTTGTTGGGGAGGATGCATGGAAGATCAAGGTCTTTATATAAAGCTATTATGACACTTGGAGTGATGTTTTCAACACTAGAAGAGGGTTTTGTTACCTATACTAAAGTTTTAGCACATCCATAGATTGTCATAATTAGTGGAGCATATCCTAAGCTGAAGTATTGAGCATATTTCTTGGGAGATGTAGGATAAACTAAAAGGGGTTCTATAACACCTTGTTCATCAGCACCAAGTCATATTCCACAGTAAGGCATTTTGGTACAAATTTGAAATGGTATAGGATATTTTTCTTTAAAGTACTCCATATTCACAGGTGCTGGGGTGGTTTCATCATGATAGAGACAATCATTTAGAGTTATTTCCTTGGCTTCTTCTCTAAAGGCTTGTGCTGGTATAAAGGGAATTTTATCATTGATCCTGTGATGTTATTCATGTTCCCTTTTTTTGAAGATAATGACCATGTGAGTGGGGGGACAATGGTAACTATCCCACATGGAAGGCATTGCGAAGCTCATACTCACCACACCCTTTGTCTACGATCTTTACCTTTTGAGGTGTATGGGTGGAAGACAAAATGGAAGCTTGTGATTGTTCAATGGTGACTTGTAGTGTGAATGATGATGTGGATGGAGTGGATGAGGGATCTTTGACATGATCCCCATAGCTACTCAGACAATGGAATTTTCTATCATAAACAACCTCTAAAGTCTTACAATATTCAAAAGTTTGTTGATCGGCAGGAATAGTGATGTCCACACCATTATGAGGGAATTTAAGGCATTGATGGTAGGTGGACGAAATGGCTTGCATACCATGTAACCATGGTTGGCCTAGGAGGAGATTATATGGAAGGTCAAGATCAATCACGTGACATAGAGTAGGCATGGTGAATGGGTCTACCTTGATAGGGAGGCATATAGTGCCTTCAGATTCTCTATTTTTATTGTCATATGCCTTGATGGAGATAACCAAAGATTCCAAGTCAGCTGCTGAATACCCCAGGAGTTTTATGAATTTTAATGTACATATGTTCAAGCTAGATCCATTGTCCAAGAGGACTCTCTTAATTTTATGGTTTGCAATTTTAACTTTGAAAATGAAGGGCTTTATTATGTGTTGGGTCAATAGGTGGCATGTCGGCATGACTAAAGGTGAGATGGTAGGATGATGATAATTAAGTGACAAGGTTTTGGAATTGGGTAGGAGGTATGTTGGTAGGAACGTGAGACTCTTGGAGAGCCTTGTCAAGTATTTCTTGGTGTATGGTGGAGGTCCTAAGGAGTTCCAAGATGGATATTTGCACAGTGGTCTTTCCAAGATGGTCAAGGAGGTTGTATTGGGAAGTTGTGGTAGTGGAGGATGGGGATGGGCCCTTTATAGTTATACACCCACGATGGGTGGTAACAACACATTTGGGGGTGGTAGTTTTGAGTTTGATGGTGGTGACGCGAGTAGAATCAAAATCAATGCTACCCACTATATTATCATAGGGAGGCAAAACATTGTTGTAGTTGATGTTGTTGGCTTGGTTGTTAGGATACGGTTTGATTATTGTTGTGGTGGGGAAGAGGGTCTTGGTAGATGCCTAGGCCATCATTGGGTGATGTATTATTGTTGTCTTCCATTTGGATTCTGCCGTATTCAATAAGGTCTTGGACATAGTTTTTCATTTTCATGCATTTGCTTGTGGTGTGGCCCTTGATGTGATGATAGTTACAATATTCATTTTCTTTGTACCACACGAGTTTAGGTTGGTTTTCATCAAATGATTTAGTCATGGGGAACTCAACCATTTGGGCTTAGATTAAGTTTTGAAATACCACCTCAAATGGTTCACCCAAGGGAGTATATTTATGTTTTGGATTGTTAGGGGATTCTACTTTGGAGGAGAAGATGGGATGGAGACATTGTTTGAAGCATTTTGGACTACATTTGTTTCTTTTAGTTTAGGAGTGGTGATTTAGATGTACATGGAATTGGAGCACCATTTCCTATGGTGTTCTTGGTTTTAGCCCAAAGTTAAGGTTTGTTGTTGGAGGTTTTGTCATTGTTGTTCTTGTTGTAGATTTTAACTAGACCCTTTGCAATAAGGGCTTTTTCAATAGTGACCCATTTTTCTATGATTTCATCGAAGGTTGATGCACAATGTACTTGCAAATGGAAGGTCATTTCTTGGTTGAGGTTTTGGATGAAAATATGGATGAGTTGTTTTTTGGGGGTTGTCCAAGGTACCCTACTAGCAAGGGCTCTCCATATTTGTAGATAAGTGGCAAAACACTCACCACGTCATTGTTTGGTCTTACAAAGGTCAAGCATAATGATCTCATGTTCTACATCATATGAGAAGTAGGTGACAAATTTCTCAAAAAGATCAGGAAAATTGGATATGGAGCCATAAAGCAAGTGCATGAACCATTCTAGGGCTTGTCCTCCTAGGCTTCATGGAAAAAGATGAAGGAGAAATTGGTCATCATAAGCAAATTCTTGGCATGCCATGAAGAACTCCTTGATGTGGTCATAAGGGTCTCCTTTCCATTTGTATTTATCAAATTTTGGCATTTTAAAGTGTTGAGGAGAAGGTGTGATGGAAATGTTTCTTTCGAATAGGTAGGAACATAAGTCTTCAAACTTATAGTGTTTCTTTTGGGTCCCTAGTTGGATGTTTTTAAGTGCATTTTTCATCTCTTGCCACTCTTGATCGAAAGGGTTAACAACAGGTGGTTACGATGTGTGTTGGAGTGGATGTTGTTGTGATGATGATTAGTGATATTGGGGATGGACGTATTGTTGTTGTTGTTGGGGATGAACATATTGTTGTTGTGACGATGATTGTTGATATTGGGGATGGGTGTATTGTTTCCATTGGTCATATGGTGGGAGACTTATAGTTTTGTGTAAACATGAGACCCATATGTTTGTTGTCATGGAATGGTTCGTTGATTTTGGAGTGGTGGTTGTTGTTAGATGACAAGAGGAGGTTGGACTAATGACCCATGGGAGGTTGTTGATGCATTGAAATTGATATGTGTGTCTAGGATTGGCATAGCTTGTCAATGAGTTTTGTGGTTGGTTAAGTGGATTCGCGATGGGTGTTCAAGTCATGGGTGGTGCTACCGTTTGCATGATGATCGATCTTGGTGGAATGTTTAGTGGAGGAAGAGGTTGTGGTACAATCATAGTGGCTTCTTGTTGATTGTTTGGGGGAGGTGGTATGGTAGTGATAGTAACATTAGAAGGTACCCTAGAAATGGGCACACTGGAGGGTAGCTTGTCATAAAGTAACTCAACAAGAGGATTGGATACTTGTGGTTGTGAAACATTTCTAGCCCTTATGTTTTTCCCCAAGGTGTGGACGGTGGTGGTGTTGGTGGCATATCTAACCCATGGATTACCATAGATGGGTTTATTGGGATTAGGGACACATCCCTATGGTTGATCGCAGATGAGTGTTGGTGATTTTCATGAAAGATGGCTTTGAGCTTGTCATGGTCATATGAGTATGGAAGGCATGCACCATGTTTGATGAGACATTCAAGGGATTCATCCTTATGGTTGTCAATGAATTGGTCAAAATTGTCGTGTAACCCCTTTTGATTAAGGAAATCGATAAAGGTGAGAGAATAGGTGTGATGAGGATGAGTGGATATTTCATCCATTTTAGGTTGGTTGACATATTCCTCCATGTTGCTTGTGGTAGATCCATTAGGAGAGAGGGGTTGGTAATGGGTGTCCATTTTCTTAGCTTGTGATTACATGATGGGAGGCATAAAAGGTGAATGTGGGTCAGATTTGGATGACAAGGAACCAATGATGAAGATAGGTACAAAATCTAGATCAAGATGATTAAAGGTTGATTGTTATCCTATATACTTAGGGTAGACAAAGAGCCTAAGTGAAAGGACAATATGATTATTGTACTTGGGGTAGACAAGATGCACTAAGCAAAATGGGATTTCTTAGAATCCACTAACTTAGGAGTTGTCAAGCTTCCTAAGACAATTTATCCAAGGAGAGGGCAATGATTCTTAGTTTATACTAAACTTAAGATGAACAAGGTCTCAAGCTTAATAAAAACAAATGGACAATTTTGATCTAGAGTTTTAACCTTAGGATTTGGATGTGATTTGGATGATGAAATGGTTGGTCTTAATTAATTTATGGGTAATAATGAATTATGGATTGATTACAGATGATAAGATTATTTTAGGATGGTAGGATTGAATAAGTCTAGTTATATAGCAAAGTTTCATCTAATGATGAATTAGGACCAATTATGGATGCTGTGGGGAATTTAGATGTTAGTGATTATAATGATTGATGATTGGGATGGATCACAAGCTAAAAGTGATAAATAGACAAGGACATGGATTAAGGTGGCATGCAATGTCAAAGGATGACATGGAATGGGGATTGTTGACAACCACAAGAACAAAAAATTGACTTTATGATAAGTTTTGGGCTCGGCGCTGATTTAGGGGACAAGGCACTGATACAGAGGTCTAGGTGCTAATGTACAGAAACTAGGCACTGATGTATGATAGTGATGGTTTTATGTGGTTTTTGAGGTGGTGAATTGAATTTTTGGCAAATTTTAGGCTTTGGATGTGATGTTTTTTAACTTTGGAGGCTAAATGATGGATTTGGGAAGCTCAAATGTTTCAATGGTTTGCTTTTTTGAGTGGCTCAAATGATGTTTGGGTTATGTCAATGATAGTCTTCTTTGGCAAGTGATACAAACTTTCTAAACAAGAGCATACAATGGCCAAAGGTTTTGTTGTGAAAAATGTGTAAATTTGTCAAGTAATTATACAACCTAAAGCAAGGAAAAGATAATTTTTGTTGGGTTCCCACTTAGATATCTCTAGTTGCACTTATTTAAAGAAGAGAAGTTAGAAGCTTGGTGGAACGAGCTCCCCCTTACATGGCACTCGCTTCTTGAGCACACCAAGCTCTAAATTCCTCAAGACCTAAAGATCTCAAGAAATTTGTTATCTCTACTTTAAATTGTGAGAGTGTGGGTCGGCTTCAGAGGTCTATCTTCTAACCCCCTGCGCTAACAAATAGAAGGTTTTTAACCTATAACAAAGGTTCTTAGTAAGTGCATTCATGTAGGTGGCCATACGTGTGGTGATTCACTCCATTTAGGAGGCCTCCCAAGCTACAGAGGTTATGCTCTATAGGTTTTCAAGGACCACAAGGTGTACTAAGGGAAACATTTTTTGGTATGACATAACAACACCTATTATTTATGACTTTTGTCAAAAACACATTTTTTATATAGCAGTTCGAAAGAGCTTCATGTAGACACCTGAAAATGGTCACAACCAATTTCATCCACCCACACATCAAACCCTATTCACTTGCATCATGCCATCTGATCTGATTATTAATTAAGTAATTTTTAATTATTTAATTAATTTATTCAACATTTTCTACTATCGTAAAAATCAAATTCCTCTACTATAGTTTAAAAATTAATATTTTTTACTATAGTTCATGTCAAAAATTAAATAAATTATCATATTTATTTAATTCCCTATTTTGTGTATTTTTTATTACTTTTTGTAATCACAATTATTTTCTTCTAATCCATGGCAAATGAATTAATTTTAGTTAATTCATCATTTCAAACCCCCATGTTTCTAGAAGTCCACTTGTCATCCAATGTACACACATGTACATGACAAGTGGTACTTTGGAAGCATGGGCAAATCTTTCAAATTGAGTACATTTATCCTATTTTTTCCACCCCACTCCATGTGTCACTTATCCTTCTAATTTAAAATTTCATGTGGCACAATTTGAACACTATTCTTCTAATTTTAAATTCCACTTGTCATCTCCATGGAATTTTAAATTCCTCACAAATTCCAAGCCTTACCTTTTCATAAATGAGTCCTTACATGTCATACACCTACTCAATCTTAGTCATCCATCCATTCAAACTTGCATTCTCATCCATTGATCATCCCTTGAATCTTGGGGCAACCTTTTCATCCAATCCAAACATGTCATTTGTCCAATTATCCTTGCTTGATGATCCTCAAGCAATCTTCACCATTGATCTTCCAAATTAATCATAGCCCTTCAATCTTGTCACC
The DNA here is from genome assembly GCA_027924645.1 of Cunninghamia lanceolata. Classification (NCBI taxonomy): domain Eukaryota; kingdom Viridiplantae; phylum Streptophyta; class Pinopsida; order Cupressales; family Cupressaceae; genus Cunninghamia; species Cunninghamia lanceolata. Next base: position 2,062,037 of record BSBN01000671.1, on the reverse strand, counting down.
AAAAATCTATAGATTGAGGCTTCCACCTCTAATTTGGAACAAGTCATTTTATGTAAAGTTATTCTGCCAATTTGAGTGCTCACATCCATTATAATTAGTGCAATTCTAGTCTAAGTTTAGTTTAGCATATCACCTCTTAGGGAATATCACTACTAATAGGCTTAGATAGGCTGCAATTGGATAGTTTAGTGTATTAGTAGTTTAGCCCAATCTTGATGTCCCTTAGATTTGATATTGGGTGCATTTTTAGGTTGAATTTGCATCCATTTAGGATCTCATTTTCATGGGTTAGATATTTTCTTAGCTTTATCTTGTTACTGCTTGGGTCATTCCCACCTTTCGAAGTGGGGTGGAAGGCCCTCTAAAGGTTCAACAAAAGCAACACAAGTAAATATTTTTGATCCCCAAGTTCATACTAAGATGCAAGAGGAGAGCATACATATTTACTTAGTCACACTCGGATGGGGATTCTTTGAATTTATCTTTTTTAAGTGGTGCAATTTTTGTAAGTGAGGTGGAGGGTTTTTAATTCCCAAGATCACCAATGGTGTGAGGGAAGAGCATACACATTTCCACAACCCTACCAAAAATCACCAAACATAACAAACAATGATGCAATTCTTTTTATCTTTTTAGATGAGTTGAATATGCAAATTGTGGTTCCTTTTAATCCTAATGAGTGTGGTATGCAAAGTTGTGGTTCTTCTTAATCCCAATGATATATGCCTAAGATTGGAAAAGTAAATTCATTTTATAGCACCAAAATAAAGTGTTTCTAACCTAACAAATCATTGTAAGGAACGTGTTAGTAGTTTGATGAGTCTTTGATAGTTGAATACGGCTACAAGATAAGATGTTAGCCCAAAAACTCAATTTTAGGTTAGGCACTAATTCAGAGGGTGAAACGCTAAAAAAAAACTAGGCATTGATATGTATACCTGAGGTTAAGCACTGATCTAAGGGACCGAGTGCTAATCCACTATGACAGGCATTGATTCAAATTTGGTAGAGTTTCCCCTTGTAAAATGCACTTTTTCTGCAAAATAGAGTGTTAGACTTGTAGGAAATGATGGTTAGATGCGAAAAAACAACTCTCAAACACTAATTTACCAAAAAAGGCACATAAAATGTTATTTTTATCCTAAATTTGGATGGGCATTGATTCACAAGTCTGAGCACTGATTGGCTATATGGGCGTTGATTCATAGGGACAAGTGCTGATTTGAGATAGATAGCACCCCCTTTGTAAAATGAGTTTTTCCTACAAAACAGAGAGTTAAAGTGGCCAAAAAGTTAGTAAAAATGCATATAAGACATCATGCACACATAAAATACTAAAATTGGCCAAAAACCCATGCAAAATGAATGATTTTACCTTATGTGGGATCGGGCACTAATTTGCCACACTGGGTGTTGAATAACCAGATAGGTACCACTCTACAGAAATTGAGCATTGATCCAACCTATCACAAAGAAAACAACATAAAACATGTAAATTTATTGGGGTTAAGGTGGTGGGATCCCATTAGGCATGCCAAAAAGTCTAACCTATGAAAATGAGATCCTAAATAGATACATGTCAACCTAAAAATGCACCCGATCTCATGTCCAAGGGACCTCAATATTGGGCTAAACTACTAACACACTAAACTATCTAATTGCACCATATCTAAGCCTATTAATAGTGATATGCCTTAAGAGGTGATATGTTAAACTAAACTTAGACTAGCATTGCATTGATTCTAATGGATGTGAGCACTCAAATTGGCAAAATAACTTTGCATGAAATGACTTGCTCCAAATTGGAGGTGGAGGCCTCAATTTATAGATTTTTGGTGATGAGATTGAAGGGCTAGGATCCATTTGGAAGATCAATAGTGGAGATTGCTTGAGGATCCTCAAGCAAGGAGAATTAGACAAATAGCATGTTTGGATTAGATGAGAAGGTTGCCCCAAGATTCAAGGGATAATCAATGGATGAGAATGCAAGTTTGAATGGATTGATGGCTAGAATTGAGTAGGTGCATCACATGTAAGGACTCATTTATGATATTGCAACTCAAAATAAAGCTCTCGGAGCTAAACTTGTTTGGAATTTGTATGAAAAATCAACTTCTAAATGGGGGAGAATAATGTATACTAAGTATCTAGATTCTTTTAATCTTGAAAGATTATTTACTCTTCAAAATCCAAAGGCAGGTTCTCACATGTGGAATTTTTTGATACATTGTCAAGAAGTTATTTCTTCTTATTTATCTTGGGTTATTCATGATGGCAGTTCTGCTCTTTTCTGGGATGATTCTTGGAATAATCATCCTCCTTTAAGTAACATAGAAGGTCTTCACGAGATTAAATCTTTGTTATGTCAGGTGTGGGGAACAAAGGTTAAAGATTATTATGAAGTTGATCCTAACTCAGCCTTTCATTCAGTAAAATGGAAAAACTTTGATGAGTTCATGATTCCAGATGAACAAAAGACCCTTCTTAGGAATATTTTGAAGGATCGTAGGCTATTTATCTCAGGTGAAAAGAATAAGTTAGTCTGGGCTCCTTCAAAATCAGGACGTTATACAGTTAAACAAGGTTATCTAAGTATAACTAGTAAGGATTCTAATACACTTCTCTCTTGGCCCTATAAGCTTTGCTGGAGTGATTCATGTCTGCCCGAAGTAGGAGCTTTTTCATGGTTAGCATTGCATTCTCGAATCCTTACTAGTGATAGATTAGTTAAGCTTGGGGTTGCAAATCCCTTCTTATGTCCTTTCTGTCAGGAAGTGGAGGAATCTGTTGATCATCTTTTATTGAATTGTGGTTTCTCTTCACAGGTTTGGTCTTGCCTTATTTCTAGACCGAACTGGTCGGGTCCTCTTCCTTGTTCTCTACTACAAGTCTTTCAAAGTTGGCCTATCCTATTCTCGAAGTCTACTTTTTCTGCTTTGTGGATTGTTTCGCCAAGCATTGTCATTTGGTCTCTTTGGTTAGAAAGAAATAGTAGAATATTTAAAAGGGTAACTAATCCACTTCATATTGTGTTGGGCAAAGTTGAAACATCTATTTCAGAAGTAACTTTAGCATCCTTGTTATCAAAGAAGGTGGGTTCTCTTATTTTTACAAGTTGGGATAATATGATATTGCAAACTTGGAAGCAGTTAAAAGTGCCTGGTACTTCTTGCTTTAAGTCTGAAGTTTTGATTGATCACTCTGTTATCAAATGGATCCCTCCCATTGCACCTTTTGTCAAGCTAAATTTTGATGGTGCGAGTAGAGGTAATCCAGGAATTTTCAGTGCTGGTTGTGTTCTTCGAAATCATCATGGAACAATTCTTAGAGCTTTGTCAATTAAACTTGGTACCTTAACAAATAATGAGGCTGAGGCTTTGGCTCTAATTGCAGGCTTGAATTTAGCATTAAAATATGATTTTACTAACATCATTATAGAAGGGGACTCTTTGAATATTGTTTCAGCGTTTTCCAAGAATTCTTCTCTGAGTTGGAAAATAGATTATATTCTTAAGGTGGGCAGAGATTTATTAAATAGGTTTCATTCATTTCAAATTAAGCATACTTATCAAGAAGGTAATCTTTTAGCTGATTTTCTACCTAATACTGCTTTTAATTTAGATGAAAGTGCTATTGAATGGACTTCCGATTCTCTTCTCCAGATCCCCGGTATAAGCTTTATTTTGGCCAAGGATGCAATTGATTAAGTCATGATATTTTGGTTCATTTTTTAGATCTCACGTTTAATCATTACCATTATTCTATGGTTTATATGATGCTTAGCTAACGTTGGTTTAAGTTTTGTGAATTGTTTTCGCATGAATGAATTGTACTCTGTTGATTACTCCTTGAGGCGGCTGGTAGATCTCGCACATGGAAATTGGCATTTCATCACTCCTATTATTTATGGCACATGAGTAGCTTCATTTGCAATTAATCGGTTTCTTTTTGTTCTCTGCTGTCGTAGTTGCTTTGTTTCATGTTATCTAACCTTCTTGGTATAAGGTTTTGCTCTCTGCCCTGTTAGCTGTGTTAGTATCTTGTCTTCTGTTCTACAGTAAAATTTTGGTAGATTTCTATGGGTTCCATTCGCTAGAATACTAGACTCTCTTGGCCAATCCAGAATTGGGAACGTCCCCTTCTCGGCTGTTTTACTTTTAATGCTATGCAGGAAGTCTTCCAGGTTCATGACGCATCGGTAGGTAATGCTATTCTCCAGGTGTGTAATCTAGCAGCTCTTTCTACTCCAGTTGCTATTTATCCCTCTCAGGTTGCTTCCCACTTTTTGTCCAATGCCATGGATCTTTTGCAGTCTGGTGACAGGGTAAGGGATTTGGGGCTAAATTTTATACAAAATGTGCATTTTTCCGTTGATGTTTTTAATTCTGCTTTAGTTGATTATGATGTGCATGAAGGGTCTGCTCCTGTTGGAGGGTTATTTGACTGCAGATGTTTGTTTCGACTTCCTGGTTTATACTGCCTGTATAATGCCTTTTCGCATGGTCTCCGCAATAATTGTATCATCTCCTTCCGAAATTCCATTCACTGTCATAGGAAGGAATTGGGTCCTCAACTAGCAGACTTAGTTATGGAAGTGTTTAATGCGCTGCTATTTTTGTTAAACTATGTGCCTCCTCCGCCGCTACCTCCCCCTCAACTTGCAGAGGCTGATGAACACTTTGAAGATCAAGACTTGCAGGTTATTGAAATAGCAGATTAATGGGGATCTCGGTCAAGTTTTTTTCAATTTTGTACCTGCCAGATGTTTTGTAATTACTTTTTTATAAATTGTATATTCTCTGGCATGATCCCAAGTTTTGGATCGAATTATGTTGTTGAAACGATTATGTATAAATTTTGATAAATTTTGGCTATAACCGGAGGTTTTCTTTGTCGATTCTTTCCTGCCGGTGTGCCGCTACTGAATTGGGCATTTTGTAACTCGTTTTATTAATATAATTTTAGTGGTTTATCCATTTTTTTGCAAAAAAAAAAAAGGACTCATTTATGAAAAGGTAAGGCTTGGACTTTGTGAATAATTTTAAATTCCATGGAAAGGACAAGTGAAATTTAAAATTCAAAGAATAATGTTCAAGTAGTGTCACATGAAATTTTAAATTGGAAGGAATAGTGACACATGGAGTGCGGTGAAAGAAATGGGACAGATGTACTCAATTTGGAAGATCTGCCCATGCTTCCAAAATACCACTTTTCATGTACATATGTGTACATTGCATGACAAGTGGATTTCTAAAAACATGGGAGTTTGTAATGATGAATTAATTAAAATTAATTTATGTGCACATGGATTAGAAGAAAATAATTGTGATTACAAAAAGTAATTAAAAAATGTACAAAATAGGAAATTAAATAAATATAATAATTTATTTAATTATTGGCATGAACTCTAATAAAAATATTTAATTTTCAAACTTTAGTAAAAGAATTTAATTTTTATGATAGTAGAAAATCTTCAATAAATTAATTAATAATTATTTAATTAATAACCGAATCAGATGGCATGATGTAAGTGAATAGGATTGGATGCATGTGAATAGAATTGGATGAAATTGGTTGTGACCATTTTTAGGTGTCTACAAGAACATATGTATATATTGCCATGAATGACTAAAAAACATGCTCACAAAGATGAAGCTTACTTTGAATCTGCAGTGGAATGATATATGTAATGCATCAATTGCACTATAGATCCTACCTTCAATGTTTTCAAGATGAAAAATGCATAATAAATTTTTTAGAGAAAATGGCTATCTACATATGCAAGCCATCAGATAATACAACCTTATACTGTTCACTTGAATCTACACTAGGGCTTAGCTTCTTTAGATATTCAACTTGAAGTGATGGAGACGTTACTATATCATCGGCATTTATAGACTCAATTGCTTGAGGAGTGAGCTCAAATGCCACTCCAACACTACATGAAAAGTTTTTTCAAAGTTTATCAATTTCTATCACATAATGTAAAAAATTGAACCCAACGAACATGAGAGAGTGTTGTTCAGATTAGTAAAGTATGAGTATAATTTTAGTATAAAAAATTATGTGTAAACAAGCAAAAATTAAAAAGAAATACAAATAAAAAGTTGCTTTCTAGTGATAAATCTAGGGAATAACATTATTTAACGCAATGGTAAGGTATGAAAAAAATGTTTCTTATACCATAGGAAACTCTATGTACATTTAATAAACCCTTGAAATTTAATAAACATATATATATATATATATATATATATATATATATATATATATATATATATATATATATATATCCTTCTAATAGTCATATAATTGGGGGCTACCCTAAGCCAAACTCCAAAAAGAAAACCAAAAAAAAATTCTGAGGCATTCGGAAATAAAATTCCAGAATCATCCAATATCTAGAAGTTTTTCGAGTTTCAAATATAGTGAAAAGACACTCGATTGCCCAACCTACGCTAAAACCAGGTTCATTGACAACAACATCAAACTTAAGGATTTTGCTTTAAATGCTTCACTGCTAAACAACTTCCTATCATACATTATATCACAATATACATTAAAAGTGATATAGTGTAAACTCCTATGGTTTGATGCCCCATCCACTTAATTTGCAGACCTAAAAATTACCACCAACACTTACATGTGCCTCATTGACATTACAAAGATAAATAGATAGTTTTTTTTCCTAAACACCAAAACCGCGCTGAAAAATTCCGATTAGAAATAATCTGTAGTCGGCCAAAAAACTGAAATAAAATAATGATGTGATCACCGATGGAGGAAGGCATAGCCAGAGGAAAACACAACAGATAATGGTAGACTTTTCTGGTAAAAGCAGCCAGGTAGGATAACACATTTCCCCACTAATAAGCCTATCCGATAATAAGCTCCTTGTAGATTTAGAGGAACTAATATGATTTTTGTACATTCCAAAACATTACAATTAATTATTAAATGTTATAGAAGTTTTCTAAAATTTGTGGCTATATCAAATCTGATGTGCCATAGTAATGTTCCTGTAAATATTTAAAATTCTATTCTACAAGTTAAAAACACATTATTGTTTGGAGAGAAAATGGGCACACAACTAAGCAGGAGGATCACTATTTTCCTCTTCTTCTTGAATGATGTTCAATTTCGACCTCAAATTGGACACTAGAGGATTCCTAGGGCTCTCTCTACCTAGACTTCTGATACGAATCTCCCCAACATTACATGAAGGATTGATGAAGGATTCAATGAGCTCTTTGAAACTCATCGCCAACAATGTCACAACTCATTCTTTTCAAATTTTGAATTTCAAAACTAAATGAGATAAATTTAAAAAAACAAAATAATAAACAAGATTAAATGTCAAATGGGGTAAGGACACTTCTAGAATAAGCATTAATAAGGAACCTTCCCCCCATTTCTCAAGTCAAGACCCCAATTAGTGAGGTGAGTCCATTTTCCTCCTTCAAATTTATTACCATTGGAAAATTTGAGGATGCATTGAAGAGTTGCAAGTCCTTTTTCCACACAAATTAAATAAGCAATCTTAAAAATAGAGGGGATCATTTAATATGAAGACTTGACTAAAGACTTGGAATTTCATCCATGAGGGTCAAGTTTTTCTATAAATTTGCTTGGTTTGTGAGGAAGAAAACCACTGATCTCTAGTTGGGTAGTGTTGGAGAAATCTGTAAGAGCCCTTCCCTTCTTCATTTTGTTTTGTCTTTCTTAGAAGTCTAGTTCCTACATTTTGTTAATAGATTTTAGTTTATTGATGATATGTTGCAATTGAACATTTGTGTTGAAGTTTTTATGAAAGTTAGATAGTAGCAATGGTTGATATACACCCCCCCTTAATCTGTTTGCTCTCCTCTTTGCCCCAGCCCTCAGACTTCTTACGTCCATACCCTATTCAATACCCTATTATAATATCTTGTACCAAAGCTCCCATATTGGCGTGGGTTGGGGAGGATTCTAGGAAGGTTGTAGAATTTGACCTTACATCTGTCAATTGAATTTACCTGAATACACACTCATATGTGCTTTGATGGATGTCCATAACCTATTCCACGTCATTGACACATGTAGGAGGTAAAGCTAGCAATGGTTGAGGAATTTAGCTTTACACCTGCTAACATCATTTGCTTGAAAGTTTCAAGCCCTTTCAATAGGTCTATTTGGTGAAACCTTGCAATCTTGCATTCCACAAGATGACAGTCTCTTGAGACATTATGTCGAACAGTCCATGTTCCTAGTCTATGATTCCATGTTTTGCATGCATGACTACTAGGGCACTTGCAACCACAGCAAGAACAAAATTCCTCCTTCCTTTATGCTTTGACGACTGTCCACACCCTGTTCTAAGGCCCACGCAGGTTTAGGAAGGGAGGACCATTGCAGAGGTTGAGGAGCCTAGCTTTACATTCGCCAATTTCTTTTGCTTGAATGTTTTTAAAGCCTTTTCATCACATCCATTTTTGTGCATATCCTTTGATCACTACAGTTAGGAGATCACATTTCTTTGTGGGATTTCATCAAAAGTTCCCGTGTCTCATCTATGCTACATAGCCTGGGCATTTGTAACTGTAATATCTGACAAAAATCCCTTCTCCCTTATGCTTAGAAGGTCGTCCATACCCTATTCCTAACAGCGAACCCATTTTGTGCGATCCTGCAATCTTGCATTCCATAAATCAGCATCTCTTTGAGGCATTTTGTCAAACAATCCACATGCTTTGTCTATGATTCCACATTTTGCATACATTCCCACTTATCTTGAAGTAACTAATTAAGGAAGTCTCATGTAATGTTATGTCCTCCTCTTAATGATAGTTTTATGATTAACATTCTAGTAAAAGTCGGCATCATTATCTATATCTCCAATGCATTGTATATATTTGTTTCAAGATAATAAATTGCTCAGTTTAGTAATATAATAACTAGCCTATGATTTATCTTATACTAAATCAGTTTAGTAATTTGAATAATATATATATTCCTGGTCAATCATTCCTCTAAACTTGTGAATTATAAATGCATTACATAGGGCTAATAGTATTAATAGAAGAATTTTATGTTCTAAATAACTGTCTTGATTATCATTTCTGGGTTATTTTGAATGATGTGAATACTAGTGGTATTGCTTAAAGAAAAATTTGAAACTTATCTCTCAAATTTATATGTGAACCATGTTGATATTAATCAAAATTGTTACTCAAAAATCCCATACGCACTAAGTCCATCAATAATATAAAATTTTAGATACGACTATCTATGAATTGAAAATTAATCCTCTTGAACATATGTGGGCACAAGCAAAATGACTTATTTAAACAAATGTTGACCCTTATGAATGAGTATCTAAGTCATTGTCTAAATGAGAAATGTGGGAAATTGAATACAATTAAAAATGTCATCTTTCCTTAGATAAGAATACATTAAATTAACTTAAATCAACATTAAAGATTTCTAGGGAAAATGAATAATAAGCAGCATGAAGTTCTAAAATGAAGGTACTTTTACATAAATGAATGTTATGACCATAGGGGAATCATGAAGGGAATCAAGAAGTTTTTTTAAATTGGTTGATAATTTGGAAGGTTATAAAAACCTTAGAACAACTAATTTTCATGTATCAAGAATCATTGTAAGTTATATTCACAAGTTTATTAACGATGAAAATTAATTAATTTTATAAATACATTTAGGGAGTTGCAAGTAAACTTCTTGTCTAGTTTTACAACTCTTATTAAGTTCTTATTGGAAGTAAGTTGTAATGATCAGTATCAGTTCTATACTATTGTTAGTTCTATATTGTTGGAATAAAGTCTATTCATGTATGACAAAATAAGTTATCAAGATTTATTTGTTCTCCAAAAATGGAATCTTTTATTGATAAAATGTCTTTCCTAGTATGTTATGTACAATTATGAATTGATATAATTGATTTAGTATCCTCTCTAAGAAAAATGATCAGGCATCTTTACTATACTTTACGTCCTTATGTCTTAGAGAAGAATCTTTCCTTTGTTAATTTTCTTATTAGTTATTATGCAAATTTTCTTTTTCATTATGATAGAGCATCTTTTATATGCATGGTGATTAATAGTATTTCCCTTTATCAACTATTATTATGCAAGTTTTTCCTTTGTCATTAGATAGGTAAATCTTGTAAATAAATGTCCAAATTCAAACATTCGCAGTGTTTGGTATTTACGGTACCTCTGTGTGACGTTTACAGGTAATGCCGTCACGGTGAACCAAGTACCTCATGTCTAACATAGCTGCAACAATGATGTCTCGGCACCGTCCCTCTAAATCATTGGGGAGTAATAAGGAACATGTCTAAGTTAAATCCACAAGAAGGGAAAATCTCCTCGCATACCTCCCTAAAAAGATTAAGAAAAAGAAAAAGGTGAAACTATCAAAAATTATTGTAGGACGATCAATGGGAGGACCTTGTCGAAGAAATATGTGTGTTAGGTAAATTATTCACACTTGAAAACTTAAATGCCAAACACTCTCGGGAGGTGTGTTTGCAAAATAGTTCCTTAGGAATTCCGTCCATTGTATCACTCGAGTAGGTGGCAATTGGTGAAGAGCTGTGTACCCACTCATAGATACATTAAACATAGTGCAAGATAGAACTACATATTCGCTTTTGTCGTGTAGATCGCATCCAAAGAGGGCCTTGATCCTGTCGATACAGGTTATGTAGGTAGTCTGGACGGTGAAGGATGCCCCCAGTACTCAGGTCACTCGGATATCGTATACTCCTTTATAATCAACTTCATAACCTCGATCCCTAGTTTAAAGGTTATCTAGGTAACTTAAGAACTCTCCTAGTACTTAGAAGAATCCCTGGGGTGGATTACTTGTACCTAACTTTGTCATAAACTAAGGTGAGTACAAGTTGATGTTATGTGTTCCCTAGTCGACATCCTCAGTACAATGTCTGGGTAGACTGTGGTCTAGAGGAAGTGACTCATGAACCTGTATTGGTCTCGAGGGAGTCAGAAGTCTCTGGCTAGAGCATAATGATTCCTGTCCTCTTTAGCCCGTTAGGCTGTTATGTTTATGTAGCCTAGATTGGATAGAGTATTGGTCCATTTGACCCACTAGGCCTTTTGGCCACTGTTTGTTCTACCTGAATCAAGTAGCGATAAGGTCCATTTGACCTGGTTCTGTATGAACCTATTTGCCCAAATGATAGAAGAGCCCGGGTGGCTTCAGAATGTTCCATTTTGAACATATGGCCCGTTTTGGCCGAAGTTTTCCTGAGTACTCAATCAAAGTCTTGATATATCTCATAAGAACTTGTTAATAAAGTAATTTTTTTGAAAATTCGAGTCTAGACCAAGCCGGTCGTTACAAACAAAAACACTTTTTTCATTTTAGATGATGACGGCCAAAACTGCAAAACAATAAAAAATTATGACAGAATATACAAATCAAAAACAAATTGTACAGATGAGAAAACTCACCCTACAATGCACCAATTTTTCTCAAAACAAAAACCCTCCAAATGGCCAAATAGATGATTAAACAGGATAAGTGGATAATCCTTAGATTCACAAACTGATGTTTTTTCCTTACCTTCAGACATTTGTTCTATTTCTTTCTCATGCACTTGTTCTATTTCTATTTCCGATTTCCTACAGAGAAGCACTCTGCAGCTGGGTTGTTATATTTCCTATAAAAAATCATCTGCAGCCATGTCAGGCACTTGTCCTCATTGACTAGTCTTGATATTGCTAAATCTCTTCTCATTCAACAAAAATGGTTGTTAGAATGAAGAAATATATTGGCCTAAACTTCATCAGAGCCTTAAATAGCAATTAATAACTATTAGCAAGCCAGAATAATTTTTAATAAGACAATTACCAGGGAAGAAATCTTTAAAAATAACACTAAATATGGATAAGAAAGCATGAGTATTTACATTAAACTAACACGGTTTTCTCTCTTTCAAAAATAATGGTTGTTTACAGACGCAAATATAATGATTATCAAGAATAATGATTATCAATAGTAAATTTCACAGCTTCTACAACAGTTCATTAGTTAATTTGTACAAAATTAAGTAAAATTTATCAAATATATCTAAATATATCTACAATACCTTAAGAGATATCTTCCAATTTGTTTTTGGGTTTTTATTTTTATATTTTTTATCAAGCCCTTCATTTCCCATTAAATATATTTCTTATTATTGGCATTTATAAATTATTCCAGCTAAAATATTTGCATTTTGATTTAAAATAGCAAAAGCATCTTTAAGAGTGGTGTCAGATTTTGTAGTGTAGTGGCTATCCCCATACATTGAATTTGATTTGATTTGATTTGATTTATTTTCTATTTTTTTTGAATTTTTACTCTGAATATTTCAACCCTGACTATGATTGCAAAACTTGGAAACCCTCTTCTGATCTATTGGAAAGTTACTAATCTTGATAAATGCTATTGGTACATTTCATCGGGCTGAGACTTAAAAAGCCTATCGGCTAAAAATTTTGCCGTTCAAATACAATATTCCATAAATTTGATTGGGGATCTTTCCAATTCTATTCTTCTATGATTTTACCTAGCCAAACAATTCTGTTCTTCTAATATCTTATTTCTGCATAGAATGCAAGTGTATATAAAGACTAGCATCGAGAGAGAACAAACAAGGTCTGCTGTTATCAAGGCGAGGATACAAAAAAATCAACAGAAAATGTTGAGGGTAATTAGATTTGTTAGGGGACTTACATAAATTTCTTAACAATCTTTCTAAGGCTAATTTTTCAATTTATTTAATAGGTCCTTTCAATTCCTGTCCTATGATTTTATTTATCCATATTTTCCAGATCTAAGCTAATTCCAAAATAATTTTTTTCTTAATTTTACTTACCAGTCTTTCCAATTCCGTCCATTCTAGTTGTAGAAGTCAAAGAAAAGTCTCCACCGAGCTTTGTGAAACACACCTGCAACATCTATCATTTCATCCACAAACAACAAGCTACATGATATAAATAACGAATCTGTAGCATCCCATTTGTTATAAGAATAAAATAGCTTAAGTCATATTCTTACATTAGATGATGTTATTTACCTAATGATTTCGCCATTATTGAAACCTGTACATAAAAATACTGCAGCAAAATTTGCCCTAAAAACCCAAAATTTTCTCAGTGTTTTGGATTATTGAATTAGCTCACAGACAGTAGTTCCCTACGTGTTACGTGTTTGGCTTTAGTGGGAGCGTGGAAGTTTAATGTGGGAGCATGGCAGAACAAGAAGGGTGGAATCCATGCAGAAGAACACTTGGGAGGTAGTTGGGACACTATCTTACACGTATTAATTTTTATTGTAAATCACCATTTTTAGCAGCCTAATGCATCAAAGATCACAACTACTATGGTCACTCTTTGTTAGAGGTTAGCAATATTGAAGAGCAAATGACGTGTCTCCTTGAAATCTAAGATATCACATTTACAACATCTAGGGATAAATCAAAATATAATTACTAAAGATATGCACTTATATACTTTAAATTAAAGGATAAATTAATGAAATCAAGGTAAAATAATAGATAATCAATATATTCTTGATGGTGTTTTTAATCTATTGAAAGAACACAAAGTTATTATTTCTAAATTATTTAATTGTTAAGTTTCCTTTGGTGTTGTGTTTCATATTCAAATGAAAACTTTCATAACTATAGTAATTTTCTTTGACACTCTCAATAATAATATTTTTAATATTTTAAATAATAATAATAATTATTATTATTTTTAATTTAGGCAAAAAACTTAGATCATAGTTGCTTTCGACCACTCCTCAAAGGACATCAAAAACCTTCTCCTTGAAGTATTCTACTACATTTTTCTAAGGTTTTGGAATTCATTGAGGGAGTGGTAAGAACTTCATCAAGTAATAAAGTTTCTAGCATAGCTTTCTCAAGGCACACATAATTCAGATGTTAAATGTGACTGTGATACCGAGTTTAATGCCCTCTCATTGGTAGGAATGCATATATATGGTAATTAAGCATGAAAAACATTTGAGATCTGCTTATTTTCATATTTACAAAAATCAAAATCTGTGCACACATAAAATAATGAAACTATCCAAATCATAGTAGTATTGAGAATAAATGTACATTATAATTATAATGGCATGTTCATATATACACTTAAAAGATTAGTCAATAGTGCATTAGCACCTCTAAAGTAGTTATCCAACCCACCCAAGGTGGTGTTAAAAAATGACATAACAAATGCTTTAGAGTCTTTTAAGGATTCCGGGGCCATGGCAATAGGACATGATGAATGTATGGCACCATACCACCTTGGGCAATGGTCACATCTCTAAAAAGACTTCCCAGTGCCTCATCCATCCTCACGACCAAAAGAATATTCCAAGAATTATCGTCTTCTTCTTCAAGCCCTTCACCACATTCTCAGCCAATTCCAACACCTGCATAGCCACAAAAGTAAATATACTCCCTCTAAAAACACTTTAGCATGCACATACAAATGGTTCCAGAGAGAACATAAAAATACCTCAGCATAGAGATACTCCATAATGATGGTGAGAAGATTGGAGTAGTGCTTCCCACCTACTTTGCATGTATTTCCCTTTTTAAAATACCTTTAAATTCTACTAACAGGAAACTAAATACTAGCTTGGTTGGTCTTGGACCCTTTCTTTTTAATGCTAACTTTACTTCTTCCCTTCTTTGATGACTACATTCTCTAAATTTGTAGAATAAATTAGATGTTTCTCTGAATCTGCAAAACAAGTCAGATGTTTGTGTTGCACATGTTGTCATTGATGTCAAAGAAGGTGTAAAGTTGAACATGTAGCCATTGTTGAACATTAATGTCAGAGGAGTTGTATATCAATGACCAATGGTCTTTGTTTGTAACAGTGATTAGGAGAGTTTTCTTAGTGTAGCAGTGTTTGCCCAATGGGATCTTTGATGGATCATGGAGACAAAGTATATCACAGTTGTTTGTATCACATCATCCTAAGTGGTATCATTAGTTATAGTATGGTTGTATGGATGATATGTGATATGTTTTGGTATTGAATTATGTGTCACAAAGAAGTATATGTTCAGTGCATGATTGATCTAGGATGATACGGTAGTCAAGTTCAGCATCAGGAATATAACATTTATCTCTTTGCAATCATATGTTTGCTTGATGGTTGTAGTAGCCAAGGAT
The DNA here is from genome assembly GCA_027924645.1 of Cunninghamia lanceolata. NCBI lineage: Eukaryota > Viridiplantae > Streptophyta > Pinopsida > Cupressales > Cupressaceae > Cunninghamia > Cunninghamia lanceolata. The sequence continues at coordinate 2,046,831 of BSBN01000671.1, read as the reverse complement.
CACATTTTATCCTTGCTTACATGTTAGGGTTTGTTAACATTTGGAGGCCTAAATACTTAAGTCCTAAAACTGTAATGCTCTGTAAAGCAAAGTTTCATTTTCAATCTCAAAGGGTTTAAATCGTATCATTGTATTCTCTCCAATAGAGTTGATTGGTAAAGATTAAGAATAAGTGGTATTTCAAGTCAGTAATGTGTGATAAAAGATTAGGGCTTTACCATTTGAAGATCTAAATCCTAATAACATTCAAAAATTCCTCAAAAGACTAAGTGGTAGATGGGTTACTTTTTAGTTTTTAATTCAGTGATGACTTTTTATCACCAGTCTCTATCACTTAATTCATAATGTTAAGGGTCTATTTTTGTGGAATGACTAGCCCCTCCCTAGTGGTGACCAGTTGGTCTGATGAAGAGCTTGTAATCAAGCACCAATATGATAATCAATGGTGCATGTTCAATCTCTTGAGGGTGTGAAATATTACATCTACGATGCTTATTCCAACAAGTAACTATTATTACCTGGCGCATGGAAATTAATGGGCATCTAATTGTATTCTTCGTTGCAAACAATTTTTATAGTTTTGGTAACTATCTATTGTTTGGTGTTTTGGTAGTTTTAGATTTAGTCCAATATCCTCAAGAATCTGAGGTTTGATGATAGGGGTAAATAAGGCAATGTTTCTTGTGTAAGGTAGATGACGGAGTTTTGATGATATATGCTCTGCATAACTGAAGAAGAAGGGAGTTTGGTTATGTATACCTGAAGAAAAAAGAGTGCAAAGTATGTTATTTGTAGACATTATTTCTGAATCATGTTGTAAGTGTAAATAGAGGTAATTATGTCTTTATTTGTTTTGAAGTTAATACTTCTCATATGATGATCAAGCATATAACTTGTAGGGTGATTGATAAATAAATGATTCATTGCAACTATATCAAGACTATGAATAGATTCTTCTTCTAATATGAGAATGTATAGGTTTTTTGACCAGTATAGTGAATGGTCATATGAAGATTAGATAGGTCACATAACCTAGGGTGTTCAAAGGTGTGAAATGATTTAAATCAAGTATATATTGATTGGTTTTGTTGCTGATAAGATCTTTGCAAAAACATTAATGGAAGATGATAGTAAATGTTTGAAAGTATACTGATGTGTACACATAGATGTGTTGGTTGCTAATGAATCTTTTGCAGAATGTTTGAATCTGGTAGAGCAATGATTATAGGAGTGTATGGTGAGGGATTTATTCTTTAATCTATAATGAGATTGATGGAGTTTTGAAGAAATATTCTTTGCATAATTGAAAAAGAAGAAGGTTTTTTTGATGTGAATGTGTCTTGTGTTCAGTGATTATATGTTGCAGAATCGTTCATTAAAGTTGGTGGTAAGAAGAAGACTACAGGAAGGGTATGAACTTGGCAGAGTAGTGAGTGAGAGAGTTATAGAATCCATCTGTAACCTATGATATCAATGTAAATGGAGCAGTACATTGTATTTTCAGTCTTTATGTTGGCAAGAGACACTATACGGATTCATGGTTGTTGTCATTGATGGCAACAAAGGTCATCCCACATATCCGCAAGTCATGGTGTGTCTCTACCGGAAGTCAGAATGAAGATTGTTGTGGTCTGGTGAACAAGAACAGAGCATGTGGCAAGGTCCGACAGATTGGTCCGGATCTCTCAGAGGAAGTGTCTTGGTGCAGTGCGGATTTGGGGAAGTCAAGAGGACTACCTTGAGTGGTATATTCCAAGGATTTAGCCTCCGGTGTTGGACAAGGAAAAAGATATGAATAGTTGAGTACCAGATTCCTGAGAGACAGTGAAAACAGAGGAAGAACTGACTGACAGAGTATCAGACTACTTTCCGGATGTGTTACTGTTGATGAGAAAGGTTGTGAAGGCATGAATCATGTTTGGCCGACATGATTAATGATATCTACAAGTATATGCTTGATCCGCATTGCTTGGTGAGCAAGGATTCAGCCGACAGAACAGAGTTTGTAAGAAACTAGACTGTTCCGGATGCCGACTAGAAAGGTGATGAAATTACTTGTGCGGATATATATAGAGGATGGATTTAGTTGTGAAGTATGTGATTATGTGAAGGTATATGCGAATAAGTGCAGAACAGAGCAGAAGTAGCAAGAAAGATCCGGTATGTGAAAGGATAGCAGAATAAAGAATAGAGGAAAGATGAAGTGCAACAGATCAGTGTACTGAGCCTAACCGGAACTGAACTCCAGCATATGCAGATGCTTCCAATCAGTTCAAGACTGTGATTCTTATCACTTTGTAGACAGTGTGTCTCCTTGTAGGCAGTGGGCCTCTTTGTGAACAGTGTGCTCGGGCAGTGAGCCCTAATTGGCAAGTGCCATTTTTGTAATTTCCTATTCTTCTAACAGAGAATAATTTTTGGGTTAATCACCCCGTGGTTTTCTCCCTTAACAGGGTTTCCACGTCAAAAATACTGTGTCATGTGTTTCTTATTTCATGGTAATGTTTTTGTGTTTGATTCAATGCTGCATTAATTAATAAGAAAGTTCAAAAAGGGAAATAATTAGGATAACTGATTCACCCCCCCCTCTCAGTTATCAACACTTTATGCATTGGAGTTGGTGCTCTTGAGTGCTTGGAGTTTGCTACGCCCTTAATATTGGTGTACATCAGGTTATGAATAGTCATCTTATGACTATCTTAACTCCTAATTAAGTCATGTTATCATTATTAAGCTATTATTAAGTTAGTTAGGTCATCCTAGGGATTATATAGGGGCTTTTCTATTCAACCTAAGCATAAATAGGTATATATAGGAGGACCTGAGTCTTATTTCATCATCATATTGTGAAGTGTGTTCTCATTGAAGATATTTGGAGGTTTGCCCCCACAAAGTGGCCTATTATTCTTAGTTACTATCAAGTATTTTAAGCATATTTCATATCATCTTCTTCTATTGTGCAAGTTATTTCATTACAAGTGGTATCAGAGCATGATCTTGGCACCATAGAGGCAAGGTTTTTTCTCAATATTGGAGGCGATTTTGGGAAGAGCACATCTTTTAGATTTTAGTAAAATTTTTTATGATTTTTAAAGGGTTTTTGAAGAGCATATTAAAGAAGCTACAATTTGGATTTCAAAGGAATTAGAAAAGAATTGAGTGAATTATTGCAAAATTAAGGTTTTTACACAATTTATTTGGGATCTCCATATTTCTCACATCTTGCCAGATTGGAGTAATTTTTATTGGGTTTTTGAAGACATACTAGAGGATCATACAGTTCAAAATTTTTATAAATTTGAGAAGAAAAAAGTGACTTATTGAAAAATTAGGGGTTCCACAAAATTTGCTCTCAAGGCTTTAAATCTACTTATTTCTTGAAGATTTTTCTGGGTGAGAGGTATTTTGGCCCTAGTAAGCTAAAGTACAAATTTTAGAGAATTTAGGTTTCATTTGTGTGATTTATTTCAAAATTATTGGTTTCAAACATGACGGGGCCTACAACAAGGGGCAAAAAGAATGTTGTCACACCGGGGAAGACTTCTAATAAGGATGGGGTAAAAATAGAGGATATTAATCGTAATGAGGAAATTAGTAAGGTCAAGGAAGACATTTAATCAATGAAGGTGGATATGTGTGACCTAAGAGGAGATATATCAAATATACGAAGCATGTTAAGTAGATATATGAATGAACCAAGAAAGGAGTTCTCAAGAAACCAAGGTGAAACCTCCAAGTTGGCTAATATTGACACAAATTTTAATACTCCTATGGGATCTAGGAATTAGTTTTGAAAGGTGGATATGCACAAGTTTGATGGAAAGGACCCTCAAACAAGGATAAACCAAATTGAGATTTTTTTGAAGTACATCAAATCCCAAATGGACAAAAGGTCATGATGGATTCCCTATATCTAGACCGAGATCAATTCATTTGGTATCATTGGCTTTGTACTTATCAAAAGAAGAAGGGTTTGAGCAATGTCTCATGGTTAGGTTTTGTGAACCAACTCCAAGCACAATATAGCAACAGTGTGACAGACAACTTCTTTAGCCAATTAGCTAAACTTCAATAAACGGGATTAGTTAAGGATTATATTCAGCAATTCCAAAATCTATCCTTAAGAGTGGATACAATTATAGTGGAGAACTTGAATGATTTATTCTTGGGTGGTCTCAAGGATCACATTCAACATGAGGTATGCATGTTCTGTCCAAATTCTATCTCTAAAGCAGTGATTATGGCATGACAAGTGGAGGAAAAAAATTTGGCTAATAGAAGGGAGGAATTGCCTAGTAAGAAAGCTGTCAAAGTTCTTGCATCATCATTTACTCATCCTATTAGGTTGACACCTCAACAATTGGAAGAGAAAAATGCCAAAGTGTTATGTTTCAACTATGATGGAAAATATCATAAAGGACATAAATGTGATGAGAAGCTGTTCCACATTGAGGCTATCTATTATGAAGATAAGGATGAAGAAAATCTAGTGGTGGTGGTAGAGGACTCTGAAGATGTCCAACCAACTATTTCTTATCATGCATCATTAGGTATTAATATCCTACAAACACTCAAGGTAAAGGGTTTCCTTAAACAACAAATAGTGATAGTATTGATTGACTCAGGGAGTACACATAACTTCACCAACAAGCAACTAGCAGCAAAGTTAAATTGTTTTGTCTACCCTAGCCCCAAATTCTAGGTTGAGATTTTAGATGGTGGTATAGTCATTTTTTTTAGGGAAATGCCATAGTATTGAACTCACCATGGGGGACTACATGATAGATAGCCCTATGCTTGGTATACCCATGTCTGGAGCAGACATTATTTTGGGAGTTCAATGGCTTACTACCTTGGGCACAATTGAGATGAATTTCTAGGAACTATTCATGTGCTTCTACTCCAGGGATAAAAAATATGAGCTAAAGGGTTTACGTGCAAAAATTCCACAATTGGTAAGTGCACACCAAATGTCACTAAAAAAGGTTGTGGATAAATGTGTGGCTCAATTATTGTCAATGGAAGTGCATGAACCAAAGATTCTTGCTTCACCTTTCAAGAAAGTAGTTACAGTTTTGGATCACAAGGGGGAACTTAATTTGTATGGGCCTCATAAAGGTTTTAAAAGGGCTAAGAACATAGACTTCGAATTGATGTTTCCTATTTCAAAAATCATACAACCTTTCTACCATATGTCCATCTTGGAGATTGTTAGTAGACTCAAAAGTCCATCCAAGACAGTGTTACCAGAGCTCGATGAAGAAGGAAGAATCAAACTACAGTGCATTCGTCAAACATGTATGAAGAACTTGAGGAATAGAACTCTCACTGAGTATCTCATCCAATGGAAGAATTTACTAATTGAAGAGGCCACATGGGAAGATGAGGAGTTCATTCAAAAGAATCCACACTTTATAAGCATTAAGGACAATGCTTCTTTGAAGAGGGGGGCATGCTACACCCTTAATATTGGTGTACATCAAGTTATGAATAGTCATCTTATGGCTATATTAACTCCCAATTAAGTCATGTTATCATTATTATATTATTATTTAGTTAGTTAGGTCAACCTAGGGCTTATATAGGGGTGTTTTTATTCAGCCTAAGAATAAATAGGTATATATAGGAGGATGTGAGTCTTATTTCATCACCATATTGTGAAGTGTGTTCTCACTAGAGATATTTAGAGGTTTTCCCCCTCGAAGTGGCCTATTATTCTCTATTACTATCAAGTATTTGCAGCATATTTCATTACAGATTTGGTGGTCTGAAATCCATATGTAAAAGTGTAATTAGTGAGATATGGTGAGTGAGACCTAATGGTGATGTTTTTGTGAAGTTGAATTAGTCAAATAAACCCAATCAACTCTTCACACAGTGCTTTTTCCATTTTTAGGGTTTTCCACATACATCCTTGTGTTATGGTGTGTTAATAGTGTTTAAAATAATTCAAAGAATTAGTAATGTTGTTTTTAGTAGATCATTGATTCAACCCCCTCTTAGTTATCCATTGTATTCCCACAATTGGTATCAGAGTAGCAGGTTCTTTTCAAAAGTTTAATAAACTTGGGTTGATATTAGTTGTGGAATACTATGGCAAAAAGAAAATGAAATAAAGGAAGAAGAAGTGCTAAGCAAAATGTTGTTCAACAAGCACCAATAAAATCAAATGATGAGTTGGGGCATGAAACACACATGTAAAACAACACAAGAAGTGATTTATCTGAAAGAGGGGATAGCCTTTTGGTTGACAATAATAATAAAGAAATGACACATTCATATGACGTGTCAAAATACACAAGACAACTTAGAGTGGGGGTGAATCAGTTGTCACAAAAATTTAACTTCATATAATTATCATATCATCAACTACTTAATTAGTGATAATCAAATTTAACCTTGAAAGCATGAAACCACGAACTTAATCACAATTACACATTCAACACAAGAGACACTAGATATTTTACATGGAAAACCCTATAAGGCAAAAACCATGGTGGGTGTTAGCCCACATAAATAAATAAGTTATAGCAATATCAAAAATCAGAGGCATACTCCCCAAAATGTTCACTGCAAATGTTAGGGCTCATTGTTAAGATCATCTCACTACCATGGGGTGGATCACTACCAAGGATTGGTGAACTAATTTGATAGCATCTACTTCATGCCTGGGTTTAGTTCCATTAAAGGACAATATAACACTACTCTTCTCTTCCTACTCCTTCACACTTATCTTTTCATTTTTACACTTCCACACCTTTTTTCGTAATTACATTACATGTTTTTATCCAATTCATCAACCTTGGAATGTACATCAAGGTCAGCATTACATTCAACAACTGTTGGAACAATCTCCTAGGTTGGCATTACAAACATACATACAATAGGTCTGGACCTAATACAAATCTAGCTAAGGAAAATATGTAAAGATGTATGTGGATCATGTCATGTCTTAGCTAGGACTCAAATGCAAATTTTTGCACCATGACATGCTTTTACAATCTTCAATGCATCTCTGCAATTAGTGAGAACAACCAAGTCAGTCAAGACTGATGTTTACACTAAGTCTTCTAGGAACAATCTTCAACCTCAGTCCAGATTTCTCTCCGTAGACCAATCCAATAGTAGGAACACAATCTAGAGGCATCCACAATCCCATTGTAGTCAGTAGGAACATTTACACAACCTCTAACAACTTTGTCCAGCAGATTCTTCAATCTAGAGCACATGAACATAACTATCACCAATTGTTTTAAAAGAGAAATTGCTTGTGGACAACCAAACCATGAACCATTAGAGTTGAAGGCACTTATCGTAATTACAAACTTAATTCAAAAACCACAGACTATGAAAAATTAATGCAGAGAAATGCAGAATAGAATACATTCTCCCTATCATCACCAGATATATAGAAAAAATAATTTTCACTTTGGTGAATATAAATCACTTATATCTTCATTCCAGAGGCTAAAACTCATAATGTAGCATCTTCATACTTGCCTCTAAATAACTTCCAATCCACAGACAAAGATATTCATTCTATAGGAAATGTGAAGCAATCTTCTCGACTATTCTTCTACATTCAATACACTATTTCCAATATAACACACTGTTTCCACTGGAGGAGCTAATTTTCTCAATATCCTCAACATCAAGATTACTTACATAGGCGAATACAAAGCATGTAATTTATTACAAGCAAGTAAGAAAATAAGAGCATAGTTGACACTAATGACAATATAGATATGTTGACATCAATGACAACACCTCTTAGGAACATATTTGCAACAATCTCCCCCTATGTAATTCATGGCAACATATGATGTGAAAAACTATAGTAACCATCAAGACAAGATTCTCCCCCTTTCTCCCCTGGAGTTTTTCACATGATTTCTCTCCCCCTTGACATCAATGGAAAAGGGCACATACTTCCCCTTAGCTACTCTAATCAGAATACTTTACTACTCTTTTTCAAGAACACATATCATGAACACTTACTACTCCCTGTGAGAGGTAGCTCTCAAGTCATCAATCCAGATCAAAAATTGAAGCTTTAGGCACCACTACATTGATGCATTCTTATGCATCTTAGTTCAACATAGGAGGGGTAATAACCCTTAACTTCTCTTTAAGGTACTCAAAAGTATCCTTAGGCAGAGGCATAGTGAAAATATCTACAATCTAATCCTTTGTGGATGTATACTCCATCTTTACTTCATTTTCTATCATCTTCTCTCTCAAAAAGTGATACCTTATTGACATGTGCTTTGTTCTTCAATGCATCACTGGATTCTTTGAAATGTTTATGGCACTTGTATTTTCACAAAAGATTTCAACTAGATCTTCATACACAACTCTTGGGTGAGTGTAGGATCATGGTGGGCTAAAGACTACCCCTAAGTGGCAATGTAAATGTGAAAAATAGACTTAAGTAACTTCATGTTAAAAATTGAATGAGTTATCTACACAATCTAGGAATAAGGTAGTAATAAAAGTTGTAATAAATTGAATGTAGTTTATGGGCCACTACTTTTTTTTTGAAAATTTTAAAAATAGTTTGGTGAAAATTGAATATTTCAATTAAGCACTAATAACATTTTCAGAAAAATGTAAAAAGTATGTGTCATTCTGGCCAACCTAAGTATGAGAAAAAGATAGTATTTTGGCTCCATTATTTGAGTTGAAGTAAAGGACACATGAGCGGATGTGGCACATATTGTTTTAAATTTTTTAAGTAAATAAATTAATATGACTTTCTAGCCAATATTACTTTACTATGAGTTTTTAAAAATATTAAAAATTATTTTTCTAGCCAACCTAACTTGGTAAAAAATATATGAAAGTAAAAAAAAAAAAAAATTAATGTATACCCAATAAATCCTAGAATGTGATGCATCTTTTAGATTTAATAAAGGATTAATATGTTGAAAGTTATGGATGTTTTACAATATGTATATTTATTAGAAAATCAAACATAGCATATGTAGAAAATTAATGATAATTACCTATTAAGCTTATTATGAGGCATATATTATATTTTTCAAATCTTAATAGCTTCCTCTATAAACCCTTTTCATTTGATTAAATTTAGTTACAAAAAAGATTGTCAGCTTCAAAGATGAAATTGTGTAAAATTTCAAGATAACACTAAACGGGTGGTTTTGCAAGTTTCTTTGGCAAGTTTTGGGACTCCCATTTTCCTAAATATGAGGTATTCCTATTTTTGGAGTGAATCCATATTTGATCTAGAAACATTAACACCCCTTCCATCCAAATCTAAATATTAGTCTAAATGTTAGCACTTTTTCAGCCAACAAGTTTTTCCTCCATTATCACTGTTTGGCCCATCATGATCTCGCACTCACCCTCTTATGTCCTTTAAGGTATTCTTAATCCATAAAACTTGAGTGCAGCAACATGCTGCTACAATATACTCTGCTTTTGTAGTAGATAGGGAGATTGAATCATGCTTTTTGCTTAGCCATGAAACCAATATATTTCCCAAGAAAAAGGCACCTCCACTTGTACTTTTTTATCACCAACATCATCGACCCAATCTACATCTGTCTAAGCACTGAGAGTGAAATCATTATCTTTTGGATACCATAATCCATGGTCTAATGTGACTTTCAAATACCTTAGGATTCTCTTGGCTACCATCACATGTGACTCTCTAGGATCCACTTGAAATCTTGACACTAGACAGACTGCATACATTATATCGCATCTAGTTTGAGTTAGATAAAGTAATCCTCTAATCATGGATCTGTATCTTTTCTGATTAGTCTTGGGTGATTCATCAGTTTTGTTCATCTTGTAGCCAATCACCATGGGAGTACATACCGGTTTAGAGTTCTACATCCCAGACTTCTTCAACAACTCTTTTACATACTTAGACTGAGCTATGAAGATCCCTTTATTTGATTGATTAATTTGGAGACCCAAAAAGAAATTCATTTCACCAAACATAGACATTTCAAATTCACTTTTCATTTCCCTAGCAAACTTTATTCACATACCTTCATTTCATCCAAAGATAATGCCATCAACAAAGACTTCAACAATCAAGATCTAATTATCATTGATTTTGAAATATAGATTGTTGTCTAGAGTATCTTTACTAAACCCTAATTGTAACAAATCCTTTTCTAACCTTGCATACCAGGCTCTAGGATCTTGTTTAAGTCCATACAAAGCTCTCTTTAATCTACACACCATATCACCTTGCTTTGATGGCTGAAATCCTTCTGGTTGCTCAATGTAAACTTCCTCTTCCAAACCACCATTCAAGAATGCAGACTTCACATTCATTTGATACACTTTGAAGTTTTTTTGAGCTGCAAATACCAAGAATATTCTAATTGCTTCAATCCTAGCAACTGGAGAAAAAGTTTCTTCAAAATCTATTCCTTCAATTTGAGAGTACCCTTTGCACACAAGCCTTGCTTTGTTTCTTACAACTTCTCCATTTTCATTCAACTTGTTCCTAAAGACCCATTTAGTACCAATGCCATTTTTATCAACAGGTCTAGGAACCAATTCCCAAGTTTGATTCTTCTATATTTGCATCAGCTCTTCTTCCATGGCTTTTATCCAATTTTCATCATTGCAAGATTCATTCACAATTTTTGGTTCAACTTCTGAAAGCAAATAGTAATTCACTTGTTCTTCTATAGCTCCTTTCCTTGTTAGTACTCCTTTGTTTTTGTCACCTATAATTTGATCTTTAGATGATTAATCCTGATATACATGAGAGTCTTAACACTTTTTAGATCTTCTTCTTCAACTTGACTATCTTCTTGCTCAACTTTTTGTTCATTGGCTATAATCATAGGTTCATCCATTCATAACAACTCAGATATAATATTATTTCTTTGCCTTCATCCATCTTCACATTATCACTTTGAACAATCTTATTCAGTCTATTATTGTAGCACCGATAAGCCTTACTCTTGGTAGAGTATCCAAGAAAAAATCCTTAATCACATCTAGCATCAAACTTACACAGTTCTTCATCTCTCTTGATATAACATCTACTTGCAAAAGTTTGAAATATCTTATTGTAGGAGTTTTTCCATACCATAGTTCAAAAGGAGTTTTAGAGTTGTTACCTTTGACTTGAACTCTATTTGGGATGTACACAACAGTATGTATGGCTTCTCTCCAATATACTTCTGGTAAGTTAGCTTCCTTTAACATAGTCCTGGTAGCCTCTTGCACCATCTTGTTCTTTCTTTCAGTAACTCCATTCTATTGAGGAGTCCGAGGTGCAGACAATTTTCTCTTTATCCCTTGTTCTTCACAAAAAATATTGAATTCATTTGATGTAAACTCACCTCATCTATTAGACCTTAAACATTTGATGCTCAATTTTAACTCAGTCTCAACCATTGTCTTGAAAACTTTGAACTTGTCTAGGGCTTCAGATTTTTCTCTTAGAAAAGTGACCCAAGTCATTCTAGAATAACCATTAGTAAGTAACATAAAAAACCTCTCACCTTGTAGACATCTTGTTGACAGGCTATCATAAGTTCCTAAAACTTTAGATGAAAATTATCAGTTTATCGACCAAGGTAGTGTCTGAGGCTATATGCAATAGGGAGTTTGGATATTTCATCAAGAAACTAGTTTTCTAATTCTGTAAAAAGATTTAAATAGTACAGGAAATCAAATAGTAATTACGTCCCTCTAAAAAAAGCATTTAGATTTTAGACTAGAACGCAAGAAAATTCTAAACTAGAAAGCATGTAAATTTTATACTAGAAAATAGATAAATTCTAAGCTAACAACTCACAATAAATTCCAAGCTTAATAACTCACAAACATAACTTACTTATGCTACAAACATTCCACATTCTAATTATCAGAAAATAGAGATTCTAACTTAAGGTAGATGCACTGGAAAACTTTGAATCTACATAGAAAGTTTTGAACAATAGCACACAACAATTTATCTTTGAACAACACTCCTGTCAGTTAATAGAAACTAAACATTAACTATCTTTAAATGGATAAAACATTCATAGAAATAAAAATACTTATCTATCCTATGTCCCACAAGTGGCCAGCTCATGGGAGATCTTTTTGAACTATGGAATTGTTTTTCATTTATCCATATTGTCTATTTTATATCCATATTTCGAGCAACAACAAAACTAATCTACTCCTAAACTTCTAATGGTGGGAAAATGCCAGTTGAAGAAGTCTTGTAACTAAAAAATAGAAAATTAACTATTATTGTCTTTTTAAACATAAATAGGACTCTGAGTGGAGTCATAATGGCTTTTGAGTAACCACAGAGATAGTAGAATAAAAATGAAGTCTCCATTAAGTGCAAGCCTAAAATTTCTAGTGCCCACAACTTCTGGTGAACTCATCCATAGCTACATGATGTCCACTTCTTAGGCAATGCATTAAATTGCATAGTTACCCAACTTTTCATGCCATTAAATCAACATTTACAAGCTAGTTTCAATCAATTTGGGAAATTAGGATTTGTACAATATTTTATTAAAAATAGATAAATATCTCTTATAAAAATAAATAAATTGGCAAGGCTAGGGAATTGGATAGTGCAAAAATACTATTTGATCCATTAAAGAAATGAGGTTATTTATACCTCATCATTCCTCCCCTTCCTAACCTTGAGTAGGTCCTACTCTATGATATACCCTTTGTCTCTCTGCCTCCCTTTTCTTATACAATTCATCATACCTTGAGCTCAAATCATATACCTCATTTGCTTCTTCATCAATATGATCAAGGACTTTCAGAAAACCTTTGTGAAGTTTGATCTTAGCTGCCAGGTATGTAAGTCCCTTGGTTCTGGCTCTGTAACTAAGCCTGCAAGAGGTGGTTGTAAAAGGAGAGGTGGCTTGTATCTCATTCCTATCCATTTAGTTTTTAGTTTCTAAAGAATTTCTATCAATGCCTCTGCCCTTTCATATGATCATTTGAGGTTAGTGTGCGAAATCATTTCTATTCTTTTTAAATACATAGGCAAGGGGGTATACCTTTCCTCACAAGCATTCCAAGCTTTGTCAATTAACTATGGTCCATGAATCTTAAAATCTTCATGGTAGATCCTAATGCTTTCATTGTATTCTTGTTTCATCTTTCCATAATTTTTGATTCTCCTGAATTGAGCTTTAAAAGAAAAAGGTTTTTGATTGGGATACCTCATGTGTAGTATTATAGTTCTCTTTGCATGAAGATATTCTTTGGTTTTGTCCTACCACTGAATCTAATTTTGCATATTTGATAGAAATGCTTTTAACTGAACTCCCCCACAAATAGATTGATGAAGAAATCACTATGCTTCTCAAGAAATAAATTATTAATAAAGAACTCACATAATAAATTCTTTTGCACGGGTGATGCTTCTTTGAATGCTATAAGGAATTTTGGTCATTAGGATCATGTGGTAAATTGCAAGAGATTCTCAGGAACTTCCACCTTAACAATTGTTCATTAAGAAACATTGAATATAACCTACACGGTTTCCTACAGGGTAGCAATAATTCTCCAATCTGACATGCATCCATTTTGGCCTGATATAGTCTATCATAAGACTCCTTTAAAAATAATATTTCTTTCTTTAGTCTAGCATTTTTGGCTCCAGCTTGCCTTAAGAAATAGCATCATTCCATCCATTTTGTGAGCAATGGTGGAATGTGAACCTAAAACCATAACATTTTAGTAGGTTTGGTTTGAACCTCTTTTGATTCCACAGTTGGATTAACATTTATTTCTTGTAAGTCTTTCTCCAATTCAACCAACTAATAAGGGGCAAGGTTCCCCTTCCCGTGCAAACAACTCTTATCATTTTCTAATAGGAAATATTTGTAGTTTTAGACAGATTAATTCCTTCATTTCTAATACCAAATAATTTAGAGATGATTTGGGGACTTACCTTAAATTTCTTTACGTGCACAATTGACTACCCATCTACAAAGTTTATGGAAAACTCTTTGACCAGTTGTGCATGATGTCCCTCAAATTTCTTTATAAAATCTAGCCACCCTACTTTCTAAAACAATTTTGAAATGTTCTCCATTGCCAATAATTTGTCTAGTAAAGTTGGCTCAGACATGCATTTAGCTCCTCCCATTTTACTCAAGACCATTGAAATATTATAGTACCACTTTGAAACTACTCAAGAAACTGATAGAAAGATAAAAAGGAATGCAAGTTTTGAGGACACTTGGGCTTTGGTAAGATCAGTTCAGGTTACTTGAATTTTCATCGGTTAATAGTAGTTAATTATGGCTTGGCATGGGAGAGAGACTGATGGAGCCGCCACCTTCTCTAATGAAGGAACAATTTGTACATTTGCTAAATTGGGAAAATAAAAGGGTTCGTGCCAACTTATCTATCCTTACTTACAATAAATGGTCTATTAAAAAAAAATATGTACATACCTTTTGTCAAGTTATCAATTTGAAAGTCACTTGACTTGTTGATGTAATAACATCCTAGGTGGTGGTATTAACTGGTTGGAATGGGATGAATTTATTATGATGTGATAATGGAATGTTTAATTTATTATCGTATGGTGATGGGGTGGCTAAAGTTTATTATGATGAAGGGTTGTCATAATAATTATTTACTTTGGTCAGAGATGTCAAACTCATGATGGCTTCTGTAGTGGATTGTTGGGTAAATGATGTACTTTAGAAAATAGGAGTAATTTATAGGAATGTCGATTGGAAGTTTACAATGATAGAAGAAAATATCAACAAAATGGGTATGGAGAATACACACAAAATTTTGAAGCATCATGGAAAGATGCAATAGCTAGAGAAACCAAATTCTGGAGCATCATTGAAAGATGCAATCGGGACGCAGGAACAAAGTTATGGAGCATCGCCTAAAAGATGCAACTAGAATGCAGGAACAAAATTCCATAGCATCACTGAAATATGCAACTAGAATGTAGGAACAAAGTTCTGGATCATTGCTAAAAGATGCAACTAGAATGTAGGAACCAATTTCCAGAGCATTGCTAAAAGATGCAGCTGGAATGTAGGAACAAAGTTTTAGAGCATCACTACAAAGTGCAGTCAGAATGCAGGAACAAAGTTTTGGAGAATCACTAAAAGATATAGCTAGAATATAGGAACAAAGTTCTGTAGCATTGATGAAAGATGCAGTTGGAATGCAAGAATAAAGTTCCAGAGCATCCCTGAAAGATGCAACCAAAATGCAAGAACAAAGTTTTGGAGCATCACTGAAAGATGCAGCTGGAATGCAGGAACAAAGTTTTAGAGCATCACTGAAAGATGCAGCCGCAATGTAGGAACAAAGTGAGGGTATGGATCTTGTTTAGACAACAAGTTCTAGAGCATTACTGGAAGATGCACCAGAATTTGCAATACTTCTTAAAAGATGAAACCCTACAAAATAGAGATGAAATTTAGACAAGTACTAAGAAGAAAATATTGAAGAATTGTTCCTAAATGCATATACAAACTAATTTTATTTATTTATTTATTTATTTTTACCATACTTATGGTATTGTTTCTGCCAAAGTAGAACCAACACATTGAGCTTCTCCTTGCATTTCTACCAATCGAGTAAACTCTTCTTTATTGACAGGTTTATGGTAGATCTTGAGTCGATGTCCATTGAGTAAGAGGGTTCGAGAATCATCATCAATGGGTTTGAGTTGTACTACTTCATTAGGGAATACCTCTAAAATCTGATATGGATCCAACCAATGTGTTCTGAGTTTACCTTTCTAATCCTTGTATCGAGATTCAAATAGCAGTGCCCAGTCTCCTTAATAGAATTCTCTTTCTTTAATGTGTTTATCATGCTAGGCCTTTTGCTATTCTTGAACTAGATCAGTCTAATGAATGGCTTCTAGGCATAGCTCATCTAGTTCACTAAGTTGTAAGATCCTCTCTACCTAAGCTCAATCAAAGTCAAAGTCTAGTTCCATCGTTGTTCTAAGAGTTTGGAGTTCAAATTCGATGGGGAGAAAAGGTTTCTTCCCAAAGACCAATTCATAAGGGGTAAGACCAGTGGTGGATTTCCAAGTTGTATTGTAAGCCCAAACAGCCTCAGGTAACTTTTTGGCCTAATCCTTTCTGCCTGATGAAGCTACTTTTGTTAGGATGTTTTGAAGCTCCCTGTTAGTGACTTCTACTTGTCCATTTGCTTGTGGGTGATAGGGTGATGACTTTATATGGATTATCTGGAAATGATTGGAGAAGGCTAATAGAACTTTGGACATAAGCTAAGGCCCCTAGTTTGTGACAATGGACCTAGGGGCTCTGAATCAGAGAAAAATTCTATTATACAGAAAATCTGCAACTTGTTCTTCTCAAGCAACTTTGAGGGCTTGGACTTCTACCCATTTGGTGAGATAGTCTATGCAGACTAGAATATATTCTTTCCCTTCCAAAGGGGGATCTATAGGACCAATGAAATCCAATCCCCCCTTCTCAAGTGGTTCTAAAACTACTTGTAGATGTAGAGGCATTTCATTGGATGTTGTAGGCCTTCTCACCCATTGGCATTCGATGGGGATAAAAGGTTTCTTCCCAAAGATCAATTCATAAGGGGTAACACCAATGGTGGATTTCCAAGTTGTATTGTAAACCCAAACAACCTTAGGTAACTTTCTAGCCTAATCCATTTTGTCTGATGAAGCTACTCTTGTTAGGATGTTTCCAAGATCCCTGTTAGTGACTTCTATTTGTCCATTCACTTGTGGGTGATAGGGTGATGACTTTTTATGGATTATTTGGAAATGATTGGAGAAGACCAATAGAACTTTGGACATAAACTAACGTTCCTGATCTTTGACAATGGACCTAGGGCCTCTGAATCGAAGAAAAATTCTATTATACAGAAAATATGCAACTTGTTCTTCTTGAGCAACTTTGAGGGCTTGGACTTCTACCCATTTGGTGAGATAGTCTATGCAGACTAGAATATATTCATTCCCTTGCGAAGGGGGATCTATAGGACCAATGAAATCTAATCCCCACTTCTCAAATGGTTCTAAAACTACCTATGGTTGTAGAGGCATTTCATTGGATGTTGTAGGTCTTCTCACCCATTGGCATTCATCACAATGACGAACGTAGTTCTTCCCATATTTGTACATTGAGGGCCAATACTATCCTGCACCTAAAATTTTATGGGAAGTTCTTTTTGTAGAGTAGTGTCCACTAGATGGGTCATCATGGAATGCTCTAAGGATGTTGTATGTTTCATCTGGTCTAACACAATGTCGCAGGACTAAATCAGGCCCATATCATAATAACATGACATTAATCCATTTAAAGTGATCACTCTCCCAAATAAGACATTTCTTTTGTTTTGATGTGAAGTCTGGGGGAAGCTCTAAAGTGGATAAGTAATTGGTAATGTCTACAAACTAGGGTGTTTTAATGGAGATAATGAATAAATTTTCATTAGGAAATTCATCTTGTACAGGAGTACAATCTCCATCATCTTTCTTTATCTTGGATAGAAAATGTGCAACTATATTGAATTTCCTAGGCTTGGACATTATGGTCACATTGAATTCTTGGAGAAGCAATAACCATCTGATGATGCATCCATTCACTGAGGGTTTGTTCATCACATACTTGATAGCTGAATGGTCTATGAATATAGCCACTTTGTATCCTGTAATATAATGCTGGAATTTGTTTATTGCATGGACTATTTATAGAAATTCCTTCTCCATGGTAGTGTAATTTCATTCTGTGGGGCTCAGGTTTTTGCTAATGAAGTATCTAGTGTATTTTCCTCCATTCTCATCTTCTTGGCATACACTGCTCTAATAGCATCATTGGAAGCATCAACATATATATGGAAAGGAAGTTTTTAGTTAGGTCCTCGTAAAACTAGTTTTAAGACAAGCTTTTCTTTGGTGATGTCAAAAGATTTTTGACATTCCTCTGTTTAGGTAAAATCCACATCTTTCTGTAAAAGAGAAAACATGGGGGTTGCAATCTTACTGAAGTTTTCTATGAACCTTCGATAGTAACCAGCATGTCCTAAGAAACTTCTAATATCTGTTTGGTTCTTTGGGGTTTCCAACTATTGTATCACTTCAATCTTCTTAAGGTCAACCTTTATTCCTTCAGCTGAAATATGATGTCCCAACACTATACCCTGTTCTACCATTATGAGAGATTTCTCATGGCATAGAGATAGTTGATGTTCCTCACATCATTGTAACACTATGTCCAGATTTTTTAGACCTTCATTGAAAGTGGAACCATGGACCATGAAGTCGTCCCTGTAGACTTCTACATAGTCATTTACGATTTCAGCAAAGATAGCAAAAACAACTCTTTGAAACATGGTAGGGGCATTACAAAACCCAAAAGGAAGGAGTCAATATGTGATTGTTCCCTAAGGATAGGTGAAAGTAGTTTTGTCCTGGTCTTCTACTGCCACTTGTATTTGGCTATATCCACTAAACTCGTCCAGAAATGAAAAATACTTCCTTCCTGCTAGATTATCCAAAACTTGGTCTATTAAAGGTAGTGGAAAATAGTCTCTATAGGTTGCTTTTTTGAGTTCTTGATAGTCTACACACACTCTCCATTTCCCATTTTTCTTTGGTACAATCACCAAGGGGGAAACCTATTTACTATAAAAAATAGGATAAATAAATCCTACTTGTAAAAGTTTCTCTAATTTTAGTTTTAACAATATCTTTAAGAGCAGGATTAAGTCTTCAGTGGGGTTGACAGGCTGGTCTAACATCTTCAATATAGATGTGATGGGTGCAAATACTTGGGTGGATTCTAAAGAAGGATGACTTTCTAAAGAAGCACTATGTAAATTTCCTAAGATAGTAAAGGTCTCAAAATCACATTGAAGATGTGGCAAATTTATGTACCATTCACAATATCACAACTGAGAATGAAGCTCTTTTGCTACTGACATCTTCCCTCAAAGGCAAAGCAAGGGAATGGTATAGAAGTTTGCATCCTAGTTTAGTCACTCGATGGGATCAATTAAGAGGGCTCATTTACAAGCAATTCAAAGACAAGATAGATGTCAACACTCTCACCCAGAACCTCATCACAATCAATATGCATCCTATAGAGTCCATCCCTGATTTCAATGCAAATTTTGACAAGGTATGGAAAAACTTTTTAGTTGATATGAGACCTCTAGTTTTTGCATTTTTGTATTATTTAAAGGCTTTAGACCTTGAAATATCTGTCATGATACAACCCCTAGAAGGTGAGACTCTGCCTCGATCATATAATCTTACTATTAGAGATAAAAATAAACTCATAGAGGCTATAAATTGTTTCCTTTGCCCTTAAAACCACTGATGCCTCATGCAAAGAACTCATCTTGAGTTCTTTCTTGTAGCCAAATGCATACTTGTTCTAATTCACCCACCCTCCCTATTGATTTTCCAAATCATAAGGGCATGTTGGAGGTAAAAGTACTTATAAAAGTCCTGAACCATGAGCTCAATGAGCTAAGAAGCCAAGATTTGTATCATGTTGATCCAATTATCATGCCTCAAAGTCTTTATAGATAGCAATATCAATGCAGTTAGTTTGTGAAAGAAATTCTTCAGGCACAAAAGAGATCCAATTATTTTGAGAATTGTACTTTGCAAGCCTCTGTGGCTACAAATCAACCCATAGAAGTCACAGATTAGGTTCTTTGCCATTTTGATATCAAAGAAAATTCAAGTACTTGGAAAGGGGCTTTGAAACTAAAAATTACTAGGTAAAGGATGATGCACTGTCTGTATCTCATCTTGAGAAGAAGTTACAAAGGAAATTGTAGAGTCTACAAGGGGTGACTGCTTTTATTTTTGTCATGAGTTTTCACATCTTGAAGAAGATAGTCCAGAGATGCATGAGCAACATGAAGAGTACAGTGAGGATTTGTTCTCACTTTTTCAACAATGGTATCAAATTCTGGATGGAGGGGTAAAAGCACAAGGTAGTGTCACACTTTGAGATAAAAGAATAATTTTAATCGAGTAAGTTTAGGTCGAGTACTAGTCAGGTAAGTGAGATTTCACCAAATCGACTTGGCACTAACATGGCATATATTTGGTGCCAATGTGGCTTCATTTATTACATTGAGTGGTTATGGACTGAGTCCCTTTTGATCGAATCCCTTAAATATAGAAAAGCAAAAAACACAACTATAGTAGTCAATTGTTGCATTTTTCATCGAGTGGGTTACGTCTAGATTCTACTAGATACCGAATACCTGGAGCCTACAAAGCCCTTGTAAGACTTCATCTTACTGTCATAACTTTGTTGTGTTTTTAATTTATTATCATCATCATGTTCCACACTGCATTTTTCCATTATTATCATCATGTGCATTTGTTTATTTTTGTCATGTAGTTTTTACTATTTGTTTGTCGAAATATAAATTTGTACATTCAAATGATAAACATGTTAAGGGTTTTTATTGTTTTTGTGAAGCACTGTCTATGTGCTTGTGAATAGATTTGATGTTTTAATTAAATTTTTTTAAAACCCTAGTTGGGCCATGATTAGGGCACATTTTTTCACAATAAAACACTGATAGATATCAAATTTCCATAGTCCATAATTAGGGTAGAGTAAAACACTATTTATATTGGAATGGAATTTTTTTTTAAAACCCTAGTTGGGCCATGATTAGGGCAGAGTTTTCTTCACACTAAAATACTATTTAAAATTAGGCCCATTACCCCTGAAAGCTGTGACAGTCTAGCTCAAGAAATTATCTTTGTCTGCCCATGTCCTACACTGTCTTAGATGTTTCATATTTCCCCTTGAAGACCCTTATATCATGCTTTCTTATGGATATTGGTAGTGCTTATGACTATGTTTCAATTTGTCATGGACTTGTCATGGTTTCTCCATGATGGAGGTTACCTTAATGCTTAGAAGAACAATAAGTTGGCAACCATCATCTTAACATTCTTCTCAAGTTCTTGCAAAAGATTGTCAAGTCATCTAGGAGATCTATTGCAAAACTGAGTTCACAAGCTCTTATTCCTTTCTTACTCTACCCATCCTTAGATGTATTCATTGTCCTTCTTTAACATTGCTATTTCATGCATCCTTCTAGATTCAAAATAGCTCAAACCCTTCCATTGCACACTCTTCCCTATTACATGGATTCCCAACTACTTTTGACACATTGTCCCATGAAACTAAATTCTTCCCATATTAATGCCTTTATCAATGTTCACATTGTTTATGATTGTCATAATTGATTTGCTATCATGACTGCACCTCATTGTTTCAACACCATTGTTTGCATTTGCATGAAGCCTTCTGTTGTTCTTCATGAGATAAATGAAATTTAATTGTTTGGGTTTTAAAAAAGGAAAAACTAAAAGAACAATATATTATATGATATTTCATTGTGTTTTAAATTAAACTTGTAAAAGAAATCCATTCAAAACTAAAATAAAATGAAGCATGACCTATTACATGTTGTTAGTGAATCTAGTTGAAATTGTGTGAGATCTTAGAGACTTGATTTTGCAAAAGATATGATTGGATAGATTTGAACACATGTTCACCAAAGAGGCATTGGATTATTAGCTTTGAATCCCCATTAACATAAGGTTCTTAAGATTTTCCTTGAGTTGAAGAATAAGACCAAACTTGTAGCCCATAAATTCAATGACATTATTGGAGGCCTATCCAAGACTTATGCATAAATCTATTTTTTTTGCTTAGAATTTAGCCACAACGCTCCATTAGTAGTTGTAATTCCAGTATTGGCTTTCAAGGTGCCACCAAAGAAGATAGTAGGATAGTTGAAGTGAATTTTGGAAGTGAGGCAATGACTTGAGCATCGTCGATGAAGCTCAAGAGCTTCTAGTTCTTGATAAAGTGAAGCTCAACATTGGAAAGAACACTCATAGTTCGTTTACTACTCCTATGGACCTCTTGTCATTGGTTGTTGGGTTTGAGAGTACTGTCTCTATTTTTTACCATTATTATTTATGGCTAATGACTATCCCTTACAAAAGATGACTACTATAACCTCACAAAAAGAATTCCTCTTTGAAATTGCAGACTTCTATCATATTCTTCCTTTGCTCCATTGGTTGTTTTCTCCCATTAGTTTCTTTGCATAGTCTAGAATAGACTGTAGCGTGTATATATAATAGGGCATAAGATTGTGTATTGGGCATGCATTTCACAAATTTATTAGATGTCTAGAATGAAAAATTATGGAGAATGCTATTTGTAGAAAAATTCAAGAAATTACCATGGACACTAATCTTACATGTCAATCAAGAGCTTGGTTTATGAAATGTGAATTTAATTTAATCATGAGGCTAAAGGATACTACCCACAGCAAAATCTTATGAGTTGCAATACAAGGTGGTGTTAATAAATATGACCATACATATTAGTGAAGAACTAGCTGAGTATAAAAGCAATTAGATGCCATAAATAGAAAGTCTCTAGAAACTGATATGGGTGTTAGAAAAACTGATGAAGATTAAAAAGGAAAAGTTGTTTTGAATGTCAGGAAGGTGAATAGAATCTTTTCTAGTGCTCCTGCATGCATGGAGCGTCAGGCATCGTTGTGGGTAGGTGGTATTTGTCTGTTTGGTGTGTGAATTGCAGGCAAACAAGTGATAAAAGAAATTGTGGCTTCACTAAATGTAAGGGGAGATGGTGAGACATGGTGTGGAATAGGAGGTAGTTGAGGAATGACTGACCAATATTATGGACCTCTCTTCTTTCAAGGATCATGGACACAAAGTAAAATGCTAACAAATCCCAAGCAACTAATAGAGATAGGTTAAAGCATTGTTTTATGACCATTAGAAATCAATACAAAGAAAATTATGCATAGCATTTGGGTGGACTTGGACCTAAGTTCATACCTTGTGGGAATAGCCTTAGTAGTGTTAAATGGGGAACATAAATTCCCCCACACACTAGACTTATTAAATGGATATATATATATTTAAGTATTTTAATAAATCTGACCATACATATTAGTGAAGAACTAGCTGAGTATAAAAGCAATTAGATGCCATAAATAGAAAGTCTCTAGAAACTGATATGGGTGTTAGAAAAACTGATGAAGATTAATAAGGAAAGGTTGTTTTGAATGTCAAGAAGGTGAATAGAAGCTTTTCTATTGCTCCTGCATGCATGGAGCGTCAGGCATCATTGTGGGTAGGTGGTATTTGTTTGTTTGGTGTGTGAATTGCAGGCAAACAAGTGATAAAAGAAATTGTGGCTTCACTAAATGTAAGGGGAGATGGTGAGACATGGTGTGGAATAGGAGGTAGTTGAGGAATGACTAACCAATATTATGGACCTCTCTTCTTTCAAGGATCATGGACACACAGTAAAATGCTAACAAATCCCAAGCAACTAATAGAGATAGGTTAAAACATTGTTTTATGACCATTAGAAATCAATACAAAGAAAATTATGCTTAGCATTTGCGTGGACTTGGACCTAAGTTCATACCTTGTGGGAATAGCCTTAGTAGTGTTGAATGGGGAACATAGATTCCCCCACACACTAGACTTATTAAATATATATATATATATATATATATATATATATATATATATATATATATATATATTTTAGTATTTTAATATGTTATCATATAAGGTTCAATATTTAGTAACTCAACATTACATGATAGTGAAGTGAATGAATACAATAGGTTAATGGGCGTGAAGGATTCTTATAAGAACCATCCTCTTTTTTCCTTATCTTGCCTTGATAATAAGATCATGAACTACCTTAGGCGATACTCGTGTATAAGATTTTTAATTGTGTAATACCTTTATATTAAATTAATTTATAGACTTTGAAAGTGAATAGTATTATAAAATATATATTTAAGTAATAGATAATGAAAGTTCTAATTACTTAAAAGTGATTGTGGGCTATGATGGCCTTAATAATGTGTCTAAGTATGGAATTTGGAATTTGGTATTTGGTATTGAATATTTAATGATGATCGTGAGTCAAGTTTGTTTTAAATATACACTTTTATATTTATGTGTTTATATGTCTTTTTTTAATTTGGTACTAACATCAAGGTTGTGGTAATCATTATTTATAAATATATAAATGAAAGTGATAATTTGATTGAAAAGGTTATTTTTACAATTATTGATTGTGGTTAGTAGTGTTGAATGCGGAACATAGATTCCCCCACACACTAGACTTTTTAAGTAGATATATATTTTTTAAAGTATTTTAATATGTTATCATATAAGGTTCAATATTCAGTAACTCAACATTACATGGTAGTGAAGTGAATGAACACAATAGGTTAATGGGCATGAAGGATTCTTATAAGAACCATCCACTTTTTTCCTTATCTTGCCTCGACAATAAGATCATGAACTACCTTAGGCCATACTTGTGTATAAGATTTTTAATTGTGTAATAATTTTATATTAAATTAATTTATAGACTTTGAATGTGAATACTATTATAAAATATATATTTAAGTAATAGATAATGAATATTCTAATTACTTACAAGTGATTGTGGGTTGTGATGGGCTTAATAATGTGTCTAAGTATGGAATTTGGAATTTGGTATTTGGTATTGAATATTTAAGGATGATCATGAGTCAAGTTTGTTTTA
This sequence comes from Cunninghamia lanceolata, assembly GCA_027924645.1. Taxonomy (NCBI): domain Eukaryota; kingdom Viridiplantae; phylum Streptophyta; class Pinopsida; order Cupressales; family Cupressaceae; genus Cunninghamia; species Cunninghamia lanceolata. The sequence continues at coordinate 2,022,229 of BSBN01000671.1, read as the reverse complement.
AATATACACTTTTATATTGATGTGTTTATATGTCTTTTTTTAATTTGGTACTAACATCAAGGTTGTGGTAATCATTATTTATAAATATATAAATGAAAGTGACAATTTGATTGAAAATGTTATTTTTACAATTATTAATTGTGGTTAGTAAATGGGGAACATAGGTTCCCCCACACACTAGCATTTTTAAGTAGATATATATATTTTTAAGTATTTTAATATCTTATTTTATAAGGTTCAATATTCAGTAACTCAACATTACATGGTAGTGAAGTGAATGAATACAATAGGTTAATGGGCATGCAGGATTCTTATAAGAACCATCCTTTTTTTTCCTTATCTTGCTTCGACAATAAGATCATGAACTACCTTAGGCCATACTCATTTATAATATTTTTAATTGTGTAATACCTTTGTATTAAATTAATCTATAGAGTTTGAAAGTGAATAGTATTATAATATATATATTTAAGTAATAGATAATGAAAGTTCTAATTACTTACAAGTGATTGTGGGTTATGTTGGGCTTAATAATGTGTCTAAGTATGGAATTTAGAATTTGGTATTTGGTATTGAATATTTAATGGTGATTGTGAGTCAAGTTTGTTTTAAATATACACTTTTATATTGATGTGTTTATATGTCTTTTTTTAATTTGGTACTAACATCAAGGTTGTGGTAATCATTATTTATAAACATATAAATGAAAGTGATAATTTGACTGAAAAGGTTATTTTTACAATTATTAATTGTGGTTTGATGTTGTGGAAGATATTAAATACCTATCCACAATAAGTATTTAGGCTAGTTATGAAAACTTCAATTCTCTTTATTTGATAATACATTAATTAGATTTCTTCCATTATAGTTATGAAAAGTTAAATCTTGTAAATTGTCCAAGCTTATCTTTGAATCCTTTTCCTTTGCATGAAAATCTAAAGTTTGTGTTTATTTAGATGATCTACATGTTGCATTTTTATATTTTTGTATGCTTAAAAGAAAAATGCTTGTACATATTTTATTTTTTTGTTTTAATTAAATGCAGATCTCTTTACATAGTTTTATCTAGATATGGCTGATGATCAGGGATCTCATCATTCCATGCAGTCTCTACATGAAGTTGAGGCTAGGAATAATTTTTATAATGATAGCATTTCTAGATTAGATAATGTTTTGAAATGTTCGGATCAAACTATACAGAACCCCCAAAATTTGGCTAATAGAGATAGATTAGTTAATATTCAGTGCGAGATTAGACATATGATTGAGACAATCAAAACATACAATCTATATGATGATATTAGCACTGAGGAGTTTTATAGGTCCCTTGCTAGGACTATTATTGGCACTGAGAATATCAAAACTATTTCTGATAGAGTTTCATTACATAATGTGCATACTATGTTGCCTTTTTATATTGGGAAAGACAAAGTTAGAGGTTATACTATTGTACAGATCTGCTAGTTGGTCCATTTATATATCCTAGATTTTTGATAGCCAATCATAGATGGCCTCATAATGATGAGTTGCTACTATATTTTTGCAAACAATTATATACTGAGTTTCATTTAGGATTATCTATGGATTACACATCTATGCTTACACATGCTGGACAGGGCAAGGGGAGGTTTGCTAATGAACCTCAATTTAGACGTCCAAATTTACCACTGCCTGAAAATAAGAGGGTATTAGTTGGTCCAAACCTTTTGGTTCTTCCAAAACATTTAGAATTAGCAGCAGTAGGAGATTCAGCAATCACACTGACTAGATCTAAGATTTTTTGACAAGATGACCACCATTGCTACTCAAGTTGATCAGATGTCATCTGATCATGTAGGGAGATACTTACTACATCCATGGATTGGCCTTCCTCCCACTGAGGCTACATCCATGAATTATGACCCCTACATTCATGCAGATTTGCCATCCCCATCAGATGTGACCCATATGAGTGACACCATTATACGTAATGTTACTTCAACTTCCATTCTTGATTTACTATCAGCATACCAGTTTATCAGTGATGAGTATGGTATTCCTTTGGATGCTGCATCGGCTCATATTAGATGACATATTGGTAGATAGTTAGGTCAGGGTGAGGCAGCTTCAAAGGACCAAAATATTCCAGATCAGCCTACCCCACACAGCATCAGGTTACACCTAATGTACATGGAACATATAGCACACTTATCTTTGGCATTGGTCCTTTACCTTCAGATATAGGTGTTCCTAATGTTACCATTCATTCATCTAAGATTAGTGGGATTGGTAGAGTGTTCCAGGATGTGTAGGTACTTGAATAATTTCTATATTTTGCATTCTACAAATTCACATGTGTATATATTAAATAAACTTGACTTAAAAGTAGTTCTCACTATTCATTGAAATCTTTTATTTGAAAATTTTTAGTGACAAGGGGATAATTTGTCGCACTTTAGAGATCTAGAGCATGCAGAGGATCCTGTGCACGATACATTTGAGGTACATTTATAATATATATAAATTACATGATAAATTCACACATGTTGAATTTACAAAACTTTAAGATGATTTTACATATATATACACATGTACATTAAATTAAATTATGTACTTTCTTGTCTAGGGAGGTGCATCAGGTCATGGATCGAGTTCTGTAGAGAGATCGAGGCATGGATCCACACATGGATCAGGATCTAGAGAGAGATCGAGATGTAGATTCACACATGGATCAGGATTTTGATCTAGATCTTATTATGTTTGACATTATCTAGTTTGACATTTGACATTATGGTTTGACATTTTATAGATGGTTTGACATTTGACTTTGTGGTTTGACATTATGGTTTGACATTTTATATTATGGTTTGACATTTTATATTATAGTTTGAAGATTCTATACATTTTATATTATATACAAATTGAACATTTTGGCAATGTGGTAACATTCAATTCTATAGGTACTTAGTCCCTCAAGGATTTTCATTTCAAATTCCAGTTGTATACAAGTCCTGTTTAAACAACTTTTTTTTTATTTTTTCTCATATCAAGACATTCTCCTTGAATTGTATTATATTTAAAAATACAAAGGATAGTTTGAATGAAAGTACATGCAATAATAGTCTCTACTACAACAAGATCTAATTGGTGCAATTTGGAAGCAGATGGGGAATCACTACTGTAATTAGACATCAAACCATGATAATATTTTAAATGTGTATTCTTAAGTATGAGAATAGATTTATGATTATCTTTAAGTACGGCTTGAAATTATGGTTTTGGGAGCTTTCTAGAAAGAGATATTTTATAAAAGATAAGAAATTAATAGAACACACATTCCTTATGATATTCAAACACTCACAAAGGATTAGATTAGAGATTGATAATATTTTCAATGCTTGTTGAAGGATTCAAGGGTTTAGCATCTATAAACAAGGTTATCAAATTGGGTGTTGAAGAGCTTGGCATCTTAACATGGAATTATTTAGATTGAGTGCTTCATTTTAAAATTAAAAATAATTAGATATTTATGAATCCATGAATGTGTTTGTGAATGATTTTGTATCGAAATTGTGTTTGAATCGATTAAGTGAATGAGGATTTTAGAGAATGCAAACCTTGGAAAAGCTAGTGAATTCAATATAGGGAAAATTGAAATTATTGTAAAATTGAATTGAATGAATTCAAATCTACATAATTCAAATTTTGTGACTTAAATTTGAATGTATCAATTTGAAACCAAAACCATAGGATTCATATTGTGGGGAGATTAATACAAAACCCTAATATTCTATCTATGACCTTAGGAAAGAGAATATTATAAAATTATAACTTGGAATGGAGTCTTTAATGTTTCTATGGTTTTATAAAATGTATACTATTCATTTTGGGAATTGGTTTTATGTTTTTTTACAAGAACGAATGAAATAGGTGCTTCTAGGAACCTCCTAAAAGTGTCAAACTAGTTTCATTAGGAAAATAGAATCAAGATTTTCCTTTCACCAGTTATCAAAATCACTATTGCTAAGTCTACTTGAGGTTAGTAAGAAGGTTTGGTAGAATTTTTGGGTCTAATATCTACACCAAGATTCTTTTTCTTTTGAAGCATGTGAAACCTTCTTTTTGTTATTTTGCATTTCTATGTCTTCATCTTCAAATGCTAAGTTTATAAGGGGAATTAGGTAGCCTTAACACTTAAGTATAGGATTTTTTAAAAATTTTCCTAGGGACATATATGCACCTCAGGTAAATCTACATCCCTTGGATAACTAAATGAGGAAAGCTTAACTAGCATAAATACTTGACTAGCTATGCCACTTGGTGCATTCCCTTACAATATTTGTTCCCTTCTAGCTATGTCTAGTATTCTTGTTTTCTTGGATTTTTTATTGTATATTTTCATAGTTGGGTTGGGAATGGAAATTTTAGGCTCTATTTTTACTTTTTAACTTTCTAGAACATGAGATATTTTTGTATGATAAGTTTGTCTCTTGTTTGAAAGTTGTGACTAGTTTGGTATACTATTTTTCTAGTGAGATATAAATTGGAACTTAATTCCATGCTACTAGTTAGAGTGGACATGCATTTACTTAGCCTTGTAATGTACTTATTTGTAATATCTATTATAGCGCATTTACCATATTACAAATTCCTATTTTTCATTTTTTACATGTCTATTATATCTAAAATGATAATAAGTACATGATAACAATTGGATCATGTGCAATGTACTACTCCAAAAGAAAGAAAATGTGAAGCAAAGGCCAAGTCCATGCCATCCATAACAAACTCAATAAAATTTCATTCACTTGTATAAACACAATTACATTGAATTTGGATATTTAGAGAAAAGAAATATCTAGAAGTATAACAATATATATATCACTAACATTAAGCTATTAAAGAATAAAATTAAAGGTTAGATGATTTCCTTGCTTGAGTTATGTATGAATTAAATAATAAATAAATTACAAAAGCTATTATTTCATTAATAGATGTTTTCTAAGTAAAATGCATGAATAAAAAAAGAGTAAATTTAATTTATTATCACTCAAAAATTATTACTTAAATATTATTAACTAAGATTTATTTCTACTTGATTAGATTTGTGAAGTAAAAGTGAAATTATACTTGAATTAAAATGAAAGAGAATTTTAGTAAGATGCTAAATTGCATTTTCATTCTAGAAAGGAAATTATACAAGTTTGAAGATTGAACTATCCTTTGCCTAATTGTAAAATCTATTTAACTAAATTGGTCTTGAGATTGGCATTCCCTACCCTCAAGAACTAAGCTTATACCATAGAGTCATTACAAAATAGCTCATATCACCAACATGTTGATTTAACAAATAACTTGGTGAACACATAAATGACTACACACATGCATCATACTCAATCATGTAGAATTTTTGAACCTATAAATAAGTTTATTAGGCCTTAAAAATTAAACTTTATCATGACATCCAAAAATAACTCAATTCAATTAAGCTACATTAAGATAAAATAAGATAGCCAATAACTTTATCATGACATACATGACATCTAGAATTTACAAGCCATAGAGGATAGCCTTTAAGATAATTTTTTCGAATCACAATATCTTAGGATGACCTGAATATCAGGTAAGATCTGAACACAAAAATATAGGAAAAAGAAATATGTGAGCTGTAATTAATTGATGACTTATCTATTTTGATGATTAAGAAAAAAGTAATGTATCACACATTGAAGGAAATTATTTGAATTCAACAAAATAAATTGTCATAAAAAATATATACATGTACAAAAATAGCTTAAAGTTCTTGGTACATATAATCTGGATCCTTTCTATCTTTTATTATTTCTAAAATCTTTTTATGATCTTCAATAGGCAACCTCCACCTTTATTTGGCACGTCTCTTTTTGGTAAAGTTTTGAGATTTATTCGTGTTGCTATAACTAAGTGACTATAATATGAAACATTTTGACTTGGCATATAATCAATAAATATAATACCTTTGTATCTATTTTTTTTGTTGATAGTATGTGCCTTCAACAACCACTGATCCAGTTGGATACTCTTGTCCATCACCATCTATCATTGATTTTGACAATTTGCATTTTGGTTGCGTACATCTTAGTAGATAGTAATCTACACCTTCTATATTGTCAAGATCTGTGAGAACAACAAAAATATCTCTTGTACATACCATGTAGTACAAGTTAAATTCAATTTAAAAATTTAAAAAATTATAAATCAAATGTACAAGTTAAAATTCAATTAAAAATTTTAAAAAATTTAAAAAATTTACCTGTAACAACTAAATTTGATACATGTTCATAATCAACTGAATATAAAGGATTATAGACATCTAGCAATGTCATTATCTTCAAAAGGGTCTGAAGTGGCAACTAATTGTCTTATTTTCTATTTTGAAACATACCCATCTCTAATATTCTCACATTGTAGAGTATTTGCATTGTTCTCAATGCAATCAACACAAAATCATGATTTTTCTCTCACTTGAATTACAGGAGGCCTGTTATGTCCTATTTTAATGATTTGATGCAAACTTCTAATACCACTAATTGTTTGACAATTAGTAAGAGTTGATCAATCAATATGTATTTAAATTTCAATCATCCAATTAAAAAGTGTATAAAATTGAAAATTCAATTTATATATACACATTGAAATTCAAAACAAAATATTTATGTACCTTTAACTTCCCAAAAATAGTGTGTGTTGTATATTGAGTCATGAATGACAAAATAACTTTTGCACCATTCAACAATTTCATTTGCATTCTTTATGGCATTACCTGCAAGTTCATGTTGGTGAAATGTCAGGTTAAGCTCAGTTTTCTAGTTGAAAGGAAAAGACAATATCAAAAAACATAATTAGATTTTTCTTAAAATCCAACAAGAGAAATATTGAAAATCTACAACATTGGATATATATCAAAACCATTAATTTGCATAATGGCTTAAGCTTCCACTTCTCAACACATGCAATATATTGAGATCTACACTTTTTTCCTAACAAGTTTAAATTTATTTAAAATATATTTAAGAATTTAAATTTGTATTCTATATTGTATTACTTGCAAGTTCATTTTATTGAAGTGCATGCTTCACACATGCTCCAGCTCCATCATGCTCTCCTTTTCCATGTCCACTCTCATAGAAATTCAACAAAAATTGAATGTTTCGTTTAATATGTTGTTGGCTTAACCAATTAAAAGATTTTGCAAACTTAAATTGTCCTATGAAGTTACAAACAATTTGAAATTTAAAACCAATATATATATATACACACACACACACATCGAGGTACAACATGTTCAAGTAACTGAACAATTCAAGTCTACAAGTTAATTACACAAATAAATATAATATAATTTAAAAAAATAATTAAATGAACACTTACTAGTACATCCATCAGACCATATCCAATGTTGTGAAGCATCTATTTAACGTTGTCTTAGGTCTTCAAAAAAATTGTAAAACAATGGGCTACATAGCTTCTATCATAACCTGTATCATCATTGATATAAAAGTGAACCTCTTTGATGATAATTCGTTCATCTTTCCTACTTTGTACACCATCCACATGTTCTTTAGCATGCCTATAACAAACTTGTACAAATATTGCAACTTGCTCTGAATGATAATATTGACTTTGAATCTCACTTTGAGGACCTAATGTATAGTTCTCAGATAAATCAACAATAGACAGAATACAACCTAGTGGAAAGCAATTCTTTGAGTCATGAAATTGTTTAGGATGCCATCTAGGACCATGACTATGTTCAATATGTGGATATATGATATTACAATTTTTTTTCATAAAATCATTGCTTGATAATTCACTCTCTTTGAGAACAATTTTTCTGCTCCCAACTCTTGACTTTGTTGAGTACTTCTCATATTCAAATCTCTTCCACATAACTTGCATTGAATGATCAATATTGTCAACCTGTACAAGATTCTTCAAATTTCTACAATTATTACATATATTTTTTATACACTGCACTTTGAATTCATCTGAATCTTATGATTTTTCACATAGAAGAGTTTTCACAAATTGTGTTGTACTTCCAGGGATGACTATATTTGGATTAATTACTGCCATAACTTTTTTATATGACTGTAGATGTAGATGAAATTCAACATGATTTCAACAACAACAAGTCTCACGAACATTATTTATACATACAAAACTTGGTCGTAGACTCTCAAACATCCTTTGGCAAATCTTCACATCTAAAGATTCTTGCTTGAATACTTCAAAAAGTTCACTTTGTGTTGTATCTATAAAATATTTTGGATGTGAAATTTTTGTACTATCTTCACCTTTTATTTGTATAGTGTCCCTTCTATTGGAAGAAACATGAGAGTGGCTAGTCCAATATTCAATCACCCATTCCTTTACATCTTCTAAGATTCTATCTTTTCGGGGAACCCTGCAAATATTTACCCAATTATTCTCAACATTTCCATCCAATCTATTTCTTCTTGCAATATATCTTTGAACAGTTCTCCTAGAAAGATTGAGTAATTGGGAAATTGCTTGAACTTGTCTTCTATGTGATAATTTCTTATTAGAAATTATAGTCATTAATGCTCTACATGCAACACTTAAATCAATAGCTCGACTCTTGCTTTCAATAGAATTCAATGCTTCTTGTATGTTTTCAACTATTGTTTTCTTTAATGAACCTGATGACTTTTTCTTATTATCAGCCCCTAACAACTCCAAAACAAGGGTCATCTCTTTCTTCCTAAATAAATTTGTAAATAACTGTGCTCTTCTAATTATAGACTTATTTTCAAAAAAATTGTCCCATATTTTTTTAGAGTGTAATTTTACTGTGCTTTCAGGTACCATATCTTTAGATGAAATATTTTTGAAAAGAGAATCCTCACCCATCTCCATTAGATTTTCCATACCAAGAAATTTTTTTTTATCACCACCTTCAATTTGTTCTGGTACCTGTACTCCTTGGTCATCAACAATTTCCATGGGTTGTTCTTGAGTATATGTTCCTTCATTGACATTTGTAGTATTTATTCTTCGATCATACAACCTTTTTCTTATCTTTTTATTTCCCATCACAAATTGATCAAATTTAAATTCACCTGCATGCAAAAATAACACATATACAAAGACTTTAACCTCTATTGTTTGAAGATCTAGGTCTACATTCAAAAATCAATGATTTTAATCAATTACACATTTTAGAGCACGATACTTGAAAATACAACTCTGCCCCTATTGAAATCAATGGTTCTTTTTTCTCCAGATTTCTATAATTTAATAATTTAGAAAAACCCCAAAAAGTTAAAAAAGCCAAAAAAGACATTAAAAAAATACTTTCAGATCATTGTGTTTTTGAATATGACTTTGCCCTTATTAAAATCAGTGATTTTTTTCTCCAAATTTTTATTATTTATTAATTTAAAAAAGCTAAAAAAATAGAAAAAAGATAAAAAAGCCAAAAAAAGGCATTAAACAAACACTTTCACATCATTGTGTTTTTCAATATGACTCTTCCCTTCAAAATCCTTTTTAAAAAAAAAAATTATTGTAATTCAGTAATTGAAAAACAATAAAAAAGTCACAATTTTTTTCAAAAAAAATAAAGGAGTAGATTCGACCAAATGGTCGAATCCCATTAGATAGAATCCCATTCGATCAAATTTGTCTATGTGGCATCCTATTAGACAACAAAGTCACCATTTTCTCATACTTTGTCAAACTTCCAACTTTTACTCAATATTTTTACAATCAAAATTAATTTAAAAAATAAAATAAAAAATACCCTTTTGTAGAGTTTGGAGTGCTGAATGTGGAAATATATATATATATATATATATATATATATATATATATATATATATATATATATATATATATATATATATATATATATAAAGAGAGAGAGAGAGTAATTTTAGGATATAAATATTTGAAAATAATGCAAGTAGGTTGTTCGAGTTCAAAAAGAGGCTAATTTGAAACTAAAAAAAAAAATAGTAAAACATCATTTTAAAATTTGGCAAATATATGATGCCCTAAAGGAGACAATCCTCTTCAAAAGGGTATAATTTGTTTTTTGAAAATGAAAAAAAATTAAATAATAGTTGACGTTAACTAAAAACTATCAAAATCAGATAAGTTTGACTTTAAAACGTTATTACTAGAAAAATATAGATCAAAAATTCTTTTTTTTTTCCATGCCCTAGATAATGAAGTCACCTATTTGAGGGAAAAAAATCAGGGGAAAATGCATTTTTTTTATTTGTTTATTGACGTCAACTGAATGTCACTTTTTCTTCAAAGTTTTAGCATTTCAAAATCTGCTCTTAAATTGATAAAAAAGAAATCAAAACAATTTTTTAAAAAATCTAAAAAATTAGACTAATAAACTTCAACAAGAGATCTACATTTTCTTAGTTTAGATTGTTTTGAAATTCAAAACATAAAGACCACTTTTATGTGGTCAAAGTTGAGACATTTTTTTGATGTTGGCTGATTCCATTATAAAGTGTGAACTACTTTCTTAAGGATCTATTACATCAATATATATCATATCTAGATCATAAGATTCCTCCATGTCAGCAAAGGAAGATCACAAACTCCAAGGAAGAGTTGTAACATGTGTACACATATAGTCAGACCTAAATGCATAGATCTCCTCCAAAAAATACAAGGAATGATGTATGGATCTTCGGGGAAGGTCAGACATGAACTAGAGATCATTGAATGATGTGTCATTAGGCTCCAAAGATTAGGAAATGCTTCCACAGATTTCTCCTTTAGCTAGTTCTCTATGACTGTCAAGATCCTCTATTCTAAGAAAATAGTCAATCTTTTGATAGCGATATCTTTCCAGTAACAATGTGTGGATCTCTAAATTCTTGATATGATGTAGATGAATGAATGTAGATGCTAAGTCTAGCTTTGCAAAGTCTAAAAAGCAATGTGGACCAAAATATAGAGATTGATTCTGACTGGACTGCCTGAACTAAACTGGAGAATGAAAGGAAACAAACTGAACTGTAAACAAATTAAAATACAAATATTTTTGGTTGATGCAAGATTTCTCTTGAACCAGCGATGCTCCTGTATCAAAAACCATGTAGTATGCCTTCATATTTTAATGATTTTTATAGAAAATCAAGTGCCATAGAATGTATATACTTGGTGAAATGTCAAACCTTGTATAGTCTTGGCATAGTTATCAAAGCCTTGTATTTTATTTTTTGTAAAAAATGAAATCAAGATCAAATCAGGAAAAAGATAAAACTGGAAATCCATGTAAAACAATATTTAAATAAATATTATATAAATTGATTTTAAATAGTTGTTATTATGCAGTTAAAGCAGAGATAATCTAGGTAGGATCTTATTTTGGATTTGATTTTTTTTGGGGTGAAATTGGACAAATCTGGGCATTTTGGAGCTTTTTCTGATCAGGTAAACCCTAATTTTGAGTGGATTTTGGTGGGAACACCCGAGGCATCATGTTGGCATCTTCTATTTTCAGTTTGGAGATATTTTAGAGGGATTTTTGATAGCTTTTCAGTGGATTCCAAAAATGATTTGGAGGTAGGCTTTCAGATTGATTTTTGGTTGTTTCCCTACTTTTCCATCTTGGAAAAATAGAGGATATATTTGAGAGAGAAACTTTGTTTTTCTCAGTTCTGATGAACGGTTTCTTTGTCTTTGGCTCACTTGCAACGAGCATTGTAAACACATTATACCCAGTCTCATTTTGCATGCTTCTTTCAGATTAATACAAATAATGGAGTTTCCTTTCCCATTTTTGTCTCTTTTTGTAGTGTTGATTTTATGTTTCACTGTGATCAAAGAGTCAGATCCTTTGTTATGTCTCATTACTAGAAACTTAGGTACATAAGTCCCATGTAATGTAGGTTGTATGTTGAGTTTGATTGCAAGCCTTCATACAAATTACTCATGTGTCGCATGTGACAATTGGGATTGTGAAAGTGCATGTTTTAACAATTTGATTATGAGTAAAAGCATTGAAATAATTTAGAATTCTTTTGAATCATCCATACATTTTAGAATTGCATTTCAGTTATCTTCTATCCATTTTCCTCAGAAATTATTTAGATTAGGAGAGAGCCAGCTCAGTCTAGAGGTTCGCTCCAAGTTTAGGCAACTCAAAGGCCTAGGAGTGTTCCCATGTGTCAACAGGTATTTGGGTGTATACTTTGATTGACAAAAGAAATAAAGAATGAAACTGAGAAGAATAAAAGGGAAGCACATTATATAATTTCCTTAGGAGACAAAGAGTCAAAGAATGACATGCAACTATAAAATTTACATACCATTTAGGGAAAAAAGCATACAATCAATATACAAAGCTATCACTATAGAATTTTACATTTGAGGTTATATGTACAATGTCAATTATACAATTCTCTTTATATAGAGGCAAACATTTTTGAAATCTAGGAAAGTAGGTAGTTGCACTCATTCTCAAATTCTAATCTCGTAGCTTCAATAATGGTTGCTTTCTACCTTGACTCAGAGTTGTATATCTTAGTCCTAGCCAAGATGGTGAGGATGAATTGCTTGAAAGGGACATCATTGATTATAGATTAATGAGACCTCTTGGCATGGACTTCATACTGCAACATGTTAAGTTCTTTTGCAAACATCTACAACAAATCACTAGCAACCTCATCAAAGGCTACAACCCAAGTACTCCTAGTGTGGTCTTGAATTTCAATGCATAAAAGGTATTCATGGTTTTAATCTTCAAGAGGAACCCTAAATCTCATGCAAGACCATTTACTATCATTGTCTTGGATGCACTTTTCCTTGCACTCTTTACCATTAACCATTACGTTTAGACATTCTAGGTAGTAGAAGGTGTTAGTTTTGCAAAGTTAATGGTCACTTTCACAAATGTCCTATAAATGTTGAGACATTGTTTTACATCATTTTGAAAGATATACAATAAGCATCCACATAGGTGATGTAATCGATAGTGCTGAATTGGATGGCGATGATGGTATATTTGTATCCTCTCTATCCTTCAAATGCTTGAGTTCCTCTACTTCAGGTATTTCACAGTTTATAGCTAGTACTGTAGAGGTGGTAGTGTTGAGAACCTTCCCATTACATTTAGTCACATGACCACTCTTAATAGAAACTATAATAGTTTCTTGAGAATCTTTCATTCTTTTGAGTTCCATACCCTTGTTCTCTAAAACAAGACCCCATAAATTTACTTGAATGGAGGAAACTGACTTTCCTTGCATTTGTAAGTTTCTCTTTAGCACTTCAATTGCATTTGGATGTCGTATAGTTGATGTATCACTAATAGTAGTGACAATTCCAATAATATCAACAAGACTATTATTGTCCATGTCCATGATTCTATTAATGGATGTGAACTTGAAATTATGTTTTGGCACTAAGGGGTCATCATCACATTGCCACAAGATTGAATTCTACTTAAGAGTGATTTCAAGATAGCTATCGAGCATTTTGTAGTTCCTATTTGCTTCCTTTATTGAGACTTTTGAAAGCATGTACAATGCTCCCACTTGCACTTGCTCATAGTGAAGCTTTGCTCTATCATTGAAGCAAGTAACCCTAATTTCAGCTCCCTCACTATTTATCATGCCAAAATTAAAAAATTGTCTAGTGTTTGTAGGGGTCTTAAATTGGTGCCTATGTTTTTTTATTGTTACACAACCTTTAATTATCCATCTTCCCTAATAAGGGCTCAAGCATTTCATTGGGCTTATATTTTAAGGCATGTTTTGTTGTCGAGAATATGTGTTTATACCAAACATTGCACTTCAACTTCTTGAAGAGATGCCTGGAGAGCCTGTCATGTCTAGATGCATTTGTTGTTGCTATTGTCTAAACAAAAAATTTCTAGATGCATTTGTTGTTCCTATTGTCTAAACAGTACTTTCTAGATGCATTTGTTGTTCCTATTGTCTAAACAGTAATTTGGGTTGGCCAATTAACTAGTAGTCTATGGCGATGACATCTATTTCAAGATTATCAATGTCCTGTAAGAATCGAAGGAAAAATGGTGTAAATATGATGGAACGTATGTATATATTGCCATGAATGACTAAAAAACATGCTCACAAAGATGAAGCCTACCTTGAATCTGTAGTGGAATGACATATGTAATGCATCAATTGCACTATAAATCCTACCTTCAATGTTTGGGATGAAAAATGCATAGTAAATTTCCTTGAGAAAATGGTCATTTGCATATGCAAGCTATTAGATAATACAACCTTATACCATTGAATTGAATATACACTAGGGCTTAGCTTCTTTAGAGATTCAACTTGAAGTGACAGAGACGTTACTATGTCCCCAACATTTTTATAGACTCAATTGATCGAGGAGTGAGCTCAAGTGCCATTTGAACACTACATGAATTTTTTTTCAAAGTTTATCAGTTTCTATCATAGAATGTAAAAATTTGAACCCAACCAACATGAGGAATTGTTGTTCAGATTAGTAAAGTGTGAGTATAATTTTAGTATAAAAATTATATGTGAACAGCCCAAAAAAAATTAAAAAGAAATACAAATATAAAAAGAAATACAAAAAAAAGGTTGCTTTCTAGTGACAAATCCAGGGAATAGCAATGCTAAGGTATGAAAAAAATGTTGTTTATACCATAGGAAACTCTATGTACATTTAATAAACCCTTGAAATTTCATAAATATATATACATTTCCTTCTAATATTCATATAATTGGAGGCTACTCTAAGCCAAACTCCAAAAAGATAAAACCAAACAAAAATTCTGAGGCATTTGGAAATAAAATTCCAGAATCATCCATGTCCAGACAGCAGACTTAATGATTTTGCTTTAAAAGCTTCACTGCTAAACAACTTCCTATCATACATCATATCACAATATACATTAAAAGCGATACAGTGTAAACTCCTATGGTTGGATGCCCCATCCACTTAATTTGCAGACCTGAAAATTGCCACCAACACTTACACGTGCCTCATTGACATTGCAAAGATAAAAGATAGTTTTTTGTTTTCTGAACACCAAAATCGCACTGAAAAATTCCAGTTAGAAATAATCTGTAGTCGGCCAAGAGACTGAAATAAAATAATGATTTGATCACCGATGGAGAAGGCGTAGCCAGAGGAAAACACAGCAGATAATGGTGGACTTTTCCCGCAAAAGCAGCCAAGCAGGATAACACATTTCCACATTTCCCCACTAATAAGCTCCCCACTAATAAGCCTATCCGATAATAAGCTCCCTATGGATTTTGAGGAGGAACTAATATTAAAATTTGTGGCTATATCAAATCTGACGTGCCATAGCCATGCTCCCGTAAATATTTAAAATTCTATTCTACAAATTAAAAACACATTATTCTTTAGAGAGAAAATGGGCACACAACTAACCAGGAGGATCACTATTTTCCTCTTCTTCTTGAATGGTGTCCAATTTCAACCTCAAATTGGGGACACTAGAGGATTCCTAGGGCTTTCTCTACCTAGACTTTTGATGTGAATCTCCCCAACATTACATGAAAGATTGATGATGGATTCAATGATTTCTTTGAAACTCATCGCCAACAAAAACTCTTTTTTCGTTTTAGATGATGATGGCCAAAACTGCAAAACACAAAACAATTATGACACAATATACAAATAAAAACAAATTGCATAGACAAGAAAGCTCACCCTGCAATGCACCAATTTTTATTTCCTCATAAAAAAACCCTCCAAATGGCCAAATAGATGATTAAACAGGATAAGTGGATAATCCTTAGATTCACAAACTGGTGTTTTTTCCTTACCTTCAGGCACTTGTTCTATTTCCTTCTCAGGCACTTATTCTATTTCCTGCAGAGACTGCAGCTGGGTTGTTCTATTCCCTGTAAAGAAGCATATTTGCAGCTGCGTCAGGCACTTGTCCTCATTAACTAGTCTTGATATTGCTAAATCTCTTCCCATTCAACAAAAATGGTTGTCAGAATGAAGAAAAATATTGGCACTTCATCAGAGCCTTAAATAGCAATTAATAACTATTAGCAAGGCAGAATAAGTTTTAATAAGACAATTACCAGGGAAGAAGTCTTTAAAAATAACACTAAATATCGACAAGAAATAATGAGCATTTACATTAAACTAACACTGTTTTTTCTCTTTCAAGAGTAATGGTTATTTACAGACGCAAAAATAATGATTATTAACAGTAAATTTCACAGCTTCTACAAGTTTGTTAGTTAATTTGGTTTTTATTTTTATATTTTTTATCAAGCCGTTCATTTTCTATTAAAATACTTATTATTGACATTTATAAATTACTCCAACTAGAATATTTACATTTTAGTTTAAAATAGAAAAAACATCTTGATAGTGGTGTCAAATTTAGTGGTGTACATTTCATTATGATCTGCTATCCCATACATAAATTTGATTTGATTTGATTTTATTTATTTACTATTTTTTTATTTTTTTAGATTTTTAATTTTTTTTAGATTTTTATTTTTTTTAGGATTGTAAAACTTGGAAACCCTCTTCCGATCTACTGGAAAGTAACTAATCTCGATAAATGCTATTGGTACATTTCATCGGTCTGAGGCTTAAAAAGCCTATCAGCTAAAAATTTTGCCGTTCAAATACAATATTCCATAAATTTGATTGGGATCTTTCCAATTCTGTTCTTCTAAAATCTTACCCACCTTACCATTCTACTCATATAATTCACAAACATTTTTTTTCATAAACATTTTTTTTTTCAGGCTCTCTATAATTTTTTTAAAGCAGCTTCAGATTTCAGTCCTCTTATAATTGTCCTTAACAATTTTTTTGTTTTTAATAAAAGGAAATATCTTATCAAGGTCTGCTGTTATCAAGGCGAGGATACAAAAAAGTTGAGGATAATTAGATTTATTAGGGGAGTTACATAAATTTCTTAACAATCTTTCTAATGCTAATTTTTCATTTTATTTAATAGGTCCTTTCAATTCCTATCCTATGATTTTATTTATCCATATTTTCCAGATCTAAGCTAATTCCAAAATAATTTTTTTCTTAATTTTACTTACAAGTCTTTCCAATTCCGTCCATTCTAGTTGCAGAAGTCAAAGAAAAGTCTCCACCGAACTTTGTGAAACACACCTGCAACATCTATCATTTCATCCACAAACAACAAGCTACATGATATAAATAACGAAACTGTAGCATCCCATTTGTCATAAGAATAAAATAGCTTAAGTCATATTCTTTACATTAGATGATGTTATTTACCTAATGATTTCACCATTACTGAAACCTGCACCAAAAAATACTGCAACAAAATTTGCCCAAAAACCCAAAATTTTCTCAGGGTTTTGGATTATTGAATTAGCTCACAGACAGTAGATCCCTACGTGTTACGTGTTTGGCTTTAGTGGGAGTGTGGAAGTTTAATGTGGGAGCGTGGCAGAATAAGAAGGGTGGAATCCATGCAGAAGAACATTTGGGAGGTAGTTGGGACACTATATGGGAGCGTGGCAGAATAAGAAGGGTGGAATCCATGCAGAAGAACATTTGGGAGGTAGTTGGGACACTATCTTACACGTATTAATTTTTATTGTATATCACCATTTTTAGCAGCCCAATGCATCAAAGATCACAACTACTATGGTCGCTCTTTGTTAGAGGTTAGCAATATTGAAGAGCAAATGACATGTCTCCTTGAAATCTAAGATATCACATTTACAACATCTAGGGATAAATCAAAATATAATTACCAAAGATATGCACTTATATACTTTAAATTAGAGGATAAATTAATGAAATTAAGGTAAAATAATAGATAATCAATATATGTGGGCTGTTGGGAGGGAGCCTTGCCACCCAATGATGGGTGGTAAGGCCGAGACAACATAAGAATTAATGATGGTTGATAGTTGTTGTGGGGAGACACGAGTAGAAGGGACGTCGCATTGATTTTGGCATGTGGCAGGGTAGGCTTCAGCTGGAAGATTAGATGGTTTTCGAGAAGCTTCAGTCGGCTATTTCAAGTGGATGATAGAGAAAACAGTCTATTCTCATTCGGTTGCTAACAAATGCCTTCATATTTCGCTGTTATCATCTCTGCAGAGACAGTCCAGTGTGGTGGTATGGATACGCTAGTCCATCTCACCAGTCGGAAGCGGTAGATGGCTTTTCTTGGAGCCATAACGGATCTCCAGTTACAGAGGATGTTGTGGCGGTCTGATGCACTGATGTTAGGGGTGGTGAAATTGATATTGGGTAGGTCCTTCTGGAGAATGATGAATGCTACAGAGTAGATACAGATATAACTTCTAGGACCCTGGCGATGCTGTTGGAACTAGGAGTGGACAAACAAGTGGTTAAGACTATCATGCAAGGGGTCTTCATTGCGGAGCTGTTGGGGGATCTGGAAATTGCATTGCAGATGGCGAAGGTGGGGTCTGGTATACCACAACCGAAGGATTGGAACCAGTTCAACGATCTGGATGCAGTTATTAGGCTCTACCCCTTTATTCTAGATGTAAGAGGCTTCGACCTGATTCTGCTTAAAGATCAAGTGGATTAGGCAGTCAGATTTATCAAGAAAGCTTTGGGTTTGGTGATGGTGGATGGCCTGGAATGGCTGGATGACTTCAAGAAACTCCTGGATTTGGCTGCTATCTAGTGGGTATATAATCTTCCTGCTCCATTTTGTATAGTCGGGGCTTAGCTAGAAGGTATAGGTTATAGTGTTAGCTCTCAAATTAGAAGTCTGGTGACCCTGCGTGGTCCTTCTCTTAAGCTTTCCAGTCTGTGAAGATAAACAGTATATCTTTGGCCAGCCAAGAAAGGATGAGGAACTGTAGCATTTTTGTTTATATTAATATAAATCTAATATTACGAATAAAAAAAAAAATAGATAATCAATATATTCTTGATGACGTTTTTAATCTATTAAAGGAACACAAAGTTATTATTTCTAAATTATTTAATTGTTAAGTTTCCTTTGGTCTTGTGTTTCATATCCAAATGAAAACTTTCATAACTATAGTAGTTTTCTTTGACACTCTCAATAATAATATTTTTAATATTTTAAATAACTTTTATTATTATTATTATTTTTAATATAGGCAAAACACTTGGATCATAGTTGCTTTTGACCACTCCTCAGAGGACATCAAAAACCTTCTCAAAGTCTTCTACTACATTTTTCTAAGGTTTCAGAATTCATTGAGGGAGTGGTAAGAACTTCATCTAGTAATAAAGTTTCTAGCAAAGCTTTCTAAGGGCACACATAATTCAGCTGTTAATTGTGATTGTGATACCGAGTTTAATGCCCTCTCATTGGCAGGAATGCATATATATGGTAATTAAGCATGAAAAACATTTGAGATCTACTTATTTTCATATTTACAAAAATCAAAATCTGTGCACACATAAAATAATGAAACTATCCAAATCATAGTAGTATTGAGAATAAATGTACATTATAATTATAGTGGCATGTTCATATATACACTTAAAAGATTAGTTAATAGTACATTAGCACCTTCCAACCCACCCAACATGGTGTTAAAAAATGACATAACAAATGCTTTAGAGCCTTTTAAGGATTCTGGGGCCATGGCAACATGACATGATGAATGTATGGAACCATAGCACCTTGGGCAATGGTCACATCTCTAAAAAGACTTTCCAGCTCCTCATCCATCCTCACGACCAAAAGAATATGCCAAGAATTATCATCTTCTTCTTCAAGCCCTTCACCACATTCTCGGCCAATTCCAACACCTGCACAACCACAAAAGTAAACATGCTCCCTCTACAAACACTTTACCATGCACATAGAAATGGTTCCAAAGAGAATGTAAAAATACCTCAACATAGAGATACTCCATAACGATGGTGAAAAGATTGGAGCAGTGCTTCCCACTTGCTTTGCATGTATTTCCCTTTTTAAAATACCTTTAAATTCTACTAACAGGAAACTAAATACTATCTTGGCTGGTCTTGGACCCTTTCTTCTTAATGCTAACTTTACTTCTTTCCTTCTTTGATGACTACATTCTCTAAATCTGCAAAACAAGTTAGATGTTTGTGTTGCACATGTTGTCATTGATGTCAAAGAAGGTGTAAAGTTGAACATGTAGCCATTGATGAACATTAATGTCAGAGGAGTTGTATATCATTGACCAATGGTCTTTGATTGTAACAGTGATCAGGAGAGTTTGCTTAGTGTAGTAGTGTTTGCCCAATGGGATCTTTGATGGATCATAGAGACAAAGTATATCACAGTTGTTTGTATCACATCATCCTAGGTGGTATCATTAGTTATAGTATGGTTGTATAGATGATATGTGATATGTTTTGGTATTGAATTATGTGTCACAAGAAGTATATGTTCAGTGCATGATTGATCTAGGATGATAGGGTAATCAAGTTCAGCATCAAGAATATAAGATTTATCTCTTTTCAATTATATGTTTGCTTGATGGTTGTAGTAGCCAAGGATCACATTTTATCCTTGCTTACATGTTAGGGTTTGTCAACATTTGGAGGCCTAAATACTTAAGTCCTAAAACCCTAATGCTCTGTAAAGCAAAGTTTCATTTTCAAGCTCAAAGGGTTTAAATCATATCATTGTATTCTCTCCAATAGAGTTGATTGGTAAAGATTAAGAATCAATGGTATTTCAAGTCAGTAATGTGTGATAAAAGATTAGGGCTTTACCATTTGAAGATCTAAATCCTAATAACATTAAAAAATTCCTGAAAATACTAAGTGTTAAATGGGTTACTTTTTAGTTTTTAATTCAGCGATGACTTTCTATCACTAGTCTCTATCACTTAATTCACAATGTTAAGGGTCTATTCTCATGGAATGACTAGCCCCTCAACCTAGTGGTGACTGGTTGGTCCGATGAATAGCTTGTAATCAAGTGTGAATGTCATAATCAATGGTGCACGTTCAATCTATTGAGGGTGTGAAACATTACATCTACGATGCGTATTCCAACAAGTAACTATTATTACCTGGTGCATGGAAATTAATGGGTATCTAATTGTATCCTTCATTGCAAATAGTTTTAATAGTTTTGTTAACTATCTATTGTTCGGTGTTTTGGTAGTTTTCAAGTGTAGATTTAATCCAATATCCTCAAGAATCTGAGGTTTGATGATAGGGTTGAATCAAGAAATGTTTCTTGTGTAAGGTAGATGATGGAGTTTTGATGACATATGCTCTGCATAACTGAAGAAGAAGGGAGTTTGGTTATGTATAGCTGAAGAAAAAAGAGTGCAAAGTATGTTATTTGTAGACATTATTTGTGAATCCTATTGTAAGTGTAAATAGAGGTAATTATGTCTTTATTTGTTTTGAAGTTAATACTTCTCATATGACGATCAAGCATATAACTTGTAGGGTGACTGATAAATAAATGATTCATTGAAACTATATCAAGACTATGAATAGATTCTTCTTCTAATATGAGAATGTATAGGTTGTTTTGACCAGTATAGTGAATGGTCATATGAAGATTAGATAGGTCACATATCCCAGGGTGTTTGAAGGTGTTAAGTGATTTAAATCAAGTATATATTGATTGGTTTTGTTGTTTATAAGCTCTTTGCAAAAACATTAATGGAAGATGATAGTAAATGTTTGAAAGTATATTGATGTGTACACATAGATGTGTTGGTTGCTAATGAATCTTTTCTAGAATGTTTGAATATGGTAGAACAATGAATATAGAAGTGTATGTTGAGGGATTTATTATTTAATCAATAATGAGATTGATGGATTTTTGAAGAAATATTCTTTGCATAATTGAAAAAGAAGAAGGTTTTTTTTATTGGAATGTGTCTTGGGTTCAGTGATTGTATGTTGTAGAATTGTTCATTAAAGTTGGTGGTAAGAAGAAGACTAAATGAAGGGTATGAACTTGGCAGAGTAGTGAGTGACAGAGTTATAGAATCCATCTGTAACCTATGATATCAATGTAAATAGAGTAGTACATTGTATTTTCAATCTTTATGCATTGGAGTTGGTGCTCTTGAGTGCTTGGAGTTTGCTACGCCTTTAATATTGGTGTACATTGGGTTATGAATAGTTATCTTATGACTATATTAACTCATAATTAAGTCATGTTATCATTATTAAATTATTATTTAGTTAGTTAGGTCATCCTAGGGCTTATATAGGGGTGTGTCTATTTAGCCTAAGCATAAATAGGTATATATAGGAGGATGTGAGTCTTATTCATCATCATATTGTGAAGTGTGTTCTCATTGGAGATATTTGGAGGTTCACCCCCTTGAAGTGGCCTATTATTCTTAGTTACTATCAAGTATTTGAAGCATATCTCATATCATATTTTGCTATTGTGCAAGTTATTTTATTACAAGTGGTATCAGAGCTTAGCACCGTAGAGGCAAGGTTTTTTCTCAATATTGGAGGCGATTTTGGGAAGAGCACATCTTTCAGATTTTAGTAAATTTTTTTATGATTTTTAAAGGGTTTTTGAAAACCATATTAAAGAAGCTACAGTTTGGACTTCAAAGGAATTAGAGCAGAATTGAGTGAATTATTGTAGAATTAAGGTTTCTACACAATTTATTTGGGATTGCCATATTTCACATCTTGCCAAATTGGAGTGATTTTTATTGGGTTTTTGAAGACATACTAGAGGATCCTACAGTTCAAAATTTGTAGAAATTTGAGCAGAAAAAAGTGATTTATTGCAAAATTAGGGGTTCCACAAAATTTGCTCTCAAGGCTGTAAATCTACTTATTTCTTGGAGATTTTTCTAGGTGAGAGGTATTTTGGCCCTAGTAAGCTAAAGTAAAAATTTTAGAGAATTTAGGTTTCATTTGTCTGATTTATTTCAAAATTATTGGTTTCAATCATGACGGGCCTACAACAAGGGGCAAAAAGAATGTTGCCACACCGGGGAAGACTCCTAATAAGGATGGGGTAAAACTAGAGGATATTAATCCTAATGAGGAAATTAGTAAGGTCAAGGAAGACATGTACTCAATGAAGGTGGATATGTGTGACCTAAGAGGAGATATATCGGATATACGAAGCATGTTAAGCAGATATATGAATGAACCAAGAAAGGAGTTCTCAAGAAACCAAGGTGAAACCTCCAAGTTGGCTAATATTAACACAAATTTTAATACTCCTATGGGATCTAGGAATTAGTTTCCAAAGGTGGATATGCACAAGTTTGATGGCAAGGACCCTCTAACATGGATAAACCAAATTGAGATTTTTTTGAAGTACATCAAATCCCAAATGGACAAAAGGTCACGATGGCTTCCCTATATCTATAGCCATATCAATTTATTTGGTATCATTGGCTTTGTACTTATCTAAAGAAGAAGGGTCTGAGTAGTGTCTCATGGTTAGGTTTTATGAAGCAACTCCAAGCACAATATAGGAACAATGTGACAAACAACTTCTTTAGCTAACTAGATAAACTTCAACAAACCAGATTTGTTAAGGATTATATTCAACAATTCCAAAATCTATCCTTAAGAGTGGATACAATTATAGAGGAGAACATGAATGATTTATTCTTGGGTGGTCTCAAGGATCACATTCAACATGAGGTCTGCATGTTCTATCCAAATTCTATCTCTAAAGCAATGATTATGGCATGACAAGTGGAGGAAAAATTTTTGGCTAATAGAAGGGAGGAATTGCCTAGTAAGAAAGTTGTAAAAGTTCTTGCATCATCATTTACTCATCCTATTAGGTTGACACCTCAACAATTGGAAGAGAAAAAAGCCAAAGGGATATGTTTCAACTGTGATGGAAAATATCATAAAGGACATAAATGTGATGAGAAGTTGTTCAATGTTGAGGCTATCTATGATGAAGATAAGGATGAAGAAGATCTAGTGGTGGTGGTAGAGGACTCTGAAGATGTCCAACCAACTATCTCTTATCATGCACTATCATGTATTAATAACCTACAAACACTCAAGGTAAGTGGTTTCCTTAAACAACAAATAGTGACAATATTGATTGACTCAGGGAGTACACATAACTTCATCAACAAGCAACTAGAAGCAAAGTTAAATTGTTTTTTCTACCCTACCCCTGAATTCTAGGTTATGATTTCAGATGGTGGTATAGTCATTTGTTTAGGGAAATACCATAGTATTAAACTCACCATGGGAGACTATATGATAGATAGACCTATGCTTGCTATACCCATGGCTAGAGCAAACATTATTTTGGGAGTTTAATGGCCTACTACCTTGGGCACAATTGAGATGAATTTCTAGGAACTATGCATGTGCTTCTACTCTAGGGATAAAAAATATGAGCTAAGGGGTTTATGTGCAAAGAGTCCACAACTAGTAAGTGCACACCAAATGTCACTAAAAAAAGGTGTGGATAAATGTGTGGCTCAATTATTGCCAATGGAAGTGCATGAACCAAAGATTCTTGCTTCACCTTTCAAGAATGTAGTTACATTTTTGGATCACAAGGGGGAACCTAATTTGTATGGGCCTCATAAAGGTTTAAAAATGGCTAACAATATAGACTTCAAATTGAGGTTACCTATTTCAAAAATCATACAACCTTTCTAGCATATCTCTATCTTGGAGAATGTTAGTAGACTCAAAATTCCATCCAAGACAGTGTTACCAAAGCTCGATGAAGAAGGAAGAATCATTTTGGAACTAGAGTGCATTCATCAAACACATATGAAGAACTTAAGGAATAGAACTCTCACTGAGTATCTCATCCAATGGAAGAATTTACCAGTTGAATAGGCCACATGGGAAGATGAGGAGTTCATTTAAAAGAATCCACACTTTATTAGCATTGAGGACAATGCTTCTTTGAAGAGGGGGCATGCTACACCCTTAATATTTTTGTACATCACATTATGAATAGTCATCTTATGGCTATATTAACTCTTAATTAAGTCAGGTTATCATTATTATATTATTATTTAGTTAGTTAGGTCAGCCTAGGGCTTATATAAGGGTGTGTCTATTTAGCATAAGAATAAATAGGTATATATAGGAGGATGTGAGTCTTATTTCATCATTATAGTGTGAAGTGTGTTCTCATTGGAGATAATTAGAGGTTTTCCCCCTCGAAGTGGCCTATTATTCTCTATTACTATCAAGTATTTGCAGCATATTTCATATCATCTTCTTCTATTGTGCAAGTTATTTCATTATAGAGTTGGTGGTCCTATATCCGTATGTAAAAGTGTAATTAGTGAGATTTGGTTAGTGAGACCTATTGGTGATCTTTTTGTGAAGTTTAATTAGTCAAATAAACCCAATCAACTCTTCACACAGTGGTTTTTTCATTTTTAGGGTTTTCCATATACATCCTTGTGTTATGGTGTGTTTGGTTTGGTTTTCTAAGTGCTTTGATGTTATAACATAATAGTGTTTAAGAGAATTCAATGAATTAGTAATGTTTTTTTAGTAGATCATTGATTCAACCCCCTCTCAATGATCCATTGTATTCCCACAATTGGTATCAGAGTAGCAAGTTCCTTTCAAAAGTTTAATAAACTTGGGTTGATACTGGTTGTGGAATACTATGGCAAAAAGAAAATGAAATAAGGGAAGAAGAAGTGCTAAGAAAAATGTTGTTCAACAAGCACCAATCAAATCAAATGATGAGTTGGGGCATGAAACACACATGTAAAACAACATAAGAAGTGATTTATCTGAAAGAGGGGATAACCTTTTGGTTGAGAATAATCATAAAGAAAGGAGACATTCATATGAAGTGTTAAAATACACAGGACAACATAGATTAGGGGTGAATCAGTTGTCACAAAAACTTAACTTCATATAATTATCATATCATCAACTACTTAATTAGTGATAATCAAATTTAACCATGAAAGCATGAAACCACATACTTAATCACAATTACACATTCAACATAGGAGACACTAGATATTTTACATGGAATACCCTATAAGGGAAAAACCACGGTGGGTGTTAGCCCACAGAAATAAATAAGTTATAGCAATATCAAAAATTAGAGTTTCACTCCCTAAAATGTTCACTGCAAATGTTAGGGCTCACTATTAAGATCATCTCACTGCCAAGGGGTGACTTACTACCAACGATTGGTGAACTAATTTGAGAGCATCTACTTCATGCTTGGGTTTAGTTCCATTAAAGGACAATATAACACCTCTACTCTGCTCTTCCTACTCCTTCACACTTATCTTTTCATTTTTGCACTTCCACAGCTTTTTTCATAATTACATTACATGTTTTTATCTAATTCATGAACCTTGGAATGTACATCAAGGTTAGCATTACATTCAACAACTGTTGGAACAATCTCCAAGGTTGGCATTACAAATATACATAGAATAGGTCTAGACCTAATACAAATCTAGCAAAGGAAAAGAAGTAAAGATGTACGTGGATCACGTCATGTCTTAGCTAGGACTCAAATGCAAATTTTACACCATGACATGCTTGTACAATCTTCAATGCATCTCTGCAATTAGTGAGAACAACCAAGTCAGTCAAGATTGTTGTTTACACTAAGTCTTCTAGGAACAATCTTCAACCTCAATCTAGAATTCTCTTCGCAAACCAATCCAATAGTAGGAACATGATCTGGAGGCATCCATAATCCCATTGTAGTCCCCAAGAACATTTACATAACCTCTAACCACTTTATCTATGAGATTCTTCAATCTGGAGCACATGAACATAACTATCACCAACTATTGTAAGAGAGAAATCGCTTGTGGACAACCAAACCATGAACCATTAGAGTTGAAGGCACTTATCATAATTACAAACTTAATTCAGAAACCACAGACTATGAAAAGTCAATGCAAAGATATGCAAAGCAAAATACATTCTCCCTATCATCACCAGATATATAGAAAAATGAATTTTTACTCTGGTGAATATAAATCACTTATATCTTCATACTGGAGGCTAAAACTCAGAATGTAGCATCTTCATACATGCCTCTAAATAACTTCCAATCCACAAACATAGATATTCATTCTACAAGAAATGTGAAGCAATCTTTGCGACTATTCTTCTACATTCAATACACTGTTTCCACTATAACACACTATTTCCACTAGAGGAGCTAATTTTCTCAATATACTCAACATCAGGATTACTTATATAGGTGAATAGAAAACATGTAACTTATTACAAGTAAGAAAATAAGAGCATAGTTGACACTAATGACAACACAGATATGTTAACATCAATGACAACACATGTTAGGAACATACTTGCAACAATCTCCCCCTTTGTAATACATGGTAGCATATGATGTGAAAAACTGTAGTAACCATCAAGACAAGATTCTCCCCCTTTCTCTTTACACATATACACTCTTTCTCCCCTGTAGTTTTTCACATGATTTCTCTCCCCCTTTGACGTCAATGGCAAAGGGCACATACTTCCCCTCAGCTGCTCTAATCAGAATACTTTATTGCTCTTTGTCAAGGACACATATCACGAACACTTGCTATTCCCTATGAGAGGTATCTCTCAAGTCATCAATCTAGATAAAAAATTGAAGCTTTGGGCACCACTGGATTGATGCATTCTTAGGCATCTTAGTTCAATGCAGGAGGGGTAATAACCCCTAACTTCTCTTTGAGGTACTCAAAAGTATCCTTAGGCAGAGGCATAGTGAAAATATCCTACAATCTAATCCTTTGTGGACACATACTCCATCTTTAGTTCATTTTATATCACTTTCTCTCTCAAAAAGTGATACCTTATTGACATGTACTTTGTTTTTGAATGCATCACTGGATTCTTTGAAATTTTTATGGCACTTGTATTTTCACAAAAAATTGCAATTGGATCTTCATACACAACTCTTGGGTGAGTGTAGGATCATGATGGGCCAAAGACTACCCCTAAGTGGCAATGTAAATGTGAAAAATAGACTTAAGTAACTTCATGTTAAAAATTGAATGAGTTATCTACACAATCTAGAAATAAGGTAGTAATAAAAGTTGTAATA
Source organism: Cunninghamia lanceolata (assembly GCA_027924645.1). Classification (NCBI taxonomy): domain Eukaryota; kingdom Viridiplantae; phylum Streptophyta; class Pinopsida; order Cupressales; family Cupressaceae; genus Cunninghamia; species Cunninghamia lanceolata. The sequence continues at coordinate 1,994,244 of BSBN01000671.1, read as the reverse complement.
AATTGAAAGTAGTTTATGCGCCACTACCTTTTCTTTGAAAAATTTAAAAATAGTTTGGTGAAAATTGAATATTTCAATGAAGCACTAATAACATTTTCAGAAAAATGTAAAAAGTATGTGACATTCTGGCCAACCTAAGTATGAGAAAAAGATAATATTTTGGCTCCATTATTTGGGTTTAAGTAGAGGACACATGAGCGGATGTGGCGCATATTGTTTTGAATTTTTTAAGTAAATAAATTAATGACTTTCCAGCCAATATTACTTTACTATGACATTTTTAAAATATTAAAAATTATTTTTCCAGCCAACCTAACTTAGTCAAAAGTATATGAAAGTCAAAAAAATTAAATTTTAATGTATAACTAATAAATCCTAGAATGTGATGCATATTTTGGCTTTAATAAAGGATTAATATGTTGAAAGTTATGGATGTTTTACAATATGTATATTTATCAGAAAATCAAACATAGCATATGTAGAAAATTAATGATAATTACCTATTAAGCTTATTATGAGGCATATATTATATTTTTATAATATTAATAGCTTCCTCTATAAACTCTTTTCATTTGATTAAATTTAGTTAGAAAAAAGTTTGTCAGCTTTAAGGATGAAATTTTGGAAAATTTCAAGATAACACTAAATGGGTGGTTTTGCAAGTTTCTTTCGCAAGTTTTGGGACTCCCATTTTCCTAAATATGAGGTATTCCCATTTTTGGAGTGAATCCATATTTGATCTAGAAATATTAACACCCCTTCCATCCAAATCTAAATATTAGTCTAAATGTTAGCACTTTTAAAGGCAACAAGTTTTTTCTCCATTGCCACTATTTGGCCCATCATGATCTCACAGTCACCCTCTTAGGTCCTTCAAGGTATTCTTAATACATAACACTTGAGTGTAGAAACATGCTGCTACAATATACTCTGCTTTTGTAGTAGACAGGGAGATTGAATCATATTTTTTGTTTAGCCATGAAACTAATATATTTCCCAAGAAAAAGGCACCTCCACTTGTACTTTTTTTGTCACAAACATAATCAACCCAATCTACATTTATCTAAGCACTGAGAGTGAAATCATTATCCTTTGGATACCATAATCCATGGTCTGATGTGCCTTTCAAATACCTTAGGATTCTCTTGACTGCCATCACATGTGACTCTCTAGGATCTGCCTAAAATCTTGACACTAGAGACACTGCATACATTATATCACATCTTGTTTGAGTTAGATAAAGTAATCCTCCAATCATGGATCCTATATCATTTTTTATTAGTCTTGGGTGATTCATTAGTTTTGCTTGTAGCCAGTCACCTTGGGAATACATACCGATTTAGAGTCCTCCATCCCAAACTTCTTCAACAACTCTTTTACATACTTAGACTGAGATATGAAGATCCCTTTATCTAATTGATTAATTTGGAGACCCTAAAAGAAATTCATTTCACCAAACATAGACATTTCAAATTCACTTTTCATTTCCCCAGCAAACTTTATGCACATACCTTCATTTCTTCCAAAGATAATACCATCAACAAAGACTTCAACAATCAAGATCTAATTATCATTGATTTTGAAATATAGATTATTGTCTACAGTATCTTTACTAAACCCTAATTGCAACAAATACTTTTCTAACCTTGCATACCAGGCTCTAGGAGCTTGTTTGAGTCCATACAAAGCTCTCTTCAATCTACACACCATATCACCTTGCTTTGATAGCTGAAATCCTTCTTGTTACTCAATGCAAACTTCCTCTTCCAAAGCACCATTCAAGAATGTAGACTTCACATTCATTTGATACACTTTGAATTTTTTGTGAGTTGCAAATACCAAGAATATTCTGATTGCTTCAATCCTAGCAACTAGAGAAAAAGTTTCTTCAAAATCTATTCCTTCAATTTGAGAGTACCCTTTGCACACAAGCCTTGCTTTGTTTCTTAAAACTTTTCCATTTTCATTCAACTTGTTCCTGAAGACCCATTTAGTACCAATATCATTTTTATCAATAGGTCTAGGAACCAATTCCCAAGTTTGATTCTTCTCTATTTGCATTAGCTCTTCTTCCATGGCTTTTATCCAATTTTCATCATTGCATGATTCATTCCAAATTTTTGGTTCAACTTCTGAAAGAAAATAGTAATTCACTTGTTCTTCTATAGCTCCTTTCCTTGTCAGCACTCATTTGTTTTTATCACCTATAATTTGATCTTTAGATGATTAATCCTTACATACATGAGAGTCTTAACACTTTTCAGATCTTCTTCTTCAACCTGACATACATGACAGTCTTAACACTTTTCAGATCTTCTTCTTCAACCTGACTATCTTCTTGCTCAACTTTTTCTTCATTGGCTATAATCATAGGTTCATTTGTTCATAACAACTCAGATCTAATATTCTTTCTTTTCCTTCATCCACCTTCACATTAGCACTCTGAACAATCTTATTCATTCTATTATTGTAGCACCAGTAAGCCTTACTCTTGGTAGAGTATCCAAGAAAAATTCCTTAATCACATCTAGCATCAAACTTACATAGTTCTTCGTCTCTCATGATATAACATCTACTTCCAAAAACTTTGAAATATCTTACTGTAGGAGTTTTTCCATACCATAGTTCAAAAGGAGTTTGAGTTGTTACCTTTGACTTGAACTCTATTTGGGATGTACACAGCAGTATGTATGGATGTACAAAGTCTTCATTAAGTGCAAGCCTAAAATTTCTGGTGCCCACAACTTCTGGTGCAATCATCCATAGCTACATCATGTCCACTTCTTAGGCAATGCGTTAACTTGCATAGTTACCCAACTTTTCATGCCATTAAATCAATATTTACAAGCTAGTTTCAATCAATTTAGGAAATCAGGATTTGTACAATATTTTATTAAAAATAGATAAATATCTCTTATAAAAATAAATAAATTAGCAAGGCTAGGGAATTGGATAGTGTAAAAAGACTATTTGATCTATTAAAGAAATGAGGTTATTTATACCTCATCATTCCTCCCCTTCCTAACCTTGAGCAGGTCCTACTCTATGATATACCCTTTGTCTCTCTACCTCCCTTTTATTATACAATTCATTATACCTTGAGCTCAAATCATATACCTCATTTGCTTCTTCATTAATATGATCACGGACTTTCAGAAAACCTTTGTGAAGTTTGACTCTTAGCTTCTAGGTATGTAGGTCCCTTGGTTTTGGCTCTGTAACTAAGACTGTAGGAGGTGATTGTAAAAGGAGAGGTGGCCTGTATCTCATTCCTATCCATTTAGTTCTTAGTTTTTGAAAAAATTCTATCAATGCCTCTGCCCTTTTATATGACCATCTGAGGTTAGTATGGGAAATCATTTCTCTTCTTTTTAAATACATAGGCAAGGGGGTATACCTTTCCTCACAAGCATTTCAAGCTTTGTCAATTAACTATGTTCCATGAATCTTAAAATCTTCATAGCAGATCCTAATGCTTTCATTGTATCTTTGTTTCATCTTTTCATAATTCTTGATTCTCCTGAATTGAGCTTTGAAAGAAAAAGGTTTTTGATTGGGATACCTCATGTGTAGTATTATAGTTCTCTCTACATGAAGATATTATTTGGTTCTATCCTACCACTGGATCTGATTTTGCATATTTGACAAAAATACTTTTAACTGAACTCTGCCACAAACAGATTGATGAAGAAATCACTATGCTTCTTAAGAAATAAATTATTAATAAAGAACTCACATAATAAATTATTTTGCATAGGTGATGCTTCTTTGAATGATATAAGGAATTGTGGTCATTAGGATCATGTGGTAAATTGCAAGAGATTCTCAGGATCGTCCACCTTAACAATTGTTCATTAAGAAACATTGAATATAACCCAGACGATTTCCTACAGGCCAGCAATAATTCTCCAATTTGACATGCATCCATTTTGGCCTGATATAGTCTATCATAAGACTCTTTTAAAAATAATATTTCTTTCTTTAGTCTAGAATTTTTGGCTCAAGCTTGCCTTAAGAAATAGCATCGTTCCATCCATTTAGTGAGCAATGGTGGAATATGAACCCAAAACCATAACATTTTAGTAGGTTTGGTTTGAACCTCTTTTGATTCCACAGTTGGTTTAACATTTATTTCTTGTAAGTCTTTCTCCAATTCCACCAACTAATAATGGGCAAGGTTCGCCTTCCCGTCCAAATAGCTCTATCATTTTCTGATAGGAAATACTTGTAGTTTCATACAGATTAATTCCTTCATTTCTAATACCCAATAATTTGGAGATGATTTGGGGACTTACCTTAAATTTCTTTCCATGCACAATTGACTGCCCATCTACAAAGTTTTTGGCAAACTCTTTGACCAGTTGTGCATGATGTCCCTCAAATTTCTTTATAAAATCTAGCCACCCTACTTTCTGAAACAATTTTTAAATGTTCCCCATTGCAAATAATTTGTCCAGTAAAGTTGGCTCAGACTTGCATTTAGCTCCTCCCATTTTACTCAAGACCATTGAAATATTATAATACCACTCTTAAACTACTCAAGAAACTAATAGAAAGATAAAAAGGAATGCAAGTTTTGAGGACACTTGGGCTTCGGTAATATCGGTTCAGGGTACTTGGATTTTCATCAATTAACAGTAGTTAATTATCACTTGGCATGGGAGAGAGATTGATTGAGCCACCACCTTCTCTAATGAAGGAACAATTTGTACATTTACTAAATTGGGAAAAGAAAAGGGTTCGTGCCAACTTATCTGTCCTTACTTATAATAAATGATCTATTAAAAATAAAATATGTACATACCTTTCCTCAAGTTATCAATTTGAAAGTCGCTTGACCTGTTGATGTAATAACATCCTAGGTGGTGGTATTAATTGGTTGGAATGAGATGAATTTATTATGATGTGATAATGGAATGTTGAATTTATTATGGTATGGTGATGGGGTGGCTAAATTTTATTATGATGAAAGGTTCTCGTAATAATTATTTACTATGGTTGGAGATGTCGAACTCATGATGGCTTCCATAGTGGATTGCTGGGTAAATGGTGTACTTTAGAAAATAGGAATAATTTATAGGAATGTTGATTGGAAAATTACAATGATAGAAGAAAATATCAATAGAATGGGTATGGGGAATACACACAAAATTCTGAAGCATAATGGAAAGATGCAATAGCTAGAGAAACCAAATTCTGGAGCATCACTAAAAGATGCAGTTAGGACCTAGGAAGAAAGTTATGGAGCATCGCTAAAAGACATATCTAGAATGCAGGAACAAAATTCCATAGCATCACTGAAATATCCAGCAAGAATGTAGGAACAAAGTTCTGGAGCATCACTGAAAGATGCAACTGGAATGCAGGAACAAAGTTCTGGAGCATCGCTGAAAGATGCAGCTAGAATGCAGGAACAAAGTTTTAGAGAATCATTGCAAGATGCAGCTGGAATGCAGGAACAAAGTTTCAAACCATCACTAAAAGATGTAGCCGGAATATAGGAACAAAGTTCTATAGCATCGATGAAAGATTTAGTTGGAATGCAAGAACAAAGTTCCAGAGCATTGCTGAAAGATGCAGCCGAAATGCAGGAACAAAGTTTTGGAGCATCACTAAAAGATGCAGCTAGAATGTAGGAACAAAGTTTCAGAGCATCACTAAAAGATGCAGCTAGAATGTAGGAACAAAGTGAGGGTATGGATCTTATTTAGACAACAAGTTCTAGAGAATTGCTGGAAGATGCGCTAGAATTTGCAATACTTCTTAAAAGATGAAACCCTACAAAATAGAGATGAAATTTAGACATGTACTAAGAAGAAACTATTGAAGAATTGTTCCTAAATGCATATACAAACCAATTTTATTTATTTATTTTTAACATACTTATGGTATTATTTATGCCAAAGTAGAACCAACACATTGAGCTTCTCCTTGCATTTCTACCAATCGAGTGAACTCTTCTTTATTGACAGGTTTATGGTAGATCCTGAGGTGATGTCCATTGAGTAAGAGGGTTCAAGAATCATCGTCAATGGTTCTGAGTTGTACTGATTCATTAGGGAATACCTCTAAAATATGATATGGACCCAACCAATGTGTTCTGAGTTTACCTTTCTAATCCTTGTATCAAGAGTCAAATAGCAGAGCCCAGTCTCCTTCATGGAATTCTCTTTCTTTAATGTGTTTATCATGCTAGGACTTTCACTGTTGTTGAACAAGATTAGTTTAATCAATGGCTTCCAGGCAGAGTTCATCTAGTTCACTAAGTTGTAAGAACCTCTCTACCTAAGCTCGATCAAGGTCGAAGTCTAGTTCCATCATTGTTCTAAGAGTTTGGAGTTTAAATTCGATGGGGAGAAAAGGTTTCTTCCCAAAGACCAATTCATAAGGGGTAAGACAAGTGGTGGATTTCCAAGTTGTATTGTAAACCCAAACAGCCTCAGGTAACTTTCTAGCATAATCCTTTCTGCCTAATGAAGCTGCTTTTGTTAGGATGTTTTCAAGCTCCCTGTTAGTGACTTCTACTTGTCCATTTGCTTGTGGGTGATAGGGTGATGATTTTTTATGGATTATCTGGAAATGATTGGAGAAGGCCAATAGAACTTTGGACATAAACTATGGTCCCTAGTCTGTGACAATGGACCTAGAGGCTCTAAATCAGAGAAAAATTCTATTATACAAAAAATCTGCAACTTGTTATTCTCAAGCAAATTTGAGGGCTTGGACTTCTACCCATTTGGTGAGATAGTTTGTGCAAACCAGAATATATTATTTCCCTTGTGAAGGGAGATCTATAGGACCAATGAAATCCAATCCCCACTTCTCAAATGGTTCTAAAACTACCTATGGTTGTAGAGGCATTTCATTGGATGTTGTAGGTCTTCTCACCCATTGGCATTCGATGGAGAGAAAAGTTTTCTTCCCAAAGACCAATTCACAAGGGGTAAGACTAGTGGTGGATTTCCAAGTTGTATTGTAAGCCCAAACAACCTCAGGTAATTGTTTGGCCTAATCCTTTCTGCCTAATGAAGCTACTTTTTTTAGGATGTTTTCAAGCACCCTGTTAGTGACTTCTACTTGTGCATTTGCTTATGGGTGATAGGGTGATGAATTTTTATGGATTATCTGGAAATGATTGGAGAAGGCCAATAGAACTTTGGACATAAACTAAGGTCCCTAATATGTGACAATAGACCTAAGGGCTCTGAATCCAAGAAAAATTCTATTATACAGAAAATCTACAACTTGTTCTTCTCAAGCAACTTTGAGGGCTTGGACTTCTACCCATTTGGTGAGATAGTCTATGCAAACTAGAATATATTCCTTCCCTTGTGAAGGGGGATCTATAATACCAATGAAATCCAATCCCCACTTCTCAAATGGTTCTAAAACTACCTATGGTTGTAGAGGCATTTCATTGGATGTTGTAGGTCTTCTCACCCATTGGCATTCATCACAATGACGAATGTAGTTCTTCCCATCGTTGTGCATTAAGGGCCAATACTATCCTACACCTAAAATTTTATGGGAAGTTATTTTGGTAGAGTAGTGTCCACTAGATGGGTCATCATGGAAAGCTCTAAGGATGTTGTATGTTTCATCTGGTCTAACACAATGTTGCAGGACTAAATTAGGCCCATATCGAAATAGCATGCCATTTATCCATTTAAAGTGAGAACTCTCCCAAATAAGGCATTTCTTTTGTTTTGATGTGAAGTCTGGGGGAAGCTTTAAAGTGGCTAAGTAATTAGCAATGTCTGCAAACTTTGGTGTTTTAATGGAGATAACGAATAAATTTTCATTAGGAAATTCATCCTGTATAGGAGTACAATCTCCATCATCTTGCTTTATCTTGGATAGAAAATGTGCAACTATGTTGAATTTCCTAGGCTTATACATTATGGTCAAATAGAATTCTTGGGGAAGCAATAACCATCTGATGATGCATCCATTCACTGAGGGTTTGTTCATCATATACTTGATAGCTGAATGGTCTACGAATACAGCCACTTTGTATACTGTAATATAATGTTGGAATTTGTTTATTGCATGGACTATTTATAGAAATTCCTTCTCCGTGGTAGTGTAATTTTGTTCTATGGGTCTCAAGTTTTTTCTAATGAAGTATCTAGCGTATTTTCCTCCATTCTCATCTTCTTGGCCTAACACTACTCTAATAGCATCATTGGAAGCATCAGCATATATATGGAAAGGAAGTTTCTAGTTAGGTCCTTGTAAAACTAGTTTTGAGACAAGCTTTTCTTTGGTGATGTCAGAAGATTTCTAACATTCCTCTATTCAGGTAAAATCGACATCTTTCTATAAAAGAGAAAACATGGGGGTTGCAATCTTACTGAAGTTTTCTATGAACCTTTGGTAGTAACCAACATGTCCTAAGAAACTTCTAATATCAGTTTGGTTCTTTGGGGTTTCCAACTATTGTATCACTTCAATCTTCTTAAGGTTGACCTTTATTTCTTCAGCTGAAATATGATGTCCCAACACTATACCCTGTTCTACCATTATGAGAGATTTCTCATGGCATAGAGATAGTTGATGTTCCTCACATCATTGCAACACTATGTCCAAATTTTTTAGACCTTCATCAAAATGGAACCATGGACCATGAAGTCGTCCATGTAGACCTCTACATAGTCATTTACGAATTCAGCAAAGATGGAAAAAACAACTCTTTGAAACATGGTAGGGGAATTACAAAGCCCAAAAGGAAGGACTCAATATGCGATTGTTCCCCAAGGACAGGTGAAAGTAGTTTTGTGCTGGTCTTCTGCCACCACTTGTATTTGGCTATATCCACTAAACCTATCTAGAAATGAAAAATACTTTCTTCATACTAGATTATCCAAAACTTGGTCTATGAAAGGTACTGGAAAATAGTCTCTATAGGTTGCTTTGTTAAGTTCTCGATAGTCTACACACACTCTCCATTTCCCATTTTTCTTTGGTACAATCACAAAGGGTGAAACCCATTTACTATCTAAAATAAGATAAATAAATCCTACTTGTAAAAGTTTCTGTAATTTCAATTTTAACAATATCTTTAAGAGCAGGATTAAGTCTTCATTGGGGTTGATGAGTTGGTCTAACATCTTCAGTATAGATGTGATGGGTGCAAATACTTGGGTGGATTCTAAAGAAGGATGACTTTCTAAAGAAGCACTATGTAAACTTCCAAAGATAGTAAAGGTCTCAAAATCACATTGAAGATGTGGCAAATTTATGCACCATTCACAATATCATAATTGAGAATGAAGCTCTTTTTCTAGTGGCATCTTCCCTCAAAGGAAAAGCAAGGGAATGGTCTAGAAGTTTGCATCCTAGTTTAGTCACTTGATGGGATCAATTAAGAGGGATCATTTACAAGCAATTCAAAGACAAGACAGATGTCAACACTCTCACCCAGTACCTCATCACAATTAATAGGCATCCTATAGAGTCCATGCCTGATTTCAATGCAAATTTTGACAAGGTATGGAAAAAAATTTCAGCTGATATGAGACGTCCTCTAGTTTTTGCATTTCTATATTATTTAAAGGCTTTAGATCTTGAAATATCTATCATGATACAAGCCCTAGAAGGTGAGACTCTGTCCCAATAATATAATCTTGCTATTAGAGCTAAAAATAAACTCATAGAGGTTGTAAATTATTTCCTTTTCCCTTAAAACCACTGATGCCTCATGCAAAGAACCCATCTTGATCTCTTTCTTTTAGCCAAATACATACTTGTTATAATCTACCCACCCTCCCTACTGATTTGCCAAATCATAAGGGGATGTTGGAGGTAAAAGTACTTATAAAAGTCCTCAACCATGAGCTCAATGAGCTAAGAAGCCAAGATTTGTATCATGTTGATCCAATTATCATGCCTCAAAGTCTTTATAGACAACAATATCAATGTAGTTAGTTTTTGAAAGAAATTCTCCCTCATGCACAAAAGAAAGCCAATTATTTTGAGAATTGTACTTTGCAAGCCTCTGTGGCTACAAATCAGCCCATAGAAGTCACAGATCAGGTTCTTTGCCATTTTGATATCAAACAAAATTCAAGTCTCAAAGATCAAAATACCAGAAGAGAGGTAGCCCCTGTGTATTCATTATGTTCTTTTGATTCTAGGTACCATGCACATGTGGCAAAGTGTGATTCAGAAATTCAATCTATTGATGAAGAAGATTTAGATGATAATGATGAATTGACTCTTCTAGAAGCTAAAAAGTACTTGGAAAGGGGCTTTGAAGCTTAAAAGTACTAGGTAAAAGATGATGCACTGTCTATATTTCATCTTGAGGAAGAAGTTCCAAAGGAAATTGTAGAGTCTACAAGGGGTGACTACTTTTATTTTTGTCACGAGTTTTCACATCTTGAAGAAGATAGACCAGAGATGCATGAGAACCATGAAGAGTACAATGAGGATTTGTTCTCACTTTTTCAACAATGGTATCAAATTCTGGATGGAGAGGATCCCACTATTGAGAAAGTGAATGGCTATTTTGCAAAGCCTCTTGTAGCAGATTATGAGGAAAATTTTGAAGAGGAAGTACATGCAGGCATTGATCTATTTTGTATTTTTGAAAATGAGTATTCTCTCTTTCTTGATGAAGACCCAAAAGTGCAAGAAAAGATTCATGACAATGAGGTCTTAAAAAATACTTGTAATGATGAAAAGTTTCATAAAGAATTGTATGATACTCTATTCTTCTTGCAAGAAGGAAAACCAATCACATTCATGATTGTTATTGGTAGTTTTGCCAATTGCATACTTGATTTTGATGCTATCGTGAGTCATGAACTTGTGGAAGAACAAAAACAAAGATCACTAATGAAGTTCTACTGCCAAAAGCCTTCATGTGTGAGCAAAGAAATGAGCTTCAATGCTCAATATTCCCTCCCCACCCATTGCTCAAGCAAGAATAGTATGTAGATCAGCCTGATTGGTATTTTGATGCCAAGAAAGAGTCTCCAAAATGAAGGAAAGTGAAAGGATACAAGTTCCTGATATTTTTCTTCATGCATTTCATTTGGTCAATTATCAATTCACTTTGGATCCATTGGGAAAAAATGATCAGATCTGGGAGTTATTTCTCAATTCTTGTGAATGGGTATGTTCCTATATGTCTCACATATCAATAATTAAGTCTTAGAGGATTAGTAATAAGTTGAAGTAGCAACAACATTAAATTTCAATTTTAGTTAATTTGATTTTCAATAATTCTTGATTGCTGTAATAAAGGATGAAAAACCAAAGATTCTAGGATTCAGCTATGGTTAGTTTCAATGTTCATGTTAGTTGTGGGTTGTATCTTTTTGGTTCAATAGTATTTTAGTTCCAGATTCATGTATTTTTTGGGTAGCTATGTTTCTATTTGGTTGCACAAAGTTTCTGATTTATGATGTGTTTTCAAGATGTTGGTTAGTTTTCACATAATTAAACTCTATGCCCAATGGACCAGACTCTAGTATGTGAAACTAGAGATTTTGTGATTCAACATGAGTAGGCTCACTTACCCAACCAGTCACTAAGGACTATTGTACAAATTTTACCCACCATTTTAAAACTTTTGGTATCAGTGAGTTTCATATCACACTTAGCAAATGAGTTTCAATAGAGATTCAATGGAGTTTGAAATGAAGATTCATTTATAGGTATGATGCATACCAAATGAATGCCCATATCAAAACATGGCACAACCTATAGAGAGATAAGCCATGGCCATAAAAAAGGGAAGACATAGTTTGTTGAGATGGCAGAAGCAAAAAGAGGATCAACCTCCATATGAAGGAAATAAATTCATGCAACCTTTTATCATAGCACAATAAGTCATAAATCATGACACAAGAAGAATAAAGGGCACTGCTCATAGAAAGCAAACAACCATGAAGATTCAAAAGGCAAAGAAAAACATCACATATCATCATGATGGCACAATTTCTTTTCAAAGACAGGCCAAGGAGAATGAAGGCACCTACATATTGAAGATAGTGCAAGCAATCAAGAAGGATGGTGCAATAGCCATATAGAAGACTAGAAACTCATTGGAGTCATGGTGCATCAAACTTATAGATGTTTCCACCAACATAGCTCAATCTTAAAGTTTAAATAGCACTGCCAGTATAAAGAAGTGATGTAGATATTTAAGATTTTGGGGCGGTCATATGAAAGAATCTTAGTTGTTTCTATTTCCAAAGCCACTATCTAAGGAATGAAGATCGACCTATTTAAAAATAGAAACACATCCACTTCATCATAAGCACAAGCCATTAACATAAATCTCAACCATCAAATCTTGCACTACCTATTCAACACCAAAGCTCAGTCAGATGATAGAAGTGCACAACCATGAAGGAAAAGGGTTGTGGGTTTTAAAGCAATGAAATCAAAATAAATAAAGGCATGAGTCACAACCATTAAACAAAAAAGCATCAACCTATATAAAGAAGAGGCACCTCAATAAAAAGAACAGAGCCTTTTGAAGATAGGCAAGTTATATGCAAGCATGAAGTTTGACCATTAATCAAATGCAACCTTTTGAAATATGAGGTGTTGCTAAGAAAAAAGGGGTGGCTCCATACAAAAGAAATGATGGTGTAGCATTCCAATTCAAAATGCATACCATGAAGAAAGAGTCACAATAGTTTGATCAAGAAACAATGTAAGATTCAATGGCGCGATGCTCATCAATATAAGAAATGACATGCATTGTTCAAAGTGTAATTATCATAAAATGGAATAGCCTGAGAAAGAAGTATAGTGAAGCCAAGAACCAACTCTAGATGCCAATAAAATGAGCCAACAACATTCTAATCATGGCACTCAACCTAAATATAGATGGTGTATCCTAAATGTAAATGGTGTGAGCTATAATGTGAGTGGTGCATCCATTATTAAAGATGCAGATGCCATCAAAACAGGTGTGGCCTCTACAGATTAGTACAATCTTATAAAGTAAGTAGGGCACCACTCTAAATATAATTCTCAGCCCTAAAGAGCCCTACTCACATCAGAGCAATGTGAAACTAAGAAAATGGAAGGTGCCAACATTCATAAGGTGTGGCCTATAGAATGAAAGTCTAGGTTTTAGAAAACAAAGGCAACAATATAGTATGGAATGGGCCATAGATAAATAAGATGCAACCATATAAAGAGAGCTAGTAATGAAGTGAAGATTACCAGTCATAATACTTGGTGCAACCATAATTGTGATGGTGAATAGAGATAGTGGCATACAAGTGAAGATTCATTAAGTGGCAAGAGACCTCCAAGTAGAGACTAAAGACTTAGTTACCATAGATGGAAGATGATCAATGGCTTAGGCATCAAATGAGGAAACAAGCAGAAGCCACCATGTGTTGCAACTGTGGGAGTTTGAGGAGCTCTAGGGAGGTTTTCATTTCAAACAAGCACCTATACACCACATGGAGAAGGTAGGAGGTAGATAAATGATTTTATTTTATTTTATTAAACCCATAAAATGCCGAGTCATGTGAGTCTTGGAAGGGGCTGAGCTATTATTTTAATGAGTTTAATGATGGTGGGGCCCTCCTAAATAAAGATGGGATTTATTTAATGTTAAGTATAGGGAGTCTCATTTGTTTTAAAGTCTACGGTGAAGTTAAAATCAGTTTTAAATATAGAGTCTTTTAAAGATGAGATTATATGGTGGGACCCAAGGAATAAACTAAAGTCTTTATTATAAGACTCATGTTTATTAAGACTCATTTGACTCTTTTTTTTCATGGGAGATGAAATAATGTGTAGGCCTAGGTTTTTTCATGTAACCACTTTATTTTCATGGCAAGAAAAGAGTGAGAGTTTGTTTTTTTCACACATCTTAAGCAAAGAGAAGCTATAGCCATGGAGGCAAACCAGAAGACCTAGTTAACTAAAGATATAGTTATCAGAGCCAGATTTTGTGAGATTTTGGTTGTAGATATTTCTGGGAGTTGGAGGAAAATATCTTCAAGGGATTCTATATTTTCGGCTTTAAATATAGAGATCCATGATAGGGAAGAAGGAAACATACAAAAAAAAATGACCACATAATTTGTAGTAGTAGAGTAGAGACATAATTTTGCCTTAGCAGGTGCCTCTCATGAGGGATTGAATGTAATATTTTGTGCAATTTATTTTTCCTTTGTAGTTTTATTCTCCTATCAAGAAATGAAGAGAATGTGGTTCTTTGTGTGAATCTAAATGTATTTCTGGTTCTTGCTTCTTGTTTTCTATTCATAGCCTTTGATAGATCTCCAATATTGGATTATTAATCAAGCATTTTGTTCTTTAGTTTTACCAATAAAATCATTCAGAGTTTGATTACTATGTTGTTGAGTAGGAAATGAATTTGGCGCGTCGCTTTAGTAATTTAGGCATTTCATTTAATCTTGTTTCTTTCTTCCCCTTTTCTCAAACCCTATAAAGAAGAGCCAGTTTCTCTAAAATCTAGAGGTTATCTTAAGGGCCAGGTCCTGCACTCTTAAGATTTCCCTTGTTGTTGTTTCACCTACAAATTTAAGCATCAACACAAGCAATGTTTCTTGTGTAATGCAGATGATGGAGTTTTGATGATATACTCTCTGCATAAGTCAAGAAGAAGGGAGTTTGGTTATGTATACCTGTAGACATTGTTTGTGAGTCCTGTTGTAAGTGTAAATAGGGGTAATTTTGTCTTTATTTGTTTTGAAGTTAATACTTCTCATATGATGATCAAGCATATAACTTATAGGGTGACTAATAAATAAATGATTCATTACAACTCTATCAACACTGTGAACAAATTCTTGCATTAATTTGAAAATGTATAGGTTGTTTTGACTAGTATAGCGAATGGTCATATGAAAATTAGATAGGTCACATATCCCAAGGTGTTTGAAGGTGTGAAATGATTTAAATCAAGTATATATTGAAAGGTTTTGTTGTTGATCAAATCTCTACATAATCATTAATGGAATATGATAGTTAATGTTTGAAAGTATATTGATGTGTACACATAGATGTGTTGTTTGCTAATGAATCTTGTGTAGAATGTTTGAATATGGTAGAGCAATGAATATAAAAGTGTATATTGAAGAGTTTATTGTTTGATCTATGATGAGATTGATGGAGTTTTGAAGAAATATTCTTTACATAATTTAAAAAGAAGGTTTTTCTGATGTAAATGTCTATTGGGGTCAGTGATTATATGTTGCATAATCATTCATTAAAGTTGGTGGTAAGAAGAGGACTTCATGAAGAGTATGAACTCGGTAGAGAAGTGATTGGGAGAGTTATAGAATCCATTTGTAACCTATGATATCAATGTAAACAAAGTAGTACTTTGTATTCTCATTCTTTATGCATTGGAGTTGGTGGTCCTCATTTAGTTGGAGTTGGTGCTCCTAAACCTAGATGTAAAAGTGTAATCAGTGAGATTCAATCAGTGAGACTAATTGTGATCTTTTTGTGAGGTTGAATTGGTCAAATAAACCCAATCAACTCTTCACACAGTGGTTTTCTATTTTTAGGGTTTTCAACATACATCCTTGTGTTATGGTGTATTTGGTTTGGTTTTCTAGGTGCTTTGATGTGCTACCATTATAGTGTTTAAAAGAATTCAAAGATTCCCATATGATAGTTATAGAAGGATTAAATATTTATACTAAAACGAATGCACTACTATGAAACCATGGCTCATTGTTGTAACCAATAGGTTGTGACTTCTTAGGTGGTAGTATATGTAGAATAGAAAGTGTCATACCAATCAATGAGTTAACTGCGCATCTATATCTATCTTTCATGATTTTTCTAATTTTTTCTTTAGAAACATCTAATCCCCTGAGCTACTGGTGGGAATACGAAGCAATTTTGAGAGAGCTCAAGTTACACATTGCCTTTGTATCTATGGTATTTGAATACAAAATAAACATATTAAATCTTTTCATTTCTAATGTTGTTTGGGAATAAAAATATCATACAAAGTTATGCCATGGGTAAACTAAAATGACTACCTTATTAATAGATTCTTATGATCAAGAAGTTGTTGAACAATTGCACCACTAAAATTCTTGTAATCTATGAATTTGTTACAAAAAGAAAAGAAATAAATATAAAGTTCTAGTATTTATATGACAGTATTGACTACAAATTAAAAGTGATAAGAGAAAACCTACAACTCTAAGATTCTGTTGTTGGGATAACCAATCTATAATTTCATCACTCAAGATGTTATAAATGTATGCACAACCCACTAAATTCCATAAATCCTTATTAGTTTGAAATTTGAACATTGAAACTAACTTGTTGGTTATATGTTGAAGATTACAAAAGAAAAATGGTCGAGGATTATATGGAAATATGTACAGTATCTCTTGTTTGGTTAAGTTAGAAAATTTTGGTAGGGTTCTAGTGAAATTGTTAGTTGCTAGTAATCTAATTATGCATGCAACTTGATAGCTCTAATGTAATTGAAAAAAAATTCTTTTTGCCATTTTTATGCGTTGACAACCCAAGAAAACATAATGGTATGACATTTTTTCTATTGATAGTATATACACCAGAAATATCAATGATTTTAATAGCTATATGGAGAATAATGTTTCATATTTAAATTTTAATATATACATAATAAATAGATATTAGTATTACCTATCAATTCTCTATTTACTTTTTGGAATGTTCAAATTTATATCCATGTGTATTCTTATTTAGGTTTTGGGTTTTTTTGATTGAACATTTTAATGTAATTATATAGTAATATACAACACAATTTTGTGGTAAGTTAGGCTCTTTTCCAATCTTTATCTATGTGTGTTTATTCTCTCTTATATACATGGTTATACATTCAACTTTATTTTAGTCCTATCTTCACCTACTTCCACACATTTATCTGACTATTAACTTATATTTCCACATGCCTAATCTCCACAGTTTAGTCACAACAAGCATTAAGAATCTATTGCACAATAAGACTTACAAAACAACATAAAGAGCACTAAGATTCCATTGCACAATACTCTAACATGCTCAATTGAACACTAAATGTCTATTACAATTTCTTATCAAACTCTTACAAAGTTACACCATCAACCAAATTTACACGTAGGCAAGGGGAAAGCTAGGTAGCAAACCACTCACAACTATTGAATAAAGTTGAAATCCAAATGTCCAAATTTAACATCTACAAAACTTGGTGTTGTAAATCAGCCTCTCATATGTCACAAAAAATTGATGTTGTAAATGAGACCCTCACATGTTGATCTCTCCCATGTCCTCAATAGTCCTAAGTAGATAAGAGTAGAGTTTGCAAGCTTCCACAAGTTGTACCCTCTCTAAACCTTTCAATAGTTCTACCACTTCTACAACACAGTGATGAGTTACCACAATCAAGATACTAGCACAAGGTACAACTCCACTACAATCTCCTTACCTTGAATCTTTTGTCATCTATGGTATCAAAATATCTAGCAAAAACATAAATTCTCAACAACCCACCATTCTCAGTTTAGTATTATATGTCCAAGGTACTCAAAACATGACTCAAGAAGAATCCTCTTGGAAATTGCAAATGAGTGACATGTAACTATCATGCATCATCAAATGAAATACAATAAACACAAATTCTCAAGAGTACAAACCCATCACAACCATAAAGCATAATATAGTAAATAGAAATTCACAAAAACCAACCACTCATTTGTAATTTCCAAGAGGCATATTCTTGGCTCATGTTTGAAGTGGCAGGAGATAAAGCCCTAGGTTGTGATGGATTTATGGCCCTCTTCTTTCAAAAATGTTGGAAATTTGTTGGTAATGACATCCAGCTGGCAATGGAAGAAGCAATAAAGCACAAGAATCTATTAAAAGAATTGAACTCTACTTTTATAACACTCATTCCTAAGGTGAGAAACCCATCAAAATTTAGAGACTTTAGGTGCATTTCTCTGTGCAATGTTATATAAAAAATCATTTAAAAAACTATTTCTACAAGGATTAGTCTAATAATTTCCACAGTAAGTTCAAAAGAACAAGGTAGTTTTGTTTCAAGATGAGATACTTTAGAAGGAACACTTATAACTCATGAGAAACTTCATTTTATTAAGGCCAATAAACTAGCTACTATGGTATTAAAATTAGACATGACAAAAGCCTACGACAGAGTCACATGGAACTTTCTCCTCTGGGTTTTTAGAAAATTTGATTTATGTAGGGTATGGTGTAAGTGGATTCTTTCCTATATTTCTCACATTAAAGTATCTATGTTGATAAATTGTAAACCTACAGGCTTCTTCAATATCATGCAAGGTTTGTGAAAAGGAGATCCTTTGTCTCCCTTTCTCTTCGTATTAATAGCTGAATCTTTTAGTACAACTATTAAAGTAGAAAATGAGAAAAACAACTAGTAGGATATTCAAATTCCTTTCCTTGCAGAACCAAGACACACTCCCTCTTTGTAGGTGGTACAATGTTATTTGGTAAATCTACCACATCTAAAGCTACAAGTATTATTAAATTTATCCAATCCTACTTTCTTCAATAGGGAAGATTATAATTTTTTCTAAATCAAAGATATCCTTTTTTAACACACAATTGCAAGTACAATATAGGATTTT
Source organism: Cunninghamia lanceolata (assembly GCA_027924645.1). Lineage (NCBI taxonomy): Eukaryota > Viridiplantae > Streptophyta > Pinopsida > Cupressales > Cupressaceae > Cunninghamia > Cunninghamia lanceolata. The sequence continues at coordinate 1,975,642 of BSBN01000671.1, read as the reverse complement.
AAAACTTCTTGGATTTTAATTAAAATCATTACCATGTAAATACGAAGCAATAAGCTTATTCAGAGGTGCTCACAAAAAGGAAATGTGGTAGCATATCATAACTTCAATAAAAAATATATATCTTGATGGAAGTGTAGATGGTTAACATTTATGGGTAGAATTACAATGGTAAAGGCCATACTCTTAGCTATGCCATATATATGATGTTCATTCTTCAAATATCTAAAGGAGTTTTCTCTAAGGTAGAAAAATATACTAGAAGGCTTCTTTGGCAGGGCAACTTAGATAAGAGGAGCAGTCATCTCATGTCATGGGACAAAATTTGTTAGCCAAAAGTATACAAAGGGGAAGGAGTTCATGATTTCACTAAACAAAATATAGTCTTAGGAGCAAATATAGCATGGAATATGTACTCAAAACTAGGTGCAAAATGGGCATACATTTTGCAAGATAAATACTTGGATAACGTAGATAGACACAACATTTTTACTGCAGCCAATCCACCGAATGGATCTCTAATCTAGAAATTTATCCTAGAAGGTAGAGAACTGATAATACCATAGTTATCTTGAGTTGTCCACAATGGGTAAAATAACTTTTCAGAGAGGATTCATGGAATAGTTTTCAAGCCTTATCCCTATGCTTAGATTTAAGTGAAGAAAGAACTTTCATTAAATAGGTTTGGGGCTCCACTATTAATAGATATTGGGAAGAAACTCATGATTAGATAAGGAAATGAAAGAGTTTTGATAACTGTAAAGTTTTCCTGATAACCAAAGAAAATTTTAATAGAAATTATATCTCTTAGAACCATCTATGTGTCTCAACAGGAAGATGAAATTACTTGGATGGGCTCTAGAACTAGTTTTTATATAGTTAATCAATGATATAGGTTTCTCTCAAATCCAAATGTTATGTCACGATCTTTAAGTCCCTATTGGATTGAGATACGTCTTCCAAAAGATAGAGAATTTACATGGCTAACATTGTATAACAAAATTATCACAGAAAAACTCTAGAAAGTGAAAATCATGATATCAAAATAAGTTATGGCCATGGTTAGTAAGACAACTAGATTGGAGAATTAGTTCACCAATTGGTTAGTAAGACAACCACTTATCCATCCTCCTAATCTTAATGGTTCAATGAAAAAGAAAGCCTCCAAAATAAATAGAATTAATGTATAATGGTTCCCCCACTCATACAATTCCATAAAATGAACTTTGATGGGGCATCAAGGGGCAATCTAGTCCCATTTGGTGTAGGCAACATGATCTGAAATGTAAATGACAACGCTATCATGATTATATAAGTTATCCAATGGAACTAACAATGAGGAAGATGCCCAAACACTATTACAAGGCCTACAATTGACAAGAGAGAATCACATTTCCAAATTACACATTGAAGGTGACTAGTTGATTGTGGTAAACTGCATGAAAGGAAGGGAAATTAACAATTGGAAGATGAAGTATATTTTTCAACCTATCTGGGAGATTCTTGATCAATTCAATTACTTCATAATCACACATTGCTTTTGTGAGGCGAACATGGGAATGGATTTATTACCCAACTTCACAATAGACCTCTAGGTCACTTCATCCCATTTTGACCTAGCTTCCACGACTCTCCCACCACTATGTGATGTCATCCATAATGACACTCTACCACGTCAGGTCCCTCATTAAATATGTTGTTTACCACATGTTCATGGTATGTGACCATTGCCAACTAATTTTACCTTCAACTCGTTGGAACACATAGAATAACCTAGTTGCCACTTTGCACATGATAATGAGGTGTCATTTTGAGCTTTCTTTCCTATGTGGTAGCATGTACATTTCATCTACCCTCATATGCTTTGTTTAATTCCATTGCTTCATATTTATGGGATGATCTATGCAAATCTTCATTTTTTCCATTAGTTGGATGCGGCCAATGGAGTCCCATGTGAGTCTTATTTACTCTGCCTCTTTTAAACTCCCTCTTAGTTGTTTTGTCATTTCATTCCCATCATTTTTTTGTTTTATGTGGCCTCTTCTCTTGTCCTCTTGCCATGAAAATAGTCATCAAAATTTATCAATTTTTCATCCAGCCACAAAAATGTGAACATATGGAAGTGGGTGTTTATGAATCATCTGAAATGGATCATGTATTTGATATAGATTGTTCGCATGTGGAATATTGTATTATGTGTGTTATTAGTGGTTTGTTGTTTCTAGAATGTCCAAGGGTTTTGCTTTTCCCAGAGGTTGCTTCAATCTTCCTTTCTAGCATCATGGACCTGGTATAGGATGTGGATTTTGTAGAATTGTTGGCTTTTTCTTATATTGATGAGTACTTGGTTTCTGCAAATAAGTTGAGGGCAGCCATGGAAATATATGATATGTATGATGTTGAGATGTTATTAGGAGGTTTATTAACTATATATTTTCTCCAAAACTCCCTTGGAACTATTTGTGTCTATGAATGCATGTTCCAAATTAGGCCCTTTGACTTGTGTCTGTAACTTGACTGGTATTACCAACCCCTTTGCGTCCTCTGAATGATGACTCCTCAAACTCCCAGGATCCAGGTAAATGGTGTCTCTCTATGGGTTGTTTTGGACTTTTGGCATTCATACATTATGTAATTCTCTAGGGCCTTTGGCCAATGTACTTGCAATTTTTTGAGATTAATGTTTGTATTTTATGTTTTTTGGTTTCAAACAAAAAATGCTAGAGGATATCCATGTTCTCTTAGGTATTTTTGGACCTTTTTTTGGTGTAATGAAATTTTGAATATAATATATGGTATAGGTGTTTATCACTTATTTATAAATAAAAATATATAATAAATTTAGATTTTAATGTGAAAATTACTAATAATTTAATTGTAAATGATAAAAGTGAAGGATTCAATCAATGGATGGGCCAATTTTCACTATGTAATTTATTAGTAGGAGGTTGGTTGTTTAAACCTTGGAACATTGTTCATCTTGCTTCAGTGGGTCTAATTTTACTAAGGAAGGGATATATGTTATAGGGGTAGTCTCTAAAATAAAACCTTTATAGTAAGATGATGAAAAGGTGTTACAGATTCTTTTCTAATCAAAAAGAAAAAAGAAAGGCTAAAAGTGCATAGTTTGCCCTTTTACCCTTCATTTACACCTACTTTTTGGTCTTGTTTTAAATGCATTATCCTAACTCTCATTATTTTTGTTTTACATCACACTTGTACTACATAATCACACATCAACTTCCTTTAATCCTATTTTTACTTTTATCAATGAGAAAAACAACAATAAATTCCATCAAAGCAACAAAGCACATGTAATTATTGAGAGTATATTAAGTTTTATTTTCATCTTATACTATAAATTTTAGCTAGAGAGCTAAATGCAATAGAGTATACATTGCCTTTGTATCTATGGTAGTTGAGTACAAAATAAACATCTTACATATTCCCATCTCCACTATTGTTTGGGAATAAAATTCTATACAAAATAGTATTATGGATTTAAACTAAAAAAGAATAGCATGAAAAGATTACTTTATTAATAGATTCTTCTAATAGATAAGTTGTTGAGTAATTAAATTATTGTAATAAATGAATCTCTCACAATCAAAAAAGAAATCAATATAAAGTTTCAAAACCTTCTCAAAGTATTTTCAATTTTCCATATTTTTTAAGAATCATTCATATAATTTTTTTTATAGATCTCTTGCCAGTTGGTTTCAGTCCATGCATGCCAAAGATTTGTAAATGACTTAATATTGATTCAGGGGCATCAAGCTTCTTATAATTTTGGTTTTACTTTCTTTTGTTGTTTTTGGGTTATGCTAGCTTTACTTTGGAATAAGTGGTGATACCTAGTGATTGTTTTATGTTCACTCCTATCATTTTTATATGAGGCCATGCCACCAGCTAAGAAGCCTCCTATCACTCCATTAATTTATTCTTCATGTTGCCTATCATTATAAATCAAAGTGATACCTGTTGCTTGTCATTATAAATCAGAGTGATTCCTATCGACAGTTCTTGAACAAGGGAAAGGAATTGAGGGGTCGTAAGAAGTGGATAGTTACAAGGCCATTAGAAACCAAATAAAGAATTTCTCATTTCTGTGGATGATGTCAAGTATGTGAAGAGTCACAAGTAGCTGGCAATTAAAGGATGGCCTGAATTCTATTTTGGAACAAACTGGGAAAATACATAAGATTCATTCGAAGATGGAGAGATAGATAAGCAGTCTGGAATGAAAGGAACAATAGAAAGGAATGATTGGGTTTGGAATCAACAGTTATGGAAGACAGAGGAGAGTTTAGTGTGTAACAGGAAGGGAGATTGCATAAAAAGAAGACTTAGAAGGAAGATGAAAAGGGAGCAGGATTAAGGCCGAGCAAAAGGTTGAGTAGAAGTAGGTTGTTGAAGAAGGTCAAAGACAAAGGTCATTAAACAAAGTAGAGGAAGGCCAAAGGCCAAAGGGTCGAGACCAAAGAGTAAAGAAGGCCATAGGCCAAAGGGAGTTGAGGCGGTTGCTACAAGTGGAAGTGAGACAAATTAGTAGAGAAGAGGCCGATAGTGGAAGTGAGGTAGTAAAGGAAAAATGATGAGGAAGTCAAGCAGTAAAGGAAAGATGACGGGCCATTGAGGATGAAGATTATCAAGTGGAGATTAAAGAGTGTAGAATTGAGTATAAAGTGAGAGGAGCCTTTGATAGCGAGGATTGGTAGGTAGAAGAGTTAGTGAGTTAATGGGAGAAGTAACTGGTTATTCATTATTGGTCCAACACCATCACGGGGTAGAATCTCAAGGTGAACATTGATGCACAAACCATAAGGGACATGTTGGGTATTGAATATGATGCCTAAGCAGACTTCAATGGTCTTGCCAAATTTTAGAAACTATGAAACACGTGGGATAATCAATTGGGTCTCTTGAATAATGAACTCCGCTTAGACCCAGAGAATATGGTTTCGCCTCCCTTGTCGATCACATTATTTAATTTCAACTGTGACATGCAAGATGTGTGTTCAATGCTTTCTTTTATTTTTGGCCTTGACAATGATGTCAATGTTTTTGTTTTCTAGTTGGGCATTGTTTTCTGCCTTAAGATAGTTACCAGGAAGCAAGTCTACATGATGGATTTTTCAAATGTCATCATTGATAGACTAACATATTAGTTGAATAAAGATACCAACACCATCATGGGGCAGAATCTCAAGGTGACCATTGATGCACAAACCATAAGGGACATGTTGGGTATTGAGTATGATGCCTCAGCAGACTTCAACGGTCTTGCCAAATTTTAGAAACTATGAAACACGTGGGATAATCAATTGGGTCTCTTGAATAATGAACTCCACTTAGACCCAGAGAATATGGTATTGCCTCCCCTATCGATCGCATTATCTAATTTCAACTGGGATGTGCAAGATGTGTGTTCAATGCTTTCTTTTATTTTTGGCCTCGACAATGATGTCAATGTTTTTGATTTCCAATTGGGCATTGTTTTTTGCCTTAAGACAGTTACCAAGAAGCAAGTCTACATGATGGATTTTTCAAATGTCATCATTGATAGACTAACGTATTAGTTGGCTAATTTTGGCCATCAACTATTATGGGAAAATTGGTGTAAATGAATAATTAATGTATATCAACAATACCCAATAACTCAATGAAATATAGAAAAAAAGAAATCAATCAAACAAAGAACTTCAAACCTTGCAAACCTCTTCACTTCATGGCTTCCATTGATCACCTATCTCAAATGATCTTGTGTATGAATATGGCCCTCAGAAGGTGGAACTCCTTGCTATTCCAAGATGTCAAGTGGGATTGGTAGGTAGAAGAGTCAATGAGTTAATGGGAGAAGTAACTGGTTATTCATTATTGGTCCAACCTGTCAGGGCATTGTAAGATAATGATGATTTTGTAATTTGCTACTTTCTAATATAAAATGATGTCATTTTGGTTTGTGTTCTTGAGTTGTGAAATACAAATGTTGTTTACTATTAATTTGGCTAACATAGTCCTTTATGGGCATTGTTTTTTGCCTTAAGACAGTTACCAAGAAGCAAGTCTACATGATGGATTTTTCAAATGTCATCATTGATAGACTAACGTATTAGTTGGCTAATTTTGGCCATCAACTATTATGGGAAAATTGGTGTAAATGAATAATTAATGTATATCAACAATACCCAATAACTCAATGAAATATAGAAAAAAAGAAATCAATCAAACAAAGAACTTCAAACCTTGCAAACCTCTTCACTTCATGGCTTCCATTGATCACCTATCTCAAATGATCTTGTGTATGAATATGGCCCTCAGAAGGTGGAACTCCTTGCTATTCCAAGATGTCAAGTGGGATTGGTAGGTAGAAGAGTCAATGAGTTAATGGGAGAAGTAACTGGTTATTCATTATTGGTCCAACCTGTCAGGGCATTGTAAGATAATGATGATTTTGTAATTTGCTACTTTCTAATATAAAATGATGTCATTTTGGTTTGTGTTCTTGAGTTGTGAAATACAAATGTTGTTTACTATTAATTTGGCTAACATAGTCCTTTATGTTGATTTTTGACACATTGTAATGTGGTAGTTCCTGTCACCTTGTAGGCAAGTGTATGGGATTTACATATTTCTGTCACTCCATTGAATCTGAGAATGAATTGCAGAAATTCTTGTCATTAATATTTTGTGTTAATCTTACAAATTCTTGTCCTATCAAGTGGTATTAGAGCCCTAAAAGATCTGGGCAGTAAAAGTTTGCTATAGGTTTTGGTAGTTTGATGTTCGCAAGAATCTTGGAGTGACATATGTGTTTGTAGATTTGATGAGTTGTGGAAGAAACCTAGAGTCCCAAAAGATCTAGGCAAAGAGCATTAAGTGTGTTCTTGATTTAGATGGTGTTGTATGCTATAGTTTGATTGATAGAGGAAGAAGATCACGGGCATGGTGAAAAGTATGCTGAAGAATGAGGTATGAGAGAGGTGTTGGTCATAGACATGAGATCATTTATTGTTGCAGGCATGAGAAAGGGCCTGTAACTACTATCCTCCAACAAAGATGAACTAGGTAGAAGGTGTATAACTTCCTCCACAAAGAGAGAGTGGGTAGAGGTGGTTTTGAAAGTAGCATCTTCTAGGGTCCTTATTGGGTACAGGGTAGTTGTGGAAGGTAAGAGATTCTATTGCAGTAGTGAGAGGATGGGTATTAGTGTAAGGAGGCCCATCATAATCCCATTTTGGGATAGATATTGGGATGAAGTAGAAAGTAGAAAATTCTGAGAGAAATTGGAAGTGATTGTGAGAAGAATGGATATTTTAGAAAAGATTTATTTTCTTGATAAGGGAGTGATTGCAAAAAGTGGACAAGAAGAGAAGAGGAAAGTTCTAATTGCAGAGGACTTGAATAAAGATAGTAAGGAGAGGAGAAAAGAGAGTGTAGCAAAGAACACTTGAAGAAGAAGAGAAGATAGTGTCTATGTAAGAGGTACCTGAAGAGACATTCTGGTCTCTTGATTCATTTGCTACTAATTTGTTTGAAAGTGTGGATGCAGGTATAAAGAAAGCTGAGGACAAGCCTTTGGAGGCAAAAGAAGAAAGGGGAAGAAGAGAGCCTATAGATGAAGATGAAGATAAGAGCGAAAGAAGACAAGTTGCAGCCATAGATAAGAGAGGATAGTTTGTAGCAGTGGTACAATACAAGGTACTTAAAGATGGAGAGATATCTAATGAAGAAAAGAGGAAAGCTTGTAAAGAGGAAGAGGTGGCAAGATATGAAGCCAAGAATGTAAGAAATTTGGGATAGCAAACTGATGAAGAGGTAAAAGTGAGTTTTGGTGGTAATTTTGATTATGCAAGAAGACATAGGAATGCAAATACATAGGATAGGAAGGAGAAAATAAAATTAGTAGATCATGGGTATATAATACAATATTGGCAAAAGAAATCAGTTGTAAATGTGCAGCAAAGAGGAGTGGTTTGTACTAACCTATATGACAACAAAATAACGTCAAGGATGGAAGATATGATAGAGATTTAGAAGAGATAAGAGGATAGGCCAAGTGCAAAGGCAACAAGGCATCAGCTCAAGAACATGAAGAACCCAATATGGGTAGTGAAGCATGGGATAGTAGTAGAAGTTGACAAGAAGAAGTAGACAAAGCAAGAGAAGAGGAGAGGTGTAGATATTGACAAGCCCAATGTAGAGGAGCACATGATAAAGCTCTTAGAGGATGAAAAGGAGGATAATGCCCCAGAGCATGCAACAGAGTTAAAGGAAAAGCAGCCCAATAAGTGCAAGACAAAAGGTAGACAATCTGATATGTATGAGGATGATGTTGAATCTTTGAATGTAATTTATGAACATGAAGAAAAGTTGTGGCTGACTATGGATTAAAAAAAAGAGAATATGAGAGAGATATAAAATAAGAAAGGAGAGTAAGGAAAGGTAGAGTGGAATGTCTAGTGATAGAAACCAAAAGGGAAAAGTAGAGGAAGACATGAAGAGTGAAGGGGGAGTAGCAGAAACTACATACAAGGAAGTTGGAGCAGCAAAGAATAAAGAGGAAGCAGCTAAAACAACAGAGAGTAAGAAAGGAAAAGATGAATACAATCATGGGAAAAATATGAAAAAGGCATAATTTGAAAAGAAGGCAACAAATAAGGATGTTAGAGAGGGTTTGTGGACAACAGTCTATGAGTTCAGATCAGGAAAACAAAGCAACAATGATTGTAGAAATATGTAGAAATATAGGACAGCAATGGATGAAGGAAAAAATGATTCCATTTGTGCTAATGAAGTTGGTGCAGCACTAGGGACAGAGGTGGATGTCAAGGCCTTTTGTAGGAGTGTTGATATGAATTTTTTTATGGTATTGATTAATGAAGATATAGTGCATGATATTGGTGTTTTTGATATGGAAGAAAGAATTAAAAGTGATCTATTGTTTATCAGTGGACCATGGGAAAGGAAGTATTTAAAATAGTGAATGTAGATTGGAATAAGGTTGTGCATGCCTTTGGTAAAGTAGACAACCCGTGGGGTATGAAAGAAATATTTAGAGTGGAAAATGCAGGGGTTTCTACTTGGGTAAATTTGGATGGAGTATAACTACGACAACAAGGCATTTGGTAAGGGTAATGTTCAACATAGAGACACAATGTTGGCTGAGTGTGTTGAAGATTTTAGAACATTTCTTGAGGAAGTGAAAGAAGAGAATACAAGAAGATCAATTTTAAATCATAACCCCATGCACAAGAGTACATGGCTTCTTTGTCCCCTGGGGAGTGTGATGTAGGGGAATCAAGCTTCTTACAATTTTGGTTTTACTTTCTTTTATTATTTTTGGGTTGTGTTAGCTTTTCTTTGGAATAAGTGGTGATACCTGGTGATTGTTTTATGTTCACTTCTATCAATTTTATATCAGATCCTATCACCAGCTAAGAAGCCTCCCATCACTCCATTAATTTTTTTTTTTGCCTATTATTATAAATCAAAGTGATTCATGTCGCTTGTCATTATAAATCAGAGTGATTCCTGTTGACAATTCTTGAACAGAGGAAAGGAATCAAGAGGTTGTAAGAAGTGGACAATTACAAGGCCATTAGAAACCAAATAAAGAATTTCTCATTTCTATGGAGGATGTTGAGCATGTGAAGAGTCATAGGAATCTAGTAATTGAAAGATGGCCTGAATTCTATTTTGGAATAGACCAAGAAAATGGATAAGATCTGTTGGAAGATGGAGAGACAAGTAAGCAGTCTAGAATGACTAGAACAATAGAAAGGAATGATTGGGTTTGGAATCGATAGTTATGGAAGACGGAGGATAGTACAGTGTGTAACAACAAGGGACATTGCATAAAAAGAAGACTTGGAAGGAAGATGAAAAGGGAGCAGGATTAAGGCTGAGTAGAAGGCCGAGCAGAAGTAGGTTGTTAAAGAAGGCCAAGGATAGAGGTTGTTGAATAGAGTAGAGGAAGGCCGAAGGCCAAAGGGTCGAGACTAGAGAGTAAAGAAGATCGTAGGTTGAAGGACAATGAGGCAGTTGTTATAGGTGGAAGTGAGAGACAAATTAGCTGAGAAGAGGCTGATGGAGGAAGTGAGGTAGTAAAGCAAAGATGATGAGGAAGTGAGGTAGTAAAGGAAAGATGATGGATCTCTGAGGATGAAGATTATCAAGTGGAGATTAAAGAGAGTAGAATCAAGTATAAAGTGAAAGGAGCCTTTGACAAGGAGGATTGGTAGGTAGAACAATCAACACGAGTTAATGGAAGAAGTGACTAGTTATTCATTATTGGTCCAACCCATCAGGGCATTGTAAGAGAATGAAGATTTTGTAATCCGCTACTTTCTAATATAAAATGATGTCATGTTGTTGGTCTGTGTTCTTGAGTTGTGAAATGTAAATGATGTTTACTGTTAATTTGGCTAACATAGTCCTTTATGTTGAGTTTTGACACACTGTAATGTGGTAGTTCCTATTGCCTTGTAGGCAAGTGTATGGGATTTGCATATTTATGTCATTCCGTTGAATCTAAGATTGAATTGCAAAAATTATTATCATTAATATTTTGTGTTAATATTACAAATTCATGTCCTATCAAATATTCTAGTTGATATTCCTTAAGATTTTGATAAGGTTTTTTTTATGTTTGTTATCAATTGTCAAAAATACATTTAAAGTCTTATATTAGATAAAACATAGTATGAACTACTATCAAACAACTCCACAGCTTGGTCTTACTTTTTATTCTCTCAAATTTCATCTCGTCAATAAATTGTAAACTCCTTCCTTGATTCTTATACCCTTTTCACTAAGTATATTTTTGTTTCCATTGAAATCCGCATCTAGAAATGCCTATTGAGAAGTTGTGAAGAGTAGATTGTCTTTTATCTATATGCACACATTGTGGTGGAATTTTAACACACATCATCTATATAAATTTTTTTCTTATCAATTATCAAACATACATAAATTTAAAGTCTTATATAAGATAAAAATTAACATAAACCACTATCAATTCACTCCACAACTCTATCTTACTTGTTTTCTATGTGTATTCTCTTAGATTTTCTCTTAATTATGTCTAACTTTTTGTCTAACTTAACTGATCATTGTCTAACATTAAAACTTGGCATTAACTATCATAGTTTAAGGTTAAGGTTAATGCTAAACTATTACTGCCAATGTTAGTGTTAAATTTGATACAACCTTAACCCAAAATTTATTTCTACCCATTCCCTAGCATTGGCATTTATTTCTAATTGTAGTTAATTCATCTAGTTTTCTTAACTACCAATTACATTAGCCATTAACATTAAATGTTACTATCACATCATGTATCCCACTATTGTCAATTTTAGTATTGACTATCACATAATCTATGACATAAAACCTAAATTGCAATGTGAAATCTATCACTCTGACATTAAATGTCAGTGTAAAACATTAATTGCTAGGTATAACTATAACCATAACATTTTTTTAACCACTAGTGCTGGAATGCAAAAAATAGACTAGATCATTAGCAGTCAACCTAAACTCCAAGAAGGACCTTATTTCCCCTTGAAGGTTTATAATTGCATTTTTTAATTGACTATAACTTTTTTCTAGAATGTCATATTTTCACATTTTCTTAGATGTTGGAAAGTTGAATCAAAAAATTACACTATGGTGAAATTTATTTTTCTAGATTCATCCCAAAGTTTTAGGTATAGCTATTTGAACTTGCCCTTTCTTTTACAAACCTTAAACAAGTTTAAATTTCACACATGAAATCAAAATTCAATTATTTTTTTAAAATTGCATATAAAATCATAACAAAGACTATGGTCACATTAATTTTTTGTGTGCTAACTTTTATTGCTAATTTTTACAAGATTCTAAATTTCACACCAACACATTTTTCCTATAGTAAAATGCTTGCAAAGACTTAAAATCATGAAATTACTAACATGTTTATGTAGCTACATTTGTTAAGACCAAATTATAATCACTAGTTTAGTTACACATTTTTTTTCTTAATTAGAAATAAACAAGTGCCTTCTTTTTTGTGAGAGCTTGTAAGTGTGTAAGCTCTTCCCTCACATCAAAAGATGAACTTGCAAATCAGAAAATAGTTTTGAGTTCTTTATTTTGTTCTATCCCAAGAGTCCAAGTTAGATATGCTCTTCCTTTGCATTGTAAAGCAATCTTAAGACTTATAAATACTTGTATTTCTTTCCTCTTGTAGGTCTGCCTAAGGATGTCAACCCAAAATGACAACTCCACTTTTTGGGTACAAATTTTAGTCCTCCCTTTGTATACCTTACCAAAACACATGGTTTAGGTCATTCTTAAGGTGATTATATCCAAGTGTTTATGATTCCTAAGATCACTTTCCAGTATGAAGGAAGAGAATCCATAGCTTGGATTCTTGGGATAATACAAAATAAATAATTCAAAATTATTTTTGATTCCCAAGGTCATCTCTTGGTGTAAGGGAAGAGCATACATAATTAGAATCTTTTATATATATAGTAGATAGTTGTTCATTTCTAATTTAGAAAAAAGATGTGCAACTAAACTAGATTTTATAATTTGGTCTTCAACAAATGTAGCTGCACAAAAAGGTTACTATTTTCAAGATTTTGAGCCTCTAACAAGTTTTTAACTACAACCCGTCCTAGAACCTATCCCAATCCACATCAATCATCATTGAGGATTCAAAGATGAATTATCTAACAATCTAATTGTGTTACTGATACTTCAATGATCAATAAGGGACCATTCGTGGGTCCTTTAACAAGATTACTATGAATAATATTTCCACCTCCACTATCCCTAATATCAAACTTTATCCCCCATATCTTTAGCCCATGATCAAAATAAGTAGGGGTACCCAGATTAACTAATATATTTCAACCTGTTGGTAAATAGATTTGTCACCGTGAAATAACCTTTGAAAATGACTTGTTACCCTTAGAGCGATGACTAAATAGTCCCAACAGTTGGAGAAGTTGTTATTGGACTAACAACTTTCCTCTGCGTTTGAGAGGGGTATCTCCCTCATATGATAGGGGTATTTGTGGTTTTTGTGTACTTTTATCCTAAAAGTACAAAAAGGAAGAAAAATAAAATAACAGGAGAAATGGACATGTAGAAACCCTCGTGGTAGATGTACGAAAACCAACAGGAGTTTCACAATCTTATTAAAAAGTATGAGGGGATTTCACCACAAAGATAAAAACCACTTTCCTAAACTCTATAATGAATTTCATGACATATGTGCAACAATGATGAAGAAGGATGGCAAATCTTGACATACGAAGAGATAATTTATCTTAACACTTTAAATCAGGATATCGAGACATGATTGTGTTTCATCACCCTAATTACATGCTTCACTGGATAAATTTGATTTACACAAATACATAGAAAAATCACCAATTTGACATATGAGAAACTAGTAATCATAACTCAGAAATACATCAAGAACCTATGAACCGAAATGCACTTCTTCATTATCTTTTCAAAATTATGCAATTTCAAAGGTAAACTATACAATGTGTAAGACCAAAAATATTCCAAGAAGTTTTATAAGTCCTCCCTGTAAAAGTTCTCTTCAAAGAGACCCCCTTTACATAAGAAATAGCCTTGTATTTATAGGCTTGCTCCTAGTAACTACCTCGTAACCACTTTGTAACTACCTCAACTACCTAATAACTACCTTCTTTGAAAAATAGTAAAATAATAAACCTTATTTTAAGTTACATTTTACATCACTTTTCTAAGAATAAGGTTCATTCTCTAACTTTTAATTACAATAAGTGACAAAATTCAATTTTACAAATAGAGAACTAGGAACTATTGAGAGGAAGACCAAGTTATCAGTTCATTGAGGTAGTCATCGTGTCTTGTTCCAAATCTTTGAGATCTATCAACAACATCCTAGCCTTCAAATATGTTCACCTGATTAATGACTAAACCTTCATCACTCTACTAGTTTTGGTCACCGAATTCAGCCCTTCTATCACAGAGATACGAAATTCCAAGTGTTTGCACATAATAGCTTTCTTTGTGTAAATATGACTTCCTTTATAATGAGTTTCATAGATGTGTAACAGCATAAAAAATGAGTCTCGAGCTTTTGTACGTCAAGGCAAAATTTGTCTGCAATGATGTTTTCTTTGACCTTGCTTTCATCTAATGAAGGAAAATCCAAACATTTGTTTTTCTAAGGGTGTGATCTTCTCCATCAATATGGAATGATGGTCATTCATAAATATATTTGAGATGATTAATCTCTTCTCTTTGTGTATGGTGAATAAAGTCTGAACCAAGTGAAATATTCAAATATGTAGGAATTTACTGAGAGGTATGTGCCCACATAAGTCTTCAAGACCAATAGTAAGGAGATTTTTATAACCCAGTATCCTTACAACCCTTGCTATCTCCTTAGTATGCATACCAAAAGAGTATCAATGTTTTAATGATACCATAACCCATCAATCTTCGACCCATCAATCTTCGATAGAGATTTTCAAACCTATTAAAACCACTAATAAAGTCTATATTACTATCTTCGAGGAAGTTAGAGAACTATCCTAAAATGATGATAACATCTACCAATCCCTCTTCTATTTGCACAGGCAAGGATGAAGCTAGTATAGATTATTGAATTGGCTTTACACCTTGAGGGATGGCCATACCCTATATCATGAATATCCCATCACCATTACATAGCATGAGATGTTTTGTCAAATAATTTATGTGTTTTGTCTTTATTTCTAGAGTTTGCATCAATATCCACCAGGGCAAGGGTTTGGAGTCATGCCTTCTAACTCTCCTTGAAGATGATAGTGTAGATCATTTACAATCAAAGCATTGAATCCTTTCCTGAGTTGTATCTTTGTTTTGAGTATTGCATTTAAAAGTATTTCCGACTCTTCCATGTCAAAGTTGTTAGTACCACTATGGGTTATACTATTTGTTCCATTCTTTTTATCTCCACCAAAAGGAAGAATATAATGTTATTAAATATGTAGTGCAAAGCCTTAATACTCCTTTCATCTCATGCATCAAAATGAGTCATCTCATGCTCTATTCCACCTCTAGCATGATTATCTTTTTAACACTAGCATTATTATAAGACCACATTTCTTTGAGACATTGTGTTAAATAGCTTCCATGTTTCATCTATGCTTCCACATTCTTCATGAGTGCATAATACAAGGTTTTCAATCATAGTTTCGTTACTCCCATGCCATACTCATCTAGAAGGATAGTAGTACCATACCTATAATGATGTATTTGTATTGAAATCTGCTAAAGCTTCTTCAACCTATCTTTTTTGTGTATACCAAGGTTCCAAATCTTCCATTTCGGTGTAGCTGGGAGGTTTTTCTCAAAGGTCGTGGAAGTTGGCTTTTCACCGACCGATTGCATTCTCTTAAAAGTTCTTGAAAAATGTTTCAACAAATTCTTTTGATGCATATCCTGACATTGTTGTAGTTTTCGTGAAGTTATTAGAAAGGCCGCTACTTTTTCTGTATTGCTTTTAAGTTTTGCATGCAACTTCCAACTTGTCATGGGATTGGTGTTACAATTGTTTACGATGCCAACAAAACCTTCTTAGGTGGATCTGGCCATCATCTGACAAAAATCTTCATTATTCCACGGCTAGAGAGTGTGCGCTGGGAAAGATTATAGGATTTGATATCGTAATGACTATAGCATTTGTCTGAAAGCTTCAATAGATCTATTTCATGCTTATCCTATCATCATTTCATTAAATAAGGTGGCATTTCAACTTTTTGGATGTTTTTGTCTTACTTTAGATAGGTTGCAGCCTACACTCCCTACACATATGGTGATCATTGCACTAGCTGTCACCTTTAATCTCTATGCAACCACGTCTCCCATAAATTTTGCCATAAGATTTCTCACTATAGGATCTAGGAAAGATAGATAAAGTTACGGGAATTGGCGGTACATATGCCAATTACTTTTGCATGAAAGTTTCTAAAGCCTTGCACTCACTGCATTCCATGACACAACATTTCTTTGTCAAACCGGCCATGTGGCCAGTAACTGTTTCTATGTTTTGCATCGATATCCACTGGAACATTTTGAACTACACTGCTATTTGCAATCATATGAGGCTCAAGGATTATGCCGCTAGGAGCAACCGACAATTTTTTGAGTGTTATAATGCTCATATAAAAAGCCATCAACTAAATCTTTGAAGCATTCTATCAAACAGTTTGTGTGTCTTCAACAAACTTCTACCATAGTTGTACAAAAATTCTATTCTACCATAGCCATAGAAGACATCTATTTTTTGAATCTTTCAAAAAGATAAATGATAATGTTGTCCATCAACTGGAAACACTTTCTGCTCCAGGTTATGGTAAGACACAACACTCCAATTAAAATAGAAAACCCAACTGCATAGCTTAATCCAACCCCAACTCTCCACTATATATCATCTTCTTCATCATTCTTATCAACATTTATCTCTAGGGGAATGCTTGTAGGACAAGGTTTACTTTGCTGAAGGCCATAATGGGTTGTATTGAGTTGGAGGCTGCATAGGTCTAAAATTTGAATTGTTTGAAAAGGACAATGCATCAAATGTTAGGAATTGGCCCCCTTGTGGCATCTTCATTGAAAGGTTATTGTGGGACAAATCTAGGACACCCAAGAATGTGAGCAATTGAAGATCCAAAGGGATCATTCTCGACAGTTGGTTGTGCAAGAGATCAAGAGACTCTAGCTATACCATTTTCCCCAAAGTCTTCAGGATTTCACTAGTGCCAATGATCTTACAAACTCCATCTCCTGTCCTTTGTTAACAATTGTCACTCGATCTACATAGGTTGCAGAAGCCGTATTAACTTGTAAGATCTCAGCATCCACTGATTGATTTTGAATAGCCTACAAAGATGAAATGGTGGCTAGAATAATTCTTGAAAATTTATTGGATGAAAGATCAAAGATTTGAAGAAGTGGCAATGTTGTAACTTCTAAAGGTATTATGCCTTCAAATCTATTTGATCTCAAGATCAAAACCTTAAGATTTGAAAGTTTTTCTATCCAACTTAGAATGTTCTCTGTCACTTTGTTATTGCTCAAATCTACTATCTCCAACTACTTACAGTTTGCAAGAAAGGGTGGGATATATGAATTTAGTCCATTTCCACCCAATTTTAATGTTTGAAGAGAAAGCATGTCTACAAATTGCCATGGCAACTTGCCCTCCAAATCATTTTTCTCTAAGTTTAGCATCTGAAGATAAGAGCAATTTTTGAAATTGGCATGAATCTTACCTGTAAGCTTGTTATTTGAGAGATCCACAACCCTTGATTGGTATTTATAAGGTGGAATGCCACCGCTGAGATTGTTGTGAGAGAGAGACAGATACTTAATCAGATATTCACCATATTCAGTTGGGATAGATGCACTATATTGGTTCTCTAACATGTCCAACACCTCTGGGTAAGAATACAGTCAGGGAAAAAGCAGAAGATGACTTTATAAATTATTGCTGTGTAAATCTAAAAACCCAAAACCACCGCCCATTATCTTGTGTGGTAAAACTCATACAAAGTGATTATGAGAAAGATTAAGATATGAAAGAGAAAGGATATCCCATATCCACTAGAAAATATTTCCTTCAAGACTACAGTTGGACAAATCTACACTCTCAATGCTATATTGAGTTATTAGGAACATTGGAAACCTAGCTTCAATTTCACACTTTTTACGTATGTCGACATGCCTAAGAACTATTGATGGAGTTTTAACATGGCCATCTTCTCCGGCATGTGCCATCTTCTTTGGCATGTGCCACCTTCTTCCACAAGCTTCAACAGAATTCAAGAGATGGACATGGGTAAATGTTTCACCCAAGTAAATTTATGCCTTTGTTTATATTCTTCTTGCACTTGTTTCGAAGGAGAACAATGTGCAACAAATAAAAACCAATATTTAACTGCCGGCTGCCACAAGTGGATATAAATTTCTTCATCTCTATGAATGCCATCGGTAAAAAGTGAAAGTGTTCAACTTAGCCAAACTCACAAGTCACGCGCATTTAATGAAAAATGGAAATTGACACAAGTTTTGCAAAGAACAAAAGCCAATGCAAAATGGACTTTGTGAAACACAAAAGTTAATGCGAGCTTAGTATAAAATGAAAAATTTACACAAAATAAAGTATTATTAAGCCGTGATTTTTTTTTTTTGCGTTGGCATAATATTGCTTTCAAATCTTTAATGGAGAGAAAATAAGACAAGGAAAGATGCTATGATAACAAATTATCTACATGATTTGACACATGAAATATGATGTCAATGAATTGCAACCAAAAAGATGATCTAGTACAAAAGATTAATTTGCCAAAGGTTTCAGTGCAAAAATTTAAATTTTGGCAATTTGAAAATGAGGCCAATAGCTAGCTCTAACTGGGGAAAAGGACTGTGAAGGACATATGAAGAACCTTCAATCTCTTGAAAAGAACAGTGCCTTATCCATTGGGCTGGTAGACTCAAGAAATAATACGATGTACAAGGGAAAACAAGGAGACAAGGAAAACGATAAAAGACACATAGGAACTGAAACAAGATAGACACAAAGAAAAACTCCTAATTAACCTATGTACATGGTAGGTGTCTCCTACCTCAAACTTCTTCTAGATGATCAAGTGAAGCCATTAACAGGTTGAGAAAAATAGGCACCTATACAAAAAAGAGAGGTGCAGGGATGAGGTGCCTGTGAACTCAGCAACTTTCTTGAAATGAGAACAATAAAAAGCATGAAATATGAGTGCTCCTTGAATTGTACACCAAACAACCATTTCTCATCATAAATGTTTGAGTCCTTCTGAATCATATTGGTATTGCCCTATGTAGTGTTGATCATATTTTCTAGCATCATGTCGAGCATACCAATTTTCTCTATCTGAAGATTCTTTTCATAGTTTGAACCAAAGAAAATTGAATCACAAACCAAACATCCTTCATGAGAAGTAAGAAGTGAAGAAAACTCAATATCTTGTGACTAATCTTCCTTATGAGTAATGTCCTCCTTTATCATTGAATCATTTTCTGCAAAAGAAAATTTCTCCTCCCGTATTATTACTAACTCTAGATTTGTTTCATTGAAGGATTGCACACAAGGATGAGAAAGTAATGGATCTATATTATGCATTTTATCATCCTAAAAATCATCTTCTACCATTGATGAGGAATAAACAATATTTTCATCCCTTAGATGTAGTAAAGGAGAACAATTCAAAACATGTAGTTCCTCATCAATATTTTGCATATTTACAACCTTGTGCATGCTCCCAAAAACATTTCTCACACTAGCTTCTTCAACCCTCTCATCAGCATCCAAAGAGCAATGGTTTTGAGAATAGGATATACCAGAACCATTCAAACAATGAGATTTAGGCATAAATTTCTTTCTAACCTCCCTTTGCACAGATTCATGCCCTGTATCTTCATGATCTTGTTGCACATTTGGAATGGTAGTACTCAATGCTTCATCTTGAGTGATACCTTTGGTTTGGACAGTAGTTGAGTATTCTTCTTCAACAATTGAAAAAGGAGAAATAACAACATCTTCTTCATGAATAAGATCATCAATAGGAGCACTAAGACGCCAATCTTGAATGGAGACCTCATAACAGAGTTCTTGTAATGCTATTTCATTACGATTGTTCTCTTGTTTACGTCGCATGCATGTTAGGACAATGCTTTGTGACTCATCTCCATGTTCTTTGTTCATACTTTGGTCCAAAATTTCTTCTTGGTTCCCTTGAACATTAACCATGTCACAGAAATCTTTCTCACAAGATATAGTTGTGGACCTAGAGCAAACTGTCACAAGAGGAGTGACAGTCTCCAAAGAAATTGAGCATGTGCCATCATCTAGAAAGACTTCTTCTTCATCATTGCACGCTTTTGTATAATCTTCGTTTTCCATCTCTATCACTTCTTTTTGTTCTTTTTTCTTTAGTGGATATGTCCTATCATGAGAAAATGTAATAACTTCTTCTTCTTTAGCGCATGCATGTTCTGATGAGCCTCTTTCAACCCTTTGATCAAAAGATGTTGCATTAAATATAGGTTCATTTGCAGGAAACACTTTCACCTCTTCATTGTTGTCCTCAGCATAATCTATTTTACATTCTAGTGCATAAATCTCCTTTGATAGAGGCTTATGATCACGAGCAAGAAAATGAGTCTCCTTCCCATCTTTTTCCTCAATCTTCTGCAATGTTTGAAGCAAAGAAGGATGAACCTGATTAGAAGTGAGTTGTATGCCACCATAGAAACTCTTCAAAAACTCTATTTGCTTAGGATCATCAAGAATTTGATTTTCCTAAGCAGAGGATGTAGAAAAAGAATACTCTTCATCATCACTATCGCTGTCTGATTTAGGAAACTGCAAGTTATGCATCCAGGTTCTTTGATACCAAACCATCTTTTAGGATTCTTCTTTCAGATATAGTCGCCAATCTTCTTTTCTAGGGAGATACTTGTATATTCATGAGGAATAAAAAGGCACCAATGCTTTAGCACGTTTCCCCAGTAGAGTCGCCAAAAATCTATTGGTAAATAGATTTGTCACTGGAAAATAACCTTTGAAAATGACTTGTTGCCCTTAGAGTGGTGACTAAATAGTGCCAATAGTTGGAGAAGTTGTTACTGGACTAACAACATTCCTTTGCATTTGAGAGGGGCAGCTCCCTCATATGTTAGGGGTATTTGTAGTTTTTGTTTACTTTTATCCTGAAAGTACAAAATGGAAGAAAAATAAAATAATAGGAGAAATGGGCATGTAGAAACCCTCATGGTAGATGTACAGAAACCAATAGGAGTTTCACAATCTTATTTAAAAGTATGAGGGGATTTCACCACAAAGATAGAAACCACTTTCCTAAACTCTATGATGAATTTCATGACATATGTGGAACAATGATGAAGAAGGATGAAAAATCTCAACATATGAAAAGATAATTTATCTTAACACTTTCAAATCAAGATACCGAGACATGATTGTGTTTCATCACCCCAATTGTATGCTTCAGTGGATAACTTTGATTTACACAAATACATAGAAAGATCACCAGTTTGACATACGAGAAACTAGTAATCATAACTCATAAATACATCAAGAACATACGAACTAAAATGCACTTCTTCATTATCTTTTTGAAATTATACAATTTCAAAGGTAAACTATACAATGTGTAAGACCAAAAATGTTCCAAGAAGTTTTATAAGTTCCCCCTGCAAAAGTTCTCTTCAAGGAGACCCCTTTTACATATGAAATAGCCTTGTATTTATATGATTGGTCCTAGTAACTACCTCGTAACCACTTTGTAACTACCTCAACTACCTAATAACTACCTTATTTGAAAAATAGTAAAATAATAAACCTTATTTTAAGTTAAATTTTACATCACTTTTCTGAGAATAAGGTTCATTCTTTAAATTTTAGTTACAATAAGTGACAAAAGTCACTTTTACCAAAAGAGAACTAGGAACTATTGAGAGGAAGACCTAGTTATTGGTTCATCGAGGCAAGCATCGTGTCTTGTTCCAAATCTTTGAGATCTATCAACAACATCCTGGCCTTCAAATATCGTCACCCAATTAATCTCTAAATGTTCATCACTCTGCTAGTTTTGGTCACCGAATTCAGCCCTTCTATCACAAAGATACAAAATTCCAAGCATTTACACATAATAGCTTTCTTTGTGTACATATAACTTCCTTTATAATGAGTTTCATAGATGTGTAGCAGCATAAAAATTGAGTCTCAAGCTCTAGTACATCAAGGCAAAATTTGTCTTCAATGATGTTTTCTTTGACCTGGCTTTCATCTAATGAAGGAAAATCCAAACATTTTTTTTTCTAAGGATGTGATCTTCTCCATCAATATGGAATGATGTTCATTCAAAAATATATTTGAGATGATTAATCTCTTCTCTTTGTGTATGGTGAATAAAGTTTGAACCAATTGAAATATTCAAATATGTAGGAATTTATTGAGTGGTAAGTGCCCATAGAAGTCTTCAAGTCCAATAGTAAGGAGATTTTTATAACCCAGTATCCTTGCAACCCTTGCCATCTCCTCAGTATGCATACCAAAAGAGTATCAATGTTTTAATGATACCATCAATATTCAACCCCTCAATCTTCGATAGAGATTTTGAAACCTATTAAAACTACTGATAAAGTCTATATTATTATCTTCGAGGAAGTCAGAGAACTATGCTAAAATGTTGACAACATGTAACAATCCCTCTTCTATTTGCACAGGCAAGGATGAAGCTAGTATAGATTATTGAACTAGCTTTAAACCTTGAGGGATGGCCATACCCTCTATCATGAATATCCCATCACCATTACATAGCATGAGATGTTTTGTCAAACAATTTATGTGTTTTGTCTTTATTTCCAGAATTTGCATCAATATCCACCAGACCAAGGGTTTGGAGTCATGCCTTCTAACTCTCCTTGAAGATGATAGTGTAGATCATTTACAATCAAAGCATTGAATCCTTTCCTGAGTTGTATCTTTGTTTTGAGTATTGCCTTTAAAAGTATTTCTGACTCTTCCATGTCAAATTTCTTAGTACCACTATGGGTTATACTATTTGTTCCATTCTGCTTATCTCCACCAAAAGGAAGAATATAATGTTATCGAATATGTAACGCAGAGCCTTAATACTCCTTTCATCTCATGCATCAAAATGAGTCATCTCATGCTCTATTCCACCTCTAGCATGATTATCTTTTTAACACTAGCATTATTATAAGACCACATTTCTTTGAGACATTGTGTTAAATAGCTTCCGTGTTTCATCTATGTTTCCACATTCTTCGTGAGTGCATAATAGAAGGTTTTCAATTGTTGTTTCGGTACTCCCATGCCATACTCATCTAGAAGGACAATAGCACCATACCTATAATGATGTATTTCTATTGAAAACCTCTAAAGCTTCTTCAACCTATCTTTTTCGTGTATACCAAGGTTCCAAATCTTCCATTTTGATGCAGCTGGGAGGATTTTCTCAAAGCTCGTGGAAGTTGGCTTTTCACCTGCCAATTGCATTCTCTTAAAAGTTCTTGAAAAACCTTTCAACAAATCCATTTTATTCATATCCCGACATTGTTACAGTTTTCGTGAACTTATTAGAAAGGCCACTACATTTTTTGTATTCCTTTTAAGTTTTGCATGCAACTTCCAACTTGTTGTCATGGGATTGGTGTCACAATTGTTTACGATGCCAACAAAACCTTCTTAGGTGGATCTGGCCATCATCTGACAAAAATCTTCATTATTCCATGGCTAGAGAGGGTGCGCTGGAAAAGATTGGGGGATTTGATATTGTAACTTACTATAACATTTGTCTGAAAGCTTTTAATAGATCTATTTCATGCTTATCTTGTCATTATTTCATTAAATAAGGTGGCATTTCAACTTTTTGGATGCTTTGTCTTACTTTAGACAGGCCACAGCCTACACTCCCTAATCTCTGTGCAACCATGTCTCCCACAAATTTTTCCATAAGATTTCTAACTATAGGATATGGGAAAGATAGCTAAAGTTGCAAGAATTCATGTTACATATGCCAATTACTTTTGCATGAAATTTTCTAAAGCCTCGCACTCACTGCATTCCATGACACAACATTTCTTTTACAAACCAGTCATGTGGCTAGTAATTGCTTCCACATTTTGCATTGATGTCCACTGGAACATTTTGAACTACACTGCCATTTGCAATCATAAGAGCCTCAAGGATTACACCACTAGGAGCAACCAACAATTTTTTGACTGTTATAGTGCTCATATAAAAAGCCATCAACTAAATCTTTGAAGCATTCTGTCAAACGATTCGTGTGTCTTCTACAAACTTCTACTATAGTTGTACACAACTTCTATTCAAACATAGACATAGAAGACATCTATTTTATGAATCTTTCAAAAAGATAAATGATAATGTTGTCCATCAACTAGGAACACTTTCTGCTCCAAGTTATGGTAAGACACAACACTCCAATTACAATAGAAAACCCAACTGCATAGCTCAATCCAACTTCAACTCCCCACCATATATCATCTTCTTCATCATTCTTATCAACATTTATCTCTGGCAGAATGCTTATAGGACAAGGTTTACTTTGCAGAAGGCCGCAACAGGTTGTATTGAGTTGGAGGCCGCATAGGTCTGAAATTTGAATTGTTTGAAAATGACAATGCATCAAATGTTAGGAATTGGCCTCCTTGTGGTATCTTTGCTGAAAGGCTATTGTGTGATGAATCTAGGACACCCAAGAATGTGAGTTATTACAGATCCAAAGGGATCATTCTAGATAGTTGGTTGTGCGAGAGATCAAGATACTCTAGCTATACCATTTTCCCAAAAGTCTTTGGGATTTCACCAATGCTAGTGATCTTACAAACTCCATCTCTTGTCCTTTGTTAACAATTGTCACTCAATCTACATAGGTTACAGAAGCCGTATTAACTTGTAATATCTCTGCATCCACTGATTGATTTTGAATAACCTGCAAAGATGAAATGGTGGTTGGAATAATTCTTGAAAATTTGTTGGATGAAAGATCCAAGATTTGAAGAAGTGGCAATGTTGTAACTTCTGAAGGTATTGTGCCTTCAAATCTATTTGATCTCAAGATCAAAACCTTAAGATTTTAAAGTTTTCCTATCCAACTTGGAATGTTCCCTGTCATTTTTTTATTGCTCAAATCTAGTATCTCCAATTGCTTACAGTTTGCAAGAACGGGTGGGATATACAAATTTAGTCCATTTCCACCCAATTTTAATGTTTGAAGAGAAAGCATGTCTACAAACTGTTGTGGAAACTTGCCCTCCAAATCATTTTTCTCTATGTTCAACATCTGAAGATAAGAGCAATTTTTGAAACTAGCATGAATCTTACCTGTAAGCTTGTTATTTGAGAGATCCACAACCCCTGATTGGTATTTAAAAGGTGGAATGCCACCGCTGACATTGTTGTGAGAGAAAGACAGATACTTAATTGGATATTCACCATATTCAGTTGGGATAGATACACTGAATTGGTTCTCTGACACGTCCAACACCTCCAAGTAAGCATATAGTCTAGGAAAAAGTGGAAGCTGACCTTATAAATTATTGCTATGTAAATCTAAAAATGCAAAACCACCGCCCATTACTTGTGTGGTAAAACTCCTGCAAAGTGATTATGAGAAAGATTGAGATATGAAAGGGAATGGATATCCCATATCCACTAGGGAATATTTCCTTCAAGACTACAGTTGGACAAATTTACACTCTTAATGTTGTATTGAGTTATTAGGAACATTGGAAACCCACCTTCCATTTCAGACTTTTTACGTATGTTGACATGCTTGAGAACTACTGATGGAGTTTTAACATTGGCACCTTCTTCGGCATGTGCCACCTTCTTCCACAAGCTTCAATAGAATTCAAGAGATGGATGTGGGTAAATGTTTCACCCAAGTAAATTTATGCCTTTGTTTATATTTTTCTTGCACTTGTTTCGAAGGAGAACAATGTGCAAGAAATAAAAACCAATATTTAACTACCGGCTGCCACAAGTGGATATAAATTTCTTCATCTCTCTAAACTTAGAACTATGCCATTAGTAAAAAATGAAAGTGTTCAACTAAGCCAAACTCACAAGTCACACGCACTTAATGAAAAATAGAAAAGTTTTGTGAAGAACAAAAGCCAATGCAAAATGGACTTTGCGAAACACAAAAGTTAATGCGGACTTAGTATAAAATGAAAAATGTATGCAAAATAAAGTATTATTAAGCTGTGAATTTTTTTTAAAATTTTTTTTAGCGTAGCATAATATTTCTATCAAAGCTTTAATGGAGAGAAAATAAGACAAGGAAAGATGCTATGATAACAAATTATCAACATGATTTGACACATGAAATATGATGCCAACAAATTGCAACCAAAAAGATGATCTAGTATAGAAGATTAATTTGCCACAGGTTTTAATGCAAAAATTTAAATTTTGGTGATTTGAAAATGAGGCCAACACAGCCTTATAATTAATTTTATCCTCACCCAAATGTTGATTTCAACTTCTAAGGACGAAATGGGTGTGGTCACCTATCAGGTTTCACCTATCCATTTACATGATAAGATGTAGTGACCTTTAGTTTTAGGCTCTTCGTTTCAACTTACAATGAGGAGACGAGTGTGGTGACATTTTCTTCTTTTTGAAAATGTATAAATGAGTTCAATTCATAGCCAAAAAGGGGGGAGTTTGAGGCATACATCTCTTCTTAGAGATACATCTCATTTGCTAAGATTGTTGAATTGTATGAACTCTCCCAAATAGAGTCTCCAGGGCATACATCTCATCCATTGAGATTGTCCAAATTGTATGAACTCTTCTTTTATGAAATAAAATACGGTTCCTACTATTGGTTCCCAAAATAACTACAACCCAAAACACTAAAATGTTCCTAAAACACCTAGGCTAGGGATTGTCATCAAGGTGAAAGGAAGAAGTTTATCAACAAGTTAAGGGGGATTTTGGCCATCTACAAGAGTGGATAAACTCATTTGCACTTTAGGCATAGCTAGACCTATGAGGGACATCCCTAAAGCCATGAAATGAAATACTAATAAACATACACAGCCATACCCAATTATACACTTGATCCCAAAGCTATCACTAGATCAAGACAAACTGGCTATATAGGCCTCTGATTAAGCTTATTCAACTATGTGAATGTACATGTATAGGAAAGATGGTTGTTCCCCTAAACCAAAGGTAAATTTTTTTTTTTAATATATAAAGAGTGTTTAATCCCTCTCCAATATGCATTGGTTATTGCAAGGTGTGTGCCCTTGGTCTCCTTGTGTTGTATAGCACAACACTTGGGTTTTTGACAAGGCTTAACCACTTCCCATGGATTCATTAACTCTGGGAGTTGTATCAGGCATTAACAGGTCGATCTTTTGGTGCAACAACAACCTTATTTGCAACAATTGGTATTAGAGGTTGGGTCACAATTGAACCCCTCAGTTGTGCTAGGGGGATCATTGTAAGGTGCGTACCCTTGGTCTCCTTGTGTTGTGTAGCACAATGCTTGGGTTTGTGACAAGGATTAACTGCCTCTCATGGATTCATTAACTCTGGCAGTTGTAGCTAGCATTAAGAGGGTGATCTTTTGGTGAAATGACAACTATCATTGCAACATCAATGGCTATTCTATTGGGCAATAGAGTCATAGAATGCAAGGATGAGAGGAAAGATACAACAAAGGATTAACAAAACTAGGCATACATTTACATATATGACTTTTGAATAGATATTCATATAATAGACATAATGATCCAAAAGAGAACTGCAATGATTCATATGTAACAAAGAAATGACAAATAAAAAGCCTTGTATTAACTTACATGCTATCACACATCTGCAAACATTTGTTACAATCATACCAGCAATTGTGGCAAGGGAAAATATACAACTGTGATTATATATTTACCAAAATTAATACAAACTCCCATGGAGATATACAATTACAATTCGAATATGCATTACATAATCTTCCTACTCTATGCTGAATAAATCTCTTCACTAACAAACTAGATAGATATGTGTTGATACCAAAGAAACTCCTTAGGCTCTCCCAGACCACACAATTGGTTGAGAGACCAAACCTAAGAATGTCAAAATTTGATGCATATATAGTCACTCAACCTAATGTAGCCTAGGATGTGGTGCATGGCCTCTATCAGAAGATTTAGTGGACTTGTTGGGTGCCCATGTTCTACAAACTAATCTTGTGTCCTTGAGAGGACCTGTAGAAAGTATGGATGCTGAAACACACCATCTCCATATTAAATTTGGTACCTGCATATTGATGATAGACACTATTCCAGCAATCATCTGATATTTGTATTTCTACAACAACACACTTTCATGGTGGTCAAAGAGTAGAAAGGTTCCTTTAAATAAGATCCTGCCAAGGGTGTTTGTAAATCTTTTACAAAAATTTAAAATTTTAAAGCCTTACACTCTACAAATCCATGCTTTTACATTTGATTTTTGCATTTTAATTTTGTCATATCACCAAAATCCTCTAGTGGGAACTTGTCTATTCTTGCACTTTCTCTTTCCTCTATCAGATATACTCACCTTTCACAAACTTGGCCCTTTTTCCCTTTTGTCAGTGAATCTTCAATTTCTAGAACTCTATCTTTATCTCCTTTATTGGTAACTTTTTACATTTCAAAACTTTGATAATTTTACCTTTTATCGACAAATGTCTAATTCACCAAACACTACCTTGTTTGGCCAATTCACCCATATTGATAAATTATACATTTGTCAAACTTCACTTTTCATCATCTTTATTTGCCTTATTGGAAAATGTCAACTTTCTTGAACTTGGGTGGCCTTATCAGAAAATCTTCCATTTGCCAAACTCATCTGTAGTGCTTCCTTTTCTTCCTTATCAGAAAAAACCCACTTTGTCAAGCCACTTCCTTTTTTCACCTTTCTCATTGCTTAGTCAATAAAAGTTGGCCTTTCTGAACCTGCCGCCCTTTGCACCATTTTCAACTTTATCGGCGAAACTCTCTTTTGCTAAACCTTACTTCATTTGCCATTTACCGTACAAAAATATGTCATTTTGATATCATTTTGCAACTATGGGAAATAACAATATACATTTGTGTCTTGAGTAAGAGACCCTTGGGTTCTCAAACCAGGCTAGACAACCTCATTGCTAGCTAGAATGTACACCAAAAGAGAACACATATGAAAATTCACCTTTTGTTGAAAGTTCACAAGCTGCTCGTGCATGTGTTCACTTACCAATTTGGCCCAGTCTATGTGTTGAGACTCAATACAAATAAGTAAAATGAATTGCACATCTAATATTCGAAAGAATTAGATTGACCTCTCCCCACAATATGATGTAATAGAGTAATCCTATCAGAGATTTTCTCTTTAAAGTGACCTCTTTTAAAACTACTAGGGAGTCTAGACTTCCCTTTCCTCTCAAGCTTTAGCCAACTTTTGGAAATATAACTTTGACACTAGTCTCTCTTATACTAGAAAAATCCCTAGCTAGTAGTGATAGACACATCAACAAATTCCTCACAATCTGGTAATTTCAAAGCATGTGACATAGATTTTGAATCAATTCTTGTTATCATAGACCCATCAGAGTCTCATATCTCTTGTGAATCAGAGTAGTAATTCTTCACACATGAAACAATTAAATCTAGACAAAGCACGGTAGGCAAGAAACCTCTAGCTTGGTATAACCCACTACTTACAATTTTCTCTATAAGGGAGGACCTAGTTTCTCACCGCATTCTCTCCCAAAAATATTCTAAATCCACATGACCAAGCTCTATATCCCTTACATTCAACAGACCATCCTCAACAACGAAGAGAATTGGGGACCCTTGGAATTTATATTTCATCTTGACTTGCTTGAAAAACTAGAAAGTAAATAATTCTATACCAGTCAAGGATACAAAAGAAGTCCACATGACATTTGGGGAAAACTAACTATCTAGACTCATTTGTGAAGAGTTTTGTGAATTCTCCATGAATGGTGGGACTAGAAGCTCCTTTACCGTATTCTCCTTCGTAATGCTAAAATCAAGATTTTCCTTACAAGGTGATTAATTTACCCAAGGATTGTATCAAAACTTATTTAATTTTTCATAAATTGCATTTAATCCTCTTAGTGAATGGTACTTCAAAATTCATAAATGACCCCCTTTATTTCCCTCTGAAAGATGTGCAAAGACCTTTCCCAACATTCCAAATTTATTACAGATTGGCAGGTGTCACTTCTTCATACACCTGAATAACTCAAAGGATGGTGCTTCAAGAGAAATTCATGCATTCAGTTGGGGTGTTGAATATTTTATGAACAAATGAACCAACCGACCGAGAGTTCAAAACTTCAAAGAACTTCAGACTCTCTGACTACAAAGGATTTTGTTTTAACAAAATGACACAAGATTGAAAGATAAGTGTTAAGACATTTTCTTCATGAGGAGTTGGGGAATCAGGAGGTTTAAGAACTTTGGAAGTTGTTGACTGAGGTACAAAAAGGCATGGTATCACCAACTACACATAAAAATGATTAAAGGGCTATGACTTAAAAGGAAGACACAAATAATAAATAATAAGGTTAGGTCAATGAAATAACATATAAATCGCTTAGAAAAATAAAAAATGGGTTAACACACGTAAAAATCTTGGTATCATTGTTTTGATGAATGTGTTGCATATTATACTTTCTGTTCTCTAAGTAAATGAATATGATCTGAAAATGAAATGGTTAAGTTTTAATATATGTTGATTCACCCCCCTCTTAGCATCTCTGTGTGTTCAACAATTGGTATTAGAGCTAAGTTTCTTTGAGAAGCCTAACAGCTAAGGTAGATCCTACACTTGAACACATGGAATATGAAGCTATGGATAATGATGTATTTTTTCCAAAACTAGATCTAGAAGCTATGGACCCTGAAGGTTGGGACCTCAACCTTGATGATGTTGACCTTGAAGGAGAACTCTGGTCAGCTCTAGAGGATCTTGATAAAGCAAGAGAACTAAATTAGGAATATGAGGACATGTTTGAAAAATCAAAGGAGACAATTGTGAAATGAAAGACAAAGGCCAAAGAATCAAAAGAAGAAATTTGCAAACTAAAATCTCATATAGAAGGAGATAAAGGAGGTGAAATCAAGCTCAAGGAAGTAGAAGATATGATCTCTAATTTGAAATTTATGGTTGAAGAAGGCAAAAATATTGAAGATTGCCTAAATATGAAGCTCAATGAGAAAGTAGTTGAATGTTCAAAACTTGAGGAAGAAGTTGTCACCCTGAGAAAACAACCAGAAAAGGAAAAAGAACAAATTGACAAAGGACTAAAACTAAAAGGACAATCTAAAATTCTTGATGAGATACTTAACTCTCAAAATCCAGCAATAGAAAAATATGGCATTGGTTTTGAAAAGGGGAAAAGTCCTATAATCAGTGCATCCACAAACTTATATGATAACTTCCAATCAAAAGGAAAGTATGAAACAAAGGAGGGAGAGGCTTGCACTGAAGATCTTAAGAAGAATACCTCCAGAGATGCAAAACAAGATTAATTCACTCCTATCTAGATATAAAGGAAGAATAAGAAGAACATGTTTAGAAAGCCTACACCTAAACAAACTACTCCTATTAGACATCCTCAAGATTTTAATGGTAATTGCCATGCCTGTAAATAATTTGGTCATAAGGTTGTTGAATGTGGAAGTAAGATGACTTGGAATTCATTTAGGCCTCCTAGGTACAATTCTATAAGATCTCATGGTCAGTTTGATGCTTGAAACAAACTTAATCATAAGGCTAATGGATACAAAAGTAAAATGATGAGGAATGGTTTCATGAACAAGAATAATACTTGGACATCTCAGTTCTTCTATGGTTATTGAACATTACACATGTAACAAGTATGGTCATAAGGATGGTGATTATAGATCTAATGTAAGAAGAGGTGGTTATGCTCCACAATCCAATACAACCTGCTATAATTACAATAAAATGGGTCACATTGCAAGATTTTGTAGGGCAAAGAGTGTAAGGTCCTTTGCTCCTCAAAATAAGATTGATATTGCTATGCAAAAGAAATAAATGTATAGGACATGGAGGAAGAAGGATTTGCACCTCTACCTAGTGCAAATGGATCCTCTAGAAACTAAAAGGGAGGAAGTATTGGTTCAAGGGGAGTTGCAACTACAAACACTTTCAAAAGCCTTGAATGAATAAGATGTTGAAATCATTAGCATATTGGCCAAAAATGGTTTGAACATGTTAAGATAATGTTATGAAGATGTCTAATCAAATTTCTAGAGCAATTGGACTACTTGCAAAGGATTGCTAAATGATCATGAGGTTCTACATAATGAAAGGCAGATTAGGTCAAACTAGAGAATGCATTTAATGCAGAGTGAATATAGTTGGTGAGAAGTCTATTTAGGCAACATCTAATCATTTTGATCTTGTTTGATTGAAGTTAAGAGTGTTGAAGAGCAAAATAAGAGTAGAAGATTCTCAACAAAGCATTTGTACAAATCCCATCCACTGCATTATTAGGTATTTCTCACTTTCACTGGTTAAACCCTAGTTTTAGAAGGTATTATCATGGTGACACCTATTGTAATCAATGTTGTTGAGAGACCAAGGCCAAATTTCAAAAAGCACCCTTACAAATCCACTGAAATAGACAAAGATGGTGCATTTTCTCATATGCATGTGAATGTACTTCATACAGAAGATATCTAAATCTATAGCCATTCTTAGATAGATGAGTATGACCTTGTAATGTTGGAGTAGTTTAGAAATGACAATCTTTTGGAAGATGATTTTCAATTGAAACCAGAGTTCACCAATGTTGTTGCAAAACAACTTGCCATTTGGAAGGGTTTCCAACATTTTTGGTATGAGGAACAATGAGTCAAAATTGCCCTAAGTTGAATCCATAGAGACTTTTTCTACCTTGATCAACCATATTTGATCACTAAGGAAGCCATCAAGGCTATTACTCGACTATGCTCATCTAGACCAGTACCCATACTAAAAAGTGGTGAAGAAAGAATAAGTAATGAGACTTACTAGAGAAAACTTCCATAAAAGAACGTGAACAGTAAATGACATTGAATATTTGGGGGTCCAATATGCTACAATGTGCATAGCATACAAGATATACTATACCAACAGAGAAAACTTTTCTTGTACCACTGCAATATACATAGGCCATCAAATGGTAAAAGAAGGGAAGGATTATGACCAATGTGAGCTCCTAGGACAATAATTAATGGATAACCTATGTAAAAAGAATAAAAGAGTTAAAATACAAATTCTTGTATGGTTCCCTAATCATTTGTCTTATGTTTTATTTCTTAAAGGAATTGTCTGCTATGAATGGTATGATCTAGAAGGTATATACTCTTGTTGCCCATCAAATAAAGCATTATATGAGAAGTTTTTCTGATCACAAACATTGTATCACAATATTTTTGGGCTTCTTCAAAACATTTCAAACTAATATGCAAGCAAGAGAAAGGATACTAAGAAAAGTTGTTGAGAAATATAAGAATGATATTACATTCATGGTGAACAAAGATAATTGCTACATGGAGGCTGTAGAGCTAAGAAATTTTTGGATAACCACTCTCCCATATGAAGTTTCTAAATTTTATTTGATTGTATATGTTGATATGTTGCTCAAGAAGCCAAAGGATCCTTATGCTGAAAGATTTGGAACCTATGACAAAATCATCAAGAAGACAATCAGGAAGCAGGCAAAAGAAAAGGTAGAAAAAGTGAAATCTAAAGAACACAAGATGAAAGTTGACTTGGAAGAGATGATTAATACTCATAAGGTTTCAATAGAACAACCTCAATCCTCCTCTGTTACACATGCTTCTAAAAGAACAAGTAGGGTTGCCTCTGTTGTAGCTACTTCATCCAAATCCTCTAGACTTGCTTGTACACTTCCCAACAGGAAAAGAACTACCATTGAAGTGCCAATACAAATGAAGACTATAGAGACAAAGAAGTATAGACCTAAAGTACAAGAAAAATAGAGGAAAAATGAATCTGATGAATGCAGAAGAGGATGAAGAAGAAGAAGAATCTGTCATGCTTGGGAGAAGAAAGAAGAGAACAAGATAGGAAGAAGAAACATCCAAAGGAAAAGGAAAGAAAAAAGCAAAGAAATCAAAAGAGTCTTCTCAAGAAGAATTGAAACATGTGCCTCTACAGCTTGAGGCCATTGTAAATGCCATAATAGAACATGGTGCTCTGAAACAAGTTGCAGATCTCTATTACAAGGTGCCTGTTGATGATAAGGCTACTATTGAGGAAGCAATGATCAGATATATGATGCCCTTCAATGTGGCCCTAATTGAGTTGATTTATCATCTTTTAGTGAGCCTTGTAGACCTACTCACCAACAAGAGAAATAAAGCTATGATAGATGAGGCTGAGCTGAGGAAACTATCTATTGAAAATGTGGGATCTTCAATAAAAGATGAAGAAAATATTAGAATATCTAAAGAACAAGAAAAGGAGTTTAGAACAAAAGGGAGAATAAATATTTTTATGGGGAGAGACAAGGAAGAAATAGATAGATTAGAGAAAAAAACCATAGAGAAAAATGTAAAGATTCTTGAAGAATTGAAAAATGATAAGGTGACAGTTGAGGAACAAGTTCCTTAAGAAATACAAGATGAACATCTTTAGGATATAAATTTGTCAACATTTGAAAATGTTGTAGAAAGTGGTGATATCAATGAGAAAGATGATTAAAAATATAAGGAGATTGATCCTTTGGAAAAAATTGAAACTCTAGGGAAAAAGGATCAAGATAAAGTGAATACTCCTTCGGATAACACAAAACAACAAAACTTAGGAGATCAAGCTAACGATAATATGTCTCCTCTAGAGGACACCAATACTGGTGCAAGACATGATCTTCCCCCTATGGAAACTACTGAAACACGAAATATAGAGGGTCAAGACAAAGGTAGTACATCTCCTCTGAAGAATACTAACTCCAATACAAAACATGACAATTCTCCTCCAAAGGAATGATGAGGAAAGGAAAAAAGATAATCTTGAGAAGAAGCGGGGAGAAAAAGAGAGTAAAAAGAAACAAGAAGATGAAAAATACAAAGGTGAAATAGAAGATGAAAAAGTTGAAGCTATAGGTTAGAGTTCCTCAGAGACTAATTCATTCAATGACCTATTAGATTTACAGATACAATTTAGCTAGTGATTACTCCTCAACTTCTGTAGATTCCTACACATGAAGGGCAAATTGATCTGTCAAACATTTCACCCCTTCAAAAGCTACAACTTGGTGACATATTGCATGCTTTAGGAAGAAAAAAATTTCTACAAGAAAACTTGAATAAGATGTGAGTGTAGTTGAGGATGTTGTGAAGGTGGTCAAAGAAGGGTTACCAGAGGTAAATATTGATATCTCTCTGGCTCTAGAGAAAAAACTCAAGCTATTAATGGATTCTTTCAAAGAACATTCTTCATATGTTGAGGAAAAGCTAAGAAAGAGGCAGTAAGAAAGGTAAATGATAAGAGGTTGGCTTAAATAACTGACAAATCTGCTAATGCACATAATAAATTGAATAAAAACATGAAGAAGCCTATGGATTGCATTGATGAAGCTACAACATTGTATCTATTCTACCTAAAATGGCCAAGTTCCACAAAAATTATCAAACCTCAAATTGACACCATTGTGTTACAAATCATTCAAATGGCCATAGTATATGATTTATCTAAGGACAAAGATGGAGCAACGGGGTCATAATTAGGAAATCTTCATGTACAATTATCACAACTTCAAGATGAGGAGAATAATTGAAGAAATAATTTGATCAGTTGAGTGAAGTAGTGAACTTAAGACTTGCTTCATTTTCTAGGAAGCTAGGGGAACCTGAGAAGGTTGATCAAAAGATGAAGACCCCAAGTAGTATCGAGGAAGTTGAGGACTTATACATGCAATGTGATTGTCAAAATCATATAATTTCCTCTAAAAGTGTCATTTGAGCATCTACTCTGACACAACTCAAGGTAATATACAAAACCATTCTACCTTCTAAATGAGTTGCAAAGTACTGTAGAGAGTAAAATTTTTAATTTATATATTCTCGCATAGGACAATAGTGTACATAGCTTCAATTTTTGAGGTATTTTCATCTCAGGGAGAGAACTATTTGTAAAATTTATATAGTAATGGGGAGTTTATATAGTTTTGAGATAGTATTAGATGTTAGGCCCATTTTCCTTGATGTCAAAGGGGGAGAGAGAAGAATATATATCTAAGGGGAAGTGATTGTACATATTTTGTTTTGGGTGTTGCCATCAATGACAAAGGGGGAGTTTGTTGGTAATATGTGTTGTCATTGATGTCAACATAACATGTATCAATCTAAGGTTAGACTTGTATAGAGTTCAGTAGTTGAAGAAAATGATAGATAGTGGGAGATTTGAGAGAGATGGCTTGACATGTTTGAGGACAAGGGGTCAGCTTGCTTAAAGTAAACCAGTCTAGAAGGTGTAATACATGAAGAGAAATTTGGCTAAGTATGGTGCAGTGATTAGTCTTGTTTCCAAGCATGATGTTGATGTGTATACTCATGTCCAAACATGTTTTCTATATCCCTACAATTATAATTTATTAGTGTGAAGTACAACACCTAGAGACAAGTTTCAAAAATTTGATTAAGACATTCACCTAAGGTAGACTCATAGTGTTTTTGTCTGCATTTCTCCACATAGAAAGATCTAGTCCTATGGTTTAGAATATAAGATAAGATAGACATTACAATTCTATATCCAAGATTTTATGTCACTACTTGACTTTAGCCGAAAAGGTTATAAGTGATAGAGTTCTGGATATTACTCAGATAGAGGAAAGCAATGATAAAGATCTGTTGGAATGCTCCACATTCCTCTAAAAGTAAATGGTTGATCATGTGGTTTTGAGATTAGGATTATGGATGTACAAGGTATGCTGTACTAAAGTATCATATGTTTTTATGGTTTGCAAGGTTAACACTCGATTAACAGAAGTAATACAGATAGTCCCAGATGCAAAAGTATTATCTAGAACACATGTTTGAGTATTAAATACAGAAGATGAAGAAGGCATAGATCATCTATATAAGTATCTATGTATATTCTACATGCTTCATAGTATCTCAAGTTTGATCCACATGCAAAAATCTCTTATTTCTTGTGCCGTATAAAGTAGTTAAGTTAGTGAGTAAAGAAGTGTATATGATTGTTCTCTAGATCACAATATACCTAAGATAAGATTATATTTTTCTTTGGAAATGATAAATAAGAATGTTTTAATCTAGGAATATGCATATAATTGTGTAAAATTTCATTTCTAATAGTTTCATAGGTTTTGGTGTACCAAATTATGATATAATGAGTTGTGGAATATCACACTTCATCTGGAATGCTCAATTTTCAGAAGTTCAAGATGTTTCTTCTTTTGCGGATGTATAGAATGATATGATACTCAATAGAAAGGTATATGAATGATGTTAAAAACATACAATGTATAAATCTTAGTCCACATGATGCTTTTGGATTCACCCGGGTGATGTGAATATAAACAATTAACAATGTTTATGTAGTTTGAGCCGACAGTCTCATTTCTATCATGTGTGGTGGATCTTGATTAGTTGCATTAACATTGAAAGGTGTGTAGTGATGTTCTTTGAATTCTATCATGAGATGTTGAGATTTGCATCTTGTTTTTTTGATATATTATATGAGTTGAAGCCAACCCTTGTATAATTACGCATTTCATCTAAAGGTTCTTACATGATACTGACCTAGTCAATGTTTTGAAGTGTTGCAGATGTTATTTATAGGAGACACAAGTCATTTTTGAAGAGTAGAAGTGAGTGTGATATTAATTGAGAGGAATGAGAAGTATGACGTGTGTAGAATCAATACGATGGAGTAATTACATAGAAAAGAGGATTGCAATATCAACATGGGATAGATGCTTCTTCCATAGTAGTTCATAGTTTTGTTTATAATTATAATTCTTTGTAGTAGTGAGATTTCATCATGGAGTAGTAGCTTCCTTTGGTTGTATCCCTAAAACAAAGTCAATAGGGAGTTGTAGCTTCCTTGGGTTGTAGCCCTAAAACAATGTTGTAAACTTTTATATAGTAGTGAGCATTATATTGTGAGTTAACACTCACCATGGTTTTTCCTAGTTTTGGGTCTTCTACATAAAAATTTTGGTGTCATTGTGTTGATGAATGTGTTGCATGTAATACTTTCTATTCTCTAAGTAACTAAATCTGATCTGTAAATGAAATGGTAAAGTATTAAATATATGTTGATCTAGCCCCCTCTTAGCATCTCTGTGTGTTCAAAACATATAACTAAAAGAGTAGGTAGTGTCTAGTCCAGGGACATAGAAACTTTTGGAAATGCTTCCCAAAAGTATTGAAATCTCAATTCTATTATATCACTTGTAGAAATATCTTGGAAACCATAAACATAAAACATAACTATACTCAAATCATGTTAGGCTTCTTTCCTAAAAATGTAGTGAACATATCATCCACAAATCTTACTTTCTGATAGTCATTAATATCAATAACCTATTCTTAGTAGTTTGCAAACTTGACCTACCAAAAAAAATACTATCATTCAGACATTTAAACTGATCTTTTGAATAACATTCGAACAAGATTCTCATTTAAGAAAGTTAGATTTTATGGCCTTCAAAAGTCTCATCAAAACCAGGCTATTGAGATGTCTACCATAGCAACTTCAAAAAGAAAGTATACCCAACTCGAAGATGGATAATGAAAATTCTTTGCATATGGTTCAAATCAATATTTCTAGGCATAGAGAATGCTAGCAATAATCAAATGGTTTTATATTGGTGGGATGCTAGCAATAGTAAAATAGTTTTTGTATCGGTGTCCTTTGTTATAACTACATTTATAGGTGCTTGCACATACATAAATGACATTTACACAACATCACAAAGATCACTATTTGTAACTACTAATGCAAAACATAATTCCATTGCAAGTAATAATGTAATGAAGTTTTTTTATAAATTTCCATGTGCAGAATGATTTTAGTTGTATGTTTGGAGTTAATTTATATAAATTATTTGATTTTAGTTTATTTTATTAGGTCATTGTGGAATTTCTTCCATAAAAGCAAAGTACATATTATTTATGTTTAAAATGGTAACTAAGAAAGGAAAACTTGTTGAACATATATATGTAGGGAAAAGTAGCAAAAAATATTATAGTCACTTTGTAAGCTTTTAGGTTCATTTGTTAAATGTATACATTTTACATTTGATTGATAGTTTTCACATGGATAAATATGTACATATTATTTTTAATTATAAGGTGTCTTATACATCATCCAATTCAGAGTTTGCATTATTTTTAAGTCTGGCTTGTAGTGTTCGAAATATAGCATGTCTCTGAGTAAGTGATATGTTTCTTCTAATCCTTCTTTCAGGAAAAGTAATCTATCAATTGATTCCTAAACCTTATCTTTAATGTTCTCTACTACGTACATGTCACATTCCATAACTTCCATTGAGACAATGAGTTTGATTCTATCGAGTTCACAAGACAATCTATTTAAGTTATAAGTCTCCCTCACAGTGGTGCTTGCCTTTCTAGCACCAGTTCATGCTACTGCTTATAGAAGACATAGTAGAGAGTAACTAGGAAATATATAATAAGTAATCAAATAAATTATTAGTAAAATTGTTGATAAACCAATAGAAGAAACTAAGGAACTTTAAACTAGGCATTTTTTTATGAAAATAATTAGATGGGACTAAGGAAGCCTAAAATATATTAGTTCTTAAGAATTCTTATGTGACATGGAAATAAAAAATGACACTGAGAAAGTAGGTAGTTACACTCATTCTCAATATTATAATCTTGTATCTTTGGTAATGGTTGCTTTCAGCCTTGACTTAGAGTTGTATATCTCATTCTTAGAGGAGATGGTGAAGAGGAATTGTACATATGGGATGATACAAGAAGTTGGGTCCACAAAAAGCTCAAAATGTGGAAGTGTTTCTATTATTTTTTAGAATTTGTCACACTTGGACTAAAAATTTGAAGTACGTACATAATGAATCTTTAAAAATTTAGTAGTATGAAAGTTATTATTTTGAATCTAGTTTCTAAATATGTAATTTATTTGAAAACATAGATGATAGAAATTAAATTTTGATAGGTATCTATAAAACCACATTTTAAAGTCATTTTTTAACCATACCATGCACGTGTACGGACACTACTTTTTGACCTAAATAAAAGTATTTTTCTAATTCCTTTTGAGAAAAGATATCTAACAACATGAAGATTGATGAGGATTTTTTTGTAATTTTTTTTTGAATGTCTTTTTTTTCTTGAATTTTTGTTGGCCCTAATTACTATTTTTAAAAATCAAAATGTATGGACAACATAATTAGACCTAAACTAAACATTTTTTAAAAAAAAAATTTCATTATGTAGAGAATTGTTTGAAGATTGATGTCATATAATTTTTTTACAAAAAAATTAACTGAAAAAAAGTTATTAAAAAATTAAAAAATTAAAAAAAGCATAATATTTCGAGTTTATGGACCAGTTTACTTATAAATTAATTAAAAATAAAAATTGTAATCCAATCTTAACAAAATATATATATTTGGAAACTAGATGTCATGTTTTGTAATGGGTTTTAATTTCATAGATTAATTCAGAAAAAAATCCGTAAGCTGTATTGCCAAAGTTGGACATTTCTCTTGGACCTGCCTTAGTTTTTTAGTTGTAGGTCAAAGGCTAAGGTTTGGATTGCCAACCCTTTTCTGAGCCTAAAACCATAGTAGCATGTGGATTGGAAATTTAAAATTTTAAAAATTCATACGCATTATAAAACACAAACGCATTCTTAAATCTAAACGCTCTGGTCATTTGAAAAAAGAAATCTGTACGTGTTATATAACACATATGCATTTATAAAATAGAACATGTACACATTTTATAACATGTTCGTATTTATTATATATCCATTTTTCCTCGATTTGAAAAAACCAATTGAGCACTTTTTTCCTGCAACATTCTTTATCTGCAATACAGTCCGAAAGCACCAGTTTCTGCATATTTTATTTCAATCTTATCTTGTACAATCTCTTAACATGTTATATTCTATTCAAATTTTTGGAAGAGACAATTACAAGTTGAATTTTCTTAAGTGGAATCAAGTACAGGGACTTTTTACAAGAAGATTTAGAAAAAGAGAAATTTTGGATGCATTCATGATGTTTTTGTACTTCAAAGTTTATAAAAGAAAGGTTCTCCATATTATATAGTTTTATTTGAATATTTGAAGGAGGTAGCAATTGGAAAATAGATTAAGAATTATTATTTTTTTATCAAGAGGGTTTGGTAATCATGGGATCAAATCAAAGACAGAAAAAAATGTAGAAAGTTAATGACACCCAAAGAAATTGAAGCAAATAGAGAAATGGAAGCAAAAAGACAAAGAGATAGAAGAGAAAGAATTCACCAAATGAAAAATTTGGAAGCTCATCTGGCTCCATGAATGTTGAAGAGGAAACCATGAAGGATGAGATGAATGTAGATGATGCAAATGTGGTGATGGTGAATATGGAAGAAAATGCAATTATGAAAACAAGCCCAACTATGCCTTCAACTTCAACTTTGAATGATATGGAAATAGAACCTATGCAAACAACTTCACGTATGTCTTAAAATCCACCTCCCAATGATATGGAAAATGCACATATTCAAACAATTTATACGGGTATGTTTTCAAACCCAAGTCTTGATAATATTGATCTTAGTTATTTAGTTGAAGTTGGATACACCATTTATGGTATCAATAATTCTAGTTTTGAAACAATGAAAAAATAAAATAATGATGAAATCCATCATATTGATGAAATTGAGAATGTTTGAAAATGAAAATGAAACCCTTTACATGAACGAAAATGAAACCACTTGTATGAATGAAAATGAAAATATTTTTTACAATTGAAAGAGATGTGTTAGATAACCTTTATGGTAAAGTTTCTTGGAGACAAATGATAACTCATGGAAATAGATTATATGAAATATTTTTTATAAAAATAAATTAAGATTTCAATGTCAACTCATGATGCAATTGATAAAAATCTAGAAAATGCAAAAAATGATGAAAAAATAGGCTTTTTTGTAAAACCATAAAAGAAAGATGACTGAGTAGAACAAGTCATATCTAGTGTCACCAATGATATTGAATCTATAGGAAAGAAAAGTTGATCTAAATATAAGAATGTAGCTCATTGTGCAATAACAACTGCTCGAGTTAATAAATCAACTTCAAATAAAAGAATGTTAAGTAAGAGTAAATATATAAAAGTAAATCCTAAAACTTTGAGAAGAGTGGCTAAAAGAAGAGAAAGTATTGAAAAATAACCAATTAATCAATGTTGGTGTTATAGTGGTAGACTCCCAAGGTTAGACATGAAATTAACTAATGAAATCAAATCTTTAATCAAAAAATATTGGCATGATAATACAAGCATATCACCTAATATTAAAGATGTTTTAAAATTAAGGGTGGGATAAAAAATTTGTGACCCTCATCCAAAGCATCTATTAGATATGACTCAAACTAAATTATATAAATTTTTTTAAGATAATTTAATCTTACCAAATATTACCATAAGTCAAAGATCATTCAAAAAATGTAAACCTTGTTATGTTATAATTAATAAACAATGAATCTCTTGTTGTAAAACTCATGTACAATTTTGTTATTATTATGATATTTTTTATATCTATGTTCTACTTTGCATGCTAACCAAATTATACAGGACATTTGTGGTATTAATATGGCACCTGAAACAATCAAAGATTTTATAGAAAGTTTGTTTTGTGAACTCTCTAATGGAAACTTATTTTATTTGAATGCATGTATTTATGGACAATGCGATAGATGTGGTAACTTTTCATTGTTAGGAGAATGTATGCATGAAAGTAGTTTACATAAATTTGGACAACAATTAGTGGATGTAAAAAAAATTTAAAATGTTGAATATTCTTTAAAAGATGGAAAATTTGGAAAACATTGTGAGCTAACTGTGGAAAAGTTTTGTGTGCATGCATTTATTAAAGAATTTAAAGATAAGATTGTACCTAAATATATAAAACACTCTCAATATACTCATTGGCTTGATGGTCAATTTTGTACATGTAAAAACACATTCTCAATTGGAACTATATCAAGTCATTTGTTGATTTTTCTAAAAACTATACTCTTAATCCACAAGAAAAAATCAATCACAATATTATAATTTAGTGCAAGTAGCCATATTTGTTCATATTGTATATAGACATGTAGATGATAGTAGAGAAGATAATAGAATTTTTTTTAGAGAGTTCCATTTTTATGTGAGTAATATTCAATTACATTCATATGAGTTTGTTCAATATTGTTTTGATATATTTATAAAAAATTAAAAGAGAGAGGAATTCAAATGAGAGAACATCTCATATTGTCGGACAATTGCATGGGTCAATTCAAGAATGCTAGAATGTTTTATTGGTTATGTAGAGTTCATAAGGAAAATAATATCTAGTACATATGGAGTTTTTTTGAACCCAAACATGGCAAAAGAGAACATGATGGAGCAGGTGCATGTGTGAAAAGAACTCTTGCTAGAGAGAAACTAAAATTTGAGAATGAAACAAAATTCCTAGATGCCTGTGCAATTATAGATTGGTGGAATACAAAATTATCTACAAGAACAAGTGAGAGAACAATAATTCAATGCTTCTTTTGGTTAGCTGAAGAAAATGATATTCTTACTCCACAAAATTGTGAAACAATTAATGGATTTGTAAAATGGTTTTCATTTAAGAGTTCTAATGCAAACTCATGGACAATATGGACAAGGGATCTTGCATGTTTTTGTGAATTTTGTATTGCAGGTGATTGGGAGGTATGTGAAAATATAGAATGGGTCAAAGAATCGCAACAAAGAGCCTTAACACCTACATCGATACATGATCAACATGGAACGATAATTGAAGATAACCAAGTGTTTGCATCAGATGATTATGATCGTGTTTTGGACCTTGTACAAGAAGGTACATTAAATTGAATTCAATTTTAGATGTATGCATGTTTATATGTGAATTAAATAAATGTCACTCTTTACTAAATCAATTTTATTTTTTCAGGACATGTGTATGTTGTTGTTGCACCTAAGGGGAATGAAGATGAGACGGAGTATTGGTTGGCTAGATACGTTGAGAGAAAACATAAGTTGTTACATCCTAGAGTGGATGATGAAAACTTTGAGTATCCAAATGGTTATGTGGTTGTTGTTTGCACCTAGTTTCAAAAATATCTAGTAAGAAAGAATGGCTTGCCTACATTTGAAGACTATGAAAGACAAGAATATTATACATTGCTCACATTTGATTTTGGCAACCAATATAAAACTAGTTATATATAAAGGGAGGCCTACTAGTAAAATGTTATGGACACTTTCAATAGATGATCATGAGACAATCATAGATGTATTACAAAAAAGAGAGGATGCAGATGGTAAAATGAAGTAAATAAATACAGGTAAGTATATAGTTGTATATATATTTAATTGATAGTCTTTAGATAGTTAAAAATTTATCACATAGACATGTCTATATATATTTTAGTCATTTCCTAATTATAGTTTTAAATCATTTTTTGTTTCAAGTCTCCATAAATTAGATGTGATGCAGAGGCATCCACACTAAAACCTTAACATACAGCATGGATGTCCGCAACCCTTCATCATCATCATCATATTTTTGTTAACACTGTCAGCATCATCATATTCTCTCTGCCGACCGATATCCTCCTGCAGACAAACCTTTGACCCTTCGTCTGTCAGCAGCATCATCATATCCGACTATCGGTAGCATCATCACATTCGGCAAGCGCAAACATCCTCCTGATGTTCACTGTTCACCTTACCGCCAAACTCTACCTTCAGCATCATGATGTTCAACATCATGTTCATCAGCAGGATATAGAACATCCGGTTCCTCCCATATATCCTGATGATGATAATCAACTTCACACACCTTTCCTTCGATGCTTACGTCACCCCGATATCCTGATGACGATTATCCTGATGACGATGACGTCACATGCAGCTCCTCAATATCCTGCTGCCCCGATATCCTGATGACGTATATCCTGATGACAATGA
Organism: Cunninghamia lanceolata; assembly: GCA_027924645.1. NCBI lineage: Eukaryota > Viridiplantae > Streptophyta > Pinopsida > Cupressales > Cupressaceae > Cunninghamia > Cunninghamia lanceolata. The sequence continues at coordinate 1,930,766 of BSBN01000671.1, read as the reverse complement.
CGTCATATGCAACTCCTTCAATATCCTATTGTCGGCCAAACTTAACCTTATCGGCCCGCGATGGTTTTATCAACCCGATCTTATACCTTATGCCGATACGCTCCTCCTCGGCAACACCTGATGATGTTCACCCCGACGCACATTCACTTCATGCAAACGATTGCATCATGCTCACCTCCATCTACTCGGATGACGCCTGAAGTAACTGCAGGATATACACAGAAATATCCTGATGATGCCGTTGCGACGAACTTCCCCACCTTAGCGAATTTCGATCCACCGAACCTCCTGGGGTGACCCGATCCACTTTCAGGGCGACCTTCCAAACTCTAACTATCAGCTCGACCTAGCACATACCCATGCTAGGGTTCTCAATACATCTCGACCGCGATCCTGCAAACATGCACATGAATAGAAAAGGAAAACTACCTCCTAAACTACTGTACACAGCCATTCCACCGATTCGACGAATCAACCGGTGGAATGGATCAGCAAATCCATGTAACCACCAAAACAGCAATTCGATTACACAAAGGAATCCAAAATAGAGAATTGACACAACAGGATCTCTTTATTGATAAAAGATGCAAGTACAATATTTAGTCTCTTTCTGCAATCTAACTCCTCTGCTTAATGCAATACTATATATTATCTCTAAAACCAACTGATCCTCATGCATAAATAGGATCTCCTGCGAGTACTACCACTCGATTCCCAGCGGCTGGGAAACCTCTCCAGGCGGCTGGGAGATCCAACCGGACATACAGTATAACAGCTGTCATAACAAACTACCTAAAAATAGTAAAGTATGGTCAACATGACCTTATTACATGCATTGGTCTTATACAACCTTCTTTGAAACATTAACCAGACCTATAACAAACTAACTGCCTCATGGAGGCCAGCTGTCAGGTAGGTGCTCCTACACCATACTCCCCAACAGAAAAGAACTCATGTCCCATGAGTTTGGTTGTGGAAGTCCTCCACCTTTACACTTTGTCATGTCAGTGTTCTGACCTGTTCCAGCTTTGTCCTCTGCTGGCTCTTGGCTGCTCCAAGACTTCTGAACTGTAACTTGCTTTCTTGCAAGTAAATCCTCATGCCTATCAATGTAGGCCCTTCTCTCACATACCTTGTGTTTGTCAGGTTGTCTGATTAGAACCTCTGTCTGAACTGCCTCTTGAACTTTTGTAATGTTCAACTCTGTCTTTCTTTCAACCCTTATAGGACAAACAATAGTCCCAACTATGACAACATCCTTGTCATTCCTCTCAACTGGTTGCTGTTTGCAAACCTGTTTCTGAACCTGCTGCTGACCTCTGTCAGTCACAACTGAAACTGTCTTCAACTTGTTGTCCTTAACAACTTCTTTCCCTGCAGTGTCCTCAACTGCCTTTATGCCTGCTCCTATAGGCTTCTGCACAAATTCCTTCTTTCCCATTAAAATGATTTTGGTTGCCCTCTGTGCTGCAGCATTTGCCTGCAATGGCATCAACATAATAGTTTTCCCATCTTTCTTGATGGTGTAGGTATTAGCATACCCATCATATAGTACCCTCCTATCAAATTGCCATGGTCTACCCAACAGTAGGTGACAACATTCCATGGGCAAAATGTCACACAAAACTCTATCATAATATGCTCCAATATGAAAATCCACATATGCCTGTTCATAGACAAAAAGTGATTGACTATCACTCACCCAAGATGCCTTGTAAGGGTGTTGGTGTGGAATCCTTTCCAAATGCAGTTTATCCACCATTTCCTGAGATACCATGTTGTCTGTTGAACCAGTATCAATGACAACCTTACATACCTTACCTTTGCTCTTGCATGTGGTCTTGAAAAGAGCTCTTCTTTGCATCATATCCTTTGATGCCTGCAAACTAATTCTCCTTAGCATCAATGCTTCTCCCTCCTCAGGATATCCATAATTGTTAGGAACTCTATCTGTTTGCTCTACTTTCTCTTCTTGCACAAGTTGCACTCTCTTGTCATTCGTTCTATCATCTCTGGATGATGAACCTTTGCTTTCTGGACATTTGAAAAATGGATGACCAAACTCACCACAGGTGTAACACTTTCCTGAAAATGTAGTAGAACCTCTACCACTTCCAAATCTACCTCTATTACCTTTCCATCCACCTCTAAAATCAGACTGTCCCTGTCCTTTACCAGTGTCTTCTTGACCCTCATTGGTTTGCCTTGTTGTAGGGGCTGCTCCTCTTCCCCTCATATTGCTGCCTCTTCCTCTCATGGACTTATCTTGTCTCCTATTCATCTTTTCTTCAATCCTGATTGCCATTTGGTAACAATCCTCCACATTCTTAGGGTTAGCTAAAACTAACTCATCCTGTATGTTCAATCTCAAACCAGCCAAATACCTAGCCACCTTTTCTACCTCATTCTCATGATGACCAGATCTCATACTCAACTTATAAAACTCCTCAGTATATGCCTTCACATCCATTTCCTTCTGCCTTAAAAATTGCAGCTTCTTAAACATCTGAATCTCATAATCCTTAGGCAAGAATTTACCTTTTATCCTTGCTACCATCTTATCCCATGAAGTGATCTTTGACTTCCCTTGTTTCCTTCTCTCGGATTGTACATAATCCCACCATACCAAAGCATGACCTCCTAACTTGGTCTTTGCAATCTTTACCTTCTGATCCTTAGCAACATCTTCACATTCAAAGTGATTATCAAGTGCAGCAATCCAATCCAGTAACTCATCTTTATTCAAACTTCCATTATACTTGGAAACATCAACCTTTACCTTAGGTTTATCACTCTGCACTGCCTTTAACAGTTTTGCAAATTTTTGGTCTTCAGCATCCAGATCTTTAGCTACCTCTTCATACTCTTCAACAGCATCTTCATCTTCTTCTGATTCACTGTCGTCCACTTCCCTCTTTTTGTTCTTCTCCAAGGCTACAAGCCTGGCTTGAAGTGCTTCAGCAAGCTCCTTCATCTTCCTCATCTCTCTGGCATGTTTTTCCTTCATCTCCTGCAATTCCCTTGCAGTACCACTACCTTTCGGAGGCATTTTGTCAACCTCTCACTTCTCTACCTCTGTCCTTTCAGTGACAGAATCAACTCTACTTCTGCCCTTTCGGTGACAGAATCAACACACAACAGCCCAGACCTTTTTCTGAGCTCTGATACCACTATGATGCAGAGGCATCCACACTAAAACCTTAACATACAGCATGGATGTCCGCAACCCTTCATCATCATCATCATCATATTTTTGTTAACACTGTCAGCATCATCATATTCTCTCTACCGACCGATATCCTCCTGCAGACAAACCTTCGACCCTTCGTCTGTCAGCAGCATCATCATATCCGACTATCGGCAGCATCATCACATTCGGCAAGCGCAAACATCCTCCTGACGTTCACTGTTCACCTTACCGCCAAACTCTACCTTCAGCATCATGATGTTCAACATCATGTTCATCAGCAGGATATAGAACATCCGGTTCCTCCCATATATCCTGATGATGATACTCAACTTCACGCACCTTTCCTTCGATGCTTACGTCACCCTGATATCCTGATGACGATTATCCTGATGACGATGACGTCACATGCAGCTCCTCAATATCCTGCTGCCCCGATATCCTGATGACGTATATCCTGATGACGATGACGTCATATGCAACTCCTTCAATATCCTACTGTCGACCAAACTTAACCTTATCGGCCCGCGATGGTTTTATCAACCCGATCTTATACCTTATGCCGATACGCTCCTCCTCGGCAACACCTGATGATGATCACCCTGACGCACATTCACTTCATGCAAACGACTGCATCATGCTCACCTCCATCTTCTCGGATGACGCCCGAAGTAACTACAGGATATACACAGAAATATCCTGATGATGCCGTTGCGATGAACTTCCCCACCTTAGCGAATTTCGATCCGCCGAACCTCCTGGGGTGACCCGATCCACTTTCAGGGCGACCTTCCAAACTCTAACTATCAGCTCGACCTAGCACATACCCATGCTAGGGTTCTCAATACATCTCGACCGCGATCCTGCAAACATGCACATGAACAGAAAAGGAAAACTACCTCCTAAACTACTGTACACAGCCATTCCACCGATTTGACGAATCAACCGGTGGAATGGATCAGTGAATCCATGTAACCACCAAAACAGCAATTCAATTACACAAAGGAATCCAAAACAGAGAATTGACACAACAGGATCTCTTTATTGATAAAAGATGCAAGTACAATATTCAGTCTCTTTCTGCAATCTAACTCCTCTGCTCAATGCAATACTATATATTATCTCTAAAACCAACCGATCCTCATGCATAAATAGGATCTCCTGCGAGTACTACCACTCGATTCCCAGCGGCTGGGAAACCTCTCCAGGCGGCTGGGAGATCCAACCGGACATACAGCATAACAGCTGTCATAACAAACTACCTAAAAATAGTAAAGTATGGTCAACATGACCTTATTACATGCATTGGTCTTATACGACCTTCTTTGAAACATTAACCAGACCTATAACAAACTAACTGCCTCATGGAGGCCAGCTGTCAGGTAGGTGCTCCTGCACCAAGATGCATTACAAAAAAGAGAGGACATGCATATATATTACAATGAAATTTGAATCTAGATACAGGTAACTATATATAGTTCAAGATACATTTAATTGATAGTCAAAATCTAAAACTCAATAATTCATTGTCATTTTATAAAAATTTTATAATTGATTTCATATCCCCTTAATCTATTCTCTTAGGACCCCTTAAGCCATCCTCTCAGGACCCCTTAAGCCATATCCTCCTATATACCCTTAATCCATCCTCTTGCATCCACTTAAGTCACTCTCTTAATTCCTGTTAATCCATCCTCTAAGAGCCTCTTAAGCCATATCCTCCTATCTACCCTTATTCCATCCTCTTACATCCCCTTAAGGCACTCCCTTAATTCCCCTTAAGCCATCCTCTTAGGACCCCTTAAGCCATATCCTCCTATCTACCCTTAATCCATCCTCTTGTATCCCCTTAAGTCACTCTGTTAACTCCCCTTAAGCCATCCTCTTAGGACCCCTTAAGCCATATCCTTGTATCTACCCTTAATCCATCCTCTTGCATCCCCTTAAGTCAATCTATTAACTACCCTTAAGCCATCTTCTTATGAACTATTAATCCATATCCTTGTATCTACCCTTAATCCATCCTCTTGCATCCACTTAAGTCACTCTCTTGACTACCCTTAAGCCATCCTATTAGGACCCCTCAAGCCATACTCTCTTATCTACCCTTAATCCATCATCTTGTGTCCTCTAGGTTTTAGGTCCTAGGGTTCATGAGATGCAAAGAATAACAAATCTATATGGGTTAAGTGTTTAGGGTTCATCTCTTAACTCCCCTTAAGCCATCCTCTTAGAAAAACAAATATAAATAGGATTTCTAGGATTCGTAGGGTCACAAGATTCTTAGAATAACAAATCTATATGGGTTAAGGGTTTAGGATTCATATCCTAGGCTTTCACTTGTATGGTTAAGGGTTTAGAATTTCTAGGGTTCATGAGATGCTTAGAATAACTTGAATCTATAATGGGTTAAGATTTAATGGTTCATATCCTATGCTTTAGGTCCTAGGGTTAAGGGTTAAGGGTTTATGGGGTTCACAAGATAGTTAGAATAGAAAATCTATTACAGGTTAAGGGTTTAGAGTTCACCTTTTAACTCCCCTTAATCCATCCTCTTAGGACCTCTTTAGTCATATCCTCTTACATCCCCTTAATCCATTGTCTTGCATCCCTTTAAGATATTCTCTTTATTCCCCTTAAGCCATTATCTTACGACCCCTTAAGTCATATCCTCTTAGAACCCCTTGATCCATCCTATGGTAGACATCAATTGACTTTGTAAGGAATTTATAAGATCCAATTTTCTAACTTTTAGTATATATTGTTATTTTCTTGCATAAATTATCTAGTTAAATGAGTCATATAAAATAAAGTTACTTTACTTACATTAATTATTTTTGTAGGTTCTCATCAAGTCAATCTACCATGATTATCACTATAAAAAAAATTCATCTTATAAATTTTGTAAACATCGATTTTTTGTCTTGGGCTAAAAGTGGATAATCTTTAATTGTATTTATATGCACATATGTTTCATCATGTTATATAGTTGTATTAAACATAAATATACATTATATATGTCTGTTTAATGTTTGAACATCAACAAACTTATAAATCACTTTTTATATCTTGTTCCAATTTTATCTTATAAACATGATATCTTATAAACCACATTTTATATAATTGTTCAATTGTACCTTATACATTTTATAAATGTCAAGTATAGATTTCTATTTAGTGACGAATATTTTCTAGAATTGGAAAATTGTTAAAATTACCTGCCCTTACTTTATTATGAATATGATATAAGCTATAAGGAATGTATTAATTTGTCACCTAACCTTGTGATTTTATTGAAATTTGAAAGTTAATCATTTTAATACATCTAAACTTCATTCAACAATGGCATGTTTAAAATATATATGTAATTTGATTCTAGATAAGAATTTATAGTTCATATTACCTAAAAATTAGATTGTGTGTGTGTGTGTGTGTGCGTGCGTGCGTGCGTGCGTGCGCATGCATATATAATCATCATAATGAACATAACATGTACGTGAACACATTCATAAACACAAATAGGATCATAATGTATATAATGTATGTGAAATGGTCCATGAAAGAACATGTTCAAAATGTATATGTCAAGTGGCACACATATAAATAAAACTATCTACAGTCTATAAAATAAAACTATCTAAAGTCTATCAGGACGATCGGTCAAATCAAGTCTATCGGGACCAACTGATTGAGCTACTAGGTCCTGGATATTCAAATAAAGGAAACAATATGTTAGAAAATATTAGTGATAAAAATTTATTTTAATTGAAGATATTCAAATAAAGAAAACAATCTAGGTTAGAAAATAGTAACTCGATAAAAATGATTTTAATTAAATATAGTAAATATTGTAAAGTGATTTAAGGATGCATAAATTATCATCTGATCATGTGAATATACTATCACATTTTGTTCAAAAGGTAGTATAACTGTCAACTGAGGACCAAATGATTAAGGTACTAATTCCTAGATATTCAAAAAAAGCAAACAATAGGTTAGAAAATATTAGTGATAAAAAATGATTTTAATTGAATTTATATATTTAAAAGACCTAAAAATTGTATAGGAGATTTAGTAAAGTTTAGGACCTCGAATGACATGGCCTCATGGTCATGACCATGATGAAGAGCCTACCTAGCACCTATAAGGATACTGCTATCGTCTTGCATAAAATAATCATAGTACATGTACACATAGAAAGTTTTTTAAGCACATGTAAATTTCAAACTTAAATAACTTTTGAAAGCACACACCTGAGATGGCCCATGCCCATGCATAAAAGCTAATGATGACTTAGGAGTACTCACCACACCTTATGGTTGGCTGGTCATGGGTATCACATTAACTCCCTGCATAGATACAATATATCATAATTTCACACGTGTACAAATTCAAATTAAATTAGATATGGACATAAATTAAAATATATATTGGTTTACTTGACTATAAGGTGTGCCCATTTCTACAATTCATAAAAAAAAACATGATCATATTGAGAAACTAGCCTCCTCTGATCATGCATCTACACCAAATACTTCTTGAATATATATATATATATATATATATATAAGGCACATATTTTAATTTTTTTGAAATGTGCAAAATTCATGTAAATAATAACATTAAATTATATATATATAATTTAATGTTATTATTTACATGAATTTTGCACATTTCAAAAAAATAAAAATATGTGCCTTTCAAAAGATGTACATACCTATGTAGGATGATCATCAGCATATAGTAAATCCATAAATAATTTTGTCATAGATACAAATGGACCTAGAGTGGATGTCTGAGTATGCCCATAGGATGAACCTCCATGCTCTCTATCACCCACTTTAGCTACCATGTGGGTAATCTGGTGAGTGAGATCTTCTAAGAGAGAACTCAATGCTCCTAATGTCAACAATATCATCTCCTACTGATATGTAGCAGGGATACTAGGAGATAGAGGAGCAACAATTGATAGAATTAGAGCACATTGCTAAGGATTGACACATGCTCCAAATCTATTTTGGGGCATGCCATGCTCAACTGCCTGAAATGACCTCATATCAAAATAGTTGATTTTTTACCTAACTCAAACTCAGCCCATAACTTTCTCAAAAGGTAAAGGGGCACCTCACAATTGCCATGTCATGGAGTATTAAAGACCATCCACCATATGGGTGACTACACCATTTAATTGAAATTCATTTTTATTGGATGGAATTGCTTTGTTTGTATTTGAAAGGAAGCTAGGTGTGCGGAAATTGCTTCGTACACTTATCTAATGAGGGGATGAGAGTGCAAATTTAATTTTATATTTACAATTATACATTATGTTAAACCATTAACAGAGATATTGTAGCGAACACATATACAAGAATATGAGACAGAAGAAGGGAGACACAAGATATACGTGGGGAAAACCCTTATCAAGTGAAAAACCGCACACTCCAACACACATCTCAAATGTTGTAGAGGAAGATTAATGTGTTTTAGACTTAACTAATTTAGGGGGAAAACCTATCTGAATAGTCCACTCTATCACTATGCATTCCTACATTGAATTATCGACCAAGGAGCATAAGCTTATGATGGTACTTGCAAAGTATATTATGCCTTCAGGGCTCATATGGTTCCTAAATCATTCTACCTTAGCCTTTAAATAGACAAATCTACTTTGATGGAATTAACATAATTACAAAATAGGTATAAATCTAGTTGCTACGGGTACCTACAGCAAGGTTTGTGGATAACTATTACAATAGGAAAGCTATAGAATTAACTTAATGACTCGACAAGAATGAAATGACTAACTGCTGACCTCTGGAGGATTTTTAAACACACTAATATGCATCTATTGATGAACTATATCTATTTGATCAAAACATAACACTAACTTGAATTCAAATTATGGCTAATAGAAAACTAATAAACCAACATTAACTGAAATGAAACAAACAAAGAGAGAATCAGTACCTTGAGTGGCCAGCTCAAAAGACTATCTTCCTTAGCTAAAAAACAAATCTAATCCAGATCCTACCTATTTTTGTAACACATATCAAATCTTAACTTATTCCATGCACAGAATCAACTCATATCAAATTTTTCAACAACGAAATCTTTTTTGTCATATCCAGATTGTATTCCATAAATTTAACATGCTTGAGTCTTTACATATAGAAAAGGAAATGATAACTAAACTATCTACAACTTAAATCTGCTACATTATATATCTCATCATTCCCTTACTATACAAAAGTGGAGAGAGAGCCTTATTTATTAATTAACTCACTCTGATCATCTACCGCACCTAAATACTAGGTCGTGGAGTCAAGATCACATTCTTATTCAAACTGACTATAAGAAGAAAAATTCAAATCAAATTAGAAGTTTGATGCATGAACAATGTCCAAAATCATATTTGAAACAAATCCACTCCTTAATTTATTACTATCCATGATGCTCCATAATTGTCTTCAGTTGTCTCTACATTCTTGGCATTGAAACTCATAGTTCTATTAACTCCTTTGTTTGCAACTACTACAAATGCTCAATACATTATGACACATCCAATTCCGCACATAGAATTAGTTCCCAAAACATATACCACAAGTATTTTCCATGACTAACCATAAAATTGTCTCATTTATACTTTTATACATATCCATATCTAATTCATTCATTAGATAATATGATCATCACATTCCAAATTAGTATTATAAGTTCAGGTCTTAAAAGCATAAAGAAGGTCAACATATCATAGTGCAAACATGGATAAATGTCTTAAAGGATGCTATGAAAGGAGTCTTTGAAGTATAAAAAGTATCATAAAAGAGACTAATTTTGTAGCCCATCATTCTCCCCAACTAACCTTTTGCTTGCACTCAAGCAAAATTACTCAAACAGATACCTAGGAGAATGAATTATAATGTAAAACTATTTGCCTCAAGTCCATAACTATCCTGACACCCTCACCCTGTTTCAAATAGAAACCATTGTAGTATGAAAGCCTTTGTCGTATGATAGTTTCTGCAGTCCTGCATTCCTCTTCCTTTTCTCCTGTCTAATATGGAACTAGATATAAGAGTAGAGGTGGATGGTGGGTGAGAGGCAACCATGTCCCACCTTTATTCTCTAAAATTTGAATGTACCTATGTAATCTTTCATACATGTTCATAAAGTTATGTAAGGAATGAGGTTCTTTCTGTTGAAGATTAAGTGTCAAACTGATCCATTTGCTTTGCACATATCTAACACAAACTTGTAACATGGATCCCATCATTCTCTGTATCCTTCTATGATCCCTTGTTCTTAAGTCCATGATGATTTTTCCTAGGCCCTTATGAGAGAGAAGTTTTTACCATTTTGTAAGGATATCTTCAGGGTTAAGTGCCTCTTTTGTGATTGGTAGTGATGCCTTCTCATATTCTTCATACCTATCCATTAATTCTCCTCTCAACTTTTCATTATTTAGGTATGATATTACTACCCTTAACTATAAATCTCCAACATTTATGGAAGGATTTCATTCTGTATCTTCCTCCATCAGGTAATTGTGCAAACAAAACTCACACAGTTAATCTTGTTCTTCTAGGCTAACCTTTTGAAAATAACTGAAGAAATTGTATCTAGACTGTAGAACTGATTGGTCATTAACAAATCTATTGAATTCAAAACTAAGAAATTTCTCCTTCAAAAATAATGCATAAACCCTTGAAGGTGGTCTACATTCAATGATTCACATGGCCTTATCAATTATGCCTGCCATCTTTGCCTCTAATTTCTTAATTTCAAGATTCTGGTTCTCAATTATTTCATTAATTTTTTTATTTTATTTATCCCAATTCTCTGCATCTTGTTTTGACCTATTAGTCACTTTCAGTAACTCAAAAACCAATGAAATAGTAGTATGGTATGTTGGAGTTCTTACCTCAGGAAATAATGGAGGGGGTTCCTTCTCCTCATCTGAGTTGATCTTGCTAACAACCAGTTGTGCTAACTAGTCCAATTTAGACTCTTGATTCTATGTCTGAATCCTTTCCTCTAATTCATCTATTCTCTTTTCTTTTTCTATCTCCCTCTCTTCATACTTCTTTATCTAATCCTCCAAGGTTTTGATTTTGTTCAATGCCTCCTAAAGTTCTTTCCAAAGGTCTCTTTCTTCTAACAATTCATTTATTTGACTAAAATTGACATCACCACTATCATTGTTATCAAAAGCATTAAAAATTTCTTTAACAGGGTTACAAGGGGTTTCTTTTCTCATCTTTTTGGCAATAAATGGGTCTTCTGATTCAAGGTCAAAAGAAGAAACATACCTTTTCTTCTTTGAAGAAACATTCTCATCATCCTTGTTTGTAGAGATGTCATCTTCAAGTATATCAATAGGAACATTCCTAGGAGCATTTTCCTTTTCCTTAGAATCTTGTCCCTACTCAACAATGTTTTCTTCAGTGGTCTATTTCTTCAATCTGCTTAATCTCCTCAGGGTAGTGGTTTTTTGTTCAACATCCCTTTTCATCTACTTTTTACCTTTCCCTTTCTATTTCTCCTTTACTTCCCCTACAATGACATTTTTCCTTTTCTTTTTCCTTTTTGTGTTTTCTATGTTGATATCCCTTCCTACCTTCTTCCTCTTTCCTTTCTTGCTTACAAGTTCTGGGGTCACATGTTCAGGAGGAGAGAATGAAGGTTCCCCTATTTCTTTAGGTCTATTTTCAAGGAGATTTTCCTCCTACGGCTCTTCATGAATAGGTTCATCTTCAAGTTCAACATTGTATGGTGGTTCTTCTTCCTCCTCATGAGGTTGCTCCAACAAGGTGGAAATATCAACATAATTCTTAAAGGCCTCCCAATCAATTTGTGGGTATTATATCTGCAAACTCCTCTTAACCAGTAGTGCAATTAAATAATGATGAGACACTAAAGTATCTGCTAGCTTCTTTTGGTATTCTGAATTCATTCTCTTTAGGAAGTTGTAGAGGTAGTTCAGAACATTCAACAATTTCTCATGATGAAGATGGTTCAACAATTTAAAGTGCACAATTTACAACATATTATACCTCCCATCACAAGTGAAATACTTGATAATGTAGGTAGCACATTTGCCCCAGAAAAATGGTAGAGATAGGCATTTTGTACCTTGAGTTATTGAGTCTAAATGTTCACCTCACTCGCAGAATTCTTCTCTAGCAGCGGCTACATCAATTTGGGCTGGGTATTTTGACCTGATGCATGGCAGGCCAGTCACTTGGGCTATAGCTACCTTAGAAGCATTAATCATTAACCCTTTCACTATAGCTTCATCATTTTACAATGTAATTGCAAGTTGTGTGACCATATCATTGTCATACTCTGTCAATTTTAGGTACTGGAGCCATCCTACTCTGGTGAAGAGTAGTAAAACTAGCACATCTTCAAGAATCTCCTTGTGCGCTGATGGGTCTCTCCTCACTAAGTCACCTCCCATGTCTATAATCCTCTAAATAATTCTACTTCGCCACCTTATTAGACCTAACCCCTATTCATTCCTTTCTACAATTCCTCTTATTGCTTAGGGTTAACTCAATTTGACTTAAGCAAAGATATTAGGAAGGTAGCTCATTACAAGTATTTTTTACAGAGTACATAGGGATGACAACTCATTTAAAAACCAATGAAGAAATTCAAGAATGACAACCCTTCCCTCCAACTAAATGTGAAGTGACCTCACTCACGTGGCAAAGAAAGTGGTAGGAAGTTGCAATTATTAATTGGAATGTTTTGAAATATTATCACATGCATGAAGTAAACATGGATAATGATAAATGCATAAAAAAGAAATTTAATGGTAATCATGAATAGTTACCTTTGGAACAATGCCTCGAAAAGAAATGTGGGAGCAATCTTCAAAAGAAGAGGTTGTGTGTGATGCAATTAATTCACCAAAACTATAAGGTGATGCATGCAGATGAATGGTGAGGTGGCACATCAGCATGTGTGATTTGATTGATTTTCTTGAAATTTGGCATGTGAGGTACTGGCATGGTGATGAAACAATGTGTAGTGTACAGATTGAGTGGAGTGGCGGTACATTGTATTGAAGATATCTGTAGTTGCTGCAGGTGCTTACAACATTATTACAAAGTGCATATATGATAGTGATCAAAATAGGTATAGAATTAACAGGTCCCATCTTAATGGTTGTAAACAGGTCCCAGCTAAAGATTGTAAATAAGTCCCAGATGAAGGTGGTAATAGGTCCTAGCTGAAAGTGTTAAATAGGTCTCGACTGAAGATTGTAAACATCATGGTAAAGGTATGGTGTGTGCATGTGGTGTTGTGTGTGCATGTGTTTGGAAAGAAAAAGAAATTATGCCATAGCTACAGGGGTTGAGTATTCCAACTCAACATCTACATCACTAGGTAGGCCGTGTGGATCATTCTCTGATGTTGTGTCAACTAGTGTCATAGTATCCTTGTCAAGAGTGCTAGAAGCACCATATGCATTAGCTAAGGAAACCATGAAGTCTTCCTTCTCTAATGGCTTCTTATACAAATTTAGCCTATGTCAATTTACCAAGAGTGAAAATCAGACCTCATCTATAGTTTGCAACTAAACTACTCCATTTGGGAAAACTTGCAAGATTTTGTAGGGTCCAAGCCACCTAGATTTGAGCTTGCCCTTGAAATCTTTATACCTAGAGTCATATAAAAATGCCCAGTCACCAGCTATAAATTCTTTGTTTTTGATATGATTGTCATGCCATTTGACCCTCTGTTTCTGGACAACTTTAGTATGGTGGAGTGCCTTTAACCTTATTTCATCCAGAGCATTAAGAAGTTGAAGCCTATCTTGCTGTGCTACTATCAAATCCATCACAAGATCAATAGCTGTCCTTAGTGTTTTATGTTCAAATTCAATTAGGAGGACTATTATTTTTCCATAAATGAATTCATATGGGGTAGACCCTATAGTGGTATTCCAGGTGATTCTATAGGCCCAAATAGCCTCTGGTGACCTAGTAACCCAGTCACACCTATGGATTTGTACTATTTTGGTTAGGATGTTTTCTAGTTCTCTATTGGTTACCTCAACCTGTCCTTTGGCTTGAGGATGATAAGGAGTAGACTTTTTATGCCTTATTTGATATTTCTCCAGTAACTTTATGATTAAATCAGAGGTAAACTAAGGACCTTGATCTATTACTATTTATCTTGGCACACCATTTCTAGTGAAAATGTCCTCATATAAGAATTTAGCTACATTACCATCTCTGGCAAACTGAAATGCTTTGACCTCAACCCATTTTGTAAGGTAATCAATACATACCAGAATATACTCCTTATTGTTGGAGGTTGAAGAAATAGGACCAATAAAGTCTAGTCCGCACTTTTCAAAAGGAGCTAATGAGATTTGTGGTTGCAATGACATTTCATCACTTTTAGTTGGTCTACCCATTCTTTGACACCTATCACAGCCTCTTGTATATTTGATAGCATTCTTGTGAAGAGTTGGCCAATAATACCCTGTTGTCAAAATTTTGAAGGTTGTCCTTTTTGCTACAAAGCGTCCCCCACATGGTTCATCATGACAAGGATTCATGATATCAAACACTTCATCTTCTCCAATGCATCTTCTCATGATGTTTCTGGTCCAATATATAAGAGAAAACCAAAAATCCAAGAGTAAGGAAAGCATTTGTGAACAAGTTGTCTCCTTTCTCATGGTGAAAAATGTCTTGGAATCTACCCTGTAACCAAGTAATTTGCTATGTATGCATACCATGGTGTGTGTATAGTGAGCGAAAATAGATTCTCATCAAGAAATGAATCATCAACCACACCATCTGAGGATTGAGTGGGCAATCTTGATAAAAAGTCAGCCACCAGATTAGCCTCACCAGGCTTGTCAACAATTCTGATATCAAATTCTTGAAATAACAATAACCATCTAACCAGCCTGCCACCCACTATTGGTTGGTTCATCAGATATCTGATGGCTGTGTGATCAATATGAATGGATACTTTGTAGTTGGTTAAGTAGTGTCTAAACTTGTTGATGGCATAAATAGCTGCCAACATTTCTTTCTATATTACTGTGTAGTTTAGCCCATCTCCTTGCAAGTTTTTACTGATGTAGTAAATGGCATATTCCTTGTCACCTTCTTGCTGGCCTAAAACTTCTCCAATGGCAAAATCTGATGCAATGGTGTGAATATGAAAGGGTAGTTTTCAATTTGGACCTCTCAAGACTGGGGCCTGTGTTAGGGCCGCTTTCAATTTTTCAAAAGAATGTTGACATTCAAGTGTCCAAGCAAATTCAATATCCTTAGATAGAAGTGCAAATAAGGGAGCAACAATTTTTCTAAAATCTTGAATAAACCTTCTATCATAACCTACATGCCCAAGGAAACTTCTAACATCCTTCAATTTTGTGGAATAGGTAGTGAAGAGATTATTTCTATCTTCTTTGGATCAACTTGGATACATAGAGATGAAATGAAATGTCCCAACACCACTCCTTCAATCATCATCATAAAGCACTTTTCATTACTTAAGGACAAATTATGCTCTGTGTATCTTTTCAAAACCTTTTCAAGATTCTGCAAAGCCTCATCAAATGCTTCACCATATGTAGTGAAGTCATCCATATAAATCTCCATGCTATCATGAGCAAAATCAGAAAAAATTACTAAGGACTGCCCTTTGAAATGTAGTTGAAGCATTGCATAGTCCAAATGCCAAAACAAAGTAAGCATAGGTCCCCCAGGGATAGGTAAATGTGGTTTTATCCCAATCTTCTGGAGCAATCTTTATCTAATTATATCTGCTAAAACTATCAAAAAATGAGAAGTACTACTTCCCTACCAAAGAATCTAGGACTTGGTCAATAAAGGGCAATGGAAAGTGATCTTTTTTAGTGGCAGTGTTGAGCTCTCTGTAGTCCACACAAACTCTCCACTTGCCACCCTTTTTAGGAACTATCACTAATGGTGAAACCCATTCATTGTCTAAAATGGGGTAAATAAAACCTGCATCTAGAAGTTTTTGAAGCTCAACCTTGACTATGTCCCTTAGAGTAGGGTTCATATGTCTTTGTTACTACCTGATAGGTCTAAAATCAACATCAATATAGATCTTGTGCATGCATAGATTTGGGCCAATGCCTTTCATATCACTACAATTCCATGTAAAGGCTATTGAATTAGATTGTAGGACATTGTGAAGGGATTTCTCCTATTCTTTAGTCAAGGCATTATTGATAGTCAACATCTTTCTAGGTTATATCTCTAATGGTTTAGTCATTGGTTGAATGGAAGACACATCCAGGCTAGGAAAGACTGGTAGATGCTTCTAGGGTAGTAAGGCATGAATCAATTGGGAGATCACTTATGTGGAGCTACTAGGTAATATAATGCGCAGGGGATCCTACAGACATGATAGGCATTCTTGCTGCTGTGGGTGCCTCCCACAATTATTTTGGATAATGTGAGCCAGTAAATCATCTTCATCATGTATATCCAACAAAGGACTACATTCAATGGTCTTTAGGGTTTGCAAAGAATAAATGTCCTCTTCTTCTAGAGTAGGCCAAATAGGTTGCTCCAGTTCATGGTATAGTTGGGCTGGTTGATACAACACCAATTTATTGGCAATGGTTCCATTAGATATATTCATGTTTCCTAACCAGCAACCTATAAATGCATCAGTTGTGGCAAGCCATGGTCTTCCTAGTATAAGGGGGTAACCAGCAAGATTGACCTTAGGTTGTAATACAATGAAATCAATAGGATACTCCCAGGAATCTAATGCAATGACTAAGTCTTCAATGATACCTTCAGGTTTTACTGTGGACCTATCAACTAATTGTAGGACAGTCTGAGTAGGTCTAAGATTGGTTAATTATAACATTTGCATTATGTCCTTAGTCATGACATTGATTGCAGCACCCAAGTCTATTAAGGTATTCTTGATTAGGGCTCCATTGATCTTGACATCGACCATTGGACTTCCTAGATCATTATACTTAGGAATAGTAATATTTCCCAACATGATGTCTACAAGGTTACCTAAGACATGGACTATTTTTTTGGATCTGCTCTTTTTCTCCCTAGTTTCTTGATACAGAGATCCCTGATTGTCTTAGTGTAGATAGGAATATCTTTGATGGCCTAAATTAAGGGTATGTTTATGTTTATATCTTGCAACTATCCTATAAGTTCATTGGTAGGCTGTTCTGGCTATTTTTGGATAACCAAATGCTCAGGGAAAGGAGGCTTAGGGTTTGATATAGATTGAGGTTCCTGAACAGGTTCAGGTTCCAAAGGTGATTCATCTAAGGCTTCCTCCATGGGTTCTCCATCCTTCAGTTCTGTGATTTGGGGGGATGAAGGACCTACAAGGTGTTTCCCTAATTTGAGGTGAACATTACTTACCTCAACTCCATAAGTGGGGTACTACATTAGCTCATTAGTATAATCCTGTTCAACAGGCTAGTTGTTAGGGTTAGGTGTAGGTTGGGCATGAATTTGGGTAGGTCTAGGAGGTTGATTTGAAGGTGCTGGTGGAGGCATGATGGCTTACTACTGTGGCTGAGGTGGAAGCAAGGGTTGCTGATATTGGGAGTTTGGCTGCCATGATTGGCCCTTGTTCCATTGAGGTTACCATTGCTATTGCTAAGTAGGCCATTGGACATTATAGGTATGGCCTTGGAAAGCCTGCTGAGGTCATTGTTGCTATTGGTTCCACCCTGCTAGTGGAGTAAAACATGGTGGGTTTTGCCAAGCATTTGGATTAGAAGGCTGAGGTTGGTTATTCCAAGCAAAAAATTTTTAATTGGAAGCAAGAAAAGATGAATTATAATTGAGTGGATCAGGGGGCATACCTCGCCTTTTCTACCAAGGTCTTCTTTGAGCAATAAAGAATAGTTACCCATCATCACCTTCAAATGGTTGAAATTCTGACCTTCGAATCTTCTCCTACTGGATACTGGCTACCCTTTTGCATTTACAATTGGCCTTCCTTTGTCTACAACTTGGGCAGTATTTAGTGTGCATTGCATCTACCGCTTCTTGTTTCTTTTTAATGTGGAGGGTGTCCAACAATGTAGCCATATGACTTATAATGTCTTCCTTCATGTTGGAAAATAGATTGCTAATCTCCACTCATGAAACTCCATTGGTTGCCTTGCCTGCAATGGTTGCTCTATCCCTTGGTCTTCTTGTGAAGGTCCTTGAATAATTTCTGCAAGCTATGCAAATATCTTCAAAGGGTGGTTGGGAGATGTCTCTTGTCCCAATGAGATTTAGGGCATCCATGCAATCATCATTGACTCCTCTTAAAAAGGCCAACTTTAATGATTCTTTAGACAACCTATTCTGAGGGTTTTTCTTCAATGCAAATTGGAATCTCTCCACATAGTTCTCTAGTGGCTCATCCTCCTTCTGTGACATCCTAAAGATGTCATCTTTCCTCTTATCATGTCCTTTGCAGTAGTCTTTGTATTTTGTCAGGAATTTTTTCTTCATGGTATCCCAGTCTCGAATGGCATCTTTCCCCAATCCCATAAACCATGTTAAAGTAGCATCCTTTAGGGTAGCAAGGAACAACTTGAGTCTATAAGGATCAGTGGTATAATCATAACTTCTACACAGAACATCAAACTTGAATAGGAAAGTGTCAGGGTCTTTAGTAACCAATCCATAGAAAACAGGCAATGTAGAAGGTGGTATATTTTTTAGAGTAGCTACCCATGCTAGGTCTGGTATAGGGAATTCAAATGTATCTTGTCCTAGAGGATCCTCTACTTCATCTGCCATGGTTCTTAAAGTTCTTTCTGAGGATGTGGAAGAAGCTGGTGAAGATGTAGAGGAAGATGTCAGTGGAAATTCTTCTTCAACACCTTCCACTGTATAATTGATAAGGTTGGTTTCTTCTTCACTATCTGGTGAACTTGAAGGAAGGAATCTACCTCAGCTATCTCTCTACCTCTACATATAGTCTTTTTGGCTTTCTAATCTAGTGGTCCTACACAATGTTAGTGTATCTTTTGGTGTTTTCTAAAAGATGTTTTGATTAACTCTAATGCTAGAATCAAGAAAATTTAGATTATGAAAACATGTAAAAACAAAGATGAGCCTAAGAAGTTAACACCACCCCCAACAATGGTGCCAAAAATGTAAAGGAAGATTAATGTGTTGTAGACTTAACTAATTCAAGGGGAAAACCTATCTGAATAGTCCACTCTATCACTATGCATTCCTACATTGAATTATTGACCAAGGAGCATAAGCTTATGATGGTACTTGCAAAGTATATGCCTTTTGGGCTCATATGGTTCCTAAATCATTCTATCTTAACCTTTAAATAGACAAATCTACTTTTCTGGAATTAATAGAATTACAAAACATCTATAAATGTAGTTACTATGGGTACCTACAACAAGGTCTTTGGATAACTATTACAACAGGGAAATTGTAGAATTAACTTAATGACTCGACAAGAATGAAATGACTAACTGCTGACCTCTGGAGGATTTGTAAACACACTAATATGCATTTGTTCATGAAGTATATCTATTTGATCAAAACATAACAATAACTTGAATTCAAATTATGGCTAACAGAAAACTAATAAACCAACATTAACTAAAATGAAATAAAAAAGGAGAGAATCAGTACCTTGAGTGGCGAGCTCAAGAGACTATCTTCCTTAACTAAAAAACAAATCTAATCCAAATCCTACATACCTTTGTAACACATATCGAAGCTTAACTTATTCCATGCACATAATCAACTCCTATCAGATTATTCAACAACAAAATCTTTTCTGTCATATCCAGATTGTATTCCATAAATGTAACATGCTTGAGTCCTTACACATAGAAAAGGAAATGATAACTAAACTGTCTACAACTTAACTCTACTACCTTATATATCTCATGTTCCCCTTACTATACAAAAGTGGAGAGAGAGCCTTATTTATTAATTAACCGACTCTAATCATCTATTGTGCCTAGATACTAGGTCGTGGAGTCAAGATCACATTTTTATTCTAACTGACTATAAGAAGAAGAATTCAAATCAAATTAGAAGTCTGATTCATGAACAATGTCCATAATCATATTTGAAACAAATCCACTCCTTAATATATTACTATCCATGATGTTCCATAATTGTATTCAGTTGTCTCTACATTCTTGGTGTTGAAACTCATACTTCTATTAACTACTTTGTCTGTAACCTACTACAAATGCTCAATCCATCATGACATGTCTAATTCTGCACATAGAATTAGCTCCCAAAACATATACCACAAGCATTTTCCATGACTAACCATAGAAACAACTCATTTATACTTTTATACATATCCATATCTAATTCATTCATTAGATAATATGATCATCACATTCCATATTAATATTATAAGTTCAGGTCTTAAAAGCATAAAGAAGGTCAACATATCATAGTGCAAACATGGATAAATATCGTAAAGGATGCTATGAAAGGAGTCTTTGAAGTATAAAAAGTATCATAGAAGAGATGAATTTTGTAGCCCATCAAATGTATTCCATAAACAATGAAGGTTACAATATAGTCATAGAGCCAATTCTCTTGCAGGAGTCTTCGACACTCATATCTGGAGATGATCTAGTAGCATAACAGTACCTGTCAATCACATAATGCATCACCTCTCCAAAGCACCTGTTTATAAAACAAATACAAGGCAAAAATGGATCCACATTGAGATGGGCATCCAACATGGCCCAAAACCCACGCCTATGGACACTTGTCCAACACTGTAGGATGTCCCTGACACTTGTCAAGTCACCCCATCCCAAGGAGGTCACCTATTTCAAAAATGGGCTATGACATATACTCTTATGACTCTTACAATCGTCATAGAATCTGCCATAGTTGTCATAACATAGAACTTTAAGAGTATCTATCATACACAAGCTATAAATAGCATATTCTCTTACAACATGTCATAGTCCACCTTGGGGGTCCCAAGGATGCCTTTTTCAAAGATGCTTCTCGACACATATCCATACCTGCCATAAGATCTTCTATTTCTGACTCTTACATGTCATAACTTTGTCATAGGAATCTGTCATGACTGTTTCAATCAATATTCCCTTACACACATTCCAAGGTTCTGACACTTGGAAAAATATTCTTACCACTAAGTGGGACACCTATCTCCTCATGTGAGGACAAAATTACATGTGGTCATATGCCATGTAGGATGACACATCACCGTACCAACTCCCACAATATGACAACATAGGATTTGCATCCAAATTATACAATAGGCAATAAATAAATAAATAAATATAATGAAATAATACAAGGAATTACCAAGGTTGAGACACCTTAATTCCCAACATTCTCCCAATTGTCGAACACCTTGTAAGAGCTAATAGAAATAATAGGATTTAACTACTATACGTTGAGAGGCCCATAGACTCCGAACACCATCTGAACTTCTCTATGCCCACTGGATTCATCAATACATCTACAACATTCTTCAAAGTATCTACCTTATCAAAATTTACCTTCTCATCCTCTACCATGTCTCGCACGATGTAAAAATGCACATCAATATGCTTTGTTCTGGCATGGAAAGTTGGATTTTTTGCAAGGCAAATCACACTCTAACTGTCACAACAAATCATAATCTGTCCCGCATCAACACCAATATCTGAACACAATCTCTTAAGACAAATGGCTTCCTTGCAAGCATAAGTTGCTTCCATGTACTCAATTTCTATCATGGACAAAACAACCATAGACTGTCGCTTACTCATCTAACTAATTACACTGCCAAACATAGTGAACACATAGGCACTGGTGGATCTCCTACTATCAATGTCACCTGCCCAATCTGAATCCATAAATCCATGAATACAAATGGAATGTAGAGGTACTGTAACATTACCATGATAACATATGGAATACTTGGAAGTACCCCTCAAATATCTAAACACTCACTTATTTACATCCCAATGTACTCATCCAAGATAAGCCATAAATCAACTAAGGAATCCCACTGCTTGGGCAATGTTTGGTCTTGTGCAAACCATAGCATACATCAAACTACCAACAACACTAGCATAAGGTACTCTACTCATGTCCTCCACCTCACTAGGAGATTTTTGACAATCATTAATAGACAACTTTGTCCCAAATGAAATAGGAACACACAATGATCAACAATCTGCCATGCTGAACCTATCCAACACTATCTTCACAACTTACTCTGGCTAAACCAAAGTTTTCTATTAGCTTTGTCTCTTCTAATTTCCATTCCTAGAATGTACCTGGCTGCCCCTAGATTTTTCATCTCAAATTGTGTGGACAACTAAGAATTCAAATCAGAAATCATATTCTTACCATTCGCAATCAATAGCATATCATCAACATACAATGCAAAAATGAGAATGTGATCATTGTCAATTTTGTAATACACACAATGATTTGATTTTGATCTCAGATATCCAATCGACAACACAAAGGCATCAAGCTTCAAGTACCACATCCTAGGAGATTGCTTCAAACCACACAAAGACTTCTTTAACTTGCAAACAAATTTTTCTTTACCTTTCTCTATGTAATGCTTTGGTTGTGACATGTAAATCTCTTCCTCCAAATCACCATGAAGGAAAGTTGTCTTCGCATCCATCTATTCTACCTCTAAGTCATAAGCAGCTGCAAGAGATAACATGAATTGAATGGATGTCATCTTTGCAATGGGAGAGAAAATTTCACCATAATCAATTCCCTGCACTTGTGAGTACCCTTCGTAACCAATCTAGCCTTATACTTTTCAACACTGCCATTTGCAATAAATTTCTTCTTGAACACCCATTTGCATCCAACAGGTTTCTGACCTTCAAGAAAAGGCATGAAGTCCCATGTTTTATTCTTTTCCAAAGAAGCCATCTCCTCTTCCACGGCCTCCTAGGAACCTACATCTTTCATGCCCATAGCCTCTTTCACATTTCTAGGCTCATCAGTGTTAGTAAGTAAAGAAAAAGCACAACTAGAATCAAGTGATGAATAACCAAACCTATCAGGTTGCTTTCTCATTCATGTAGACCTCTTCAATGGCTGAGGTTGAGGTTCTACTTCTTCTTCTAAGCTTTCAGAGCTGCTAGAACTCTCCTCAGTCTTCTCAAGGGTAGAAGGAAACTAAACCACATCCTCTTTCTTTTCTATCTGTTCTGGCCATAGAACAATGGAAGAAGGTGTTATCTCTCTGAAGATGACACTTCTACTATACAACACTTTTTCAGCCACAGGATCCCAAAGCTTGTATCCTTTCACACCAACACCATAGCCAATGAAAATATTCTTAATAGCCTTTCTCTCCAATTTAGACCATTTCTCCCTAGGCACATGTGCATATGCCTCACAACCAAAAACATGAAGATTTCTAACTGAAGGCTTCTTACTAAACCACACCTCCATAGGTGTCTTACCAACAAGAGTTGATGTAGGAGATCTGTTTACCAGATAGCAAGCAGTGGCTATAGCTTCAGCCCAAAACTTTTGTTTGAGGCTTGCTCCACTAAGCATACTCCTAGCCTTCTCCATCAGTATCCTATTCATTGTCTTTGCAACTCCATTTTGCTACGGGGTGTATGGAGTTGTCTTATGTCTTCAATCCCTTTCTCTTTACAAAACTTATCAAACTCTATAGAATAAAACTCACTACCGTGTTAGTTCTCAAACACTTAATCTTTTTATGAGTCTAATTTTTAGCAAAGGCTTTAAACTCTTTAAACTGACTAAAGACTTCAGTCTTGCTTTTGATAAAATAAACCCATGTCCTATTGTAATCATCTATAAAACATACAAAATATATAGATTGGGAAATTGAAGGAGCATTAATAGGACCAAACACATTAGAATAAATAAGATCTAATACACTACAAGACTTGTGAGAACTAGAGTAAAACTGAACATGGTTTTGCTTTCCATATACACAACGTTCACAAAAGTCAAACTCGAGATTACAATCATTTAACCCCTCAACAAGGTTTTTATTTTTCAGGGTTCTAAGACCCTTCTCACCAATGTGGTCATATCTCAAATACCATAACATAGTCTTTTTAGTAGGAAGATTAACTTCCAAAGAATGTGTACTACCATTAGAACTAGTTATAATAGATTTCTTCACTGCTCGTTCAGATGGTAGGGATGAATTGATTGTAGCTCTTTTCTTCAAGTTAAAAGATCTATTACACTATGAAATGCATGCCTCCAGCTGAAATTGAGTACCTCTTTGAGTACCCTTTGCAAGCACCATGGATCCTCTAGTCATCTTGCATCCATCCTTTGAAAAGACAACCTGCACACCTGCATCATTCAACATGCTTACAAAAAGTAGGTTCCATGCAAGGTCTGGGATGTGCATAACATCAGTGATCCCCTTCACTCATCCATCAAGGAATCAGATTGAGACTCTTCTATGACCAACAATCTTTAGATGAGAATCATCACCCAGGTACACTCTTCCACCATAAAACTCTTCATACTTCATAAACTAGTCTCGATGCAAGGTCATGTGGAATGATGCACCAGAATCAATCAACCACACATCTTAAAATGCATAGGTGGCCAAGACTGTGATAAAGGCATCACCATCATCTTGTGACTTGTTAGAATTTGAATCAGGAGCATTCTTCTTCTTTTTCTTCTCTTGATTTTATTCCTTTCAGAAATGTCCAGTTTTCCCACAGTTCCAATAGAAAGCCATGGACTTTCTAAGAGATTTGGATCTACCCTTTTCAACTTTCTTGTCCTTCTTCTTCCCTTTCTCTTTGGATCTTCCACAAACTGCAAGAACCTCTTTGGCTACCTTAGAAGACTTTCTTCACATCTCTTTAGATAACAGTGAAGACACCACATCTTCCATCTTGAAGGTGGTAGTGGTGCTTTTAATAGCCATGACAAGATGATCCCATGAATCTGGCAAAGAATAAAGTAGGGTCATACACCAATCCTCCTCCATTTTCACACCCACAGATGTCAACTATGCAACGATCATGTTGAAAGCATTCATATGGTCTACAACAGATCCTCCATCTTGCATCTTCAAAGAAAACAATTTCTTTTTCAAAAAAATCTTGTTCACCAAGGACTTGGCCTGATAAACATCACCCATCTTCTTCCAAAGGTCTTTCATGCTCTTCTCCTCATGGACATTCAATAGGACAGAGTAAGCTAGAAAAAGTCTTATGAAACCCTTAGCCTTTCAAATTTTGAGGTCCCAATCAGCTTGTGACATTGATGTAGGTTTAACAGCAGATACAGTTTCCCATAGGTCACAATCAACAAGTAGGTCTTCCATCTTGAGTTTCCACAACTCGAAATTAGTGCCATTAAATTTCTCCACCTCTAATCTTCTGGATGTGGTTGCCATCTCCTTCCTACAACAAGATATAGAATATCTTAGCACAAACTCCCACTCAACCTAAGATTAGCTCAAAAATTCCCTACCTAGTAGTTAGAACCAAAACTGGCCAGGCTCTGATACCAACTAAAAGGAAGCTAGGTGTGCAGAAATTGCTTTGTAAACTAATCTAATGAGGGGATGAGAGTACAAATTCAATTTTATTTTTACAATTATAGATTATGTTAACCCACTAACAAAGATATTGTAGTAAACACATACACAAGAATGTAAGACAAAAGAAGAGAGACACAAGATATACGTGGGGAAAACCCTTATTGGGTGAAAAACCCCACACTCCAAAACACAGCTCAAATGTATTATGTAAACAATGAAGGTTACAATATAGTCATAGAGCCAATGCTCTTGTAGGAGTCTTCAACACTAGTACTGGAGATGATTCGAATGTCCCTAACACTTCTCAAGTCACCCTATCCCAAGGAGGTCGCCTATTTCAAAAATGGGCTATGACAAATGCTCTTATGACTCTTACAACCATCATAGAATCTGTCATAACTGTCATAACTTATAGTTGTAAGAGAATCTATTATACACAAGCTATAAATAGTATATTCTCTTACAACATGTCATAGTCCACCTTAGGGCACCTAAAGATGCCTTTTTCAAAGATGCTTCCCGACACATGTCCATACTTGTCATATGATCTTCTATTTCCAACTCTTACATATCATAACTTTGTCATAGGAATCTTTCATGACTGTTCAGTCAATATTCCCTTACACACATTCCAAGGTGCCAACACATGGAAAAATATTCCTACCACTAAGTGGGATGCCTATCTCCTCATGTGAGGACAAAATTACATGTGGTCGTGTGCCATGTAGGATGACACATCACCATGTCAACTCCCACAATATGACAACATAGGATTTGCATCCAAATTATATAATAGGTAATAAATAAATAAATAAATACAATGAAATAATACAAGGAATTGCCAAGGTTGAGACACCTTAATTCCCAATAGTATTGGGTTTAGAAAATGTTGGCAAATGGCTTCTTTGGTAATATGAAGGTCATGGCTTTCTATATAAGACAACCAATTTGCATAAAATTGTCTTCTTTCTTCTCTCCACCGATGGAAATGAACTAAGTCCGCATCGATGGATCAAACAAAGTCAACAACAATTTGCATTGAAGATGTAAATTGTGCTACATGGTGGGGAAGGTCAAGCTCATTTTTGAACAAATTTATATTTTCTTGAATGATATTTAGGTTTGCATTTATGCTCTCTCATAACTGATTTTGATCAATTGGAGGATGTGGGGGGTTAGGAGGTGGAGAGGATGGAGGTGTGGGGTTTTGTTGTGGTGATCCATTATGTGGAGATGATGGATGTAAGGGGTTTTTAGGTTGGTTAGTATGTATGAAATCCTCTATAGAAAACTCATTAACTATAGGTATTTTTTTCTCTATGTGATGAAAGGGCAACTGGATGTTAAACAATTAAAAAATATATATCAACAAACTAATTAAATAATGTACATAGTTTGAACTAAAAATCACATTTAGCATGCACAAATTCAAAATACATGTCATTTGAAGACACATTCAATTTAAAACATTAAGAAATGGATAGCATGAAAATTTAGCGTAATTTATGTCATAGAAAATACAAACAATTCGAGCCTCCCCTACAACATGTACATGGACAAAAATTAATACTAAATTTTGATATCCCCCTTCATCCCATATTTTTTGCTAATCACTTTCAAAAGGTCATGGATGAAAATTAAAACACACATTTTTCTATATCAATCATTTATATCAATTCGAAGAGTTAGAACTGGAACCTAGATATTGAATCTCAAGTAAATATTTTATCAAGTTTATAAAAAAACCTTATAAATGAATTTAAAGGCATGCCCACATTAGTAAAATGTGTCCCCATAAGGAATCCACTTAACATTTTATACCTAAGTGCAAGTTGTAGGAATGTACATGTATGATTCTCTAAAAAATATTATATATTTATGCTCACTTAGAATATTCCATGAGTTCTGATATTGAATCATCATAATTTGTCAAATCCTAGAATCTAAAAATGATTGAGAGATTACTAAATAAAATAATTTTGGCCTAGCACTAGCTAGACTAGTACCTTCTCTATTAGGCAACAAAGTTATGATCTACAACTTGCAAAGGATGATACATCTATAGAGCATAAATGGAGCTAGATGTTTATGTTTATTTAAATGTATTGTGGTTATTAAATATTAGTCCTATGATTAAAAAATAAATAATTTCCCTTTAGAGACTAAAATTATATCATTTGATTCCTTAGAACCAAAGTAAGATACTTATAGCTAAGCATTTGTCTCAATAACCAATCCTTCTTACTTTTATGTATTCTATTCTAGAAAGCCATTAGGGTCATATAATTCTTCTTTCTTCCAATCAAGGAATTTAATGCACCATCATAACCTCCTACTGTGAAATTATGCTTAGATATATAGCATGCAAGGAAGCTAGGGGGTAGCTATAACATCCTTCCCATGTATTTAGAGAATATATCTATTCCTATTTATATAATTGATGTATCTACAAATTCATTTCTAGAATTTGTATTCTTATAACCATTTTCAAATTCCTTAGGCATTGCATGTACGTATATGCCTTTGCTGAGCTCAATATCATTTTTATAGGATATAGATGATTCTACACACTCATTAGTGTCAATCTAATCATTAATTTCATATTTGAAAAGGTGGGGGAGGTAGGTGGAGTATTGCATTTAAATAGTGAGGATCCATAAAAGATCATGCCTAAATAATGCTCAAATAGTAAAAATACACCTTAGCTCAGCTTAATGGTTGGGATCTCAAGAATTCTTATATGAGAATGTTGGAGGTCCAATAGATGTAGAGGGGACTATGGAATCAAACTTTAAGATCTACAAATACAAGGGATATGAAGTTATTAAAGATCTTAAAGGTCTATGGGAGGAATACATGAGCTAAGTAGTAAGGAACATGAATACCTAATATTGATGGGAAAATAAATGATATTGGGGCTTAGAGAGATTTGATACAAGTTATGTTAGTGAAGGAGGAGGAATTGTGGATTCGGATTACTACTTGTAGTATATACTTGGTTCTATGAATGTTGAAAGGTCTGGTCCAAGTAACATAAAGTTGACATGAAGTGGGAAAAATGGAAGAAAGGGGAAAAGAAAGAAGGGATATACCATTATGCAAATGCCTAAAACCATAGTAGTTAAGAAAGGGAAAGATAGAGGTCCAAGAAATATAATTTAATCTTGATGGAAAATGGTCAGTGCTCCCCATGGGATTCATGACATGGACTAACCTCCTCTTGTGGATTCAGTAACTCTGGCACGTGTATCAAAAATTGACAGGTCGACATTTTGGTTTAATGGAAATTATGGGCCAACAATTGGTATCAGAGTGAAAGGTCATGTGTTTGAATCCCCCTAGGTAATGCTGGGGGGAGTTTGTTGACAAATGGTCAGTGCTTCCCATGGGATTCATGACATGGACTAACTGCCTCTCATGGATTCATTTACTCTATCTTGTATTAGAAATTGATAGGTTGACCTTTTGGTTTAACGACAATCATGGGCCAACAAGATAAAGAGAGAAAAAGAAATTGGAGTTGTGTTTTCCATCAATGACAAAGGGGGAGATTGTAGATTGTTTGTCATTGATGTCAAAGTGTCAAAGAACTATGATGTCTTTGTTATTCTTCATGATAGGTTGTTTTATTCTTGTTGATGTTTGGAAGGAGTTTATACTTCAAGATCTTTCAAGATTGATTCAAGACGTTTCATGTAAGGTTCGATGTAGTTCATAAATTTTCATGAATGTTGTGACAATGGGTGTGTTGATGCCTTGATTCATGATGTATCCAGGATGTTTTATGGTCAGGAGTTAATGCATGAGGTTCATATGGTGAGAGGTTCCTATTGTTTCCATGATGTATATATATCTTGTACATGTTTACATGTTTCTTGCATAGGACATAGGACTCAAGAAGTTCAAGAGCCTTTCTAATTTTCATTATGATGTCATTGGTTTACAGTCCAAGTTGAATGGAGCTTTTACAGTAAATATGTATTTGTGAACATGCTTAAGGTTTAATAGAAAAATCCTAAGAGCCTCAAATGGTTTTAAAAAGGCTCATTGTATATGGTTTAAAAAATCTTTGTCTTTCCTTATAAAAAGAAGTTGACCAGAGATAGTAAGTTGAAGCCCACTTAAGTTATAACTTAAGGGGATTAAACTTTTTCTCTAACTGGTCCCTTTCCCTAAGGGAACTAGTGCTCACCAGTTGAGCCTTGCTCTTGAGCAGGAAAGGCCATATCAATGGCTAAGATGGAGGGCGCTAAACAAAGATCTAAAGTTCACATTTGAATTCTCTTCAAATACCAACTGTTGTTTCCTATGTGTAAAGTTTGATGGGTAGTTGGATTGTTGGAGCCAAAACTACCTTCATCTGCTTCTATAACAACCAGTGAAGCTAGGAGAATTTATAAAAAGTTGTCTAAAGATGATATTCGATGATTTGATGAATGTTTTGGGTTCTACAAAGAAGACTCTCTCTGTACATATGAGATTTATGAAGTATGGTGATGTAAGAACACTTTTGATGTATAATAGGGTTTTTTGATTATTATTTTGTATGAAAAGGGGCATCAAACTACATGATAAGTAGTGTGTATTAGAGTGTGCATATTTTCATGTGTGTAGAGGAAACAAGTTCTTTGTATTATTGTTTATATGGTCTTATGTTGGGTCTACAGAGCATAGAAGTCATGATTTTGTGTTTATACTATCATTGTGTTTGAGAAGTTTTATGTTTGAAGAAGATTGTATTGATTGTAGACAAAAGGTGATATTAAGATTGAGTAGTGGAGTTGTAGAATCCATCTACAACTTTTGATTTGTAGTGAAACATATATTATACTCTATCTTTTTATTCACGGAATCATATTGATGTGAAAATTGTATTTTCCAATGAGGCAACTGTATTTGCTAGTGAGGCACCTATTTTCCAGTGAGGCCGTGTCAATGAGACACTTTTCCAGTGAGGCACAATAAAATGCAAACATTCAGGAGTGGGTTTTTAATCCCTATGAGGGTTTTCCACTCATAAATCACTATGTTATGGTTTCTCATTATTTGTGGTCTACTTGGTTTGCATGTACAAACATTCAGTCTTGTGTATCTTCCATCATTTGAGTTTCTACGGTGTCTTCAACTTTTATGATTTGCTTATGTTCTTTGTGTTTCAGTCAAGCTTGATAGCTTTGCATGCATGATGCAACACATGATAGTTGAACTATTCTGAAACTTGCATTTTATATGTTTAGATTTGTGTAAGATTAATTCAATGTTATTTTAAATTGGTATACCACTAATTCACCCCCCCTCTCAATGGTTTTGTACTCCAACAAATCTAAACCAAATAGTTAGGTAAATAAAATCATGTACCCTAATGACATTTTACTATACATTGTTTGATAACTTGTTCAAGAATTAAGTGACATGTATTTAAGAATTGTGATAATTATTAACTATATATTTGCTTAATTATAGGTCCTAAGAGTGGTTTTGTGGTTTTGTGGTTTAGGTTTTAGGGTTTAGGGTTTTATGTTTAGATTTTAGGGTTTAGCTCTTAGGGTTAAGGGTTAAGGGTTTAGGTTTTATGGTTTAGGTCCTAGGGTTATGGCTTAAGGGTTTTAGGTTTAGGTTTTAAGGTTTAGGTACTAGGGTTAAGGGTTAAGGATTTTAGTTTTTAGGTCTAAGCTTTTTGGAACCTAGGGTTTAGGGTTTTGATTTCTAAGTCTAGGTTTTGTGTGGTTTAGGATTAAATTAAAGTTAAATTAGGCATAAATTTTGTGGATTTCAATTTAGAATTTAAGGTTTCTCATTTGCATGATGATTTTATTTCCAAATAATATTTTAAAACTATAAATTAAACAAGCTAATTACAAACAAAGTAAAAAAAGTACTAAACTACAATTATAAGTGAAAAGTGCAAGATATAAACCAAAAAAACATAGAATTTAACCAACCTGGAGCTTGTGGAGGTTGCTTGTGTTAATGGGAGGAGGTGACAAGTAAAAATGGGCTTGTATTAGTCCTTAAGAACATGTACACATAAGCCTCCATCATTGTTCATCTCCATGAAGTTCATAGAAAGAAATGAAAATGACAGTTATTTATATAAAAAAATAAATACATTTAAGAAATGCATACACATTATAATGCATACGTGTTTGTTAGTACGTACCCAAAGAATAACACATAAGCAAATTAGATTAGGCTCAAGTACCCATAGCTAAGCACATATGCATTTTTTCAATAATGTGTATGTGTTTCCTGGGAGTTTTTTTTGGCCAAAACTTCCCTCTTCATGGACCCAACTTCTTTCTTTTACCCATATGCAGATGACCATTTTCTCTAAAAAATTTACTATGCCTTTTTCATCCCGAACATTGAAGGTAGGATCTATAGTGCGATTGATGCATTACATATGTCATTCCACTATAGATTCAAGGTAGGATTCATCCCTTTGAGAATTTTTTTAGTCATGCATGGCTAAATTTACATATTTTCCATCATATTTACACCATTTTTTCCTTCGATTCTGATGTAGCCAACAACATACACTCAAAAGAATTATGCCATTAATCATGTGAGAGCCAAAGATTGAAACTAGAGAAATAAAAAAATCTTCTATTCATCAACTCTGCTGCTACAATGAGAGAAAACTCTTTTATATCTAAGAAAACAAAAAAGCAAAAATTTACCCCTTTTGGCAGATTTTGACAATTTCAGATTTTGCCATTCTAGGTAATTTTACAATCATACCTTGAGAATCCAGTTTTTTCACATAAGCTTCCTAAAACTAAGTTAAGATGAAAAGCCAACTAATATTCTAAATTTCAAACATGAGTTTTGATTTATTACAAAAGCAACTTTTAAAAAATCTAGAAAAAAACACTAAATTACCATTTTGAGGGCCAAGATGAAAGTTTCAAGCCCTGAAAAAATGTCAAGACAAGGTCCAATTGACTAGGGTGGGTTGGGAAATCATTGGTCACCTCATAATGTATCTACCTATAAAATCTCATAGAAAACCCACATCTAAGTCAAAAGTTATGACCTTTGAAAGTTCTTGCATCATTCTCCTTTGGTTGAAAAGAACGCAGCTCCTACAAGTAACTGTCTTCAAAATGCTGCCACATAACTGGATCCAACCTCTACACTTTTCACTCTATAATCCACATGCTATCTGTTGGTGGTAATCCTTCCCACTAGAGTAAATACTTGTTGTACTGCCCTTGCCAACTGTAGATAGTGTTCTTATCGAGAACTTGTGCAATCTTTTCCTTCTTCTTATGGGGAATGTGGTAGTCCCATGCCACTTCTAGTTGACTATCTTCAACATTATCCTCACCATGGAATATATATAAATCAGAAACATTAAACATAGGAGAAATATTGAGATCATCTGGTAAACTGGCCTCATATGCATTATCATTGATCTTCTTTATAATTCTGCAAGGATCGATTTTCCTATACTTCAACTTGTGGTATGTTCCAGTAGGAAACTACTCTTTTCTCAAATATACCATCACACAGTCACCTACATTAAATTTCTTATGTCACCTACTAGCATCCACTGTATTCTTGTACCTCTCATTACTGTCCTACAACTTCTGTCTCACTTCTTTCTACAACTGTTGAAGGTATTTTACAAATGTTTCCCCATCATCACTAACCCTATCTTTCATTGGTAGCTGTACCAAATCTAGCACACCCTTAGGATTCCTGTAATACACAATCTAGAAAGGGTACTTTCCCATTGATCTATTAATAGAACTATTATAGGCAAATTCAGCCTGGGGTAATGCCATGTCCCATTGTTTGGGATTTTCTCCAACAATACACCTCAACAAATTGCCCAGACTCCGATTGACTACCTCTATTTTCCCATCCATTTGTAGATGATAGGCACTACTATACTGTAGCTTGTTCCCCATCTTCTTCCATAAATTCCTCCAGAAATGATTAAGGAATTTGGTATCCCTATTAGAGGTAATAGTCTTTGGAACACCATGTAGTCGAACAACTTTTGAAAAAAATAACTCTGCTACCCTCGTTGCATCATTAGTTTTCTTATAGACAATAAGATGAACCATCTTGGAGAACCTATCAACAACTACAAAAATAGAGTCATTACCTCATTGAGTATGTGGAAGTCCCAACACAAAGTCCATACTCAAATCTGTCCATGGTGTAGTTGGTACTGGTAATGGAAGATACAACCCTATATTTTGTGAATGTTCCTTAGCCACTTGGTAGATCTGAAACCTTGTTACATACCTAGTTACATCCCTTTTCATCTTTGGCCAGTAATATTTATCTTTTATCAAGGCTATTGTCTTGTCCTTGCCAAAATGTCCAACCAACCCACTACCATGAAATTCTCTAAGAATGTTTTCCCTCATAGAGCCAGCTGGTATGCATAGTTGTCTTCCTTTAAATAGATACCCATCTTGCATAAAATATTCACCCCTAAAGTGATCCAAGTTACCAGACACTGGTGCCTTCAATTGTTCCACAATCTCCCAAAAATCATCATCAGACTCATACAAATTTTTGATGGCATCAAAACCAATCACCTCAATTTCCATTGTGGTCAAAAGTGTGACATGCCTACTTAATGCATTTGCAACCTAGTTTTGTTTTCTAGACTTATGCTTCAACACAAAATTGTAACCCTACAAAAAAGAGACCCACTTGGCATGCCTACTATTCAACTTTTTATGTGTGTTCAGGGATCTTAATGTAATATGATCTATAAACAATACAAACTCCTAGAGAACTAGATAATGTCTCCAATGCCTCAATGCTTGAACAATTGCATAAAATTCCAAATAATAAGTAGAATAATTCTTTCTCACTTCATTCAGCTTTTCACTAAAGAAAGCTATAGGTTTCCCAGCTTGGCTAAACACATCACCTATTCCCACATGGGAGGTATCACATTCTACTTCAAATACCTTATCAAAATTTAGCAATGTAAGTATAGATGCTTCTATTACCTTTTGCTTCAAGTACTTAAAGCTCTCCTCAGCTTCCATGGTCCATATAAACTCCCTTCCTTTGGTGCAATTTGTTATAGGGGCTACAATACTACTAAAATTTTGAATGAACTTTTGATAGAAAGTGGCCAAGCCATGAAAACTTTTTACCTCTATGATGCTGCTTAGACTAGGCCATTCTAGAATTGCCCTAACCTTCTCTAGATCCATTCTGACACAATATTTAGAAATTACAAAGCCCAAAAAAACCAAACTGTCCTGCATGAACCTACACTTCTTCAAATTAGCATAGAGCTTCTCCATTCTTAACACACCAAGGATAATCCTCAAGTGTTGTAAGTGCTCTTCTTTGCTATTAGTAAATACCAAAATATCATCAAAATAAACTACAACAAACTTACCAATGTAAGGTCATAGTATAGTGTTCATCAATCTCATCGCTAGGTGCATTTGATAACCCAAATGACAAAACCATCCACTCATATAATCCATCTCCAGTCTTAAAGTCTATCTTCCACTCATCCCCTTCTCAGATCTGGATTTGGTGGTAGCCCCTTCATAGGTTGATCCTGTTGAAATATTTGGCCCCTGCAAGGACATCCATCATGTCCTCCATACGAGGTATAGGAAACTAATACTTGATGGTAATCTTATTAATTACTCTTCTATTAGTGCACATCCTCCATGTTCTATCCTTTTTGGGGGTCAACAATGTCGGTACAACACATGGGCTCATGCTCTCTCTCACCACACCTTTACTTATGAGCTATGTTACTTTCTTATTCAACTCTGCATGTTGTGTTGGATTCATCCTATAAGATGCTTGGTTGGGTAGAGTTGCTCCTAGAATCAAGTTAATATGATGCTGAATATCTCCCTTTGGTAGTAGACCATCATGTAATTCATCAGGCGACATCAACAAATTCTTTCAATAGCTTTGCTACTTCTAGGGGAATTGAAATGTCTTCCTCTTCACCTTTTTTCACTACTAATGCATAACAACACCCTATCACCTTCATGTCTTTAACAAAATCTCTTTCAGACAACATGGTCTCACCTTTTCCTTTATCCTTGAAAGGCAACAAAATCACCTTAGAGCCATCTTTCCAAAAGGTATATGTGTTTTTCTCTCCATCATGTATGACTTTTCTATCATACTGCCATGGCCTTCCCAATAACACATGACAGGCATCCATTGGGACAACATCACACCATATCTCATCCTGATAGATCTTCCCTATGCTAAACTTAATTAAGCATCTTTTATCAATAGTGACTTCATTTCCCCTTTTAAACCATGCAATGCGGTATGGGTGAGGATGTTTTTCATAGTGTAAATTCAATTTGTCTACCATTTCTTTAGAAACCATATTTTCACAACTACCTCCATTAACAATAACTTGACATACCTTGTGACCCCAAGTGCATCTGGCTCTAAAGATATTGGTTCTAATCCATGAACCATCAGAGCTTTTGGCTTGTGTTTTCTCCTTCTCTGGAATCACCATTGCTCTTCTCATCATGAGACTTTCTCCCACATCTGGTGGAACCTCTAGTTACATCCCTTCCACTTCATGTTGTGTTTGAATCAGGTTCACCCTAGGTTGTCCTCCTAATTTCTTTCTTGCATGTTATAATTTGAGCAT
This sequence comes from Cunninghamia lanceolata, assembly GCA_027924645.1. Taxonomy (NCBI): domain Eukaryota; kingdom Viridiplantae; phylum Streptophyta; class Pinopsida; order Cupressales; family Cupressaceae; genus Cunninghamia; species Cunninghamia lanceolata. The sequence continues at coordinate 1,894,404 of BSBN01000671.1, read as the reverse complement.
TCAAATGCCCTATGACCTTCTTCTCAACATCTGAAACAAGTGAAAGGCCTTCACTAGTTTTCCCATCCTCTACCACTACCATAACCTATACCTCTTTGAAATCCCTTTCCTTGTTCTTGACTCGGAGGAGGTTGTTGAGTATCTACTTGTCTTTCCAATCCATGGGATGAGTATCCCCTGCCATAATTTGAACCTCCTTGAAATGGGGTTGATGTACTCCTTCTTCCTCATCTACTCCTCTGATGGTATTGTCTATTTTATTTTTCTTCATCCTTTAGAGCCAATTGGTAAGCTTCTTCCATACTATTGAGTCAATGCGTGCTCAATTCATCTTGAATAGAGAATTTTAGGCCATTCACATATCTAGTAGCCATCTGCTCATCATTTTCTTGATGGTCTATACATATAGACAGCGTATAACACTCATTTGTATAATCTTGCACTGAAGATAGGTTTTGCTTTAAATTTTGAAACCTACGAAAAAGTGTTTGTGCATAATCTATGGGCAAAAATTTTTCTCTCAAATTCTTCTCCATTTTATTCCATGTCTTGATCTTATCCTTACCTTTCCTTGTCCATTCCTTTTGAAGATGATACCACCAAATCATTTCATGACCCTTTAATTTGGTGCATGCGAATTTCACCTTCTTTTCATCTGTCATGGATTTCCATTCAAAAAAATTTCTCTTATCAATCAACCAATCTATCAACTCTTCTAGTTTAAGACTACTTGCATAATCTAGAACATCTACCTTGACCCCTTTATTTTTCCCTTCTAGGAGCCTGAGCATCCTCTCTTCAAAAGTCATGCCTTCTAATTCTTCTTCTTCATGTACTAAATCTTGATTTGCACCTATATCTTCATCGGATTCATCTCCTCCTCTACCAAGTCTTTAGTTTTCCATTCATGTTCTAAGTTCTGCTACTTTCCTTTGTAGATTTTACATTTCTATATGCATTTGGGCAAGACCACCTCTTCCTCTTCCTCTCCCAACCATCTTCTTGCTCTGATACTAGATGATGTAGCCAACAACATACACTCAAAAGAATTGTGCCATTAATCATGTGAGAGCCAAAGATTGAAACTAGAGAAATACAAAAATCTTCTATTCATCAACTCAACTGCTACAATTAGAGAAAACTCTCTTATATCCAACAAAACAAAAAAAAAAAAAAATTACCCCTTTTGGCAGATTTAAACAATTGTCAGATTTTGCCATTCTAGGTAATTTTACAATCATATCTTGAGAATCTAGTTTTTTTGCAAAAGCTTCCTTAAACTAAGGTAGGACAAAAATTCAACTAATATTCTAAATTCAAAACACGAGTTTTGATTTATTATAAAAGCAACTTTTAAAAAATCTTAAAAAAACACGAAATTGCCATTTTGAGGGCCAAGATGAAAGTTTCAAGCCCCAAAAAAGTGCCAAGACGAGGTCCAACCAACTAGGGTGGGTTGGGAAACCATTGGCCACCTCATAACACATCCACCTATAAAATCTCGTAGAAAACCCACATCTGAGTCAAAAGTTATGACCTTCAGAAGTCCCTACATCAGATTCTTATAGGACATTGATAATCTTTGAAATACATGTCATCACCATAGATTACCAGTTAATTGGCGAACCCAAATTCTTGTTCATACAAAAAAAATAACAAATGCATCCAAACATGGGAGGCTCTCTAGGCAACTCTTCAAGTAGTCTAAGTGCAATGTTTGGTATAAACACAGCTTTTCAACAACAGAACACACTTGAAAATACAATCCCAACCAAAGTCTTGAACCCACATCAAGGAAGATGAACAGTTAAAGGTCGTGTAACAGCAAAAAACATATGCACAAATTTAAGACCCCTAGAAATACTGGACAAGTTTTTAATTTTGACATGATAGACATTGAGGGAACTAAAATTAGGGTTACTTTCTTCAATGATTTAGCATAGCTTCACTATGAACAAGTGCAAGTGGGAGCATTGTACATGCTTTCAAAAGGCTCAACAAAGGAAGAAAATAGGAACTACAACAAGTTCAATAGCCATCTTCAAATCACTCTAGATCAGGATGCAATCTTGCGGCAATGTGATGATGACCCCTCAGTGCCAAACATAATTTTAAGTTCACATCCATTGACATAATAATAGATGTGGACAATAATAGTCTTGTTGATATTATTGGAATTGTCACTACTATTAGTGATACGTCACTATATGGCATCTATATGAAACTAAAGTGTTGAGGAGAAGCTTACAGATGCATGGCAAGTTAGTTTCCTCCATTCAAGTAAATTTATGGGGTCCTATTTCAGAGAAAGAGGGTATGGAACTCAAAAGAATGAAACATTCTCAAGAAACTATTGTAGTTTCTATTAAGAGTGGCCATGTGATAGAATTTAATGGGGAGGTTGTCAACACTATTGCCTCTATAGTGTTAGATATAAACCTTGCAATTCCTGAAGTAGAGGAACTCAAGAATTTGAAGGATAGAGAGGATACAAATATATCATCATCATCATCAAGTTCAGGATTGTTGACTACATTGCATGTGCAGATTCTTATTGTATCTCTTTCATAATGGTGTAAAACAATGTCTCAACCTTTATAGGCCATTGTGAAAGAGACCATCATGTTTGTGAAATTGACACCTTTTGCTACCCATCTTGTCTGTTAATGGTTAATGGTAAAGAGTACAAGAAAAGGTGCATCCACGATAATGACAGTAAATGGTGTTGCATGAGATATAGTGTTCCTCTTGAAGATTGTAATAACAAATACCTCTTATACCTTCAAATTCATGACCACACCGGGAGTACTTGCGTTGTAGCTTTCAATGAGGTTGTTAGAGATTTGTTGCAAATATCTATAAAAGAACTTTACATATTACAGTATAAATTCCATGCTGAAATATTTCCTCAATCTTTAATCAATGATGTCATTTTCAAGCAATTTCTCTTCACCATCTTTGCTAGGACCTAGACATACAACTTTTATCAAGGCTAAAAGCAACCTTTACAAAAGCTACAAGATTAGAATTTGAGAATGAGTGCAACTACCTACTATCCTAGATTTCAAAAATGTCTGCCTCTATATAAAGACAATTGTATAATTGACATTGTACATATAACCTCAAATGTAACATTCTGTAGTGATAGCTATGTATATTGATTGTACATTTTTTTCCCTAAATGGTATGTCAAGTTTACAATTGCATGTCATTCTTTGACTCTTTGTCTCCTAAGGAAATGGTATAGTTTTCTTCCCTTTTATTCTTCTCAGTGTCATTCTTTACTTCATTGTCACTTAAGTAACAAATGTAATTATGGGTTCTTGAGAACTAATATATTTAAAGCTTCCTTAGTCCCATATAATTCTTTTATTAAAAAGAAAATGTGGAGTGTAAAGTTCCTTAGATTCTTCTATTGGTCTATAAAAAATATTTACTAATAAATTTTTTGATTGCTTGTTATATTTCATAGTTACTCTCTACTATGTCTTCAACAGGTAGTAGCACTGTCTCCTACAAGTTTACTATTTGTAACTACTGACAGAAATCATAATTCCATTGCAAGTAATAATGTAGTGAACTTTTTTATAAATTTCCATGTGCAAAATGATTTTAGTTGTATGTTTGGAGTTAATTTATATATTTTTTTTCATTTCAGTTTATTTCATTAGGTCATTGTGGAATTTATTCCATAAAAGCAAAGTACATATTATTTTTGCTTAAAATGGCAACTAAGAAAGGAAAAGTAGCAAAAATTATTATACTAACTTTGTAAGCTTTGAGGTTCATTTGAAAAATGCATACATTTTGCATTTGGTTGATAATTTTAATAGATAAATATGTACATATTTGTATTTAATTGAAAAGTGTTCTATACATCATCGAATTCACTTGCACTATTTTTTAAGTCTAACCTATAGTATTGGAAATAGAGCATATCTCTATGTAAGTGACATGTTTCTTCCAATCCTTCTTTCATGAAAAGAAAATTACTAATTGCTTCTTGAACTTCTCTTTAATGTTTTCTACTACATACATGTCACCATCCATAACTTCCATTAAGACAACAAGTTTAATTCTATAGCATTCACAAGATAATCTGTTTATCTAGGATTCATCTTTGTAAGCATTTTTTAGTTATTCATGGCTAAATGTACATATGTTCTTTACACCATTTTTTCCTTCAATTCTTATAAGAAATTGATAATCTTTGAAATAGATGTCATCACCACATATTTCTAGTTGTTTGGCTAACGTAAATTCGTGTTCATACAACAATACAACAACAAAGTATCCAGACATGGCAGGCTCTCTAGGTAGCTCTTCAAGCAGTTGAAGTGTAATGTTTGGTATAAAAACACCTTCTCAACAACATAACATTCTTCAAAATATAAGCCCAATCAAAGTCTCAAACCCCTATCAAGGAAGATGGACAATTAAAGGTCGTGTAATAGCAAAAAAACATATGCACCAACTTAAGACCCCCAAAAACACTGAACAAGTTTTTAATTTTAACATGATAGACAGTAAGGGAACTAAAATTAGGGTTACGTTCTTCAATGATATAGCATAGCTTCACTATGAATGACTGTAAGTGGGAGCATTATACATTCTTTCAAAAGGCTCAATAAAGGAAGAAAAAATAGGAACTACAAGAAGCTCAATAGCCATCTTGAAATCACTCTAGAGAAGGATACAATCTTGCAGCAATGTGATGATGACCCCTTAGTGCCAAGCATAATTTCAAGTTCACATCCATTGACACAATAATGGAGAAGGACAATAATAGTCTTGTTGATATTATTAGAATTGTCAACTACTATCAGTGATACGTGACTATATATGGCATCTAGATGAAATTGAAATGTTGAGGAGAAGCTTATAGATGTAGGGCAAGTCAGTTTCCTCCATTCAAGTAAATTTATGGGGTCCTATTTTAGAGAACGAGGGTATGGAACTCAAAAGAATGAAAGATTCTCAAGAAACTATTATAGTTTCTATTAAGAGTGTTCATGTGACTGAATTTAATGGAGAGTTTGTCAATATTGCTACTTCTATAGTGTTAGATATAAACTTTGCAATACCTAAAGTAGAGGAACTCAAGCATTTGAAGGATAGAGAGGATACAAATATATCATCATTGTCATCAGGTTCAGCAATGTTGACTACATCTCCCATGTACATGCTTATTGTGTCTCTTTCAGAATGGTGTAAAACAATGTATCGAGGTCTTTATAGGTCATTTTGAAAGTGACCATCAAGTTTGCAAAACTGACACCTTCTAGTACCCAGCTTATCTGTTAATGGTTAATGGTAAAGAGTACAAGAAAAAGTGCATCCAAGATAATGATAGTAAATGGTGTCACATGAGATGTAGTTTTCCTCTTGAAGATTGTAATTACAAATACCTCTTATGCCTTCAAATTCATGACCACACTGGGAGTACTTGGGTTGTAGCCTTCGATGAGGTTTTTGGTGATTTGTTGCAAATATCTACAAAAGAACTTTAGATGTTGTAGTATAAATTCCATGCCAAAACGTCTCCTCAATCTATAATCAATGATGTCCTTTTCAAGCAATTCATCTTCACCATCTTTGCTAGGACTGAGATATACAACTTTGATCAAGGCTAAAAGCAACCTTTACCATAGCTACGAGATTAGAATTTGAGAATGAATCCAACTACCTGCTTTCCTATATTTTAAAAATATCTACCTCTATATAAAGACAATTGTATAATTGACATTGTACATATAACCTCAAATTTAATATTCTGTAGTGATAGCTATGTATATTGATTGCACATTTTTTCCCCTAAATGGTATGTAAAGTTTATAGTTACATGTTGTTCCTTGAGTCTTTGTCTCCTAAGGAAATGGTATAGTTTTCTTCCCTTTTATTTTTCTTAGTGTCTCTCTATATTTCATTTTCACTTAAGCAACAAATGTATTTATGGGTTCTTAAGAACTAATATATTTTAAGCTTCCTTAGTCCCATCTAATTCTTTTCTTCAAAAAAATATGTGGATTTTAAAGTTCCTTAGATTCTTATATTGGTCTATCAACAATATTTACTAATAATTTGTTTGATTGCTTGTTATATTTCCCAGTCACTCTTTACTATGTCTTCAACCGGTAGTAGCACCACCTCCTACAAGTTTATTATATGTAACTACTAACACAAAACATAATTCCATTGCAAGTGACAATGTAATGAAGTTTTTTTATAAATTTCCATTGTAAAATGATTTCAGTTGTATGTTTGAAGTTAATTTATATAATTTTTTTTCATTTTAGTTTATTTTGTTAGGTCATTATGGAATTTATTCCATAAAAGCAAAGTACATATCATTTTTGTTTAAAATGGTAACTAAGAAAGGAAATCTTGTTGAACATATATATGTAGGGAAAAGTAGCAAAAATTATTACAACAACTTTGTAAGCTTTGAGGTTTATTTGGAAAATGCATACATTTTACATTTGGTTGATAATTTTAACATGGATAAATATTTACATATTATTTTTAATTGGAAAGTGTTCTATACAGACTCCAATTGACTTGCACTATTTTTTAAGTCTGGCTTGTAGTATTGGAAATAGAGCATGTCTTTATGTAAGTGACATGTTTCTCCCAATCCTTCTTTCATGAAAAGAAAACTATCAATTGCTTCCTGAGCTTATCTTTAATGTTTTCTACTACATACATGTCACCATCCATAGCTTCCATTAAGACAATGAGTTTAATTCTATTTAGTTCACAAGATAATCTGTTTAAGTTATAAGTCTCCCTCACAATGGCGCTTGCCTTTTCCAAAACTAGATCATTGTTGATGTTTCATGGATGCCTCTTGGGTTGCTTCTAGGAGGTGGTGCTACTGCCTATTGAAAATATATTAGAGAGTAACTAGAAAATATAACAAACAATCAAATACATTATTAGTAAATATTGTTAAAAAACCAATAGAAGAATCTAAGGAACTTTAAACTCCACATTTTTTTAAAAGAAAAGAATTAGATGGGCCTAAGGAAGCTTGAAATATATTAGTTCTTAAGACTCCTTAAATACATTTGTTTCTTAAGTGACAAGGAAATAAAAAATGACATTGAGAAGGATAATAGGGAAGTAAATTATACCATTTCCTTAGGAGACAAAGAGTCAAAGAATGTCATGGTAACTATAAACTTTACATACCATTTAGGGAAAATAATGTACAATCAATACACATAGTTATCACTATAGAATGTTACATTTGAGGTTATATCTACAATGTCAACTATACAATTGTCTTCATATAGAGGTAGACATTTTTGAAATCAAAGAAAGAAGGTAGTTGCACTCATTCTCAAATTCTAATCTTGTAGCTTTGGTAATGGTTGCTTTCAGCCTTGACTCAGAGTTGTATATCTCTATCCTAGCCAGGGTGGTGAAGAGGAATTACTTGGAAAAGGACATCATTGATTATAGATTGAGGAGACCTTCTGACATGTTCTTCATACTGTAACATGTAAAGTTCTTTTGCAGATATTTGCAACAAATCGTCAGCAACTTCATCAAAGACTACAACCCATGTACTCTTAGTGTGGCCTTGAATGTGAAAGCATAAGAGGTATTTGTAATTACAATATTCAAGAGGAACCCTATATCTCATGCAACACCATTTATTGTCATTATCTTGGATGCACTTTTTCTTGCACTCTTTACCATTAACCATTAATGGACAAGTTAGGTAATAGAAGGTGTCAATTTTGTAAACTTATGGTATGAAAAAACTATTGTTTGTACCATAAGTAACCTATCCTAACATGAAGAGGAAGTTTAATTATTAGTAGTGTATGACAAGCTATAGCATATCAAACATTGTAGAAAAATTGAATCCAACCAGCATAAGTAAGTGTACGCAATCAATGGTTGCATTTCTAGTACATAACTATGTGGAATCTTGAATTGCTTTTCATCACTTCCTAAAGGAGTTCCATTTTCTTTAGAAGTTGTAAAACTATATATAAATTCCAAGAGAACTTGCATACCTTTTGGGATAAACCAAAAATATAGTTAAAAAGTAGCTATGGACACAAAGCAGTAGTTGTGGCAGGCAATAGATATGCATTAAAAATGAAAAAGACAACTAATAATAATCAAATTAAACAAATTTAAATAATTTTATTTAAATATCAACTACTAACATAAACATAGTAAAAGGGAAAAAAACTTCTTTATCAAAAAACCATGGGCTACCCCACTTTACCTAACAATCGGGGACACAATAATAATAGAAAAAAGTAGATTACTTCTAATTAAAAAGAGAAAAAAAGATTCCCAAAATTATTATTATTAATACATATACCAGATCTCAACAATTTTTCTATTTAGCTTGTTTTTTCCAAACTATACAAGACTACAAGTTCAACAATACACATACAACAATATAGCAACCCTTGAAATTTAAACATATGTACATTTCCTTCTAATATTTATATAATTAGAGGCTACTGTAAGACAAACTCTAAAAGAACAAAACCAAACAAAAATTTTGAGGCATTTGAAAATAAAATTCCATAATCATCCATGTTTAGAACGTTTTCCCAATTTCAAATACAGTGAGAAGACAATTGATTGCCCAACCTATGCTACAACTAGGTTCATTGACAACAACTATAGAATTAATGATTTTTCTTTAAAAGATTCATTACTAAACAACTTCCTATCATACATCATATCACAATATACATTAAAACAGAGCTTATTCCAGCAATTCCTCAACACATTCTTGCAACCAAACTGATTCTATTACAGTGTAAACTCTTATAGTTGGATGCCCCATCCACTAAATCTTGAAGCCTAGGCCTTGAAAAGGTCTAGCAAATTCAAGAGCAAGGTGAGGAAGAAAAGCAAGAAAAACCCATGTCAACCAAATTTGGGGAACCTAGATAATAATGGTAGAGGAGAGTCTAAATTTTAAAAATAAATATCAAATAATTTTTAAAAATAATGTAAAATTATGAGGAATGATTGATATCAGCATAATTTTATAATGAGTTATAATGATGAAAAATCATGGCTCTTTAATTATGAAAAGAAAGGGATTAATTGTTCACACATAGTGATTAATAGCAAGTACACCACATCTAGCATTGGAAAGGATGCGTTTATCATTACTTTGAGTTTAAACAGAGAAGTCGGGGACTTGGATTACAGTGAGATATCTATGACTTGCATTGCTAATTCTCTATATACTACTTGCTTTGCCAACCCGACTGTGTTACACTATTGTAAATGGGGGGGATAGGTCTTGCATGGAGCTAGAGTCTTGTGAGGAATTTAAAAAGAATGAAACCCTCTGGCACATCTACCAAGAGGGAGGGGTTTCTTCATACCTAGAGTGTTTACAAGGCCATGATGAAAACCTACCTATTCAGTTTCTGCACTCCTACAATTGTAGAAAGGTCAAGGTGGGAAATGTGAGTTTTGAGATATCAGAGGAGGTGATTGGGTTGGCTACTGGGATGTCCACTGAAGGAATTAAACACCCCAAGAAAAGCAAGGTGTCTGATCCTAATGGTATGAAGGTGTTTCTCAAAAAAGGTGAGGTTCTAAACAACCTCCAAGGGGGATTCCACAGACAGCTCCTACCTCAACCTTGGGATGAGGTATGTTATATGATTATGAAATACTTTAATTTAGAGGAAAGATTTAGGAGGTTTTTTCATTACTGCCTTGCATTTCTCAATCATTTTAGGTATAGCAAGTTCATTAGCTTCCTTTTCTATCTCCTCTCATTTTTGGAAACCTCCATTGTTACTGCTAAAGAACAACATGCTTTACACTTTAGCAATCTTGAGATTCCACTCCACCAGGCACTTATCATGAGACTCTACAAATTCCATCTAGCCCTCTACCCCCTAAATCCCTCACTCTTGTTAGGATGGATCTGCCTCAGTCACCTAATCCTGCCCAGGGGAAGGATTATCTAGTCATTATAACTGAAATCACCCTTGAATCCTATGCCACTTCCATAAAAATCAGCAAGAAAAAGCCTTCTAACAAAATCCCTAAACCCACTATGGAAGATATTACCCCAAAGTCTCCTATGATGACCCCCGCTAAAAGAAAAATCCTTTAAGGTAACCCTTCCCAGGTGACCCCCATTAAGAAGAAGCAGAGTACCCTAGAGGAAGTGTGTGGCACTGACAGTGGGACTAAGGCCTTGAAGGCTACAATGGTGATCTAGGAGGTTAGTTCTGAGGAGGGAAGTGGTGACTCGGATAGTGTTGGTGATGAGGACTATACATCCACTGACAACTAACTTTAGATGCCGACAACTAGGAGGTCGTCGAGGCTTGTGGCCAAGCCTACCTCCAATCCCAAGAGGAGGGCTATCTTGAAGGTGGAAGTTGATACTAAGGAGCTGTAGGTGGAGGAATAGTTTGAAGAAAAGAACAAAGTGGATTATGTGGAGCCACAGAGAAGAAGATTCTGAAGATAAAAATAAAATAGTATCTGCTGAGTAGCAGGGTATGGGGTCAAAGGGCAACAAAAAAGTGGATACAGTGGTGGCTAAAATGGAACAATTGGGGGATGAATTCTCAGTTAACAAGGACAACAAAAATGAGAAGATGGAGGCCAAAGATTAGGGTCCTAGCAAGTTCCCAGAATTCAATGTGCAACGTTTGGACTCCATCAGCTCAGAGAAAAGAAAAAAAGGAACAGGTAAAAAGAAAAAAGGTGGTAAGAAGAGTAAGGACAAGGAAATAAGAACCCTTTCGGCTAGACTTAGTGATCTAGAATGGAAGTCTAGCATTTTGGCTAAGTTTTTGGCTAATGTAATGCATAGGTCTACCACTATTCTGGTGGCTCTTTAAAAGGTGGAGCTTATGAGCCAAGAGAAGAAGGACAAAAAGTTAAAGGATTACATGGATGTGCTCCAATTCCTAGTAGGTGTTTGGTTAGCCTTTCGAGGCTTGGGTTAGCTCTACTGTCGGTCTACTATCTATCTATTGTTTCTATAATTTCCTGTTACTTTTTTCTTTATGTTTTGTTGTTAAAATATTGATGGTTTTGTCTAAACTATTATAGTTTTTTGGTACACCTTTTTGGCCATTCTATACTAGGATCGACACCCTTTTATGCCGCTTATTTTATCAAATATATATATATATATAAGGGGGACATATATAGACACCTTTAAATCAATTTCTCCAATAAAAAGTGTAATATGGGCATGTATTTTATATATATTATTCCACAAATATCTATAACTTTTTAATCAATTTACCACACATAGATAGAGTAGGCCCCTCAAAAAGATCCTTCTTGACATACTGTAGATATGTTTTTTAAATATAGCTATACTAGTTTTAAACCATTACTGAGAGTTGAGCACATGGAAAAAAAATGGAAAGTTGCAGTAAAACAAACCAAAGCAATTTAAAAATTGGGATTAACCACAGTGAAATACAGATTTACTAGAGAAACCATAGTAAAATAAAAATTTACTTGGAGAGCGCATTCGCTGGAGGGGCTGGGCACAGTAGGAAAAAATTACGTATTTTTTAGGCAGAGACGTGTGTACAAAAGGTGGCAAAGAGACATAATGTGGCAGCGGGAGTGGTGTATAAAAACAATAAAATTTCATCGGCTTAATTTTATTCACAACCATCTTATCTCTGAAATAAACTAAGGAGAAAAAAACAACCAAATTTATAATTCAAATACAACAATAGTTTGCAAGAAGGTTATTTAATAATAATTTAATAAGCAAATACTATCAACTGTCATTTGTCTGTATGGAATTTTTACCACATATGAGTGATGACATGTCTGCAGGTTTTTTTTTTACTATTTCAATTATTGTCCACACGTATTCCAATTTCTATTCTAGGTTGATGTAGGTATTGAACAGTTTGAAACTTGAATGGATCTTATAAAAGTGGAATGCAGTCCAATGGAGGGATCTTATAGAACGGCTACTTTTTCAAACCGAAGCTCTTCAAATCCATCATTTGGGCCTTATGACTGGCGAACTAGTCGACAGTCACGATAGCAGTTCTCGAAGGGAAAGTCATAGGTTTTTTCAGAATCACTTAGAGATTACAAAAGAGAATTCGATCCTTTAAACGGAAGAAGCAAAAGCCATTCTGGGGACAAGTATGGGTTCAGAGCTGGTGGAGCGCAAGATGTTACTAGAGCCATTCCAAGGAGGAGACCACTGAAATCCTGACAACACAAATTCAAAATTTTCCTGGACAAAGACAATCTATCTCGTAGGACCATAAATTTCCATATACCCAAATGGATATCCTACCATGGACAAAGACAGAGACAACATAAATCTCAGAGGGGTCGCTTAAAGAGGAAGAACACCTCAGCACAAACAACTATGCCCCAAGAAAGGAAAAATCACGTGCAATTTAAAGACAAGCGGCCCGAAGACAAAAGGTATGTGGGTCTCAAAATCTACAACCAAGAAAGTCATTAGGAGAGGAGAGAAGTAAATTAACCTCTCCCTAAATGGAGAGGGTTTGAAGGAAAGAACCTCCACTTTGCTTGATGCAACAATAATAGGTAAAGTCTTGTCTCCCCACTTTTCAACTGATGATTTCTTAGAATGGGCCAGAAAGTAATGGCCCAAACTAAAGGAAGCTAGTTCAATGGAGAATGGTTTCTTTAGCTTCCTATTTAACAATAGGGAAGAGAGAGACTCGGTGTTGCAGAAAAAGTTGTGGAAATTTGAAAACACAATAGTCTTTTGTCAAGAGTGGAAACACAATTTTCATGTAGGAGGAGAAAAAATCCCTTATCTCCCCTTTTGGCTAGAACTTCCATTCTTACCAGTGGACTATATGGAAAGACAATCTCTAAAAGACATAGCTAATGCCATGGGCACATTTTAGGATTTTGAAATCACATATGACCGGTATCTCACTCCCTCTGTAAAAATCTACATAATCTTAGAAGCCAAAGAATTCCTACCAAAGCACATATCTCTTAACACCTTAGAAGGCCAATGGGTACAGGAAATTTGCCTGGTTGATGGAATAACTGATGATGACCTAGTTAGAATGAATAGAATGCTGGAGATTGGAAGAAAGGAGGGACTGTCTGTTCAACTGCAATAGGGTTTTAATGGTCACATTAGTGAATAAAAAATGGTTCCACAATAGGAGTGCCTTTAATAGGAAAGATCATAGAGGAGATATTGGTTGGTCTTCAAGAGAAAGAGATCTCCATAGGCTCAAAAATTTGTGAAGGAGCCATGTCAGAAAGCCTGGAGGAAACCCACCCTGGGTCACCAGAAGCATCCTTCGATAGATTTAAGGTTGTCCCTATAGAACCCTTAAGTGAAAAAGAGGGAAATGAAGCTCCAAATGAATGTAGTATAGAGATGTTGGGGTCCTCCCCTTGAAATACCACTTTGTCCCACTAGTATACTTTAGAAACACTATCAGCTGTTAAGCAGAGTGCATATGGTTCTAATGGATATAAGGGGGAAGAGGGTCTTATTGACATGGATTAGGGTATGCAAACAAATGGTGTCTATTTAGAAGACCTCTCTATTCATAATGTCATCTCAAAAGATAAGAGGATTCAAGAGATGTCAAACTTTAGACCCTTCTTAAAGAAGTCATGTACGTAAAGCTACAAATTCTCTCCTTGATGAGATAGCATAGGAGGTACTATAAGAAAATGAATATGAGGTAAGCAACAAAGAATTGGGAATACTACAAACTCCTTTGAGTTAGAGAGGAAATTTAGAATCTCTGATTCTGCTAAGGAGAAGTTCTAAGCAAAAGAAATCTAAAACTTAGAAAGAGATTGATGCTAGAATCCATACAACCATTGATAAATCACTTAGATAGAGGAGAGGTAATGGCTCTCCTCAAGAGCCATGAAGCTCCTTACGTGGAATGTTAGGGGCATAAAAGCCCCTAACAAAATCTACCTCATCAAATCTCAGATTGATGGTGTAGGTGTAGATATTGTCTTCCTATTAGAAAATAAGCTCTTTGATCAACAAGGCTCTCATATCTTTCATAAATGGACAAATTGAGAAATAATTTCTCACCCAACAGATGATTCCTTAGGTGGATTGGCAGTGCTCTAGAAGAAACACCTGCCAAAGATGGAAATTGTTGGAAATAGAGAGAACTACACTATGGGGAAATTCTCAGGTGTGTTTAGAGGGAAAGACTTGTGGGTTTTGTGCATTTATGGCCCATTAGGAGTTACCCGAAAATTGAATCTATGGAAACATTTGACCTCTTTGATATGCTTCATTAACATGGAGCATGTGATCTTGGGTGGAGATTTTAATGCAGTTCTCAAGTTTTTTGAGAAATCAGGAGGATACTCAGGGCTGTCGCGAGCTCAGATGGACTGCAAGGATTCTGTTTAAAGTAATAACCTCATAGACTACAAGCCTTTGAACAGTTGTTTTACTTGGTCTAACAGGAGGAGAGATAGTTGGAGAATCAAAGAATGGCTAGACAGATTTCTTTTTTCTCTGCAATGTTTGCAAGGTAATACCTCCATATCGTCCTCTATTATTCCTTTTTCAAGTTCTGACCATTTTCTAGTCCTCATTGTTTTAGGAGATGCACAAAAGAATAGAAGGTCCTACTTCAAATTTTAATAAATGTGGATGAGACACCCAAATTTCTTTCAAAATGTGGAAAGTTGGTGGTAGTCAGCTCCTTTTGTGCAAGGCTCAAGAATGTTTCAACTGGCAAGTAAATTGAAGTCTGTTAAGTTTAAGTTGCAGGAATGGAATAGATGTCACTTTAAGAACATATTCTATGAAAAGGCAAGGCTATTAAAACATCTGGAAGTGGTGGAGTTAGACATCATCAAACATGCCATGGATGAGTCAAAGTTTGGGCTGAAAAAAGCATTTAAAGAAGATTTAGAGGAAGTACTTCTTAGAGAGATCTTCTGGCGAGAGAAATCAAGAGAATCATGGCTCAAAGAAGGGGACCAATATACAAAAAAATTTCATCTCTCCACCAAAATCCACAACCACACTAATGCCATAACAACTTTGAAAAGAGAAGATGGATCTATGTTAGAGAATGTGGAAGATATTCAATCAGAAGCAAGACTATTTTTCAAATCTTTGCTCTTTGAGAATGACTTCCAGCTTCAAGCCCCCTTTAATATTGAAGATTTGTCGCACTTGATTTCTAAGGAACAAAATAAAGAACTAATGACAGAAATCACAGTGGATGAAATTAAAGCAATGGTCTTCTCTATGGAGGGAGATAAAGCTTTAGGACTAGATGGATGGATGGGGATATTTTTCTAGAAGTGTTGGGATGTTGTAGGTAGTGATGTCTTCTTTACTGTTGAGGAATTGAGAAAATTCAGGAATGTATTTAAGGAGCTAAAACAAACCAATATTATGCTCATCCCAAAAGGTAAAATGCTTTCCTCCTTCAAAGACTTTATACCTATATCTCTTTGTAATTTTGTACACAAAATTGTTTCCAAAGCCATGGCTTCTCGTCTTGCTCCCATTCTTCCACATATTATATCAGAGGAACAATGAGGCTTTGTCCCAGAGAAAGAGATAGCTGAGAGTGTAATTCTAGTTCAAGAAATCCTCCATTCCATAAAACTAAGAAAGGAAACTAGCATGGTTATTAAATTAGACATGGAAAAGGCCTATGATTGAGTGAATTGGGATTTTCTTTTAAAGATTCTAGCTAAGATGGGCTTCTATAAACCTTGGATCAAGTGGTTAATTGCTTGTTTTACAATGGTGGTTTTTTCAGTTCTGGTTAATAGTATAGAAACAACTCCTTTCGAATCCTCTAAGGGATTGAGGCAAGGCAACCCCATATCTCCCTACCTCTTCATCATCATGACTGAGGCCCTATCCTTGGCCATTAAACATGCAATTTCCCACCTAGAATGGAAAGGCTTAAAGATATCAAATTCTTCTGCTCCTTTTTCTCATGCGCTCTTTACAGATGACATGATCCTATTTGGTCAGGCAAAAAAGAGAGGTTGAAGTTATAAGGGATGTCATTGCAAGATACTATCAAGATTTGGGGTAAATGGTGCATGGAGATAAATCTATAATCTACCTTTTCTTTTCTAGTGAAGTTTCGAAGCAATACATCTCAAGAATCTTAAATTTCGGCATACAATCATTGCTAGGAAAGTATCTAGGTATCCCTTTGTTTAATGGCAGGCATAAAAAAGTTCTTTGAAAAGAGGTGGTGGATAGTTTGGAGTGTAAAATTGGATCTTGGAAAGGAAGATGGCTTTCATTGGTAGGCACAATTATTTTGATCAAATATGTGCTATCAGCTTATCGACCTTGCAAATGCCTAAAGGTTTTTCGTTTTAGATAGGGAAGATCAATAGATGCTTCCTCCAGCAAGGGTCAATGGAGGAAAGAAAGATTCATTTGATTGTGTGAGAAAAAGTATGTAAACCTATCCACATGGGAGGTGCAGGTGTCATCAATCACGAGTTGCAAAACATGGCGTTAGGTGCCAAGCTAGCATGAAAAATGTATAAAAAACATCATTCTAAATGGGCCAAGTTTTTGCAAGGGAAATATCTAGATAACGATTTTCCAGAAAGAATTTTCACGATTGCAAATCCTCCGAATGGCCCTTCCATTTGGAATTTTATTGTGAAAAGTAGAGAGGTTATATTACCCAAGCTCTCATGGATAATTCATAATGTAAGCAAAGCTAATTTCTGGGATGACTCGTGGAATGGCTGTCCCATACTTACAAAAAGAAATGATCTAAAAGAGGTTGAAGAATTTCTCAAGGGCGGATGGGGTGAGAAAGTTTCAAACTATTTTCAGATTGGTGAGACCCGCTTTCCTCCAAGAGCCCATTGGAGAGACTTCTCCAATTATGACATTCCTGAAAATCAAAAAGTTATTCTTAAATCCATTCTAGATGCTAGAATCATTCACCCCTTGTCTAAGGAAGATGAGCTCATTTGGTTGGGTGACAACTCTATCAACTACAAGGTTAGGCAAGGATATAAATGGCTCTCTTAAAAAGGTGTTATGGACTAGTTAGTTCAATTATGTTGGTCAGATGCCCTCCTCCCTAAAGTGGGAGCCTTTTCTTGGCTTTCTCTAAATAAAAGAATTCTAATAGGTGACAAGATTCAAAGATTGGATATAGGCAAGAGCTTCAAATGTGTCCTTTGTGGGGAAAAGGAGGAAACTATTGATCATCTTCTCTTTCATTGCAGCTATAGTAGTGAAGCTTGGATGTGGTTGGTTAAAAAGTTAAACTGGTCTTCGGCCCTACCAAATACACTATTACATTTGTTGAAAGCATGGCCCCATCTCTTCCAAGATTCCACCTTTCACAATATTTGGTTAATTTCAGCTTCTCTTTTGATCTGGCATCCTTGGAAAGAGAGAAATTTTAGGATTTTTAGACACAAATCAAAGCTGCTACAATTTTTCTTGGAGGATTTGGAAGTAGCTATTGTGGAAGTGATGAATGTAAAGCTTAGAAAGGATGGCAATAAAAAGGCTTTCTCGACCTCCTGGGATAGCCTTACTCTTCAAAATTGGTGGGGGTTAGAAAGACCAACTCTGGGTTCGCTTGCTCAAAAGGATGGGCCTAAAGTCAATAGAAATAGTGTTAAATGGTGCCCACTAGATGGAAAGCATAGTAAGATCAATGTGGATGGTGCAAGCCAAGGTAACCCTAGTCCATCAGGGATAGGCTATGTCCTTAGAGATTCTGTAGGAAACTTGTTAGCAGCTAAGAGTACAAAACTCCCCCATGCTTCTAATAACACAACAAAAGCCTTTTGCAGTGTTTCATGGCCTTCAATTAGCTTTAGATTTTGGGGTCCATCATATTTGGATTGAAAGTGACTCAAGTTATTATATCAGTGGTTTAGACCAAAAAGGTAGGGTGTTGGCATTTGTCTTACATTCTAAATCAAGTCTGGTTTTTATCAGAGAAATTTGACTCTTTCAAGATCTCACATTGTTATCAGGAAGCTAATAAAGTGGAAAATTGCCTTGCTAATAGATCAATTGATCAATATGATCAAACCTTCCTTATCTCAACCACATAGGATGTCTAGCCCCTAGGATTATACGACTTGGTGGATTTCGATGAGGATTCATCCCTCCCCGAATGAGACAGGTAGCCTTTTTTCTTCAAAGTCTCAGCTACGTGAAAATAGCAGGTTTTGTTTAAGCAGTGAAGGGCTGGTGTGTTGTAGGTGGCACAATTGGGTGGTGAGTTCATCAGCTTGTCTGATGAAGACTTGCCCACATGACAAGTGGCAAGTTTTTAGCTTCATTGAGACTTGTTTTAGGCCAATTTGATTGACTTCATAAAGGAGTTTTTTTCCTCAGCAATGGTTCCATATGGCCTTTCCCATTTGGTGACCTGGTGGTTACAAGTGGTAGGTTTCAAAGGTTTGATGCCTTGGGTTTTTCACCTTGATTGATGTCAAAAAGGTGTTCTCCACATTTTCATATACTTGTTCTTTAAGATTTAATTGATGGTGGGTGTGAAGATTCATCCATTTGATTGGCTCATGGGAAGCGGCTTGGTGTCATTTATAATCTCCTTGGTTGGTGTAGAACACGTGGCTTTTTATACTCATGTCATTGTGTTTTTGCAACATTATAAGCTCAGTTCCATAAATGGGAAGTCTACTCACACGATTCAAAGATATCACCCAAGGCCTGTAGGGGTTTTTTCATCTATTTTTTGGAGCCGCCTTAGCCTTGACAGTGACAAGAGATGTACTTGCTCTTTGATACATACTCAAACTCTTGGTTTTATGAAGTATGCCCAGCCTAGCAATATCTTGCCTTGGGATTGGGCAAGGACGACGTGTGCACTTTCAAATTTTTTCAAAGGTAACCTTGATATGATGCCTCTCAAGCTCTCATCATACTCGGGCTCTTCTCTTTCTATAAGCATTTTCTTAGAGACCTGCTTGGGTTGATACCTATGAATATCCTCCCTTGCTATGGTAGAAGCACAGCTAAATCTTAGATTTTTCTTCCCCCTATTGGATTGGGAGCTAAAGGTGAGAGGTAAGATAAGAGTGTCTGATCTTATGACACTCATTGAGAGAGATTACACTCCTATAGTTTGTTGTGAGATGTATTACAGGGCATAGATGGATCAAAGGATATCTAGGAAGAATCATTAATCACTGAGATATTGTTTCCCACATTCTTTCCAATGTTATGGATCTCATCCAAGATTTAAAATATGTACATAAATTTTCCTCTGGACTTTTCTATAATAACATCTACATAGTTGATAGGTGGGTGATGGCTATGAAAGGGTACAAAATGGAGCAGGGTCACACACTCATTGGGGGTCTATTTTAGCTCATCACCAAGCTATCTACAGAGCCATACAATCCTTAATCAAGTCTTTGAGTAGTGAGGCATTGGATAAAGAGCTTGCAGCCTTTAGCTTCATTTTCACCAAGAAGGATGCAAAATGCATCGAGGACACTTTCCCAGGCTTCAGATTTGTCAGAGTTCATGCCCTTAATTTGTCTCCCCATATTCCAAACAATGCTTTTAATGATCCGAAGGATGGGGATGATGGTGCTCACAGTGAGGTGCGAAACCTTACTATGATCTTAGACCTGACGGTGCTCCCTTCTGCTAGACCTATAGCTTAGATCTATTCAAGCGTTGGCATTTTGTGATGGGCTCTATGTTGTTGTGGTGTTGGTGGTGGGGTTTCTATTTTTTGTTCTCTCTTGCTTTTCAGCTTTCTTAGGTTGGCAGGGTTGGCATGGGTTTTTGGATGCTGCAGTTGTCCTTTTAGGTGTCTGTTTAAAGTCACATTCTCTCTATCCTGCAATGTTGGTCAATTAGTCAGTAGGAGACTTTGGCCCTTTGTTTTTTGGTGGACACTCTAGTTGGAGGTTTTGTTATATTTTGTTCGGTTTAATGTTTTGCTTATGTATGGTCATCTTAGGTCTTTCGTTATATATTTTTTATTATTTCTGTTGGGAATTAAGCTATCTCAACCTTGGTAATTCCTTGTATTATTTTATTGTATTTATTGCCTATTGTTAAATTAGGATGCAAATCTTGTTTTGTCATCTTGTGGGAGTTGGCACGATGATATGTCATCCTACATTGAAGATGACCACATGTAATTTTGTCCTCACATGAGGAGATAGGCAGCCCACTTAGTGGTAAGAATATTTTACCATGTGTCGGCATCTTGGATAGTGTGTAAGGGAATATTGACCGAAACGGTTATGATGGATTCCTATGACAAATCTATGACGCGTAAGAGTCATAAATGGAAGATTCTATGATAGGTAAAGACATGTGTTACAAGACATCTTGGAAAAAGGCATCTTTGGGTGCCCCAAGGAGGGTTATGACAAGTTGTAAGAGAATATGCTATTTTTAGCCTATGTATGATAGATTCTCTTACAACTCTAAGATACGACAGCTATGACGGATTCTATGATAGTCGTAAGAGTATCTGTCATTACCCAACTTGGGAATAGGTGACCTATTTGGGATGGGGTGATATCACAAGTGTCATGGACATCTTGTA
This sequence comes from Cunninghamia lanceolata, assembly GCA_027924645.1. Lineage (NCBI taxonomy): Eukaryota > Viridiplantae > Streptophyta > Pinopsida > Cupressales > Cupressaceae > Cunninghamia > Cunninghamia lanceolata. Next base: position 1,873,855 of record BSBN01000671.1, on the reverse strand, counting down.
GTGTTGGACAAGTGTCCCTAAGGATGGATTTTGGGCCATGAGGCCATGTTGGACGCCCATCCCAAGATAGAGCCATTTTTGCCTTGTAACTTCTTTATAAATAGGTGCTTTGGAGAGGAGATGTATTATGTGATTGACATGTATTGTTATGCTTCTAGTTTCTCTCCAGATGTGAGTTTTGAAGACTCATGAGAGCTTGCATTGCAAGTGTATTGTAAACCATTTTAGTTTTGATAATACATTATGTAGGTTTTGGAGTTTGGGGTTTTTCACCTGATAAGGGTTTTCCCCATGTATATCTTGTGTCTCTCTCTTTTATCTCATTTCTGTGTGTATGTGTATTGCTGCAATATCTCCATTGTTGTGATTAACATTCTATAATTGTAAGGATTAAAATGAATGTGCACTCTTCTCTCTTCTTTAGATTAGTGTAGGAAGCGATTTTTGCACACATAGCTTCCTTTCGATTGGTATTAGAGCCTGGCCAGTTTTGGTTCTAGCTATAGGGTAGGGGTTTTTTGAGCTAATCTTAGGTTGAGAGGGAGTCTGTATAGAGTATTCTGTATCTTGTTGTAGGAAGGAGATGGTAGGCACATCCAAAAGAGTAGAGGTGGACAAGTTCAATAGCACAGATTTTGAGTTGTGGACACTCAAGATGGAAAATCTCCTTGTTGATCATGACCTATGGGAAACTGTTGATGGAACAAAACTTACGATAATGTCACAAGCTAATTGGGACATCAGTGATCAAAAGGCTAAGGGTCTCATAAGACTCAGTCTAGTTCACTCTATCCTATTGAATGTCCATGAGGAAAAGACCACGAAAGATCTTTGGAAGAAGCTGGGAGATGTTTATCAGGCCAAGTCCTTGGTGAACAAGCTTTTTTTGAAAAAGAAGTTTTTTTCTCTAAAGATGGAATATGGAGGATCTATTGTGGACCATATGAATTCTTTTAACATGATTGTTGCACAGTTGACATCCATGGTTTGAAAATGGAGCAGAAAGATCGGTGTATGACCCTTCTTTGTTCTCTATTGGATTCATAAGATCATCTTGTCATGGCCATAGGAAGCACTACAACCACCTTCAGGATGGAAGATGTGGTGTCTTCACTGATATCTAAAGAAATGTGGAGAAAGACAACCAAGTCAGCCAAAGAAGCTCTTGTAGTTCGTGGAAGACCCAAAGAGAAAGGGAAGAAGAAGGACAAGAAAGGTGAAAAGGGCAGATCCATATCCCGTGGGAGATCTAAGTCTCCCAGAAAGTCCAAGGCTCTCTATTGGAACTATGGCAAAACTGGGCATTTCTGAAAGGAATGCAAAGAGGAAAAGAAAAAGAATAAGAAGAATGCTCCAGATTCAGACTCTAACAAGTCACAAGATGATGGTGATGCCTTCATCACATCCCTAGCCACCCATGCATCTGATAATGTGTGGTTGATTAATTTTGGTGCATCATTCCACATGACCTCGCATCGAAGCTAGTTCATGAAGTATGAAGAGTTTGATGGTGGAAGAGTGTACCAGGGTGATGATTCTCATCTAAAGATTGTTGGTCATTGAAGAGTCTCAATCTGATTCCCTAATGGATGAGTTAAGGGGATCATTGGGGTTATACACATCCTAGGCTTGGGACGGAACCTACTTTCTATAAGTATATTGAATGATGTAGGTGTGTAGGTTGTCTTTTCAAAGGATGGATGTAAGATCCATAGAGGATCTATGGTGCTTGCGAAGGGTACTTAGAGAGGTACTCTATTTTAGCTGGAGGCATGCACTTCATAGTGCAATAGTTCTTCTAACTCGAAGAAAAGAGTTGTAGTCACTTCATCCCCACCATCTGAACATGTAGTGAAGAAATCTATTGTAGCAAATTCTGATGGTAGTGCATCTTGTGTACCCAAGGGTGCTCATACTTTGAAAGTTAAGCTTCCTACTGAAAAGACTATGTTATGGCATATGAGATTTGGCCACATTGGTGAGAAGGGTCTTAGAACCCTAAAAAAAAAACCTCATTGAGGGGTTAAATGATTGTAATCTCGAGTTCAACTTTTGTGAACATTGCATATATGGAAAGCAAGACTATGTTCAATTTTACTCTAGTTCTCACAAGTCTTCTGGTATATTGGATCTTATTCATTCTAATGTGTTTGGTCCTATTACTATTTCTTCCATTTCTAAATCTATATTTTTTTTATCTTTTATAGATGATTACAATAGAAGGACATGGATTTATTTTCTCAAAAGAAAGACTGAAGTCTTTAGTTGGTTCAAAGAGTTTAAATATTTTGTTGATAATCAAACTAGTAAGAAGATTAAGTGTTTAAGAATTGACAACGATGGTGAGTTTTGTTCGGCAAAGTTTGATAAGTTCTATAAAGAGCAACAGATTGAAAGACATAAGACAACTCCTTACACCTCGCAGCAAAATGGAGTTGCAGAGAGGATGAATATGACACTGATGGAGAAGGCTAGGAGTATGCTTAGTGGAGCCATCCTTGAATAAAAGTTTTGGGCTGAAGATGTAGCCACTGCTTGCTACTTGCTAAACAGGTCTCCTACATCAACTCTTGTTGGTAAGATACCTATGGAGGTGTGGTCTAGTAAGAAGCCTTCAATTAGATATCTTCATGTTTTTGGTTGTGAGGCATATGCACATGTGCCTAGGGAGAAATGATATAAATTAGAGAATAAGACTGTTAAGTGTAACTTCATTAGCTATGGTGTCGATGTTAAATGATACAAGATTTGGGATCGTGTGGCTAAAAAAGTGTTGTATAGAAGAAGTGTTATCTTTAGAGAGTTAACACCTTATTCCATTGTTTTGCAGCCAGAGAAGATAGAAAAGAAAGAGGATGTGGCTCAGTTTCCTTCTACCCCTAAGAAGACTGAACTGACAGACCCTATGAGGCTTGATGATGAGGAGAGCTCTAGGAGCTCTAAAACTTTAGAAAAAGAAGTAGAACCTCAACCTCAGCCATTGAGGAGGTCTACATGAACAAGGAAGCAACCTAATAGGTTTGGTTATTCATTGCTTGATTCTAGTTGTGCTTTTACTTTACTTACTAACACTGATGAGCCTAGAACTATGATAGAGGCTATGGGCATTAAAGATGTAGGTTCCTAAAAGAAGGCCATGGAAGATGAGATGGCTTCTTTAGAAAAGAATAAAACATGGGACTTGGTGCCTTTGCCTAAAGGATGGAAACCTATTGGATACAAATGAGTGTTCAAGAAGAAATTCGGTGTGGATGGTAGTGTCAAAAAGTACAAGGCTAGACTGGTTGTGAAGGGGTATTCACAAGTGGAGGGAATTGATTATGGTGAAATTTTCTCTTCTGTTGCAAAGCTAACATCTATTTGGTTCCTCTTATCTCTTGCAGCAACTTATGACTTAGAGGTGGAGTAGATGGATGTGAAGACAACATTCCTTCATGGTGATTTGGATGAAGAGATTTACATGTCACAGCCAGAGCATTACATAGAGAAAGGTAAAGAAAATCTGGTTTGCAAGTTGAAAAAGTCTCTATATAGTTTGAAGCAGTCTCCTAGGATGTGGTACTTGAAGTTTGATGCCTTTGTGTTGTCGGTTGGATTTTTGAGGTCAAAATTAGATCATTGTGTGGATTATAAATTTGACAATGATCACATTCTCATTATTGCATTATATGTTGATGATATGTTGTTAATTGGAAATGGTAAGAATACGACTTCTAATTTAAAGTCTCAGTTGTCAGCATAGTTTGAGATGAAAAATCTAGGGGTAGCCAGGTACATTTTGGGAATAGAAATTAGAAGAGATAGAGCTAACATAAAACTTTGGTTAATCTAGAATAAGTATGTGAAGATCATGTTGGATAGGTTCAGCATGGTAGATTGTAGACCATTGTGTGTTCCTATTTCTTTGAGGACAAAGTTGTTTGTTAATGATTGTCCAAAATCTCCTAGTGAGGTGGAGGACATGAGCAAAGTACCTTATGCTAGTGTTGTTGGTAGTTTAATGTATGCTATGGTCTGCACAAGACCAGACATTGCCCAAGTAGTGTGAGTCCTTAGTCAATTTATGGCTAATCCTGGATGGGTACATTGGGATGCAGTTAAGAGAATATTCATATATTTGAGGTGTACTTCTGAGTATTCCATATGCTACCATGGTAATCCTACAGGACCTCTAAATTTTGTTTGTATTCATGGATTCCTAGATTCTGATTGGGCAGGTCACATTGATAGCAGAAGATCCACCAGTGCTTATGTGTTTACTGTGTTTGGTGGTGCAATTAGTTGGATGAGTAAGTGACAACTTGTGGTTACTTTTCCCATGACAAAAGGTGAGTATATGGCAACAACTCATGCTTGCAAGGAAGCCATTTGGCTCAAGAGATTGTGTTCAGATATTGTTGATGCAGAACATATTACTATTTGTTATGATAGTCAGAGTGCGATTTGCCTAGCAAAGAGTACAATTTTCCATGCCAGAACAAAGCATATTGATGTACAGTTTCACTTAGTGCAAGACATGGTAGAGGATGGGAAGGTGAATTTGGAGAAGGTAGACACTTTGAAGAATGTTGCAGATACATTGATGAAACTAGTGGGAACAAAGAAGTTCAGATTGTGTTCTGAGTCTATGGGCCTCTCACCCTATAGCAGTTAAATCCTGTTATTTCCATTGGCTCTTACAAGGTGTTCGACAAGTGGGAGAATGTTGGGAATTAAGGTGTCTCCGCGTTGGTAATTCCTTATATTATTTCATTGTATTTATTTATTTAGTACCAATTGTGTAATTAGGATGCAAATCATGTTTTGTCATGTTGTGGGAGTTGGTACGGTGATGTGTCATCCTACATGGAAGATGACCACATGTAATTATGTCCTCAAATGAGGAGATAGGCATCCCACTTAGTGGTAGGAATATTTTTCCATGTGTCAGCATCTTGGATAGTGTGTAGGGGAATATTGACTGAATCGGTTATGATGGATTCCTATGACAAATCTATGATGCATAAGAGTCATAAATGGAAGATTTTATGATAGGTGAAGACATGTGTCACAAGGCATCATGTAAGAAGGCATCTTTGGGTGCCCCAAGGAGGGTTATGACAAGTTGTAAGAGAATATGCTATTTTTAGCCTATGTATGGTAGATTCTCTTACAACTATAAGATATGGCAGCTATGACAGATTCTATGACAGTCGTAAGAGTCGTAAGAGTATCTGTCATTGCCCAACTTGGGAATATGCAACCTTTTTGGGATGGGGTGATATGACAAGTGTCATGGACATCCTGTAGTGTTAGAGAAGTCTCCCTAGGTGTGGATTTTGGGCCATAATGCCATGTTGGATGCCCATCCCAAGATAGAGTCATTTTTTCCTTGCAACTTCTTTATAAACAAGTGCGTTGGAGAGGAGATGTATTATGTGATTGACAGGTACTGCTATGCTTCCAGTTTGTCTCCAAATACAAGTGTCAAAGAGTCCTGAGAGCTTGCATTGCAAGTGTACTGTAAACCATTTCAGTTTTGTTAATACAGGTTTTGGAGTATGGGGTTTTTCACCTGATAGGGGTTTTCCCCACATATATCTTGTGTCTCTCTCTTCTGTCTCATTTCTCTATGTATGTGTATTACAACAATATCTCCATTGTTCTGATTAACATTCTGTAATTGTAAGGATTAAAACAAATTTGCACTCTTCTGTTCTCTTTAGATTAGTGTCGGAAGCAATTTCTGCACACCTAACTTCCTTTCAATATTGTCGTTTGACTCTCTCTTTATAAACCTTTTATCTTAATGGTATGGGTGGTTTAACACCTTTTCTTTTAAAAAAGAATGCCATGTATTCAAATAGAATATATATTTTTACACAATTTGCTAAAATATATATATATTTAAGATTTTATATTATTTAAATATCCCCATTGGTTGTTCCCTTCGGAACAACATGTGGACACTGGCAAATTGATTTTATTAGTCGATAGGCTATTTGTGGGAGAACTTTTGCCAATAAAGTTGGATCACCAGTTAATTCTAATATTCTGATGTGTTTTCCTTTTGCCATGAATTTCGTTTCCTGTTTGCTGTGAATTTTGTTTGTTGTGTTGGCTCTTTAAAGCCCCTTTTAAAATTTTAAACCACTTTCTTTTGAATAGGATGTATTGATGAAGGTACACATTGAGGAGATTGCCTGGATATAATGTCCACATTGCCTTTGAATATGAGGTATTGATATGGGTCTAATGCAAGCTGCAATATAAAACTACTAAGTTTTATTTAATACGATTAAAAATATAAATATATTGTTTATTGTTGATTTTTTTTTTTTTTAAATATATTCATAAATACGAACTTATAATTATTATGAGCTCATTTGCCCCACAAAGGTGTAAAGCCTGTGAGCTCATTGGCCCAGTGAGGGTTTGAACTCTAGTGGCTGCCACTACAAATGAGAAACTTAACCACCGAACCACGCCCTCATCGGTAGATGAATAGTTGAATTATTTATAAAAGTTTTATTTATATTTTCTAAATTATTAATATTTTAAGTTTATATAATATGAGATTTTAGTTATTATTATTTATTTAAGACATTTGATATAGTTATATAATATATTTAAAGTGTTATGGTTATTTAAATTAAATATAAGTAATTATATTTTAAAGAATTAATAAATAATAAATGCTTACATTGTACTAATAAATATATTTATTAACAACTTGAAAAAAATAAAAGAGAGAAAAAAGGAGAGAAGAAATGAGAAAAATAGATAGAGCCGGAGAAGTAGACCCACAGAAGAGAGTGTACTTTCATCATCAAAAATATATAAAATATATAACATAATATACTAGTTTACCTATATTTAAAAATATATATGTAAAGTGCGCCTAACTGTTAAGACTTCATGTGTTAGCCATTAATAGTACAGTCAGTAAACCTTTTTATCATAGAATACATGATTACCTATAGTTGATATGACCAATTTTCTAATTCCCACTTAAAATTCACAGCCAAAATCAATGGTAGTTCACCCAATTCAGAGTAAGATTCCCTAAAAAAATGATCTCCATTAAAATTGAAGAAACAAAGACTAATAGACTTACGAATTTTGCAAATTTTGAAAAAATAATAAAGTACAGCAGCTTACCAGCCATAGCGGCACATTTATTTCAATTGGTTCAGGTTCTATCTGTCCTAGGTTATTTAAAGAAACCTCTGCCGCAGCAGGAAGACTTCTTGCATGCGGTGCTGGATAGCGGCTTCCCATCATGAGCATTCCCATAACAAATGACGAAATCACTTCCGTATAAAATGGCATCACTAATTAATTTTTCTTCCCTATCCTAAATATATCTTCCCCTACTCTAAATATATCTTCCCCTGCTACAAATATAACTCGTGTAAGGAAAAAAAACCAGGAGCGCAATATTCAGGAGTGCCATGAACTTTGACATCTTTCATTCACATCTCAAGTGAATTCGGCCAGCATTGGGGTCTTTAGGACTTCAAACCATCATCCCAAGACGCAGCAATGAGCTTGGATAAGGAAAACAACAGTAATTGGCATCACAAATCAGCATTGGTCATCACTTGAAGACATTCATGATAGCAGATCTGATTAATAGAAGTTCGGCAGTCTTGTTTGCACCTTGAATTGAGATGGAAGCGGCTTCCAATTCAGACCCGGGTTACAGATTTCAACAGAACGATGGAATATCAAAAATACCAATCATCAAATATGATGAACGCTTCTATTTGATTGAAATCTCAAAGACCGCAATGCTGACCAAATTCATTTGAGATGTGAGTGAAAGATGTCAATGCTGACCAAATTCATTTGTAAGGAAGAAACTTTTTTCGACCGATGCTGGTATGATACACCCTCGGGTATCACGGGGACAGCTATGTTACCAGAAATGAGAAACGTGACGGAAATGGGATGTTTAGAGGTTGTGTATAAGAAACAGGTATAAGAAACGGATCTTATATACACATGTAGTTTCAAATATATTAAAAACAAACCTCTTTAATATAAAAAACAAATTTTATATATATAGAAAATCAATTTCTATTCTAATTTTTTTATTTTTATAACAAAAAAGATTAATGAGTTAATTAACAGAAAAAATTAAAATTATAACTATAAAAATAAAAATAGAATATTTAAATTTAAAATTAAAAATAATTTTTTTAAAAAAATAATGGCATGTTTTAAAAATATTATAACTTTCTAAAAACTAAGAATATTTAACTAAATTATTCTTTTTAATTTAAAATAAAAATATAAAATTAAAAACAGCAATACAAATTCAAAACAAAACTATAGGTGAGATTTTTAAAACAGCCGGAGTAGTTTTTTTTATGTTTTTTTTTTTTTTGGAAAACGCAGGTTCTTTTTACGGAAAAGAAAACCACAGAAGATGTGGTTGTCAGAAACGTTGCGGACTCGCCCAATCGAACCAGGGCACCCGCCCAACAGGCTGGAGGATATATATAAAGCAGGCAGCAAGAAAAAAAAAAAAAATTAATCATGTCATTTTATAATGAAGCGATTTCATCATTTATTATGGGAATGGTCACTCCATGCATAGATGGGAAGCAGCTATCCATGCCGCATGCAATTGCTGTGTTGATAACCGCTTCCAGACTTCTGAAAGTCAATCATGGATTAACTTTCGGAAGTCCCGAAGCGGCTATCCATGCCGCATGCAATTGCGGTGCTGATAACCGCTTCCGGACTTCTGAAAGTCAATCATGAATTAATCTTGGGAAGTCCGGAAGCGGCTATCCATGCTGCATGCAATTGCGGTGCTGATAGCCGCTTCCGGACTTCCGAAGGTCAATCCACAGAAACATGATCAAATGTAAAAGTCGGCTTGTCTTCAAACTCCGCCGCTATTATTGCACTCAATTTCTCTAATAGCACTCAATTTCTGGCTTGCTAGATGTCTATCTACAAATTTTGCAAAAACCCAAACATAGATAAAATAAATTGAATTGCTTTATTTGTGACAGATATATTTTGTGTATCTATAAGACATAGATAAAAGGAATTGAATCTCTTTATATGCATCATTTGTGGTACACTTGACTATTGAACAGTCAATTTAGTTATTTATTCCATGATGGAATTAGCCCATGATTGCATGATTGGAAATTTTTCTTCCTACTATGATAGGATGTCTCTTATGTTGCCTATCGTATCAGTCTTGTCAAAAAATATTGGCGTAAACTTCATCAGAGCCTTAAATAGCAATTAGTAACTATTAGCAGGGCGGAATAATCTTTAATAAGACAATTACCAGGGAGGAAATCTTTAAAAATAACACTAAATATCGACAAGAAATAATGCTAACACTGTTTGTTTCTCTATAACGGTTATTTAAAGTATATTTAACAGGACCAAAAAAATGATTATCAAGATTAATGATTGGTAGGCATGAGTTTTCCACAGTCCATGAGTTAAGTGTAAACTGCTTCTGGATTAAACTGTGTATGTTTTTGCTTCAACGTTTCGGATCATGCTCAATTTTTTTGTTTTTCTCCTCTTCTTGATGATGGATCATTGAGCATGATCCGAAACGTTGAAGCAAAAACATACACAGTTTAATCCAGAAGCAGTTTACACTTAAGATTAATAATTGTTAACATTAAATTTCACAGCTTGTACAACAGTTTTTTAGCTAATTTGTACAAAATAAGTATTTATCATGAAACCCTCTTCCAGTCCTCTGGAGAGTAACCAATCTCGATAATGAAGAATCTTGCGGTAAATTTCATCAGGCCGAGGCTTAAAAAGCCTATCAGCTAAAAATTTAACAGTTCAAAAACAATATTCCATAAATTTGATTGGAGATCTTTCCAATTCTGTTCTTCTAAGATTTTACTTATCCATTTACAAATTCTGTTCTTCTAAGATTTTACTTGTCCACCTTACCAATTTAACCCATTCTATTCATATAATTTAAAAACATTTTTTTTCTTTCAGACTATTTTTTTTTAAGCAGCTTCCGAATTCCGTCCTCTTATAATTGTCTTTAACATTTTTTTGTTTTAAATAAAAATGAAATATCTTATTTATGCTGAGAATGCAAGAGGATACAGAGACTAGCATCAAGAGAGAACAAACAAGGTCTGCTGTTAACAAGGCTAGGATACAAAAGAATCAGCAGAAAATAGCCCTAAAGTGATTAGATATATTAGATATATTAGGGGAGTTGCATAAATTTCCTAACAATCTTCTAATTACATGTTAATTTTTATATTTATTTAATAGATCCTTTCAATTCCTATCCTATAATTTTATTTATCCATATTTTCCAAATCAATCTATATGGTGACCTAATTCCAATTTTTTTTTTTTTTTCAATTTTACTCAACAGTCTTTCCAATTCCATCCATTGTAGTTGCAGAATTGAAAGAAAAGTCTCCACCAAACTTTGTGAAACACACATGCAGCATCTGTCATTTCAACCACAAACAACAGGCTGCATGATATAAATAGAAAAACTGTAGCATCGCATTTGTTATAAGAATAAAATCACTTAAATCATTTTTTTTTTCTTTACATTAGTTGATATTATTTACCTGATGATTTCACCATTACTGAAACCTGCACGAAAAAATACTGCAACATAATTTGCCCTAAAAAGCATTAAAACCGAAACACCTTTATAGACCAAGCAAGCCCAATATGTATATTTTCCCTGAACTACGATCAATCTGTGTATTGAAGATCCCAACTAAATAGCTCAAGGTTTTGGATTATTGAATTAGCTCACAGACAGACAGATCCCTACGTATACTGTTTGGCTTTAGTGGGAGTGTGAAAGTTTAATGTGGGAGCGTAGAATCCATGCAGAACAACACTTGGGTGGAATCCATGCAGAAGAACACTATCTTACACGTATGAATTTTGATTGGAAATCAGCATTTAGCAGCCCAATGCATCAAAGATCAGAAATAACTGTGGTTGCTCTTTGTCGATGGTTAGCAATGTCGAAAAACAAATGACGTGTCGCCTTGTTAGCCGATAGGCTTTTATATTTCAGCATTATAGTGCTCGGAAAATTGTCTAACGTCGTAAAAACAATTCACGCCGGAAATTTTTTTAAACTAGTCGGTTGTTCCTATCGGCGTATTCCTTGAACCTCCGATGGGTGCAAGTGCTAGTTTTACTGTTATTATTAAACAATATCAGATTACCACCCATTTTAAAACCATAACCTTTCATTTGTTTAAATTTGAGAAGCGACCCTGCTTGCTAAGAATTTTTTATTTTTATTTTTTTAAGATACTTTTATTCAATTAAAGTTATCTTTCAAATGGTAGGATATATTTTATTTTAAAAAATTATATATGAATTAAATTTATACATAAAATAATTTTATTAAATTTTTTGGTAGTGTATTTGAAATTTTTCTTTTGTGTTATTTAATTTAATTGTATTTTATAATATTTTTTATTTTTTATTTTCTTTCAAATAAGGATAAATATATTAATTAGGAGACAATATTACATCTTTAAGATTTTCAAACAGCAATGGTATGTCACTAAAGCCTAAAGAAAGAAAATCCATAGAAGTTTTCCACTATTCCATTATGTTTTTTTAGAACAAACTCTTGCTTAATAATGTCCATGCCAAAGTAAAAGGATGTATCAACAAAAGAAATATCTTTAGTAGGAAGACTATTGCATTAGAGAAAATTTGTCTTAGCGTATACCTCATTATGCCTTTCTATAGTGACAGCACAAGATGTGTGTACATTTGTATGGCCTTGTTTTAAATTGGCATCTTCCAACATGTCACTATAGTGACGCTTCAAGATTCCATGTAAATAAAAGATGTAGGCACAGAAGCCTCAGTGGCATAGAAGAAAGATGTTGGTGTTGCAGCCGAAGAGCTTGTCATGGTGCCAAAGGCAAAGGAGGGTAAAGACATGCGTTGTTTGAATGTCAAGCTACCTCCAATACTAAAGGTGGGAAACGATGATGCAACCAAAGATGTGGATGAGGATGAGGATGAAAATGTAGTTTCTCCAAACAAGAATGGCATTGAAGAACTCCCTGCTCCTATGCCGAATGCAAATCTTGTGTATGTCATGGCTGAAGCACAATTAATGCCAAGAAAAGATTAAAATTGAAACCTAAAACCCTAAACCCTAGGGTTTTGAGAAATGAACCATTTGTTGTTCTTGCAGCAAATTGATAAGCTCTCATTTAGAATTTTAGTTTTGGTGTTTCTAATTAGAAAAATCAGGAGACATTACAAAGAAGAATCAAATATATTTTTTATAAGAGAATAAAAAAAACCTAATATTATTCTTTCACTAGAATATTTTCGCATAGTTCCAACCATGGTGAGGGTGGTGGCAGAGAAAGGGAGGTAGGTCTATGAAAGGAAGAAGATGATGGTAGAGAGAGTGGCCAAGGGTAAACTTGACAACCCCAAAGAACGATGGAAGAGGTAGCAAGGTTGCACACTACCCACTTGCCCACAATGACTACAATCTCAATAATAAAGCCATGCCCTTTGGTAATGGTTGAGCCCTTTCCCATTGTAATTTATTTTGTTTACAAAAAATTTCTAACAAATGCAAAAGATGAGTGTAAATTCAACTTCCATAACCTTGCCAACGTCCTCCCAAGTGTGCCAAAAATGGGAGTTTTTTTCTATAGGGTGTGGACATCTGCAAAAGCATAAAGGATAAGAAATTTTTCATGAGATAATGTAGTTGCAATGGCCCTGGTAATCATGTATGCAAAAAAATGATAGAAGCATAGATAAGGAATGTGAACTGTTTGACAAAATATCTCAAAGGAATGTTGTTGTGCATTTTCTCTTTAGCACAATGGTTAACATACTCTTGTGGAGCATGTATTCGGGACCTTGGGACAAAGAGGTTAGATGCTCTTTTCACTAGCACAATAGTCTAGATTTTCCAATATGCACTTACAGCCACTAGATTTGTGTTTTACACCTTTGTTGTGATTTATCAGAGTTTTTCTATAAGACTACATGTTTCAATTTAGCTCTCACCTATCATATTGACAGTTTATTTTTTAAACATTCTATCATTTCAATTTCAGTTATATGGCTACATTTGGATGGGTTTCATGTGTTTTGGTTTACCTTAGAAAGGGAATGGGTCCATTTGCTTGGGACTATTTTTCCTCAAATGGATTATTGGACTATTTGTCAGATGGAATAAAAAACTTATTAAAGAACTAAGCAACCCTCCTTCGAGCTGAAAGGATCTAAATTTTTGGACATAGTATGCACAATCCTTCCAAGTTCAGTGCATGGCATGCCTTTGGAAGTAATATTGGTCATATTGACAAAATCCACACTATGATTTTGTGCATTTTCTCTTCAGCACAATGGTTTCCATGCTCTTTGGGAACATCTTTTGGGACCTTGGGACAAAGAAGATAGACACCCTTTTCACTAGCACAATAGTCTAGATTTTCCAATATGTACTTGCAGCCACCATATTTGTGTTTTACAACTTTGTTGTGATTTATTAGAGATCTTTTGCAAGATTACATGTTTCAATTCAACTCTCAGCTATCATGTATTGACAATTTATTTTTTAAACATTTTATAATTTGTTTTTGTAGAGGTAATCAACAAGATTTATTCAATATTTTAGGAGCAATATATTGTTCTATACTTTTTCTTGGAATAAGCAATCTATCCAGTGTACAACTATGGTTGATGTGGAAGAGATTGTCTTCTATAGAGAAAGAGCTCCTAGAATGTATTTAACATTCCCTTATGCCTTTGGACAGGTACTCTAAATTTGTCACTATCACCTTCTCAAATGATCTTCAACCATGCAACCTTAGATTAATGAGATGATCCTCTTGTTATTTATTTATTTATTTATGCAATTGGCAATTGAGGTCCCTTATATTCTTGTGCAATCTGTAGTTTATACCATCTTGGTCTATTCCATGATAGCATTTGAATTGACAGTAGTCAAGTTTTTTTGGTTCCTCTTTCTCATGTATTTCACTTTTCTATACTTCACCTTCTTCTAAATGGTGATAGTTACCATGACTCTAAACATCCATATTGTGGCAATTATTACATCTGCATTTTATTTGACATAGAACTTATTTTGTGGCTTCAACATTTCTTGACCTGTAAGGCCATGTTAAAACTTTTTTGTTGAGACAAATTGCATATATTACAATTTAAACTAAACTTAAAAATGTATAGTAGCAATCCATGATGATTAGTACTACAATGAAATCTATTTTCTTTGAACTAGAAAATGCCTATGTGGTGGAGATGTTAAAACTAGGTGACACCTATTTCCTGGACAATGGCTAGTGGGTACCAACTCAACCAATGCTTGCCTCTTTCATTGTCAATGTTGGAGACCTCATGTAGGTAATTATTTCAATGCATGTATATTTTAAATCTTGGATGCTGTTATAAATAGCCTTTTAACACTGTGTTGTACTGGGTAAGCTTGAACCACAATCTAGAATTTATCCCATAATTGTGAGTCATGAAAGGCATATATATTTCAATGCATGTATATTTTATTTTTTGTAGGACATTATAGATAAACTTGCTGATAATGTGAGTATATTTTGTAATGTTGTTATATCTTACATTGAAATATGAAGTGTATTATTTGGAAACATGATATTCCTTTTGTTTCTTTGGTGTATGTTCTTTATAGTAGACTAAGTGCATCATGAGACCATAATCAAAAAAATAATTCAAGACTCAAAGGATTCAGGTGGAGAGTTTGAGATTCGAGATAGAATGTAGGCTTTGAATACTCAACTGATTAAAACTATTTCTTATCTTCATGATCTATTCACAACTCATGTTTTTGTGGCCATTTGTCAAGGATATTGGGATCACATGAGAGAGGTTCTCTCACTACAATCACATTTTTATGGGATGACATATGATGTTGGCAATCCATATTTTACTGTCAGTCATATTTGTTATTTCATTTGTGACTTACTAGAAGTTTTAGCCTTCAAAAAATATATTCATTTTTTCTTCTTATTTTAGAGTGTAGTTCATCACAAAGTTCTTATAAATCCTTTGAAGCATGCGACAATATCATAAATAGATTGATTATGCTTTTAGTGATGTGCACGCATAATACTTATTGGGAAATACTTAATTGGGTGTAGGATGTTGAACCATTAAAGCAATAACTAGGTGTTGAAAATCAAGTGGGGCCCAAAAACTTTAATAGAGGAAATCTCTATTTATAAAATATTGCTGGATGCAAAGGTAGTGCACAACCATCATATAATGATGCACAAAAGTGTAGCCAAAAACAAAGTGGCTAGCATTCAATTTCAATGCCATCATTTATGATGCCAAGCTCCAAAAAAAATAACAAAAGATACACAACATCACCATTACAAGGCATGGTCATCTCCAAGAAATAAGGTGCAACCATTAAGATAATGCAAAACCATATCAACAATGCAATGTATGAGTTCCAAAGGTAGTGCAAGATAAATAAACAAATTACAACCATAATACTTTAATGCTAATAAATAAATAAATTGCATGTTCAAAAAAGTATTATAAGACTATTATCATTCAAATTCATTTAGCAATATCAACATTTATTATGTTCTCATTTGATTCATCTTTGTGAGCCCAAAGCAAGATAAAAGTTACCATTTAAAAACATCTAAATTTCCATAATTTGAAATAAAAATAGCTTTCAAAGAAATTGCTTCACAAAAAGGTAGTAAAAAAATATGACCATTACAAATACTTAGTAAAATGTAAGCAAGAGGAACTCATTGGATTTTATTCTTTTTATTCATTTTTAAATGATTAATTAAATATTTTTTATTAATAATTAACTATATTCTCAACAAAAAATTCAAAAATAATAATAGAGATTTATAGAGTTTATTATTATTATTTTATTTCTTTTGTATCATTAAATTAAATAAAATAATGGTTATAATGAGTACATAATCAAGTTTATAGTGGAATAGAATGCAAGGTTGATAATAAAAAAAGATAACTATCTATTGTTTTGTAGATCATCATGATAATGCATAATAAAAATTTTATTTCAAAAAATATATGTTAAGTATGTACAAGGAAATAAATTGCATCTTATATTTATTTACAATTATTAAATTATTATTAATAAATAGTTAATTGAACTTAAATAAATTGTGGATTAAAATTGGTAAATGTAAATGATAATCTAGAAAAAAAGGTCTAAAATCTCTTTGTGATAGAATGTAGTCGATTATGGATGACGATTATTAAAGAGAAAATATAATATAAATTAAAATATAAATACTAGCATATAATAGATTTAGGGTTAGGGTTATGTGCAAAAGAAAAACATGATAATGTAAATGATCTTGGATTGTGAAGGAAATATATATACCAACATATATACCACTATGAAGATAGCCATGAGTTTGAATAGGTTGAGGAACAAGATTACATTAAAGTGTTAGAGAGATGGGAACAAAGAAGTGGAGAGACATAAGTGGGGAGAGACATGGAGTGAAATAAATAGGGGGAAAAGAGAAAGAGTGATAGAGCTAGAGATAAGAGATATATGTTTCCCCCTCTTAGTTGTTGTCCTTGATGTCAAATAAATAGACTCCCTAGTTTGTGTCACAATGACAATCACATCATGATAGTTGACATGGTAGAGGTATTTGGTTTTATGTGACATTGAGCTTGGTAGTTTTTGGTTGACTTGGTATGATAGGTACTATTGGTATTCATGATGTTGTTCAGATGACATCATTTGAGCAAGTTGGTGTGCTACAAATTGGTGTGCTATGCATTGTTTCTCTCATTGCATTACAATGGCATTGTGGTTCTTGGCATTACAGTGGCCTCAAAAGCATAATGCTTTACAATGATATTTTCCTAGCATTATGGCTATGTTGCAATTGAATGAAACACTTGGTTATCTTCTCTTGATCCAATATGTAAGTAATATTCATTAAAGTCATCATTGATATGAAAGGTAGCTTGTTTCAGTTTGATCAATATTCATATTCTGTGGAGTTGTTCTTACAAAGCCTTGACCACTTTCAAAGGGACACAAAACTATTTGTTTCATTTCAAATGGCATCATTGAACATGATTTTTGTTAGATGGGATATGAGTTTTAATATATGAGATGTTAGATTATGGTGCCATTCAAGTGATTTACTTGCAGGACATATGATGATGTTTGATATCATGTCTCTTAGGACATGTTGATGTCAGAGGTTGGGATCCTTCAAGAATTGATGCCATGTCATTGTTTCATAAGGTTGGTGCATGGGATTTGTCATTCACATCAAAACAACATTGCATTAAAGGTATTTGACTGAACTTTATTATGTAAAGTTAAGGTATGTGGTAAGGTTATACACATTGATATATGTTTGGCTTAGTTGATATTATGACTTAGACTATGCATTGGTCTTGCGCATTGACCTTGGTCGTCACTTAGCACATTTATATCATTAGACTGATACAAGACATTGAGATGAGTATTATACTCATGTGAATAATAGCCATGATCACCGACACATATTAATTAGTTATTATGATGTTTGAATATCATGAGGTTTTTTTGGTAAACGTTGAGGTTCAATACTGACATAATCATTTGTGTTTTGTGTGACACAAAGTGGTAAAAGCTAATCGATATCATTTGTACCCTAATTGTTCATCAATGTTTTTCGAACACAAGATATTTTGTTGCAGGTGAGCTAGGGTTTTTTTGAGAAGGTTGGAGAGCTCGATGGAATGAGTGGTATTGTAGTTTAAGTTACAAATAAATGGTTTTCAGTTCACCATGGAAGATTAACTTTAGGGTATGCAAAGTAAAGTCAACTTCATTGGTGGTAATATCCTTATGTCGATAACATTATCAATTCAGTTCTATATTTTTGAGTTGTGTCGACTTAGCATTATCCTATACATGGTGTTGTTTAATTTGGATATCTTGGTCTGTTGGTTTATTATATGGGGATTTTGAAACCATGTTAGTAGGTCATTCTTTGTATTGTTTGAGGTCATTTTTTTGTTGTCCATGGTCAAATATTGTTTATCAAGGGTTTACATCTTAAAGGTTATTCATGGGTATGTGGTATTGTGTGGTTGTGTTACCCATAGCTAGGGCTTAGGATTTAAATATGTTTAGAAAATATATTGAAAGCTTTTCACATAGGCTATGATGTGTACATTTGAATCGACATAAGGTAAATGTCTGTTGTTGTTTGTGTTCACATTATTTATTGTATGAGTCATCTATAATGTGGGAAGACCATGTAGGGCCGTGGTAAGTCTTGTGATTATTGTGTTCACTTGAGTGTTGGGGTTTCATGTTATGTTTATATTGTGCAATGTTGACCTTGGAAGAGGTTTCTATTACATAGTTTATGTTGCACAAAATGTTTGAACAATAGTTCTTGGTGAATGCAAAAGGGTAGTTCTAGAAAATAGTTATACACTTGGTAGTCTATTCAAATTGTAGTTAAAGAGAAAATATTTTTTTTATACCCACAACAAATAATGTTAGGGTTCATGACAACCGAACAGCTTGAAATCTTTACATTTAACTATAGTTTAGTTATTTTAGATCTGTGATTAAAGGATGGATGTGGTATTAAGATTTCTTGATCGTGGTTAAATGTTGTGACATCATCTATAGAAGAAAAATAAACTATAGTTTTTGACAGTAACATAAACTTTGGTTAAACTGTGATGACATGTATCTTTGATGGTTACATAATGTGAATAATGATCTTATTGAAGGTTCGTTTGAATCTCATGAACCAAGAAATATATAGGGTGGGTCATTTCAACCTCATGATATTGACAAGTGTTACTAAAACTAACTGCTACAAGTAGTTACATGAATTCAGTTACTTGTTCAAACTGTATTGTTAAAGGAAGAAGAAAATTTGAGAAAGTTTAAAAAGTATTTGTAATACTTTGTTGAGTTGAGGTTGTATTGTATTACTTGCAATATCATTTCAAAGAAACAAACTATTGTATATATCTTTTGATCAGTTGATGTGCATAGTTTTGGTTATGTATTCTTGAGTCTCAAATAAATGAGACTGTTAAGATCTGAATTGTAGAGAAATAGAGAAACCCTATGTATTGTACATTTTCATCTAAGCTTTGAGAGGTTGTAAGTGATCATAATAGTGAGACAATATGATCATTTGCAATGAGGCTTGTGTTGCCAGTGAGGCAGTGATAAAAGTTAGTGAGACATTTTTCTATAGCCAATGAGGCATGATTTTTTGATTAATCTAGTGAGGCATTTATTGAGTGGTTTTTTCTACCCCAAGAGGGTTTTCCACACCTAAAATTTGTGTCTTACGGTCTCATTTGTTGCATGATTCATTTGTCCATTATACTTGTTTGTTCAGTTCTTTAATGCATAATCTCTTGCATTGATAAAGCCTAAATTAGCATCTCCTTTTGTTTCTAAAGTTTGAAAATAAAAGTGAATAAAGTGTTTTATTTTCTACAACAATGATTCACCCCCCTCTTAGTGTTGTCAAGAACTCCAACAATATAGAGGGAAAGAGAGATAAAAATAGAGGAAGAGAGAGATAAAGACAAAGAGATGAAGAGAGATACAAAGAGTGATGGAGGGAGGGAGAAAGTGTGAGATATATAGAGTGTAAACGATAGAGATATAGATAGGAGAGAAAGAGGCAAAAAGAGAGATAATTAGAGAAATATATATAAGCAAAAAGCATATGGTTAAGATTAAAGTTACAATTACAATTAGAGTTAGAGTCAGAGATAGAATTAGGGTTAGGGATAGAATTAGAGTTAGGGTTACAATTAGGGAAAATATTTATAACTAAAAAAATTGTTAGGGTTAGAGTTGGAATTACGGTTTGGGTTAGGGATAAAATTATGATAGGGATAGAATTAGTGTTAGGGATATAATTAGGGAAAATATTTATAGCCAAAAAAATTTTAGGGTTAGAGTTGGAATTATGGTTGGGGTTAGGGATAAAATTATGTTTAGGGTTAGAATTAGGGTTATAGATAAAAATAGGGTCAATGTTACAATTAGGTTTAGGGTTATAATAAGAATTAGGGTAAGGACTAGAATTAAAGTTAGGTTCAATGTTACAATTAATGTTAGGGTTACAAGTACAATTATGGTTAGGGTTATGGCAATAATTAGGTTTAGGCAAGGAATTAGTGTTTGATTATAATTAGGGTTAGGGTTAGGGTAAAAATTAGTTTTATGGAAAGAGTTAGGGTTAAGGTCAGGGTTAGAATTAGGGTAAGTGCTAAGATTGGAATTAGTGTTAGAAATAGGGTTAGGATTAGAATTAGAATGAGGATTAGAAGTAAGGTTAGGGTTACAATTAGAATTAGGATTATAAATTTTAGAATTATAGTGAGGGTTAGCATTAGGGTTATGATTACAATTGGGGTTATAACTAGAATTTGTGTTAAGGTTAGGGTACTAATTAGGGTTAGTGTTACAACTAGGGTTAGCATTAGAAGTAGGGTTAGAATAACAATTACAAATATGGCTATAAGTCGATTTAGGATTAGAGTTAGGATTACACTTATAAATAGGATTTTTAAGTATGTCAAATTATATAATGTATATTAACTGTGGTGCGAATGAGAACTAATTTTGAATCAAAGGAGAAAAGGAGGCAATATTAAAGAGAGTATCAAAGAAAATATTGTAGATGATAACAAGAACAAAGGACAAATGTTCAAAGGGGAGAACAAAGAAGAAGACACAATGAAACTAATAGACAAAGAAGGGCTTGAAGAATGGCATAAGTAATAGTACAAGAATTGGAATCTCAAAATAGAGATGAAGACAATGTGATTAGAAATAGACATCAATGAAAATCTTAACAACTCTCTCATTTTGAAAGAGAAGAAAGGAATACAATTAATCTCTAATCAAGTGGTAAATAAAATAATCCAACTTATGCAAATGTTGAGCTAAATCTTGAAAATGAAAATTTAAGATCAATAGAACATGTACCAGCAACACCTTAGAATGCAACTAAAACTGAGATGAATTTATATGTAGAAGGCAATGTATAAAATATAGATTGCTAAATTTAGTTTTGAAAGGTTTTTTTGTAAATGTTGTTGTAATGGTGCTAATGGGTATGATAGTGTTTTCTAATTTCTATCACACAATCATGTCATCAATTTTAGGAATTAAATGTGTTGAAACTTCAAAATAGTTAGACTTTAAAATAATTATGATTAGGGTTTAACATAATTAGGGGTAGGGTTTGCAATAAGTAGGGTTAGGGTTGTAAAATGATAATTAGGGTTAGGGATTAAAATAAGTAGGGTTAGGCTATAAAATGATTATTAGGGTTACAATTTAAAATAAATATGGTTAGGATTTAAAATGATCATTATGATTAGGGTTATAAAATGATAACTAGTGTTAGGGTTTAAAATAAGTAGGGTTAGGGAGTATAATGATCATTAGGGTTAGGGTTTAAAGTGAACACTAGGGTTAGGGTTATAAAATGATAATTAGGGCTAGGATATAAAATAAGTAGGCTTAGGTTTTTAAATTATCGTTATGGTTAGGGTATAAAATAATTAGGGGGGGTTTAAAATAAGTAGGGTTAGGGTTATTAAATGATAATTAGGGAGGGTTTAAAATAAGTAGGGTTAGGGTTTAAAATAATCATTACGATTAGGGTTATAAAATGATCATTAGGATTAGGGTTTGAAATAACCACGGTTAGGGTGTAAAATGATAATTATAGCTATAGTTTACACTGATCATTACGGTTAGAATTATAAAACAATAATTGGGGTTAGTGTATTAAATAAGTAGGGTTAGATTTTTAAATGATCATTAGGGTTAGGATTTAAAATAATTAGCCTTAGGGTTAAAATGAGTATTAGGGTTATAGTTTAAAATAATTAGGGTATAAAATAATTAAGATTAGGGTTTAAAATAATTAGGGTTTATAATAATTATGAATTATAATAGTTAGGGTTTATAATTGTTAACAATCAGATATGCACCATATAGTAAGCTATCAACTTAACTATCTGTTGACACATAGGAACACTCCTAGACCTGTGGGTTGCCTAAACTTGGAGTGAACCTCCAGAGTGAGCTGTTTCTCTCGATGATTTTTTCTAATCTAAAAGATTTGACGAGGAAAAAGGGTAAAAGGATGAAATAAAAGGGAATCTTAAACTCTAATAGATAATACTCCTAAACTCTAATTTATCTAAATACTCTCACTCACAAACAACCCTTCAAACATAAGCCTTCACAAACCCACACATGATATAAAATTCAAAAGTAATTTGCATGAAGGTTCAATCTGAACACAACACACAACTAGAATCATATAAAATATTTGCAAATAGTTTTACAATAATGAGACATGACAAAGAACAAAATATTGATTATCACAATGAAACATCCAATCAATATTGCAACTATGAGGCAAAAGAGATGAAGTAGGAATGCTATACTATATTCAACTGAAATGAGTACATGAAAATATAAAATCGAGTCCAACTGTATCTACAAACTCTCTACCTGTGCTCAAGAGAGAAGAAACAATGATAACAACTAATAGAGAAAAAAACTAAGTTTTTTCCTATATATATCTGCCAAAAGATCTCCAAGGAAAAATCTCAGAAAGCTCTTCAAAATAGTCATCTTGATCCATTTTCGAGCCCCCAAAAAAAACCACCAAAATAGCCTCTAAAATACTTGCAAATAGATTGCAAAAGCTGTCAAAAACTCCCCCAAGATGGTCCCACCAAAAAACATGCTTTATCTGCTTCATCAAAGCTCCATTTTATCCATATCTTCTCAAAAGAAAGCAAACTCAAAAAGAAAGATATTGTTTGCTTTACTTTTCTTTAATGACGTAAGTAAATAATATTTAAAAGAAATTTATAGGATATTGCTTTAAATATCCTTTTACAATGATTTAGAGTTTTATTTCCCTGATTTATCTTAGTTTGATTCTTGCAAAAATAAAATACAAGTCTATATTTACTATGCCAAGTATATTACACTCTATCGCATTATGATTTTCTATAAAAATCATTAAAATATGAAGGCATCCTGCACATTTTTTTTTTGTAAATATAAAAGCCTATAAGGCTTTATTCTCCAACTGGCTCTACAAAAATATCCTTAAGGCATATGACCTTTATAACAGAGGGACCTAAAGCATAAAGCATTCAAAGTCATTGTTATGAATTTACCTCTAAATGGAAAAGGGGCCATTGAGGTCCTAGGCATTGAATATGTCTAAAGAGACATAATACCCCTGAGGGTATTATCCATAGCTTTGAAAAATAATTTGATGTGACAAAATGCAATCAAAATTAGGGTAAGAATGAAAACCCTAATCACAAAACAAGGAAACCTTAAAATCTCGGCTCATTTTTACCCTTTCAACTTTTTTGATGAAGCTCTGTTGCTGGGCCACTATCATGACTAGGCTTTGGAGCATAAAATCCTCCATTCTCTGCTATTACAATGCACTTCCATGAAGATTCTTGTAAGAAGATGAAGGTAAGACCCTCTATATCATAGATTGAACCATATTTTATAGTTAACACATGTTTATTTAACTTTCTAACTGTGGCCATGATAGTTTCCTCTGATGCATTTTGTTGTGTTTTTTGTCTGCCATTTGTGTCTCCTGTGTGATTTTGTAATGAAAAACCCCAAGTGAGTTTGACTCAGCTATGAGGAAAACTCCATTATATGCCCACGACTATACCAAACCCTCATTTGAGCTTGCAAAAACAATGTTTCACTAAATCTAGAAAAAACAATAAAAAAGATATTTTATTGCACTATGAGATGAGTATTTCTCATGAACTCAAACCTTTACTTTCTTCTGTTATAAAAATATGTCTTGTCCTTATGTTGTTTTAGTAAGCTATGTTTCAATTCTTCTCTGCTGCTCCAAAAATACTTACATATTGTAGCTTTACATCTATATAAAGGCTAAGGAATGCATGAAAATACATATTTATCTTCCTTAGTATCTCTTGTAGATGAATATGGCATTGAACTTAACCCTCTCCTTCTTATTTATGATCTTATGTATACATTTTGTTTAAGGTTTTATTCTCATACCATTTTGTATCATTTGATATGTTCTCCATTCATCCCTGTAATAGTCTGTTCACTCATTCCATATGTAATTGCTATACTCCACATTGAATCAGTGACATGATTTATCTACATGTTATCAAGCTCCTGTATGTTCCAAATGTTGTATATTTTGTTTTCAAGACTCTTGTAACAGCACTTGTATCTTATGACTTTTCATTTCATTACAAAAGGTTATCATGGCATTTTACTATATTGTGGCAGATGAGATGCACTATGATTGATGAGTCATGGCTAGTTTTGAGTCTCTATGGCTATTTCATGCTTTAAATGATAATGGAAGACTTCAAAAATAATAAATACTTATTTCATTGTTATTGAACTAATTTCTTGATAGCTGCACCTTTATCATGATATGATGTAGTTCATGATTGAACTTGTATTCCATGGCATTAATTACTTGCAGTTGCATCTGTACCTTGCAATATTCCTACATCTTTCACTTTGTATGAAGAGATTTGACATTTAAACTCTTTGACTATACTTGATGATTAGAGCATTATTGATCAATGGTGGAAATCTTTCATTAGTTGAACTGTTCTATCCTCATGATGACCTCCTTATCCATACTATAGCAGCATGTATGCATATGTATAAAATAATGAATGTAATGTATGATGTGACAAATGAATCTTACTTAGACATGAGCAGTCCTGAAAAGAGCTTACTACTTATTCATGGTTTTCACTTCAAATCACCCTGAACTAACAATCATAGGTGAGCATTGAGCTTGGAATTCATGCACTGACGTGATTTAGTATTCTTGCTTCATTCCCCTTGGGGTTCAGGCATAGCATCCTAGGCTCAACCCTTGTCGGAGCTCGCTTTGCACCACATGTTGAAATGATATTCAAAACAACAACATGACTTTACCTATACCTCCACATGAAACAAACACATTAGTTTTAAAAATATTACTACTTAGTGATGTTTCATTTCTCTCCATCTCCCACCTATGGATGATTTACTTTCTAATCTTATACATCATAGACAATATATTATACTTTTGTTCTATTTGATGAAGTATATAGAAAAGGTCATATCATGAGCTCTAACCCCTCTTTCTCCATCACTGTAGGTCCAAGTACATAAGAAGCTCAGAAATGAAGAATAGCTACAAGAAGATCTAACCAACTCCAACAAGCACAGGCACTGATTGATATGCCCTATTTTATATGCTTCGTCACTTTCTTTACTTTGCAGCTGCATAGTAGATTTTGTTTGATGTACTAGTTCAACTATTCTCGTGGCTTGTGTGGGACATTTGATCTGTCATGTTTTCATTCAATGCAATGATTATTCCATTTGTATATATCTCATTTGTAAATTGAATGATCATTGTATTAAGATGCAATAACTTATATCACTGATGAATATTCTTTAATGCATTAAATGGTGAACTAAAATTCCTTCTCTTCTATCATACAAAACATGATAAAATTAAACCTTTCAAGCACGTCAAACTTTTGCAAAACTTGATTCATTTGATAATAAAACTCGATTCACACTAGCTCTGCCAATTTGAGCTACAAGTGAAAAATTGTAACATTTGTAACGACTTTTGCTACATGCTTGCCCGCTAAGCATCAAGACTAATTGCCTTAACTTGTCTATTAGGCATAGAGTTATACTCCGTTCATATCAACTTAGAAAATTAAACTTCAGCACTGCAAACCACTCCAATCAGTTGCAAAAAACTAAACCAAACTAAACTAAAAGCAAACTAAAAGGCCTTAGTGGCTAGAAACACGTGTGCAACAAGACTTAGGGAAACAAAACTACTAAAAGTAAATGTGTATGTAGCACTTATTAATAGCAACACTAATCTACTATGGTACAAAGTAGAACTTATCTTTAGAGACAATGTTTGTGGTGGATCCCATTAACTAGGATAGACAGCGCCTCTCCACATAACTTGGAAAGTTGGAATACATTGTTTTCCTTGCACTCTGTGATTACATAAGGTCCATCCCAAATTGCATCGAACTTGGAATATTTCCCAGGTCTACTTCTTAGTTCATTCCACTTGAAAACTAAATCACCAACAATGAAGTATCTTGGCCTTGCCCTCTTATCAAAGGAAATCTTCATTTGAGCTTGATGGATTTCAAGCTTTCTCAAGGCTTCTTTTCTAGTTTCCTCTAATTCCATAAGTTGACCTAGCCTTACTACTAAAGGCTTCTCTTGTAATAACTCAAGCTCTTTAACAAAAACCAAAGTTGGTAATTCTACAGAAATAGGCAATCTGGCCTCCTTACCGTAAGTGAGCACATATGGAGAACAACGAGTAGCTCTCTTTGGAGTTATCCTATCAGCCCAAAGAGATAACTTAAACTTTTCATACCATCTCCCTTGGTTGTATTCTATGGTATTTTTAATGATCTTTATCATGTTTTATTGGTGGATTCCACCTCTCCATTACCCTACAGGTAGTAATTAGATGATGTATTCAAAAGGATATTATTTTTTATAGAACAATCTGAAATCCTTAAACCAATAAAAGCTAAACCATTATTAGAGATAATTGAATATGATGTACCAAATCTAGATACCAAATCCTAATAGAAGCTTAAAATAAAAGATTCATTTGCTTCTTTCAAAGCAATATCTTCAGCCCACTTAGTGAAATAGTCTGTAGTAGTTAAAATCCACTCATGGCCTGCACTTGAAGTTGGATTAATTGGTCCAATGAAGTCAAGACCCCATTTAGCAAATGGTTGTTCTACTTTGATAGGGTGTAATGGAAGGCTACAAGCCTTTGCTTACCTGCAAACAATGAGTACTTTTCACACCTTCTCACCTAATCAAATGCATCCTTAAATAGATTTGGCTAGTAATAACTAGCCTACATGATTTTTAAGGCTATTGTCCTTGCAGTAAAATGTCCTCTTGAAGATCCATTATGGAAATCTTCTAGCAGTTTATCAACCTTGTCTGATTCAATACATCTTAGAAGTACAACATTAAAAAACTTTCTGTATAAAGCACCTTCAATAATGGAATAAGGACTAGTCTATAGTCTGTAATACCTTCTTCCTACTCTATCTAATCCTCTGGGGCACGCACCAGTCTACAGATAGTGAATCATTTGCTACATCCAGGTATTAGTAGGAATTGGAACAACAACTAGTTATGCATTATTTAGCACTGTTTCAACATTTTTTGCTTGTTCTTGGCTATGCTCAACGTTTCCAACAAGCTACTCACATAAACCCTTGCCCTAAATCAGCTTGGTTACCTTAATATTTACATTAAATTCCATCACTTCTGTCACCCAACTAGCTCTTTTATCATTTATTTCTCTATTCAATAAAAAATCTTTAACATTTGAGTGAGCAACCATTAACCAAATTCTATTATTGGATAGCATATGTATGAATTTCTTGAAACTTCTAATAATAGAAAAAACATGCTTCTCGACAAATGAATACTTTACCTTATAATCATGCAATACCTAGCTAAAAAATGCCACTGGCTACTCCAAGCCTTCATCATTTTGTTGGCACAACATGGTTGAAATGGTATCAGTCCCCCCAAAAGCATATAAAATGAAATCTTTCTCATAGTTGGGATTAATGAGGGTAGGGGTAACTACGAGAGTTTCTTTGATCTACTCAAATCTTCTCTTACCTTCCTTAGTCTAGTTGAAAGGTATATTCTTCTTTAGCATGGTAGTGAGAGGTTGTAATAAAGCTTTAATATTGGGAATAAACCTTCTCATGAAGTTAATTCTTTCAAGAAATCTCTATTAGCCTTTCTTGTGTGCTAGTAATGGCAATTCAAGTATAGCTAAAACTCTTTCAGGGTCAATAGAAATACCATGCTTTGAAACAATATGGCCAAGGAGTTTACCTTCATGAATAGAAAATATGCATTTCTTTGGGTTCAGAGAAACTCCAAACTCTCTGTATCTCTAAAAAATCTGCTTCAAGTGATCAAAATGTTCATTAGAATCTTTTCCACAGTTATTATATCATCTAAATATACCATAAGTATTTTGTTCATAAGGCCATGAAAGGTGATATCCATTGCCCTCTGAAAGGTTGCCCCTACATTGGACAAACTGAATGGCATTTTCCTAAAGGCCATGGTACCTCACTTAGTTCTAAATACAGTTTTATATTGGTCTTCCTCCTTCACTACAATCTGGTTATAGCTTGAATATCCATCCAATAAATAAAATCTATCAGAACCAGAAATAGTTTGAAAAATTTGTTCCATTGAAGGGAGGGGATATTGATCTTTTAAAGAAGTTTGATTTAGATCATGGAAGTTGACACAAAGTCAAATCTTTCCATTCTTCTTTCTAACCGGTACTAAATTGGAGACCCAATATGTATGTTTTATAGGGAAAAGTATACTATTCTCAATTAACTTATTAAGGTCAACTTTCATCAGATGCTCAAGTTTAGGATTAAGGGGCCTTTGTTTCTACCTGATAGCCTTGGCACTGGGCTCTAACTCAATGGTATATTGAGGTAAACTGGGATCAAACCCTCTTAAATCTTTATTCTCCCATGCAAAAGCATCACTAAACTCTTAACATAACTGAATAAAAGACTATTGCTATACTTTAGTGCATACTTTTCCAAACTTAAGCAATTTACCTTTGAATATCTCAACTATCTCATAGTGTTCTTGCTTCACAATCATGATGCATTTGTCCTTTTTGACCTTATCATCAAAGTTATAAATAGATTCTAATGTTACTAGTCCTTTGGGTAGCTTATTAGACTTCAGTTGTACAATTTGGTTGGCATATTCCTGCTACTACTTATGTTGGTTATCAGCTACAAATTTTGCTTTTGCAATAAGAAAACTCAAAATTTGCTCATCATTGTCAAAAACCTACCAACTCATAGTATTGTCAAGTACAGATGGTCTAACAACCATTTTTACATATGGTTGTACCTCTATGTTATGAATTTTATTTGGAATCTCAAACTGAGATCCTAAGGTAACAAGCCTATCTGCATGTTTATTTTGGTTTATGGGAATTGAAAGTAGATTAAATGCATCAAATATTTCAATTAAATCTCAAACTCAATGCTTGTACTTTTTGAGCAAGTCATTTTTAGTAACATTCAAATTTCTAACCTAATTTACAATTAACTCAGAATCACCATAAACATGGAAGCATTTTATAGCTCTTTTTTGAGCCCATTCTAAACCATGAATTAGGGCTTCATATTCAACTACATTATTCATGCAACTGAAAGCACACCTTAATGTTGAATAGTACTTGTCTCCATTAGGTGAAACAAGCATATCTCCTCCACCAACACCTATTTTACTTCTCAATCCATCAAAGTATAGCTTCCAAAGATGATTCTCTTGCTGTTCAGAATGATCTTGATCCTTAACCGGATTTGGAATCACTGCATCAGGTTCATGTATCATGTAAATGCCTAATTCTACCTCATCAGTGTGACAGAAACGGTCATCTTCATGATCCTTAGCTACCCACTCATCTAGATTAATTTCTTCAATAGGTGTGATGGGGTCTAGGATTGTGCACTAATCCTACTACCCATGGGTGATGTAGAGGTTAGTATTTATTGGGCTAGGGACATATGGCTCAACATGGTCTTTGGAAAGAGGCTCAGATTGTATGGTTACTTTTGTACAATATCTTGTTCTAAAAACCAAATGGGACTAATCAGAAGATAAAAAACCACCCAATTTTGTAGTGAAGTCCCTAGAAAGGCAAATAGCAAAGTGAGGTGGTAGATGTATGTTATG
This sequence comes from Cunninghamia lanceolata, assembly GCA_027924645.1. Lineage (NCBI taxonomy): Eukaryota > Viridiplantae > Streptophyta > Pinopsida > Cupressales > Cupressaceae > Cunninghamia > Cunninghamia lanceolata. The sequence goes on along the minus strand of BSBN01000671.1, from coordinate 1,843,956 downwards.
AATTTCCTAATGGATTACAAAATTAGGATAGACATCCAAGGTAAGAGGCAATTTTTTTATTATCTCAGCAGTATTAACAATAGACCCATCTAGTTGGACTACTCCTTTTGATAGGGCTTCATAAACTAATCCCAATGTATCAGCTAGACTCTTGGGCATGAAAAAATTTCTTGCTCCAAATCTACCATACAATTATGAACAAGCTTGTCACGAATGAGCTTGATGTTCATTCTTAATCTTTGGGCTATTTGCAAGTACCACTTTAGCCTTTTCTTGGCTAGCAGCTTTAGAGATGGAAAGTTTAGCCAAAGCTTCTTGTAGTAAGTCCTTGTGACTGAGAATGTGCAATGCATCCATTACCAACAAGTTGATAGTGGCTTTCTTAAGGTGATCAACAACATTGAAGGAAACATGACTTTTTTCTGGTCCTTTAACAACAACATCAACATTTTTCCTTTATGTAGGACGTGATTGCACCTTTGGTTGTGCTACAAAAACAACCTGTGATGAAGAAGCTTGAAATTTGTCCTTGGCAGGCTACTGTTGTACATTTGCAGCTTGTTGTTCCAAGTCAATAGGCCTCTTTTTTGACCTTGTGTTGGTTGAAACAGGTGTGTTTAATTAGTTCTAACCTTGAGGATAACTTACACCAAAAAAATTAGTGCCTTGCCAATTCATTAAGACCACATCAACATTATCTTGTTGAGCTGGAACCCCATTTGAGGTATTTTTTGAACCACTGTAACTATTTTACACCATTAGAGCCTGATTTCTCATACCATTTGTACATGCAGCCTGGTTATGGGGCTAGTGACATGCATAACATGAGTCATGGTCTTGTGCCATGTTTTTTTGAGTGTGTACAAGCTCTTTTGAATAGTTGACAACACTAGAATTATGGGACTGGAAAGGTCTAGGGTTATAATTTCTTCTTTGGCCCTGAGGATCAACTTGAATAGGTGGACTATTTTACTGATTAGAATGATAGGGGCTTGATATGGTCTATGTTCTTGGCCAATCTACTTCTTGATATTTACCAACTCATTCCTAAAGTTTTTTAATATGTTTTTAATCTCTTGAAATTCATGGGATTGGGTTGTAACAATAGTTTCTTGAGCTGCATCTTGATATCCTATTACTGGAACTAGCGGGATAGTAGCTAAGGGAGGTACAGCCATGGGTACAAGTGGCTGGATTTCTAGAAAAATGGCAATTTTTTGCTCTAACAACAATCTCAAAAGCATTGGGAAGGGTAGACCGACCCATAGACTGAGTCATTATGAAAATTTCACTATTTAAAGCCTTAAGATAGAATAAAAATGCATGCCATGGCAAAGGTTTTACCGTTGTGGGAATCCTATCATAGGTCTTCTAAATCGGTAGTTGAAATCTACCATTTGTTCATGGGGGGCTCTTTTGATGGTGCTTAACTTCTCCAACAATGATAGATGATCAGACTTGTCTTCAAAATGCCTATGTAATCTATCTCCCAATTGATCCCATGTCATTATTGAATTCCCTGCAAGACCTCGAAACCATTGCAAAGCTTTACCCTTTAATGATGCAACAAATAGTCTAATTGCTACATTTTCTTGGGTAACATTATGCATTGAGCACAGCATTGCCACATCCTAAATGTGCTTAATAGCTATAGTGTGATCTTCTCTAGTGAAATATGGTAGACCTTTGAGTTCTACAACTAGAATATCATCTCATTGGGCAAGTTGTAATGGGATACCCCCGATAAAAGGTGCAAATACTATCTGCCTGGCCATTATGGGTAACTATACTGTCAGCACCAAACTCCTACTTCTTTGTATTGGATTTGGAGGATTGAGTCTCAAAGGTGTTGATCTTGACCTCTTTGGTGAATCAACTATTCTATTTGCTATCCTACCCCTTCTTGGTGGAAATAGCTGCAAATAGTCCAATGAGTTTGAACTAGATTTGGTTTTCATAAGCTGGATACACTAGATATGCATGCAGGACTAAAGAAAATTGAGTTACCAGGTATATTGTGAGAAGCCTCCAAATGCTGTAACACTACTGCATATGCCAGAATAACAACTTCAAGAATTGAAAAATTTCTCTGAAAACACTTTCAGATTCCCATCAGGTGTGCCAAAAATTGTTATTAGTCAGATATGCACCTTATACTAAGCTATCAACTTAGCTATTTGTTGACACATGGGAACACTCCTAGGCCTATGGATTGCCTAAACATGGAGTGAACCTCTAGAGTGAGCTGGTTCTCCTGATGATTTTTCCTAATCTAAAAGATTTGTTGAGGAAAAAGGATGAAAGGATGAACTAAAATGTAATCTTAAACTCTAATAGATAATACTCCTAAACTCTAATTTATCTGAATACTCTCACTCACAAATAGCCCTTCAAACATAAGCCTTCACAACCCCACCTAGGATATACAATTCAAAAGTAATTTGCATGAAGGTTCAATCTAAACACAACACACAACTAGAATCATATAAAATACCTATACACATAGTTTTACAATAATTAGACATGACAAAGGATAAAATATTGATTATCATAATGAAACATCCAATCGATATTGCAACTATGAGGCAAAAGGGATCAAATAGGAATGCTATACAATATTCAACTAAAAGGAGTACATGAAAATCTAAAACTGAGTCAAAATGTGTCTACAAACTCTCTGCCTGTGCTCAAGAGAGAAGAAACAGTGATATCAACTGACTGAGAAAAAACTAAGTTTTTTCCTATATATTCCTACCAAAAGATCTCAAAGGAAAAAGATAATAAAAGATCCCCAAAATAGTCATCCTGATCCATTTTCAAGATCCCAGAAAACCACCAAAATAGCCTCTAAACTACCTCCAAACAAATTGCAAAAGCTGCCAAAAACTCCTCCATGGTGGTCCCACCAAAAAACATGCTTTATCTACTTCATGAAAGCTCCATTTTACCCATATCTTCTTAAAAGAAAGAAAAATCAAAAATAAATATATTGTTTGCTTTTCTTTGCTTTAACTGCATAAATAAAGAATATTTAAAAGCAATTTATAGGATATTGCATTAAATATCTTTTTACAATGATTTGCAGTTTTATTTCCCTAATTATCTCAGTTTGATTCTTGCAAAAATAAAATACAAGGATATATTTACTATGACAAGTATATTACACTCTATGACATTATGATTTTCTATAAAAATCAATAAAATATGAAGGCATCCTACATGTTTTTTTTTCAAAAATAAAAGCCTATAAGGCTTTATTCTCCAACTAGCTTTCCAATAGTATCCTTAAGGCATATGACCTTTATAACAAAGGGACCTAAAGCATAAAGCATACTAAGTCATTGTTATGAATTTACCTCTAAATGGCAAAGGGTCCACCGAGGTCCTAGGCATCAAATATGTCTAAAGAGACATAATATCTCCAAGGGTATTAGCCATAACTTTGAAAAATAATTCAATGTGACAAAATACAATCGAACTTAGGGTAAGAATGAAAAACCTAATCAAAAAATAAGGAAGCCCTAAAATCTTGGCTCACTTTCATGTTTTCAACTTTTTTGACGAAGCTCTGCTTCTGGGCCGCCATCATGACTAGGGTTTGGAGCACAAAATCCCCCATTCTCTGTTGTTCCAATACATTTCCATGAAGATTATTGCAAGAAGATAAAGGTAAGACCCTCTGTATCATAGATTGAACCATATTTTACGTTAACATAGGTTTATTTGACTTTCTATTCATGGCCATGATAGTTTGCTTTGATGCATTTTGTTGTGTTTCTTCTCTACTGTTTGTGTCTCCTATGTGATTTTATAATGTAAAACCCCAAGTGGGTTTGACTCAGCTCTGAGGAAAACTCCATTGTAGGCTCGCAGCCATACCAAACCCTCATCTGAGCTTATAAAAACAATGTCTCACTGAATTTGGAAAAAATAATAAAAAGATCTTTTATTGCACTATGAATTGAGTATTTATCATGAGCTCAAACCTTTACTTTCTTCTATTATAACAACATGTCTTGTTCTCATGTTGTTTTAGTAAGCTATGTTTTTATCCTTCTCTGCTACTCCAAAAGTACTTACATACTATAACTTTACATCTATATAAAGGCCACAGAATTTATGAAAATACATATTGGTCTTCCTTAGTATCTCTTTTAGATGAATATGGCATTGAACTTAACCCTCTCCTTGTTATTTTTGAGCTGATGTATACATTTTGTTTGAGGTTCTATGCTCAAACTATTTTGTATCATTTGATATGTTCTCCATTGATCCCTATAAAAGTTTGTTCACTCATTCCATATGTAATTCGTATGCTCCACATTGAATCACTAACATGATTTATCTACATTTTATCAAGCTCATGTATCTTCCAAATGATGTATCTTTTGTTTTCAAGGCCTTGTAATAGCACTTGTAGCTTATGACTTTTCACTCCATTACAGAAGGTTATCATGGCATTTTACTATATTGTGGCAAATGAGATGCATTATGACTAATGAGTCATGGCTGGTTTTGAGTCTCTATGGCTATTTCAAGCTTTAAATGATAATGGCAGACTTAAAAAATGATAAATACATGTTTCATTCTTATTGAACTACTTTCTTGATAGTTGCACCTTTATAATGAGATGATGTAGTTCATGATTTAACTTGCATTCTATGGCATTAATTACTTGTAGTTGCATCTATACCTTGCAATATTCTATCATCTTTCACTTTGTATGAAGAGAATTGACATTCAAACTCTTTGGCTATACTTGATGATTGGAGCATTACTGATCAATGGTGGCAATCTTTCATCAGTTGAACTATTCTATCCCCGTGATGACCTCCTTTTCTGCACTCTAGCAGCATGTATGCATATGTATAAAATAATGAATGTAATCTATGATGTGGTAAATGAATCTTACTCATATATGGGTAGTCTTGAAAAGAGCTTACTACTTACTCATGGTTTTCACTTCAAATCACCTTGAACTAACAATCATAGGTGAGCATTGAGCTTCAAGTTCATGCACTCACCTGATTTAGTATTCTTGCTTCATTCCCCTTGGGGTTTAGGCATAACATACTGGGCTCAACCCTTGTGGGAGCCCACTTTGCACCACATGCTGAAATGATCATCAAAAGAACAACTTGACTTCACCTATACCTACACATGAAACAAACACATTAGTTTTAAAAATAGTACTTCTGAGTGATGCTTCAATTCTCTCCATCTCCTGCCTATGGTTGATTTACTTTCTAATCTTGTACATCATAGACAATATATTATGCTTCTATTTTGTTTGATGAGGTATATGGAAAAGATCATATCATGAGATCTAACCCCTCTTTCTCCATCACTATAGGTCTAGGTACATATGAAGCTCAAAAACAAAGAATAGCTGTAAGAAGATCAAACCAACTCCAACAAGCACAGGCAATGATTGATATTCCCTATTTTATATGCTTCATCACTTTCTTTACTTTACAACTACATGGTAGATTGTGTTTGATGTACTGGTTTAGCTATTCCCATGGCTTGTGTGGGATATCTGATATGTCATGTTTTCATTCAATGCAACATTTATTCCATTTGTATATATCTCATTTGTAAATTGAATGATCATTGTATTGAAATGAAATAACTTATATCACTAATGAATATTCTACAATGCATTAAATGATGAACTAAAATTCCTTATCTTCTATCATACAAAAACATGATAAAACTGAACCTTTCAAGCACCTTAAACTTTGCAAAACATTATAGTAGATAATGGTATAATATCTTTCATTTGATAATAAAACTTGATTCACACCAGCTCTGCCAATTTGAGCTACAAGTGAAAAACTTGTAACAATAATAATTAATATTATATTAATAATATTATTATTATTTAATATTACATATTATTTGAGATTAAAATAATAATGGTCAGGGTTAAAATTTATAATAATGTAATAATAGTAATATATTTATAATATAATTATATTTAATAATGTTATATAAATATATATTAAAATTTAATTAATGTCTTACATGTTGCACTGCTATGCTACTAGCTTTTATATATATAAAATACACCGAGAGATATCCTTCTCAAGGCACCTATTTTTAATCAATTTCTTGAATAAAGAGTGTAATGGGTGCCTCCAGAATGATATCTCTCTGTGTATTTTATATATATTATCATTTACTATATATAAACTAGTGGAATAAACTAGTCCCAAATTAATTAGAACATATCCCAAGTTTGCTCATAGGCTCCAAAGTATAGATCTAGCTTCAAATTTATTTTTAGTTATGAACTTCAATCACAATGAAATAAAAAAATCATTATTCATCAATAATATCAAATAAAAAAGAGCTAAGCCCTCTTTTACTTCTTTTTAGTTTATCATTGCATTATAGTATCAACTATGTTAATTTAGTTTTCATTATCATTTCTTGTTCAAGCATTTAATCAGCTAGATTTAAAATATTAGTTTTTGATAGAAAGAATTTTATTTCCCTATGCAATGTGGTATTACATAAAGGACTCATTATTTGTTAGGACTAATTTTACATCTCTCAAGTATTAATGTGGCAATTTACATTGGCATGTATTTTGATAAAATTAAAATGTGTACCCTTTATCAAGAAGATTAAAGATATAATTGTTTCTTTTGTTGCTAACCCTAATAAAATGATCATTTTGATGGAATTAAAGTGTGTTCCCTTTATCAAAAGGATTAAAGATATAATTGTTTCTTTTGTTGCTAACACCAATAAAATGGTCAAGATGATCATCTTGATTACCAATGTACTTAACAACTATAAAATTCTCATGTCCTAAGTTCAAAAATGACTTGAGAGGTATTATCTCCCTTGATTAGTCATATGCCATGGTACCAATCCATATTGGCATGCTTCAACTGAAACCTAAATAAAGATGAACTTGATAGTCCAAGAATTTGGTAGCCTAGGTAGACAAAATTTATGGAGAGAAGCAAGAATATAAATATGCATGATCATATTTGCATTTGAAGTTGATACATGGAAATAAATTGCCATAGAGCAAGAGTAAAAATAATAAGGTGACACAAATCAGTTATGGGCCACATAGTTTGATGATAGATTTGGTCTCTCTACTTGTGAAGTAGATGTTGATGGGATCTTTAGATAGATATTATCCATTGTTATATAGATTGGAGTTAGAAAGTATAAAACATCATCACGTACAAATTCCTCATGCTAGAATAAGAGACTACTTATGTTATGAAGATAAAAAATCTTTGATTACTTGGTGATTACTAAGCTATTGATAAAACAAGTGTAATAACTATTACAAGAAAAGAATGATTATCTATTTGACAACCTAACAATAGACAAGTATTCAGTGATGCTGAATAATGACAATTTTTTTAGAAGAATGATAATTTAAATCGTATTGTTTAGATAAGTGAATCTATTTCATGGAAAACAACCAAGTATGAGAAAGACTATTATCTACTAGACGAGTACGAAAAATATGATAGTTAAGTAGTTGAAAACGATGAATGTGTATGTTACAATCAAACAAGATCATGAGATAAAAATTTGGATACAAAAATCTTATTCAATGTGGATTCCAATTGACAGAAGGAACTTGTACAAATAAGGAGACAAAAATTATTAAATATTTTTTTAGGATTTAATGTAGTTTTCTTCTTAAGATTTGACATTATGTAGAAAAGATGAAGATCTACAATTACATCTAAATAAGACATGTATAGTCTTGATTTTGAGAAAGCCCATCCTTATTTTCTCCATCTACATATAAAAATTTTCATATAATTTTTAATGAAATTCACTGATAAATAAAGTAAACATAAATATACAACATAGATACTAACTTTATATAATTTTTTTAAATGATAAAATTAAAATTGAAACCTTCCATTTTACAATTGATGGGTTGGTAGACATAATTAATACCAAGAGGCATTCTACAATGGCAGCATGTGGTGGAGTGTAATGGTGTGAGTGTGTTAAAAAAAACTATTACCTTTTACCTTAAAATTGACAGCCATTTACATGTCAAATTATTAATATTTAGTATAGACAACTTTGGATAATCATCATTCTTCTCATTTTCAAAGTGTAGAAAGAAAGTAAAATGGGCTAAGAAAGAAAATATTTTGATTAAAATGGGTTAAGAAAGAAAATATTTTGATTTGTTAATTGGAATTGTTTTAATTTGTTAATTATAGTTGAGGAATTGATGGACATAGGGTTGAGTGACGGTCTTGTTTCAACTAGATGTTTATATCAATTCCTCGATGATAACTGACCTGTGATGAGGGGTCGTAGGGGGGTTTCCCCCCTACAAGGGGTCTAGGGGGATCATCCCCCCTACACGGGGTCTGAGGGCTGTATGCCCCAATGGGGGTTCAGGAGAAACACCCCCGAAACCACATGTTATTTTATATTTTATCACTATAAATCTAGACCATTCATCATTAGGTCATAGATCTAATGGTTGATAATATGTTGGTTATCTTGCCCTAGAAGGAAAACCCCTTTTATAAGGATATTTTTACTATGTTTTTATCAGAGTTGAGAGTAACAAGCAGCGTTGAATTAAAGACCGGGGAGGAGAGGAAGTGCATATATTGTAATCTCATATTTGAAGATAATACAACTTGGAGCCTCTTTTCTTGGTGGATTCTTTTTACCCAAAAGGGTTTTCTCCACATTACATACTATGTTATGTGTTCGGTTCTTGATGCATGTTATTTCTATGTAATAGGTTTTAATTTATGTTGTAATCTCTATTGATTCGACATTATTTAAAGAACATAAATAAGGTTGTAATCAGATTTTTGTTGTGTGGTTTGTATTGTCATTTCTATCAATTTAATCAATAAAAAGTTTAAATTTGATTTGATAATTAATTTGTTGGAAAGAAATAAATATTAAATAATTAAATAATTAACCAAATTATATATGTAGTAAATAAAATGGTTCTAATGTGAAGTAAATAAAATAACTTCAAATTGATATCTCTCAGCATTTCTTTAGATAGATGTATTTAAGATATCTATACTAGTAATATATATGAATGCCAACAAGAAACTAAGTTAATTATAGAAACTCTCCAATAGGTTACAAAAGTGTCATTAAGAGGGAAAAAGGCAAGAGTTGAAAAAAAAAGTTCTTATTTTTTCATTAGCAAGAAGTGGTCTTGTGCAAGTTTCTTCCTTCTTATCATTACACTTTAGAAGTACAAAAACTTTGGCTTGACTAGTTTTGTTGTTTTTCTTGTTTCTTATAAATTTGTTCTCTTGAAATCTTTAAAAAATCATCCACAAGAGAGTAAAAATAATAACTAGAGGAAAAATGATGCGAAACATAAACGAAGGCATATTACAACCTAAACAAGTTCCATGTAGTGGCGAGTACCTACTTTTGTAGTGTAGTAATAATAATGTGTTATGGTTATTATGTAGTGGTTTTTTTGTTTTTTCTTAATTACAACTCAAATTCAAAATTTTGAGAATTAGATACATAGATCAAAAGGTAAGTATAGTACTTGGTCAAAATATTTATCTTCATATTTGTGTAGTAGGTTTTTATGGTTATACTCCATTAATTTTTTAAATGTACTACAAAATTTATATGAGTTGGATTGATTGAATAGATCATATGAACTCTTCATCTCTTTAGAGAAAGTGAAGCTTGGCCATGCAGGGTCCTATCCAATTCTCCTATGTAGCCACATGCTAAACCCCTTGCATTGCCTTGAATACACATTCCACTACTGGAGAAGTTCTTAGTGCTTTATAAGGTAAACAACCCACCTACCATCACCTCTCCTTTCATCAAGTCATAGCCTTGTAGTGCATTGTTCTATCCTTTTAGATTCTAGAGATAATCAAATACCAGACCAAATGTTATGGCATCGACATAATCACCATCTTTGACTATATCCATGGTGTTCAAGAGCAACCTAGGAACAATATCTTACTAGTGAAGAAATCTTTCCTCTGTTCCTTTTAGCCACTTTTGCCCATAGATGTTCCTAATTGAAAATTGGACCATCATGCAGTCTATGTCAAAAATCTAGTTCAAGTCTGTAATTCTGATCCTTTATCTAATAATTGGTTCCCAAGGCATCATCGGAAAGAGAAATCACTTGTTGATTATATCATTCTCCATTGTTGCACTTGCAAAACACCATAAACCTAGAAAGAAAAAACACTCACAATAGTTTATCATAGGGATTAGGTTTTAAGAGGATGAAGGCTATGAATTGTTGATAGGAATGCAATCACATAGTTATACTCTCCTTTGTCACCTTCACAGTCATTTCATGACATGCTTCGACATCAAGCATTTCATAAATGGCAGGATTTTCTATAAATGTAGATTATTCCTTCTTGATTTGAAGCACATGAAAATTTATTCCTCTGGGTTAACTCTGTCCATGATCCAACATTAAAATTCTTGTACCATCCATGTATTGACATGAGAGGAGGATCCCTATGAAAATCTATCTTATTAGTGGTGACAAATGGATATTTTGATAGCATTGAGTGTGTAGGATTTCATGGAGTGGCAACCCATCATTTGTACCTCCTTCGAATGGTCATGAAGATGTTTTGGGATCTCCAACACTCAAATAGCCTTCTCAAGTTCTGTCATACTACAAAGTTGACCTGGACATGGAAGACATCTTGAAGCCTCCCCATTGTCAAAAAGCCTTTGAAATATCTCCACTCATTTTGTCTTTAAATATATAGATGTTTTTTCAACCATTCTAAAATCCAACTTACTTTGTGGGACCGGTCCCGATTGATTGCTATTAAGGCGCTCATGTATCTTATCGATTAGGCTATCCATTCAAGTCTCAAAAATCCTCCTGGATCCACATTGCTAGCTAATTGGGTAGAATTCCTTGGCTTAGATTGAGCACTATCACCTCATCAAGTTAGTCGATGGATCTATTAGCTAGGGTGTCAACCACTCTATTTCCTTTCCTATAGCAGTGGAAGACCTGAAATGTGTTAACCCTTTCCATGAGGGTTAAGTCTTGTTGCAAAATATAATCTATTCTCCAATTGTCTATTTTCTTTGACTTTACTATTAGTGTAGGTTTTTATTTTCCTAGTGGGATAGTTATTTTCCTGGTTTCCTAGGTTTTTCCTACACTTTTACTAAGCTTTCTTAGGTTAAATAAAGTGAGTTTAGTTAGTGAGTGGGTGATTTGATGTGTCAGCATCCTACAAGGGAGGTGGTATTTTCTATCTTTCTCTTTCTATCTTTATCTCGTATGATGGCCTCTTCCTATTGGTCAGTTTTGCCACATGAGACCCTCTCTCTAGTCTATATAAACTCACTACCTAGGTTGTATTTTGATCATCTTGAATGCATTGTCTAGTTACTCTTCCATTCTTTGTTTGAAGCTTTAAGGTCTTAATGATATTTTTCACATCAACATTCGCATATCTCTTAGAATTGTTAGTTTACATTTGCTTTGAATCTTTCAATTTATGTAGCTTAGAATTTCTCTCATAATGTTCCTAGTTTTAACATCTTGTTCAAGATTTCTAAAACTGATTTCCTTTATAATGTTCAATGAGTCTCCCTCTATCGATAAATCTTTACAGTTATATTCTAGAGCTAGCTATAAACCATGGAGGAGCGACCATGCCTCCACTTCATTATTAGTTCCTTCTAGGATTTTGGTGGATTTGGCTAGTCTTAACTATCACTTAGAGTACCTAATGATACATCCTATTCCTAATAGTCCTAGATTGCCCCTACATGGACCATCAAAATTTAACTTTACAAAAGTAGGTATTGGGGGAATCCATGTTACCTTATTTTTGTCTGCTTTCTAAGAGGTGGCCTTAGAAGTAGTCCTATTTGAGATGGATTCCAAGTACTTCTATTTCTTTAGCAGTGAATTATCCCATCTTGTCCACTCTGTCTTATGGTTTACTAATTTTCTACATTTTTTCATGACAACCTCTAATATCACTTTTTCTAATTCCCTAGATACCTTCTATATTGTCAAAACTTTCTTCCTAAAGATGCAAAAGTTTCTTTCTCACCAAATATGCCATATCATTATAGATGGACTCACTTCCCATATGCATGCAAAAGTTTAGTATGAAAGAAACATTGGCCAATGTTTAAAAAGTATTAAATAACATTCTAGAAAAGGTTAAACCCAACTCAGTTGTTTAAACAAGTACCAACTTTCTCTACTAAAAGGGTAGTGTATTAAGAGATGATCAATGCTCTCTCCCTATTCTCCACACAAGAGGCTACTAAAGTTTGTTCCTATGTTCAATTTATTAATCCTATCCTATGTGAGAATCCTTTTGTGTAGTGCTAACCATGTGAAGGTCCCAACCTTCAAAAGTATTGCATCATTCCAGTAGAGATGAGTTGGCCATCCTATCTTAATAGATGAGGATAGGACTCTATATCCTTGTTTTAGCATGTAAGACCCCGAACTCTTTGTTGTCCATATGATCTCATCTTCTTGTATAGAAATAAATACTACTCTTAAATTTAATAAGACCTGAAGAATTTCCTTCTAGGTTGAAGGGAAGTTACAATTCTCTAAGATTCTGCATTTTGCCTTTTGATGGTGTGAATTTATGTCTGGCTAAAAATAATCTTTTACACAAGCTCCCCAATGTTCTTGTAGGTATGTCTTAGCCTCATACAAATCTTCCCTTAGAGAGAGTCTTGGCCATCCATTCCAAGAGTCCTCAAGAGAAGTTTGGTTTAGTTGTATTATGAATTACCCATGTGAGTTTAGGAAATAATACTTTCCTACTCTATATGATTAAGTTCCACATGGAAGAGACTTTTGGTGTATTCTCTACCATAAAGATCTTCTCCCTCTCATTGTCATCTAAGTATTTGGATTGCATCAATTGAACCCATCTTAATTATGGTCTCTTATACATACTCCATGCTAGCTTAGCTCCCACTACCTGATTTTGTAGACTTAACCTCAATAGCCTAGCTCCCCCAATGGGTAAATGCAAGAAGTTGTGTCCACTTAAGGTGGAAGTTTCGGAGTTAGAAAAAAATCTGAAATCGGGTTAACCAAAACGGGCTCCCGCTTTTTATGAAACAGGATTCTGTTTTGCTTTGGGATTCCAAGCCAAAAGCGGGATCCCGTTTTCTAGAAATGGGATCCCATTTCATAAAGTTTAAAATATTGACCTTTTATGAAACGGGATCCCGTTATTTAAAATTTGAATTTTAAGCTCAGGTTTTGCTTTGTAACCCAGTTCAGGAAATGCTTTGGGGTCCCGAACCTGACCTCTGGACCTGGTTTGACCTGCAACTTGAAGGTCCTTGAAGGTCTTGTCAATGTTACAACAAAATAGTGACTTTGGGCATATATCTGAAGGTCTATTTTGCAGAATATTTTGAAAAAATTAAAACCCATTATAGATGAGACAGTGTAGATTCCAAATATATAATTTTTTTTACAACTAGATTAATTTTTCTATTTTTAATCAGTTTTTGATGAAATAGGTCCATAAACTTGAATTATCATGCTATTTTAGTATTTTAATAACTTTTTATTAAAATATTTTTTTGTAAAAAAAATTGTAGGAAAACGTACTTTAGACAATTCTTTTCAATTTTAAAAAAAAAAATTTCAAAAAATGTTAAGTTTAGGTCATCTTATGCGTGACGTACACGATGATTTTTTAAAAGACCAAAAATGGCCAATAAAATAATAATAAAAAAAATATTCAATAAAAAATTACAAAAAAATATGGAAAACGTGCTTCAGTGAGTTTCAAATCTTTTCCCAAAAGGATTTTGAAAATATGATTATTTAGGTCAAAATATGGATGACGTACACGTACATGGTATAGTAAAAAAAAAGTGACTTTTAAATAGTGGTTTTTAGAAACGCCAATTCAAAATCAATTTCTATCATCTGGGTATTGAAAAAAATTACATATTTGGAAACTAGACTCCAAGTACTATATTTCATATTTAGTGACTTTTTCCAAGATTCCACCTTTAAGTTCTTCAAATTTTTAGGTCAAATGTGACAAATTCTAAAAATCAGGGAAAACACTTCCACTTTTTGGCCAATAAGTGGACACAACTTCTTGCACACACCCCCATGTCTTTTAGTCTACAGATCTTTCCCATGCTATTAGGTGGATTTTATTTGCATTTTTTATCCTTTCCATAGGAATCATTAGCACAATCTCTCCACTTCTTCTAGGATGCTCTTGGGAATTTGCAAAGAGGACATCATATAAGTTAGTATGTATGTTAGAATGAATTTGATCATTGTTAAGCTTCTTTCCAGTGTCAGCCACCTTCCTTTCCACATCCCAATTTTACTTTCTATGTTGGCCAAAACATCTTTCCAATGATCTTTTTTATGTCTTCTATTAAACATTAGGATCCAAAGATATTTTCTCATAAGAGACTCTATTTTGAAGTTAAAAACTTTTGATATCTCTTTTTGAATAGTTGTGTCTAAGCGAAATAAAAAGATCTTAGATTTCCTTGAGTTCAATTGCTGACCTGAAGCCTTGCAGTAATTATCAATAGTTTCTTTGATTATTCTATCTTCCATCTATGTAGCTTGGCCAAATAGAATGGTGTCATCTGCAAAGAGTGCATGAGTGAAGGGGTCTCTCACGTGCCTCAAATAGATTCCTTGCCAAAGATTCCTTCTATTCACATCCTTCATTGCCCATGTTAATGCCTCCACATCAATATGAAGAGGTATGGGGAGACGTGATCCCATTGTCTTAGGCTCCTCGAAGACTCGAATGAACATGCATCCATTCCATTTACTAGAACTATGAATCTTGTACTTCAAATACATGTTATCCATTTTCTCCATTGATAGGAGAGGCCAAATTTAGTTAGGACATGAATTAAAAATTGTCAATTGGCCCTATCGTAGGCTTTGGCCATATTGAGTTTTATTACCATGGATGGTGACTTCTTCTCTTTTATAGAATGGAGTATCTCATAAGTTATGAGTGCCCCTTTTTTGTATCTCTTCCTAGATCAAATCTTTCTTTCTCATATGAGATTAATTCAGGTAGTATGAGTGCCAATCTCAACATTTTTACCTTGGTAATTATTTTGTAGACATAATTAGAGAGGAAAATTGGTCTGAACTATACAAAAGTGGTAGGTGTATTGGATTTGTGGATGAGCATAATGATGGTGTTTTTCATCTCTTTTAAAACTATTTTATACTTTCTGGACTCTTATACTACCGAGAAGACATCTTCCTATCATTTACCAACATTTTTGAAATAAATGTCTTGTGAAAACATCCAGGCCTAGAGCTTTGTCTCCTGGCATAAAAAAATTACATCTTTAACTTCCTCTAGAGTGAATTCCTTCATCACTACTTTGTTCTTCTCTTCGAAGACTAAATTGGGAATATTAGCATCAAAGGCATCTAGATGAGAAGATGTTCTATTTGTAGAATTCTACTACTTCCTCTTTTATCTCATTACTTTTGGAGGTTGTCAAACCATTTTATCTTTCTAATGTTTTCGATGGAATTTGTAGATCATTTAATTTTAGTGGAGAGATGAAAGTACTTGGAAGTGTTCTCATCCCTCTCATTTAGCCATGTTTCCCTTGATTTTTGTCACTAGAACACCTCTTGTCTCATTAGAATTTCTCTTCTAGATCCTTCCTCAATAGTTTCTCCTATTCATATCTTTCTTCACTCATAACCTACTTTAGGATTATGGTGGCCTGACATTGTTCAATTCCTATTGAATTATGGTTTTCTCTTTAAATATATTCTTAAAATTATATCAATTCCATTCAATTATTTTTTATCTCACAAATTTTAGTTTGATAACTAATTGGTACATTCTCAAGCATTTGACAAAGGGTGTTAAATTGTCTCTATTTGGGGACAAGATCTTCCCCTATATTGACGCTTACTAGGAAATGGTCAAAACCATTACATGGAAGGATATTTTCTTTGCATTCCAAGTTATTTTGTATGCATTGACTAGATATGAGAAATCTTTCTAGCCTCTTAGCTATTTTTAGGAAATCCTTTCTTCTATTTGTCCATGTATATTTCCCATTCTTTGGGGTGCAATCTAGTAAATTATTGCTCTCGATGAATTTCTTAAAATCCTCTTGGGATTTGGAGGGGTGGGAGATGCCTCCTAATTTATATTTTCTTATGCTACTACATTGAAGTATCCTCCCATAATTATATTTTAATATTTGATTATCCTCAATAGTTGACTGCAGTGACTCTAGAGAATGTGTTTGTGACTTGTGCCTATGGGTCCATAGATACAAAAAATCCATAAATATTTTGACTGTAGGAGTTTTGGAAGCTTACCTAATATCTAGTTCACTCTTTCTCCTATGATCTCTAGTTTTGGAAGATGTTTCCTCCATAAGATTACCAATCCTCCTAAGGCAACCGAGGTTGGAGAAGTCACTACCTACCATTATTTCCATTGGCTGAAGAGTTTTTCTTCCTACTTTGCTGATAGTTCAGTGTCTTGTAGAAGTAATATGTCCACTTTCACCCCATCAATCTAAGTTTTGATAAGGCATCTTTTGTTAGGGGCATTCATGCCCCTAACATTCAAAGTTAGAACTCTCATTACACCTAAAGAGATCTTTCCACTCTCCTCTTCCTTAGGGTTTTTTCTATGGTTGTCTGAATGTTGGCAGTGAGTTGTGCCCTTATTAGTGAGGTGTTCAACACTGACCTTAGGATTCGTGACATGGAAGTGAGCCTCCCGTTGATCTGGGTTAAGTCTGGCATTTGTATTGAGCATTGTTAGCTTGAGCTTTTGGCACAATGACAAACAATTCCAATAATTGCTATCAAAGCCATGGGTCACAGGGTCGAATCCATCAGGTTGTGTTGAGGGGGAGATTGTTGGCAATGAGCTGCCCTCTTGTTAGTGAGGCATTCAACATTAACCTTGGGATTCGTGACATGGTAGTGAGCCTCCTGTGGATCTGAGTTAAGTCTAGCATTTGTAGCGAGCATTTTTAGCTTGAGCTTTTGGCGCAACAACAAATGATTCTAGCACTAAATTCCTACTACAATTTATATTTGGGTCATGTTCTTTATTTACTGACTTCTCTTCCTTGAAGTGGTTAGTGTGGTTTTATCCATTCTTAGCTCCATTTCTATCTGAGAGATGCCTAAGTTATGTTTTTCTTCCTCCTCTCCATTCTCTCGAATGAATTATTCTATAATATCATCACAAATGCCACTGCTTACTTTAGCAATTAATTCCTCTAGCATCGCATCTAGATTGTATTTGGCTAGATTGTCAATTTATTTTATATTGTATTATCTTCAATAACAGTAAAATATTATATGATTACTTAGAATTAATTATATATTTCATAAATGAATTATATTTATGAATATAATATTATTAATATATATTATAAATATTGTAGAATATCAAAATTCTTAATAATTTAGTTATTGCTTTAATCTAGTTATAATAGTAATACTATATATAATTAATTAAGCATGTTGACAATATTTTACATAAACTTTATGTCAATTTCTAAAAATAGAAAATTTAACTCATAATAAATACTTCAAACATGTGTCATGTTTTGTAAATATATAATTAGAAATAATTACTAGTATAATACATATATTATTTATAATTAATGAAAGATGTTGACAAAATTTAATATAATATTCTTCTCATTCATGGGGCTTCTCGGTATCACCTGAGCTTAACAAAAGGGTAGAATCTAGATGTGTTCCACCAAAAAAAGGTTGGATGAAACTAAATTTAAATGGTGCTTCGAGAGGTAATCGAGCGAGGCTAGTGCAGGGTGTGTTCTAAGAGATCATAATGGAAGGTTGATTGGGGTTGTAGAGAAAAGAGTGGGAACTCAAACAAATAATGAGGAAAAACTACATGCTCTCATTTTGGGGCTCCAATTAGGTCTTTCAATTGGAACTAGGAAAATACATATAGAAGGAGACTCTCTACTCATGATTAATGCCATTTGTAGTAGACATACACCAAATTGGAAGTTGAACAATATGCTAATAAGAGCTATGGAACTCCTTGATAAATTCATTGATTTTAAGGTGAATCATGTGTATATGAAGGCTATTAAGATAGTTTATAGAATCAGCAATATGACATTTGATATGAAGCATGAGTTACAGGTGAGCTCCTCTTTAAGAGATTGGCATAAACTAATACCTAAGTTGGATGATCTTATACAACAAGAGTATAAGATTAGAAGGGATTGCAATATTTGACAAGGTTTGTGGCATGAATTTATTATGTATGAAAAAGACAATGAAGAAGACTAGCATGCACACTAGATCAAACCCTCTTCTACAATAACATTCAAGGACAAGACTGAGCCAAATCACTACCAAATGGAGGAGGACTTAGATACAAATCTCATACTCTTGTTTGCTATGGAAAGATCATATTCAACCAAGCATTTTTATCAAACCCTAGTTCTAGGATGATCAACTTATAATAGACAAAAAATGACTGAAACCTAGAATCCAAATACAAAAAAATGATTAGAGAGATATTGAAACCTCCATCTCAAAAGTTGAAGTTTCAGAGGATGAAATAGGAGGTGCCCAAGTCCTGAAAGTCAAAATCTTTGAGCTATAAATAGGAGATATTTTGTAAATGATGCTCAAATTCTATCTCTAGTGTCAAAAAGCCCAAAATACTACAATTCCAACTAGCCAAGTCTTTTGGGGGGAATATTCTAAAAATTCTTTTAGATCCTAAAACCCTGATTCCTACTTAGTCTTCTTGCATTTTCACTTTTCCCAAATCATGCACCTGTAACCTACACATAAGCTGACAAGAGAGAGTTTGGGGGGTGTTGGTGCCTGAATTGACTATCAGTTTCTGAGCAATTTTTCATGTAGGCACCTTCCCAAAAAACCAAAAGGTTCTGAGTTTTGGCACCCCTTCAGTGTTTTGCAGCATCCGCATCATCTTTTCTGAGGAAGGGGTCATCATGTTTTGTCCATCAGCGAAAGTTTTGTTTTTTTGAGTGCTTCGATTGTGTCTTTGAACTTTCGATTTGAACCTTGCTGGCGTACCTCAGTATTGAACCTCGCCATTGAACCGGTTCATCAGTTCAATGGGTCAGCGGGGTTATGTTTGTGTTGCTGACAGAGAAGCTATCAGGTTGAACCTCGCGGTTGAACCTTTCTTTTGAACCTAGCTGTTGAACTGGTTCAGAGGTTCATTGGTTCAACCCGTCGGAGGGGGAAGTGGGAGGCCGATATGTTATCGGTAGGAGTTGTTATGTCGGCGAAAGATTTCTTGAGTGCTTCGATTATTTTGGTCTGGCCGATGGATGTCCATCGGCGTGTGTTTGGCTATCGGTGAAGCAAATTTTTGGGCCACCGATGTAAGGTGTTTGGCCGATGGGGTGTCATCAGCATGGGTCTGACCAATGGAGGAGCAGTGTGTAGCTGGCGAAGATGTCATCGGCGTGACCTTTGAGATCGGCAGGAAACTTTTTGGATGCTCCGATGGTGTGTGTTACACCGACGGAAGGGAAGAGCCAAGGTCTATCGGCATGAGTTGTATTGTCGGGTGAATGGTGAAATGGTTGGCCGATAGACTAATCTCTGGCCGATGAAGGGGAGTGTAGTGTAGCGATCGGTGTGACTATTGAGCTCAGCGAGAGATTTTTGGGGTGGGCCGATGGTATATGTCATGGCGATGGGTTTTTGGAGAAGGAGCGTGCGTCGAGCACGGCAAAAGCGCTCGACACTTAGTATGTTAGTGGCCATGTTTATAAACTACTGAAGGGGTCTCCATACCTTGCATGTGGGACTATTCTTCCTGCACATTTGAAACTTCAGTAAAGTACATTTTGGTGAGATTTTCTTTTTGAATGCAACGACAGTTTTCACGTGGCCGCGGGTGGTTGAGTCATCAATGGCAACTATAGCAGGGGTAAGAGAAATGGTACACATGATCAGGTGGCCTGATTTATGGATGAAGACTCCCAGATGGCGGCGCAGGGCTCGAGGCCTCCCTTGTCTACTGCAGCAATAACTTCTGAGCGCCATTCTTCCTGTGTGATCTATATCTGGCAGATTTTTGAAAGCCATGTAATTAATTGCTGTGGGTACACTTTTTGGCCGATATAGGTAGACTGTGTTACCGTTGTTTTGGTTGTTGAAAATTGGACATTTTGGCTCTGTAATAAGATACCACTGGTTTTGGTTGCTTTGTGCAGCAAAACTTACGAGTTTATGTATCTCTTGTTGTACGTTTGTGCATGAATCCACTGATTTCATGGTTAATTTTATATGAATAATGCTATGTTTGCATGTGTTATGCTGATTCTGTCTCTAGTTTTGCATGTATCTTTCTTCTAAGTCCAGGCATTCAAGGAATGTCTGAGATTCTAGAACATAGAATTCCTGTGTTGAATGTTTAATCTTTTAACTTCTGCTCAAGGGGTAGATTAAACTATTTTCAGATTGAATATTGGGAAGGGTATACTGCAATAGGGATGCCATAAGTATAGATAGCTTAACACTCTATATTGGGAGATATCTGTAAGGCAGATATCATGTATATCCCCCTGAAATCCAGTTTTAGTTGTTCATGCTGATCATTCACAGGTGTATGTCTACCGACTCCAAGCCCTGGATAGGCACCAATCTAGCTCTGTGTTGAGGTTATATACCATGTCCAGCTTTGCATCCAAAAATCAAATCAAACCATTTCATCATTCCACTTGTTAGTTGTAGGAGTAGGATTATGATCCCTACATACTCTCATACCCAACTAGACATATATGTCCAAGAATGTTGCCAACCTTGTGATTTATTATACAAATCTTGGTCCTTACGTGAGAGTATTCTACCTGTTGCTGTCAAGTTATATCTTTCTATCATTGAGCTAGTCAAGGTCATACTTTTATCAAATAGGGACACCCCCCTTGGTGCGGCAGAACCAGAAGTGAAGGGGAGGAGCTCACGCAACCTCCTGTATTCAGTTGGCTGAATCTACCTGTGCATTAGAACTGGCAAACCCTAATGCTAATTCAAAAGAAAAACCAACAAAAATGGTGACTCTACTGGGGAAGAGAGAGTCAAGTAACCTGAGGGCTGGAAAATCTAGTTTCTAGTGAAGTTGTTGTAGCACAAAGGAACCATGTGGTGCTCTACTGGGGTGATGAATCTAGAAAACAAAAGTGCCTTGCTGACATTCTGTCCTCTCTCTGAGAGGTGGCGACTCTGTTGAAAGAACCTATCAGTGCTACAATATATATCCAGGTATTCATCTTTGATTCAAAATGTTGAGTTTAGAACAGCAAGCCTAGTCGTGCTCTCAGAGAAGATCATTCTTTATTGAAAGATATAAAGCCCTAAATTTCACAGGGATATATGGTTACCCAAATATTATTCACAATAAAATTAGAAGATATTTGCCAAAATATAGTGGACCAGATTCTGAATCGGCAAACAAACATCTGCAAAGATTTTGTAATTTAATAGAAGATTATGAGGTAGAGGATGAAGATGTAGTAATGAGACTCTTTGTTCAGTCATTGGAAGATGATGCTAGGATATGGTTTTCAGACCTGCTTGTTTGTTCAGTTTCTTCATGGATAGATTTAGAAGTTGCATTCCTAGGGCAGTTTGGTGAAAGGTTTGATGTGGCCTCATTAATCATACATTTTATGAATATCCAAAGGGAAGATGAGGAGCTGGTTCTAGCCTTTAATCTTAGGTTTATTAAATTGCTCAGGCAGATCCCTGAATATATGAGACCTAATAGTGCATTGTGCTTGACAATTTATTTGGCTGCATTTGATGAAGAAATGAGTTATATGTTGAGAGATAAAGAACTAGTCACACTTCACCAGGCTTTCCAATTTGCTATGGACATAGAAAACAATGAAAAATATGGAATGCCAGTAGGTTTCATGGCTGCAAGTTGTCAAAGCAGTTATCAAAGTAAATATATTTCAGCTCTCCCAGCATGTGCATTGAGAGATGATTGTACAAAGGGAAATATATTTCAGAATAATGTGTGCAGCCACGATGTGATGCATGAAGAAAATGTTGTAGAAAATGTAAGCACATCTTGTAATAATGAAAACAAAGATTGTTATCAGCCTTTAGAAGACAAGCCTGCAGACACAAGGTGCCCTCCAATTGATCAAATGAGAGACATACATGAAGTTGTGTCTTGCAGTAGTGTGCATATCCCAATTATGCCTGATTATTTATATGAAGTGGATATGCAGAGCTTCACTCTGAATATAGAAAACATTGATTCAAGGGATGGCAGTGAATATGCTAGTGATTGCCAGCATTCAGATACATATGTGAGCCTTTCAGATAATGAAATATATTTGGATGCTGATTATGAATGTTTCCTTGAAGATTTTGGCCACCTTCATAGTGTAGAGGTTGAAAACTTTGCTTTTGATTATCAGGGCACTGGTGAAGATAAAAAACAAGGTCACTATTCAGAGGTGGATGGGAAAATTGCAGATGTGTGTGCTCATACAGTTGGGGATAGTGTTGATTGCAGGGGTGACTATGAAGCTTTTAGTGTAGGGCTACATTCTGAGTTATTTCTGCCTTCTCTTGAGACATTTCAGGTGAACATTAATGACAAAACTGCCGTGCATGATGATGATGGATATCTGTATGTTCATCAAGATAAATTTGATTATGAGATGTTGCTTGTGCCTGAATATTGCATGTTTGATACAGAAGAGCTCTTATTTTTTGAGGAAGGGCAAAATTCTGATGTGGATTCATTTGTTTCATGTGAGTCTATTATTTTTCCAAGCAACATCAGTGACTTATATGATGATGACATTCTACAACTGATAATTATATATGCTGATGAAGCTAGCTATAGATTTGTTGAAGAAAAAGAAATGAGCAGCAGCACAAATAATTGCCAGGGGGCTTGCTGCAGACAGTTAAATGCTTTTAGGCTTCATTTGAAGAAATCAAAAGAAAATCAGGTGTTTGACAAAGGAAAAGTCTAGTTTTTCCTTTTTGGTGGCATTGGGCCACCATGTTTATTTTAAAATAATGTGTTTGGTGATGCAGATTGGTGCAAGTTTGACTCTGTGCCCAATGGATAGGGGACTGGTCTGCATCCCAGAGATCTGGGGTTCTCGCTGCAGTCTTGCACCTACACATCCCCAATCAGAGCCACTATTGGTGCCTGAATTGACTGTCAGTTTCCAAGCAATTTTTCATGCAGGCACCTTCCCAAAAAATCCAAAAGGTTCTGAGTTTTGGCACCCCTTAAGTGTTTTGCAGCATCCGCATCATCTTTCCTGAGGAAGGGGTCATCATGTTTTATCCATCAGCGAAAGTTTTGTTTTTTTGAGTGCTCTGATTGTGTCTTTGAACTTTCGGTTTGAACCTCACCGGTGTACCTCAGTATTGAACCTCACCATTGAACCGGTGCATCAGTTTAATGGGTCAGCGGGGTTATGTTTGTGTTGCCGATAGAGAAGCTATCAGGTTGAACCTCACGGTTGAACCTTTCTTTTGAACCTAGCTGTTGAACCGGTTCAGAGGTTCATTGGTTCAACCCGTCGGAGGGGGAAGTTGGAGGCCAATATGTTATCGGCAGGAGTTGTTATGTCGGCAAAAGATTTCTTGAGTGCTCCGATTGTTTTGGTCTGGCCAATGGATGTCCATCGGTGTGTGTTTGGCTATCGGTGAAGCAAATTTTTTGGCCACCAATGTAAGGTGTTTGGCCGATGGGGTGTCATCGGCGTGGGTCTAACCGATGGAGGAGCAGTGTGTAGCTAGCTAAGATGTCATCAGCGTGACCTTTGAGATCAGCAAGAAACTTTTTGGATGCTCTGATGGTGTGTGTTACACCGACGGAAGGGAAGAGCTAGGGTCTATCGGCATGAGTTGTATTGTCGGGTGAACGGTGAAATGGTTGGCCGATAGACTAATCTCTGGCTGATGAAGGGGAGTGTAGTGTAGCGATCAGTGTGACTATTGAGCTCGGCGAGAGATTTTTGGGTCGAGCTGATGGTATATGTCATGGCGATGGGTTTTTGGAGAAGGAGCGTGCGTCGAGCACGGCAAAAGCGCTCGACACTTAGTATGTTAGTGGCCATGTTTATAAACTACTTAAGGGGTCTCCGCACCTTGCATGTGGGACTATTCTTCCTGCACATTTGAAACTTCAGTAAAGTACATTTTGGCAGGATTTTCTTTTTGAACGCAGCGACAGTTTTCACGTGGCCGCGAGTGGTTGAGCCATCAATGGCGACTGTAGCAGGGGTAAGAGAAATGGTACACATGATCAGGTGGCCCAATTTATGGATGAAGACTCCCAGATGGCGGTGCAGGGCTCGAGGCCTCCCTTGTCTGCTGCAGTAATAACTTTTGAGCGCCATTCTTCCTGTGTGATCTATATCTGGTGGATTTTTGAAAGCCATGTAATTAATTGCTGTGGGTACACTTTCTGGCCAATATAGGTAGACTGTGTTACCATTGTTTTGGTTGTTCAAAACTAGACATTTTGGCTCTGTAATAAGATACAACTAGTTTGGGTTGCTCTGTGCAGCAAAACGTACGAGTTTATGTATCTCTTGTTGTATGTTTGTGCATGAATCCACTGATTTCATGGTCAATTTTATATGAATAATGCTATGTTTGCATGTGTTATGCTGATTCTGTCTCCAGTTTTGCATGTATCTTTCTTCTGAGTCCAGGCATTCAAGGAATGTCTGAGATTCTAGAACATAGAATTCCTGTGTTGAATGTTTAATCTTTTAACTTCTGCTCAAGGGGTAGATTAAACTATTTTCAGATTGAATATTGGGAAGGGTATACTGCAATAGGGATGCCATAAGTATAGACAGCTTAACACTCTGTATTGGGAGATATCTGTAAGGTAGATATCATGTATATCCCCCTGAAATCCAGTTTTAGTTGTTCATACTGATCATTCACAGGTGTATGTCTACCGACTCCAAGCCCTGGATAGGCACCAATCTAGCTCTGTGTTGAGGTTATATACCATGTCCAGCTTTGCATCCAAAAATCAAATCAAACCATTTCATCCTTCCACCTGTTAGTTGTAGGAGTAGGATTAGGATCCCTGCGTACTCTCATACCCAATCAGACATATATGTCCAAGAATGTTGCCAACCTTGTGATTTGTTATACAAATCTTGGTCCTTACGTGAGAGTATTCTGCCTGTTGCTGTCAAGTTATATCTTTCTGTCATTGAGCTAGTCAAGGTCATACTTTTATCAAATAAGGACACCCCCCTTGGTGCGGCAGAACCAGAAGTGAAGGGGAGGAGCTCATGCAACCTCCTGTATTCAGTTGGCTGAATCTGCCTGTGCATTAGAACTGGCAAACCCTAATGCTGATTCAGAAGAAAAACCAACAGGGGGTTATGGTGTTTAGGGGTTTGCCTTAGTTAAACCCCAAAATGGCATTCAATCCTTCCAACACCATTGATAGATAAGAGAGGATGCCCTAGCAGGGTAGAGGCTAAACAAAATGATGATAGAATGATTCAAATAACAATGATATCACCTGTGCAGTGAAGCAATTAAGAGAATGAAGATTCTTTAGCTCATAAGGAGATGAATGATGACTTCAATCCTATAACTACACACGCAATGATAACACAAATCTTCTCTAGAAAGAAAATGAATTCTTTAAATGTTCTTTACTCCAAGATCATAAGTTTTCTACATCCATAAATAGATTCCTAATGAATTCAAAACTCACTTATATATGCTTTCTTGCTAACATTCATCAAATTAAATCACAAGACCTGGCAAAGAGAAATAGGTTTTGAAAGGTCCCAAGTTGACATGCCACTAATTTACCTTAACCAATCAAGGAGGACTTGGACAACTGGTGCCAAAGTTCAAGGGCCCCATTTTAGTTCATGATAAGCTTAGTGAGGTCCCAAGGTCCCAAATGGTCATGGATGTTATGTAATTTTCTTTGAGATGATCAATTATAATGCATAACGTAATCAAAAGAACCTAGGAGCTAAACAAAGAGGTAAAAAGACATATGTCCACTTTTTACTCCATAACATTTGTCCCCCACTTTAATGTGTGTATGATATTATGATTAGTACATGCATTAAAGTATAGTTGAAGCACATCAAACATTAGAGTGAAGAGACACCCTAAGTTCAAAAGACCATTTCTAACCCCCAAGCTTAGGAAAACATAAGAAAACACTTAACAGTCACAGAAAATACTAAGAAGACAGCAAGGAAGCATGCAATACATGAAGCAGATAGTAAAGCATGCAATACACAAAGAAAACTTGAATACAGTCACACAATATAAAAGGCATGTACATGAAGAGGAAACATTATTAGACCA
Organism: Cunninghamia lanceolata; assembly: GCA_027924645.1. Taxonomy (NCBI): domain Eukaryota; kingdom Viridiplantae; phylum Streptophyta; class Pinopsida; order Cupressales; family Cupressaceae; genus Cunninghamia; species Cunninghamia lanceolata. Next base: position 1,817,585 of record BSBN01000671.1, on the reverse strand, counting down.
TTTTATAATCCTAACTAGGTGATGGGGGGAGCTCATCGCTACACACCACCGTCAAAAGCACATAAAACACACAAGATGGGGGGAGCTCATTGCTACATTCCACCACTAAAACATGCAAAATGTTACACATGGAAAACACATGGAATACACAAGTGTCATAGAGTATGTTGTCGACACACTATTTTTCTTATACATAGAAAAAGTGGGTGATGGGGAGGAGCTCACCCTATGCTCGACCATCTAAGACATGCCAAACACAAATGATGGTTGGGCTATGCTACCACAATTGCCAAAGACATGGTTAAGGGTGAATAACTCAATATCCAACCTCACCTCTATAGAGGACTTTTAAAAGGATGTGCAACCACTCAAGGGAAGACATAATCCCTCCTTTCTTAGAAGGGATTTCAAAATGCAACCTCACCTGCATCGCACATATGCCTTACAGTGAAAAGGAAGCATGCTCACAAAGTATACAACCCCACATGCATGACAGAGACACCTTACAGTGAAAAGGAAGCATAGACAACACACAAAACAAAGTATACAACCCCACTTGCATCACAGAGACTTGTTATAGTGAAAAGGATGGATACACAAACACACTTTATCAAAAATATCTAAAATAATCAAGCATAATACCACAATATATGCCTCCACCTTAAAGTGGTTGATCCCGCTTGCCCATAGAAATCATGTATAAAGTAAAGTTAAAAACATGTGAGGGAAAAAGAGCTTTCATAAAGCCCATGCCCTAGAGTGACATGTGTTTAAAAATTGCCAATTGTTCCCACAAACACATCATTATCATTTATTAACAACCATTGATCAATAATATATAAACTTTGGTTAGAAAATCTAAGTTAATCTAATAAAAACCAAATCATCTCATAACACTTATATAGAACTCATATATCACTTAATAAACCAAGGCTACACTTACGAGTTCAAAACTGAGTATAGCTATGAGGTTATGCTGTATGTATCTCAGAACTAAGTGTAGCTCAAGGTGAGACACAAAACATATCAATGTTCCTAAAAGTAGATTTAAAGTGTTGCAAAGGCTTGTTACAAGTTCACAACATGACCCATGATCACATTACAACACAAAGTGAGTCTACCAGTCAAGTGTTAGTAACATATTAACCCCATATTCATATATGGATTGAGCCTAATTTATTCTTATTATAGGGACATATGGTTCTTATCAGTATTTATTTGTTATCATCATCCGCTGACTAGTATAATCACTAAGGAATGAAAACATGAAAATGAGAGAAGAGACCACAAGTCACTTAGGTACATAACATGGGAAAATGCCTCCAGGACATCCTCCACAATGTTATGTCCCCCAAGGCACCACACACAATGATTACAATAAGAGAGAGAAGAGTAGAAGAATATAGAAACAAATAGTAGAAGTGTCACAATAGAGTCACTCCCCTTGCATCTTTAACCTTACAAGAGTATTAAGGGTCATCAAAGGAGACCTAAACAACATTTAACACAACACAGGGGGACACAACACAACACAACAATACATTTATTTATCTAAGAGGAGGTTAAACTTGTGAGCATCTAAGAGAGGTGCTCCATCAAGTGTGGTAAGATGTGTGAGCAACTTATACTTGTTTGATGTTTATTTCCAAAATAGCCATGCAGTGCTTGTCTCTCAAGACCTTGTATGTTTGTAATCTTCTAATGCTTATGGGGAGGGGAATCATTATCTTTTTCCATGGATGACTCATGCCTTGCTTTTCCTTTCTTATTCTACTTTATTTGATGAATGAGCCTTTCATGATGAAATGGGATGATTTTCATCACCACAACTTTCTCTTGCTTCAAGTGATTACATGTAGACTGCTCCATTTGTGTATCTTGTGCATTTTGGTTATCTCCTTATCCATAAAGGGATAGTGGAGGAGGAACCTTAGTGTAGATACATCTTCCTCTAGGGAAAGGTAGATCTTCATTTACCATCTTATTTACTTCTATCATTCTAATTATTTCATCATAGTTGAGATAGTCATCTTCATGCTCTATTGTATTTTGTTCCACCATGTTGTTGTCATTATGTTTAGGAAAATGATCAATGAATATTTGTAGATTTTGATTCGGAGGGGCTACTAATTTAATCCCATTGTCATTCACATCAGTAACCTATATTATGTTAGAATCAATGAGGTCTTGAATTTCATGTTTAAGATGCATACATATTTCAGTATCATGTCCCACCAAGTGGTGATAGTGTAAATAGGCATTAACATCAAATTAAGTACCTTGCATCTTTCTACTATCTAGTGGACAAGTCAGAGGAAGCTTCAAAATAATTTTGTTCACTACTTGAGTCATTATGGAATAAGAGAATCTAATAATGGAGTGACTTGTGTCTATTGTTATCTAAATTGCAATGGTGTCTAATTAGGGTTTGTAATGGTAGACACTTGTGATTGAAATTTGTTTGAATGTTGCACATTGATCTTGATGAAATTCTTGTTATTATTCTTAAATGAATTTTAAGATATTCTAGCTGTGGATTGACCAATTGGAGCCGATGAGGTATGATTCTCATACTAACTAGCTGAAAGTTGGTAATCTCAGATAGTTGTGCATAGATGTATGAAATAACTATACTTCATCAAAAGTATTTTATCATGTATTTTTGGTTGTAGATTCATAATGAATACTTTTTGAACATCCTCATCTGTAATTAGATATTGTATCTATGCAAAGAGATATTGATATCGATTGATGAAATCTGTTAATTTCTCTTTTAGACCTTATTTACAATGGACCAAATCAATCAATGAGATAGTAGGTCCAATGTTTTCTTGGAAGTGTTGCAAGAATTGATCAACTAACTATGAAAAGGAATGTATTGAATTAGGAGGTAGAGAGAAAAATCATTCCAAAGCAATATCTTTGAAAGATCGAGGAAAGAGTTTTTCTAACAATACCTCATCAAATAAGAAATCACTACACATTGTTGTGAATGTCACCACATGAGTATTAGTATCACATTTACCACTATATTTTTCAAAGTTGAGAGTCTCAAATTTGTTAAGAATTTGAGCTATTAGGATTGTATAAGATAATGGACTGCAAGCATGATATGTTTGTAAGGTGGGTTGACAAGAAGCATTAGTCAATTTTATCACTTTTTACTGCAAGGATGACATACTCTACAAAAGTTGGTTTATGAGAGCATCAGTGGGTGATGTGGTTTGTATTTGATGCTACAGTGGTGAAATTGAGAGGTGGCTGGTAATGACTGGAGGTGATGGGTGGTTGAGAATAATTATTCATATATATGGATATATGATGTGCTAAGTTTTGATAGTTAAATACTACATCTTTCTAATTGTTTCCAATAGATATTCCCATGGTAGTGGTAGCATTACTATAAGATTGTCAATTGGTGGTGAGAATTGATGATATAAAAGTGGATATTCTAGTAGTCAGTATGGGTATTGATACTTGTGAGCTTATCTACTTCGGTGGTGACACATTTTCTATGGCATTCACGTGGCTAGGCACTGACACAATTTTATGATCCACTATGTGGGATAGTCCATACAGCATGCCAACATCTTCTTGTCCTTCTTGAAATAATCATCTTATGCCATCAACAATACGTATCACTTCTTGAGCCAAATGTGCACCTCCTACAATTTGTTGAAAATTAGCTAGTTGTTTGTCTAATTTGTTGAGTTGTTCGTCAGGTACATGTGTAAATATATCAAATACATCTTCAAAATCATGAAAGTTTTGTTCTCCCATCATGTTGGTGCTTATGATATCATGCAAAGATGTTTATTCACCTTTTGTAAAGTAGTTGTGTAATGGATTTTCTAATGTTTGCATATCATTGTTACTGAAAGTACTAGAACCCATTATTCTACAACTTCTCCTAACCAAGGTGTTAGTGTTAGGGTAGTGAGTTATACAACTCATGCAAAGTCTTATAACACTCAATTCAATAACCAAGATTATGATACATAATATTATGAAGATTAAGGTAGTTATGCTTGTTGAAATACATAATCTATAATTGCAAAACTATGAATTTTAAAACCATTGATATGAAATAATTCAAGATCTTCAAATGAGTAATGAAAAATGTGCTATAAGTGAATGCAAGATCTAAATTTGACACATAGCAAGATGCAAATGCTTAGAGCTATAGGTTCACCAAAAGTTTATGTATGAAAAAGGGAATGAAGAAGACTAGCATGCACACTAGATCAAACCCTCTTCCACAATAACATTCAAGGAAAAGACCAAGCCAAATCACTACCAAATGAGAAGAACTCAGTAGTAGATCTTGTACTCTTGATTACTATGGAAAGATTAGATTCAACCAAGACTTTTTATCAAACCCTAGGTCAAATATGCACTAAACCCTAGTTCTAGGATGATCATCTTATAAAACAAAGAAAAATAACTAAAACCCAGAATCCAAATACACAACAATGATCAGAGAGATACTAAAACCTTTGTCTCAGAAGTTGAAGTGTTAGAGGATAAAATTCAAGGTGTCCAAGTTCTGAAAGTCAAATCTACCAAAGTTGTAAACTAGAGATATTTTGTAAATGACATTCAAATACCAGCCTTGGTATCAAAAAGTCAAAACGACTAGGGTACCAACTGACCAAGTCTTTTGGGGTGAATATTTTGAAACTTCTTTCAAATCCCAAAATCCTAATTCCTGCTTAGTCTTCTTGTACCTTCACTTCTCTTGAATCATGCACTTGTAACCTACACACAAGATGATAAGAGATGGTTTAGGGGGTTATGTTGTTTAGGGATTTGCCTCAATCAACCCTTGGAATGGAATTCAATCCTTCCAACACTATTGATAGATAGGAGAGTGTGCCCTAGCAAGGTAGAGGCTAAGAAAAATGATGATAGAATGATTCAAATAACAATGATATCACCTATCTAGTGAAGCCCTTGAGAGAATGAAGATTCTTAAACTCATAAAGTGATGAATGATGACATCAAACCTGTAACAACATACACAATGACAACACAAATCTACTCTAGAAACATAATGAATGCCTTGAATGCTCTTTGCTCCAAGATCATAAATTTTCTCTATCTCTCTAGGTTAATAATGAATTCAAAAACTCACTTATATATATGTTATCCTACTAACATTCATCAAATTAAATCACAAAAGATGACAAAGAGAAATCTTTTCAAAGGTCCCAAGCCGACATGCCACTAATTTACCTTGACCAATCAGGGGAGACTTGGGAGATTGGCACTCAAGTCAAAGGGCCCCTTTTTAGTTTGGGATAAGATTAGTGAGCTCCCAAGGTCCCAAATTGTCATGGGCGTCAAACACTTTTCTTTGGGATGATCAATTATAATGCATAATGTAATCATAGGGACCTAGGAGCTAAACAAGGAGGTAAAAAGACATGTGTCCACTTTTTACTCCATAATAGAATTAGTGACTAAAGATTTCTAAAATTCTATGATAGCCCCCCTTTTTATTCCATTAGCATCCAAGTGGAAAATATATAAGATAAGTGAAGGAAAGATAAGTGTATGATGTTATGTGATAATTTTGGAAGTAACAATTATTTGAGATTATCCTTTAGAATTGCATCACCTCGATATTATTTTAAATTATGTTGCGGGATGGCCGATGATAGATTTCAATGCTCAGAATAGTGTGAATTGCCTAGAGTAAGATGATGGCCCATTGATACATTAATTACCTTGAATTCCATGGCCAAATATTATATATGGTAATGTTCTGGGTAGATGAACTCACTATACAGATTGATTTGATAGTGTGTTTGAAGGGGATGTAAAGGAAAATGGCATTCATTGGTGACATTTTGGAGAAAATACTAAAGAAGGTTTTTAAAATCAAATCACCTATAGGACTCCACACAATTGGTATGCTTTTTAGATTTATGTTTATGAATATGAAATAGAAGTATAGAATGAATTCAAAAATTCCATCAATGTTTATTGCAGTAGTACTAGACTTAGGGGAATCCAAATATTGTGTTTGTGAAATGGCCACAATGTTGATTACATCAAAATGGAGGGGTGGATTGCATGAGATTCTTGACTTGGCAGTTCCTAGTTTGGGATTCCAACCCTCACAGAGGATTTGTCCATCTATACTGTTTGCATATAATGGCCCATGGATCCTATTGATTCCCAAAACTCTAAAACATTTCTAAATCACCTAGGCTAGGGATTTTTATCAGGGTGATAGAAAGAGGTTTATCTACAAGTTAGGGGCGATTTTGGCCAACTAAGAGTAGTGGAAAGGCTCCTCTGCTCTTTGAGCTCAGCTTAAGCTCTGGAGGGATATTACAAGGGGTATACCTTAATAGGTATTGAGTTCAAACCAGATGGATAACTAAAAACAAAAAGACAACCAAACTCAACTTGTTGTCTTGGTCCCAAATGCTGTCAGTGAACCAAGAACAACTAGTTGTCATAAAACCCCTATATAGGTAATCCAACTATGGGAATGTACACGCATAATAAAATTGGTTTTTAACCCTAAACCATCGATAGTTATTTGTTTTATTTAAAGAGTGATGTATCCCTCTCTAATATGGACTGATGTCTACTCTAATGGGCAATTACATCATAAGCAATAAAGAGGGAAGAAAATGATTGAGCTAGCATCAACATAATACTAAAATGTATTTAAACACATTGTTTAGATTATACTTCATACATTGGACATACTTCGCTATCCAGAACCAAACTATAATGACCCATTTGTAATAAAGAGATGACTCAAAATAAAGCATGTATTGACTTGAATGTTGACACACATTATAAAATCTTTATTACAATCACACCAGCGAATGTGGTGAAGGAAAAATACAAAGTTGCAACTAGGCATTCCCTTGAATCACTACAAGTAGTCATGGAGACATACAACCACATGAAATATGTGTTACAATTCATTCCTATGCTACATAAAACACATTCCTCCATTCAATGCTCTGACTGGGTTGATTTGAGGCCCTATAATTACCTTGGGCCACTACAAACCAGACAATTGGTTCAATGACTAACCCTAGAAACATCTTTTTATCTTGTATACATATCAATAATTTTTTACTGTGCAGCCCAAGCTGCATTAAATTCAGCTCACTGCAATGTTAGAAAATATGCATGTCTAGAAGCCTACCCATTCTCTGACAATACTGAATATGTCAGAAGAAAATTGCTTGCACTCTTTGTGTACTTGGAATAATAAAGAGGGAAGGTGTTGGATTATTTCTATCTGATTGTTTGAGTTCCTCTAAAAAGTTACCATATTTTATCTATAAGAACCTCAAGTCAATGGCCAAAGAATAAGAGATAGGCTCTAATGTCTCCTCTTCACTTCAGGCTCTATAAAACCTAGGAGGGTCCCTATTCAATACCCATATGGTAAATCCTAACTGTAACTAGGTATTGACATTTAAGCAGATAAATCCTCTATCATGTAGACCAAAACTATGAGATAAATGCTAGCTTTGGATCCTACTTTAGTTATGAATCAAAGGATTTGATACCTAAATCCTATTCCTAATGTCCTATAGTTTAAGATTTTGAGTTTGTTTAAGATTTTATGTGTGTAGTTGCCACATTAGGATTTGATTCATAAATTTAATGCAAACCTTTGACCAGTGCCTATCCAAGGGCATGGAGTCCAATTTAAAATAGATAAATTCTCATAAACCAAACAAACATACTAGTTTTAGAGGGTTATTTAGTTCCTACCTCATAGAGAACTCTTGAGATTAAGTGTTCCTATTAACTCTTCTTACAACTATCCCTTCCATCACAGACATTTCTCCATATTTAACTTAGAGCATTTTAATTCTGTTCCTCAAATAGAAGAATGAAGTTAAACATGCAATACAGCAAATATGCACCCCATAATTTAGGAAACCCTTAGTTACTTCCTTCTAAAGAAAGATGCAGATAACAAATAGAGATAATTAACAGAAACACATGCACATAGAATTACTCATATAATTTCAATGTAAAATTGATAAATAGCTTATGAAAATACATACATTAGAATGGAACTCACAAGACCATAGAGAAAACAACCTGCCAAAATTTTGTATTAGCATTGCTCCTCAAAGTCCCAAAACTTCTAATAACCTTACAAAGTGAGGGCACCATCTCTTTTTAGACACAAAGCGTGATGCCAACATTCATTACATTTGTTGATTAGGAGAGATTACACTACAAAATGCTGCTCAAGGGTGTTGAGACATTTATTACATTGAGCCCAAAGAAGAATAAAAAATAGTATATCACATGGGACCCAAATGACATGAGGAGCCCGGTTACATGAATGCAAGGGTGAGATAGCTCATTGATCATTTTAGGTACACCTAACCATACCTCTCCCCCCACTCAACATATGACTTCTTTGATGGCCATTGGAATGCAACCAACTTTGAAATCTTGTTATTGTGTCATGTGTACCATGCATCCATCAAAATTTTCACCTTCTTACAGAACAAATCAAAATTTATTGCTAATACATGTAGTCTATCCAAAATTGAATTCAAAATTGCCAACTTGCGGTCCCCATTAGTTGCAACAAGTAGAAATGAGCTAGTCAGCATTGCCATTGAAATTAACTTTCCATTTGTCAAGGCCTTTGACTTGCCCATCAACTTCCTATATACTAGGCATATATTTCTTATCTAATTTCTCCATAAACCACTTCTTCTCACCTAATACTTTATATAGCTTCAATTGTAAAGTGATGAAGGGGGTAAATCATAAAACATGCAACAACAAAAATTGTACATGGAAAATAGAACTTTTTATTATTGATTTGGATAACTCATTACATTATAGAAGCTCAATTACAATAAGAGGAATCAATCCTCCATAGGCTACAACACACTACAGCTATCATCGCCAGGCTTTGGAATCTTCTGCCCTATGTAACCCCAAATTAGCTAGGGTTTCTGTTTTCCCACCTATTCTTGGCTCTAAATTTGCCCCCTTAACTCTAATCCCACCCAAGGTTCCCAAAATAGTCATAAATAGCACTTTTTGGTGGCCTCCAGCTAAATTTCAAAATTTGCAACTCCTTCCAAAAGTAGGTCAATGTCCAGGAAGCATAACTTTTGATCCGAGTGTCCGATTGACGAACTATTTTAAGGGCCAAAAAGCTCGTGATGTGAACTATCATGCTAGAAATGTATAAATGGATTTCCATCAACTTTTTGGGATGTTATGGGATGTTTTAACGCCTCATATCTCATTCTAGAAATTTTTAGGGGCTTTTTGAAAAATAAAAACTTTAATATCTTTCAGCTCACAAATGATCTTTTCCTGATTCCTTTTCCAAAGGTCTTATATTTCCGTTATGTAACTCTTTTTAAGTTTTCACTTCAATCCATGCCCAAATGCAAACTTTCCTAAAATGGTAGGTAAACTTTCCAAAACTGGTAGTTTGCTATTTTTAGCAGTTTGGAAAAAAAAACTAAAAGTCCTACATCATTATTTAGGAGATTATGGAACTAAAAACACTAATTATGGAAAGAAATGAAAACATCTACAATGATTTTGAATTAACTTATTTTTAGGTGATGCAAGATTGCCCTTACACCACTGGATGCTCTTGCATCAAAAAGCTACAACCCCTTTAAGAATTTCCAACATTTTAAATGTTAGCTTCATCTCTGGTGGTGCCTGTGCATCAAACCTTGCACACCTGATTAGATCTCTTAGTTCACCAGTCCTCAGCAACCATGGTCTCTGCATCATCTTAAGACATTTTTTTATCTTATTCATGTTTATCCATGCATCTTTCAAATCATAGTGAGACTTCCATGTTTCAGCCATCCTTGCCACAACCTTGGTCACCCTATGATTAATCAAATTTGTGACCATCTCCTTGAATGAATTCTTTTTCTCTTCTTTCAACCTCTTCACCTCCTCCTTTAGTTCTCTGATTTTACCCAACAAGGGCTCTATGTTAGCTAGGAATGATTCTGCTATTGGGATCATAGGTGGAGGAATAGAAATACCATCCCCTAATAATAGTCACTCTTTGCACTTATTGAGTTATGTAATTGCCTGTGCATATTTTAGCAGCAACTCATCATGTTCTTTCTATAGTTTGTTAGTGATTGCCTCAGTAAATTGTGTAGTATGTACATTTAAAATTGTAGCCTAGGGGGAAAGGGTGTCAGATACCTTCTTAATTATTACATCACCTATTAATTCTCCCAATCCAATCGTAGGCTTGTTATTATTTGGAGCTATAGCCTATATTGCCAATGTCTCAAACCTAGGGTTGAAAGTTGCACTAGAGAGCCTTTTCTACATGCTCATCTATTATAGCTAAATCTTCTCTAGTTATTGTGTCAAATATAATTTCATTTGATAGAGTCCAGTGAGCAAGGAGTGAGATATTACTCTTAGCAACCAATGCCCTCCCCTCCTCCAGAGTCATTATGTTGATGACCTAATTGACTTCTTTTAACACCCTTTGGATGATGGCCTCATACTCAAGGGGATCAACTCCACTCTTGGCATCCTCAATCCTTTTTTGGAATCCCTCACTGCTAACTTTTAATGCATAACTCCTGAATTTAGGAGTGTTCATGAATTCATCATCCTCTATGAATTTGTTGCAAGCCCTTACTCTGACATCTTCAATATCTACAACCTAGCTTGACATTGTCCTCATTGCCTTGTTTTCAAGGGATGAATAAGGCCTTATTCTGTCAGGTGAATTCACTTGATGGGTAGCTTCCTACACTTCTTCTAAATCTTCTACTTCAACTTCCTATGGATTCTCTAAATCAATTATTTTTTGGCCTTTTGGTAGGGGAAGGGTCAACTGACTCTCTCTTCATTGCATATCTTGTTTTTGAGATGTCAAGCAAATAGGAGGGCCTTTCTTCTCCTGTAGGAGCACTAGCAATCAGTTGCTCTACACTATCCAACATTTTATGAATTCTTTGTATAGGGTCCTATACCTCTACAAATGCACCCTAATATGTTGCATTCACATTCTTCCTCATTCTTTCCCCTTCCATCATTGTGTCCCACTTGATTCTCAAAGTGTGGATATCATTCATTGTAAAACAATTTCTGATAGTATCTTCTTCAAAGTAGACATGGTGAATGTACCTTGGTCTCTGTTTGTTAACCCTGACCCTATCAATGAAACCCTCATATTCAAATCTCCTAGGTTGTTCCAAATACATCTCATAGCATTGCAGCACTAAATTGATCTGATCCAACCCACCTTTATCAGCTATCAGAAAGTCACTGAATCTCAGAGAGACTGGAAAAATGAACCTTTCTTGTGTTTCCTCAGATGCTCTTTATTCACTTCATTCAACTACCTAATGATTTCCAAAAATGCAATCCTTTTGGGTACATACTTAGGTAAAATGTGGGGAGGGACCTCACACCCACAGATCCTGATGCAAGTGGTGTGCTCATGATAAAACCAATCACCTGAATTATGGTCAATCCCCAAGTGAGGAGTTCTATCTAAGGGGGTTAAAAAATCTAATACATCTAGATGTATCCTTTCACCTTCTGGTTTGAAGAAACCAAGAACTCTCCTCACAAAATATTCTTCAAAAATTACATAATTAGTATCCACACAATGCATGTCTACCATGCACATCCACGTCTGTACTAGAAACATATTTCCTTGTGTATTTGCCATTATAACATGTATTTTTTGGTGCCACATTCCTAGAAAAGTAAACATAAGCATATGGCATAGCATGGAATACCATGTGAATTTTACATGGGCATCCATAGTAAATAGTTTTCTCTTGATTGTTGTCATCTATTTGTGCAACCGATCTACAATATAGGAGGAATAGTCATACGACTCCGTGGTCTCTTGACTCTGAATATCCACTGCCATCATCATCAGAGAGATGGGCATTTTGTCTGAGGCATCCCTGCCTAGGACTTAGCACAAGTTGTGATATGTCTTAACAAAATAATGCATGAATAAATTGCATTGGAAGGGTTCCTCCTCACTATCTGAGATTTTTACCAATTTACAGTCAACTCCTCTCAGAATGTGCTTGGCCAAGTTAAAATCTCTATAGCCACACTTAATATCTTGGTACTTTTTCTTCAATGCACTTAGGTCAATTGGGTTATTTTCCATAGGGTCCAAGTTAAATACAGTGGCAATGTATCCCTTTGTAAGCTTAATTATTTTCATGTTGTTTCCTTCCAGGACCGTCCTTATTTGTAGATCGTACCTCAGTGGGATTGCCCTTATTAGGTCTAGATTAGGGAATACATTAGGGTAGATAAGCTTGGCCAAATCAAAGTGCCAAGCATGGCAGACTGGAGCCTTATAATCCCTTCCATGGTGCTAGTCCTCAAACAAAACCCAACCAGGAACACATAGTCAAGCATCTCTATAGTTATAGCAAAAGACAAGGAATTTATCATCTAGCCCACAGAGACCATTTGAATTTAGATGTTTCCTAGAAGAACCTAAGAGCTGGATCATAAGGTCCTCATCTAAGCTACACTTAGTGGTGGAATCTTGACTGACCTAACTCATCTTTCAAACTGATCATAATGAACTCTGGCTTCTTATATAGACAATTAGTTACCTCCTCAATCAAGCAATCCACTTAAAATATGTCAGCACAGATAGACAAAATGAAATTACTGGTTTATGCTTGCAAAAGTTTGAATTTTGTCCTTTGCTTGCTTGAGTATCCACGGTGCATCTAAACTCTATTTGTGATTGAAGAAATGATGCAAAAAGCCCTAACTTTCTTCCTTTTTAAGCTTCACAGCATAGGTTCTAAGGCATTAATGGAGGTAACCTCATCCTTAATCTTTCATTTGTGTCACAAGGAAATCTTAATGTTCATCAAGAAAATTTAAATCCGCGTCATTGATTTAGGTTCAGTCCTGTGAGATCCATATCTATCATTTACCTACCAGATTTGAAAATCTAGGTCATCATAGTTGGAAAGTCCTTGATCAATTAGGATGAGCCAAGTCAGATGTATCTCCTTCACTAATCACATCACTTTTTGTCCAGAGCAAACACGTGGCATCATTTCATGGTATCGTAGCAGGATGTGGGCCACGACTTACCTACCATGCATAGGTGCGATAAAGCCTCAAGACATCCATCCTTCATTTGCCTTTTAGTTTTACAATAGGACGAGACCACATGTTGCCATCTCACAACTATGCAGTGAAGATTCCTTCCTAGCAAGATACCCTTGCGATGATCCACAACTGTTGGATTAGAACTTTCCTTCAAACCACTTTTAGACTGACACTTGGTAGCATACAGTTGCTTAATGTAAGATTCCTAAAATAAAGGGATGTAAGCTTATATTCTTTGACATGTGTCACCTTGTCACTGCCACGTAGCGGGATGGTGACATCATCTAATATGTGTTGCAATGCTATGAAATACATTTATATTAAGCCTTATAACCTATGCAAAGACTTAGGACATGGGTTTAATTTTTCATGGGCCACAAGGGGTAAGACTTAGGATGAGGGGCCAATCACCTAATGAATATAAAGGCTTTAAGTCGTAACTTAAGGGACTAGGAGCCTATCACAGGTAGTCAACAGACAATTAGAAAATAAAGCACATCACCCAAGGAATTTAGGTTTTAAAGATTTTAAAAGCAAAGAGTTATATTTTTACAAACCTAAAACCCTAAATCTTAATAGGTACCACCAGAAGGTTCAAATCCTTTCACTCACACCTACAACATCTGAATTATCTAGTTTTTCCTCCAAGTGTACCTGTTCATTGAAGAATTTTACAATGCCTCTTACGTTCTTTATCGTTTCCTTCTCTATCAGTAAATTTTCCCTCTGATGAACTTTTGACTTGTCTCTCATTTCAATCCTTTGCCTCCTTGTTGCCATTGCCTTTTATCGATAAATTTCCTTTTTTGAGAACTTCTTGTACTTACCATTTTCTTTTTATTTTTTCCCTTTATCAACAACTTTTAACTTTTACAAACCAAGGAATGACCATCTTTCTTTTTCCTTTCTTTTTCATTTGCCTTATCAGTGAATCTAGACATTTGTAAACCTTCCCTCTTTCTACCCTTTTATTCCTCCATTTCCCTCTATCTCTTTTGCTTTATTCTCCCTTCACCTTGTCAATGAACTACTCTATCGGTGACCCTTTCGGTTGGCGAACCAATCCCATCAATGACAAAGACTTTTTCTTTCCTTATTCTTCCTACCTTAGAAACTTTTACTTCTTGTCAACCTCTTTTCCTTTCTTCTATTGTTGGCAAAGTCTTTCAGTCACAAACTTTCATATCGATGAACCCAATTGTCATGCCCACATTTCGTATGTGGTCACAACACGCTAACACGCGTGTTATGTCCACATGTGACATGTGTCATGATACGTACTGACAAAAAAGTTTTCCTTACAAATCTTTATTTCCTCCTCACACACATGGGCGTGCTCAGGTGCATACGTCTAAATCGTCATTGTTACTCTTATTTGCGGTAAGATTTTCACATACAAGTGCATCAACTATTCTGGACTTCCTATTCATGTTAAGAGGTCGTTACCATTTTAAAATCAGTTTGATTGGAAATGTTACATTTTATGGATAGCATAGAGACCCCTAATTTAGTTATCTCAGATAATTCTTTTTTGACACATGCTTACCCCTTTATCATAATCATTCATTTAATTATTAAACTATTCAATTAAATAAATATTGGTAAATCATTTGGAAATTACCAACCTGAGAACACAATTCCTTTTACAACGAATTAATACAACTTCTTATTAGTGTAAAACTATAATTACCCATTAGCAATGTGTTACTATATAAATTTTCAACGTTGAAATTTTAATTAAAGATATTCTATGTCTTAGTTAGTTCCCTCAATCCATTGACTCGTATTTTCTTCACTATTAAATTGATTTATTTAATTGCCCATTTATTTATTAATTTATTTAATTTTTTTAATACCTTGGTATATCTTTTGGTATTTAATAAGATTCGAACTCACAAATCATTTTTACAGTTCAAACTGTTTACTTATATAATTTAACGTTCAATAAGAAATGTCCCAAAATATTTTAAATATAGTTATTACCAGATCTCTCTCTCGCACAATTTGTTTTAAATGAAATAAGAGCAATGATCAATTAAAAATCCTCATACTTAAAAAAAAAAACAATACCCTTGTTTGCATGTATATTCTTATATATATATTTTTTAAAGTACACTTATAAAAAAAAACACATTTATTGATTCAGATATATATATATATATTACAATAAGTGAGTGTAACCACAACTCACTATCCACTAATAATAAAAATATATAATATGGTTTATTCTTTTTATTTAAGTTTATTCTCCATTCCAAAAGTCCGAGTGCTTTGTTATATACTAATCCTCATGCCCTAACATTCGAATACCCTAACAATTTATTTGTTTTTTGAGATAAGTTACAGGAATGCAGAGAGGTGTGATGGCGGTGGTGATAGGGAATGGTTCTGGTCGTAGGGGGGCCGAGGTTATGGAGAGGCTGCAGAGGAAGTGGTGACAGGAACACAGGCGTCGTGGAGACTTGGCCGCATGAGGAGGAGAGAGTTCCACAGGCTGCGGGGAGGACAGGCCGCAGGAGGTGTTGACGCTGGTGGAAGGGGGAAGGTGCGGGGTCCAGAGCGCAAGCCATGGGGCTTAGACGAGGCGGGGGTGTGGTGTCTCACGGCTCGCGGTCTGTGTGCCGTGATGGGGAGTGTGGGAATGGCCCGCAGGCTAGGGTGAATGAAGGTGTGGGAGGGCTCCGCCCCTCCCCACACCACTATGCATAAAAAAAAAATGGTGGGGGTTAATTCCCCACAATTGTAATTTATTTTATTTTTATTTCATTTTATTTTATTTTATTTTTTTATTTTTTATTTTTTAAATCTAACAACATTATAATTTCAAAGAATTTAATTTTCCAATGTAATTTCCATTTAGCAATAAATGTTTAAATATTATCTGCTTCATTTAAAATTAATCTTTATATATATATATATATGTATATATATATATATATTAAAACTAATAAATTGGATTTATTTCTGTCAATTAAAAGATAGGGTAGAATTAATGAGTTAAATACTATACTGAGGTCTCATATAAATTCCATATTCAAATGCAATACAAACTACAAATGAAATTATAAATATAGAGTGTTACACAAAAGTAATATAGGATTTTATCCAAGGACAATTAAAATTTAGTTCCTCAAACTTGATTTCAATAATTAGACAGAGATATTCAATTTGAAAGTAGTAGGCTTTTATTTTAACCAAACTCAAGGCATGACTATAATCCAAGTTCTTCTTTCCCCATTTTAACAAAACTACAATGTCATAAAACCCATATAAACTAACATTTTTACAAATGAAATAATCTTTTAACTACTCAATTACAGCAACTAATTTTCACAACTTATATTTATATTTTTGCAAGAAGATAGACATATCAAGTCCTTGGATAAACTAATTTTCACTTCTTCTAGCTCACACAAATGACATAAAGTAACAACCAAATAAAAATCACAACTAAACATAATAAGGGAGGATTTTCTCTCCACTCCCAAAATGCAACTTTTACAACAATTTTCAGAGAGAGAAGTTCTCTCCTCTATAACTCTTACAGGATGAAACTATAAGAGACCAAGCTCTCTTAACAAACAAGGGGAAAAGTTATTTTCTCTAAACAAGATAAACTCCTCCAATCTTCTCTACATGCTTCAAGAGAAACCCGCATAGGAAACAAAGAAGAAAACTCCAACCAACTAGCTCTCCTCCCTACCATAGACCTGCAAGAGGGTCACCCCCGAGCTAGGGAGATCATCCACACACCTAGGGTAGAGTAGACCAAAACACTTCACAACATTGAATAATAACAATCATAGCAACAACACACACCCATGGTTATACTCACAATACAAAGACTCAGCTGAGATGAGTTCAAGGAGGGTAGGGAAGTAGACTCTCTCAACTCAAGGTGTCCTTCTTCACAACATTTTAACACAACTGATCACATGGCCTCAAGCCAACGAAATATATATCTTTCTCAAGGCCTCAAGCCATCCAAATAGTCAAATTTCCAGGGATATCCCAAATAGGCTCTCAAAGCCTTAATGCCCTCTTGGCTCAAAGTACCAACATGCCCTCAAGGCATTTCATATATCATGAAACAAGAAAGACACCCGAGGAGGTTCACACCTTCCCTTCCCTATACATGATGAACATTGCCTTCCAATTGGAAGGAGCTCTTTCAACACCCAACACAAACCCCAACATAACAGAAAAAACACAAGAAAATATTTGCAATCCTCATTCATCAAATAAGAACAAAACATACATAACAAGCAACAGATCATGCAAGAGAGTAGTCTTGTTCACTAACCTTCCAAAGCCCTATTATGGAAGAAATTTGATGAAGAGCTCCACTCTTAGCCTCCTCCTCCAAGTTCTCCTCCTTTCCACCATAATCCACCCCCTTACATTCTCCCTCATCTCCTCTTTTAAACTAAATCCCTTCATTTTCCGTATTTCCCAAGTGGCATTAAGCAACTAAACCCACAACTCATCCATTATCCTAGTGGTCTTAAAATAATTAACCCCACTCAAGAGGTCCCCGACTATAATCCTTTTACAACACATGGAGAAATAAAATACAATAAGTAAAATATAAATAAAAAGGGAGTGGATGACACACTTCCCTTAATAAGGGGAACCCCACCACAAGAGAGGCACAAGAGACAAGAATTCCATTATTAGGGGATCATGGAGTTGTTCCATGACTTGGAAGTGGGCCTGAGTGTGGATTTCACTCATCCCATTGTCCCCTTGCTTCCAAATTCGTCACTTAACTTCACTATGAAGTTTAAGTGACCATATGGAGGTTAACCCAAGGTTAGCCTAGTCAAAAATGTTCGTAGACCCATGGGGTATAACCCAGGGTTGATTTTTACCTAGTTAGAACTCCCAAGGTCAAGTAAAAACACAAGAAGAGGGTCTAAAAGAAATAAAGTTGAAACAAGACTCAAAACAACATTCCTTTCAACACATATCACAATATAAGTAACTCAGAAGATAGACCTAATTCCCTTGACCTCATGCAACATTACAACACTTCAACATTACAACATTTCACCAAACACGAGGTTGATCTTAGTTCCTCGTGGAACTTAGATCGGCTTCATAAGGGATACAACATAGGGTGTGAAATGATCTCCTGTATTTGTGGTTTCGTTAGCAATACCTGCACACTCAATGTCGAAGTTAATAACATGTAAAGATATCATAGCCGAAGTAATTTAAATACAGACATACCTAAACAATCTACCATATAAACATACTAAAATCACTTTAAAGTTCCCCTTCTAATATTATCCATTCATCATTCTCTTAAAAGTATCATCTAACCATCATTGCACAATTGTTTTCTTACAAACCAATTAGGTTAAATACACAAGATTCCAGGATCAACAGTCTTTCAACATAAAGGTAATAGCAATAGCACTGCAATTGGTCTCATGAACATAAGTGAAAAAGGTATGCCTCATACCAATTTGCAAACTAGAAATTTTGTTGACAAAAGGGCTTGCACATCTCTTTCTCTTTGTCTTAGAAAATCTTCATTTCCTTTGTTGCTGCTTTGAACTGTCGGTGAAGTCATTGTCAACAAACTTCCTATCGGGGAACTTAGCTGTTCATGAACCTCTAATTTCACCAACAAGCACTTGGCCCCTTTTCTTTTCTTTCCTTCAAACTCTTTCAAGTTCTCCTTCTCCCTTTGTGATTTCCTTCTCCCCGTTGCATTCATTTGGTTAATCCTCTGTTGGAAGAACCTTTTGTCAGTGAACCTATAGGTTTGCAAACCTCCAATTTCACTGATAAAGAACTTGACTGACAAACATCATCACTTTCAATCTTTTGTCTCTCTCTTTAAACTTTCTCCTTTGCCTCTTTGTAGGAACATTTAAAAATTGGTGAACTCTCAAACTGACAAACCTCTGGGTTCACGAACGAGAATGTTTACTGACAAAGGGCCCAAATTAAAAAAATTTCTAAGGAAAACACAAGTGGACTTGTGGGGACCTTGTACTTAGAATTTTTTTGGAGGGAACCCGTGAAATAATAAAATTAGATAGGATGTAAAAGATGGGTTTTGGAATGTAAAGGCAATGTGGGATTTTATGGAATTTTGGGGAAAAATAGGCATGTTTGGGAGCTATTTTTTTTAGGTCCTAACACTAGCTCTGGTTAGGGACACATGGCAAACTTTGGCATAGCAAGAATCCAAAACATCTCTGGGTAGACCAAAAACACAAAAAACACAAGGGAAAAAACACAAAACATATTTACAAGGAGGTATATAGTTAAAAGGATTGTATCAAAAATTTTGACACACTGCAGACCAACCCTATAGAAAACTTGTGAAGTTACTTGCCCCTGTTAAAAAAAAGCCTATTGAAGGTGCTGATTTCCCTCAACCCTTTGCTACACTGATCACCCAACATTAGCAATGAAAACATTTTGCATGCATGCACATACAAGTTGTAACTATTCATGCCATCATGCTAAAAATAAAAATGCCTATCACTAGAACATAATAGCCATTAATAATAGGGCTCATCAAGTGGTGATGTTTGTTGGCCAAGTTATTTGTTGGTGAAATGGGAGGTTTGCTCTAGGTTCGCCAATGGGAGGTTCTGCAAACAAAGGATTCATTGACTGAAGGTGATGGGGAGAAGGTTGTGAGAAAGGGCAAAGGAGAAGTTGAAAGAGTTTGAAGGAAAGAAAAGAAAAGGGGCCAAGTGTGATGCAGGAGCATCCAGTGGTGTAAGGGCAATCTTGCATCACCCAAAAAGAAGATAATTTAAAATCGTTGTAGTTGTTTTCATTTCTTTCTATAATTAGTGTTTTTGGTTCCATAATATCCAGAATAATCATGTAGGACTTTCCGTTTTTCCAAAACTGTTAAAAATAGCAACTTGCCTATTTTAAAAAGTGTACTTGCTATTTTAAAAAAATTTGCATTTGGGCACATCATGAAGCAAAAAATTTAAGAAAGTTACATAACAGAAATATAAGACCTTTGGCAAAGGAATCAAGCAAAGATCATTTGTGAGCTGAACGATATTAAAGTTTTTGTTTTCTGAAAAGCCCTTGAAAATTTATGGAACAAGATATGAGGCACTAAAACATTCCATAACATCCTAAAAAGTTGACAGAAATCTATTTACACATTTTTGGTGTGATAGTTCACGTCGTGAGCTTTTTGGTGTTTAAAACGGTTCATCAATCAGACACCTGGATCAAAAGTTATGCTTCCCTGAAATTGACCTACTTATGGAGGGAGTTGCAAAATTCAAAATTTAGCTGGAGGCCGCCAAAATTTGCTATTTAGGACTATTTTGGGAACCCTACGCAGTAGTAGAGTGAAGGGGGCTAGTGTGGAGTCAAGAATAGGTGGGAAAATAGAAACCCTAGCTAATTTGGGGTTACAGAAGGCTGAAGGTTCTAGAGTCTGGAGGTTGGGAAAGCTGTAATGTGTTGCAACTAGTAGGGGATTCATCCTTTAAATGTAATTGAGCTTCTGTAATGTAATGAGTTACCCAGATCAATAAATAAATAATCTATTTTCTATATCCTATTTTTGTTGTTGTGTGTTTTATGATTTACCCTTCATCAAGTGGTATCAAAGCAAGGGTTCCTGAGTGTGTAGACAGATCGCCGACTCTGAGATAGTTTACACCAGGAATTGAGGTTGTGGGTTTGCTGTGGAGATCAAGATGCCTCCACGAAGAAATCGTATTGGGAGGAATACTTTGACGGAAGAGGGTTTTCGAGCCCTACAAAGGCAAATCGATGCATTGCAAGAGGAGTTGCGAAGAGGGTTTGAGTCGAGAACAAGAGAAGAAAATGAAGATGAAGCTGAAGAAGAGCTATCTAAGGAAGAACAAGAAGTTGTAGGAGATCCTACAGAAGTTAGGTTGTTGAGGGTGATTTCGAAGATCAGAAAGAGGCCCAGGATTGAAATTTCTACATATTCTAGAGATTTGAATCCAAAACAACTTATTGATTGGATCAATGACATGGAGGAATATTTTGAGTATAAAGATGTAGAAGACCCAGATCGGGTCAAGTTTGCAAAAACAAAATTGAAGGGCCATGCCAATATTTGGTGGAAGGAGGTTCAGTTAGAGAGGAACAGAAGAGGAAAAAGAAAGATCACCAAATGGGATCAGATGGTGGAGAAACTGAAGAAGCAGTTCATTCCTGTGGACTATGAGATGGAGTTGCTAAAGAAGCTGCAAGGACTGAAGCAAGGTAACAAGTTTGTTAAGGAGTATACAGAAGAGTTTTATAAAATTACTATTAAGACAGGCCATGTAGAGCCCAACAAGGAGAAGGTAGCCCGTTACATTAATGGGTTGAGGCCAAGTATTCAAGAGGAGTTGAGCCTAGTCAGAATGACCACCATAGAAGACGCATGCCAGTTTTTCCTAAAGGTAGAAGAGAAGATGAATAAAAAATTTGACATCAAGTAAAGGGGAAGAGGTCAAGGTGGAAGGACTAGTGAAAGATCCTATGGGGACCGAAATGAAAATTCAAAGAAAGTGAAGAAACCAGCACCAATCGAAATCAAAGAGGAGATAATACCTACTGCCCTTGTTATTAGAACAACGGTGAGCAAAGAAGAAGAGGAAGAGGTAGACCTGGGCAAGGACCTGGAAGAGGAGGTTTCAAAGGAACTTGTTTCCAATGTGGAGAAGAAGGGCATCAAGCATACGAGTGTCTGCAACATCAAGGAAGGACAAATAGAAGACCTGAAGGCAATGCACGAGTTGCACATGTAGATGAAGATGTACATTTTGAGCATTCTGAAGATGCTGAAAGGGGAGAAACCCTAGTTGTTAGAAGAACCTTGCTGAATGAGGAGAAAGAACCTAATAAGAGGAAGAGTTTATTATGCACAAGGTGCAAATGTCAAGGTAAGTGTTGTGATAATACTATTGATAGTGGAAGCACTGATAATCTTGTTTCAGAGGAGATGGTTGACTAGTTGAAGTTAATAAGAAGAAAGCATCCGCATCCATATCAGATTGCTTGGTTGTAGAAGGACCATAGAGCTTTGGTCCATGAGTAGTGTTTAGTGAAGTTGAAGATTGGGGACTACCATGATGATGTACTGTGTGATATCATACCGATGGATGCATATCATATGTTTTTGGGGATGCCGTGGTAGTATGATAGGAGTGCTATCCATGATGGTCATGTAAACACATATTCCCTAACAAAGGATGGAGTTTGTCACAAGTTGAAGCCCTTGAAGGAGGTGGAAGAAAAGGTATGTAGTACTGCTAGAATTTGCTTGGTAGATGGTAGAAAATTTTTGGGGGGTATGAAGCATGAGCGTCATTGCTTTGCATTAATTCCTAAGATTAGTCAAGAGAACTGTGAAGATGTACCAACAGAAGTTTCAGATATGTTGGAAGAGTTCCAGGACATTATCTCTGATAATGTACCAGAAGATTTACCACTAGTAAGCAAGATAAGTCATCAAATGGAATTGATACCAGGAGCCAATTTGCCAAACAAGGCAGCCCATAGAATGACCCCTGCAAAGAATGAAGAGCTGAACAGACAAGTTCAGGAGTTGTTGAGGAAGGGACTGATAAGGGAGAGCCTAAGTCCATGCACGGTACCTGTATTACTAGCACCAAAGAAGGATGGAGAATGGAGGATGTGTATAGACTCTTGAGCCATCAATAAGATAACGATCAAGTATAGATTTCCATTGCCAAGAATGGATAACATCATGGATTGTTTGAGTGGAGCCAAGTACTTCACAAAAATTGACCTGAATAGTGGGTATCACCAGATCCATATTAGAGGAGATGAATGGAAGACAACCTTCAAGACAAAGGAAGGTTTGTATGAGTGGTTAGTCATGTCATTTGGGCTAACCAATGCACCAAGCACATTCATGCAGCTCATGAACGAGGTACTGAAAGAATTTTTGGGAAGTTTTGTTATTGTTTATTTGGATGATATTTTAATTTTCAGTAAGACTTGGGATGAGCATCTGATGCATATCAGAAGAGTTCTAGAGAAGCTAAGGGAGGAGAAGTTGTTGATTAATCTGAAGAAATGTAGTTTTACAAATAAGGAGTTGGTGTACCTAGGATTTGTTGTCTCAGAAGAAGGTCTTAAGATGGACCCAAAAAAAGTAAGGGCTATCATTGAATGGCCTACGCCAAGGAGTACAATGGAGGAAAGATCTTTTCATGGTTTGGCAAGTTTTTACAAAAAGTTTATCAAGAATTTTTGTAGCATTTGTGCACCCCTAACTGAGACAATGAGAGGGGATATAAAAGAGTTTACATGGACTAAAGGAGCAGATAGGAGCTTTGATACATTGAAGCAAAAAGTCATAGAACAACCTATTTTGGCACTTCTAGATTTCAATAAGGTATTTCAAGTAGATTGTGATGCTAGTGGTAGTGGTATAGGAGCTATTTTGAGCCAAGAAGGTAAGCCCATTGCCTATTTTAGTGAGAAGCTTAATGATGCCAAGAAAAAGTATTCTATTTATGATTAGGAATTTTATGAAATAGTTTAGGGTTTGAAGAAATGGAGACATTATTTGTTTCCAAAAGAGTTTGTTTTATATTCTAATCATCAGGTTTTGCAGTATCTTAATAGTCAAGGAAAGTTAAATCAAAGGCAGTTAAAATGGGTTGAGTTTTTGCAGAGCTATACTTTTGTTTTGAAGCACAAGAGTGGGAAGTCCAATAGAGTTGTAGATGCCTTGAGCAGAAGGCAAAATTTGTTGACAGAAATGAAGATAGAAATTATTGGGTTCAATGAGCTCAAAAGTTTGAATCCTAAAGATCTAGATTTTGCAAAGGCCTAGAAAGATTTTTTGGACCTTGTTACTTTGGACATGACAAAATGGTTGGATTTCATAATCCAATATGGCATGTTGTTTAGAGGAAGCCAGTTGTGCATTCCAAGGCATTCCATGAGAGAGAACCTGATTAAGGAGAAGCCTAGTGGAGGATTGGATGGACACTTTGGTTGAGATAAGACCATTGCTATTGTTGGTGAAAATTATTATTGGCCATAGTTGCAGTAGGATGTGAAAAAATTTGTACAGAGTTGCAGAGTATGTCAGATGGCCAAAGGAACAAGTCAGAATATAGGGCTATATCAACCATTACCTGTACTAGAGAAGCCATGGGATGATATCAATATGGATTTTATTCTTGGTTTACCAAGGACACAGAGAGGACATGATTCCATTTTTGTGGTGGTGGATAGATTCTCAAAGATGGCACATTTTATTCCTTGTAGGAAGACTAATGATGATGTTCATATTGTTGAATTAATTTTTAGGGAGGTGGTGAGATTACATGGTCTACCAAAGAGCATAGTTTCAGATTGAAATACCAAGTTTGTTGGTTATTTCTAGAGGACATTATGGAAGAAGTTGAAGACATATTTGAAGTTTAGTTCCTGCATACCATCTGCAGACTGATGGACAGATAGAAGTGGTGAATAGGAGTTTGGGTAACTTGCTATGATGCTTAGTAGGAGATAAGCCCAAGGGATGGGATTTGATTTTACCATAGGTAGAATTTGCTTACAACAATTCTACCAATAAGAGTACTGGTAAATCACCATTCCAGATTGTATATGGTAATAGCTTGAGAAATGCTTTTGATTTAAGGAAGCTGGACAATAGAGAAAAGACAAGTGCTGAAGCTGAAGAATTTGCATGAAGAAGTGAGAAAGCACATTAATAAGATGAATATTTAGTACAAGGCTAAGGTAGATTAGAAGAGGAGGTATAAGAAGTTTCACTTAGTAGATGAAGTCATGGTTCACTTGAGAAAAGAAAGGTTCCCAATTGGAACATACAATAAGTTGAAAATGAAGAAATTTAGACCATGCAGAATCCTGAAGAAGCATGATTCAGGAAATGCATATGAGCTAGAGCTGCTGAGTGGGATCAATATTTCCCCTATTTTCAACATTGCTGATTTATCATAATATCATAAAGATGGAATAGAGGATGGACCAATAGAAGCGCAGTGGAGTATTCTGGAATCTACTTTATTGGAGGAGATAGAAGAGATCATGGATAGCCGTGTGGGAAGAAGTACTCGGAACAAGCAATATGAAGAATATCTGGTAAAATGGAAAGGAAGGCCTGTTGAAGATTCTTCTTGGTTGTCTAAGGCATAGGTTGACCGTTTGGGTTTTCCTCAAACAAACATATGAGACATGACAGGGTCACTTCTCAAATTACCCTGGATGTCTGATACAGGAGCATCCAGTGGTGTAAGGGCAATCTTGCATCACCCAAAAAGAAGATAATTTAAAATCATTGTAGTTGTTTTCATTTCTTTCCATAATTAGTGTTTTTGGTTCCATAATATACAGAATAATGATGTAGGACTTTCAGTTTTTCTAAAACTGCTAAAAATAGCAACCTACCTATTTTGGAAAGTGTACCTACTATTTTAGAAAATTTTGTATTTGGGCACCTAATGAAGCAAAAACTTCTAGAAAGTTACATAATGGAAATATAAGACCTTTGGTGAAGAAATCAGACAAACTTCATTTGTGAGCTGAAAGATATTAAAGTTTTTATTTTCTGAAAAGCCCCTTAAAATTTTTGGAATGAGATATGAGGCACTAAAACATCCCATAACATCCTAAAAAGTTGACAAAAATTTATTTACAAATTTCTAGCATGATAGTTCACATCGCGAGCTTTCTGGTGCTTAAAATGGTTCATCAATCAGATACCCAGATCAAAAGTTATGCTTCTTGGAAGTTGACTTACTTTTGGAGGGAGTTGTAAAATTTGAAATTTAGCTGGAGGCCACCAAAAAGTGTTATTTATGACTATTTTGGGAACCCTGGGCAGTAGTAGAGTGAAGGGGGCCAGTGTGGAGTCAAGAATAGGTAGGAAAACAGAAACCCTAGCTGATTTGGGGTTACAGAAGGCTAAAGGTTCTAGATTCTGGAGGTTGGGAAAACTGTAACGTGTTCCAACCAGTAGGGGATTCATCCTCTGAATGTAATTGAGCTTCTGTAATGTAATGAGTTGTCCAGATTGATATAGAAATATTCTATTTTCTATATCTTATTTCTATTGTTGTGTGTTTTATGATTTACCGCCTTCATCAAAGTGCTTGTTAGCAAAATTAGAGGTTTGCAAACTTCTAAGTTCACTGACAAGAATTTGTTAATGATGACTTTATCGACGGTTCAGAGCAACAACAAAGGAAATGAAGATTTTGAAAGGCATAAAGAGAAAGACACGTGTAAGCCTTTTTGTTAGCAAAAGTTTTACTTTGCGAACTGTTGGGTTTGCCAATATGAAAGTTCACCACTGAAAGACTTTGCTAACAATAGAAGAAAGGAAAAGAGGCTTGCAAGGAGTAAAAGTTTCTAAGGCAGGAAGAATAAGGAAAGAGAAAGTCTTTGTCAGTGATGGGCTTGGTTTGCAAACTATAAGGGTCACCGACAGGGAAAAGGGCCGATAAAGAAGAGATAGAGGGAAATTGATGAAGAAAAGGGTAGAGAAAGGGGAGGTTCACGAATGTCCATATTTTTTTATAAGGAAAATAGAAAAGAAAGGAAGAAGAAAGAGGGTCTTTCCTTGGTTTGTAAAAGTTAAAAGTTGCTGATAAAGGGAAAAAAGAAAAACAAAAGGGTAAGTACAAGAAGTTCTAAAAAAGGAAAATTTACTGATAAAAGGCAAAGGAAAGAAAGGAAAGACAAGTCCAAAGTTCTTTAGTAGGAAAATTTGCTGATAGAGAAGGAAAGGAAAAAGAAAGTAAGAGGCATCAATAGAATAAGTTTGAGAAAAGGAAAAATTTCTGATAAAGGTAAAAAGGATAAAGAAAAGATAGTTCACCATGACAACATTTTTCTGATAAGGCAAAAAGGTGACAAGAAGGAATAAATAAAGAAAAAAGTGTTTCTTCTATGGTTCATGATGAGGGAATTTTACTAACATAAGTGAAAAAGAAGATACTTAGTATGTAGAAAGGTACAGTCAGAGTTAAGATGGCCCAGAACAAAAATTGGACAACACATTTAAAGTGTTGTAAAAGTTTTAAAAGGGTAATTTCCTAAAAACATGCCATGATTATAGGATTGTGTAGGCTGATTTGTACCCAAAATTCAATGATTCCACATAACAGTGTCATATAGGTGGTTGGCATAATAAAATTCTTTAATGCATAGGTACACTTGGAAGATAAAGTAGATAATTTAGATGTTGCAGGTGTCAGGGAAAGGATTTGAATCTTCCCTCTTTATTATTCTGAGTACACAAAGAGTGCAATCAATCTTCTTTTGACATATTCAGTATTGTTAGATAATGGGAAGGCTTCCATATGTTTAGATTTTCTGACATCGCAGTGAGCTAAATTTAATGCAGCCTAGGTTGCTTGTTTACTAGTTTTCAATGCCTTGGGTTGCACAGTAAAAAAGAATTGCTATATGTACATGATAAAAGATTTTTTTAGGGTTGGTCTCTATTGGTTAACAGATTTTGTCACCTCAATTTATACTCCATTTACCCACCATGATGACAACCGACCAATAGTTTCAAGTCACTTGCAATGGTATGTGCAAGTGCTCTCTACTTGTTTTACAAGGCGCAACTAACTTCGAGTGGTTTGCAATGAATAAGAACATAGGGTGTGCTTTTAACTAGAAAGAAGAAAAGGTTAACTAACATATACCTATAACCATGAAAGTATATGCGAAAGATTAAAATTGAAATGAAGACGATGCAGATAAATGACACAAAGTTTTTCTATGCTACACCTGCAAATAATACCTAGGAAAAGGATGAACAATAAATCCCCTTTCAACAGATGAGTCAATCTAAATTCAAAGTTTCAGAAATGAACACATACATAGTATCATATAATCAGAACAAACATGAAAGAGTGATTACAAAGATACAAACTTCATTTGCAATTAAAGAAAACATAAATGAATACACAGATCTGAAACATCCCCTTTATTCTACAATGTCAAAATGAGAGTTCACAGACTCAACACCCCTGAATAATAAAACTATGTGAAAAGGAAAACTAGTCTACTCCTCCATTCCTAAATAGCTAGAATAGATCCTTGAATATGAGCCTTTGATGAGTTTTTAAAGGCATCTCCTTCTAACTGTTTCTTGCCAAGAGGTTACAAATTTTTTTATCTATTCATGCTCCCGTAGAATCATTTCTTGATAGCATTTCATATTCCCCTTTTTGAAAAAATTTTGGTTTCTTTATAGTAACCTTTATTTTTCTTGCAACTCTTGATTTCTTGGTTTTATTCATATGTTACAAAGTGGTCCGTGCTTTTTTTTACTCATTGACCTAGTTTTATCATACAAAAAATCCCACTCATACCTTATACAATATGTGCTATAGTAATTGGGATTCCTAATCTAGGACTCATCAACAATTTCAACCATTTCTACTTCAGCAAACTCCCAACCCATATCATCAGATGAAATTTCAGCATGCACCATGGAAAGATGTAAGAGTATAGATATCTAAAAGCATGACCTTGATTTTGCTGATTTTACTAGAGCTTGCCATTGTGAGAGCATTACTTCTGCAAGAATTTTGGGTAGATAATGGATTTCATCATTGGGTCCCAGAGTTTCAACTTTCATGCTTTACTAATTCTTTACTAATGCTTTACTAAATTCTCTACTTCCCTGAACATCATTCTCTTTATGTAAAATACAATGTGCCTTGACTTTTCAATTTAAGAATGAGAGATTAATTACAGGCCATGCATTTTGGTCAGTCTCGATTTCACTCTTCTTTATAAATAGGGTTAGGGAATTTGCAATTACCATAGTTTATTTTAAAAATTTAAATTATCTCATTGTATACCTTAGGAAATCACAATCCCATATGCAATCTTCAATTGATATGTGCCATGTATATAATTTACTTTAACTACTATACTTGAACTTTCAGCTTGCACCTATCTTCCATCCTATAGAATTATCAATTACAGTCCATATTGATGAAACTGAATCATTGTGTCCTATTAATTGTTTACCTATAGCATAAGATTTTAAGCAAGTTCAAGAGCCAACTTTGTTTTGCAGCATCTGAAGTAGTTTTCCTTCTAAAATAGTCAATTTATCTCTTGAAGCATGTAATAGGTTTTTATCTTTGAGTTCTATCTTAAGTCTTTCAAATTCCTCCTTGAGGTCTACATCTCTCATGTTAGCGGGTAAGACTGGTTGTGTACCCCAAAGAATCTTTCATCTCTCTTTCCAAAGCAATATGCCCATCAGGATCTTGTAGGCATGTTGGTAAATGGATTTGTTGCTTTAAAATAATCTTCTTGAGTAACTTTGTTCACCCTTGGATTAGCAACAACTTGCTCACAACAGTTGAAGAATCGCAGGTCTATGTTGATTCCTCTCTGTATTTAAGAGGGGAAGCTCCCTCTTATGATAGGGGTATTTAGATTTTATACAATTATAAGAACAAAAACAAAGAAATAACAAATAGTAGTGATGAAATAAGAGTTAAACTCATGAATTTAAGTTCCATGCATCGAAGTAGAGATACCAAAACTTGATGCAAAATATCTTTCTCACAATGCAACTTTGAAAGGAAAGCACATAATCATTATTGATGAAACATACGAATACCCATAACAACACATGAAATCAAGTTGAACACATATTCAAAACTTTTCTTTATTTCTTTCAAACTTGAATAACACTATTCGAGTCTTTCATACACTGTCATGTGAAAATGTGGAACCCCCTTTTGATTGAAATACAATGAAGTATATATAGGTGAGGTTAGTAACCACCTAGGCTAACTACCTCAACCACTTTTTATAACTACTTGGAGTAACCAACTCCCTCTTTAAGTGCATTGATTTTGAATAACTAACTTTCTTTTACAAAGCTAGTTGCTTAGACTAACTACCTCACTTAGGCACTTAAAACAATGATCATGTGAGAAATAGTTAGGATGAACCTAACTTTGCAATCAAAAGAGAGAAGATCAGACTCAATCATGATCATTATTTACAAAATAAGCCAAAATCATGACTTGAGCTACACACAAACACAACAAATATGGAAACTATACAATATGTAAACTTGTATTTATTCTCTGCTTGTCAATGGCACCATTGATGGAGTGATGAACTCTGGAAAGTAATTTTGTAGACCAGATTCTCTCTCTAAACATTATAAAAAGTTGAATGGCCGGGGTGACAGATTTTCCCTTAGGAATCAGGGTGTTTGCTATCCTCCTCTTCCAATTTTTTAGGCACTTGTGGACATTACTCAATTATGCCACCATGCTTGGTATTTGGAAGATGATAATCTTCAATGAAGTATAGAGATCAACCAACTTGTCCATTGTGTTCTCGTTGAAAAATTCTCTGTTGAAAAGTTGTCAATCAATCATATTCTAAAAATCATCTTGAATTACCTGTGATTCTCCCATCAATGATGCATTCAGGAGGATGGCACCGAGCTGATCCTGAAGCTTTGCAGATACTTGTTCACAATAAAGCATTAGCTTTTCCTATTCTTTTGAAACTTGGCCAATAATTACTAATTTCCCACTTATGCTCTCTGTCCAAATTTCCAAGCAATTTTCTTCTATACGAGGTAGGATCTTTTCTACTATGAGGATATTAACATTAATCTCTGTCATTTTCACAAAATCTTTCAAGATATCCTTCCAAACAACTTATGCTTTCTTGACATTTTTCAACTCTTTTTCAATGACCTCCTTTTTTATTAAGGCTTCATCATGCACTGCCTTTGCCTTAATAATGAAATCAAATGTAATAAATTTGATTTTGTTCACCCAATTCTCAGTGGTTTTTCTATCAACTTGATATTTCTACAGATTGTCAATAGTACCTTTTTCAATTCCTCCTACTTGGCCCCAAATGGTTGACTAATGATCAATGCTAAGTGGCATGGTAGAAGTGTTGACTATGGTCTTCAAGTAAGAAGATAGATTCTGTACTTGTTTTTTAATTGATCTTTCAACTACTTCTCCCTTTTAGTTCTTTCTACCAGCCTTGCAGCTATGACATTGAAGTTTTGTATGTCAGCCTCATGAGTGGATGGGCCCATATCAATCCTTGACACAACAAAGTCCACCGAAGTAGCTTCATTCACATTTCTTTCAGAAGTAGGCTGAGCTATCTCAAGGCACATGTTTCCTAAATTAGAATCAATTTTTATTCTTGAAGTCACCTTAATCTTCTTTAGCTTCTTGGATCTCCTGAAGAGATCAGAAACTATACTAAATTCAAGAATTACTAGTTCTTCTACCTTCCTTTTCTTCAATAGGCTTTGTTCTAACCATGGTAGTGAAAGATCTTCTGATAGCTCAAGTGCATTGTCTAATTGGAGATCTTGTTTTTCAGGTATTGTTGAGGTTGCTTTCTCTTTAGCTTTTTTTGTTTGATACATTGGATCCTTCAAGGAAGGAGGCTCCATAACTGAAGTAGAATGTGGTACTTCAAGGAGAGGGGATTCAATGAGTATGGAAGAAGATGTGGTAGGTATGGCTTCATCAAACTCTAGATCAAATAGGACTTCTTCTTGTTCTGGTGAGAAAGAACATCAATAACTGGTATGTGAGAAGGAACTGATGAAGTGGAACTGTCTTGGTCACTTCTTCCTCTTAGTGTCTCTTTCCTACTTATTGGTCTCCTTGCAGTCATCTGGGATATCTTCTTCTTGATCTAGGCTTCTGACTTCTTGATCACAAAACTAGTTCTTTCTCTGACATCTCTAACCTCTGGATCTGCCCAATTAAGAGCAGGAAGAGGTTGAGTTTGGATTTCTTTAAAATAGAAGGGATCAATCAAATCTGATTCATCATCTTCAATGCCTTCAATGACCCATTCCATCTTGAAATCTCGAATCTACTTCAGATTAAACTTTGTCCAGTCTCTTTCTCTGACTTCAAACTCATCTTCACAATCTTCGCAAAAGTCTTCAAGATTGGGGAAATGAAGGTGTCTAGGACCAAGCCTCAAATTATTCTTGACATATCCCTTGCTGTCGAAGGGGAATCTCATCTGGTGTGTATACAAGTTGATCATGGCTAGGGCCTTTTCCATATTTTCATCCCTCAAGCTAGATTCACACTTGTAGTGACTGAGACAAATAGGGTGTAGACATCTAAAATTGACTTACTTCGCAAAACAATTTCCCATGTCTCGACACCCTCCTTATCCCTCCTATTAATTAAATAAATTCATTTTATTTAATTAATTTGTCCCTTATTATCTAGCTTGACCATTTACCCATCCCTTGTGATCAATTAACTTACTTAATTTATCACTAAAACCCTACAACACTATCCCTCATTAATCAAATAAATATTCCCAATATTTATTTGGTTCAATTCTCCTTTTCCCTAATCCTCATTAATTAGATAAATCATGGTTATCTAATTGATCTAGCCTACTAATTGACCTACCCTAACCTACCCTAGCCTACCTCATTCTAGCCCTAGGATCAATTAAGCAAAACCTCTGTTTAATTAGTCCTACCCTCTCATGTGGGTGGTCAAACCTAGTTTAACACCCTTCCCTGCATCCCCCAAATTAAAAATTGAAATAAGTCACACATCATATTTACTTCCCTTACAAGCCCATACTCATTCATTACCTCTTATCCCCAAAATGAAATCTTAATTCATTTCCCATTCCCCAAACAAATTTTTAATTCATTTCACATTCTTTCACACCCATACCTCATTTATCACCCCTCTTCCCAAAAATGAATAAAAGATTCACTTTTATTCATAGCCCTTGATCTCATCTTTCAATCCTCACCCTCCATCCTCCTCTCAGAAAACCTATAAATGAAACCCTCTCCAAGCCATTTTAGATAGACTCCTTCATGCATCAGACCTCTACCAAAATCTCTCCACAATCTCCTCATCCTACCATCCTAATGTCAAAATCTTGCCTCATCTCCATCTAATCTATCTAAATCCACTTGTCTCTCATCTTACATTGTGTTGAGCACTTGAGCAATCCACATATATTTCAATCATCATGGGTAAAATCTAAGGAGACTAATCGGGTGCAACTCCTTCCCTCTTGGATTTGTGAGTTCATTATGAAGGTATAATCGTGTATTTTTGCATTTGATTTACATATTTAATCTTCATTTTGTCCTCATTGATCACATTGGCACGCCCGGTCTTGGATCTAATCGTCACTTTTGCAGGTTTTGTTGTTAAAAGCTTCACTTTATATCCCTCATTTTATGAAGTTTTGCAAGTTTTGGGACTAAACTTTTACAGGTTGCGTCTTGGACAAAAACGAACTGCACCGTTGAGATCAAAACGCTGTTTCTGCGAATTTTGACTATAAATTCGCCTATATTATGTGACTAAAATTTTCAAAAAAAAATGAAATTTTTTTAAGGTACAGTCCATACCATATGGATCCGTACCTTATGGACTGTCCATACTAATCCATACTACCTGGCTTGTGTTTGGAAGTTGTAGGAAGTTTTAGGTCTGAGGGTCAGAATGTCAAGTTTTTGTGGGTCGCTACCCAAACCATCGCTGATCCACCACTTCACCGCCCGGTCGCCACTCCCAATCCTGTCGCCACCCCCTGTTCCTCCCGCCACCTCTGTTGAACCCTACCCACTTTACCTCCCCTGTCACCGCCACTGCCTCCTGAAACCCCAGACTCCCCGTCACCGCCGCTGCCTGCATCAAACACCACAGCCCTCGCTCTGCTGCTCTTGTTGCCATCACCGCCTGCTCCCCATCCCCTGCATCTTCCCGCACCCCCACCCCTCCCTCTGCACCCTTCCCTCCTGCGCTCCCACCTAGCACCCCCTGTTCCCCTCAGACACCTTCCCCCGATCTCCACTAGCACCACTCCCCATCACCAAACTGCAAACCCCACCGCCCAATCCCTTAACCTCGCTCCTATCACCGCCCCATCCCTCAGCCTCCCTCCTGTCCCCACTCCCCGCCCTCGGCCTCTCTTCACCGCTCCCCATCGCCAACCTCCAACCTCCACCTTCGTCGCTGAACTCCCAAAAAAAAACCCACTCAATGTTCTTGCCGTCACCGCCTCTGTCGACCCCCTAAAACACCACTTCCCTCTTCCTGCTGAACCTCCAAAACCCTAACTCTTTACTTATCAGGGGTTGGGGGCCTTTAATATCCCCTCTTCATATTTATTTATTTTTCTTTTTCAAAACTTTAAGCCCCTGGTCATATCAGCGACCAGGGGCCTATTTCACCCAATCTGACACTAACTGCCAGAGAAAACTACTAGGAGGAGGACCACTGCATGTGACCACAAACTTTCAAATAGCTAATGGTCTATTTTGACAGTCAAGTTAGCATCTGGTGCCTCTATATACCCTAATAGGCAGTTTTTTTCAAACTCACACAACTTTCACATACGATGTCAAAATCGAACAAAATTGGTGGCGTCGAAAAGATGGAAGGATGAACTATGCAGTTGTGAAGAAATTTTTAGGTGACTATATAGTTTTGCAGCTTTTTTCGTAGTCAAAGTCAAAGATGCTTCAAAACTTCAAATGCTTATATCTTTTGCATTTTTGATCAAATTTTCACAAATTTTTTTTTGAAATTGCATAGAATTTTGCAAAGAATCTATTCATGAACTTCTTTTTTCCTATATCAGTTCTTTTTTTAGAAGATTTTATCATATTATCAATTTTTGCATAACAATCTCCTTGGCTAGTCTACTTGCTCCATTTTCGTTCTTGTGACTTGTAGGTGATCATTCGGGGCTGAAACAACATTAGGATCAGAAAATAAAGCAATTTGGATAGCAAAATAATTAGGTGCACTCACTCTATTTCTCATTTCATCATAATCTTGTTTGCAAACACACTTTAATTTGGGATATAAAACGAATCATTGTTTGCATACACATTTCAATTTGGGCTTCTAAAATAAACATTTATCTTCATCACATATCAAAATTGAGCTTAAAATCAACAAGTGTCTTTAATCACATCTTCAAATTGGGCTAAAAAGAATCATTGCTTGACTTGTCTTCCTCACATTTCATTTTTCTAAGGGTCAATTAACCAAATGTGAGTGTGAATCAACTGGGTGTGTGTATGCTCTCTCCTCACACCACAAGGTGACCTTGGAGATCAAAAACACCTCACTTTGATCTGCTTTTGTTTACCCTTTCCTAGGAGGCCTGCTAGGGGATTTCATCACCCCTAGGGATGACCTCATCTGAGGCTGAATCGAAAGACACCCTCATTGAAATCAAAATCTTGTCACTCTTGGCTAAGCCCCAAAGAACTTTCTACCTTTGGGAACTAAAGGTGAAGGGTGGGTTACCCCCTTCTCCCAGCTGTGTGACAGGATTTCACTTTCAATTCTTAGTCAACCTCATGTAAACATTGCCCAAACCTAATTGGCCATACCTTACATCAAACTAGACATTAGGGCATGTTGATGTGTTTTGCACATATGCTTGTTTCATCA
Organism: Cunninghamia lanceolata; assembly: GCA_027924645.1. NCBI lineage: Eukaryota > Viridiplantae > Streptophyta > Pinopsida > Cupressales > Cupressaceae > Cunninghamia > Cunninghamia lanceolata. Next base: position 1,781,985 of record BSBN01000671.1, on the reverse strand, counting down.
TCATCATATTCTTCAAATTCAAAATTCAAAATTGCTTGTGTCTTGTGTGAGTGATTCATGATTGTACATGTGTGATCATTTCATTAAACATTGCCACATCAAGTTAAAACATCAAACACATAAGACAAATCATTCAACTCATTCTTCCAACACATTCAAATCCAATCACTCATCTATCCTAATCATCCTAATTACCTATCTTATCCACATCATCATCTAAATCATTCAATCTAATCTTATCCTAATCACTCTCATCATCCTGAACCCAATTCATCAACATCATTCTAATCCCAGCTCATCCAAATCCAAAATCCAACATCAATTATCCCTTCTCCATTATCCACTCCAATCAAACATTCCAATTCCTAATCCTTAATCAACAAATCATCCTTGGCACATCAAACTTTGGTTAAGGACCTAGTCTCCTTCATCCTCCATCAATCCCCTCATCCAAAAGCCCAACCAAAACTATCCACATCATTATCAAAATCCCTCAACATCATTATCACCCCAATCCAAAAGCCAAATCACCTAAGCAAAAAAATCAAGATCTTAGTCAAACACATCAACCCTCTTGCTTAAGATCATTAGTCTTTGAAAGCATTGAGAACCATCCAACAAAAAACAAATCAAATCAAATCATCTTAAGGTCTTGAAATTTTGATTGCCAACATCACAATCATCCATCATCCCCCATCATCCCATACTATCTCCCACAAAATGGATCTTTATGAAGCAATACAACAATTACAAATACGTAGAAAAGTCTATGAGAACATGGATCCTAATGCTAAGGAAGAATTCAAAAATGACATTAAAGATATAGCCTTAGCACACCTCATTATTGGAGAATCCCAAGCCCCTACCCAACCTCCATCATATCAACAAACACCCTACACATCATCCCCATCCACATCATATCAATCGTCATTCTTTTAACCTTCATACCAACCTACATCTTACATATCCACACCATCAATCTCCCATCAACCTTCATCATATCAACTTCCATCATATCAACCTTCAACATCTTACATATCCACACCATCAACCTCATATCAACCCTCATCATATCAACCTTTACCCTCATATCATTCACCATCCCCTTACACATCGATGCCACCGTACCTATCCAACCAATCAATACCTCCAACTTATCTATTCCCTAACCTTTGTCATGCTAACTTTGATCAAGGGAACACCAATCTACCACACCTTATTTCTAAAATCCAAAGCATATATCAACAACCAAATCCCCCATCTCCTAGTCCCCATCCTCCAATCCCCCCATCACAATATCCCTCCAACCTTATCAACCTTAATCCATCACCTTATGTATCTCCTAGTCCACCAACCCCTATCACATATCCACCATCTAATCCACCATCAAATCTTCCAAATCCTAACACTATCACATCCAAAGAATCCTTGTGGGATTTCCTCCAAAGAACATCACCTAAAAATGAAAGCAAAGCAAAGGAATCCCCCCAATCCTCCATCCCTCCAACACCATCATCTAGTCCAATACATATCCTTGAACTCATTCAAGAACCATCACTACATAATCCCATCACCCCCCTATCCAATCCCAATCCTAATCCTACACCATCCACCCTTATTATCCATCCATTATATTGTTCTTCAACCCATTCACTCATGAAGGATGCCATCCATTGGCTATTAGCAAGGAATCAAATACCCTCATGTAATCCTACACCCACCAAATCTCTTGCACAATCCCCTATCATAACTCAAGAACCATCATGTAGCCATGTTCAAGAATCCATAAGTCAAGCACCTATCACACCCATCCAAGCACCTATCACATCCATCCAAGTCACTCCCACTTCTATCCAAGCACATGAGCCATGTCAAGAATCAAATCCAAAGCATGTTGAAACATCAACCCCTTCTACTAATCAAGATCTAAACATCTCATCTAATCCCATCCACGATCCTCTCCCATCTATTGGTCAACTTATTGATATCACCCCATCTTCTACCACCCCTTCACCATCCCCCATGAATCCTTCACCTCCATCTACCAATCCCATCCAAAATCCATCCCCTTATCCACTTGGCACAAGGACTTTCATCCATGGTGACTCCCTTGTAAGAGGTGAACAACTTCCATCCACCACCTATATTTCTCCAACAAATAATGGACTCACGTCTTGTTTCTAAAGCACTAAACATCCCATTGCATGTCACATACTCCAACACATGAACTATCAAGGCAAAGGCTTAGGCCTTCATGAACAAGGCATCTTGGAACCCATCCACACCACATTCCATCCATCCTCGCATGGCCTCAGCTATACATCCAAAGACAAACAAAACGAACATGTTGGTACCACCCACACACCTTCTAAAATCCATTCATCCAATCCCAAATATGGTGCATCTCATCGCACTCCCAAAACATATGTCGCCATCCCTCCTCCATCATCCTATCATTTGCAAAAGCATGTGAGCATCCATCTCCCTCCATCAAATTTACCTTCACTTCATCCAACTCCAAATAGTCCTATCAAATCCACTCTACCTCCTATCCTACCAACTCCTAATATCCTCATCCTCAAATCTCCTCATCCATTTATCCATAAATCCACTTTGTACTCCTCCACCGATAAATCCCCTAAAATCCCCAATCAAGACCAACAAAAGCACACATCTTTCAAACATGAAGCTTCCATCAAATCCATGGGATTCAAAAATTTGAATGCCTCAATGCATAAAGCACAAAAGCCTAAAGATGTTATCCCTTCCAAGAAAAATAAAAAATTCAAAAGGCTATCAAATCCCACACCATCACAAGAAAAAGAAAAAAGAAAAATGGTATGGGTCCCCAAACATAAAGAACCAAACTCTAATGAGGCATCCACATCCCAATCCACTCCAAACTCCCAAACATCATGCTCCCCATCTAAAAATCCCATAATTCCTAAGTCCATTTGGGTCCCTAAAACCCCAAATCAACCATTCAAAAATCCCCTATCTCGATCCCCATTACTCCCAACTCCACATCGAAAGTACAAGCTTACAAATAAATCACGGTGTGTGTAGCCATTGGTCTTGGTTCCCCTCCACCACTTAACATTCCCACATACCCCCATCTCTCCATCTTTCGTTCACTATCCTACATATCTTCCCCATCACATTCCTATGGTCCATGCCTTTGCATAATCTACATCATAATCCATTAGCCACCATCCATTCCATCTTTTCCTATCTACCAACATCCATGCAATCATCATCCAAAATGCTATCCAACATGGGACCATCTTTGCCTTGCTATGGAAACAAACGCTAGAGTCCCCATTCCATCAAAAAATCAAAAAATCAAAAATCAAGAAAATAGTAAAGAGCAAAAATCCGTCCAATGGTGAAAACCACTCCTTGTGGTGCCTTGGGCAAGTACCTTGATGAAAACCCCTTGTGGGCATCATGCGTAATCCCTTCTCCATCCATTTTCTATCCCTACACTTGGGGGTAAAACCATCTAATCATCCAAATCCATAAACATCCTTTTGCATATCCTATCCACTATCCCCTATTTTTCTTATCATATTCCTATCGACCATCCCTTATTCATCCTATCATTCCCAATCCATTCTATCCACTATATCCTTCTCCTTAGGTCTTAATGAAGACAAGGGGAAAAATATCAACAACATGCTTTGGAGACCTCTTGGCATACTCCCTTTGTAAGTATATCCTCCATCCATCTACTACAAAGACCATCCATTCAAACATGAACCCATCATGCAAAATTCTAAGCATTGGGGCATATGACTCCTTGTAACCTAGCCCTTGGAGAAAATCCTAAAACCCCCCATCCATATATTAAGCATCCCTATCACTTGTCCATTCATCTACCACAAATCTCCTATCCATTATCCTTTCATCGTCAATCCCCCTATCCAACCCCATCACTTTCACCTCTAGACTTGGTGTTCCCTTGTCATTGGTATCTAGCATAAAGGTTACCCACACAAAATCCAATGCAAGCATCTCATAATAAACCATTCCTTTTCCAAAAATTAGAAAAATCCAAAATCATCACAAAATAAAAAAATCCAAAAAAATAAAAATTAAAAATTAAAAATTAAAAATCCATAAAATCTCAAAAATATCCATCACAAAATCAACACTGCACCATCAACATCACATCATTTTCCAACATAATCACATCTATCCTCCATCATCCCACATCATCATCACAAATCATAACTACATATCATAATCACTTGCATCTTAATGTACCTTGATCCCGTGGATACAGGTTATGTAGGTAGTCTGGAATTCGCAGAAAGTTTCTAGTACTTAGGTACATAAGATGCACCCATCCAACCCACTGAGCTTACACTAGATCCAAGCATCACATTACCTATTAAAGCATCATCCCTTATCAAAAGTCATCAACTACCAAATCAGCATCAACCGTAACTTGTCACCATCATATCTTGAGCCAATCTTACAACATCAACAAAACATGATCCAATCATCAGTTGATTCTTGCCTTAGGATATGTCATTCCTACAATAGGTAGAATGTATCAAATCACCATCCATCTTGGCAAGAGAGACAATGGTTACTTGTTTGGTTCGTTGGTCTTTTTGTTTTTGATTTTTATCTTTTGTCCTATTCGAAGGTCACATCAAAGCTACCTTGATCTCACTATATCATGGTATGTGGCAAAAACATCTAGAATGGGGCATAGTCTTGCTTTTCTGTATGCTATGCTTGTGGGTTGGTCTCATTACTCCAAGCTAGTATTCATATCTTGTTGATCATAGGGTCAGTTCTAGCATATTGGTCTCCTTATGCATCTAAGGTTCATCATACCTTTTGTGTACTAAGGACTTATGCTATGAGTCCCCTTCCCTCATCAGGACAAGGTTGTACTATCTTGGGCATGCATGGGATCATCCCTTTGTTTGTGTGTCTAGTCCATGCAAATGTTGGATAAACATCATCACCCTGGTCTTCTATACCTTGGTGAAAATATCTACTTTGCTATATCAAACCTAGGATTGCTCTAAATCATTTTTCAACACAATGATCATCCACCAATCAATTTCCCACCATCATTATCCTTTCATCTCACCACTTATCCTCCAACCACTTCAACCAAACTCTTCCATCAATTTCAAGAGCACAACTGTGTTCTTACAACCCGCCTATCCTCTCAAGGGGGCATCATCCTTACCAATTATCCCCAAAACCTTACCCTATTCTTCTAAGCCAGAATCTTTTTTCTATCCAATCCAACTCTATGTTTTAACTTCTTTGAAATGATGTTACTTAGCTGCAACACCATCTCAAAGAGGGGCAAATGTAGACACCTGAAATTGACTTGCTTCGCAAAACAATTTCCCATGTCTCGACACCCTTCTTATCCCTCCTATTAATTAAATAAATTCATTTTATTTAATTAATTTATCCCTCATTATCTACCTTGACCATTTACCCATCCCTTGTGATCAATTAACTTACTTAATTTATCACTAAAACCCTACAACATTATCCCTCATTAATCAAATAAATATTCCCAATATTTATTTGGTTCAATTCCCCTTTTCCCTAATCCTCATTAATTAGATAAATCATGGTTATCTAATTGATCTAGCCTACTAATTGACCTACCCTAACCTACCCTAGCCTACCGCATCCTAGCCCTAGGATCAATTAAGAAAAACCTCTGTTTAATTAGTCCTAACCTCAAATGTGGGTGGTCAAACCTAGTTTAACACCCTTCCCCACATCCCTCAAATTAAAAATTGAAATAAGTCACACATCACATTTACTTCCCTTACAAGCCCATACTCATTCATTACCTCTTATCCCCAAAATGAATTCTTAATTCATTTCCCATTCCCCAAATGAATTTTTAATTCATTTCACATTCTTTCACACCCATACCTCATTTAACACCCCTCTTCCCAAAATGAATAAAAGATTCACTTTTATTCATAGCCCTTGATCTCATCTTTCAATCCTCACCCTCTATACTCCTCTAGAAAATCTATAAATGAAACCCTCTCCAAGACATTTTAGAGAGACTGCTTCATGCATTAGACCTCTACCAAAATCTCTCCACAATCTCCTCATCCTACATCCTAATGTCAAAATATTTCCTCATCTCCATCTAATCTATCTGAATCCACTTGTCTCTCATCTTACATTGTGTTGAGCACTTGAGCAATCCACATATATTTCAGTTATCATGGGTAAAATCTGAGGAGACTAATCGGGTGCAACTCCTTCCCTCTTGGATTTTTGAGTTCGTTATGAAGGTATAATTGTGTATTTTTGCATTTGACTTACATATTTAATCTTTATTTTGTCCTCATTGATCACATAGGGAATGCCACAACCTTGTTCTTCCTATCTCGATATTTCTTTTGAACTAATACCAGCTGTCTGCAAAGGTCACCCAATACAAGCTTGTCATCCACATACCTTGGCAATTTAGAAGGGTAATCATCAAATCTTCCAACTCAAAGATAGGTGAACCTTGGAAACTGAATGAAGTAGCTACCATACTTCTTTTTCAACAATGATGCTTCTTTTGAAATTCTGAGACCTGTATTTCCTTGAAGGAACCTTACTGCAAGCATTGTGAAAACAACATTCACTCATCTGAAACATATAAAGCTTTGTTCTAACTGCAACTGCCTGTAGTAATTGTAAACTTGTGTTTCCTGATTAAGGACACTTGTGGTAGTCAAACCAAGCCATGATCTCAAATTGGCAATTGCATATACCAAGTAGGATGACATGTGGAATCATTGATTGGTCTTGAAGTGAATTAGCTAGTCATGTATGCAATCATTGATAAGGCAGGGCCAATCAATAAATTATTTTCTTGCTGATATGACAATGATGAAGAGATACATCCACATTTCAAACTTGGTTGAGTTTGGGCTGCCTATCAACCTGTGAAGAAGGGCAATCAGATAGAAGATCTCTTTGATAAAAAGAGAATGGTGTAGTGTCTTAGGAAGTTGGGGCTATCTGCCTCTTAGTTTTACCATCCATTCCATAGCCAAATTGTTCAAGCATTTGCTTCTGTTGTCACTAAAATACTTGTAGGCCTTTTGTTTATCAACACAGATGAACTTTTCTTTGTATGACAATCAAAGAATGATGGCAATAGAGATCCCATCGAGTTTGGCCATCAGGTGCCCATCAATGGATTTTATCTCTCTGGCTTCATGATTGTACCTTTTTGCACATTCAATTACTAGCTCAAGACATTGGACACTAGTGGAAAAACAAGCTGTATTGACAAGGCCACTCTCTGCAATCCTTCAAGAGAATTTTGATTGTTCTCCCTCTGTCAATGACTTCCTGATTTCTTGTAGATCAATATGGCCCATTTTAGTATCAAATACCTCCCGAAGTGTGGTCTCGATCATAGGAGCATACTCATAATTTTGAGGTTTATACTTCATGATGGTCTTTTCAGAAGTTTAATAATATAAATTGTTTAATCAACTTTGCACCTGCAACTTCTTTGAAAATTCTTGGGAACTTTGTGAGTGACGTGTTTTCTTTGAGGCTATAAGTATCCTTCTCTTATAATATACTCTACAATGATCAAAATTAAGACTTCATCCTGTATCTCTTACAAGGAACCCCTTCCCACTGACTTTCCATCTATTTCATGATAGATTTCAGGCCTTCAAAAACATATTTTACCATACAGGACAGTAACCATATGCAATAAATTTATAGAGGAAAAAAATTTTCTTTAAAGGGGCCTCTCTAGTTATTTGGAAGGAGTAAATATCTTCAGAACATCCATGTCTATGGTGTCTTAAATATGTTCATGTGAGAATCTTTTATCATTTACAGTACTTGCAGACACCTTATTCAGAGACTCACACTTGTTAACAGGTTCCTAAAGTGTTTTCAATGAATGCATTTCGTGCACTCGCTACAAAAATTGTATTCTATTAGACCATGTTTCTGTATTTTAGAGGCCATTTGGTGCCTGATAGATAGGTATTGTTATGCGGAAGCACTATCTGGTTTAAGAGTTATTCATTCAATCACCTATTTTCCATAAGGACTATTGGATCTCCTCCTGGATCAGCATAACCTGTGGGAACCATCAATGTTGGGAGAGTCGATGACTGCTCAGTGGAGTGGTTTACCACTTTTGATTAGAAACTTCCATAAACGAGCTCTTTCTGAATAGACCTAATGACCTAGCATATTGAACAACTTTTGAGAGAAAGAATGGAAATCTACTATAGAATATGTTTTGAGCTCTGGAGATTCAAGATTCAATGTATTTCCCACCAACTGTCATACGATGGGGATCCTAGCTTATGCCACAACAATTGGTCTTTCCAGTGTTCAATGGTGCAACTAGACGATACTACCAGCAATCGTGGTCGTGGAAAGTTTGATAAATAATGCTATATGTGATACAATGTCTGCTAAGGATAAATTTGATGAAAATGCAGTGATAGGAGTTCTTTAAAATATTTGGCTTCTTTTCTGAAATAGTTATTGTGTTTCTCTACCACCTTCGCAACATGTCGCCTTTTGGGCACAGTGCGGTTTGAAATGTTTAAGTTTATTTGAGGCACTCTTTGAAACTTTGTAGGAATTGCTAGTAGTTCTGAAATAAATCATGATGCCTAATGAACAAGAGAACATCTTGTTTGATTGGTATTAAACATCAATTTATTAATAGATTAGACATGCTGATTGATAGATAAGTATAGTTGTGGCAATACGTGGCAATGAGTGTGGCCCTCATACTATTTACTTCTCCGTGGAAAACTTCTTCAACTTAGTGAGTTTATTGTTCACGATGGAGGATGATGCCCGAGACAGTTATTTATGCCTCCAACTGCATACATATCATTATTTAAAGTCATTTTACAACTAGATCTAACACCTTCGGCATTCTTGATATAATCCATAAAAGATTGGAATTTGGAACCTTTACTTGGATTAGTGAAAAAAATGGGCATAACGCATGATGATAATTTATCAGAAAAAGTTTAATTTTTGCATGGGACAACAACTAGCTCTATCTGGGGACAAGGACCTTGTGGACGCAGAATGAACCTAGAATTATTTGGAAATGAATAGTGCCTTAAATCATTTGGACAAAATATAGTCAGGAAAGGGAGAGCTTACTAGAATAACTTCAAAAGTCCACAAACAAGCCACAAATGAAACAAGGAGAGGAACAATCCAGTATGAAAAGAAACACATCAAAAAATTCCTAATTAACCTATGTACAAAGACATAAAACAATCTATCTCACTGATTGAAATGCTTTAGATGTTGCCCATTGTAGGGAAGGAGCAATGGTGTTCCACTCATGTATGCAAGATAGAAAGAATTCTCTCCACATGCTTCTCTAACTCAAAATGGTCCTCTCTAGAGAGAGTCAAATTTACCATGAAGACCCTTCGGCTCCTTTTTCTTATCCCACACTAACACAAGGTCGCCAATATTGAACTATCTTACTCTAGCTTTTTTATCAAATAGTTCTTTCACCTGAGTTTGATGTTCCTTGATCCTATCAACAACTTTGTCTCTTTTCTCTTCTAACTTAGTGAGATAAGTGATCCTTTTCTCGAGTGTGTCTCTGAATTCTTGGTTCTCAAGTATATCTTGTATTTTTAGCATAGATAGCTCCAAGGGTATTGGCAATTTGGCTACTATACCAAAGAGTAGTTCAAATGGTGACAACCTAGTGGCTCTCTTCTTGGTTGTGCAATCAGTACACAATGCTTCATACAAATGTTTATGCCACGTCCTCTGATTTTCACCAACTAATTTTCAGAGAATGGTGACAATATTCTTATTACTAGCCTCATATTGACCATTCCCTTGAGGATAATAACCTAATGCATGAGAAAGGATGATCCCATAGCTATAACAAAAAGATGATATCTCATGAGAAGAGAAGTTAGTGGCATTGTCGGTGACAATCTTATTTGGTACCCCAAATCTCACTAGAATGTTCTGTTTGATAAAATCACAGATCACTTCAGAAGTGGTTTACTTTACTGGGATAGCCTCAATCCATTTAGTAAAATAATCTGTTACCACAAGGATATGAGTGTGGTCTGTTCTAGAGTGCGGATTGATAGGACGTATAAAATCGAGACCCCATTGCTGGAATGGTTTTTCAATGACCACTAGTTTGAGTGGCATAGCTGCAAGTTGTACTTTTCCTTTAAACTATTGACATGACTCACATTTCTTAACCCATTCATTTGCATCACGAAACATGTCGGGCCAGTAATAGCAATTCCTTAGAATTTTAAATGCAGTAACTGAAGAGAAGAAATGACCCCCACATGCTTCATTGTGGAAAATCTGGAGTAACTCCTTTTGTTGCTCTTTATCTACACATCGCAAGAATATGCCATTGATCCCTTTCTTATAGAGAATATTATCCCAAATAATATATTTTGTAGCTTTTAACTTGATAGTTTTTTTCTCTTTTGGAGTTAGATGAGCCGAGCATTCTCCATATGTAAGAAAGTAGGCTATATTCAAGAATCATTCATCTGTCAATCCTACAAACAACACTTGAGGCAACTCAGCATTCTTTTCTAGAGATTCTCCAACAATGCCATTTTCAGTTATGAGCTTACATAAGCCTCTCCCTCGTATCAATTTGGTTGCCTTAATATCAATATCATATTCTTGAACTTTGGTAATCCAAGAAGCCCTTTAATTGACACCTATTTCTTGCTGAGTAAGTATGGTTTTGATCGAAGTGTCCGATACAAAGACCTTAGAATGTGAATTGAAGATATAGAATCTGAAATGCTTAATTGCCTTGACTATTGCATAAGCATGCTTCTCTGGTAGAGAATAATTCAACTCATGCTTTTTGAGAGGAACACTCATAAATGCAATAGGTGCTTCTATATGATCATCATTTTGTTGTGTCGAGATAGTAGATAAAGTATGTTCTGAAGCATAACAATATATAATGAAGTCTTTGGAAAAATTAGGATGAACTAAAACTAGAGCATTTGCAATTGCATTTTTAATGTCTTGGAATGCCCTTTTGCCTTGTTCAGTTCAATTGAAGACCACTTTATCTCTCATCATGTCTACAATGTGGTGAGTTAATTCAGAGAAATCTGGTACAAATCTCCTCAAGAAATTGATCTGACCAAAGAAGGACCTCACTCCAAGTTTGCTTGATGGTAATGGCAACTTCTGGATAGCTTCAACATGTTTAGGATCAATTCAGATCCCATCTTTAGACACAATGTGCCCTAGTAGCTTTCCTTAAGTAACCCTAAAAATGGAGTTCTTGGGGTTTAGAGAGATTCCTTGTTTGCGGCAATGTTGTAAGACCATCTCCAGATGTTGAATATGGTCTTCTCTTTTTCTTGAGAAGACAATGAGATCATCCAAGTACACTACAATAATTTTTTTTTTTAAAATCTCCAAAGGAGGGATCCATAGCATGTTGAAATGTTGCATCGACATTGATCAACCTGAATGGCATTCTATTGTAAGAAAGAGTTCCCCAAGCCATTGTAAAAGTAGTTTTATGTTGATCCTTTGGGGCAACTTCTATCTGATTATACCTGGAAAACCCATCAAGTAATGACATCATTTCAGATCCAGCAACAGTTTGTAAAACGTGGTCCATCATGGGTAGAGGGTAGTTGTCTTTCAAAGATGCTTGGTTGAGATTATGAAAATCGACGCAAATCCTTATTTCACCATTCTTTTTTGTCATAGGCACTATGTTTGCTACCCAAGTTGAATGATGGATGGGATAAATAATTCTAGCCTTTAACATCTTATCAATTTCTACAACGATAGCACCAGCAACTTTAGGATTGAATTGCCTTTGCTTTTGCCTGAAAGGAGTGGCCCTAGATTTAAGAGTGATATAATGCTGAAATTTTCCACCCATGAAATTCTTCAAATCATCATAGCACCATGAGAACACGTCCTTGTATTTGACCAACAGGGTGATGAGATTCTTTCTTTCTTCTGGCGAACATGCTTTGCCAATGCAAGCAATTTTAGGATCATCTTTAGTGCCTATGTCTACTTTATCTTACTGAGAGGATTGGGATTTTTCTCTTGGGCCTTATTCTTCAAATAACAATTGTGCTTATCAAACAATTTCTCTAGAGTAATCAAACCTTTTAGGATGGTGTTCCCCTTTAATTGTAACACTTCATTTTCTATAGGAGTCTCACTTCCTTTTGAATAACAAATTGACAAAAGTACCAAATTTCTCCAAAAAGGACACAATCTATCTGTCATCATCAAAAACTTGCCAATATTTATCATTATCAGGCATGCTTGGTCGGTATACTAATTCAATCTTATATTCATCTTTATTGAACTCTAGATGTGGAAGCAAGAGAGCCGCATAAACTGTAAGGCAATCAGCTTCATAATTAAGAGTTTGAGGAATAGCTTCTATAGAGAAAGCATCAAAGAACTCTATTTAATCCCATACTAAGTTTCAGTATCTTCTCAACTTGGTGTTCTTTGTTTGAAACTGATTTCTTACTTGCTTGACAACCAATTCTGCATCTCCAAGAACTCTCAACATTTTGAATCCTTTCTCTTTGGCAGATTTGAGACCTAGAAGGAGCGCCTCATATTCTACCGTATTATTAGTGTTGTCAAAAACCAATTTGAAAGCCATAGGAAATTTCTCCCCTGTAGGCGAAATAAGAACAATTCTAGCCCCTGAACCAAAAGAAGAACAACTGCCGTCGAATTCCATAGTCCAAAGGCCAGAAGACATGTCAGGAGAGATAACTTTAGGGGTTACCTCTTTTTCCTGCATGAGCATATATGTACCCGATCCACTTTCTTCATATAGTATCTCTGCTCTTAGATCATTAGATTTCAGGACTATATACTTTGCTTTGGGTTCTAGATTTAGTTTGACTTTATTTTCATGGATTGGGATTAAGGCATGAGACCAATCTAGTTGTATTTCTCCACCTAGGTCTTTACAAAAACTTCTACTAATTAGCATGACATATCTTGTAGGAATGTCAGCAACTAAGATGGTGAGCTTTAGTTTCTTTTCTGGGAAAGCAGCTAAAGCTACTTGTGCATCTTTGAGCTGACCTACTAATGGGACTAATTTAGACTCCATCGAGTAGACTTTGCCTAAGGGTTTATTTAATGACAAGCTGAGGGCATGAGCAACCTTAGCGGGCATGACGTTGTCAGAAGTGCCAGAATCTATTATGCAATTTCTAAGTTTACAACCAGCTATATACAAAGAAACATAGAATGGATCAGGGTTATCTAGGAAAATAACATTTACCAATGGGGTACCACTTTGTGGAGATTCACCAAGGAGATCATCATGTGAAAGTTCTTAAGGTTGTGAGTTGTTTGACTGTTTATGTACTGAAGAATAAGGATCAGGTTTTCCTTTAACAATATGCAATAATCTCTCCAACTGATGAGGATTTGACTTTAAGTAATCAAGTTGAGAAATTTGCACCTTTTTTTTCTTGCAATGCTCTATGAAATCAAATGCATCATCAGGGAAGGGAGATGAATCACCAAGAGGGGAACCTTGTGTGCCCTTATCTTTTGTGGTAGTAAGAGGCTAGTTCTCCAGAGAGTGTTTTCTTGATAGAATCTTAGGAGTATTGTTAGAAACTTTATGAGAAAATTCAACCTTGGCTTTTCCTTCATTCTTCTGATATTGGTTTCTTATAGAAGAATTACAAGAATGATTATTGATATCACTAACCCCTTCTCTTTCATCATTAGATTCATACTCAAGAAAACTGATTATGGGTTGTCCATAGGCCTCACTCATCTCATCTTCTTGAGAGACATAATCTTCTATTTTCTTGCTTGATAGATTCTTCTACATGAACCTTGCCATTTCAGGACAAGAGCTTCCATCATGGTTAGTGGTTAGATGAAAATCACACATAGCCATAGTTTGTTTCTGACTGGAAGAAGGGTGTTCAATGGCTAGCCTTTGTACTAGTGGAGGAAGCCTAGGTGGCTTGTTCTGCTGATACGATACATAATTTCTCCTAGGTATATCTTGATATAGTGGGGGTGGATTATGCAAAAGTTATTTCTTAAGAAGGAGCAAATCATTGGCTAGCTTATGAATCATCGAGTCTATAGTGGATGGATTAGAATACTGTGCCTTCCCTTTCTGCAAGTCTTTATTCCATTTTCTAGTAGTCAATAAATCATCTTCAATTTCAATGGCCATGGTCTGTGTAGCTTCTAAATCAGCCACTCGTGCTCTTCTCAAATGAAAACTTATGTCTAGAGGTTGTGCATTTAAGAAGAAACATTTTTTATTTTGCACAGTTGGTCTTTTAGCATTTTCAATTCTATTCACCAACTTGTAAAACAAGCTACAAACTCTCGCATCGGCTCATGAATCTCTTTCTTCATTTGAGTAAGTTGTGCTAATAATGCATGCTCATCTTCAGTACTTTTGAAATGGTCTTCAAATTTTTGGCGCATAATCGTGCATGAGTTTATAGTTCTGGCAGGCAAATGTTGAAACCATTCTGTTGCTCCTTTAGTCAAAGATTCTACAAACAACTAGACAAAAACATCTTCGTGCATAACAACTAGAACACCGCATGCGGCAAAGAAGGCATTAATATGCTCGCCTGTAGAAACTTTTCCATCTCTAGCGAATTTGGGTAAGACTTTTATGGATCCATGTGGTAAATCATGCAACTAATTACCTAAGGCAAGAGGACCAATAGCTTCTTCCCAAGGCACAGGTTGAACCATTTGTAGTGGTGGAGTTGGTTGAAGATTTATGACAATAGGAACTGCAGTCCCATGCAAGGTCAATGCTTGATAAGTGGAAGAGGAGGCAGAGGTTTTGGTAAGACTTCTTGTGGGTGAAAGAGGTCTACTAAAGGATTTAATATTCCTTCTTGGGGGAATAAAAGACAAAAAAAAATCACGACTTGCTAGTTTTTCAAAATCAGGATCTTGGATGCCCTTTTCATGGTCTCCTCTAGTATACCTCTTGGCGGCTAGGTTGATTGATTATTTGAACAAGATTCACAGGATGATATTCCTGAATAGGTCGAATAGGTGGACCAACTTGTCTGTCTCTTCTTGGAGCTATTTGAATAGGAGTACGTCTGTTAGCTATTTCCAATTCTTCCTCGGTGATGTCTTGAGCTATTAACCGGGCATAAACACAAATTTCTGTTCCTATATCTTCTTCTTCGTCAAGTACAACATCTACTTCTTGATATTGGTGATTTGACCTCTTGTATCTCCAAGCCAATACTCGTAAGTCAGTAATTATATCTTCTTTCTCAAGGTCTAACCAATTAACATTAGGTTGTAAAATAGGTCTAGCTCTACGTTGCAGCGCCATATTTATTGATAGAAAAGATTTTCTTTGAACACATTAAGGTGACTTTTTCCAAACAAAAGAGGTATGTTCGAATTTAGTCCCCAGCAAAGTCATCAAAAATCTGTTGGTAAATAGATTTGTTGCTTTAAAATAATCTTCTTGAGTAACTCTGTTCGCCCTTGGATTAGCAACAACCTACTCACAACAGTTGAAGAATCATAAGTCTATGTCGATTCCTCTCTGCATTTAAGAGGGGCAACTCCCTCTTATGATAGGGGTATTTAGATTTTCTAGAATTATAAGAACAAACACAAAGAAATAACAAATAGTAGTGATGAAATAAGAGTTAAAATCATGAATTTAAGTTCCATGCATCGAAGTAGAGATACCAAAACTTAATGTGAAATATATTTCTCACAATGCAACTTTGAAAGGAAAGCACATGATCATTATTGATGAAACATACGAATACCAATAACAACACATGAAATCAAGTTGAACACACATTCAAAACTTTTCTTTATTGCTTTCAAACTTGAATAACACTATTTGAGTCTTTCATACACTATCATGTGAAAAAGTGGAACCTCCTTTTGATTGAAATATAATGAAGTATATATAGGTGAGGTTAGTAATCACCTAGGGTAACTACCTCAACCACTTTTTATAACTACTTGGAGTAACCAACTCCCTCTTTAAGTGCATTGATTTTGAATAACTTTCTTTTACAAAGCTAGTTGCTTGGAATAACTACCTCACTTAGGCACTTAAAAGAATTATCATGTGAGAAATAGTTATGATGAACCTAACTTTACAATCAAAAGAGAGAAGATTAGACTTGAAAGAGAAGACTCAATCATGATCATTAGTTATAGAACAAGCCAAAATCATGACTTGATCTACACACAAACACAACAAAAATGGAAACTATACAATATGCAAACTTGCATTTATTCTCTGCTTGTCAATGGCGCCGTTGACAGAGTGATGAACTCTAGAAATTGATCTTGTAGATTGGATTCTCTTTCTCTAAACATTCTGAAAAGTTGAATGGCCAGGGTGAGATTTTCCCTTACGAATCAGGGTGTTTGCTATCCTTATCTTCCAAGTTTTTAGGCACTTGTGGACATTACTCAATTCTTCCACCATGCTTGGTATTTGGGAGATGAAAATCTTAAATTAAGTATAGAGATTGACCAACTTGTCCATTGTGTTCTCGTTGAAAACTTCTCTATTGAAAAGTTGTCGATCGATCATATTCTAAAAATTATCTTTAATTACCAATGATTCTCCCATCAATGATGCATTCAGGAGGATGGTATTGAGCTGATACTGAAGCTTTGCAGATACTTGTTCACAAGCAAGCATTAGCTTTTCCTGTTCTATTGAAACTTGGCCAATAATTACTAATTTCCAACTTATGCTCTCTATCCAAATTTCCAAGTAATTTTCTTCTATACCAGGTAGGATCTTTTATACTATGAGGATATTAACATCAATCTCCATCATTTTCGCAAAATCTTTCAGGATATCCTTCCAAACAGCTTCTTCTTTCCTGACATTTTTTAACTCTTTTTCAATGACCTCCTTTTTTAGTAAGGCTTCATCATGCACTACCTTTGCCTTAATAATGAAATCAAATGCAATAGATTTGATTTTGTTCACCCAATTCTCAGTGGTTTTTCTATAAACTTGATATTTTTGTAGACTATCAATAGTACCTTTTTCAATTTCTCCTTCTTGGCCCCAGATGGTTGACTGATGATCAATGCTAAGTGGCATGGTAGAAGTGTCGACTATGGTCTTCAAGTAAGAAGACAGACTCTATACTTGTTGTTTTAACTGATCTTTCAACTACTTCTCCCTTTTGGTCCTTTCTACCAGCCTTGCAGCTATGATAATGAAGTTTTGTATGTTGGCCTCATGAGTGGATGGGCCCATATCAATCCTTGACACAACAAAGTCTGCTGGAGTGGCTTCATTCACATTTCTTTTAGAATTGGGCTGAGCTATCTCAAGGAACATGTTTCCTGAATTAGAATCAGTTTTTATTCTTGAAGTCACCTTAATCTTCTTCAGCTTCTCAGATCTCCTGAAGAGATTAGAAACTATACTAAATTCAGGAATAACTAGTTTTTCTACCTTCCTTTTCTTCAATAGGCTTTGTTCTAACCATGGTAGTGAAAGATATTCTAATAGCTCAAGTGCATTGTCTAATTGGAGATCTTGTTTTTTAGGTATTGGTGATGCTGCTTTCTCTTTAGCTTTTTCTATTTGATACACTAGATCCTTTGAGGAAGGAGGCTCCATAACTGAAGTAGAATGTGGTACTTCAAGGAGAGGGGAGTCAATGAGTATGGAAGAAGATGTGGTTGGTATGGCTTCATCAAACTCTGGATCAAATAAGACTTCTTCTTGTTCCTTTCCTTCTCCTAAAGTAGAACCTATCTCTTTTTCCTTTGACCTTGGTTTCTTCTTCTTCTACCTGGGTTCATCTCCACATATGTTTTGGAGATTGGTTCTCCTTAGAGGGTCTTCATCTCCACCACTTCCCTGGGTTCTCTGTTGAGAAAGAACATCAATAATTGGTGTGTGGGAAGGAACTGATTAAGTCAAACTGTCTTGGTCACTTCTTCCTCTTGGTGTCACTTTCCTACTTACTGGTTTCGTTGTGGTCATCTAGGATATCTTCTTCTTGATCTAGGCTTTTGACTTCTTAATCACGAAATTGGTTCTTTCTTTGACATCTCTAACCTCTGGATCTACCCAATTAAGAGTAGAAAGAGGTTGAACCTGGATTTCTTTAAAATAGAAGGGATCAATCAGATCTAATCATCATCTTCAATGCCTTCAAGGACCCATTCCATCCTAAAATCTCAAATCTGCTTCAGAGTAAACCTTGTCCAGTCTCTTTCTCTGACTTCGAACTCATCTTCACAATCTTCCCAAAAGTCTTTGAGATTGGGGAAATGAAGGTATCTAGGACCAAGCTTCAAATTATTCTTGACATATCCCTTGCTATCGAAGGGGAATCTCATCTGGTGTGTATCCAAGTTGATCATGGCTAGGGCATTTTCCATATTTTTAGCCCTCGAGCTAGATTCACACTTGTAGTGACTAAGACAAATAGGGAATGCCACCCCCTTGTTCTTCCTATCTTGACATTTCTTTTGAACTAATACCAACTATCTGCAAAGCTCAACCAAAACAAACTTATCATCCACATACCTTGGCAATTTAGAAGGGTAATCATCAAATTGTCCAACTTGAAGATAGGTGAACGTTGGAAACTGAATGAAGTAGCTACCATACTTCTTTATCAATAATGATGCTTCTTCTAAAATTCTAAGAGCTGTATTTCCTTGAAGTAACCTTACTGCAAGCATTGTGAAAACATCATTCACTTGTTAGAAACATACAAAGCTTTGTTCTAACTGCAACTGCCTTTAGTAATCATAAACTTGTGTTTCCTAATTAAGGACACCTATGGTATTCAAACCAGGGCATGATCTCAAATTGGCAATTGCATATACCAAGTACGATGACATGTGGAATCGTTGACTAGTCTTGAAGTGAATTAGCTAGTCATGTATGCAATCACTGATAAGGCATCCCCAATCAATAAATTGTTTTCTTGTCGATATGACAATGATGAAGAGATACATCCACATTTCAAACTTGGTTGAGTCTGGGCTGCCTATCAACCTGTGAAGAAGGGCAATCAGATAGAGCATCTCTGTGATAAAAAGAGAACAATGTAGTGTCTTAGGAAGTTGGGACTGTCCGCCTCTCTATTTTACCATCCATTCCTTAGCCAAATTGTTCAAGCATTTGCTCCTATTGTCACTAAAATACTTGCAAGCCTTCTATTTATCAACACAGATGAACTTTTCTTTGTATGGCAATCGAAGAATGATGGTGATAGAGATCCCATCGAATTTGGCAATTTGGTGGCCATCAATGAATCTAATCTCTCTGGCTTTGAGATTGTACCTTTTTACACATTCAATTACTAGCTCTAGACATTGGACAGCAGTGGAAAACAAGCTGCATTGACTAGGCCACTCTTTGCAATTCTTTAGGAGAATTTTGATTGTTCTCCCTGTGTCAATGACTTCCTAATTTCTTGTAGATCAATATGGCCCATTTTAGTATCAAATACCTCCCGAAGTGTGGTGTTGATCATAGGAGCATACTCGTAATTTTGAGGCCTATACTTCATGATGGTGTTTTCACAAGTTTAATAATATAAACTATTTAATCAGCTTTGCACCTGTAACTGCTTTGAAAATTCTTGGGAACTTTGTGAGTGACATGTTTGCTTTGAGGCTGTAAGTATCCTTGACTTAGAATATAGTCTACAATGATCAAAATTAAGACTTCATCCTATATCTCTTACAAGGATCCCCTTCCCACTAACTTTCCATCTATTTCATGATATATTTTAGGCCTTCAAAAACATATTTTACCATGCAGGATAGTAACCATATGCAATAAATTTATAGAGGAAAAAGATTTTCTTTAAAGGTGTCTCTCTGGTTATTTGGAAGGAGCAAATATCTTTAGAACATCCATGTCTGTGTTATCTTAAATATGTTCATGCAAGAATCTTTTATCATTGACAGTACTTGCAGACACCTTATTCAGAGACTCACACTTGTTAACAGGTTCCTAAGGTATTTTCAATGAATTCATTTCGTGCACTCGCTACAAAAATTGCATTCTATTAAACCACCTTTCTGTATTTTAGAGGCCATTTGGTGCCTGATAGATAGGTATTGTTATGCAGAAGCAGCATCTGGTTTAAAAGTTATTCATTCGATCACCTATCTACCATAAGGAATATTGGATATCCTCCTGGACTGGCATAACCTATGGGAACCGTCAATGCTGTGAGACTCAACGACTGCTCAGTGGAGAGGTTTACCACTTTTGATTGGAAACTTCCACAAACCAGCTCTTTCTGAATAGACCTAGCAGCCTAGCATATTGAACAACCTTCGAGAGAAAAAATGAAAATCTTCTATAGAATACATTTTGAGCTCCAGAGATTCAAGATTTAATGTATTTCCCACCAACTGTTATATGATGGGGATCCCAGCTTATGCAACAATAGTTGGTCTTTCTAGCATTCAATGGTGCAACTGGACGATGCTACCAGTAGTCGTGCTCATAGAAAGTTTGATAAATAATGCTATATGTGATACAATGTCTACTAAGGATAAATTTGATGAAAATGTAGTGATAGGAGTTCTTTAAAATATTTAGCTTCTTTTTCGAAATGGTTATTGTGTTTCTCTACCACCTTCACTACATGCTGACTTGTGGGCATCGTGCGGTTTGAAATGTTTATGTTTATTTGAGGCATTCTTTGAAACTTTGCAGGAATTGCTAGCAGTTCTGAAATAAATCATGATGCCCAATGATTAAGAGAACAACTTGTTTGATCGGTAGTGAACATTAGTTTGATAATAGATTAGACATGTCAATTAATAGATAAGTATAGTTGTGGCAATACATGGCAATGAGTGTGGCCCTCATACCGTTTACTTCTCCACAGAAAACCTCTCCAACTTAGTGAGTTTATGGTTCACGACGGAGGATGATGACCGAGATAGTTATTTATGCCTCCAACTACATACATATCGTTATTCAAAGTCATTTTACAACTAGATCTAACACCTCTGGCATTCTTGATATAATCCATAAAAGATTGGAATTTGGAACCTTTACTTGGATTAGTGAAAGAAATGTGCATAACGCATGATGATAATTTATCAGAAAAAAGTTCAAATTTTGCGTGGGACAACAAGGCATGAGTGAACTTTTTTTAACATTGATCAGGGTTTCTTTTATTGATTGCACTCCTAATATGATCTTTTGTATTGATTAGA
This sequence comes from Cunninghamia lanceolata, assembly GCA_027924645.1. Taxonomy (NCBI): domain Eukaryota; kingdom Viridiplantae; phylum Streptophyta; class Pinopsida; order Cupressales; family Cupressaceae; genus Cunninghamia; species Cunninghamia lanceolata. The sequence continues at coordinate 1,760,733 of BSBN01000671.1, read as the reverse complement.
AGATACTGAACTCTTTGTTAAAGCATACCATAATTTCTTCATGTAATAAGACTCTGACATGCCACCATCACTTCATTATGCTATTGTGATCTAGAAATGTGTTTACATAGAGTAAGTTACTTCTGATCTTGGGCGAACTACCAGCTTAGAACTTGTATTAGTAGAGATTTTCATAGGGTGGTATGAAGTACTCATTTCACATGCTTTTCTGAAATCGATCCAAACAATTTAGGCACTCATAATGATGTCACATACACAAGAACAACATATTTTCTTATTAGAAGGGCAGTGTGAGGGGAGTACATAGAAATGAGGCATATTGTCTTTCCGACACCTATCTTGAGACCAACATCTATCTTGACATCATGTTGTAGCTTTGGATAATCGGCATTATAGGTTGAAGAGTTTACTGTAATATTATCTCTTGCATATATGTTCACTGGAGGATGTCCAAATATGACTTCTAATGAAAATTGACCTTCATTATACCTCACTATGCATCCTTAACCTACTCCAAAGTTATCATTTAGCCTGTTCGTGAGATGCTAGCAATGGTGGCTAAGGTGAAACTAATTGGAGAAAGAATTCAAGTATAGAAAACCCAGATGTATCACACATGAATTGATGATTTGCAAGGTTCCCATCTAATATAAAGACCATAAGCTCAAATATAACTCCAACTACAACTTGGTCACTGAACCTAAATCCATGATAAACCATGTTTCATTGTGCATGGATAGATGACTATGTAGCTGGTTGGTCTAGTGGTGTAAGAAGGGGGAAGAAAATAGAAAAACCTCTAAAACAATCAAGTATGTCTCTTAGAATTCGGTGATAGCATAAACGAGTTCCTACCATGATAACTGCTTCATACAAACTTTGATCCTTTGGTTGATAAAATAACAGTGATATATCAAACAAATTTCCGCTGGAAGTTCCTTGTGCTTGTGCGCTTGCTTATGTTCAATGTTTTTGGTAGAAGCTAAGGAATTTGGTTTTACATCAAGAAACTGCATTGTTTTTTTGAAAGTTTCTAGAGCCTTTTTCAACAAATCCATTGTACATATTGGTGTAGGGGCACCCCTCCAACAAGTCAATTAAGGTCTAACTAGGTTGGTATGTTGTATGCATTTTAATGTAATAAGGTCTGTTTGACCTATTATCTTAGTTGGTAATTCAGTTTATGTGTATAAGTCCCAAGGGAAACCTGTCGAGTGCATTAACTAGGTTGATAGTTATTTATGATCTCCCAGTCCCCTTGAATCATCTCCCAACCGCTGGGAATCATGTCAGTACTACTATTGGTAAGTAGTTAAATACCCTAGATCAGGTTGATTTCTGGATATAGAAAAGATAATAAGGAGAGCAGATGTTAGACAAAGTAGTAGTTGTGCAATTGTGAAATCAGATATCTATATGCATTTCTGAAAGTAATAAGAAGATCATGTTTGTGTTATCTTTCTAGTTTTTGAATTCACTATGTAATCAATTTTCTGCTTTGGAATTGAAATGGGTTGTTAACCCATTCCACCGGTTGGATTACTTCATAATCAGTGGAATGGCTATATATATAGATCAGTGTTTTGTTTTGTTTTCCTATTTCATTCATTTTCATGTTTGCAGGATTGGTTACAACATGCTTCAATGAACCCTAGCATCCTCAAGTGATAGGTTGGTAAATTGCAAAAGTTTGTATGATTGGAGGGAGAGATAGTTCTGTGTAATCGCTAAGCATAAAGCGGGTTAAAACAATGAAAATCTGTGTGGTTTCATAGATATACAAATTGTGTATATATCACTTTTGTATGCGGATATACTTTTTGTGTATATATCACAAAGCATATCAGGTCCCTCTGGTGGTTTGTATGTCTTGTTTGTATGTGTTAAACATACATTGTGAAGATACAAGACAGTGAACATACATTGCGAATATACAATTTATGTGTATACCACAAAGGTACATCATGATACTTTTTCTATGTATCTCGTAGTTGTATGCTATGAGTATATCGCAGTTGTATGTGGTAAATGTACATTCTAAATGTACAAGTTCTTCAACATACAAAGGAGAGAGAAAGTCGAAGACCCCGGTCGATATACAAAGAAGTCAACAGGTTAGTCAAACCCATCAAATGCATCTTTGAGTTGCATGTACATTGCAAATGTACATCGTCTGATATACAAAGGAGTCAACGTTGGTCAATTGTACTTGAAGGGCATATTCCAAAAGAATATTCGGCAAATGCATATTTTAAGTTGTATGTTTGAATATATATCAAAATATACATGACTTTGGACCCACTTTGGAGGTTGACTGTGCTGCTGCTGGTGTGCAATGTTTTCTAGAGGGCTCAGATCAACATACAACTCTCCTTGTAGTTCACTTTCTCTGTGAGAGTCTTCTACATGCTCATCATCTGATTGTGAGCAATTTATGAGAAGTAGGAGGCTGTTGCTCTTCTTTCTGTGATAAGGAATCGAATGACGATTCATCACATACCACATCTCGACTCTCATGTATCTTCATTGTCTTAGGATCTATGAGATGATAAGCTTTTCATGTAATACTATATCCCAACAATATACACTGAAGTGTCTTAGGATTAGTCTTCTTTCTCCTATTGGCAGGGACATGCATGTATGTAGTGCAACCAAACACCCTTAGATGAGAAATTGAAGGCTTTTGTCTAGTCCATACCTCTTCCAGTGTCTTGTGTTGAAGGATCTTCAGTGGTGCCCTATTGATGAGGTATACAGCTATCTGTACTGCTTCTGCCCAAAATCTTTCCTCCAACTTGGCTATGGAGAGCATGCATCAAGCCATCTCCATGACAGTCTGATTGTAACGTTCTACAACTCCATTCTGTTGGGGTGTATAGGGAGCAGTTAAGTGTTGCTTGATGCCATGATGCTTCAGGTATGCCACGAACTCCTTGGAGGTGAATTCCCCCCCTCAATCTGAGCAGAGGACAAGAAGAGACTAGCCGGCTTCTTTGACAACTTGTGTGTGAAAATCCTGAAAGTTGGCAAAGGCTTCATCTATCTTCTTGAGAAAATACACCCAGGTCTTTCGGGAGAAGTCATCCACGAACAATTGGAAGTACTTATGGCCTGAAAATGAAGTAGGCATGGGTCTGCACAGATCGGTATGTACCAACTCAAGGTGATGTTTAGCATGGAAGCTACTAGCCTCGAACGGATCCGGGTGTTGTTTACCTGCAAGGCATCCAGGACATATAGGCAATGAATTTGAAATTGGAGGAAGACCTCTTACCATTTGTTTGGAGCTGAGCTGATGCTAGGAGCTAACTGAAAGGTGCCCATAGCGATAGTGCCAGAGTCCCATAGATTCTATTGTTGAGGCTGATAGAGCTACTGTAGGGGAGGAGACAGCATCTAATTCAAACAGTCTATCCTTCATAAATGCTCTAGCAAGTATCATACCTTCTCTTGAGGTTAGATAGGTTTTGACCCCGTCCTTCACCTGGAACTGAACTTTCAGTTTATGGTTTAGAAGCTAACTGACAGAGAACAGGTTTGTTGTCAAACCAAGAACATACAACACCTTGGTGAGGGTACAATGGCTTGTCCCAAGAGGAATGATGACCTTGCCTATACCCTCTGCAACATACTCCTTATTGTCAGCAATTCAAACTCTATATCTAGTAGGTTGCTCTATCAGTGCATCGAACAACTCGCGATTACCTGTCATATGCTTGCTAGCACCCGAGTCTATCAACCAAATATCCCTCGTGGGCTACGAGGTTTGGGAGACAAGGACTAGATTGTGATGAGTGCCGCAGTTGGCTATTTCTGGTTCATCTTCTTTTGATGCATCATCTTGTTGGGCCACTACATTTCCTTTGTGCCTTCTGCGATGATGATAGCATTTGGATGGCTGAGTATCACTGCAACCAGAAAAGCCTTCTTTGCTTGAATTGCCTTTTGTTAAGGCATTGTACCAATAGTTGATAGTGTCATGATTATTCTTGTTGCATATATGACACCATCGATTTGCCTTTGGAGGCTTCGACTGTTGATGTTTTTGTTGTTTCTGTGGCTGCTTTCCATGAAACTTCTGACCTTTTGATTGTCTGGAGATCAGGGCCTTGTCTTCTAGTTCACCTTGAACAGATTGAATGGCTTCTTCCTGCTGCAACAGATTCACCAATTCATCATATGAAACATCTTTCTTGGTGATGTTCAACATGGTGACAAAGATTTTGAACTGAGATGGCAGTGCTCTCAATGTAATTGGGACAAGTAGTTTGTCCTCCACCTTTTCTCCAAGTACAACAAGCTCAGCTCGCAGTTCAGATACCCGCCATAAGAATTCCTCAACTTTCTCGCCAGCCTGCATACTGAGTGTATGTAGCTTGGACTGTAGATGGAGGATCTTCATCTGGTTCTTCGCTTCGTAGATTGTGGAGAGAGAATCCCATGCCGCCTTTGATGTTTATGCATCCTGAATGTGAGGTTGAACTTCATCGGTGATGCTGAGTGTTATCAACATCAATGCTTTGGCATCTGCCTTGTCAAACTTCTACCTTTCATCTGGATCTTCTGGTCTGGATATGTCACCAATGACAATTCCCCATAGCTCCTCAAAAATGAGAATAGTCTGCATCTTTGTCTTCCATGCGGCATAATTTGGCCCTTTCAAAAGTTGAGCATCGAAGAGAAGCAATTTCAGGGCAGACATTTAAAAAAAAAAATCCAGACAACAAATTTATTATTATTTTATTTGACAGTACATTCACTTTCAAGAAGAAATTGTGGCACGGAGATGAGCATGATAGGCTTGTGCTGTGAGATGGGGACGCTTTGGTGTGCGTTCTACCTCATCTTCATCATCAGCATCATAACCCTTGTCTAGTTTTGCTCTAATCTTCCTTGCTTGACATTGTACATCAAATAGAAAGTAATCTATCAATCCTTGCCTAAACAACTCATCAAATTGAAGATTACTAGTGTTTTTCAGGGCATCTAGAAGAGCAAAATAGAAGCTCGAGCTTTCTGAAACAGCACGTCCGCCTTGAGGTGGCTCATTAGCATGATTACTTGCCACACTGTTGGCATTGGGTGTGGTGGACATCCACTTTTGGCTTGCAATCTATGCCAAAGCCTTCTAGTCTCCTCCTCCACGTAGATTGCAACTTCAGTCCAGTTCTTTGGAACTTAGACTAGTTTTTTTTTTTTTAAATGGAAGGTAGAAGAATGAACTCTACAGCATTAGACCAGGATTGGGAAAGAAACAAAGAACATATCTTGTGTTCCACTCTCACCGCACCACCTGCGTTCCTGCATATGTACACCAACACTGCTTCAGAAACCCATGACCTCCTCTAAGATCTGTTCCTCAATGCAATGCAGGCCTTCAACTTGGGCATTGTATTCCTTATCGCTGCTGGCCTGCACTGTGGGCATTCCTCCTTGCAGATCAATAAGACTTCATTGCTAGCCACCGCTCTGATACCATTTGATGGTAAAGAAGATGAAGTGCTAATGTATTTGATGAGAAAAAGCATTACAAGGCATCTATAAATACTATGTGGTAGTTGATGAAACTAACACAACTGTTCACAGTTATACTATAACTACAGAAACCAACGTAACAGATGTAGTTACGTAAAGAAACAATGTAATATTTAATGCTAACATTCTTCATCCAACTCATGGTTTTGTGTTGTTCAGTTGACATGCCAAGGGGAGTAATTGTTTTCTTTCATGCATTTCCAATTTGTGACTATTTCTTGTTTGGTGAGAGCTATGTCTGTCGATATGTGGCTAAAATGCTTATACATTAGTAGCTCACTCCAACTAAATATTTTGAAATGTTCATCGTCTTCTATTGGAACACTATAGAATCGAGGTGACATGCTAAAAATTGCCTTCTCTTTTCTCCTTTGCCATTTATTTCCTTTGTGACATGCACAGAATGAATATAACTGCACAGATTGTATGAGGGAGGTTGTTTCCAAATTAGAAGTTTGCTACATGTAGGATCTTATATAAGTAGTTGCCAATTCAGATTCATCAATTGTTCTTGTTATATGTTGTAGTACTTTTTGACCTACATTGAGAGAGGCAGAAGTTTGACTATAGGAGACAAGTGGCAATTTTTGTAGGATATGGCAAGTCTCCTATGCACCGATGTCATGATCTACAACTATTTCCATCATGAATTTTTGATATGCAAGAAAAGCCTTTTCTTTAGAGTTGACTACTTGTGCTATCCTTTCCAACAATTCTAAACAACTTTTAGATTTCAATGCATACTTGGCTATGTACTTGAGAACAAGTTCTTTTGAAGTCATAGGTTAGAAGTCAACATTAGCATGCAATATTCCTAACATTTTAGGGCTATGGATATTTAGTTTATCATCATTTCTTGTTGGCTCATAAGATTTGTGACCTTTGTTCTCACAGTTCAAGGTTGAGTTCATTTGTACTTTCTATGGAGCTTTGCAATGACACTCAATGTTTTGACCCCTTTTCCTTAAACATGTCTGTTTTATACATTTTGTGTGTCTTTGAATAGTATTTGTCAACTCTTCGTAATCTACCAAGGCATTTATATAAAATATCTATGAAGTACCCAACAAACATGGGTCATTTAAGGGAGACCGATGGACTATGTTAGTTCCTTGAGATTGAGTGCGAGGGTTCCAAGCAGAGACATACTTGTCGAAGAAATGTCTAGCTCTTTCAATGTCATTTTGATTGTTCCAATCAATTGTGTCCATGTTCAGTGCATTTTCTAACCACAAGAATCCATGTAAATGAGTAGAACCTTAATATTGCTATTCATATCTATACTAGTAGTCTTTTGTGTCTAGCAATTTCTCAATAACATCTTCACAAAATATTGAGAATAGTTAGTGTAGGTATAGGGAAGCTATGTGTGGGTTTTGAATCACATTTTATGTAAACTGTCTTCTCTCATACTGCAAATGTGTGAGGTTATTATGTGAAAATAGTATATGAAGGTCAGGCCATTTCATATCAGCGGCACTCAATGTGAAGAACAATGTTGGAGAACCCAATTGGTTGTGGTGATAAATTTTTACACCATTTTAAAATTCTTTTCAATATCACTACTGAGAGATTTTTAGAGGCACAAAGCTATGAGTTTATCAAAACACTCTTGTGAGTTCATTGTGAAAGGTAAAGACTTGACCATTTAAACTCCATTGTAGCCATTTCACTGTTCAGGGCTTGTGCTAGTGAAGGCAACCATTATAGTATGTCCCTACACTTAAAAGTATAAAAGGTGTAATCGGATTTAATTTTTAGTGGCGCAACCCATTCAAGGCATGCAGCTATTTGTAGCATCAGCTTTGAGAGCCGAATGATACGCAACTAGTGCAGAAAGAAACAACGGCTCGGTCATTAAAAATGGTGCACACATGGGAATTAGTACAACCCATGATCAAGCAATCAAATGATATAATGGTGCTGCCTGTTTGTTTCAATGTGTAGCAACCATGACAAAGCCGAAGTTTCAAAGACACGGCAAAAAGAATCAATGCATCAATCCAGAAACAAGGCATAGTTTTAGCAAGTAAACTAAACTCAGTGACATAGAGCAGTTAAAGACACAAGCCACTTGAAAGTTGGTGCAACAATCAGATCGATGGCACTGTCAATAGTGATGGCACACAAATAAAAGATCAGGAAGGCCAATTTCAAAGAGGTAACATCAGCATTAAAGGATACAAACCTACAGAAACAATAATGGCATTGGCCCCGTTTGGAAGCATAGTGCAAGTTATCATAAATGATGCCGTCAACTAAAAAACTCCCAGCTAGCTCTGGATCATGGTCTCTGCTAGGAAGAAGTGCAACATCACATAATATAGAGCATAGCACATCAAATAAAGGCAGCCTCAAACTCAAGGCTCGACATTCTGTAAGGTATGGCGTAGCTAATGTTTCAAGGCACAGGCCATAATGGATCATGGTGGGCTCACAATCATGAAGATGGCACAACATAAATGATAAATAGCATCGACTCATACAAACAATGGCGCTGCGTATAAATCATTCCTCTGCAAAGTATGAAGATGCAATGACATATCAAAGCGAGCCTATTCAATCTAAAGTGCAGCCATTACTATAGATGTCACACAGTATCTCTCAAGACTCAGCCTATAATGTATGGCACATAAATAACGGTGGTGCAACTTCTACACCGGAAGGCATAGCTTATTCAATGGTGCAAAAGTATGAAATCAAAAGCCACAACTAATATGATAATGGCGCTGCTACAAATATGAAAGGTCAGCCATTAAATAAAGGTGGCCTTAAATAAGATCATGGTTATTTAAAACATAAGACTCTCAGCCATATAAGATGGCACTCAACTCATTAACAATCGTGGCCTTCACATAGAGGCCCGCAGCGTTTTTAAAGATAAAGTCATGGCATCATTTTATGAAGGTGAAGAAATTTCAAGGAGTTGTTGCCTCTACAAGCTCAGACTCAGCTGACATAATACAGCACAACAATCTGAAAGTAAGTTTGGTGCCACAAAGGGAAAGAAATGGTTCAGCTCAAACTTAAAGCTCAGCTTGGTCAAGAAAGAAGCCACCACATCTAGAAGAAGCCTCAGGCTCATGTCATAAACAAAGTATCAACGAGCCTCATACAATCAAACACAGCCATAAAGATATGACACAATCATACCAAACGAAGTACAAACTAGAGTCTTCTAATGCAGGCAAGCAGTTAAAGACAAAAGGATAGGGTTTCGAAAGGCAGAAGACTCAGCAACCATAGATGGAAGAGAAGAATCAACAGCCCCAGCAAGCATCAAAAGAAAAGCCAAGGAGGCTACCATTTGGCAGCACCGCGGGGATTTGAAGCAGAAAGACAAAATTTCCATCCCAAATGAGCACCATTTTGATCCGTGGGGAAGGTGGGTACAAGATAAATAGTCTATTTTGTTTTTTATAAAAGTCACTTCAAAGAATGTTGAGTCTCTGATTTAAATGATACGGTGGGCCCCTCTAATAAGCTAAGCTTGCTTAATATAAAATAAGAGCCATTATCTCCTATGTCACGAGAGGTTTAAAAAAAAAAGATTCAATGAAAGTATTTGGAGTCTTTTATTAATGTTAGAGTCCTCATTAAAAGAGACATGTAGGTCCTCAAAGATGATGGATAAAGCAAAGGCTTATAAAAAAGACTCATGTTTATTAAAGACTCATATTTGACTCTAGTCATGGGATATTTAAGCTACAACAAAGTAATATGCAGCCTCATAAATAAAGTATCGCTTTATTTCTACGGGTGCTAACGGCGAAGGAAATAAGTGGGAACTTTCTCACGCATGTGCTACAGTTAACTGGGGAATTAGTTACTAGAACCGTTATTAGGGCAAATTTTGTGGGATTTTCAATGCCAGATATTTTTAGGTTGTTAAGGAAGATTTCAGAAAGTTTTATGGGTTATAAATGGAATGGATCTGGGATAGAGAAGGGGGGATACACACAATAGACAGAATCAATGATTAGAGATTTTGGAGCAACAGAGTTGAGATATTTTTTGGCCTCAGCAATTGCCTCTCATGAAAGATTCGAACATTGTATTTTGTGCATTTTTGCCTCTATATGTTATTCTCCCATCAGATAATGAAGAGAAAGGTGGTTTGTGCTAATCTAGATTTATCTTTGATTCTGCTTCTTGTTTTGTGTTCCAAGCCTCTGATGAATCTGTTCATATGAGTAATTAATCATGCATCTTGCTCCTTAGTTTTACTAGTGAATCTTTTAGGGTTTTATTATTGTGTTGTTGGGTAAATAACGAATCCGGTGCATCGCCTTAGCAGATTAGGTATTTTATTTGCAATCTTTTTTTTTCTTCCCTTCTCCCCATAAACTCTAGAGAAGAACCAACTTCTCTAAAATATGGAGGTTCTTCTAAGATTCAATTCCACATTCTTAGAATCTCTCATTGTTGATGATTAACGTCAAAATTTAAACATCAACAATTTTTTGCATGCCCGTTGGGACTAGAATCAAAGACTTAGGTCTTTGTTTTCACTGAATCTTGTTCAATATTTTGTTGTTTTGGTGGAAAATCACAAAAATATCTACTCATGGGAGCATGAATCTTCCATCTGGTGACTCTAATGGTGACTCTTTCTCAGATCTTTATTTCTGCAGTTCATGGTAGCTTCGAATATTTTTGTGCAACTCAATATTCCTGCAAGAAATTTGTCTTTTGTGACTTCAGATACATGCCCTCTTCATCTACAACAACAGGCTCAGGTTCCTGAGGTAGCGTGGAAGGCATTACCACATTTTCTTGGAGATGGCTCATTTTCTCCAATAGATCACATTCAGAATGTTGCCGATTTGTGCACCATTCATAATATCATAGTTGAGAATGAAGCCCTTTTGTTGCTAGCATCGTTACTAAGAGGCAAAGTAAAAGAATGCTATAGAGAATTGCAGCCCAGTTCAATCACAAGATGGGATCATCTAGGAGAGCTCATCTATAATCAATTCAAAGAGAGGACATATGTCAACTCTTTCACCCAGAATCTCATCACAATCAAGAGGCATACTACAGAGAGCATGTGTGATTTGAATGCAAGATTTGACAAGGTATAGAAAAAATTCTTAGTAGACATAAGGCCTTCTCTAGTTTTTGTATTCCTATATTATTTAAAGTCTTTAGAACTTGAAATCTTTATTATGATTCAAGTCTTAGGAGGTGAAACTCTACCCCAATCATATAGTCTTTCTATTAGAGCTGAAAATAACCTCATAGAGGCTGGTAAACTATCTCCTATGCCTTTAAAACCATTAATACCTCATGCAAATATCCTGTCTCAAGCTCTTTCTTATAGCTAGATGCATAATTGTTCCAATCCACCCACCCTCCCTGTTGATTTATCAAATCATAAGGAGATGACTGCAATAAAAGAACTCCTAAAATCCTTCACCCATGAGATAAATGGGCTAAAAGATCAATCCTTGTATCAAGCTGATTCAATTTTCATACATCAAAGCCATCATGTACAGCCATATCAATACAATCAATTAGTAGAAGATATCCTTCCTTATACATAAAAGAGACCCCCTTATTTTGAGAATTATTCTTTGTGAGCCTCCATGTCTACAAACTAGTCCATAGAAGGCATAGATCAGGTTCTTTGTCATTTTGATATCAAAGAAGAATCAAGTCTCAGTGATCAAAATACAAGAAAAGAGGTAGCTCTTATTTATCCAGTGTTCCTAGCTAATCTTGAACATCATGTACCTGTGGCAAAGTGTGACTCAGAAACTCAGTTACCTGATGAAGGAGGTTCATAGGATGCATATGACTTGAGCCTTATAGATGCTGAAAAGTACTTAAGCAGGGGTTTTGAAGCTAAAAAGTACTAGGTGGAGAATGATCCATAATCTATACCTTTTCTTGAAAGGAAGTTATAAATGCCATTGCAGCAGAGTCTACAAAGAATGATTGCCTTTATTTTTGTCATGAGTTTTCACATTTTGAAGAAGATAGTCTAGGGATGCATGAGCATGATGAAGAGTAGAATAAGGATTTATTCTCTGTTTTTCAACAAGGATATCAAATTATTGATGGAGAGGATCCCACCATTGATTTAGTGTTTATGCATGAGCATGATGAAGAGCAAAATGTGGACTGTCTTTATCCATGAGATTGATTTAGTGTTTATGCAAACTTTGTTAGCTAGCCTTGTCAGTGGTCATTTGTATATTGGTATGTTACATTGGGATGAGAGGATGAATAATTAGAGTGCATGGATAGTTATTTATTGGGACTTATAGCATGTTTATCATGATGTCATGGATAGCTTGGTTACACAGTTTAGTGTGAGCTTTTGATCGTGATGGCTTTATCTTCTTGACTTGGAGATCTTGGTTCTACATTATTCTTTTGTATTGTTGATATTGCAATTGAAGTATTTGATTGTGTTAGAGCCATGGATTATCTTCATTGAGAGGATGGTTATCATAATGCCTTGATAAGCTCAGTATCATAGTTTCATTGGGACCTTTGGTAGCGGTATGGATTCATCAATTGTGATGGTTGATCTTCTACAGTGGTTGTGGCTGTCTTGGAGAGGCTCTTGGGTTATGACTCTTGTTTTAGTAAGAGTGCTTTGACATCTTGAGTTCCATTGTTAGTAGAGGGTTATCTTCATATGAATGGAGATGTTGACATCTTGGTTTATCATGGAGGAATTTTTTTAGTCTTTGGTTGAGGTGTCGGTTTATGATTTAGCGGTTTGACTTGTTGATCCTTTGTTTAGAGATGTTGATATTGTGTCTTGATTCTTGATCATGTGTTAGAGTTTTGACATGATATAGGTTCTCTTAATACATGATGTGTACATTAGTGCATGTGATCTCCTAAGAGGAGATGTTAGATGATGATGTCATGTGTGTTCCTAGATTTTGTAGACGTGCAATGGGAGCTTTGACAGTGGTCTGGCGAAGTTCTCTTTGGCTTTGAGTATTAATCATTTGTTTGAAGCTTCATGATTTTACAGGATGCATTTGAAGTTAGCATGTATTGGTTGATGTATGCTCATAGATACTAGAGAGACTTGAAGTGAGGCGAGAGATCTCTTGTTGTGGGGATCATGTGTTGGAATGGTGAAATTTCAAAAGAAAGACCAAGGAGCCTTCACTTCTTATGCACATGAGTTCATGTTTTGAAATTGAGAGGAGATTGTTGTTGGAGAGAGTGTATGAGGCTTGGTGTTTCTCAATTGAGCATTTTCATTCCCCACTCTCAATTCACTCGGCAGAAAATAATCTAATAGGTATTTCCCATGTTATTTAAAATTCATTTTGTTTTAAGCTTTGATCTCTCATGGATATGGACCTTGAGATATAGTTTCTAGTTCTGGAGGGTTCATTTGAGAAGTACTTGGAATGGTTATCTCCTTAGGTATATGGTTTAATTTATGAGAATTTTTGGAGATGTTATTGGGTTGTATTCCTTTTTTTTTGGAATGGATTTTTTGAGTTTGATCATCCTTGATTAGAGAGGCTTACATCCATGTTGGTTACATGTTACATATGTTTTGTTTGATCTTTTGAGATTGAATATTTGGGTATTGGTAAGGCTTTTCATTTGGGGTTTTGTAAAGAAGATCATACTTGGCACAACTTAGCACTTGGTGGTGTTGGCAGAAGGACATGATATGGTTTGCAGTTTCTCTTTATGGTCTCATATTTCTTCCTAGAGGTTCTTAATCATCTTGTATGATCATTGGGTTTGTGGTCATCTACTGTTGTTGTAGTTTTTTTTTTTTTTTAGGAAAAGTATGTGTTCTTTTAATGTATATCATTTGAGATGTGGAGGACTTGGGAGAAGTGGAGGAGATCAAAGGTAAGAGTGAGCAGAAAATTATTTGTAGAAGTAAGCTCTATTTTGCAGCAAGTTCGTTGTAGTTTGCAGATCATTGTGATTGTTTTTGTATTACATGATTTGATTATAAGCCACACTTTTATGTAAGTGCTGATTGATAGAATTTGAGTTGCTTTGGTTGGCATTGCTCATGCAGTTTGATTCCCAAGATGTATGTATATCTTTGGTACATTATTTTTCATTGGACTACAGCGTCAAGGGTCTTTAGATTTTTTACACATCAATGGTTTTGGTGTGTTTGTTATCATGGGAGATGGTAACTTTGAGTAGGATAGTGGATTTTATAGGGATGAGAGTTACAGTATGGGCTAGATATGTCATGTACAAAAGTTCTATCAATGGTGGGTTTTTTAATTGCATGCAAACAACTAGCTGTGGTTGTTGTTCTAACTGTTCCAGAGCATTCATGCTCAATCTTGTTTTGGAGGAAGTTTGGACTTTAGAGTTGTGTTCTAGTAATGGGTTTGAATTTGGATACATTGGTGTGTCTATGTGACATTTAGTGTTTCATCATGTTTTTAAAATTCTAATTTTTTTGTCAATTTGGTGATCACTTGGAAGATGTTGCGGGTGCTTTTGTAAATCTTGTGAGCATGCAGTGGAGTTTAGTTCAAACAGTATGGTAAACTTCGTGGTTCATAGATTGGTAGTTTTTCTCTTTTGCTCTTGCAAGGTGTTCAACAAGTGGGAGAATGTTGGGAATTAAGGTGTCTCAACCTTTGCAAGTTCCTCAATTTATTTATTTATAATTAATCATTTTCTCGTAATTAATTAGAAATTGTTGTAATGTATTTTATTTAATAATTGTGCTCCACCAAAATGGGGCATGGGATTTCCAAGGTGGCATCTTTACCATGTGTCAACATCTTGTGGTGAGTTGTAAGGTGTCATCAGAAGGTCTATTTATAGGAGATTCTTATGATAGATTTTATGGAAGATTCTAAGACAGATTCTTATGACACATAAGAGCATGATTACAGGGAGTTTCTAATTGTGAATTGGGAATCTTGACCAACATTATGATAGTTTATGACATATGTCATAGGCATCTTTCTAAAGGTGGTAAATGCTATATTTTGGGTGCCTAAGTTGGTGGGTTGACTATGACAACTTATGATAGCATCTTACATGTGTAAGGAATATTCTAATAATAGTTTGGAAGCCCAAACTTAGCCTAGGTGTTGGAATTTTATGTCATGAAAATGTGGGTCATATGCATTTTTACCATGGTATTTTTGGGCCTTGTTTGGGCCCATGGTAATGCCTTAGGGTTGTATTTTGGGCTCCCATGAGTCTATATATTGAGGGCTTGAAATGGAGGCATTGAGGAGTGTTTTATGTAGGCTTATGTTGTTAGTTTTCCTCTAGAGGAGTAAGATGTAAATCTCCATGTTAAGGCTTTGAGCCTGCAAGTGTATTGTAACATGTTTGTTGTTGCAGATTAATACATTAGTTCGATGCTTTGGAGGGTTGGGATTTTTATGCAAAAGGGTTTTCCCCACGTATATTGGTGTCTCTTCTTTTTTGTCTATCTTTCTTCTATTATTCTTCTTTCATGTTCATAAAGTGTTAATTTGCATGTCGTTATGCTGTAGAAATTTACTTAGATCTGTAAGCTACATTGTCTTTCCTCTAAGGGTTAATATGATGGGAAATCAACTATGTTTGTTTCCGCTTCAAGGGCATAGTAGTATGTACTTGTA
Source organism: Cunninghamia lanceolata (assembly GCA_027924645.1). Classification (NCBI taxonomy): domain Eukaryota; kingdom Viridiplantae; phylum Streptophyta; class Pinopsida; order Cupressales; family Cupressaceae; genus Cunninghamia; species Cunninghamia lanceolata. Next base: position 1,745,611 of record BSBN01000671.1, on the reverse strand, counting down.
TCAACTTATTAAATATATGTTTAAGAAAATGATAGGATATTGGAAGGTGCATACTGGGTTCTCTTTCCCTTTCATACTAGTAGTTTTTTGTGTCTAACAACTTCTCAAGAACCTCTTCTCAAAATACTAAGAATCATTGGTCTAGTTATAGGGAGGTTGTGTGCAGGTTTTGAATGACATTTGTTAGAAACTGCCTTCTATCATATTGCAAATGCGCAAGGCCATTATGTGGAAATAATCTATGAAAGTTAGGCCATTTCATATCAGCGACACTCAACGTGAAGAATAGTGTTGGAGAACCTGATTGGTTGATCATGGTGGTTAGGTCATATCAACATTTGTTCTAGTAAGAACGTGTGTCATGTAATGAAGTCCCAAAATACATTAGTCGTTCAGCCAATTGATCATCTAACAAATTGTGCAAATGATGTCGGAGTCCTTCTATGGTGGTTGGTATGTTTTCTTCAATGTTTTTTAAGGAAAATTATGGCAGCTTGCTGGCTGCGATGGTACATTATGAGATTGTATAAAAAATAGTGAAACCTAACATGTTGGCCAAATCTATTATCATGATATCTCATTAGATGTAGAGCATATTCATGCATGTGGACCTATTTGCTCCTAAGTAGGAGGGGGAGTGCATCCCTTATGGTGAAAAGTATTGGAAAAGCCATATCTAGCAATCCCTTAGTGTTGTACTCATTAATCAATGAGGAATCAATAGCAAGCCATGAAATAGTGTCTGGATTTGTGTTGTTTAGCTATAGAATTTATTTTATGGCATCTAATATCGGGTTTTAATTAGGCAACTTTGGAACAAAGGATGATGATTGTCTGACATTGTAAGCATTGTCATCATCACTACTAGTTTCAGTAGCTACCATTATTGGTTGTTAAGTATCTTGTTTGATAATACTCATCATATGGAAAACATCTGTGCTAGTTTCAAGTAGCAAGGACAACGATTGCATATCTATATGGACATCTCTATAGTATGGGTCATTCTCTATTTTATACCTAAGAGCATCGAGAAAATGTGTTCTACTTATGTAACAATCATATTTCTTCTCTTCATTGTTGGTTCGTCTAACTATGATAACTTCAATGTCATCTAACCTCCATGACAAGACTTTTGCAATCATTGTAATATCTTAAGGGAAACTTATGGTGTGTCCACTATATTTGTATTGGCCTCCACAGGGATGAGTTACTTGTAATATTGGTGTGACACGGGCTATAAGCATCTCCTCTACTTGTGTAAGCACTTTTAACACTACTGGTTGTTCGCTTGGATCTAATTTGTTTGATGTAGAGAATCAATGAACGCCTTTCTCTGTGTGACATGATCTAGTACAAATTATATGTCCACCAATCATGCAAGTGTTTATGCCATTATAAGCCTCTTTACATATAGTGCACATTCTAAAGTTTGATAATGCATCAATCTATTGCCTAAAATGTTTCATTGCTTCAAAGTATTTGGCGGGGGGGGGGGGGGGGGGGGGGGTGGAAGTTCTCCCCTTGTTGGAATATGGCCAGGGATGGAACGCCAAATCTCAGCAATCATAATTTCATCTATATTGTTGAGATTGGCTACTACTTGTTTTTCCCTTTCCCTATATGTTTTGGATTGTGATGGGTTGGATGTTTGGCCTACTGTATTGCTTGTAGGTATAACCACCTCTCCACTTGTTTCTGCAAATGCTGGCACTTCTATATGTGTTAATGATGTTTGTATACATGTTGGTGGTTTGTTCTACAAGTTTGCAATCGGCGACGAGCACAAATTTGGTCCCTATGCTGGTTGTAATATATTTTGTTTCTTTCATTTTTATTTTTCTTCAACTTTCAATGTTGGTTTCTAGACCTTGGGTGTCCATTCTTTAAAAAAAAAAAAGAGAAATCACTTTCAAATTTCTTAAAAATAAATCAACAAAATGGAAAAAAGAATATACATGGAGAACATAGTACAACCACCATAACAAATTATGATAAAAGATAGGTTTAGAATTTTTTTTTGGAATCTGTGACATTGAAACTTTCAACCCCAGCCTTGTGAAAAGCAAAAAAACATGTGGTCTCCTCGACTGATATGATTGCAGGATATGTATAAAACTTGCTTAAATTATGGAATTAAAAGACTCCTTTAAATAAAGTCAAAAGCTAGTTCCTTAGTTAGCATTCAATATGATATTTGAGTAGAGTTGGTATAAAATTTGATTAATAATTCTTCTTACTATATTTTTGTGGTTACTCTTAGAAAATATGTATATATGTATCTTTGTATTTTTAATATTGTAGACACCTAAAATTGTCCCAAATTTGTCCATGTCTTACAACACCTAGTCAAAAACATGACTTAGACATCATGTAGCATTTTGTCCTAATCCCACTCCTAATCACACTTTCCAATTAATTAAATAAATTTTATTTATTAAATTAATTTTCCATCATAATCCCATCCTAATCACCTAGCCAATTAGTTAAATAAAACTTATTTATTTAATTAATTTCCCAACTAATTCAAATAAAATATTTGAATTAGGTCCTCACCTGTCACCACATTCCAACACTTTTCCACTTCCCAATTGAATTATGTGTGGTAGTAGAACTTTAATTTAATATCTTTTTTGTGTACACCATCACACATGAACTTATTAAATAAAAGTTTTTGTGTACATGGTCACACATGAGCTTTATCCTCCTTTGTACACTTGTCAGATGACTACAACTTCCATGAAGAGTGAGAATAACTAATCAATCCTAGCCGTCCACATCATTCATTTAGCTTTTCAATCTCAACCATCCATTCAAATCAGCCATCTCCTATAAATCAATCCATCTACAAGCCATTTGATGAATCCACATTTCATGCATCCTTATGCTATCAAAATCATTCTTCAATCTTCTCATCTATCATCTATCTATCAATCATCTTCATGTTATCGTTATGCTACCGAATTGAGCAACCAACATATCAAATCAATTGATCAATCAATCATGCATGCATCCATCATGGCATCTATTTGAAGTATTGAGAATTTGAATTGAGGTAATGCATTTCATTGTTTTATCATTTTTATTTTATCCAAATTTTTCTATACATAAATATACTATCTGGTTGCATGTCTCATGGTAGACAAGAATAATAGCCTATAACATATCATGGTATTCTCACACTATTTTTTACTTTGATATGCCTATGGAGCCACTGTAACATTTATATCATCCTCTAGTCCAAATTTTGAGCTTTCTTACCTTTTTGTAATGATGCTAGACCATCTATCCTTGTTTTCAGATTTTCTCATTCACTCGTGTAACACCTTTGCATCACTCATATACTATAAACACCTATGGCGAAGCATCTGATGCTACATTTTCTTTTCCTATATTTTTAAGGTGATATCATCTTATTTATAAATATCATTGCTCAACGATATTACTGACTTTCCAACTATCTATTTTGATAGAAAATACTACAGTGGTTGAATACAACCCCACTTTTTCATTTTTTAAGACAATGATTCCATGTTCTAATTTCATCTCTTTGTAGTCCTATTTTTTCTTTTGTTCTTATTAACAACTATCGTTGACATTCTTCTACCAGTAAAAAAAAACAATTTGGCCTACAAAGGGAGCATCTATATATTTGTAGCATCTTTTGTTCTTCATAGTGTATATATCCTTTTTAGTACATGTGCTCTTCCCACTAGTAACGTGTTCAAGCACGAGTCCGTCTACCTTTCTTTCTATTAATAGGTAACATTATTATGTAGTTTTGTGGCTTGTGAATTTTTAATACCAGATGGAAAATATTTATTATGGGGAGTATATGATGCAGAGTACCTCCTATAACTTTGTAGCCAATTGAGGATAATTCTCCATCTAGGTGTTGGGGATTAGGCTTTGTGGGCTATATATGATTTTCAAAGAAGCAACTTTGAAACAGGCTATGGACATCCATTACAACATAACGCATAGGGGAATCTTCTCAGAGGTTTTAGTTGCAACTTCACTGGTAGACATGTATGCAAAATGTGGAAGCAATTAGGTTATGTTATGAATACATAATGTTCATGTATAAACATTTTTACTTCCATCATTTCATACTTCAAATATCTTTTAAAAAATAAGGGATTCTAATTGCAATAGTATCCCCTGTTGGTAGAGAGTTAGATAGAACAACATCCCTGCAAAATGAATTGTATGGGATGTGAGTCATGTGAAGAAACCATCACAATTCAAGGAGGGCAATAGAAAACCCCACTAATTAATCTAAATTGTATTGTTCTATTAAATTATATATCAATATAATATTATAAATTGATAATTAATATTAATTATAACTAATAATATATTATCTATAATTAAATATATTGACTGAGTATGCTGAAAGAAAATAATGGGAAAGCTTTTTTCATTCCTATTTTCATTTCTATAGTCGACTCCTATTCAAGTCCATTCTCTGCAAAGGATTTAAGCCTCCCAACTCCAATGGACATTTCATAGTATGGGTTGTCCATCATTGGAGTCAATAGTGAAACAACATATCAAAAATAAACTGTAGGCTACATATTTTTAAAATAGTTAGGTTTTTTATTAATAGAATAGGATGTTTTTTGGCTGGGGCCATAGACATTAGACAACGGCCACAAAATGAAGCCCCTTCTAGTGGGTGGACTCTCCATTACCATTTTTACCTTAAAAAAGGAATACCCATTGGTAACTATCATTCACTATTGCAAGTAGGTTTCAAGATAAAAAAAAAATGTGAAATAGCAAGTATAAGTTATGCTTCTTGCTGCTAAAACCCATATACAGTCAAGGGCCAAAAGGCAATAACCAAGCATATAACCCACAACACACAAAATTCGAAATCTCAGACTTTTAACCATCACATTCATAGTATAGTCTATACTACCAGATTAAAAGCAAGTTTAAGCTAGTGATGTCAGGGTGTCATACTCAATCTTAAAATCTATGAGGCCCTTATAGGTTACAAACAACATATAACTCATTACCGTCATTGATTTGAGTATGCACAGTAGGTCACCAAGTGTATATGTTTTGAATGTGTTTACAAAAATGAAGACATTGCAATTATTCAATACATAAAGATATAAAAAAACAAGATGAAATCCAAGTAAAGAAGACCCTTTAGTTTATTTTATCAAGTCATTGTAGAATTAATGTGATTAAAAAAAACTACATATCATGGCTATTTAAAATGGGAAGCAAGAAAGAAATACTTTATAAACATATATTTGCAGGGAGAAGTAACAACAAAACAACATTAACTTTGTAAGCTTTGAGATCCACTGGAAAAATGTATACATTCTACATTTTTTTATAGTCTTCACATGGGTAAATATGTACATTTTTTTTAGTTGGGAATTGTTTTATACATCATCCTATTCACTTCAATTGTTGTTTAGGTCTATCCTTTAGTACTGGAAATAGAGCCTATCTTTGAGTAAGTGAGATGTTTCCTTCAATCCTTCTTTCATGAAATTCAAACTTTTAATTGCTTTGTGGACTTTATCTTTAATTGTATCTACAATGTAAATGTCATCTTCCATAACTTCCTTTGAGAGGATGAGTTTAATTCTATCTAGTTCACAACATAACCTATTTAACTTATAAGTGTTGCTCAGAATGCTGCTAGCCTTTTCCAGCACTAACTCATTGTCAATATTTAATTGATCTCTCTCCTGCTACTAGTAGGAGACATTACTACTACCCATGGAAGACATGATAGAGAGTAACCGAGGAATATAACAAGCATGCAAATAAACTATTAGTAAACATTGTTGACAAACCTATAGAAGAATGTAAGGAAATGTAAACTCCAATTCTATTTTTTTTGGAAGATAATAAATAAATGGGACGAAGGAAGCCTAAAATATATTAATTTTTTAATAGTCCTTAAATATATTTGTTGCTTGAGTGACAAGGAAAGAAAGCATGATATTGGGAAGAATAAAAAGCAACCAAATTATACAATTTCCTTACGAGACAAAGAACATGTTATTGTAAATTGTAATAATTAATATACATAGCCAGCACCACAAAATGTTACATTTGGGGTTATATGTACAATGTCAACTATACAGTGGTGCTTATATAGAGGCAAGCATTTCTAAAATCTGGGACAACAAGTAGCTGCACTAATTCTCAAATTCTAATCTAGTATCTTTTGTAATTGTTGCTTTCAACCTTAACTTAGAATTGTATATCTTAGTCCTAGCTGAGATGGTGAAGAGGAATTGTTTGAAAAGAACATCATTGATTATAGGCTGAGGAGACCTCTTTACATGGACATCATACTACAACATGTAAAGTTCTTTTGTAGATATTTGCAACAAATCAATCACCAACAATATCATCAAAGGCCACAACCCAAGTACTCCTAGTGTGATCTTGAATTTGAAGGTGTAAGAGGTATTTGTAATTACAATCTTCAAGAGGAAGCCTACATCTTGTGCAACACCACTTACCATCATTATCTTGGATGCATTTTTTCTTGCACTCCTTACCATTAACCATTAATAGGCAAGCTGGGTAACAGAAGATGTCACTTTTGACAAACTTGATGGTCTCTTTCACAATGGCTTGTAAAGGTTGAGACATTGTTTCACACTGTTCCACAAGAGATATAATAGGCATTTGTACAAGCAATGTAGATGAAAGTGTTGAGGTGGACGATGATGATGAAATTTTTGTACCCTTTGTATCCTCCAAATGCTTGAGTTCCTCCACCTCAGGTATTGCAGGGTTTATAGCTAGCACTGTAGGGGCGATAATGTTGATAACCTTCCCATTCAATTTAATAACATGACCACTCTTAATAGCAACCACAATAGTTTCTTGAGTATCTTTCATTCTTTTGAGTTTTGATCCCTCATTGTTTGAAACAAGACCCCATAAATTTACTTCGATGGAGGAAAGCGATGTGTCATGCATCTGCAAGCTTCTTCTCAACACTTCAATTCCATCTCTACACCGTACAGTTGACATCTCACTAATAGTAGTGACAATTCCAATAACATCAACAAGGCTATTATTGTCCATGTGTTAGTGATCCTGTCAATGGATGTGAATTTGAAATTATGTTTTGGTATTGAGGGGTCATCATCACAATGCCGTAAGATTGAATCCTGGTCCAGAGTGATTTCAAGATGCCTATTAAGCTTGTTGTAATTCCTATTTTCTTCCTTTATTGAGCCTTTTGAAATTGTCTACAAGGCTCCAATGTGCACCTGTTCATAGTGCAGTTCTGCTATATCATTAAAGAAAGTAACCCTAATTTCAGGGCCCTCACTATCCATCATGTCAAAATTAAAAACCTATCTAGTGTTCCTAGGTGTCTTAAAATTGTGCATAGGTTTTTTTTCTATTACCCAACCTTTAGATGTCCACCTTCCTTGATACAGGTTTAAGGATTTGTTTGGACTTACACTTTCAAATGTGCTCTCTTGTTTGGGAGGTGTGTTTATTCTAAACATTGCACTCTGACTACTTGAAGAGCTTCCTAGAGAGCCCCACATGTCTAGATACATTTGTTGTTCATGTTGCTTGAACATGAACTTGGGCTCACCAATTAGCTAGCAATTTATGGTAACTACTTCTATTTCAAAGACTATCAATGTCCTGTAAGAATCGAAGGAAAAGAAATGGCATAAATACTATGGAATATATGTGTATTTGGCCATGATTGATTTAAAAATTGTGGCAAAGATGAAACCTACCTTGAATCTACAATGGAATGGCATATGTAATGCTTTATTCGTACTATAGATCCCACCTTCAATGTTTTAGATGAAAAAAGCATAGTAAATTGTCGCAAGAGAATGGTCACTTGCATATGCAAGCGATTGGATAACACAACCTTATATCATTTAGAGGAGCTTGCACTAGGGCTTAGCTTCTTTAGACATACAATTTGAAGCAACAGAAGTTACACTACGTCCCCAATATTTATAAATTGAATTGCTCGAGGAGTAAGCTGAATTGCCATTCAAAAACTACATGCAGAGTTTTTCAAAGTTATTCAGTTGGAGTCACATAGTGTAAAAAGTTGAATACAACGAACATGCGGAAATGAAAACATGTGTAGCACAATGGAGCTAAAAAATGATGAATACAATTAGAAAGTTGCTTAATCCTGACAAATCCAGGGAACACCAGTTTTAAATGCAATAATAGTTTTTAACACAATGTGTAGGTATGAAAAAATGTTGTTTGTACCATAGTGAATCTATCTTAAGTGAAAAAAGAAGTTTATTTAAGAAGTTACATCATATAAACAAGAAAATTTTGAATTTCTAGTTTATGCACATGTGGAATTTTGAGTTTTGGATTTCAAGATAATTTGTATACCTTCCTAGATAAAGTAAAGCTGCAATGTGGAAAACAGCCCTATACAGGATGTAGTAGCTTTGGAAACAAATCTACATTACAAACAAAACCTACAAATAATTACAATCAAATCTAAAAAAGTACAACAAATTTTATCAAATACAAAAGACCACCACAAACATATAAAAGGGGGAAAGGTAATTTGCATACCTTTTTGGATAAAGTAAAATTGCAGCATGGAAAACAACTTTAGATAGGAATCAATAGATGTGAACAACAAAAAAACTGTGCAATTAAAAATAAAAGCTACAACTAATCATAATCAAATCTAAAAAAAGTAAATCAAATCTCTTTAGACATAAAAGACAAACACAAACATAGTAAAAGAAAAAAAATTATTTTTTTTTTGAAAAAACCCAAGCTTGAAGAGAACTTGCATACTTTTTTTTATACAACAAAACTATAGTCAATAAAATAGATCTGGAGAGGAAAATAGATCTCGACAAGAGGTAGGAGCTATGGAGAGGAACAATTCCATTAAAAATTAAATAGACAACTAATAATAGCTAAATCAGAAAACCAAACAAGTATAGTGAAAGGGGGAGAAATTTTTACTAAAACAAAAAAACAGGCTCCAAAAAAAACATGCATACCTTTTTGGAGTACCAAGAGTATCGTGGTAGACTTTTTTGGAGCACCAAAAGTATCATTTGAATAATAGATTTTTTTGAATAATAGCTTTGAATAGGAGGCAGCAGCTGTGGATAGCAACAAATATGCATGAGATATAAAAAAGGACAAGCAATAATCACCAAACCCAATAAAAACATTGGTTAAAATAGAGAGTTATACACAATTTAATTGCCACAATATTATTAGAACATCCTCTTGTTTTCCCCTTTGTAAGTATCTTGCACATAAATGTTTTCTCTTTTGTCCTAATTTTATGATTTTAATATTCTTATATACATTGAAAAATTGATTCCACTCTCTTTTATATGGTGTAATTTGTTTTTAAATATACCATGAAACCATTAAAGCACGTAAAGCCATGGAAAAATAGAGTAAAATAATCAAACCAAATCATTATGTAGAAGCTAAAGAAACTTGAAGATTGAGATGAAGATAGGGACTACAAATCCATGAAATTTCAGTTGTGAATAACATCATAGTCCCATTTGACTAAGCACTCTACAACAACATTCCATTCTGTAGGAATATAAAGAAAAGAGATTGAATCAAAATTTCATCAAAGATCAAGAATAAGAATCTACTGTACAAAAGACAAGACCTTCAAAACATGATACGAAAATGATAAGACTTAGCTGAAACAAAAGCTTTATAGGATCTCATATATACATATATATAGCATATAATAAAATTCATTGAAGATTTATCAAACCTTGTATATAGTTTAAAAAAAACACATATATATATATATATAGGTGGACGGGCATTTAAAAAAATGTTTTAAAGAAAATTTATTGGTGTTTGATTGTTATCAATAAAATATTTTGTTATTAATATAAAGAAAGGATAAATGAATTGAAGTTGTATTACTTTTCCCTGTAAAAAGGGAAAAATGACAAATAAAATGTTGTCCATGTCTTTATTAGTGGCATATATAATTTTGAGGGATACATAGGTGGACCTCCATAAAAAAATATATTTAAAAAAAAAATTATTAGTGTTTGATTGTTATCAATAAAATATTGCTATTAATATAAAGAAAGGAGAAATGAATTGAATTCTTGGATGAAACAACTGAAATGGATATATAAAAAAAAAATCATCGATTTCCCCAACTACGGCCACGTGTGAATAAAGTACCCAAGAGGTGGTTTCCCAGAATACTGAATTGTTTGCGGGAAACCCCTCGACAATAACCGGCTAAAAATGCAGCATAAAAATATCCATTCGGCTAATTAGGAGGGCATAATAAGTTTTAATAACACAATTACCAGGGTTGAGACCTTTAACTTTAAAAATAACACTAAATATCAACAAGAAATAATGCTAGCACTGTTTTTTCTCTTTTAATGGTTATTTAATGTATATTTAACAGGACGAAACAAAATAATTATCAAGATTAATTAATGATTATTAACAATAAATTTCACAGTTTGTTAGCTAATTTGTACAAAAAAAGCATTTATCAAGAAACCTTCTTCCAGTCCATTGGAGAGTAACTAGTATATTTATATTTTAAAAAATATATTACAGTAGATATCTTCCAATTTGTTGGCATTTATAAATTACTTGCAGTTAGAATATTTGATATACTCACATAAGTTAATTTAAAATACTCACATAAGTTAATTTAAAGAGATTATGCTGCAAGACTTTTCATATTCTTCAAACGTAATAAAGATTTCATTCCATAACTGCCCGAGTTTTTCTATTTTTCTATCATTTAGCTTCCACAAATTTATTTATTTATTTATTTTTTGTTTAACGTGATAAAGATTTCACTCCTGTCCAAGTTTTTCTATTTTTCTATTCATTTAGCTTCCACGAATTTATTATTTACACATTTTATGAATTTTATTTACACATTTTATGAATTTTGTTTACATAGAATCTAAAGCTTTCAGCCCTTACTGTGAGTGTAGAATGTAGAACGCCCGCCTCTCGGCGTAACTAATCTTGCCGTAAATTTCATAGGCCGAGGCTTCAAATTTACGGCTAAAAATTTTACAGTTCAAAAACAATATTCCATAAATTTGATTGGAGATCTTTCCAATTCTGAAAATGAAATATCTTATTTATGAAAATGAAATATCTTATTTATGCTGAGAATGCAAGAGGATAGAGACACTAGCATCAAGAGAGAACAAACAAGGTCTGCTGTAATCAGCAGAAAATGCCCCTACCCTACAGAGATTAGATATATTAGGGAAGTTGTATAAATTTATTTACAATCTTTCTAATATCATGTTAATTTTTAAGTTTATTTAATAGGTCCTTTCAATTCATGTCATATTATTTTATTTATCCATATTTTTCCATAATTTCCAAATCAATCTATATAGTGAGCTAATTTCAAAATAATTTTTCTTTTTATAATTTTACTTACCAGTCTTTCCAATTCGGTACATTATAATTGCAGAATTCAAAGAAAAGTCTCCACTGAACTTTGTAAAGCACACTTGCAGCATGTCATTTCAACCACAAACAACACACTACATGATATAAATAGAAAAACTGTAGCATCCCATTTGTTACAAGAATAAAATCGTTTAAATCATTTTCTTTACATTAGTTGATGTTATTTACCTGATGATTTCACCATTACTGAATCCTGCATGACAAAATACTGCAACAAACTTTGCCCTAAAAAGCCTAAAAAACCTAAACACCCTTATACACCAAGCAAAGCCAATATGTTTATTAGCCTTGAACTAAGAACAATCTGTGTAATGTGTATTGAAGACCCCAAATAAATTTTCTCAGGGTTTTGGATTATTGAATTAGCTTAGACACAGAGATCCGTGCGTGTTACCTGTTAATATATTGTTTGGCTTTAGTGAGAGTGTGGAAGTTTAATGTGGGAGCGTGGCAGGATAACAAGGGCGGAATCCATGCAAAAGACACTTGGGAGGTTGTCTTACACGTATTAATTTTTATTGGAAATCACCCTATTTAGCAGCCCAATGCATCGAACATCAGAAATAACTGTGGTCACTCTTTGTTGATTGTTGCAATGTTGAAAAACAAATGAGGTGTCTCTTTGCTATGATTGTTATTATTAAACAATCTGGGATCATCACCCATTTAAAACCGTCACCTTTCATTTGTTTAAATTTGACGGCCGACCGTGCTTGTTAAGAATTTTAGTTTATTTAACGTTTATTCAATTAAAGTTGTCTTTCAAATATGGTATATTTTATTTTTAAAAATCATATATGAATTATTAGTGGTGCATTTAAAATTTTTCTTTTGTGTAATTTAATCTAATTGTATTTTATAATATATTTTATCTTTTATTTTCTTTCAAACAAGGATAAGTATATTAATTAACAGAGAATATTACAATTTCATGATTTTCGAATAGCAATGGTGGTCACTAAAGTTTAAAGAAAGAAAATCAAAAGAAGTTTTGCACTATTCCATTATGTTTTTTAGAACAAACCCTTGTTGAATAATGGCCATGCCAAAGATAAGAGCATAGTGTAAAAAGTTGTATCAACAAAAGAAATATCTATAGTAGGAAGACTATATTGGATTATAGAAAATTTGTCCTAGCATATACCTCATTATGTGGAGAGGTGTTTCTATAGTGGTAGCACAATATGTGTGTATATTTTTATGGCAATGTTTCAAATTGACGTCTTCCAACCTGTCACTACAGTGATGCTTCAAAATTCCATGTAAACAAAAGAAGGGGAGTGCCAGTGGTAAACAAAAGATGTAGCCACAAAAACCTCGGTGGCATGGAAGAAAGATGTTGGTGTTGTAGCCAAAGAGAATTTCAAACTACTGCCAAAACTAAAGGTGGGAAATGATGGTGCACCCAAAGACATGGATGAGGATGAGAATGAAAATATAGTTGCTTCAAACAAGGAAGGCATTGAAGAACTCCCTTCTAAAGCACAATTAATGCCGAGAAAAGATTAAACTTGAAACCTAAAACCCTAAACCCTAGGATTTTGAGAAATAAACCATTTGTTGTTGTTCTTGCACTAGATTGATAAGCTTGCTTTTAGAATTTCATTTTTGGTGTTTCTAATTAAAAAAATTAGGAGGCATTACAAAGAAGAATCAAATATATTTTTTATACGAGAATAAAATAGAGCCTAATATTATTTTTTCACTGGAATGTTTTCACATAGCTCCAACCATGGTGAGGGTGGCAGCGGAGAAAGGGAGGTGGGTCTATGAAAGGAAGAAGATGATGGTAGAGAGAGAAGCCAAGGGTAAACCTGAGGACCCTAAAGAACGATGGAAGGGGTGGTAAGGTTGGACACTGCCCACTTGGCCACAGAGATTATAGTCTCAATAATAGGGTCATTCCCTTTGGTAATGGTTGAGCCCTTCCCCGTTGTAATTTATTTATGTATATTTTTTGTTTACATCAATTTTCTAACAAATGCAAAAGACAAGTGTAAATCCGGCCTTGATAACCTTGCTAGCGTCCTCCCAAGTGTGCTGAAAATGGGAGTTTTGCTACAAGGTGTGGACATCCACCAAAGCATAAAGGATAAGAAAATTTTCATCAAATAATTTAGTTACAATGGCCTTGGCAATCATGTATGCAAAAAGAAGATAGAAGCATAGATAAGGAATGTGAACTGTTTGACAAAATATGTCAAAGGAATGTTGTTGTGTGTTTTCTCTTTAGCACAATGGTTACCATGCTCTTTAGGAGCATCTTTTGGGACCTTGGGACAAACAGGTTAGATGCTCTTTTCACTAGCACAATAGTCTAGATTTTCCAATATGCACTTGTAGCCACTAGATTTGTGTTTTACACCTTTGCTATTATTTATTAGAGTTTTTCTACAGGACTACATGTTTCAATTTAGCTCTCACCTATCATACTACCAATTTATTTTTTTAACATTCTATCATTTGAGTTTCAGTTATATGGATGCATTTCAGTTTACCTTAGAAAGGGAATCGATCCATTTTCTTGAGACTATTTTTCCTCAAATTGATTGTATTGGACTGTTTGTTAGATGGAATAAAAAACTTATTAAAGAACTAAGCACCCCTACTCTAGGCTCAAAGGATCTAAATTTTTGAACATAGTATGCACAATCCTTACGAGTTCAGTGAATGACATGCCTTTGGAAGCATTATTGGTCATATTAGCGAAATCCACAATATGTTGTTGTGTGTTTTCTCTTCAACACAATGATTGCCCTGCTCTTTGGGAACATCTTTTAGGACTTTGGGACAAAGAGGTTTGATGCTCTCTTCACTGGCACAATAGTCTGGATTTTCCAATATGCACTTGCAGCCAGCATATTTGTGTTTTACACCTTTGTTGTGATTTGTTAGAGTTCTTCTGCAAGATTACATGTTTCAATTCAACTCTTAGCTATCATATTGGCAATTTACTTTTTAAACATTCTATAATTTTTTTTTGTAGAGGCAATCCACAAGATTTATTCAATATTTTCGGAGAAATGTATTGTTCTATACTTTTTCTTGGAATAAGCAATCCATCCAATGTACAACCTATGGTTGATGTGGAATAGGCTATCTTCTATAGATAAAGAGTTGTTGGAATGTATTTAGCATTCCCTTATGCCTTTGGATAGGTACTCTAAATTCTGTCACCGTCACCTTCTCAAATGATGGTCAACCATGCAACCTTAGATTAATGAGATGATCTTATTATTACTTATTTATTTATTTATGCAAGTGGCAATTGAGGTCCCTTATATTCTTATGTAGTCTATAGTTTATGCCATCTTAGTCTATTCCATGATAGTATTTGAATGGACAACAGTCAAGTTTTTTTTGGTTCTTTTTCATGTATTTTACTTTTCCATACTTCACCTTCTTCGAAATGGTGACCGTTGCCATGACTCCAAATTTCCATGTTGTGACAATCATTGCTTCTACATGGAACCTCTTTTGTGGCTTCATCATTCCTTGACCTGTAAGGCCATGTTAAAACATTTTTGTTGAGGCAAATTTTATATATTACAAGTTAAACTAAACTTTAAAATGTATAGTAACAAGCCATGATGATTAGTAATACAATCAAATCTATTTTCTTTGATCCAAAAAATGCCTGTGAGGTGGAGATGTTACAACTGGGTGACACCTATTTCGTGGACAATGGTCAGTGGGTGCCAGCTGAATTGATGCCCACCACTTTCATTATTAATGTTGGAGACTCCATGCAATTAATTATTTCAATGCGTGTATATTTTAAACCTTGGACGCCTATATATTCAACCTTTTAACACTGTACTATGCTAAGTAAGCTTGAACTACAATCTAGAATTTATCCCATAATTGTGAGTCATGAATGGCATATATATTTCAATGCATGTATATTTTATTTTTTGCAGAACATTATAGATAAGCTTACCGATAATGTGAGTATATTTTGTAATGTTGTTATATCTTACATTCAAATCTGAAGTGTATTATTTGGAAATATGATATTCCTTTTCTTTCTCCAATATATGTTCTTTATGGCAGACTAAGTGCATCACGAGACCATAATCAAAAAAATAATTTAGGATGCAAAGGATTCAGGTGGAGAGTTTGATATTTGAGATAGAATGCAAGCTTTGAATACTCAACTGATTAAAACTATTTCTCATCTTCATGATCTATTAACAACTCATGTCTTTGTGGCCATTTTCCATGGATAGTGAGATCGTATGAGAGAGGTTCTCCTATTGTAGTCACATTTTTATGGGATGACATCTAATGTTGTCAATTTGTATTTGACTATAAATCATAGGTGTTATTTCATTTGGGACTTACTGGAAGTTTTAGCCTTGACAAAATATATTCATTTTTCTTCTTATTTTAGAGTTGTGTTTCATCATAAAGTTCTTATAAAGCCTTCGAAGCATGCGACAATATCGGAAATAGATTGATTATGCTTTTAGTGATGCATTCATAATACTTATTGGGAAATACTTAATTGGGTGTAGGATGTTGAACCATTAAAGCAAAAAACTAGGCGTTGAAAATGAAGTGGAGCCCAAAACCTTTAATAAAGGAAATCTCTATTTATAAAAGATTGCAAGATGCAAACATAGTGCACAACCATCATATATTGATGCATGTAGAGATTAAATGATGCACAAAAGTGCAGCCAAAAACAAAGTGGCCAACATTCAATTTCAATGCCATCATTTATGATGCCAAGCTCCCCAAAAAATACCAAAAGATACACCAAATCACCATTACAAGGTGTGGTCATCTCCAAGAAATAAGTTTTATACATTAAGATAATGCCAAATCATATCAACAATGCAATGTACAAGTTCCAAAGGTAGTGCAAGTTAAATAAATAATGTCATGTCCCCTTGTGTGATCATGGATTAATCCCCTTACATAGAGAACCGAAGGCAGAATAACCAAGTAATAATATTAGAAAAAAGATCGAAGACATTGAAAGGAGAGATTATTAAAACACAATCAGCATTAATTAAGGAATAATGTTATCTAACACTAATTATCTCTTGAGCAATGTTAGTTAAGGTCTCTAAAAAAAAGCGGTGTCTATTACAATGAATGTATACAGTGAAGGGATGCGTCCCTCAAGCAATCAGTGGTATAAAAAGAAACACAATACAACAGCAACAGGTATGGAGGAGAAATAAAAATGACTAAGGAGAAGCAAGAAAGAACATCCAAGGAAGAGACTCTGAGATCACCATGGCTATACCAAGTGCATTTCATCCTTATCAAGTAGGATAAATCTATATAGAAAGAGTGAATTGTCTTTTTGTATTGGCATTAACTAATCATTTTCTGAGCAAGCAATCTGACACTTAAAGAAGAGACTTGTTATCTATATAACTTGCTCAAATATATTTATGATAAGAGACTTGTTATCTATATTACTTTCTCAAATAAATTTGTGATAGCTTTCTTCTTATAGTAGCAGTCTGATTACATATATATATAGATGGTCTATTTATAACAACCTGACTTTATTTATTGAATAATGATGATACATAGGCATTGATTATTTAAGTATATTGATTTGTGGTTTCTTATACACACACACACACACACACACATGCATTGAGTTGACAATTGATGAAGTGTCTGCATCTATTTTTATTTGAGTGTTTGAAACAGTTTATCAACCCACATGGGGGAAGGGGCAAGAAGAGGGTGATGTGCTCCACTTATGGTCTGTCCACTCCAAAGAGAAAGATGAGCCATGGAGGAGTGGCGAACCCACCCATGGTCTACTCAATCTTAAAGAAAGGAGGGGCCATGGAGGAGTGGAAGTGTCAAGCCCGCTCATAAGCTCCACTTATTTCTGCCAATGGGCAAAGTGTTTGTTAAGGTTGGGACATGAGTGGGGAAAGCAGGCACAAGTCACCAATAGGAAGAGTTGTGGTATACAACCTCTTAGGTTGGTATATGGCTTTGAGTAGACCCACCATTCCACTCCTCTTAGTTCACTTTAGGTTGCATTGTTGGTAATCTATAAATATGTCGCCATTGATTAATATATGTATGATTGGTAATATTGTTCATATGGTGTATGCAGGTTTCAATCAAGGACTCCACCAACAAGTTATTCATTGCAAGGCCAAGACCTAACCCTAGTCCAATGAGACTGAGGTCAAAATACAAGTAAAAGAACAAGGAGTAGGAGAATATACTATGAGCCATGCTCTTTGCATTGGAAAGCTACATTTGTCTCCCCGAACTTATGGCAAACCACAAACAACTGAAACAAAATTAGATACCACTACTATTTCCTACAAATCAACTACTTTTACAAAATGGGGAGCCTTATATGATGAAATGGAAGAAGAAGAGCTCCTAGGTTGGTTGTACAAACATGAAAATATAGAAAAAGAACAAAATGAGAAATCAAAGGTTAAGCTGCCTATTGAATGGTATGGCAAAGGATTTAAGCTTATGAAATAAATGGGATACGATGGTAAGAGTCCTCTTGGTTTACAAAAACAAGGTATCCTACAACCAATACAACCTACTAGTGTAAGAAAATTCCTTGGCTTAGGTTATGATACATAGAAGGATAAGACCATGAGTACTAAGTGTCATTCAAGTAAGGTATGAGAGTCCTCTAGTGTGACATGGGCTGATAAGGAAGGTACCATCAATGCCTTTATTGACATATATGAATATGATATCATTTGTACCATTGAATCAATCCATAATCATTTGTACCATTGAACCAATACAACTTATTGCTTGGGATCAACAAGGACCACCACAATTAGACACATTTCAAAATGATGAAGCAATAGTAAACTTTCTTGGAGCATGAAGTGACATACCCCTTGGGGATGATAGAGATGGTCTCACTATAGAACTTTATAGTGTAGCTTACTTCAGAGAGGGTGCTAAGCCTTTTAGTCACAAAATTATAGAAAATATAAATACATCTTCTACGATAGTGAAAACTGTTCTATGACGCTATTAGACTCAGAAAAAGTAAAAATAAAGGATGTATCCAAGGGTGAAAACCTCTCTGAGGCACTCGAGGATGGAAGGCTTGACACATTTCCCCAAGCATCATATCATGAAAAATCATCCATGTTAGTTGAGAAAACATTGGTAGTAAATCTAGGCATAGAAGAAAAATTGAAAATCATACATCTAGCAGAATCATTAACACCTAATGAAAGAGCAGCATTTATATAGTTTAACAAGGAAAGATAGGTTAACTTTTCTTTGTCCTACATCAATATGCCAAGACTCAATCCTAATTTAGTCATGCATCACTTGTCTTTACCACTGGGGGCAAAACTTGTTAAACAAAAATTGAGAAAAATGCACCTGCAAGTTGTGCTACAAAAATTATTGAATGTTGGATTCATAAGGCCTGTTGATTACACAGAGTAGATTTCAAATCTAGTACCAGTTTCAAAACCCAATGGGAATGTTTGTGTTTGTATAGACTTCAGAGATTTAAACAAAGCTTGTCCTCAAGATGATTTTCCACTTCCAAACATTGACATGATAGTAGATTTAACAGCAGGACACAAGATCTTATCACTCATGGATGGCTTCTCAAGTTATAACCAGATTAAAATTGCTCGTAAAGATCAAATCAAGATAACATTCACTTGTCCTTGGGGAACTTGTTTTTGGAATGTCATGCCCTTTAGATTGAAGAATGTTGGAGCCACCTATTAGCGTGCAATGGCCACTATCTTTCATGATATGATGCACACATATTTGGAAGATTATGTGGATGATTTATTGGGAAAATATTTCACTAGAGAGGGACATTTAGAAATCATGGATAAAATCTTCACATGATTAGAAAAATAAAAAGTGTGATTGAATCCAAAAAAAATGTGTCTTTGGGTTGACCTCTAGGAAACTCCTGGGATACATTGTCTCTGCTAAAGGAATTGAGTCGATCCTACCAAAGTGAAAGCTATACTGGAGATGTCTCCACCTAAGAACATTATCTAGTTGAGATCATTACAAGGGAAGTTACAATCTATTTGCCATTTTATAGCACAACTTGCAGATAAGCGTCAATCATTTCAGCACCTGTTATGTAAGAATGTTCCATTCAGATGGGATGACAAGTGTGAGTGAGATTTTCAAAATATTAAGGAATATTTAATGTCACCACCAGTGTTAGTATCTCCTACAAATGATAAGCCCTTACTCCTTTAGATATCAACAACTACCACAGCATTAGGGGCACTTTTGGCACAACATGATCTAGAAGGAAAAAAATGTTCTATATACTATATCAGTTGGAGTCTAGTAGGATGTGAGTTGAATTAAACTCCTATTGAAAAAGCTTGCCTTGCCATAGTTTTTGCTTTGCAGAAGCTACAACATTACATTCTTACACATCAGATGAAACTCATTGCAAAGATTGATCCTCTTAAGTACCTTCTGAATAAAGTAGTCCTTACAGGATGACTGGCTAAATGGGTCATGATTCTTAGTGAATTTGACATTAAGTATGTAGAAAGAAAAGCAATAAAAGGACAAGCTATACCAGATAAACTTGCAGATGCTTTTATGATAGATAATCATCCACTTATCACTAAATTACCTGATGAATCGATATTTACTATGGAATCTAGATACCTTTGGAATTTATATTTTGATGGTTCCTACACATAGGGTGGCTTTGGCACTAGCATTCTCTTTGTCACACTACAAGGGGATTGTATACCTAAAGCTTATAGGTTACATTTTCAATGTACCAATAATGTCATAGAATATGAAGCATTGATTAATGGACTTTGTTTGGTGGTACAAAAGGTTCTTGAGTTACGTGTTTTTAGTGACTCTCAATTGGTGATCAGATCGGTTAATGATGATTATAAAATAAAGGATGAAAAGTTGATGCCTTATAAAAGAATGGTGAATGATTTTAAATCTTATTTCACATAAATTATTTTTAAATAAATTCCTAGAGATAATAATAGAGCCGATGATGCAATGGCCACAATGGGGTCCCTTGTAGAAACATTTTCCAAGTAATGCTACATACTGTGAGTTTTTGGTGGAACCTCTCTTGGAACCTGCCTATAATGTACCACAATCTGAGATGATATGTCTTATCATTGGTCTTGATTCCCAATGGTATAGAGACATTTATACCTATTTACGTGACAATACTTTTCCATCTAACTTATCAAGTAAATCTCGTAAGACCTTCATACGTTGAACCTCCCGCTATGTCATTTTAGCCAACACTCTTTACTGAACAGGTTTTGATGGTACCTTACTTAGATGTCTTGAGTGTGACAAGGTCAACACTACCTTACGAGAAGTGCACAAAGGTATATGTGGGGCACATTCTAGCGGTCTTACCCTAGCTAAGAAACTCTTGCATGTTGGTTACTATTGGCCTACTATGGAAAAAGATGCCTATCAGTTTGTCAAGAAATGCAAGTAATGCCAGATACATGGAGACTTGATACAGGTGCTTGAGTAAGAATTACAACTGATTGCTACACCTTGGCCCTTTTGTCAATGGGGACTCGACCTTGTGGGCAAAATCCATCCACCTTCCTCCAATGTCCATAAATTCATTATTACTACCATAGAATATTTCATGAAATGGATTGAAGTTGTTCCCTTATTGCATGTTATTGGTAAACAAATTGCTACATTCATCCTTAACTACTTCATGTGTTGGTATGGTGTTCTCCTTTCTATTATCATAGATAATAAAATAAATTAAATCAAAAATATCAAAAAAAGTAAAGAGAATTGAATTTGGTCAACGGTGAGAACCACTTCGATGGTGCCTTGGGAAAATACCATGGTGAAAACTGAGCAACCAATGCCATGTGTAGTGACTTTCCTCCTCCCTCTTTCAAAATTCTACTTGATCATTCCATCTCACACCCATTTTCCCATCACTTTATAATAACCTTTTCTTGCTCATCATGGTTTGTGAATTGTTTTGCATTTCCCATGCTTGGACATTTTTCCATGCATAATGAGTTAGTCCTATCCCTCACTGGGACATTTCCTTTACCTTAGCTATGGATTGGGATACTTGCATCTCACGGTTAGAGGAGCTATCATCTATTTTTTGTCTTCCCGCTCACAATCCATAATAAATTTTTAATTACACCATTAATCCACACTGTTTCATTGCTACTCCACAATAAAAACATCCAGTTCATAGATTGAAGTACATTTTTAGATAGACATACAACTTTGAACTCAAACAAAATCATGATATGACAAGTTTGACAATCAATCAGGCATTATAACATTCCTATCAATCTATCTAAACCAAACACATAAACTATGACAAGAATCATTTCAGCATGAAGCATGATGACTATTTGTTTGTAGGTCTTTTATTGTTTTCTAATTTTTATCTTTGGTGACATGTCTTTTAGCTTCTCTAGGATGTCTTTAACTAGAGAGGAAAGGATGGGGCATGTTCACTTATTCGTTGTCTGTGGATTGTTCCTTATTAACATGGTGACTCATCTTCAGACATGATTGTCTAAGATTATTGAGGACATATGGGTCTCATGTGAAATGGTGTATTCCTTAACTGTTTGATGTGTCTTTCCATTTGCAATTGGCGTGGTCATTCATTTGGATCTAACACATATCTAGATGGGTTCATCTTTTTTCCATAATAAGATTAGTGATGATATAGCACTTAAAAGAAGAAAAGAACAAGAATTTCCATCACCTTCTTTAGCGCTTTCTTTTCTCTTTCTTTCCCCCTTACTTTCCTATCATCGATAGTCCCACACTAAGTGACTGAGTACTATGACACACCAAAAACATAGGAGTATCCTTACATTATCTGCATACCCTACAAAACCACATGTTAGTTATGCATCTCAAATCCCATCCTGCATTCATTACATATTAGAATCCATCAATAAGCATACTCATACATATTGCATCATCAAAAATAGAATGCATGTCAAATAGAAGCATCTAGTGATCACACAACATAATCATGCCGTGAATCTCATATACATACAAACAAAAAATAATAATTATTAACACAATTCCACATCATAAACATCATAACATTGCATCATAAGAAATAGAAATCATCGCATCATTACATAAAATCATGGGTATAAAGTATTTAGCTAAGTTGCATCCATAACATCCTATAGAACCATAACAGCATCACATAGAATCATAAGACCACCATATAGAATTCATCACCATAGAATCATAAGCATAATAGTGTTTTGCATATATATTAATCACAAAATCATAAAAATGTCAGAGTACAATAATGTCAATATACAAAATGGCTACTATCAAGTCCCATAATACATCATCATCTCTCAAGAATCACTATGTCTACATGATACATATTGCACTGACAGAGCTATGATGAACTGCCCCAATCTTGATCTGCAAATCCTAGCCCTGACTAAGCTCTCGGCAGTCCTACCCCTCCTATACCTGGTGGTGCTGGTGGTAATCCTCTAGGTCCTATAACTCCTTCGCTCTTTGAACCTGCTATGTGATATCTCCCATATGAGCTCTGCACGAAGCTCCCAATCCTCTAGCCTAGTGGTACAATGGACTCATATGCTTGTCCCCAGTACAATACCTCCTAACTAGTCCTGATCACATCCCTCATGAAAACCCTGTACATAGGTATTGCTACCTGTGCCTGCTGTAACATAGCCTTTTCCTATCCAAACCTAGCAATGGCTACATCCCTCTCCTCTATAACTCTCCCTAGCTACTTCTATAAAGTTGTAATAATGTCCTTTCTCTTAGTGACCTATCTCCTCAGATATCTCACCTTGATCTCTAAGGCCCTAATATGACCCTATCCATTCTGATCTTGATCTTGTACTTGCTCTTGTATTGGAGGCTCATCCTCTCTCTGCCTATGCTCTCTATTGGGACACTCCTCCCCTACCTCATGATAGTCTCAGTGGTCATCCTGCTAACTATGGTGCTAGTGGTCTATCCCTATCTCCTCCGTCTCCTCCATCACCTCTAATATCCACAACCTCATCAATTGATCCTCTCCTTTGTCGCCCCTGTGGATCCCAAGGTTTCCTGCTTAGCTAATGACATATTAGTCCTCCTGAATTGAGTAGGAGGATATCTCTCCCTCCACATCAACACACAAGCATCAGCCTGCAACCAATCAAACCAATCATGTCAGATCAACTCTTATATAAAACTATCAAATCCCTAAACGATCTCTAAACCATCCAAACTTCCCTAAACCTATCTGGACCATCCCTACACATCTCTAAACTTCCCTAAAATTCCCTAAACTATTCAAATCTACCCTAAATTGATCCCAAATATATCCAAGTAGTCCTAAATCACTATCTATCAAGCCTCCTTTGCGCTATTGGTTATCACCTAGCTTGTTTTGATCCTCTTAGCTGAATAAACTTAATTGGCTATCAACTAATCTAATCAGCTTTCTTAGCTAACAAATGTAGTTGACCCCTAAACATTCCCTGACATATTAATCATATGTGTAGGTTCTCATCAAAAGCCCAGGTTCTCATCACATGTGCAACAACATCAAAAGAGCAGCTTCTGATGTTAGAATCATAGTTACACATCAAAAGCATAGTCTCTAGCCTCAGAAGCGTAGGAACAACCTTCCTACACCCCTGCACATGCCCTCTTCAACCCCCTTTCACACAAATCAAAAAACACAAAAAGTGAGAAACTAAAATCTACCTACCAGCTCCCCATAATCCTCTGGCCTATAGAACCATCGCACGTGCTCAAACTAATGTATCATCTCTAGAACACTTGACATTCTGTTCACCACCTCACTCTCTTAGCCTTCTAAGCTCCCCTTGCTCTTCCTTTGGACCTCCAAAATGCAAATGAACCAAATGACCCCTCTCACCTCCTATTTATAGGAGTGGAAACCCTAATTACTCATGCTAACCCTCATTTCTCGTGGTGGACCACCGTGGTCCCCGTGCACCTTTGTGGCTTGTTTGAGGTCACTTTTAACCCATTTTTCATGTCATTTTCACCAAATCTTAACGCACAATTTCCTTGTGAACTATCAAGACATTGTCTGACATTTTTTTCTAAAATAATTTATTTTTGAACAATCTCTTGAGAGGGCATACCTATCATCCTTACTAGGTCAAACTAGGGCATGTATCAACTAGAAAATTATTTTGAATTTTTTTTTCTTTGAAACAATGCAACATGCTACATTGTCTCAAAGAGGGGCAAAATCTAGACATTAGAAAATGTCCTCATAGTTATCTTACATTCCTCTATTAATTAAATAGATATTTTATATTTATTTAATTAATTCATCAAAATATTCCTCCATTATTCGTCTTTCATATGTCTTTCCTCTATTTAAATATCTTTAATAATCTTCCTTATACCACCTCTCTCTTCATTTATCCCACATTTCTCTCATTACCATTCTCTTTTGTACAACCTATTTCTTCATTTATCCCACATCTTTTCCACAAGTTAGTTTCCTTTGTGAGGACTTCTATAAAATCCTCTTTCCTTCTCACTTTTGGGGATCTCCTTCCATGTATTTCATTTCGTCCTTTCACTTTGAATATCGAAAGCCATTTGTTCATCCTTTAAAGAATCATTTACATTTCCATATCTCTCTGATTTGCATCAATCAACCATCTCCATTCTCCCATAGCCTCTTGTGCAATGTGCTAAAAATCTGAGAGCACCATTATTGTGAATGCAAGATCTTAGAAGATAGGAGGCCAATGGAGTCAAGCATCTCTTGAATGCAGATTTATGTGTTATGTATTTTGTTTTTTATTTGCATTTGCGAGGAATAACTCCATTGATATGATGAGGGTTTCATTTTGAATCTTTTGCTTAATGGTAGGGCATCTTTAAGATTCATACATAGATTTTCCAATTCTATCATCATCATAGAGGACCTATAGAAAGTACCGATACTGAAACACACTATCTCCATATTAAACTCGGTACTTGCATATTGATGACAAACATTATTCCAGTGATCACCTAATGTTTGTATTTCTACAACCACATGCTTTCATGGTGGCCAAAGAGCAGGAAGGCACTTTTAAATAAGAGCCCACCAATAGTGTTTGTAAAGATTTTACAACACTTTAAAAATTTAAAGGATTTACACTTTACAAATCCATGCTTTACATTTGATTTTTTGCATTTTAATTTTGTCGTATCGACAAAATCCTTCAGTGGGAGCTTGTCTTTTTTTGCACTTTCTCTTGCCTCTATCGTCAATACTCACCTTTCACAAACTTGGCATTTTCCCCTTTTGTTAGAAAAAATCTTTAATTTTCCAAACTCTATCTTTATCTCCTTTATCGGTAACTTTTGACATTTCAGAACTTTGACAGTTTTACCTTTTATTGGCAAATCTCTAATTTGCCGAACTCTGCCTTGTTTGGCCAATTTAGCCTTATTTACAAATTATACATTTTCCAAACTTCACTTTTTATCATCTTTATTTGCCTTATCAGTAAATGTCAACTTTTTTGAATTTGGTTGGCCTTATTGGCAAATCTGCCATTTGCCAAACTCGTCCTTAGCGCTTCCTTTTCTTCCTTATTAGAAAAAACCTACTCTTCTGAACTACTTCCTTTTGTGCCCTTTATCGGTAAAAACCCACTTTACTAAACTACTTCCATTTTTTACCTTTACCACTACTTAGTTGGCAAAAGTTGGCCTTTCCGAACCTACCACCCTTTGCACCATTTTTGCCTTTATCGGCAAAACTCACTTTTGCCAAACCTTACTTCATTTACCCTTTTCTACTTTATTGGAAAATCTTTCATTTTCCAAACCAATGAAAGAACACTAGGGCCTTGCTTTATCACCTTATCAGTGAAAATTAAAAAAACTCGAACCATTTGCCAAGTTTTGACTTTCCCTGATTCACTAATGAAGCACCCTTTTGGAATGTTTTTGCCTTATCGGCAAACTTAGCCTTTTGTGAACTTTTCATCCTTCACTACTTCCCTTCTATTAGTGAATTCCTTGTCAGGAAAACCTCGATTCAGTGAACTTGGAGGTTTGCAAATCTCCACTTTCATCGATGAAGCCTTCCATTATTTCCTCTTTCTTGTCTTTCACTACCAATTTCTGCCTTAGTTAATTTTTCTTTTATCAGCAAAAATAAATTTTTCTGAACTCTCTTTTCTTTAGTTTTTTCATCTTTCACTACAACCTCATTGTTTCCCATATTGACAAATTAGAAAAATGCTGAACTTAAGAACCTTGTCAGTAAAATCGGCAGTTCTCGAACTAGCTGATTCACCTACAACACTTAACTCTTTCTTTCTTACTTTTCTACCCCAACCTTCTCTTCCTTTTGTCTTCTATTAGTGAATCTTCTATTGATTGAATCTCTCATTAGTGAACTTGGAAGTTCATAAACCTCCAACTTTGCTGACAAAGCTTTCCTTTGTCTTCTTCCTTTGCCTTAGAAACTTTTGCACACTGCACTGCTTCATCCATCTTTTGTCAGTGAACTTTTCCCTCTGTGAACCTCTTAGTTCACTAATTGAAAACATCGTCGATAAAGGTGCCATCCTCTTCCTTTTCCATAGACCTTTATCTCTGTTTAGCTCACATGCCTTGCCAGTGCCTTATCAGTGAATCGGCAAACTTGTGAAACTCTAAACTAGTTTGCTAGTTCAAACTTTCACCGATTCACCAATAGTAGGCCATTTCCTTCCTTAGCCACATACTTAAAAAAAATTTCCCTTCCTTTTCAACGTGATTCCTCTTTAGTTGTTGTTGTCACCTTGTCGATGAACTGTCCATTGACCAAACCACGTATCGGTGAACTTCAAGAACTTTGAACCAAAGCAACATTGCCAATAGACTTCATTTTTCCTTTACTTCTTTTCCACAACACTCTCCCTTTCCTCTACTAATGCCTTATTGGTGAATCATCTAAAAGCCAAACTCCTAAAATATTAGCGAGTTCTGAGAAAAGTCGATTTGCCAATAAAAGCAAAATATGGAAAATATTTTAAGGGAGAAACCATTTTTTGACCAAGACAAAAACATTAAAATAAAACTTTGACCAAGGATAGCTTATTCATTTAAAGGAATTTTGAGATGGTTCAAAAGGAAAAGTTTCTCAGAATTCAATTCTCTATCCAATGGTGACCTTGGCCATGAAATTTGCATAGGACTTTTGGATTTTGGTGGCAAAATGGACGTAATGGGAATAGAATTATTATGGGTACCAACATGTACATTGCTTATTGTGTCTCTTATAATACTGCTAGCCTAGTGCTAGGTATTGTCCTTTGAATTACAAAATAATTTAGATCAACCAATCTATTGGGACTAACAAAATCAAAAAGAATACAAATAAAAAGCTCCAAATCTGTAATATGCCTTCTCATAATACTCAGATTTACACACCAAAATTACTAGAAAGGTAAATGAGCATCATAATCATAAAAATTTGTTTATAAACATATAATTTTTGCATAATAAAAAGGAAATAATAGCATATCTTTTCTGAATATTTTCAAAACCTGAAAATTACATCATATTCAAAGACAACATTTTAGTAAAATCTTTCACTTTAGATTTACAGTGTTTTGCTCTTGGCAATAAGAATAATTTTACATAATATTTGACTGTCAAAAGTCATATCATAAAATGTACGTCATCTGGAATCTTGATATCTATTTTCATAAGTCTCAGCTTGTCTTCTACTTGGGAGGAAGAGCATCACCCGAGACCCTCACAACTATTCAATTGCAAAATAATTCAGATCAGTGGTATCAGAGCTAGGTCTCTCATCAATTTCTAGGCATATTTTTTGTGTTTTGCATCTATTTTGAAGGATCGTTGGCATGTTTTCTAACTTGGATTAACGAGGGTTCTACACTTTTCTTCAACATTGAGGGTTTCTAAAAAATTTTGTTTGGAGTTGTTTACATTTATCATTCAAAATCATGGTTTCGCAAATCTCTACATCATGGGTTTCATCCCTTGCAGGGCATAGTCTCCATTCGAAGAGTACAACAACTTCCTATTGCTATTTTGGATTCATATATTTCCATTTCCATTCCATGGCCTGTGAAATAATATTCTCCCTTGATATTTATTTCTTGGAAAAAGTATTCACTATGCAGGAAGCACCCCAACTTTGACCTTTAGAGTTATTGTTTTGTATTGACCGCTATGTTTTCAAGCAATTTATAGAGCCACCATCAGTTTTGGATCTACTCTACTCTTGTATTGTTTTCTCCTCATTTCATCAATGGATCCCTATGCACTCTCATTATGCTAGTGTAAAATGCTACAATGTGATCAGTGCCACAATGACTTCTTCTCCAGGGGGTTTGTGGTTCAAGTCCTCCCACATCTAAAGCAACAAGTTCACTAAATGTAGTGGCTATAAACTTTAAAGTGCATAGGGACAAGAAATTTAAGAGAGATTTTGAGTATCCTTGACCTAAAAAAATTCCCACATATGACAATGGAACTCATCCTTTCACCTACATTAACAAATTTAAGTTGCTCACAAATCTGTCAAAGAATGTTCTACTACCTTTTGAGAGGCCTATTGTGAAGGTGTAGAGGAAAATTGAAAAGGTCAAAAAAAATACAAAACTAAAATGGCTTGCACTTTGAACGTTTAATTTTGATTTTGGACCTTCAATACAATGAGGTCATGGAATAAATATATGGAAGTTTGATTCCATTTTAGCATTAAAGTGTTGCACAACATCCCAATAGGCCTACTTGTCTTGAACATGTGTCAAACATTAGCGATAAGTGGCTAGAGTTGCATGGAGATCATGATGGATACAATGATCTAGCTATTGCTACTGGTATTGCAAAGATGGATGGGATAAAGTTGATGTTAATTAGACACCAGAATAGCTAGAATACAAAGGAAAATATTCATTAGAATTTTAGCATTCCAACTCCACATGGCTACATAAAGGCTTTGTGAATGATGAACGACGCTAATGAATTTGGTCTTCCTATCATTGCATTTGTTGATAATTTAGGTGTGTATGAATTTGGATTTAGTTCTAGCCCCAAGGCTAGCCTCTTCTCGACCCCTTCCATAAAATCTGCTCACTGTCTATTCCATAAAGGTTTGTGGTTTGAAGATATTCAGTTGTAGTTTTAGCACCATTCAAAACCATTCCACAAGGTTGAGGTCACCTGCAATGCCGCCACTAAACTAGTCACAATCTATGAAGTATCATTATCTATGGCTCCCTCACATGTACCAGTTGCAATAGTTTCTTATCTAGCAAAAGCATCTCCAAATATGTCTTTGCTAGCTTCGATGATGGAAAAATTAATCAAGTAATTAACGAAAAGAGCATAATTTAAAGTAGGTGCAATGGGGCCCATTTCCACTCAAAGGGGGACAAATGATCAAAATAAGCCGGGGTACCCAAATTAAATAATATATATTTCAACTTTATAATTAATTTTTTCTTCACCCAAATGTTGATTTCAACTTCAAATTAGGAAATAGGTGTGGTGACCTTTTAGTTTTCACTTGTCCATTTACAGGACAAGATGTTGCGACCTTTCAGCTTTAGGGTCTTCATTTCAACTTCCAATGAGGACATGGGTGTGGTGACCTTGTTGAAGGCACAAGACAACTAAGAGGGGGGGTGAATCAGTTGTATCAAAAACCTTAACTTCTTTAAACAAAATCACATTCACATTCACTTACTTTAACTCCTTAATTTGTTATGAAGATTAAACATGAATTGTAGAATCAAAATATAAACACATCAACACCATATACACATGAACACCGGATTTATATGTGGAAAACTCTAAAAGGGAAAAACCATGGTGAGTGTTAGCTCACAATATAATATAGTAACAATACCAAATAATAAAGAGGCTCACTACCTTAGGGCTCACTACCCAAGGGTCCCTACCCAAATGAATGCTCACTACAAAAAGGTTCCCTGCCAAGGCGTGGCTCATTGCCAAAGGGTGGATCATTGCCAAGGGGTGGCTCATTGCCAAAGGGTGGCTCACTACCAGGATGTGTGGCTCACTGCCATGAACTGATATAATAACATCTACAACATGCCTGATTTTAGTTCCATTGACGCGTAGTATATCTCTTCTTCTCTACCTTTATAACTCACACAATTTATCTTTACATCTTCGCACTGTCACACATCACTCACAGATTCATTACATATATTTATACCAATCATCAACCTTGGAACATTCATCAATGTCGGCAATACAACTTACAACCATTGGAACTATCTCCAAGGTCGGCATACATAAATAAATCAATTTAGGTTTGAGCAAATGAAAAAAGGAAGAACACTTCATGGCTTCTCTCAGACCCAAAAACATCCTTACACACTTCATTACGCTTCTACAATCCAATAAACACATCTACAAAGAATGTTAACATCCAAGTCAACCAAACTCCCAAATGGAGTCACTAGGGCATACATCTCATCTGATAAGATTGCCCACATTGTATGAACTCTTCTTTTATGAAATAAAATCTGGTTCGCAGATTGCTTATTGTGTGTTAAATTACAATACCTCCAGCCCAGTGCTAGGTATTGTTCTCTGAATTGCAAAATAGTTTAGATCAACTCATCTATTAGGACCAACAAAATTAGAAAGAATACAAATAAAAATCTCTAAATCAAACATCAAAGGTGAGTAAATAAAAAATTCAAGTAAGACATATAACAACAATATGGGTCTAAAAATAAAATGGACCAATCAAATCAAGTGAAGAAAAGTATCCAATCCAACAATTGCTCAAAATTGAAAGACACACCATGCACTTAATAGGTGTCCACTACCTAATGGATTATATAAGAATGTCTCTCCTGATCATCATCCTAATCCAAAATCCAAATTTTGTAACCCACCATCCCAAGTATGGAGAGTTAAAAATATTCCAACCCAATCTAAAATGTCAACCTCTCCACCTAAATTCTTCAAACAATAATCACTTGATTCCACATCCAACATCCCTCATCAAAATGTAAAATCATGTCTAAAATCTAAAAACTCCACATCCCAAAATCTAAAATGTATTATGGCACCATAAGGGCTATGATGGTACACTATCAAGATCTAAACATTTGGATAAGGCCAACTTAGTTATTAATGAGGATCACACTAACATCAATGGATCTTGTACAAGATTTCATTAATCTTGATGAAGTAGTTACTCCAGGCAGGTCACTATTGGCATGTCATGACAAGAGGTTCAACATTGACTATATCAAAAAGATAGGGACATGTGAAGACCCTTGGAATATCAAGCTATCAATGCCATTCAACTAGCAAATTAGAAATCAAAATATCACAAAATTCAAAAGAATAATTCAAAGAAAAAATAAAAAATCAATATAGTAAAGAAAAGTCATTCATCCAATTGTCAGAAGTATTATATGGTGCCTTGGATAAGTACCTTGATGAAAAATCATTTGCAGGTATCATGTGTAAATCAATTGTCTACATATCTTGCACTTTGAGCAAGTTGTCTCATCTATCCTATCCTATCTCCATCATATCATCCTAATCCATCATATCCATATATCCTTGAAATCATTCCCACTCATCATCTCTACTTGACTTTGGTCTTGATAATGACTTTGATCTTGAAAAGTATTGGGGCATAATTTTGAAACACGCTTTGCGAAAACTTATGCCATATATTGTATTCCTTTAGTGCAACATCTTGAATGACATTTGTAGAGTAGGTACATGTTTTCTTGTGTGACATAGTTCTTTGAGATAACATCCTACATTGCTCTATCCATTTACCATTCACTCTACTTTCCACCCACTATCAACAATCCCTCAATCCATCCACCTAATTTGTTAAGCCCATCATCCTCAATCAACCTATCTCCCATCCTTGTTTTTGGATTTGGTGTTCCCTTTTCACAATTTATCATATGGAGACAATAATCCCATCCAACACTGTAATTTAGTGTATTCATCCAATATGATCTAGTCCAGACTATCCAAAGTAATCCAATGCAATCATCCACATCCATCCCAAAGTAATTAATCCACCACAACAAATCCTAATCCATACAAATCTTTCCATTAAATATATCCTATTATCCTAAAACATCCATCAATTTTGTTCCCATGCTTGCTGCAAATCTTAATCCAGTTCAATCAATCAATCATAATCATTGGGATATATCATTCACAATCCTCTTTTGTTCTTGGGATATATCATTCCCACATCAAGAACACTATCCTCATATTGTTCTCAAGATATATAATTCCCACATCAACAACATCATCATCATCATCATCATAATGGGATATATCATTCCCAATTCTTGAGTTGTTCTCAGGAAATATTGTTCCCACATCAACAACACCATCACCATCATCAATCAATGATCGATATTTAGCTTGACCAAGGGCAACATTGTGTTTTTCTTTATATTGTTTATGCATGATTTCTTTCTTTTCTTTTGTGTGTTATCATTTTGTCTTGCATATGCATTGGTCCTTGCAACATACCTACCATAATGACACAATGA
Source organism: Cunninghamia lanceolata (assembly GCA_027924645.1). Taxonomy (NCBI): domain Eukaryota; kingdom Viridiplantae; phylum Streptophyta; class Pinopsida; order Cupressales; family Cupressaceae; genus Cunninghamia; species Cunninghamia lanceolata. Next base: position 1,712,606 of record BSBN01000671.1, on the reverse strand, counting down.
TCTTTCATTTCATGGTTCCATCAACATATGATTACTTGTGACCTTAAATCCTTTCTACATGAGACACATTATTACCATGGTCTTCATATCACAGTGCATAACTTCAAGTGCTATATCAAGATCAAGTTACTCACACATCTTAGTATGAATCTCCTTTCCTCTCTCTTTTTCATCCCTACCCCTATCTTCATCATTCCTTTCCATCCATTTTGAGATCCTACCCATGTCCTTTACATTCACCTATCCTCTTAAGGGGGCATCATCCCATCCTCCTTTCCTATAAACCCCATCCTTTTTCATCCTTCCTCATCCTCAACTTCTATATTTTATTTTCTTTGAGATGAAATAGCTCCTCTTAGTCACAACATCATCTCAAAGGGGCAAAATGTAGACACCTAAAACATACCAAGTATTGATTTGTCTAATCCTAATTTATTGTCCTCTAAACCATCCTAATTTTTTCCTAATCTTAATAAATTATTACCTAATCCTAATTAATTATATTCTAATCCATCATAATTATTCCTAGGTCCCAATTCATCATTTTCCTAAGTGTTAGTCCCCTTACCACACATGAGTTAATTAATTTATTAATTAACTCTCCATTTTCCCTGCATAAATAGCTAAAAGGTGAATAAAATAATTAAACATCTCTTTTATTCTCCCCCATTTATCTCACAAATATATCCCATAAATTCAAAAATTAATTAAAAAGTCTCTTTTATCCTACACTATTCATCTCTCAACCACTTAACCAACTTGATCTATGTTGTCGATCTATCAATCAATCCCCACCATTGATCATCCAACCTATAAGTCTATAAATGGACCATTTAGGAGCCATTTTTAAGGATCATCCATCACTACAACATCATGATAATAGTTCGTGAGAAACCACATTTCTCATTACAATCATTATGAGCACATCTATGATGCCAATAAAATTGGGATCAAATTTTGAGTAAGCTTGTGTTAAATTCATTTTTTTTAATTTTATTTTCCCTAATGGAGGTGCATAGTGAATATGGAGTAAGGTTTTATGTTTGTGTTTGAATCTTTTTTTAATTTCAAATTTTAATGTTCAAATGTATTATACAAATGTGTTTGAAAATATGAGGTCTACACTATTTTGAAGTCCTACCATAATGAACCCATAGGAGGACATTATTCTGCCAAAAGAACAACACAAAAATTACTTGGGGCTAGATATTATTGTCTCTCCATGCAAAAGGATATAAAGAGGTATGTCAAACAATGTGATGAATATCAAAGGTTGGGAAGGCCAACAAAATCCACTAAAATATCCCTTCATCCTCAAGTGGTTTTGGAACCATTTGAGAAATGATGGTTTGATTTCAATAGACCTATTGACCCACCATCCCAAGGAAAATAATATATTTTGGTATGCATAGATTATGTCACAAAGTGGGTAGATGTTTAAGCATTAAAAGTTGCAATAGAAGAACATGCCACTAAATTTCTCCATAGTAGAATCTTTTTGAGGTTTGGATCTCCAAGATCAATAGTTATAGATCAAGGACCTCAATTCATGTCAAAGGTATTCTTGACATTTATAGATCATTATTAGGTCATCCATAAGAAATCTTCACTATATCATCCTTATACAAATGGTCAAGTGGAAGTCATGAATAGAAAATTAGAGAATACCTTGACAAAAATGGTTTCATCTAGTAGAAAGGATTGGGCAAGGAAATTAAATAAAGCAATCTAGGTTTATAACACTACTTAGAAATCAACTATAGGGTTCATGCCTTATGAGTTATCTTTTGGTAAAAGGATAATTCTGTTAATTGGATTTGAGCTGGAGACACTCCAGAAAACAATGGATGTCAGTCTTGATCCAGACAATATACAACAAGAGAGGATGCTATAGCTTAATGAGTTAGATGAGTTAAGGTTGGAAGATATTAAATAGACCAAGTTGGTGAGACAACAGAGGAATCTATGGCATGATCAACATATCAAGAAGGATTTCCAAAGTGGAGATTAGGCACAATTATTTAATTCTAGATACAAGGATATAAAAGGGAAACCTTGTACTAGATGGTTTGGTCCCTATGAAGTAAAAGAGATTTTAAACAATGGAGCCATCAAATTATCCCTTATCAATGGAGATAGTAGGACCCTTGTGGTAAATGGACATAGATTACCTTTATATCAAAATTTAGTAATAAAAGGAGAATTTCTTGAAATAATAGACTCTCATCTAGGTCTTTGTTGTGTTAGAGGGTTCGCCCCTCTTGCAATAGGTTTGTAGGTTGAAGAAAAAAATAAAAACTACATAAACCATTCCATATCTATTTTCAATAACTCTAGAATGGTCCACCAATAAAACACATCAACTTCCTCTAAAAATATTCTTCTAACAATGTTTTGAGTTATTCATTATCTCAAGAGAATCCTTTCAGCAATGTCTCTCGATTCGTTTGTGTTCTTTTTTAGAGCATCATTCTCATGGTGTCTCTAAAATGATTTCATTTCTCACTCATCCTACAGAACAACTCCTTAATGATGTGCTTAGAGCCATTCACTCATCCTTAAGAACATATCCTTAGTGATGTGTATGGAGTCATTCACTACTCTAAAACATCATGCTAACAATATGTCCAGAGCCCTTCACTCCTCTAGAACATCTCCTTAGTAATATGTCTAGAGTTGATCATTCCTCCTCTAGAACATCTCCTCAATGATGTGTCTTGAGCCACTCACTCCTCTTAAAGATCTCCTTAATGATGTGTCTAGAGTCAATTACCCATCCTCTAGAACATCTCGTCAGTTGGCCAGAGACTTAGACTCATCAAGATCAACTGCATCTTGAGTCACTTACAGGAAATTGTACAATAGGCCCATATAATTGCACCAAGGAATTTCTGTAAGTTCATTCAATAAATAAAAAATATTTAGAGGACCTAGTACCTTCCCTCAAGTTTTGGCAAATGTAAGGTACAAGGTCAATCCTTGTGAGGATTTGTCTGAGTACTGCAGATTCTTTAGTTTATCTAATTAATCTTCTTAGATTAGGAATTGAATTTACATAGTTGTTTATAAAAGAGTACCCTATATCCAAGGGACCTGAGTACTAGGGGCTTCCTTCGTCATCCAGACTGCCTACATACCCTATATCCACGAGATCAAGGCCCCCTCCAGATGTGACTGACACTGGGGATTGTGAATATGTTGTTCTATCTTGCACTATGTTTGATGCAACTATAAGCGGGTATCCAACCCTAGACAGTTCTTTGCCAGATGCCACCCACTTAGGTGAAACATGGATGGAAATTAGTCCACTACCACAAATACCCTAAAGAGTTGTTTGTTGATTAGTCCTAGTGTGGAGGAATACCTATCAGGTATATGCTCAAGAAGTTTAGTTCACTTCCATAAAACAATTTGGTGATTAGGTGACTAAGCCCATTCAAGATTCCCTAGTGCTTTCTGATCACCAAGATCTGTGACAGCGAGGTGAGAGCATATGACATTTAGGGTTTCTTGTTTGGACTGGTTGCCCTATCTAACAATTTTCTAGTCATCTCCAAATTAGACTTGTGTTGTCAATAAATCTCATTTTTTGAACATCAAGGTCTGCGAAGGCAAGGTGAGAGCATACGATGGTACCTATCGCCAACAAAGTTTATCTGTAGAGAACAATGTGCCCTAACTAGACTAGTAGTTTCATTTTTCAAACCATAATTCATGAACTAATATCTAGCCTATGGGTTTAACCAAACTTGACAATTTACTATTGTTTATCCTAGGCTAGTTTGCCATATTTGGTCAGACGTATGCATCATTCAAAACTATTATATTTCTCCCATAGCATTTACATATTTAATTTCAAAATAATAGCAAAGAGAAACTATTATAGTAAAGGAAATTTAATTCTTGACACAAAAAAATTACAACTAGATTGTGAGTTACTTTTTTTTGAAATAAGTGTTAAAGAGGAAATCATTTATAGACAAGGGAAAAAGAATCACATACTAACTTCCATTTTTACCATCAGTTCATTTTAATTTACACAATATAATAATAATACTCACACCTTAAGGATCCCTAACAATTCCAATGTCACAATAGATCAAAATTTACTTCCCACTAAACTCTTTATTCTAGGTAAATTATTTTATTATCAACCCCTTAATCCCTTATTTACAAAATTAAAGTACCAATAAGCTCTAGATCCTTCTCATATCCAAAAGATGATACATATGAAATTTGAAGTAAAATCTATATTCTAAATAAAAAAACTACAATAGATCCGTAAATTTAAAAATAAAATCCATATTCTAAAGCTAAGGGTTAATACGACAATTAATTTAATATAAAATAAATTCTACATCGTAAATAGAAGGGATAATAGGACAATTTATTGAATTTAAAATAAACTCTATATTTTAATTTTAAGGTTTAATAAGATAATTATTTAATATAAAATCTATATTCTAAAACTAAAAAGAACTAATAAAAGTTCACCTTTTAAAGTAATGAGACATTTATTTATATTCTGAGTTTAAGGAAATAAAAACTTTATACGTCATCACACTTCATCACTATGCATGAGATCTCCTAAAAAAAAGTCTAATTATGAAATAAATAATTAAATGGAGGTAATTGTAGTCAAGGCATTTGGGTCGCTTGGCAGAGTTTCCCAAAGAATTGGGATTTCTTAAAATACCATAATGTAGGTTATATTTAACATGAGTTATAAAAAAACTTCAGAGATTTTTATGAAAAGATTGCAGGATATGCACGAAATGGCGTGGTTTTAAAGTCCTTTAAAATTTTCAGGCAAATGCAATTTTATAGAGTAATGTCCAGTCCTACAACCTTGGCCGGCATCCTTCTTGCCTGAGCAAAAAAAATAGCACATTAGAATAGGTATGGGCATTCATCAAGCATATGGAAGGGTTTCTTTTTGTCAGATGTTACAGCTGCAAGTGCCCTAGTGGACACGTATGCAAATTGTAGAAGCACAGACCGACGCATATTGCCTCCAAAAAGGCATGACTCATGAAATGGAATGGTAACAGGTTGCGCCCAAAATAGGTTTGTTAAAAAGTCTTTAGAAACTTTTAAGCAAATGCAATTGTCAGGTGCAAAACTGAATTTCACATCCTTTGCCAGCAGTTCCTGCTAGTGCCAAAATGGGCACTTTCTAAACAGGATATGGCCATCCTTCAAAATAAAATAGAAGGGGATTTTTGTCAGATGGGGTCATTGCAAGAGCCTTGACAAAAATGTATGCAAAACATGGTAGCATAGATAATGCGCATGAAGCACTTGAAGGGATACCTCAGCTAGGCGTCATCTCATGCATATGAAATAATTGCAGGATACACACAAAACGGATTTGTTAAGGAGGCTTTGAAAGAAGATCTTTACACAAAATGAAAATTGGCAGGTGTAAAGCCGAATTCCACGGCCTTGCCATTGTTCATCCTACCCGTGCAAAAAGGAAGCATTCAAATAGGGTATGGATATCCATCCAAGCAGAGACTTAATACATTTCACTCTAAAGCATATCCTAACTAAAATAAAATTAAAAAAAATGTGAATTATTGCATTACATAGCACATTAGTGCATTTATCCTTTATAAAAACCCTTATTCTTAAATTTATTTTCTATATTTGCTTCAAGTGGGAGATTTATCTTGGTTCATATACTTGTATTATTTCCCGAATCCCATTATCAACTTATCCAAGCCCACAATCTAGTCTAGAGTTTATAAGCAAATCATCCTAGCTTTTACAGTATTATCAAGAGTAAAGTCCCAAATTTAGGAGTGAGAGTAATTTGTGACTCTAAGTATTATAGTTTTACTTGTTGAGTTCCTTAGAGTTCATTGTGTTTACAGGTTAAAAGAGAAATGCTTATAAATTAAAAAGCTAACTATATATGTGTTTGTTTTGTCTTTGATGCAGAGTAACATAGTGGAAGCGTTTAAAACAGGGTGAAAATACGCATCAACCCACAATAATGCTCAAATAGCTTATAAAAACTCCTTCGTAAGGTCCTAATAAGATTGATATACATCCACTATTCACTGTCGGCAAGATAGCATCCCATCGGCCAATTTCAAAATCCTTAGTCCGATACTCCGGCATGCACCCACTTTGTACATACAAGATTTAACTTGCTATCACCGGTCTTCATTACTGTTTCTGCTGGTCTTTCTTTGTATTTAATGCATTGTATCTTCTCAATGTACAATTCGCACATACATTACATTATTGACTTGCTGTGCCGGTTCTCTCTACCACTTCTACTAGTCACTTCTTGTATCATTCAATACTTGTATGATCTCAATGTATCATCACAACATACAATCTCTGACATGCGATTGACGGATACACACAAAATGTTACTCGCATACAAATGCGATATGCACACACATTGTTCCCGACATACAACTGACGTATACTCACAAATTGTATACCCGATATACTTAAGTGATATGCACACAAAATGTCTCTTCTCATACATTTGCGGGATACACATAAAATATTCTGACATACAAAGGTGATATACTCATAAAATGCATATTTCATGATACAACGCAAAATTCACGCCATTTACTGTCTCCGCACATTGTAACCGAACGACACACAGAAAAACTACAGAAACCTTCAAAACATAAATAAATCTAATTCTACGTAGATCATTCCACTAATTTCAAAGAAATCTTAACCAATGGAATGACTCCAATCTACATCTTTGTAATTAGACCAAAAACACAAAATTTATTTATTTCGGCTACTTCAAAATACACATACAATCTTCATCGACTCTCTGTCTCTCCTGTGCTCGAACACAGTCCCGACTATTAAAAGACTTACACTTTGTGAGTTATACATGGTGGAAACGAACCACCACTGCCGAACAGTTACAATTCTTGTTTGGTTACAATTCTTTAATGACAACTTAATGACACGTATACAGTCTCCCAATATGGCTCGAAGGCACAATATCACATAAAATGCAAGGAATCTTTCATATTCTTGTATCTCGAAGTGCTCCTGCACCATACAACCAACCAACAAAATTTTCAAGTCCCTTGGAAATGTACCTACAACATAAAACTTCCTTTTTCTTCATCTGTCTAGCTTCATTTTCTTCAGCTTCAAGCTTCCAATCTTTAGATTACTAGAACAGTGACTAACCAACCAACAAAATCAAACTACCATCAACTTTAGAGCTCCTTCAGGCTCCTTCTACTCCCATCAGTGGAGTACTTTTCAAGCTGCAACATCAAGTGCTTCTTCAGTCAGATATCCATCTTCTCACTGCCTTACCACACAACTCACCAACTCAGCAAACCATCCATCTCACCCAACAGCAGATCCTGGTGATGCACCTTACCACTCTCTCCTTAGTGGCCTCTCTCTGCACCATTATCCAACTTAATCTCTATTGGAGAATGGTCATGACAGACCTCATCCTCGTCTGCCCACACACACAACCTCAGAAATCTCCTTCTTGTAGCTAGATGGAACAAGCACCTGCAACCAGACATGGACCAACTAGGACTCAAAACTAGGACCTTCCATTCACTACTGGAGTGCTCTACCACTGAGCTATTGGCCCCTCTTGGACCAGTCCATCGTCGGTCCAGGTGTGGCTTATTTCAAACACCAACACCCCCCCTTAAGCCACATCTCTTGTGTGCTTGGGGCTCCTAGCCTAGGCTTGGCTCTGATACCACTTTGATGCACCCACTTTGTACATACAAGATTTAACTTGCTATCGCCGGTCTTCATTACCATTTCTGCTGGTCTTTCTTTGTATTTAACACATTGTATCTTCTAAATGTACAATTCGCACATACATTACATTACTGACCTGCTGTGCCGGTTCTCTCTACCACTTCTACCGATCACTTCTTGTATCATTCGATACTTGTATAATCTCAATATATCTTCACAACATACAATCTCTGACATGCAATTGACGTATACACACAAAATGATACTCACATACAAATGTGATATACACACACATTGTTCCCGACATACAACTGACATATACTCACAAATTGTATACCTGATATACTTAAGTGATATACACACAAAATGTCTCTTCTCATACATTTGCAGGATACACATAAAATGTTCTGACATACAAAGGTGATAAACTCATAAAATGCATATTTCATGATGCAACGCAAAATTCATGCCATTTACTGTCTCCGCACATTGTAACTGAACGACACATAGAAAAACTACAGAAACCTACAAAACAGAAATAAATCTAATTCTACAAAGATCATTCCACTGATTTCAAAGAAATCTTAACCAGTGGAATGACTCCAATCTACATCTTTGTAATTAGACCAAAAACACAAAATTTATTTATTTCTGCTATTTCAAAATACACATACAATCTTCCTCGACTCTCTATCTCTCCTATGCTCGAACACAGTCCCGACTATTAAAAGACTTACACTTTGGTAGTTATACACGATGGAAATGAACCACCACTACCGAACAGCTACAATTCTTGTTTAGTTACAATTCTTTAATGACAACTTAATGACACGTATAGAGTCTCCCAATATGGCTCAAAGGCCCTACAATATCACATAAAATGCAAGAAATCTTTTAGATTCTTGTATCTCGAGGTGCTCCTGCAACAGTCTTGCAGGTAAAGCATTTTCTAGATTTATGTGTATAGGGAGGCATCCTCAACCAAAATAAAATCCAGATCAAACTTACAAGATAAATTTTGTACTTGAATAAAACTAGGATAGAGTTAGAATTTACATACCTAGGAATAGCATTGTTGGTTTTCTTTCAATCTTTCTTCTCCAACCCTCTCATTCTTCTCCTTAGTGTTTCTTTTTCTCTGTAATTTTGTATCTCTCTTTTTCTCAGCAGGCAAAGTTTTTATCCCCCTTTCTCTCAAGTGGTGGATTAAATTTAGTAAACTATGCAAAGAGGTGATTCCTTCCTTTCCCCAAATCTGATCCCTGATTTACTTCTTTCTTTACCTTTGTGTCATGACTCCTTGGTATGGTTTTCAATTTTCCTAGGCAGCCACACAAAAGAAAGAAAAAAGTTGTTATAATTCCTTGCCACATTTTGGTGAGTTCATTAATTGAAGATCCAAGCAAAATCTTGGATTTGATTTATTGGGATTCCAAACATGTTTGCAGGTTTACATATTATCAAGTAACCAAATCATATTTTATCATAACTGAATATTACAAACTATGTTGTATGACATATGATGAAATCAAACAACCAATATATATATACATATATATATATATATATGTATATATATATACATATATGTATATATATACATGTATATATATACATATACGTATATGTATATATATACATATACGTATATGTATATATATATATATATATATATATATATATATATATATATATATATATATATATATATATATATATAAAGTTAACATTTAAATTAGAAGTTCAAATTTATTTGATAATTAAAATTCAAAACCTAGTTAAACTCACAAGGATAAAATTATTATTCCTATTTGAATAAATGTATCAAGTTAACTATTCAATAATACTATGGAAATTAAGAAGCTTCCCCATGTGTAGGAAGCCATTGCTATATTCATCAAATAATGCTATTACAAACACAATATAGATTGATCCTAGTTGAATTGAAGCTTCCTAAATACTAGACCAAACTGATATATATATCAGTTTGGTCTAGTATTTAGGAAGCTTCAATTCAACTAGGATCAATCTATATTGTGTTTGTAATAGCATTATTTGATGAATATAGCAATGGCTTCCTACACATGGGGAAGTTTCTAATATATATGTTACATTGTACGTAATACGGTAATCTCTACAAGGCAATACCAATAAAAATTAAACATTATAACAATCGGATTGTTGATTGAGAAGAAAAAAGATACTTAGATCATACGACTCAAATCACATATTTCTAACACACAACAATGCCAACTCATAAAGACCTAGAGTTCTTTAAAGTTAATAGTTAGTCTAATAGTGATATTAAATTAGTGAAATGGTATTATTATTGTATTACCGACAAATTAAATATGATCATTAACAAGGATAAATTATTAAATCTTATGAAATAAAACAAAACCATAACCATATGCATAAGCAATTTCTACTTCGTAATCAAATCTAGCTTTTATTAGAACCCAATCATTCAAAAATCATTAAGATTCCCCATGTGCATCATATTTCAAAACATGTATAGTAAATAAAGAAACGAAGGAGTAGCATCTAAACATAACTATCTTTAAGCAAAATTTAAAGTTTTGTCAAGTTTATAAATTAACTAGAGTTTTCAAAATAGATGCGTGTAAAGTTGTTGCATTTCCACTATGTCCTCCCATGTAGCATTCTTAGGTAAGCACTAATCCCACTGGACCTTAGAATTGTCAACCATTCTATTGCGGAACTGAAACTGGGACCTCTCGATGATTCTACATGGCTTGATTGTTATTGTATCGGGTTCTTCCACCTGCAGAGCATTCCAATTGAGAATATGCTTAGGATCAGGTATATACCTTTTTAGCAAGGACACATGGAACACATCATGAATTCAGCTCAGTGTTGGAGGCAAGGCCAAGTGGTAAGATACATGGTTGATTTCCTTAAGTACTTGAAAAGGCCCAACAAAATGAGGTGCTATCTTCAACTTCCTTCCAAAAGTGATCAAAATTTTATGAGGTCAAACTCTAAGGAACACCTTCTCACCAATTTGGAAACTCCTAGGTGTTCTATTCTTATTTGCATAACTTTTCTAGCGATCTGAGGTTTCCTTCAACCTTTGTTGGATAAGTTGCACCTGGTTATCTATATCTTTTAACATTTCAGGACCAACTAGGATTCTATCCTCCAATTTATCCATCTCAAAGGTTTTCTGCAAGGTCTCCCATAGAGAGATTCAAAGGGTGCCATACCTATCACTGATTGAAAGGAGCTTTTATAGGAAAACTCAACTAAAGGTAGATATCCCTCCCATTTGGTCTGCTAATCCATGCAATACATGCGAAGGAGATCTTCCAAAACTTGGTTGGTTCTTTCTATTTGACGGTCTGTCTTGGGATCATAGGTTGTACTGAAGTTCAACTATGTTCCTAAGGTAGCCTACAATGTGGTCCAAAATCTAGAAGTGAACTTTGCATCTCTATCAGAGATGATTTTCTCAGGGATTCCATGCAACCTAAAAATTTCTTTTATGAACCTTTTTACTACAGCAGGTGCATTGCCTGTCAGGTTTCCTGGTATAAAGTGTGCCACCTTAGTGAATTTATCTACCACCACCAAAATGCAATTATGTCTATGAGATGTCATCGGTAGCCCTTGCACAAAATCCATACCTATGACTTACCATTTATAGCAAGGTACATCATGTGGATAAAGAAGTCCCGCCGGATGCACATGTTCCACCTTAATTCTTTGACATTATAGACATCTAGCAATTGTGTCTACTACATCCTTCTTCATTCCTAGCTAGAAATACAGTTTCTTATGATCTGTATACATCTTATTCACCCCTAGATGCCCTGAATATGGAGCATTATGTGCCTCTATTAGGATCATGTACCCATGAGTTCCACAGTATCAGGAATGTATATTCTTCCCTAGTACCTCATTATCCCATTAGAATCAAAAGCATAGCCCATGTATTTAGATTCCATAGAGGTATTAGCAAGAGATGTATTAACATGAGTGTACCATGGATCATGTTTCTACTCCGAGAGTACTTGTTGTTTTAGGTCTATCTGCAAGTTGGATAGGGCCATTATGTGTCTTCTTCTGCTAAGAGCATCGAACACCCTATTTTCCTTTCCTTTGATATATTCAATCTCAAAATCATACATACTTAGGAATTCTAGCCACCTTCATTGTCTTGCATTCAAAAGAGGTTGAGTGAAAGTGTACTTCAGTCCTTGATGGTCTATTTTAAGCTCAAAATGTTTTCCCAACAAGAAGTGCCTCCATTTTTGCAAAGCATGGACTATGGCTGCAAGTTCAAGGTCATTAGGAGTACAATTAACCTCATGGATTTTTAGTTTCCGTGATTCATAGGCCACTACTCCGTCTTGGAAAATAACTCCTCCTAACCCTTCTATGGATGCATTTGTTACTAATGTGAAGTTGTAATTAGGGTTAGGCACCCTTAGGATTGGAGATGATGTTAACCTTTCCTTTAGTACCTAAAATGACTTATCACACTGCTCAGTCCAAATGCAATTTTTTTTTTCTTTTGTAGGGATGTAATCGGATTGGCTATCCTTGAAAAGTCCTTCACAAACCTCCTATAATACCCTACCAATCCCATGAAACTTCTCACTTGTGTCACATTTTTAGGTATAGGCCATTCAGTGATGGCCTTTATCTTATTAGGATCCACTGCTATACCCTCAAATGAAATGATATGCCCTAAGTAGTGAACCTTCCTTTCAAAGAAGGAACATTTGGATAACTTCCCAAACAACTTATGCTTCCTTAACCTTTGTAGGACTGCCTACAAGTTAGTTAAGTGTTCCTCTTCATCCTTTGAATAGATTAAGATGTCATCTAGGATAACAATTACAAATTTATCCAGAAAATCATGGAATACACTGTTCATTAGGTTCATAAAGGCAGCTGGAGCATTTGTCGACATGAATGGAACTATTGTGAATTCATAGTTACCATGACTAGTTCTAAATGTTGTTTTTGGATCTGCTCTTCTTTTATCCTTAACTGATGATAGCTAGAGTGAAGATCAATTTTAGAGGACACTAAAGCTCCTTTCATTTGGTCAAATAGATCATCAATGCGAGGCAAGGGGTACCTATTTCTCATAGGGGATTTATTCAACATCATGTAGTCAATACATAGCCTTCGTGTCCCATATTTTTTCTTGACAAATATGACTGGTGCTCCCACGGTGATACACTAGGCCTTATCAACCCCTTCTCCAACAATTCTTGTAGCTAAATTTTCAACTCTTGGAGTTTTCTGGTATTCATCCTATGTGGGGCATTGGATATAGGTGTGGTTCCAAGGAGTATGTTGATTAAAAAATTAAATTCCCTTTCTGGAGGTAACCTTGGTAAATCTTCAAGAAACACATCTTTGTAATCCCAAAGAAATAGACTATTCTCAAATGTAGCGACTTCCCTTTTTTTTCCCTCTCATTTAAAGATACTATGAATATCTGGTTTCCTCACTTTTGCCTTGCCTTCTTTAGTTGCATAGCAGAGATCGTCTCCAATAATATAGGTTTGTAGATTCCCTGGATTCTAACTTTATAACCCTTATCATCCATACACTCCATTACCTTATTATAGCAATATATGTTAGCCTTATGACTTGTCAACCAATTTATCCCAATTATTGCGTCATAGGCTCCCAAAGGTGGAACATATAAGTTGACTCTACTATCCATTTTAGGAAATCTAATGAGGGCTCCTCTAATGTACTTGTTTACCCTTATTGTAGACTTCTCACCATACTGAACCATTGATGATGTTTCCATATCCTTAGTTTGCAAAGACATCTTGCCTACCAACTCTGGGGAGATAAAATTCTCAGAGGAACTAGTATCTATTAGAATAGTGATGGATTTACCAAAAAGCATATCTCTTGTCTCCATAGGCACATTTTGATGGAGAGTTTGTTGATTCCTCATGGAAGCATGGATTTGATGTTGTCGGGGTTGCTATGGCTGATTAGTTCCATATCTCTTTGAACAATCCGTTGCATAGTGATTGCCTCCACACATAAAACATTCACCAGGGGGTCCATTTGAATTTCGAGGTGGTGCATCCCATTCATTCATTTTGGCATTACTATTGTAATTGCTTCTTTGATTTTGATTCCCAATAGATTATATCCTGTCCCAATCTCTCCTCTTGTTTTGCGGAGCTCCTTTATTATCCTTGTTGTCTATTTTCCTTTTGAAAGCAAATTTCTTGTCCCTAAAGTTTAGTTTTGCCACTAACAGTGCCTGTAATTTTTTTTCTTGTTTGAGGGCCTTCTCCAAGACTTGGTTCATGCTCTTAAGGGAAAACATATGCACTTCTGCCCCAATATCAATATTCAATCCCAAAAGAAATTTCTTCGCTTGAGACCTTTCATCCCTTTGGTAGATAGGAACATATTTTAGTAGCGTTGCAAATCTACCCTAGTACTATTGGACTATAAGATTTCCTTGTTTGAGATTTAGGAACTCTGTCATCTTTTTATCATAAAATAGCTGAGGAAGCCACCTCTCATGGAAGTGACCCACAAACTTTCTCCAAGTTAGGTTTTCTTTTGAATAGTAGTATTGTTCTTTTATGTGAATCCACCAACTAGTAGCCTCTCCCACCAATTGGTAGGCTCCCTAGACTATTTTAATGTTCTCATAATAGTTTCTCAGCTCAATGTATTTTTCCATTTCTATGAGCCATCCTTCTGTAGCATCTCCCACCTATTTACCATCAAATTTAGGAGGAGCTATCTTCTTAAGATCTCGTGAGATATCTAGGATGATGGTCTCCTGTCGAGATTGAGGAATCTCTGGTTCATTAGCTATTTGGGTTATGGGCACTTGCCCATTCTAATGTTTATCTTGAGGTTCTAGAATGTTTTCTATTGAACATTGTCTAACCTTTAAGTCTTGTACAATTTTCTTAAGGGTTTCCAATTTATCTTTCTATTTAGTCAACATGCCAATGATTGCCTCAATACTGGCATCAGGATTCTCAGGTGGTTTTTGAATTGATTTCTGGTTAGCTGGTTTCCTTCCCCGCAGATTTCAAGTTTTCACCATTTTGATTCTGAAAACAAGGGAAAATATTTTACCATTTACTACCATTTATGTACACAATATACAGAAGAAAAGTAATTGAATCTATTCACACATCTTATAGATACATGTTTATTTATTCACAAGGGTTACAAGTACAAGTCCTTATTTGGCTTGTATTAACAAAAGTTTATGTACCATAGTTTCTTTTCTACAAAGATTTAAAAATCATTTTTCCTCTTCTGGTTCCTCAAATTTTGGAACAAGGTGGGTCAACATAGTATGCACCCTTGAATATTCTTCAAGGGCTTCTTGATCGAGGGGCGGGGCATTGTGCTTGCATCTGAAGGGGAAATCATGAATTGTTGAAGGTTTGGTCTTCTTGTGTGGTAAGGCCTTCTTGGGTGGTAAGTTTGTTTCTTCTTTCACTACTTTCTTTTTCCCCTTTTGAAGTTTCAGCCTATTAATGGTAGAAGCTAATGTTTTAGTGTCAGAAATTAAAATTTGGCCCTCTAGGGAGGGGGCTTGAACAATTTTACATTTTCCTTTACTTCGTGATGTCTTCTTCATGTCTGTCCATAACTAGACAATCATTAGATCTCAAGGGAAATAAATATCTAGCATCATATTCTAACATCGTATTCTAACATCTTATATATCAAGTCTTGTTGTTTTTAGGTTAGCAGACCTCTAGGTCGAGTGTTTGAGCCTCAGCTCTGATACCACATGTAAGGACCCAGTTTAGGGACCTTAGGGAAATTTTTTTGTTCTATTTATCTTTATTATGTGATCTAAGGTTTAGTCTTCACACAAGGATTCTCGTTCATGTCCTAACTAGTTGTTTAGACCTTAACTTTTATTTTTTGAACTTTTAGTTTAGTCTGAGTACTTAGAAGTATCAAGTAGCCAAATTTTGAGCTATGTTGTCCAAATAGGGACATACTAAGATAAAATCAAATAGGCTCTTCTGTCCTTTAGGCAAACTGGTTCATACAAAACTAGGTCTAACGGACTCTATTGTTACCCAATACATGGTATATCAAATGATGGTCAAATGGCTCTAAACCGGTATATCACTACCCAATCTGGGGTAGATTAAATAGTGGCCAAACGGGCCTAAATTGGTCAAATGGACCAAAATCCAATCCAATATGGGATAGGTAAACACGACTACATATAGGCTAATAAGGACAGGAATCATTAATATGCTCTGGCCAGAGACTTAGACTCATTGGGATAAACTAGATCCTGAGTCACTTATAGGAAATTACACAATAGGCCATTATATTGCACCGAAGAATTTTCAGAAGTTCATTTGATAAACAAAAAATATTCTGAGGACCTAGTACCTTCCCTTAGGTTTTGGCAAACGACAGGTATGAGGTCAATCCTCTCGAGGATTTGTCTAAGTACTAGAGACTTCTTTAGTCTATCTAATTAATCTTCTTAGATTAGGAATTGAATTCACGTAGTTGTTTAGAAAAGAGTAGCCTATATTTGGGGGACCTAAGTATTGGGGGCATCCTTCACCATCCAGACTATCTACATACCCTATATCCACGAGATCAATGCCCCCTCTAGATGCGACTGAAATTGGGGATTGCGAATATGTAGTTCTTTCTTACACTATGTTTGATGCAACTGTGAGTGGGTATCTAGGCCTTTCAAGGGTTATTCTCTGCCCTAGACAGTTCTTCGTCGGCTGCCACCCACTCTAGTGAAATAGGGATAGAAATTAGTTTACTACCACAAACACCCTAAGAGGTGTTTTTCAATTAGTTCTAGTGTGGAGGAATCCCTATAAGGTGTCTTCTCAAGAAGTTTAGTTCACTTGCATAAAACAATTTGGCGATTAGGTGACTAAGCCAATTCGAGATTCCCTAGTTCTTTCTAATCACCAAGATCCATGAAGGCTAGGTGAGAGCATACAAAATTTAGGGTTTTTTGTTTGGACTAGTTGCCCTATCTGACAATTTTGAAGTCATCTCCAAATTGGACTTGTGTCATCGATAAAACCTATTTTCTGAACACCAAGGTCCGCAAAGGCAAGGTGAGAGCATACGACAGTACCTATCACCAACAAAGTCTATCTGTAGAGAATATTGTGCCCTAACTAGACTAGTAGTTACATTTTTCAAACCATAGTTCTTGAACTAATATCCAGCCTATCGATTTAACTGAACTTGACAATTTACTCTTGTTTATCCTAGGCTAGTTTGCCAGATTTGGTTAGACGTATGCATCATTCAAAACTATTATATTTCTCCCATAGCATTTACAAATTTAATTTCGAAAAAATAGCAAAGAGAAACTATTATAGTAAAAGAAATTTAATTCACATAGAAAAATTACAACTAAATTGCGAGTTACTTTTTTTTGAAATAAATGTTAAAGAGGAAATCATTTATAGACAAGGGAAAAGGAATCACATACTAACTTACTTTTTTACCATAACTACATGCAGCTATCCAGTTCATTACTTCCCACTAAACTCTTTATTCTATGTAAATTATTTTATTATCAACCCTGATTAATCCCTTATTTACAAAAATTAAAGTACCAATAAGATCTAGATCCTTCTCTTATCCAAAAGATGATACATATGAAATTTGAAGTAAAATCTACATTCTAAATAAAAAAAATACAATAGGTCCATAAATTTAGAATAAAATCCATATTCTAAAGGTAAGGGTTAAAGGACAATTAATTGATATAAAATAAACTCTATATCTTTAATAGAAGGGATAATAAAACAATTTATTAAATTTAAAATAAACTCTATATTTTAATTTTAAGGTCTAATAAGATAATTATTTAATATAAAATCTATATTCTAAAATTAAAAAGAACTAATAAAAGTTCACCTTTCAAAGTAATGAGACGTTTATTTATATTATGAGTGTAAGGATATAGAAACTTTATACTTCATCACTATTCATGAGATCTCCTAAAAAAAAGTCTAATTATGAAATAAATAATTAAATGGAGGTAATTGTAGTCAAGGCATGTGGGCCACTTGGTAGAGTTTCCCAAAGAATTGGGGTTTCTTAAAATACCATATAATGTAGGTTATATTTAACATGAGTTATAAAAAACTTCTGAAATTTTTATGAAAAGATTACAGGATACGCACAAAGTGGCGTGGTTTGAAAGTCCTTTGAAATTTTCAGGCAAATGCAATTTTACAGAGTAAAGTCCAGTCCTACAACCTTGGCTGGTGTCCTTCTTGTCTGAGCCAAAAAAAATGGCGCGTTCGAATAGGTATGAACATTCATCAAGCATACGGAAGGGTTTCTTTTTGTCAAATGTTACATCTGCAAGTGCCCTAGTAGACACATATACAGAGTATAGGAGCTATTTTAAAAAAACCTCCTCCCTTTAGGCATATCAGAGTTCTCATTATTACTGAAGTAAACATGGGTTGGGGAGAGTTATTAGTGACCTGCAGCACCAGAAAACCAAATACAGATCACAACATTAAGACCCGTGAAGTTTCTGGAGTGTGCTGGTATCTGATGTATGGCGTATCGATCAGCGCTCTTGCACCAGAGTTTTTCTGGAAACTCCTCAAGATGGATGGAAGGGTTCCCAGGACATAGGCGAGATTTTCGCTCTATTTTAAAAAAACCAGCCCAGCGGGAACATGGACGACAGCCGTCAGGTAGGAAGGTTTGGTTTCAAGATGGGCTTCCTCAAAATGGAGTTTCTCGGAATCATCAAAGGAAAGAAGCCTCCTTCACTTTCAGGGCACCTTTGGTGTCTCAGCATGCTGCTTTCAAGCTTCATCAAGCTAGGAAAAATGATTTCAGGGTTAGACGAAAGGATGATTCGATGATGGCAAGCCCTTACCCAAAAGGGCACCAACGGATGGAACCCCAACTGAGAAAAGGCCCCCGGATATCCCATTTTCATAGACACCGGGATAAGATCAGACCTGCCCCAAAGCTTAAGAAGATTTGGATCCCCGTCATCAAGAATGTCACAAGGCGCAGTGAGTACAAGGAAATCCCCCTCCACCAGATGGAACAAAAGCTTCGTGACAGAGCCCAAACCCTGACGGAGACAGCCATTATAGGTAAAGTGATGTCCCCTCATTTTTCAGTTCAAGATCTTATAGAATGGCAGCAAGCTCGGTGGGGAAACCTGGTCGACTTCTGTGAACTGGGTAACGGTTTTTTTTGCTTTATGTTTCCGGATAAGGAGGAGAGAAACAATATTCTTTTGAAGAAAATCTGGAAGTTTAATCAAACTGTTATTTGGTGCCAAAAATGGCGCCCAAATTTCCATGTTGGGAAAGAACAAATCCCTTTGATTCCTCTCTGGGTTCATCTTCCTTATTTGCCGATGGAGTACAGGGATGTTGAAATCCTGACAAGTCTTGGTAACTCCATGGGGGTGTGTCAAGAAGTGGACATCCCCGCAGTAAATCTCACCTCTTCATCAGTCAGAATTAGAATTCTTACAGAGGCTAAGGAGCTACTGCCAAAAAGAATCAAGTTGGACTCCATACATGGAATTTGGCTCCAAGATATTATAATTCAAGATGGTGTAAATTCAGAGGATCTGGAAAGGCTTCAAGATTTCCTTATGACAGTAGACAACCTGTCCATTCAGGGAAGCGGGTTGGAACAAGAGAAGGAAGCCTCCAAGCCAACAACTCTGGAAAAAGTGTTCTTAGAGGAGCATGGACTAAGCAGCAGTAATGCCATTTTAATGGGTTCCCAGTTGGAAAATACTTCTGACTCTGCTCAGATGAATGTACCTTCACAAGATCTACAGGTGGTGATTGGGATTTCAGAGGGAAAAGCTCAGTCAGCAAATGAGGTGTTACCTCTCGGAGTTAATGTTAAGGACCGTCAACCCTTGTCAGAGGATCTAGAGGATCTTGAAGACCTGTTCCTCGCCTCTCATGAAGGTATCTGTCTAGAAGATGCGAATAAAAGGACTTCTACTCATGCCCCGAGTTGCTTCTCTCTGCCAAGAGAGGAAGAGGAATTTCTAAATGGGGAGGAGGATACCCCCCTGCGGGATATGATTCCAGCTACCTTCAATGACCAGAGTGCCTCCAGGGACATAGCAGCTGGAAAAAATGATTTCTCCAAGGATTTGATCCAGGATAATGAAACGTTGAAGGATTTGTTAGACCAGGTGGTGTCCAAAGTGGCTCTAAATGTGATGGAGGAAATTGCAGATGAGGTTCTTCAGGAAGACCTTGAAAAGGAGGAGAATAGGCCTCTTGGTCTTCTTCGAACATGTTTGAACAGTCCTTTGAATAAAAGCACTCCTACCCCCCGCAGGAAAAGTTCTCAACAGAAGCAACTGTGGCACAACAAAGATGAGACTAGCGGTCTACATGTTCAAGCTTCCAGAAGTCCAAACAGCAGGAGGAGAGTTAGCTACTCTCCTCAGGAGGTATGAGGATCCTCATGTGGAATGTTAGGGGCATCAACGCCTCTAACAAAAAAAAGAACCTCATCAAATACCAAATTGATGAGGAGCGCGCAGACATAATCATGCTTCAGGAAACTAAACTGTCCTCAGAATCTTTTGTTTCTTTCTCTAAGAGTTGGAAGGATTGGTGCTTTGAAAAGGTGGATGCTCGTGGGGCTGCTGGAGGGTTAGTCACATGATGGAGGAATCATGTACAGGCCTTGGACGTAGTGGAGAAGACTGATAACTTTATAATTGGTAAGTTCCCTGAACTTCTTAATGGAGCTGATTTATGGCTTGTGAATGTTTATGCGCCTGTAGATGTTTCACAGAAAAAATTAGTTTGGGATAATCTGTCTACTTGGCTGAGGGAGCTGAAATGGAGACCTTTCATTTTAGGGGGTGATTTTAATTCCATTTTAGATGATAAGGAAAAGTCAGGGGGTATCACGCACCCGCCTAGATCTCAGAAGGACTTTCAGGATTTTGTAAATAACAATTCTTTAATAGACTGTTATCCCCATAATGGTACTTTTACCTGGACGAACAGAAGAAAAGGTTTTCTACAAATAGCAGAAAGATTGGATAGATTCCTTCTGTCTCCAAATTGTCTTAATTTTCCTTTCAGTTGTGAAGCAGATATTCGGCCTTTGGTAGGTTCAGATCACTTTCCGGTCAGGCTTTCATTAGGAGGTCAGCATCTTCCCTGCAAGAAGTGCTTCAGGTTTCAGTCTATGTGGTTCAGGGATATGACTTTTATGGATAATATCCAGGTCTGGTGGACTTCCATTCCTTTTGTGGAAGGTTCAAGGATGTTTCAATTAGCATGCAAGTTAAATTTTTTAAGGCACAGGGTAATGGAATGGAACAAAAATCATTTCCGAAATATTTTTGCTGAGAAAGCTAGAGTATTACTTGAACTAAAAGCACTGGCAGATCTCATAATTGCTAGAGGCATGGATCTATCCTCCTTCAAGAAGGAGAAACAGTTGACATCAGATCTGGAAGAAATCTTGAAAAGGGAGGAACTTTATTGGAGGCAACATTCCAAGGAATTATGGTTGAAAGAAGGAGACAAAAATACCTCTTTCTTTCATTTGTTGGTCAAGGTCAGAGCTGGGGTTAACTCTATTAAATCCATCCAGTTGGGCAATGGGCAGACTTGCACTGATCAGGCAGATATCATGCATGTAGCACAAAATTATTTTGCAAATCTTCTTTCCAGCCCGCTTCACCCTCGGAATAAAGCATTAGAGGTGTGTAGTTCCATCCCAAAGTTAATCAATGACCATCATAACAAGGAAATCTTGAAACCATTTTCCTTAGAAGAAGTTAAGTCTGTGGTGTTCTCTTTGGTGGGAGAGAAAGCGCCGGGCCCGGATGGATGGATGGGAATTTTCTTTCAGAAGTGCTGGGGCACGGTTGGGAGGGATGTTTTCCTAGCTGTCGAAGAATCTAGAAAAGCTAAGAATGTGTTAAAGGAATTTAAATCGACATGTTTAATGCTTATTCCCAAATCAAAATTTCCCCAAACTTTTGAAGACTTCCGGCCTATTTCTTTGTGCAATTTCATATATAAGATAATTTCAAAGGCCATAGCACTCAGATTGTCACCCTTGATGAAGGTGTTGATCTCTAGTGAGCAAGGGGGTTTTGTACCAGGAAAAGAGACTATGGAGGGTGCCATCCTCACTCATGAAATCTTGCATTCAGTGAATAAGGAAAAGTAGAAAGCTATGGTTGTGAAACTTGATATGTCAAAGGCATATGACAGAGTGAACTGGTGCTTCCTGTCTGATATTATGATCCAAATGGGGTTCTCCAAAGAAGTGGTCAAATAGATTAATTCATGTATATCAGGGTTCCGAGCTTCAGTTTTAATAAATGGAAAGGAGACTAGCCTCTTTGAACCTTCACGGGGTCTAAAACAAGGAGACCCTCTTTCTCCTTATCTCTTCATAATCATGACGGAAGCTCTCACTTGGTCCATAAAGGAGGCAAAGAGAAGGTCAAATTGGCAAGGTATTAAACTAAAAGGTATCCATGAGCCCTTTACTCATGCTTTGTTTGCTGATGATACAATACTCTTTGGTCAAGCGTCACTGCGGGAAGCTAAAGCTATGATGAATACAGTCAAGTCTTATTGCTGTGTATCGGGGCAAGAAGTGAATTTCAGTAAATCTATGGTGTTTTTCCAAAATGTACCATTGCTTCTCCAAAAGCTAATAAAAATTACCCTCAATCTTGAATCCCAGGTCCTCCCAGAAAGCTATCTCGGTTTGCCTCTTTTCACCGGAAGATACAAGAATAACTTATGGGGCAAGGTTTTACAGAAGTTGAACACAAGGCTGGCTAAATGGAAAGGTCATCATCTATCATTAGCCGGACGAATAGTTTTGATTAAAGCTGTGTTGACTGCGGTGCCAGTTTATATGATGTCAGTTTTTTCATGTCCCTAAAGGAATCATATCTAAAATTGATGGTCTCTGCAAAAAATTTCTCTGGCAAGGCTCCCTAGAAGAGAAGAAAATACACTTACTGGCTTGGGATAAAGTGTGCAAACCCAAGGCGGAAGGAGGGTCGGGAATTCTGAATATCCAAGCTCAAAACCAGGCCCTTGGGGCCAAATTGGCGTGGAACATGTACTACAAACCTAACGCCATGTGGGTTAAGCTAGTGAAAGCCAAGTATCTTGATTCGTTGGATAATGAAAGAATCTTTACAGTGCAAAACCCTCCCAAGGGCTCCACTATATGGAATTTCTTATTAAGAAGCAGGGACCTCCTTCAGCCCAACCTCACTTGGATTATACATAATGGTGAAAAGGCAGACTTCTGGTTCGACTCTTGGGGCGGGGAAGCGCCACTGTCTACGTACTCTGAGCTCTCTGAGGCATGTTCTTTTTTACAATCACACTGGGGGCATAAGGTCAAAGATTACTGGTAGGTGGTTAGGGTGGGAACTTCAGTTACTGCTAAATGGAAAGGATTTCTAGGCTGCAATTTTTCTACCTCCCAAAAAGCTCTTCTCAGCCGTCTCCTTGGTAGAAGGACAGTGTTCGTCTCCAACATAGAGGATGAAGTGGTCTGGGCAGCGGCTAGCTCAGGACGTTATTCAGTTAAAGATGGTTATAAACTAGGCATGCAGAAAGCGTTGTTAAAATGGCCCTCGAAGTTGTGCTGGGGCACGTCAATTCTCCCTAGGGCTGGAGCTTTCACTTGGTGTGCCCTCCATAATAAAATCCTTACAGGTGATCGACTCATAAGGTTAGGTTTGGGATCAAATTTCCTTTGTGTGCTCTGTGGTTTGGAGGAAGAATCTTTAGATCACATCTTGCTTCACTGCCCCTTTAGCAGAGTATGCTGGACATGGTTTTTCAGGAAGTTAAAATGGTCAAGCCCTTTCTCCAAATCATTATTTCTTATGTTTAGAAACTGGCCTCATCCGTTTGCATCCTCAACTTTAGCATGCCTATGGGAGTTGGGTCCTTCCATGATTATTTGGAACCTCTTGTGGGAAAAGAATAAGCGTATCTTCAGGAAGGAAGCTCATTCAGTGTTTCAGGTCTGCACCAAACTTGAGGCTGCCATTTCGGAACTGACAGTGGCTTTTCTTAGATCTTTTAATTCCTCTAAGCTGGTTTGGACTAAATGGGATGAGGAAGTTATATCCCTCTGGCCCTTAGTCAGATCTTTGGGGATTGGTTTTAATGTAGGAACTCCTAAGGAATCCACAACTAGAGATAATGTCAAATGGACTTCACCCTCCTCTCCCTTTTGTAAGCTCAACATTTACGAGGCTTGTCGAGGGAATCCTGGCCTCTCTGGAACGGGATGTGTCATTAGGGACATTCATGGAGAGTTGCTGGCAGCCAAGTCATCCAAACTGCACCCAGGCACCAACAATGAGGTAGAAGCTTGGGCGCTGGTACATGGACTTAATCTGGCGATCGAAAAAGGCTTAAGGAACGTGTGGATTGAGGGAGATTCCTTGTTAGTTATCAATGCAATATAGGGGAAAGGATTAGATAATTGGAAATTGACCTACATTCTTTCTCAGGCCAAAGCCCTTCTGATCAGATTGGACAACTTTTTCATATCCCACACTCTACGGGAAGGTAACAGGGTGGCGGACTTCCTAGCCAATGTGGCAATTGATAGTGACAAAGACACTGTTTCCTTTTCCCGTGGCAACCTCCATTTGCCTTGCCAATTGACCTCTCTCCTGGCTGCTGATATGGCAGATGAGTAAGTGTGTTTCTGGACCGGTATAAAGATGCTGACATGTCTGTTGTATGACCGGATGCTCTCCCACTGGTCTCGCCTTGGGATTGGAAGATGTCGCATTTATTTCCTCATTT
This sequence comes from Cunninghamia lanceolata, assembly GCA_027924645.1. Taxonomy (NCBI): domain Eukaryota; kingdom Viridiplantae; phylum Streptophyta; class Pinopsida; order Cupressales; family Cupressaceae; genus Cunninghamia; species Cunninghamia lanceolata. The sequence continues at coordinate 1,688,040 of BSBN01000671.1, read as the reverse complement.
ATACTCCTTAAAGATCTCTGTTAATCCCCAGGAGCGCTTTTCGAAATCTTGGTGTCATGAATGTATTTAGCTGAATGAAAGCTAGTCAGATGTCCCGCCTGCAAGGGGATGATAGTGTATCTGCTCTCGCCTTATGTGTATTTATAGTTATTGCCATGCTAGGACTGCTTGTTTATCCTTCGACGGCGTAACGGCTATTCTCTCCAAACTTCTCCTATTGGCAGTGGACACGTTGCCTCACATTCTCGCTCTCATATGGACTGGCAGAGTACCCTTTTCTTCAGTTGTGCGGCTGACGTGAGCGCCTTTATGTCTCTGCCAGCTCTCTCTTCATTTATGTCATCCTTCAGGGTTCTTTCTTGTTTGGTTCCCTTCTGTGTGTTTTCCTCGCTCTGCCGCTTTATTTTTCTCTTCGTGTTGCCCATTTTGTCTTCATTTGATGATGGCGGATATGCGTTTGAACCAGAGGTTGTTTTTTCCTGCCCTCGACTGGGAACCGGAGATACGGGGGTGGGTGAAGGTGATTGATCTTATGACGCTTATAGACTCTGACTGCACTCTTATCCAGTTTGCTATTCAGAATATCATGGGTCATGCCTGGATTAGAGGTTTTGAAGGCCGTGTGTTGAACTTCTCAGACATAGTCTCACATCTCCTTTCCAACATAATGGACCTGGTCATGGATGGTGATTATGTGCATTCCTTGGCGGCAGGATTATTCTTCAAGAATATTTATACTGTGGAGCGTTGGGAGGCGGCAGTGTCTAACTATCGTATGGATCAAGGTGGCGCCCTGATTGGTGGGCTATTCAATCTAACAACTCTACGAAATTCTCCTCCACAGCAGGTTATTTACAGAGCTCTTCAGTCCAGCATCAAATCCTTATGTGGTGAGGATCTGGAGGATGCCTTACGAGCCTACTGTTTTCTCTTTTCCAAGAAAAAATGCGAGAGAATTAGGGACATGTTCATGGCTATTCGTTTTCTCAGAGTCCATGCATCTGACATGGCTCCGGGGATGCCTTACTATGCCTTGGCGGATTTGGATGACGGGGGTCAGTCAGCGGCCATAGTGGATATGGAGGCAAGGGATCTACCGGAGGCTCTGCTAGCGGCTTAAGCTTCGTTTACGGTTCTCTGTCCTCCCTAGAGCTTGTGAACAGATGGAGGTAGCTGGTTTTGCTTGTGGCTCAGTTTTCAGATGGTGTCCTCTATTTTGCTGACGCAGATGGCTGCGATACGGGTTTGACCTCATGACCTCTGTGTTCGGGGGTGGTAGTTTCTGCGTGTTTTTGTTTGTTTTTAACTGTTTTATCTGGTCCGTTAAGCGACTTATTTCTGTGATGTTATGTTTCATTAGGCCTGTATATGGCCTTTTTGGTCACTTATCATGATTACCAGACTCGGCGTTTGCCCTATTATCTGTAATCTCTTTTTTTCTTTCAATATCTATAGGTGTTTACACCTTTTTCTGTTAAAAAAAAATAAAAAAAGTAGAAGCACAATCCGGCACATATTGCCTCCAAAAAGGTGTGACTCATGAAATGGAATGGTAACAGGTTGCGCCTAGAATATGTTTGTTGAAAAGTCTTTAGAAACTTTCAAGCAAATGCAATTGTCAGGTGTAAAACTGAATTTCACATCCTTTGCCAGTGGTTCCTGCCAGTGCCAAAATGGGTGCTTTCTAAACAGGATATGGGCATCCTTCAAAACAAAATAGAAGGGAATTTTTGTCAGATGGTGTCATTACAAGAGCCCTGACAGACATGTATGCAAAACATGTTAGCATAGATAATGCGCATGAAGCGCTTGAATGGATGCCTCAAGTAGGCATCATCTCATGCGAATGAAATAGTTACAAGATACACACAAAATGTATTTGTTAAAGAGGCTTAAAAAAAATCTTTACACAAAATGAAAATTGGCAAGTGTAAAGCCGAATTCCACGGCCTTGCCATTGTTCATCCTGACTGTGCTAAAAGGAAGCATTCGAACAGGGTATGGATATCCATCCAAGCAGAGACTTAATACATTTCACTCTAAAGCATATCCTAACTAAAATAAATTTAAAAAAAATGTGAATTATTGCATTACATAGCACATTAGTGCATTTATCCTTTATAGAAACCCTTATTCCTAAATTTATTTTCTATATTTGCTTGGAGTGGGAGATTTATTTTGGTTCCTATACTTGTATTATTTCCCAAATCCCATTATCAAATTATCCAAGCCCACAATCTAGTCTAGAGTTTATAAGCAAATCATCCTAGCTTTTACAATATTATCTAAAGTCCCAATTTTAGGAGTGAGAGTAATTTGTGACTCTAAGTATTATAGTTTCACTTGTTGAGTTCCTTAGAGTTCACTGTGTTTATAGGTTAAAAGAGAAACGCTTATAAATTAAAAAGCTAACTGTATGTGTTTGTTTTGTCTTGCAGGTAAAGCATTTTCCAGATTTATGTGTACAGAGAGGCATCCTAGGCCAAAATAAAATCCAGATCAAACTTGCAAAATAAATTTTGTACTTGAATAGAACTAGGATAGAGTCAGAATTTACATACCTAGGAATAGCACTGTTGGTTTTCTTTCAATCTTTCTTCTCCAACCCTGTCGTTTCTTCTTCTCAATGTTATTTTTTTCTCTTTAATTTTGTATCTCTGGCTTTTTCTTGGCAGAAAAAGTTTTTATCCCCCTTTCTCTTAGGCGGTGGATTAAATTTAATAAACTATGCAAAGCAGTGATTACTTCCTTTCCCCAATTCAGATCCCTGATTTACTTCTTTCTTTACCTTTGTGCCATGACTCCTTGGCAAGGTTTTCAATTTTCCTAGGCAGCCACGTACAAGAAAAAAACTGTTGTTATGATAATTCCTTCCCAGGTTTTGGTAAGTTGATTAATTGAAGATCCAAGCAAAATCTTGGATTTGATTTATTGGGATTCCAAACTTGTTTGGAAATTTATATATTATCAAATAACCGAATCATATTTTATCATAATTGAAAATTGCAAACTATGTTGTAGGACATGTGATGAAATCTATCTATATATATATATATATATATAATTTATAAAGTTAACATTTTAATTAGAAGTTGAAATTTATTTGATAATTAAAATTCAAAACCTAGTTAAACTAACAAGGATAAAATTATTATTTCTATTTGAATAAATGTTTCAAGTTAACTATTCAATAATACTATGGAAATTAAGAACCTTCCCCATGTGTAGCAAGCCATTGCTATAATCATCAAGTAATGCCATTACAAACACAATATAGATTGATCCTAGTTGAAATGGAGCTTCCTAAATATTATACCAAATATATATATATATATATATATATATATATATATATATATATATATATATATATATATATATATATATATATATATACCAATGAAAATTATACATTATAACGATCGCTTAATTGACAAGAAAGTAGATACTTAGATCATATGACTCAAATCACATATTTCTAACACACAACAATGACAACTCATAAAGACCAAGAGTTCTTTAAAGTTAATAGTTAGTCTACTAGTGATATTAAATTAATGAAATGGTATTATTATTATATTACCGACAAATTATAATATGATCAATAACAAAGATAAATTATTAAATCTTCTAAAATAAGGTCGTGACAGGGCATCCTTCACCTTCCAGACTACCTACATATCCAACTGACACTAGAATGTGCGAATATGTAGTTCTATCTTGCACTATGTTTGATGCAATTGTGAGTGGGTATGCAACCCTTTCTAGGGTTATTCCTTACTCCAGACAGTTCTTTGATGGCTGCTACCCACTCAGGTGAAACATGGATAGTAATTGACCCACTATCACAAATACCTAGAATTATTGTTTCTCATTTAAATTCTTAGAATTGAGGAGTTCCTATCACATGTCCACTCAAGGAATTAAGTTTGCTATCACAAGTCAAATAGGGTATTCTAGTGACTAAGACCCTTTGAAGATTTTCTATTACTTTCTAATCGCCAAGATCTATGAAGGTAAGGTGAGAACATACGTCAATTAGGGTTTCTTAGGAATAATTGAGATCAAGGTTTATCTAAGAATCGATTCTATTTTCTGTTCAACAAGTTCCGTTTAATAAGCAAGGTGAGAGCATATGACGGTTTCAATTCATTAGATTGTTTTCTAGGATCAATATATTATATTCGAAACTTCATTATTAGCTATTGTTATTTAGTTGATTCAAAAATCCTATGAAACAAGATAACATGTCTATCATTGGTTTAATATTTCCATAATAATAGTAACCCTTTTCCATTACCAAAAACATAGTTTCCAAACATAGAATAGTGATAAAGATTGTCATGATTCTTCTATAGTTAAACTAGACTAGGTTGGATTAAACTGGTAATGTTTAGGTATCACCACTATATTATATCGTTAGGCTCATAAACTCTAGGTTTTTGCATGTGTGTTTCTATATCAAAGATTAAGCCTCTTTATTTTTTTTTCAAGAATAAATATTAGCATTCATGAATTCACGAGGCTAATTAGATATAACAAATTTAACCAAGATTACAAACCAAATTCTACTTTAAATAAAAGTTTAAAATTCATACCTTCATATCAAGTAGCAAAATCCATTAATTAGTTCTAAAATACATGCAGTAAATAAAAAATAAAAAAAACTTAGATTCGCATTCTTGCAATATATAGCTATCAAACTTATTGTTAAATTAAGTAACTGATCATTATAAAAATCAGATTATTACCTTTTAAAAAAAAAAACATTAGACATTTTCTCTTTTTTTCTTTGTTTTTTTTTGGTGTATGTAAAGAGTAGAAAGAATACTTAAGTCCCCTCTATGAATTGGGGAATAATGAATTCAAGCGTTTACTTAATCCAAAACTCACATTAAACAACTAATCCAAAACTCATATTAAACATTATCAAGGAAAAATAAAATCAATAGTTCTATAGACGACACATCACTACACTATTAATATGGTGAACAAAGATAAAGTACAAATCCATGTTAAATTTATGGAAAATAAATAATATTACACTATTGTAAAACTGAAGGAACTCAAATGATTCTTTAAGAAAAAAATAAATAAATAAATAAAGATGTCTACTTTAGCTGTCAAATAGCATAGAGTAATATCATACACCGTTAAATTTTAACTAAAATTATGGCCTTGAATGTCTTACATAAATACACAAATGAAATCTCTAAATATTTTGAATTAAGAAGCAATAAATTTCTACTTCTAGTTACTTGCTTTATTTACCATTCTCAAGCATTCTTCCTTAAAATTGTCAACCTCTCGTATCCCTATTATATCGATGTAGAAACTGTTGAAAACAAAATAAGTTTTCCAGAATTTCTACTGCTTTACGGCAAGTAAAACAAGGTTTTTAAAAACTAAGAAAATTTTATGAACAATAGAGAAAGTAAAATAAAATAAAAAGTCAATGTCCCACACATTTGGTTTGTAGGAATCATAAGAAATTCAATGCAAGGTTTTGGTCAATTAACAGAGAAGTTTTAAATTCAAATCATTTACTTTGTGCTATAGAAGAAATTGAAGAACAGCTATTTCCTTGCCACCACTGAAAAATTAGCGACACCATTTGGTTTGTTAAATCTACTCTATCAAAAAAATGTTAGGAACCTCCCATTATGTGCTGAGTCTTGTGCTAAGCAGATGTTATTTCAAGATTGCTATGAGAGGGCATACCATTATAGTATTTTAAACAGGGGCGACTATTTTTCTGGAGGTTTTTGGTGATGTTAAATGCAGCGACTAAATTATTATTATTCTTTTTGTGATGCTAAATGCATCGGCTAAATTATGGCTTGCATTATCCTATGCAGTGCTTAAATCTTCAGCAATAATAAAGAGACATCCATAAAGAAAAAAACACTAGTGCGGAAGGGGGGAGTTTTGTTGTTGTTGGCGTTGAGGGTGTTCTGGTGGCCAAACGGGCCCAGCAACATTTTCCCAAAATGCCTAAAAAAGGTGCAGCTATGGACTGCAGAATTGCAGGGTAGTAAACATGGATTTGTTAAAGTAGCTCTAGAAAATTTTAAATAAATGTGACTAGTAGGTGTAGAAGCAAACTCCCTAGCACTTGCCATTGACAGGAATAAACTTTTCTGAGCTATTTATCCAAATTTTCTAAGGAATGGTATTCAACCAAATTTAGTTTGAGCTAGAAACAAAATGAAGTACCGATATAAATACCTCTCAACTATTCAAGTAATTATTTCTTTTTCCCTCTGTTTGCTCTCCCTTCTTTTGTAGTCGTTCCTCCTTCTGCCCTTGCCACTGCCAGACTTTCTTCCATTTTCTCCCCCCCTTTTTTTTCTCCCTTCCAATTACCTCTGATATATATTTTCCAGTCGTGCTGAGGCGGTGTCTTCAATGCCGATCCCATTAACATTTGTCCTTTTATTTATTTCTCCCTTTGTATATTGGAAGTGGCTATCTAGTCCCAAAAAACGCATGGGGTATGGATGCCGCTTCCTTCCCCCTACATCCATAGTACCATTAGTACCATCCAGTATGTGAGTGTGACAGAAAACTGATAATGGGATGACTCCTCCAAATTATGGGATGGAGTGGAATATGGCTCACAGATGTTAAATGCCTTTGATTTGACTTGTAGATACTTGTCAAAGTATTTAAATGTGCCATCAAATGTTTGATTCCCATCTTTATAATTTTATTGGTTAAATCTTTTATATTTTTTGTTTTTAGAGGAGACATTTTATAAAGAATTTTGACTTTCAATAAGATAAAATATTAAATGTGGAAGAATTTTTATTTTATTTGGAACTTTTATTTGTTTAGTATTTAAAATATTAAATACTAAACAAAACCTTAGCATGTGAGGCATCCTTAAATTGCACCGAGCTTGGCAGTTTATGTCATCAAGCTTTATTGAGGTTGCAAAAGGAGATGGAGCCTTCCTTTGCCCTGACAAGTAAAAAGAGACAAATGGCATTTAGGGGGCCGATCAATGAGCAGAGACTTTGTAGAGTATTTAAGGTTCAGTCCTACATCAGCTTGCTCGTAGTGGAAATGGTATTGGGGGAAGCGTTTCTCAATTGGGCTAGCAAATACAGAGTTAACTCCGACATAACCTCTTGATGAGAGCTCTTACTAGGGTGGATTGGAGGGGCCGGTTGGAGGTGATGCCGACCTTTCAGTAGAGCGCCAAGGATTCATACTTTCTCTAGGGACCTGGCTGCTAGTGCAAAATGCACACAGGCCTTATGTGTCGTTTGTGGTCCCAGTGTCATGCCCACATTTCCCATGCAGTCACAACAAGCATCACACGTGTCATGTGGTCATGACACGAAATATAAATTTTTTTCCCACGCTTCCCTAGAAACCCCCTCGCATGCGTAAGCATGCTCGGTGGCGTACGCTTAAGGCATAAATAATACAGTTGTTAGCGGGGTATTACGAACACGTGCGCACTCCCAAACGCAAGAAGGCCAACAAGAGGGTCATCACGACGCGGTTAACGTCACTACAAGGGTTAAACTTCCTAAACTCCTAAACGTTAAATTCCAGAAAAATTCAGCAGCATAACGCCTCACGGGTGTAAGTGGGATTTATTACGCTAACACTAATCTTGATCACGTGGTTTCCTGACTTAGGTTAATCTCACTAATTACATTGGTACAACAGTTGGTTAAGTTGATTGATCATTTTTCAACAAAGCACGATCATCTGTTCTCCTTACATTTTCTGAAATTTAATATTAATTTCTTCTCCTTCTAATTTTAGCATTTTCAACAAAGCCTGTTCATTTGTTCTCCTTTCCGTTTCTCTTAAATTTAATTTTGATTGTATTTCTTTACATTTATCCTACTTTTCTTCTCGTTTTCTATCAATCAGAGTTATCACTACATCCTTTACATTATTCCTAATTTGTTGGTAAACCAGATCAGTTCTTTATCAATCAGAGTTATCACTGCATCCTTTACATTACTCCTAATTTCTTGGTAAACCAAATCACTTAAACAGGACTTACTAACTTCGCTTGATGAATCCCCTAGGTTTCTGCTCTGGTTTAATTTCAACGTTCGAATTAATTTTGATAATTAATTGGCCTAATCAGGGTTAACAGAGAGTCAATCTTACTTAATTCTCTTAGCCTATTTCAGAAATGCCACTTATTTTCTCCTCTTTGTTTTCACTTTTATCTTTCTTTCTCTTTTTCTTTCATTTTTCTCAATTGGACGTTTTCTTAATTTGCAAGTTAAGTTTACAGTAGTCACATATGAAATGCATATGATGGCTTAATTGCATTTATAAAGATATGCATATCTATATAAGTGCAAATAAGCATATATATTGCTTATTTGCATTTATAAATATAGGTATATTTTTCTTTTCGTTTTCTTGATATTTTAATTATGAACATTGTTAAATTTCGAAACACAATTTTCCTACAGTTAGAATATATATATATATATATATATATATATATATATATATATATATATATATATATATATATTAATCATTTATTTTATTATTATATTTTATATTTTTCTTTATTTAACATTGAATATTGTTATATTTCCATGTATTACTTCCTTTTGAATTTTGTTGGAGAAACCCTAACCTAAATCTTTCTTGTGTTTCGTATTGGTTGTGCAGGGATGAGAAGGGTGGCGGCGGATTGGTGGTTGGCCACTGAGTGGTATGGCACAGAGAGGGGAGGCTTTGAGTGAAGGGCCACGGGGTGAGAGGCTATGGGCGGAGGTCGCAGAGGAGGTGGTGTTCATGGTGGTAGGGGAGCACGGGGAGTGGAGACTAGTGGTGCACGTAGAGTGCAGGGGGAAAGACATGCCACGGTGTTTAAAGTATGGCGGGGAGTGTGGGGAGCGGGCAGAGCCCCCACCCACATCCCACAGCGTTGGGTGTGGGTGGGGGTTCCACCCCCTCCCCACACCCTTTGTATATAGTGGTAGTGGTGGGGGGTTCGAACCCCCCCACCACTTATTAATATTTTTTTTTGACTGTGTTTTTAATACACAAAATCTACGAATGTACATTTTCTTCCCCATTAATTTTAGTTTATTAAAATTTGAAATAGGTATATATATATATCAATTTCTCCAATCAATACAATTCACAGTTTCACTATTAAAACCAATAACTGTAAAGTTCTAGAATATATATATATATATATATATATATATATATATATATATATATATATATATATATATATATATATATATATATATATATATATATATATCAATTAAATTTTGTAATGCAGAATTAAAACAAACAATCAGTTTATATTTGATTTTCATGTAATATACATTTTCAAATGCACTTCTAATATAATTTTTTTTTAAAAAAAAAAATTGTCTTTTCTACCATTACACATGGATAAATAAATCTATTTCTCCTTTTAATTAAATTTCAATTTCAAGTCAATAATTTCAATATAAAATAGTAAGCATATGATTTAAAATGAAAAAGAAATAATTGTATTTGCAATCATTTACAACAAAGCTTGAATGCATGACTATAATCAAATTCCATTTCCTTTCCAAATAACAAATTATAACTTTCATAACTTATTAAAATTAATATTTTCACTAAGTCTTACAATGAAATAAATTTTAACAAACTTTGTTTACCACAACAACTAACTCACAACTTTGCAAATAGAAGTATGAGGAAATAAACAATTTTAATATCCTTTTAAAAAAACAAATTTCTTTCTTTGATCATTTCATAAATTGTAAAAATTTAATAAACACTAAAATTTAAACTAACAATACAATAAGGGAGGATTTTCTCAGAACTCAAGAGTACCAAATTTTACAATAATAGAGAGAGAATTTTCTCCTCTTGGGAATCAACAAGGATGAAGCTATTAAAAGACCAAGCTCTCCTCAAGAGCCTTAAGAGTAAAGGAAAATAAAATATTTTCCCAAAACAAGAACACTTCTTCAACTTCATCTTTTTGCTCCAAAAAACCTGCATAACACACAAGGGAAGAAAATACCACACAACTTTCTCTCCTCCCTACCGTAGACCTGCAAGAGGGTCACCCTCGAGTTAGGTGTTAACCTTATTTCCCCTGTCCAGAGCCAAACAGTTAACATGGTATTTTCCTTGGAAATCCCTTTGAAAAGGCCCCTATAAAGCACAGTGCCAAAATTCCTAGAAGCCTTACCATTAGAAAGAGCTAGAAAAAAATAAGCAGGTTTGCTTTTTACAGCACCCTGAAATTCGACCAAATGAGGAAGTTATGCATGGTCAAAGTTGCAGTCAACAGACAGTTCAAATAGGCATTTGGTGGGCTTGCAATTTTTCCATCGGCATTTAAAAAATGATCAATGTGGAACATGCCACGTGTCAGCAGTGGAGGTAGCCCCTAAAAATTTCAATATTGTCGTGGAGGACACCACGTGTCGGCTTCTGCCAGAGGTTCATCGCAGTTTCTAAAAGTTTCAAGGAGTGCGCGGATGGCACCACGTGGAGGCACCCGAGAGGCACAAAAAAGTTACTAGAGCCCTGCGGATGGAGACAGGTGGCAGCGTCCATTTTTGTTTCTAAAAAGTTTCTCAGCTTCCGCCCAGGTTCCGCTAAAGCCCCTGTAAAGTTTCACCAAAGTTCCACGGAAAGCAACATGCGTCGCTTTCCGCTGAAGCCCCTTTAATGTTTCTAAGGTGGGGCAGAACGCTCCACGTGTCCCTTGTGGTTTTCGAGGAAGCTGACATGTGTCCGCTTCCGCATGTTTTTCTATTTTGTTTCAAAGCTTGGCACAGGCAGGTGCGTCCCAGTTAAGACCTCTGTTGTTGCGGATGATGCCACAGGTTGCGACAGGTGTCAATTGCGGAGGCTCAGTTAGAAAGTTTTAGCATGGGCGCGGAATGTGCCACATGTATCATGTAATGGACATGGAGATTGCCATGTGTCAGCTTCTGCATTTCTCCTTGTGTCCAACGATGTAAAGTGGCGGATGGTTGTCAGACCTAGTTTCAAGGTGTCTCCAGTTTTAGATGCTGCAGGTTGCGACACGTGTCACGAGCAGGGGCAACTTCAAACTTTTGATATAGTTTTACAAGGCATCGCAGGGCTCGACACGTGTCAGCTTCCGCACATGTTTCTGGCAGGGGCTTCTCAAGAGTCAACATACACTCAGACCTGATAGCACTTTTCAATAGTTTCATAAGAAGCTTCGGGTCCGTAGCTTGCATTTTAGGTTTGTATATGCCGAAACACAGATGAAGATGCAGAAGTGATATACGCATAAATGCAGGGTCGATATACACACAATGCAAAAGCGATATATACACGCGCCTAATTATCGAGAGCTGTCAGAAGCGGCTGTCAGCATTCAATTCTAGGTTATCCACCGCCATTTCTGAGGATTAGATCGATGATGCGGCTATTTGCATTGAAGACCTGAAATATCTCCCACCTACCCTTGTTCTAGATCTTTTGCGCCATTACTCCTGGCAGGTGGATGTCTCTTCAGGAAAATATCTTCTAGTTGCAGCTCGCTGAGTGAATTCTGTACCGATTGAGGTCAAAATGTAAAATGCTATATATACATGTAAACCTGATGTATAAGGAGTTGGTAGTTCTTCTGGGCTATTCTTTGTAATGGCTATTGGGCCTCTATAATCAATATAAACTGGTATTTTTGCCTCTCTTTTGTTATTTTTAGTACTGTGTCTGCTCTTCTAGACTTCTCTAGAATTAATATAAGACTGTGTAATGTCCTTCCAGCTGTGAGATTATTACTATGTCTTTTCAATTAGTACCAAACACTTTTAAATCTGGTGTATCACTTAGTTCCTTTTAGCATTTCATTTCAGTTTCCTTCTACTCCTTTTCCCCTACAAGCGTTAGCACTAGGTTTAGATATATTTCTCTAAGCTTTAGGCCTAGAAAGAGGAAGCTGACCTTCTTCGGAGGTCTGATCTCATTTAGCAAGGTCCCACACTTCGAGATCATTCCCATGTTACTCTAGATTGCATGAGGTTTCACAGCTACATGCAAAGGGTGCAAATCTAGGTGATAACAATTTTTTGGCATGCCCGGTGGGACTAGTATGATGAACTTATCATCAAAATACTGAGGAATTTGGTGTTTCTCCCAGTATTACCAGCCTTTGGAGGTAGTACAAGCAACACCATGGTGACTCTACTGATCAAATCAGCTGGTTCCAGTAGCCCAAGTACCTAAAATTTCATTAAAAGACAAGATTTTGGTGATTTTCCTAGCCCTTTCAGCTTTCAGAAGCATCTCAATCACCTGGCGACTCCCTCTCTAGTATGCATCTAGTTTCTCCTTGGTTGGAGACCTATTTTACTCTTATTTTGACATTTTCATGAATATCTAGCATCTAGATGCTATAAAATGTCAGAAGTTTATGGGAATCATGGCTATTCCCCTACCCCTAATCCAAATACAGGCTATTGGCCCCCTTATCAACAATACCAGGCCCCCAATGCCTATGAATTCACTCAAAATCCCCCTCTCTCCTTATTGCAGTCAACAATACCAACAAGAACATTTTCAAACCACTATGGTCCAGCCTTGTGAAGCCCTTTATGCTCAAAATCAAGCATACAATCCCCCTAGTCAGTCCCAAAATGCTGATTTGGGTAGCCTTGAAAGTTTCATACTGAATTATCAAAGGCAAATGTTAGAAATAGATAGAGAGGCACAGTATAACATGCAGCAAGATGAACTTGCACATCAGACTTATTTGCATCAGCAGGAGATAGAAAATAGAAGAGTGCATGAAGAGAAATTCTTGAATATGCAACTTGCAGGAGGGGAAAAACAAGACAAACAGTTGCTTGCTCAAGAACAAGAGCTCAAAGTAAATAGTTTCTCTCCTATTCCCAACTTTAGGCAAGTTCATCCTTCAAGCCAAAATCAATCTATGAAAGAGCTTCTGACTTCTCTACCATGGCAGCCTTCTTGGGTCAATCATCCTGATTATAAGATACCAAACCTTGTGAAGGCCAATCCTCTCATGCCAGTTCAAAATCAAGAAGAGGAAATGGTTGTAGAATCTAGGCCTGTCATAATCCCAAGTTTCAGGCATCCCTCTGCCTTGAAGGTTCCAAGTTGGAAAGGGCCATCTTTTTCACCTTGTGAGGACCCTCCATCAAATATACAAATAGAGCTATGCTCTAGCATCTAGCTAGCAGAAGAAGAACAGAGGAGACTTTTGTTGGCTTCATATCAAAAGTTGGAAACTCAGGTAGCCCTCACTTTTCCAAACCCATTCTATGAAGAGGAGAGTTCCAAGGTCAGAATACCAAGCTTCAAGCAAGGAGACCCTCCTAAATGTCCTAAATTAGATATCCCAAGTTTTATTGGGCCTCATCCACTGCAACAAGAACAACCTAGACTCTACAAATTCCCAGGCTTTAACACCTTTATCCCTCCACAAGACTCTGTTCCTATACAAACTCAAATTATCATTCCCCAGGAACAAATTTGTCCAGAAGCCTCTCCCCTCCAAAAAATTCAAAAAGATGAGCCAAAAGAGGAGGTGGAAGAAGATAAAGCTAATGAGGAGCAGTTTGTTCCTACACTCACAAAGATAGAATTGTTTGAACCTATTGCACCTGACGAGGCTGTTTTGCAAGATATCAGTTTGTTGGAGGAGCTTCCTTTCTGTTGTGCAGAGGAGTTTGAGGTTGATATAACCCATGAAGGTTTGCAGGAGGAGGCTACCTCATTGTTTGAGCTTTTGCCTTCCTTTATTGAAGAGGAAAAGCTTGATTTGGTGAGTACATATTTGAATAATAATGGGAATGTTGAGCTTGGGCCAGCTATTTGTAAAGGTTTTCTAAGAGCTGATAGTTTTGATGAGCTACTGGCTGTCCTGGTAAGAGAGGATGTTCCTTTGACCATTGAGGAGGAATCAATATGACAAACTATCATGCAAGATGAAGATAATGATATCATTTCTAAGCTTTCAAATTGTCTTCTCTTTTGTCCAGCCTTAGCCATGAATAAGGATAGCCATATGCAAAAGGCAGAAAGGTTTGAAGAATGCAACCATGATCACATTATGCAGGAATTCTTGGGCTCTTTAAAGGAAGAAGGAGAGGGCCACGAGGTCCCAAATCAGCTGTTTCACACACAAGAGCAACATGAGAGTCAAATGGAGGACACCATTATACCAATTGAGGAGCTAGGGTTTTCAGAACAACAAGAAAAGAAGAAATCAGAACAGGGATATGAAATCAATTGTGTTGATTTACATGTCATTTGAAGGGGATGCCCAATTAGGTATCTAGCCCAGCTGGAGACACATCAAGAGAAGTCACCACTTGTCATGCTTACCTCTAAGCATGAAGTTGAGCATCAAAATGAGTGGGATCAACCCATTTATTCACCACAAGCTAACAACATCAGCAATCAGTTCAGGTGGATAGGTGAGATAATCTCCATTTTTTGGGGGGTGTTTTATCAGTTTGTCATATACCTATTTCCCCCTCATCTTTTTTTAACTACCCACAAGCATGATGAACATTGTAAATTATTAAGGAAGGGCAGTTATTTTCAAGAACCAGTTAATGGCTTTGTTTAAGGTCACTTTTGTGGTTAGTTTAGGATTAGAGTAGGTTTCATTTTTGTTTTATTTTTCCCTTTCCCTAAGTGCTTCAGCACAGGGTGCTTTGGCATTAGGAGAAAGTAGGCCTTCTCCCCTTTTTGTGTTTTGAGAGGTAGGCCCTAGTTTCCTATCATATTTTGGACTTGACTCCATGCTCAATGGATGCTTAAGGCCACTGATCTCATGTTTAGCAGGCAAACATCCCAAAGAGGTCGCCAAAGATGTTAACCTTATTTCCCCCTGTCCAAAGCCAAACAGTTAACATGGTATTTTCCTTGGAAATCCCTTTGAAAAGGTCCCTATAAAGAAAAGTGCCAAAATTCCTAGAAGCCTTGCCTAAAAAACCTTACCATTGGAAAGAGCTAGAAAAAATAGGCAGGTTTGCTTTTTACAGCACCCTGAAATTCAACCAAATGAGGAAGTTATGCATGGTCAAAGTTACAGTCAACAGATACTTCAAATGGGCATTGGCGGGCTTGCAATTTTTCCATCAGCATTTAAAAAATGATCGACGTGGAACATGCCACGTGTCAGCGGTGGAGGTAGCCCCTAAAAATTTCAATATTGCCGCGGAGGACACCATGTGTCGGCTTCCGCCAGAGGTTCATCATAGTTTCTAACAGTTTCAAGGAGTGTGCGGATGACACCACATGGAGGCACCCGAGAGGCACAGAAAAAGTTACTAGAGCCCTGCAGATGGAGATAGGTGGCAGCTTCTATTTTTGTTTCTAAAAAGTTTCTCAGCTTCCGCCCAGGTTTCGCTGAAGCCCTTGTAAAGTTTCTCAGAGTCTCGCGGAAAGCGACACGTGTCGCTTTCCGCTGAAGCCCCTTTAATGTTTCTAAGGTGGGGCAAAACACTCCACGTGTCCCTTGTGGTTTCTGCAGAAGCTGACACGTGTTCGTTTCTGCATGTTTTTCTATTTTGTTTCAAAGCTTGGCACAGGTAGGTGGGTCCCAGTTAAGACCTCTGTTGTTGCGGATGATGCCGCGGGTTGCGACAGGTGTCACTTGTGGAGGCCCGGTTAGAAAGTTTCAGCGTGGGCGCAGAAGGCACCACATGTATCATGTAATGGATGCGGAGCTTGCCATGTGTCAGCTTCCGCATTTCTCCTTGTGTCCAGCGATGTAAAGTGGCGGATGGTTGTTGGCCTTGGTTTCAAGGTGTCTCCAGTTTTAGATGCCACAGGTTGTGACACGTGTCATGAGTGGGGGCAACTTCAAACTTTTGATATAGTTTTACAAGGCATCATGGGGCTCGACACGTGTCAGCTTCCGCACATGTTTTCGGTAGGGGCTTCTCAAGGGTCAACATACACCCAGACCCGACGGCACTTTTCAATAGTTTCATAAGAAGCTTCGGGTCTGCAGTTTGCATTTTAGGTTTGTATATGCTAAAACATAGATGAAGATGTAGAAGTGATATACGCATAAATGCAGGGTTGATATACACACAATGCAGAAGTGATATATACACGTGCCTAATTGTCAAGAGCTATCAGAAGCGGCTGTCAGCATTCAATGCTAGGTTATCCACCGCGATTTCTAAGGATCAGATCGATGATGCAGCTGTTTGCATTGAAGACCCAAAATATCTCCCACCTGCCCCTGTTCTAGATCTTTTGCGCCATTACTCCTGGCAGGTGGATGTCTCTTTAAGAAAATATCTTCTAGTTGCAGCTCGCTGAGTGAATTCTGTACCGACTGAGGTCAAAATGTAAAATGCTATATATACATGTAAAGCTGATGTATAAGGAGTTGGTAGTTCTTCTGGGCTATTCTTTGTAATGGCTATTGGGCCTCTATAATCCATATAGACTAGTATTTTTGCCTCTCTTTTGTTATTTTCAGTACTATGTCTACTCTTTTGGACCTCTCTAGAATTAATATGAGACTGTGTAATGTCCTTCCAGCTGTGAGATTATTACTGTCTTTTCAATTACTACCAAACACTTTTAAATCTGGTGTATCACTTAGTTCCTTTCAGCATTTCATTTCAGTTTCCTTCTACTCCTTTTCCCCTATAAGCGTTAGCACTAGGTTTAGATGTATTTCTCTAAGCTTTAGGCCTAGAAAGAGGAAGCCGACCTTCTCCGGAGGTCTGATCTCATTTAGCAAGGTCCCACACTTCGAGATCATTCCCATGTTACTCCAGATTACATGAGGTTTCACAGCTACATGCAAAGGGTGCAAATCTAGGTGATAACACTAGGGAGATCATCCACACACCAAAGGGACCTCAAATCCACTTCACAACAAGGCAAAACAACATCCAAAATACAAAATTCACCCATGGATATTTACATAACACAATCTCAACCAAAGTGAGTTTAAAAAGGGGTAGGAGAGTGGACACACTCAACTCTAGAGTGCCACCCTTCAAAATATTTCAACACAATTATCCTTATGGCCTCAAGCCAAACAAGTTAACAAAAATTCCAAAGGAGATCATATGACAAATTTACTCAAAATTACACAAATGCCCTCAAGGATTTCAACACCCCAAAACAAGGAAATGAACTCGAGGAGGATCACCCCTCCCCTACCCCACACTTGATGAGCATTTCTCCCAAGTGGGAGAAGCTCTTTCAACACCCTAATAAAAATTTCCCCACAATAACAAAAATACAACACAAACAAAATGCATTACACACATCCATCATGCAACAAATAGAAAATACAAGGGAAAGGCCCTGGCCTTGAAAACTAACCTTTAAAGCCCTAATAATGGAAGAAGTTGATGTAGAGATCCTCTAAAGTCTCCTTCAACCTAAGCCACCAAACTCCCTCTATCCTTTTTCTCCAAAAACAATTTCCAATGAACAAAATTCTCAAAAATTCAACAACCTTTCTCCCTATCCCAAGTGGGATTAAAATAACCCAATCCATGAGCTTAGAGGAATGGGGAGGTGACACTTGTCACCTCCTCACTCTTCCTCCCAACTACTATTGTGTCCCAAGGGATGGGTGTTGACACGTCACTCACCCATCCCCAAAGTCTTCCTCACCCCTTACCACATGTCCTATCTCCAACACATGGGAGAGAAAAGAGGAGTTAAAGAAGGGAAGGGTGACACATGTCTCCCCTTCCTTCCCTCTCATGAAGGACCACACAACTCCATGGGGACTCTCACTAATTGTGAGGGAGACTTGAAGTCAAGTCCTCCACAATTGGTGGATCTTGGAGTCATCTCAAGACTTGGGAATGGAAAAGGGATGGGCTTGAGTGTTGGTACCACTCATCCTATCCCTCCCATGCCTCCAAATTCGTCACTTAACTTCAGTGTGAAGTTAAGGTGACCATACGGAGGTTTACCAAGGGTTACCCAACTCAAAAGGGACCCTAGACCCATGGGGTATAACCTAGGGTCAACTTAAACCTAGTTAGGACACCCAGGGTCAAGTTAAAACACAAGAAAAGGGTCTCAAAAATTTAAAATTTAAAAATAAAATTCAAAACAATTCTTACAACACAAATCATAATTCAATTTAGAAGAGGGTAGACCTAAACCATTCCACCTCATGCAAATTAACATTACAACAATACATCATACACATAATTGATTTTGGTTCCTCGTGGAACTAGATCGGCTTCACAAGGGATTACAACATAAGGTGCGAGATGATCTCCAGTATCTGTGGTTTGTTAGCAAAACCTGTGCACTCAATTGCAAAGTTAATTCCACATATAAATATCATAGCCAAAGCAATTCAAAACATGCATTACCATAACATACCACAGTTCTCATAAGCATAAATGAAATCACATTACAATTTTCTCTCTAACATCACTCAATTAGTTTTCCTATAATGTAAACATCTATCTAACATCACCCAATTAGTTTTCCTATAAAATAAACATCTATCTGACATTACCCAATTAGTTTTTCTATAAAATAAACATCTATCTAACATCACCCAATTAGTTTTCCTTTAACATAATAAGGTCTAAAAGTTTGGGAATCTGGGATCAACAGTCCCACAAATATAAAAGTATCAACAATAGTAAGGTAAATAGTCACATGAACAGAATGAAAAATGTAGGCCTCACACCCAGCTGTTGGCTACCTAGAGGCAAAGAGAAGGAGCAATACAGTGTGGGGTGCTAATTTCCTAAAGATTGTTGTTGGTATGAAGATGGCGGTGGCTTTGAGTGGGTGGAGGATGTGATCTTGGAGAGTTCGATCGATGGAGAGAAGTGATGTAGAGGTAGTTATCCAGTATTGTATGTAGGCTGAACAAACAGTGATAGTAGTTATACAAGTTGTAATGGTAGATGGTATAGAAGATGATATGTAATTAGTAGTAATTAATATTAAATCTTTTTGTAATTTTAGAGTAGCTAGATACTCTGGTTTGTTTTATCTTAATTTTATGGGATATGGCTCCCTAAGCCTTATTAAACAATCAAAAATAAAATATAAATATCAATATTTAATATTTATATATAAATTATATATTATAAATTACACACACACATAATATTGTTATTTAATTAGTTTTTTATTTTGTATTTAAAAAATTTAATATTATATATTATGTTTTATATAATATAAATTATTAAACATAGATATAATATATTATATAGAAAGAAAAATGTTAAAATACACTAAAATACAACAAATTGTATTTTTGTAAGTCAAATATAACAATGATCGATAGAAGGCATATTTAAGATGTTTGTTGAATTTTTTTAGAAAAACTAATGTCTTTAACTTTTTATGAATCAACCCATCCAAATTAAGATAGGAAACATATAAAAAGAAAAAAAAATCGATGATCCACGATCAATTATCTTCTTATTGTAATTAAACCCTAACTTTAAAATAGCATTTATTTTTGGAACAAATTAAACCATTTTTAGAAGATCATTTATTTTATATTTTAAAATATTAGTTTTTCATGACAAATATATATAAATAGTATGTTTTTAAAAAATAAAATAACTATTAAATTAAATATAATCTAAATGTAGTCCAAGGGTTTGAGATTAATTGGTTGAAACATATAAGAATAGAATATACATATAATTTACATCATATCAAATATAATATACCTAATAAATCTAGTTACAATAGACATTTTTTGTATATAGAATAGTTATATAATTATGCAAGGGAGAGGAAGTGGGAGATAGAGATAGACAAAGGAATGGAGGGAGGAAGAAGTGGAGCAAGCAAGGGAGGGGGAGAGAGAGAGAGAGAGAGAGAGAGAGAGAGAGAGAGAGAACCCTCAAGAAGTGGTGCAGGAGCACCTTCTCTATGGTGTAGGAGTCATGTTTTGTTTTATTTTCAATAAGGCTTTTTAAGCCCCATCATGTTTGTAATAAGGATTTTAGGTCAATTTGGTCACTAGACCTATGTAGACCATGTTTGGTCAAAGTTTGATATAATCACACAATGAAAACTTGTAGTTTTCTTGTGTTAAGAGAAACCCAATGGCTAACTGACTTTCAAAATTAGTTTGTACGGTTGGGAGGAATGTTAACTGATGTCTCAAGCCTTTTATAGGTGAGGAGTTGGATGTAATGAGAGGAGAAGCTTGCATGAATGAAGATCTAGATTTTTGGGTGTGTTGAAACATTGTTCTTTCTGAGTATTTTTATGTAACAGTCATTCTGTACGGATAGTTAATTATCTGAAACTGACTGGAGATGTTCCTGTGTTGAAGTAGTTTCCATTTGATAGCATTTTGGTGTCTTAAAGTGTTGTAGTTTGTGAGATCTCATTCCTTCTGGAGAGACTGGTCTGAAAACCTAGAAATTAGGGTTTTGGTGAATAAATGGACTATTATTCCTCTGTCCACTGAAGTCAAGATTCTCATGTTCAGTGTGATGGAGGAATACAGTGTAAATTTTGTGTTGTCTGTGGTTTTGGTCAAACAGCCAAGGACCCAAGGAGTTTGGGCATGAGTCGACTAGGCATCTCTATGTGACTAGTCATTGAAAAGTGTTGTTATGTGAACAGTTAGTGGAGTGACCAAATTGATGGTGATCAAGCGTTTGTAGAGGATTGTAGACCCTTTTTGTTCTGTCAAGTTTTTTTTCTATTTCTGGTTTGGTGTTTGTGTAGTTGCAAAGGAGCAGGGGTTGTCATCGGCGTAACACAACCCTCGAAGAAACATACCTCGGTGTAAGTTTTGTAGTGTTTCACCGAATGTATATTGCGAATGCATATCACAAATGTATGTTGAGAATGTATGTCACCGAATGTATATTGCGAATGCATATCACAAATGTATGTTGAGAAAGCACATTGAGAATGTATCTCGAGAAAGCATATTGAGAATGTATCTTGAGAATGTATGTTGAGAATATACATTCGTCGGATACAAAAGGTGACCGGTCGTAACGGTGAAATAAGGGTAAAGAAACATTAGTTCACTGGTTATAACAAGTCAAACAAAGCATATACAAGTTGGTATATCAGCGTATTAGGAAGACATACAAAGTGCTCACTGATGATCGAAGTCTTACCGACAAGGTCATGACTAACCACCATGGTTAATGCAAGTGGAAGCTTAACTATCAATGGGTATCAGCATGAAGTTTGAAGATGCCGTTGAGAGAGGAAGTCTCTCCAAAGATAGAGTGGAGTTGACTGTCAAGAAGAGTTGGGAGATCGGCTAGAGTAATAATAAGGTGGCCGACGGGGTCTGTCCAGCCAATGAGAATAGATCACTGAGATGTAAGACGATCTCACACCAATAAGTTCATGATTAGTTATTCTCTCCCTTTGTGCGCTCTGCATCATATTGGTATCAAAGCCAATATTTGAATTGGAGCAGTGTATGTCAAACACGAAGATAGAAACTGAGGCTAGCACAATGCCTCCCAATTCTATGAGCAAAGAAGCCATCAAGAAGATGGTAGAGGAGATGGTTGAAGCAAGGTTGAAAGAAGAGAGGCCCAAGGGTAAGAGTAAAGAGGATGAAAGTGCTTCTGATGTAGAAGAAGAAGAGGCAGAGGAGAGTCCTCAAGGACAAGATATGTCTGTAGACCAAAAGGCATTCTTGAATGCACTCAAAGGTGCTTATGGAGATAGTGGTGATCCGAAGATGGATGTTCCTACATTCAATGGGAAACTAGATGGAGATGTCCTCATGGATTGGATTGAAGTCACGTGTAACTATTTTGACTTCAAGGAGTATAGTGACAACAAGAAAGTCAAGTTTGCTAAGACAAGATTGAGAGGTTCTCCCCTAGTTTGGTGGAACTATATGCAAGGTGAAAGAGAGAAAGTTGGAAAGAACCCCATCACCAAATGGAGTAGAATGGTGGCCATGCTGAGAGACAAGTTCATGCCATCTGATTGTGAGTTGTAGACCATTAGGAAGTTTAATCATCTCAGACAAAAGGATATGGATGTGGCTACATATACTGAAGAGTTTCATAGATTGAGCATGAGAGTCAATCACAAGGAGGAGGAGAAAGAGATGGTGGCCAGATATCTCAATGGTTTGAGGTATAACATACAAGATGAATTCAGTATGGTGGTTCCTAAAATAGTGGATGAGTGTTTTCTATTATCCTCTAGGACTGAGGAAAAGTTGAGAAGGAAGAGTGATCAAAACACCAGAGGAAGAGGTGGCAGAAATAATAGGGGAAGATGAAGTTTTGGTAGAGGACAGTCAAGTAGAAATGAAAACCCAAGTCAACAAGAGTCTCATTCTAATGTAGAACATAGACATGGTGGTTTCAGAGGTTGGAGAAGATCAAATGGCAGAGGTAGAGGTGGTGGTGCAGGCAGAGGACCCAGAGTTTTCACTGGTAGATGCTATGGCTACAATCAGGTAGGCCATACTATGAGCAAATGCCCTGAGAAGGCAACTAGTTCCCAAGATGGTGGAAGAAGGAATCAATTGTTGAAGGATGAGGATTTCCAAAGTGTGAATTCACCCATTAGTAGTGCTATACCAGTCCTTGAAGGAGAGAATATGATGATCAAGAGAACCTTGATGAAGATGTCGTTGAAACAAGAGCCCCCACAAAGGAAGACTCTCTTCAGAACCCAAGGTATAGCATATGGTAAGCTTTGTAAAATCATTGTTGATTCAGGTTCTACTGAGAATGTAGTGTCTACTGAAATGGTAGAGAAATGTAAGTTGAAAAGGCTGCCCCATGTTAGTCCTCATAAGATCTCTTGGTTGAATAAGTATCAAAATTACATGATAGAAGAACAAACTTGGGTTGAGTTTGAGATAGGTGATTATAAGGACAAGGTACTATGTGAGATTATTCCTATGGATGCTTGTCACCTTCTTCTTGGATGTCCATGGTAGTATGATGTGAAGGCACAACATGATGGTGAGAAGAACACATACCTCATCACCAAGAGTGGAAGGAAGTTTAGGATAGATCCTATACAAGAGCAGATTAGAGAGAAAAGTAATGACACCAATGTCATGAGGGTTAGTGGCAAAGAGTTCTTACACCTCATGAAGGAGAAGGATACCCAAGGGTATGCCTTGATAATGAAGCCTAAAGATGAATCAAGATAGCAAGACAAAAAGAAGAAAGAGATTCCACTAGAAGTGCAGCAATTGTTGGATAAGTACCAAGATCTTGTGGTAGATGATACTCCTAACTCCTTACCACCCATGAGAGATATACGTCATCAAATTGACTTGATCCTAGGTGCCACATTTCTCAATAAGGCTGCCTACAAATTGACACCACAGCAAAATGAAAGAGGTGAGTAGACAAATTCAAGAACTCTTAGAGAAAGGATTGATTAGAAAGAGTCTTAGTCCATGTGCAGTCCCTAGTGTACTTGCTCCAAAAAAAGATGGGAAGTGGAGACTATGTATGGATTCAAGGGCCATAAATAAGATCACAATAAGGTACAGATTCCCTATGCCAAGGATTGAGGATCTTTTGGACTATCTTGGAGGGTCATGTTATTATTCAAAGATTGATTTGAAATCTGGTTATCATCAGATCAAAATTAGGTAGAGAGATGAGTGGAAGACTGCCTTCAAGACAAATGAAGGTCTCTATGAGTGGCTTGTCATGCCATTCAGCCTTAGCAATGCTCTAAGCACATTCATGTATTTGATGAATGAGGTACTTGTTAAATTCATTGGCAAATTTGTAATTGTTTATCTTGATGACATACTTATTTTCAGCAGGACAAAAGAAGAACATGTGAAGCATCTTAGACAAGTGATGAAGAAGTTGCATGAGAGTAAGTTGATGATCAACTTGGATAAGTGTGATTTCATGAAAATTGAACTTGTGTATCTTGGTTTTGTGATTTCTAATGGTTGTTTGAAGATGGGCACCACAAAGGTTGAGGCCATTCTCAATTGGCCTACTCCTAAGATAGTGAGAGATGTTAGAAGCTTTCATGGCTTGGCAAATTTTTATAGGAAGTTCATTAGACAATTCAGTCACATAAGTGCTCCTATTCTTAACACCATCAAGGTTGGCATAAAGTGCAAATTTCAATGGACAAAGCAAGCAGATGATAGCTTTGAATTGTTAAAGAAGAAAGTGGTTGAATTACCTACATTGGTACTCCCAGATTTTGACAAAGTTTTTGTAGTGGAATGTGATGCAAGTCAGCAAGCAATAGGTGTTGTTCTTAGTCAAGATGGACATCCAGTGGCCTTTTTTTTAGAGAAGTTGAATGAGGCTAAACAAAGGTATTCTACCTATGACCTAGAGCTTTATGCAATGGTGCAAGCTCTCAAAAAGTGGAGACACTATTTGCTGCCCAAAGAATTCATTGTTTTTACTGATAACCATGCTCTTAGCTTTCTAAATAGTCAAGAGAAGTTGAATCATATGCATGTTAAGTGGATGGAACAATTACAGGCCTATACCTTCACTATTAAGCATAAAAAGGGTGTTGCCAACAAAGTGGCTGATGCTTTAAGTAGAAGGATGCTTGTCATACATGAGGTACAGATGGAAAGCATGGGGATAGATTGTTTGAAGGAGTTATACAAGGAGGATGCAGATTTCAAGGCTACTTATGAAGTTTGTGCTAGTTTGGCTAACACTTTTCATGATGAATATTCATATTTTGTGTTGCAGGAAGGTCTCCTATTCAAAGGCAGTTTGCTATGTGTTCCTAAATGTTCAATGAGGGATAACATCATCAAAGAGAAGCACAATGGAACCTTAGGAGGACACTTTGGGTTGGACAAGACTTTGGAACAAGTCACTAGATTCTTGTATTGGCCAAAAGTACAATCAGATGTAAGGAGATATGTTACAAGTTGTATCAGATGTCAAAAGGCCAAAGGTATGTGTTCTAATGCTGGTTTATACCAACCCCTTCCGATTCCCAACAAGCCTTGGGAGAGCATTAGTATGGATTTTGTACTTGGTCTTCCAAAGACAACCAGGGGTGTGGACAGTGTTTTTGTCATTGTGGACAGATTTAGTAAGATGGCTCATATTGTGCCATGCAAATGCACAAATGATGCATCCCACATTGCTGGTCTCTTTTTCAAAGAAGTGGTCAGAATCCATGGTTTGCCCCTTTCAATTGTCACTGATAGAGACTCCAAGTTTGTTGGTCATTTTTGGAAGACCTTATGGAGAAAATTGGGAACACAATTGTCTTTCTCATTAGCCTACCATCCCCAAACTAATGGTCAGACTGATATTGTTAATAGGTCCTTAGGAAACCTTCTAAGATGCCTTACCAAGTAGCATGGGTTGGCATGGGACTTGGTGATTAGTCAAGCTAAGTATGCTTACAATGATTTAGTGAATAGAAGCACTGGGAAGAGTTCATTTGCAATTGTTTATGGTTTCCATCCAAGAGGACCACTTGAACTCAAAGACTTACAAGGTTGGGATAACAGGAGTGCTCTAGGAGAGGATTTTGCTACCACCATGAAGGCAGTTCATGATCAAGTCAAAGTTTAGTTGGAAAAGACAGTCTCCAAATACAAGGATAGGGTAGATCTCAAAAGGAGAGATGTACAGTTCAAGGTGGGAGATTTGGTGATGGCATATCTAAGGAAGGAAAGGCTGCCTAAAGGACAGCCAACCAAGCTTCTGATGAAGAAAATAGGACCGTGCAAGGTAGTGCATAAGTTTGCTCCAATTGCTTATGAAATAGAATTACCATCTGGTCTTGGTATTTCTCCCATATTCAATCTTTCAGACTTGTTTCCATTCATACCTCCATTGAATGTTGAAGATGGATCAGATGTTGTGATTGAAGATGAAGATTGGGTCAGAGATCTACCTCAAAAAGATAAGAAAGGGTGTGTACAAGGAGTACTTGGTCAAGTGGCAGGATCTTCTTGATTCAAAGGCTACATGGATGAGTGAGGCAGACATTTTGAAGCATGGGAAGACACTCCAACAGTTAGCAACTCAAGGGACTTGAG
Source organism: Cunninghamia lanceolata (assembly GCA_027924645.1). Classification (NCBI taxonomy): domain Eukaryota; kingdom Viridiplantae; phylum Streptophyta; class Pinopsida; order Cupressales; family Cupressaceae; genus Cunninghamia; species Cunninghamia lanceolata. The sequence continues at coordinate 1,662,074 of BSBN01000671.1, read as the reverse complement.
TTTTTCCTACAGGGGGAGTATGGTGCAGGAGCACCTTCTCTATGGTGCAAGAGTAATGTTTTGTTTTGTTGTCAATAAGGCTTTTTAAGCCCCATCATGTTTGTAATAAGAATTTTAGGTCAATTTGGTCACTAGACCTATGTAGACCATGTTTGGTCAAAGTTTGATGTAATCACACAATAAAAACATGTAGTTTTCTTGTGTTAAGAGAAACCCAATGGCTAACTAACTTTCAAAATCAATTTGTATGGTTGGGAGGAATGTTAACTGATGTCTCAAGCCTTTTATAGGTGAGGAGTTGGATGTAATGAGAGGAGAAGCATGCATGAATGAAGATCTAGATTTTTGGGTGTGTTGAAACATTGTTCTTTCTGAGTATTTTTCTGTAACAACCATTCTGTACAGATAGTTAATTATTTGAAACTGACTGGAGATGTTCTTGTGTTGAAGTAGTTTCCATTTGATAGGATTCTAGTGTCTTAAAGTGTTGTAGTTTGTGAGATCTCGTTCCTTCTACAGAGACTAGTTTGAAAACCTAGAAACTATGGTTTTGGTGAATAAATGGACTATTATTCCTTTGTCCACTGAAGTCAAGATTCTCATGTTCAATGTGATGGAGGAATACAGTGTAAATTTTGTGTTGTCTGTGATTTTGGTCAAACACCCAAGGACCCAAGGAGTTTGGGCATGAGTCGACTAGGCATCTCTATGTGACTAGTCGTTGAAAAGTGTTGTTATGTGAACAGTTAGTGGAGTGACCAAATTGATGGTGATCAAGTGTTTGTAGAGGATTGTAGACCCTTTCCATTCTATCAAGTTTTATTTCTATTGGTGGTGATCAAGTGATCAAGTGTTTGCAGAGGAATGTATCTTGAGAATGTATGTTGAGAATATACATTTCGTCAGATACAAAAGGTGACCGGTTGTAATGGTGAAATAAGGGTAAAGAAACATTAGTTCACCAGTTATAACAAGTCAAACAAAGCATATACAAGTTGGTATATTGGCATATCAGGAAGACATACAAAGTACTCAACGATGATCGAAGTCTTACCGACAAGGTCATGACTAACTACCATGGTTAAGGCAAGTGGAAGCTTAACTGCCAATGGGTATCGGCAGGAATTTTGAAGATGCTGCTAAGAGAGGAAGTCTCTTCGAAGACAAAGCGGAGTTGACTGTCAGGAAGAGTTGGGAGATTTGCCAGAGAAATAGTAAGGTGGCTGACGAGGTCTATCCAGCTGATGAGAATAGATCGCTAAGACGTAAGATGATCTCACACTGATAAGTTCGTGATTAGTTGTTCGCTCCCTCTGTACGCTCTGCACCAAGAAGACTCTTGTTTCACTTAGCTTTTGGATGAATGAGTCTCACCAAGAATGAGAGGAAAGGGTAAATCTTACATCTAATTTGCACATATCTCTATGGCAAATGAATAAGCTTTATGTTGCCATAAAGTGGAATAGAGACAAAGGGAGTAGGAGAGAGGGGCAAAAAGAGAGGTAGAGAGAGAGGAGAGGAGAGATAACTTAGAATTCCTTTCAATTTGAACACATAATTTTAAACCAAATACAATGCTTGCACCTTAGCCTCATCATTGGTTCAATCATCTATCCTTTTGGAACCTTTCGTAAGAATGTCTTATCCTCATTTCAAGCGATCCACCCAATTCCAAATACATTGAAGTTAAGTTTTACCCACCATTTTGTTGTTTGTTTTATTTGGAAGGAGCCCAAACCTCCTACCCCATGAAATGGGACCACATTGTTGTTATATGGAGCCTATTCAGACTCAGAGGTTAAATTACCCCACTTTTATCGGCACGATTTGCCCCCAAATAATTTACCTGGGTCAAGGGGCAGTGCCCCTTGCAGGGGTTTGGGGGCAATGCCCCAAAGACGAGGTCAAGGGGCAGTGCCCCTGAAATCTCAAACAAATTTTATTATTTTATAAAGGCATCGGGAGTTATTTTTTCTATTGGCCGACATAAAAAAAAACCCCATTTTTGTAACTAACATAAGGCTTGATAAAAGAGGCTAAGGGTTAGGGTTTACATTGATGCATTGTAGCATTTTGTAGTGGTATTGAGTTGTAAGGATTGTTGGTTGTAATTGGTTTGATTTACTAGATAATAATATTAGACTCTTTGTTGGTGGATGTAGCCCAAGTTTGGGTGAACCACGTTAAAACTTGTCTCTCATTGTTATTATTTTTGTGTATTTCCATTCCTCTATTTAATCTTTATTTGTATTTTATTGATATCTTCTACATGCAATCCCTAACAAGTGGTATCAGAGCAGGTTGTGTTCGATTATCATCTGCAGGAAGGTCTCATGATTGAGTGGGAGCAATGGTAGATGAGGATAAATTGAATGTAGATAAATTCAATGGGTAGAACTATTAGTTATGGAAATGCAGATGGAGGATTATCTCTATTGGAAGGATTTATGGGGGTTGTTGGAAGGAATAGCCAGGAAACTAGAAATAATAATTGATGATGATTAAGAATTTTTGGATAGAAAGGCACTGGGAACCATTTTGGTTGTGCCTGGCACCATCTGTGGTGTTCAATATAACAGAAGCGAAGACAACAGATGGTCTGATGAAAGCTTTGGCTAAATTATATGAAAAACCCTTAGCCTAAAATAAGGTGGATCTATGACAAATCATTTAAATAAGTATAATTCAATTATCAGTCAATTAACTTCTATAAAAGTATGTTTTGATGAAGAGGTGAGGGATCTTTTGATATTATGTTCTTTGCTAGAAAGATAGAATAGCTTGGTAATGGTTGTAAGTAACTCTATCTCTAGTTCAAATACTTTGAAATTTGATGATGTTGTTGGTGTTATCCTTAGCGAGGAAATGTGATGAAAAATATTAGGTGAGTCCACATCAGGTAGTGTTTTGAATACAGAAAGCAAGGATAGATCAAAGGAGAGAGGAAAAGGTTATAGAGGTCATGGGAAGTCACGGGGAAAATAGATCAAAGGACAAGAGATCCTAATCTAGAGGATAGAAGGATTGCTAGTACTATGGGAAACTAGGTCATCTCAAGAAAGATTTCTAGTCTTAGAAGGATAAAGAAGGAGACAAACAAGAAGGCAATAAGGAGGCAAATGTGGTAAGTAATAAACTTGAAGATGATGCTTTGATTCTTTCCCTAGATAGTGCTAATGATTCATGGGTTTTAGATTTAGGGGCCTCATTTCATGTTACGCCCCATAGAAGTTATTTTCTTGATTATATCCAAGGGGATTTTGGACTAGCTTATTTGGGAGATAACGAACCTTGTTAGATTGTTGTAAAGGGAAGAATCAAGATTAAGTTGCAGAATGGGAATCATTGGCTACTACAAGAGGTAAGGCATGTTCCAAGGCTGAGTAGGAATTTAATTTCAGCAGGGCAGCTAGCTGATCAAGGTTGCATTGTTACATTTACTGATAAAAATTGGAAGGTTTCAAGAGGTGCCTTAATAGTAGCAAAAGGTGTGAAAGTATGCACCTTATATCTTTGTACAAGTCATACTATTCCTTCTACTTTAGCTGTTGCAGAGAAAAAATAAATAGGTTCAGGAACAGTTACTGTAGGTTCATAGGAAGAGACTGAAATAATTGATGTAGGTTTTGAGACAACACTGTGGCATAATAGACTTGGGCATATGAGTGAAAAAGGTATGAAGGTACTTCATTCTAAGAAAGTTTTACTAGGTCTGAAATGTATTAATATGAATTTCTATGAAAGTTGTGTGTATGGCAAACAAAAAAGAGTCAGTTTTGTCAAGGATGGGAAGCAAAAGAAAGATGAAAAGTTGGAACTTGTGCATACAAATGTATGGGGACCAGCTCAAGTATCTTCTCTCAGTGGCTCTCAGTATTATGTTACATTCATAGATGATGCAACTAGGAAGGTTTGGATTTATTTCCTTAGGTATAAATCTAATGTATTTGAAACATTTAAGAAATGGAGAAGCTTGGTTGGGAATGAGATGGGTAAAAGATTTAAATATCTCAGATCTGATAATGGTGGTGAGTATTGCATCAAAGAATTTGACGATTATTGTTCCTTTAATGGAATTTGTAGGCAAAAAATAGTTCTAGGGACTCCATAGGAGAATGGAGTGGCTAAGCGCATGAATAGGACAATAATGGAGTGTGCAAGGACCATGAGATTACATGTTGGGCTGCCTTTCAACATGTGGGTAGAGGCTATCAATACTGCTATATATTTAATTAATAGAGGTCCTTCAGTTCCTTTGGGCTATGGTATTCCAGAGGAAGCATGGACATGTAAGAAGGTGAGTTATTCTTTTCTAAAAACCTTCATATGTGAAGCATTTGCACATGTAAATTCTGAAAATAGAACCAAGCTAGATGCAAAATCAAAAAAATGTACCTTCGTTGAATATGGCATTGATGAATTTGGTTATAGGCTTTGGGATTTTAAAAATTATAAAATTGCGAGAAGCAGGGATGTTGTATTCAATGAAAATGTGTTGTACAAAGATCAGTTGCAGCAGCATGAGAAGAAAGAAAAGGATTATGTGGTGCTAGATGATACTCCAGATAATGATGTTCTAGTGGTTCCTCATGCTCCGCAATAGTAACAAGAAATACCACAAACTCTAGTGAATGTTTGATGGTCAACAAAGCTAAGTAGACCTCTTGAAAGGTTTTTTCCCTCTTTGTATTCTATTTTGTTAATAGATGCTGGTGAATTGGAAGGGTATGATGAAGCTATGCAGGTGGATACAAAAGTTCAATGGGAGCTTGCAATGAAAGAAGAAATGGACTTCTTGCTGAAAAATTAGACTTGGGAATTATGTACATTGCCTGCAGGTAAAAAGACTTTACCAAACAAATGGGTTTATAGGCTAAAATATGAAGATGGAGGTAAGAAAATATTTAAAGCCAGGTTAGTTGTAAAAGGACTTGTACAGAAAAAAGATATTAATTTTGATGAGATTTTTTCTCTAGTTGTTAAGATGACTTCTATTCGTATTGTTTTAAGTATTGTGGCTATTGAGGATTTTTATTTGGAACACCTATATGTGAAAATTGCCTTTCTCCATGGTGATTTGGAGGAGGAGATATATATGGAACAACCCCAAGGATTTGAGGTCAATGGTAAGGAGAAACTAGTGTGCAGATTGAAGAAGAGTTTGTATGGCTTGAAAAAAGCCCCTCAGCAATGGTATTTGAAATTTGATAGTTTTATGGCTGAGCAAGGCTATAGCCGGTGTAATTCTAACCATTGTGTTTATTTTAAGAGGTTGGATAATGACAGCTAAATTATTTTATGTTTATATGTTGATGACATGCTTATAGCAGGGTCTAACATGGATCACATAAGAGAGTTAAAACAACAGTTAGCACAATCATTTGCTATGAAGGATTTGGGGGCAGCAAAACAAATCCTTGGTATGAAAATTTATAGAGATAGGAAGAACATAAATATGACACTATCTCAAGATGATTATGTTGAAAAAGTTTTGCAGAAATTCCATATGAAGAATGCAAAAGCTGTCAGCACACCTTTGCCTATTCAATTGAAATTGACTAAGGAGATGTGTCCTAAGACACAAAAGGAGGAAGAAAAAATGTCCAAGGTACCATATGCTTCAGCTGTAGGAAGTTTAATGTATGACATGGTATGCACGAGATCGGATATTGCACATGATGTAGGAGTCGTAAGTAGGCATATGTGTCATCCCAGATTGGAGCATTGGAATGCAGTAAAATGGATTCTCAGATATTTGAGAGGTACATCTAATAAACACTTATGTTTTGGGGTCTCTAATACTGATTTAGTAGGTTATGTAGACTCAAATTTGGCAGGGGAAATTGATACCATGTGGAGTACTACAGGTTATGTCTTTACTGTAGGTGGGATAGTGGTGAGTTGGATCTCCAGGTTGCAAAAGGTGGTTGCTTTATCCACCACAAAGACAGAGTATGTAGCTACAATAGAGGCAAGAAATGAGATGATATGGCTGTAATCTTTCATGGAAGAATTGGGAAAACAACAGGCTAATAGTTATTTGTTTATCGACAACTAGAGTGCCATACATCTTACAAAGAATTATGCCTTGCATTCAAAGACCAAACACATATAGTTGAGGTGTCACTTCATTCAATCAGTGTTGCATGATGGACAATTATGGCTGGAAAAGATACATACAGATGAAAATCTAGAGAATATGTTTACAAAAACAATAACAAGGGAGAAGCTGAGCTCCTCTTCAGCTTTGCTTAGTCTTCAAGACTGAAAACAAAAATTAGAACAACAGAGTCCAGGGTGCTTATTTCTAGTGGGAGCTACAGGGTCAGCAGTGTTATAATAAGTCTCCAAGTGGGAGATGATATGGTGTGGAGTCTGATCAGTCTCCAAGTGGGAGATTGTTGTTATATGGAGCCTAATCAGACTCAGAGATTAAATTTACCCCACTTTTATTGGCGCGGTTTGCCCCAAAATTATTTAACGGGATCAAGGGGCAGCGCCCCTTGCAGGGGTTTGGGGGTAGCATCCCCAAGACAGGGTCAAGGGGCAGCACCCCTGAAACCTCAAATGAATTTTATTATTTTATAAAGGTGTCAAGAGTTATTTTTTCTATTGGCTGACATAAAAAACCTTTTTTTGTAATCGACATAAGGCTTGATAAAAGTGGCAAAGGGTTAGGGTTTCTATTGATGTATTGTAACATTTTGCAGTGGTATTGAATTGCAAGGATTGCTGGTTGTAATTGGTTTGATTTACTGGATAATAATATTGGACTCTCTGTTGTTGGATGTAGCCTAAGTTTGGGTGAACCACATTAAAACTTGTCTCTTGTTGTTATTATTTCTGTTTATTTTGATTCCTCTGTTTAATCTTTATTTGCATTTAATTTATATCTTCTGCATGCAATCCCTAACACACATAAATTTTATTTTTTGCTTAAAAGTTATTTTATTTTATCTACATTGTTTAATTTTTATTTGAAGAGCTATTTTGTAAATTTAAGCTTTAGTATTTTATTTTAAAATTTTAAGGTCTTTAATATATATAATTAATAATAATAGATAGACATATTTATAATATGTAATTAATAATATATAATTTATATATAAATATTAAATATTGATAGTTATTTTTTATTTTTTGATTGTTGAGCAAGGCTTAGGGAGCCATATCCCATAAAATTAAGGAAAAACAAACTAGAGTATCTAGATACTCCAAAATTACAACAAGCTTTGATATTAATTATTGCTAATTACATATCATCTTCTATACCATCTTCCATTACAACTTGTATAACTGTTGTCACTAATTGTTGATCGTACATACTATATTGGATAACTACCCTTGCATCACTCCTCTCCATCACTCGAGCTCTTTGAGATAAGATCCTCCACCCACTTGAAGCCACCACCATCTTCGATACCAGCAACAATCTTTAGGAAATTGGTACCCACACCGCATTGCTCCTCTCTGCCTCTGGGTTACCAATAGCCGGGACCATGAATGGAACATAAGGCCCGTGTGCATTTTGCACCAATGGACAGGTCTCTAGAGAAGGTATGAATCCTTGGTGCTCTACTGCAAGGTCAAGCATCACCTCCAACTAGGCCCTCTAATCCACCTTGGTAAGAGATCTCATCGTTTCCCACACCGAATCCTTTCTCACTAGCATTGAGCAGCATCGTGGCAAACATTGAGCTTATGTCAGAGTTAACTCTATATTTTCTAGCCTAGTTGAGAAACGCTTCCCCCAATACCATTTCCACTACGAGCAAGCTGATGTAGGACCGAACCTTAAATACTCTGTGAAGTCTCTGCTCACTGATCGACCCCCTAAATGCCATTTGTCTCTTTTTACTTGTCAAGGCAAAGGAAGACTCCATCTCCTTCTACAACCTCAATAAATCTTGATAACATAAATTGCCAAGCTTGGTGGAATTTAAGGATGCCTCACACGATAAGGATTTGTTTAATATTTAATATTTTAAATACTAAACAAATAAAACTTCTAAATTAAAAAATTAAAATAAAACTTCTTCCACATATTTAATATTTTATCTTATTGAAAGTCAAAATTCTTTATAAAAGGTCTCCTTTAAAAACAAAAAATATAAAACACTTAACCAATAAAATTATAAAGATCTGTGTGAATCAAACATTTGATGGCACATTTATATACTTTGACAAGTATCTACAAGTCAAATCAAAGGCATTTAATAGAAGTTTAGCTGTAACATCTCTAAGTGATTGGAGCCTCCCATATTCCACTCCATCCCATCATTCAATAATTTGGAAGAGTCATTCCATCATCAGTCTTTTGTCACACTCACATATGGGATGGTACTATGTATGTAGGAGGAAGGAAGCAACATCCATGCTCCCATGCATTTTTTGGGGCTGGATAGCCGCTTCCTTGTATATCTGCTGAGTAACCCCTAAATCTAATGTTTCATGCATATAGTAGCCATGTAGAGGTTAACATGTCTTCTTCGAGTACCCATTAGCACAAAATTTTATTTTATTTTATTTTATTTATTTATATAAAAAAATAAATACTATTAAAAACACAATTGTCCATAAAAAGAATAATTAATGCCAATTGTATATATTTTCAAAATAAAATAATATTAATATTATTTAAAACTCTGTTGTCACTTAATATGAATAAAGATGATTATATTATTGATTTAACGATTAGTGATAGTTAAATATAATAATAACAATTATTAATATTATATTAAATAATAATAATAGTATAAAATAAAAAATAATTCATTACTTAATAACATTTACTTATAGCAAAAACAAGAGCCATGACAACCACCTTAGGTGACTTAAAGCCATGTGTGGAATATATGCATAAATAAGTAACAACATTCCTCCACTAACACATTTCAATTATCTTGCAGTCTTAGTTGTTGGTCACCAAATTTAGATTGTTCCCTCTCATGAAGGGAACACCAAAGGTGTAATTATTAACTCCCCCAAATTTCTACAAACAATATTTTTTTTACTAAGCCATAAAGATTGACTATCTCTTCCAAATTTCTACAAACAATATTTTTTTTGACTAACCAATAAAGATTGACTATCTCTTTGGCCTATGAAACATAAACCTAGACATCTTTGTTTATCATGACTATCTCTTCATCCTATGAAACATAAACATAGACATCTTTGTTTATCATGCACTTTCTTTTTGTATTAGGATAATAAAAAGTTAAATGCCCAACAATTTTTGAGTTTTCATTCTATAACAAGGCCGTGTTGCAGCGAAGTTCTTGCTTGATGTTGGCAGGTCAATTTTGTCAAGATAGCAACTTTGTTAAATATAGCATGAGTTTCTATAGTGCCAATTGTCATGGCCTCAACAAGTCTGTATGTTTCACTAATTTTTTTTTTTGAGATGTTATGCTTTCTATCATGAGATAAAGAAAGATATTAAACTATAGACTACAATAGATCTAAATACATATAGTCCTCAACTGCTGAGCATCAAAGCTAATGAGTGACAATAAAACTCATCAATGTAAGAAAAACTAGCCTTGGAAAAGGTGGACCTCCAATAATTTAAAGTTTAAATAGCTAGTGGTGCACCTAAATAAGGCAAAACCTGAGTGTTCAAAAGCTAGCAAATGCAGGTTAGAAGTAATGCTTTTGTAGCATCCACATTCTATAAACATAGTAAAATCAGAAAATTTACCATAAAGTAATTTAACAAGGTAAAAATGAGATAGAGAAATTTTTTCTTTTATTCAACATAAAATCAAGTAACTATAATCACAAGATTTCTCTTTACAAAATACAATAAACGATATTGTCTTTCTCAAGTACAATGTTTACAAAAGTAAATCAATTACAAATATCTGCATTAGATAATGTTTTACATAGTCTCAATAAACACAACTCTCAGAGATATGCTGCATCCAAAAATTAGACATCTTTATCACAAGCCTCAACATTTCTTCTGCTAGAGAGAGAGTATCTTTCCAGTGATTTACCTCCATCCATAGACTGGCAGTCTCCCACACATCTTCCACATAGGAAGTGGCCCTACCCTTCACAAGGAATATAGACCAAAGGTGATCAGTGGTAATTTGCCTTCTCGAGTACATAGTGTTGTATCCTACACAACTCTATGAACCATATAACCCTAGATACTCTCTAGCTAAGTATGATTTCTGATAGTTTGTACAAACTAGGTATAGTGAACCGACAAGGCATGCAGAGACATATACATTACTATGGCCATAGTTTCAATATAAATTGACGTTCGCAGTGAACATTGTCATTGTTGGCAAGAGACACTGCTAGGCATGATAAGTGTTGTCATTGATGGCAACCAAGTCTCTCTACACATCCACATTACATAATTTGCCTAGACCAGAAATCAGATTGAAGATCTGTTTTAGTCTGGGAAGTCAAGAACAGAGTGTGTGACAGGGTCTGGTATCTTGGTCCAGATCTCCTCGAGAGTGGATTAAAGTTTGTTGTGGATCTGAGGGAGTCATAAGCATTGTCTGAAAAATCTAAATCTAGAATTTTGGCCTCTGGTGATGTAGGAGTCAATAGTTATTAGCATCTGAGTATCAGGTTAACAATTTGACAGAACAAACAGAAGAGGAACAAGCGACATTGTAATTGATCTTGGTTCCAGATGTATGGAAGTTGTTGGCTAGACAAGTTGTGTTGATCAGTGAGACCTGACTAATGGTCTGTGAGTGCAAGTTTTGGTCCATGTCTCAAGTTATGCATGAATCTAGCTGACAGAGCAGAGTATTCAATAAAGTTCCAAGTGTTCTTGAAGCCGACTAAAAAGTAATTGAAGATCAGGATGTGGATATATATAGCTAATGTATTTGGATGATTTTGTTGTGTATGTGTTGCAAATATGAAGTAAAGGTGAAAAGAGCAGAGATCTAAGATTCACATGAAGGCAGAGCAATAAACTAGGTAGAGTGAAGATGAAATGTGTATGATCAGTGTTTTGTGCTTAACCAGAACTGAATTCATGCATTAGTAGATGCTTCTCTTTAGTTCAAAATCTTTGTTATTCTCTTGTAATCATTTGTAGGCAGTGAGCCTCTATTTGAGTAGTGAGCTCTGGATAGTGAGCCCAAATGCATGTGCATTCTCATTTGTAAAAATACTTTTAACAGGGTATTAGTTTTTGTAGGTTAACCCCCACCATGGTTTTTCCCTTAATCGAGTTTCCACACTAAAAATCTTGGTGTCAAGTGTGTTCTTTATGCTTCTGCTCATGTGTTATTGATTCATGCTTTAATGTTTACTTGATTGTAAGTTGTAAAAGAATATTAAAGGCAGAAAAGTTTAAATTGTGTGACAACTGATTCACCCCCCTCTCAGTTGTTCAGACTAATTCCAACAATTGGTATTAGAGCAAGGTTCCTTTGAAAAATTTTAACAGCTTAAGGAAGATCTGGGAAGGCAGTAAAATGGATGAATATAACCTTCAAGGGCAACTTAATCTCACCCTAGAAGATCTTGAGCAGTCTAGAGTAGAAGCCCAAGAGCTACAAGATAACCTCAAAAAGGTTGAAGACTTCATTGACATTTTAAAAGAAAAATTGAGAAAATCCAATGTAAAAGGAAAGAAGCAACCTCTTCAACTAGGAAATCATTATGAAGACAAGGCCTTGAAATAGAAGACAAAGGAATATGAAAAGTTAGCTAAAGAAGTTGTTGTCCTAAAACATGAGATGGAATCTGGGGTGATGAGACTAACTAAGAAAATTGAAGATAGGAAGAAAACTGAAGAAGAGATGAATCAAAATCTGAAAGAGAGAACTAAAGAATGTTGTAGATTGGATGGAATAGCTGGTCTCCTAGAATCTAATCTACAAGAAAGCAGAAACAATGAGAGAGAACTTGAGAGACAAATTATCACTCTCAGACATGATCTAGAAATTGCAAATGAGTATAAGGAGAAGTTCAAGATATGCTCAGCCAAACTTGAAGCACTAATTAAAGGACATAAAAAGGATGATGACAAGCATGATCTTGGATATGAAAAAGGTGAAAGCTCTAGATTTGTACAAAGAAATCTTCAACCCAGGAATGGGAGAAAAAGAACTAGAAAACCTTTGGTAAGACAGCCTAATGCTGAAAGATATCCATCATTCAATGGAAATTATTTCAATTGCAATAAATTTGGTCATAGATCTACTCAGTGCAGAAGCAAAGTAAATCAAAATGGTCCATCCTTCTCCGGTCAATGCTTCAAGTGTAAGAGGTATGGTCATAGATCAAATGAATGCAGAAGTATGATAATGAATAATTCTAACAATAGAGGAATTGGCAATTCTTTCGATGGTTACTGTTTTGCCTGCAATGGGTTTTGACACATGGCTAATCAGTGTAGATCAAGAGGAAATCAAGTTCATAAGAAAGGAAATGTTGTGTTCTTTAATTGCAAAAAAATCTTATCATATTGCAAGATTCTGCAGAAGTAGGAATAATGGAAGAAGATGTCCGATAAATAGAAAACCAGATGAGTAGAGTCAAGACAAAGACAAAAGAAAAATTGATGTGAATGAGATATGGAGCAAAATGAACAAGACTTGGGTAAAGAAAGATACAATAAACAATTGTGATGGGTCCACACCCGAAACTGATGCTAACAATTCCTCTGGGAATTAAGTCAGGAGCTCTGGCTCAGGGGGAGTTGCATTGAACATCAAATTCCCCTGTAAGTGGGTGCCTAAATTTGGCACAATAAAAGAGGATATTTTGAATTGGTTTAGAACCTTTGGAAGGATTTTTAGAAGAAAAAATGTTGATATGAAAACTTGCAAATTGATTCATGAAGAACTGTAAAAAATAGAGTAACAGAACAAAGTTAGGGCAACACATTTTTTATAATGCCAAATTAGGTTTTGCAAAGGATAAAAGGTCACTTGGTCACACATTTGAATCACTTTGCATTCGGAGGAAACAAGAAGAAGAGCATCTGAAATGTAAATCCAAAGATTGAAGCACAAAGAGCGAATTCAACCAGCAATTGATCAACCCTAACCCCGCAGAAGAAAAAGGTACTTCTTTATAAAGATTTGAATCTGAAATCTGTTGAGATGGCTACTCCTCATGTTTTTGACATTATTGAAAGGCCTCAACCCAAATTTAAGAAGCATCCTCACAAATCAATAGAAGTCGATCTGTTACGTGCTTTTTCAAGTGTACCATATGGTGTGCTACATGTTGAAGACATTAGGGTTTATATTCATGTAAACATAGATGAGTTTGGAGATTCAAGGTATGTAGACTTGCTTGAGAATCATCTCAGGGATGAAAATCATGAACTTAAACCTGAGTATAAGGTACTATATGATAAACATTTTATTTAGATTATGGGGTTTCCAACATTTGATGAAGATAAATGGGTCCAGTATGTTTTAAGTCAGATGCATGATGAATTCATTTGGCTGTTAAAACCATTTAAGATTACCAAGAATGTTATCAAAATTGTGACTGGGTTAAACTCAACTGGTGGATTACCCATGTTAAAATCTATGAAAAACCAAACTGTTACTGATGCAACCGGTGAAAAATTTGATAGGAGGGCTATGACTATAAATGACATTATAGAACTAGATGTGAATTTTTCTTCCATGGTGATTGGCTACAAGATATACCACTCCAGCAGGGAGAATTATGTCTCCAGAACTACCATATATGCAACATATCAAATGTTAAAAAAGAATGTAGATTATGACCTTTTTGAGCTATTACAGAACTAGCTGATTGAAAACTTGAACAAAATCAAAAGGGATAAGAAAAACACTCTTAAATATGTTACATTGGTTCTATGCTTGTTTTTCTAATATATGAATGAAGTACCTAGAGTAAAGGGTGTCCACTGGACTAATGATGAACCAGTTGCCATTCAGATCAGAGATCATCTTTGTAGCATTGGTGACTTCAAAGCACAGAAAACTGCAATATGGGGTTACTTCAAGAATTTTTAGAGTATGATGCATTTAGGGAAAGAATCCCCAAATCAATGGTTGAGAAGTACATAAGTGAAATATGATTTATGGTTGACACTTATCAGTGCCTAATGGAAGCAGTAGAACCTAGAACTATTTGGATCATGCCCATGGGGTATGAAGTAGATGGAAAAATCTTGAATATGTATGCTCAACATCTTCTAAGAAAGCCTAAAGACACAACAGTTCAAAATTTTGGAACATATGAGGAGTTAAGTTTAAAACTGAATATTGAGCTCAGAGAACCTGAAACCAATAGGAGAGTAAGAAAAGAAGTTGAGTAGTTGGCTAAAAATCTGGGCCTAACTAAAGATGCTATGAAGCAATTTAGGGAAAGAACTGAAAAGGCTGAGAAAGAGAAACAAGATAAGAAACAAGGAAGTGCTCTGGTGGAACCCTCTTCTACCTAAAGGTCTACTAGGAGATCTGCTACTGGCCCTGTTTCTCCTAAGACTACAGAATCAGAAGCAAAATCATCCAAAAAAAGGGAGAAAAGGAAGAAAACAAAAGCATCCTAGACCTATGAAAGCACAAGATAAGAAGAAGAAGATACATAATCTGACATTGAGATCAAAGAACTAGAAGCCACAGGCAGAAAAGCGGCCAAGATATCAAGGAGATGTCCTTAGGAAGCAAAAAGGAAAGCAAGAGGCAAAAGATAGAAGAATATGTAGAGAAGCCTACTCTTTTAGTAGATGACATCATTAAATTAGTTATTGTGGATGGAAACTTGGCTCCAATGATAGAATTCTATGATGACTATAGTGATGCTGACAAAAGAGTACTTGAGGAAGCAATGGTAAGATATTTGAATATCTACAACAAGGCTCTTATTGAGACATGTTCATTGATACCAAAAAGCCTTAAAAAAGTTTTGGAGCTAAGAAAAGAGAATGCAATAAGAAAGGATCTTTAGATCTAAGAACAAATATTAATACAATTATGCCCCCAAATTACTCCGAAGCAAATGAATTTGAAATTCAAAGAAGCCAAGGATGAGTTTCAAATTAAAAATTGAATGAATAAGCTTATGCTTGGGGAGACAGACAAGATTGCAAAGGAAACCAAAGAGATTATCTGGAGTGCTTTAAAAAAGAACAATCTTCCTATTGCAAAGGAGGTAAATGTAGAGATTGAGTCCTCAGACATGGATGTTGAAGGATTAAGGGGAAATAAGCAACAGACTTAAACTCTAGACTTCTCTATTCTGGAAGAGGAAGTGTAAAAGGATGAAGAGGAAGTATTGATAGAAGAAGCAAATGCTGGCCATGATCCTCCGGATCCTACTACTACTGATGACTCCAGAAAGGACAAAGAGAAAGAAGAAGAAAAAGAGAAAGAGAACAAAGAGGAAGAGGCAAAGGGAAAAGAAGAACTAGCAGAAGGGGATGATGCTAATGTACCAAAGCTAGACAGTTCGGTCATTGTCTCTAACCAAGCACAAGGGAAGGAAACTAAAATAGCAATTGTGGCAAGAGACACTGCAAATGCATTGCAGAGTTTTCTCAGCAAGGAGATGCTAGAGCTAGATGAGCTGGAACTAATACAAGGACCAATCGATTATGACACTCTCTCTGGATCAAATGTTAAAGATATCATCATTCACACAGGCCAAGGCAAGGGAGAAATTACTGAAGTCTCACATAGAAGATAGTGAGTTGATAAGCCTAGCATCTAGAGTACTTGAGAAGATAATGCCCACATATTAGAAGAATACATCTGATTCTCCTTCTGGTAATTTGAAAAATCTTGTACATTATGTAAATACAAATTTTGATTCCTTTGAGAAGTTAGCCGAAGTAAAGATCTGGAAAGAATTTTTGGATAAGAGGTTTAGTGAACTAAAATGCCTTATAGATAATGATAGAAAAATACTTGACATTGGTATAAAGAGTATTGAAAATGCTCTTAAGGATGGTGGTGATGTATATAAGTTTTTTTTTTATCATGGCCCAAAATAGTAGAGGATATTGAGAAAAAGATAAAGGAGCAGGAGAAAAAGCTAGTAGACCTATCTCAAAGTTATGATCCTTTAACAGTATCTTTGGTGAGCCAAGAGTGTCAAGAAATTATCCTAACAAATGAAATAAAGAATCTTATGAAGAAAAATAAGAATATTATGGAAAGAATGGGTGAGCTCCGGGGACTAATTACCCCTAAGTTGGAAACAATGTTTAATACCTTGTCAGAAGCTCAAAGTACTACCTGGACAAGTGATCCGTCAAATCAAAGGAAAGTAGAAGTATATGCATTTCTACTAAGAGGACACATTTCATATTTGGATGGTATGAAGAGAAGTTGGGCCATCAAATTTATATAGCTAAAGAGTACTTTTGTAGATATCCTTAAATATATGTAAATATAACATATGGATTGTTTGTACATATACGGTCATACACAAATTTTTTGAACCATTAGTGATTGCAGATCCCACCCTTTTCCATTGATGTAAAAGGAGGAGTGAAGAGTAGTGAAAAATGAGGAATCCAGCAAAGGGGGAGCACCAGAAAGTAGTGTGAACAACAGTATGGAGCACAAGCAAAGGGGGAATTATTCCAACACTTAGTCACTTTTCACTAAGTGTTGCCATCAATGCCAAAGGGGGAGATTGTTGGAAAGAGACATTGCTAGGCATGATAAGTGTTGTCATTGATGGAAACCAAGTCTCTCTACACATCCACATTACATAATTTTCCCAGACTGGAAATTAGATTGAAGATCTATCGAAGTCTGGGAAGTCAAGAATAGAGTGTGTGACAGGGTCTGATATCTTGGTCTAGATATCCTCAGGAGTAGATCATAGTTTTTTTGTGGATCTGAGGGACTCATAAGCATTGTCAGGAAAATATAAATCCAAAATTTTAGCCTCCGGTGATGGAGGAGTCAATACTTATTAGCATCTGAGTATCAGGTTAATAGTTTGATAGAACAGACAGAAGAAGATTAGGCTGACATTGTAATTGATCTTGGTTCCAGATGTATGGAAGTTGTTGCTTGGACAATTTGTGTTGATTAGTGATAGTAGCCAACCTGACTAATGATCTGTGAGTGCAAGTTTTTGTCCGCGTCTCAAGTTATGCATGAATCTAGCCGACAGAGTAGAGTATTCAATAAAGTTCCAAGTGTTCTTGAAGTTGACTGAAAAGTAATTAAAGATCAGGATGTGGATATATATAGGCGATGGATTTGGATGATTTTGGTGTTTATGTGTTGCAAATATGGAGTAAACATGAAAAGAGTAGAGATCTAAGATTTAGATGAAGGCAGCGCAGTAAATAGGGCAGAGTGAAGATGAAATGTGTAAGATTAGTGTTTTGTGCTTAACCAGAACTGAATTCATGAATTAGTAGATGCTTCTCTTTAGTTCAAAATCTCTATTATTCTCTTGTAATCATTTGTAGGCAGTGAGCCTCTATTTGAGCAGTGAGCCTAAATGCATGTACATTCTCATTTGTAAAAATACTTTTAACAGGGTATTAATTTTTGTGGGTTAACCCCCACCGTGGTTTTACCCTTAATCGGGTTTCCACACTAAAAATCTTGGTGTCAAGTGTGTTATTTATGCTTCTACTCATGTGTTATTGATTCATGCTTTAATGTTTACTTGATTGTAAGTTGTAAAAGATGATTAAAGGTAGAAAAGTTTAAATTACATGTGACAACTGACTTCCCCTCTTAGTTTTCCAGACTAATTCTAACAGTTGTAATGATCACACACCCCAAATCAACTTGGATACTATCATATTCCTATAGTTCAACTTGTTCAACTACGTTTAACTCATGAAGTCCTGACAATTTCAATATTTTAGTCTTCCCAACCTAGACAAGTGTACATTCACTGTCTATATTCCATAGACCCTATAGACTACCTTTCTTTATGAGGATTCTCATTGCATCATTGCAATACCTGACATCCAAGACTTATCAATTCGTAAGAATTTTAAATTGATTAATAATGACTAAGATGGTTACCTTACCCAGGTTAAGCATCATAGTCTAGGAAATTGTTTCCTTTCTTACAAGTAAGAATAATTATACATAGTTAGGGTACTTGTCCCTTCAATCATGATCTATATAATGATCTCAATGATTTAATATAAATAATTACCATATCTGGGTCAAGTTAAGGTTTAACTAAAGAGTTTTGTCTAACTCAAACCTAGTCTTTCTGACTTAGGTGGATTCACAAGACACTATCATCGCTCCATAAACCTTATGGAATGACTATCTATTCTTGGGTATCTCTTTGTATCTTTACAACATTTTAGTCTCATCACTTCTTGACAAGTAATAGCTAAGAGAAGATGTGACTAAAAGGGTATAATAAACTTTATGTTTGACTAACCATTTAATGGTACCTCTTGCAAGCTTGCAAAACCTGAGGCTTATGACTTATATCTCAAGTTGACTTGTAACCACACAAATAGGTTTCTTTACCTAAAGTTAAATATTAACGACTAACAACAAATCTCTTTTCAATAAGATAGATGAAACATTTATTGTTTAGGGTTCTCAACCCTTTGATGTCTACGCCCATAAAATAACTAAAACAAGTTCTAACCATAAAGGTGTCATCAAATAATCTTTAACCCTTTTAGGTTAAACTAGCGTTTTATTTTAACCTTGAATAATCAAAATAACCCTATCTCATAACTTCAAGACTAAGGTTTATAAATGACCTTTGGTTTAACTCAACCAAGGTTAAGAATACTATGGTTAGATAATAACTCCTATATAAAAGGGATATGAATACTTTCAATTACCCTCACGTGATGTCATTGACCATCACTCCTTATATACTCTTATATAATTCTATACAAAGTCACTTCTAGACAAACTTAGTCTTTTTTATCATAATGGTTTACTACAATGTTATTCTCATTTATAGAATACGTAGTAAGGATGGTCCTATGGACCTAGTTTTCTCTATCATAACACTCCCAATGATCTAACACTTGATTTGTATAAAAGGTGGCTTTCTAAAGCTTAATAAGAATTTAGGAATTTGTTTCCCTTATTCCAATATAGTAGAATTACACATTAACATGGCCATATGGATAGAATAAAATAATATTTGAAGAGAGAGATTGACCTTGAGTATTTAACCAATACGTGGTCGTATAAATCTCTCAGACCAAGACTACAAGCAAGTATATCTCTGTTATGATAAGTCAAAGGTTCAAATGTAAATATAAACTTTTTCTAAGTTTAGTTTAGCTCCATAAGATGGTGGACTCATTTCCTTGATATCCATTAGAATCCTACATCCAGATTTCTCTCATTTAGACATATTTGAGTAAGATGAAACTAAACATTCCAGTTTTATTGCCTAACTAGATACAAAGAGATAATCATACTCATTGTGCCTTTAAATGAATAGCAAACTAAATAAGACAATGCTTACTTTCAAGAACCCAAATGTTCTTCACAAAGACAGGAATACTAATATCTTAGTTTACTCATTACAATCTAAGTCTGCCTTACCTCAACATATATGCATTGCATCATACTATATCATGTGGTGAGGAAGTGGCTTAAAGACATAAAGATACAAACTCTCTTATCAAACTCAAACTATTTTGTTATGGAAACTAAGACAAATCTAAGCATGGAGATAAAAGAATTCAGTCTAACAATGACCAATGTTAAATATATAAACTTGTTGACCCCATTTCAATACCTCCAAAATTTAAACTTTTGTACCGAAATGATAAGTTTGATCATGCATCAAAGCCTTTTGTCGAATCACCTTTTTAGTTACAAGTCATCAGCATCACACACTCCCTGCATTAGTCATGGTGATAAATTGTTGTCAAGATATCACATTTTGCTTTGTTCACACTATTTCCTTGCATTGAAGTTTATAAAGTGGTGTCATTCAGAAGAAGGAACAATCAATGCTTCACTCAACTTCCCAGATCCACCTATCCAACTCATGGCATTTTGTGAAAACAATTAAATCTTTAAATCTATGATAGCTGGTACAAAATTGTTTTTATAACGGTTTTCGTGACTCCATTTTGCCTACTTTGGCAAGTTTTAAGAGCAATATGCTTTCCAGTGTTGGAGATATTGAACATTCAATTTTTCGACATGTATTTTGTGGAAAGAATTAGATCGTGAGTTTTGTAAGGGTTGAATCAAAATGGTCTGTCAGAGAGATTTATGAGGTCATAATGGATGGCATGGCAAGTTTTCAGGAGAAAATATTGATCCTATCAAAAACTATGTCATTTTTCTCCTTCGTAGCATTCAGAGTTTTGGGAGGCAAATTGTGTGAAATTTCCGCAATGTTATGAAAATAAAGGTTGTGAAACTAAAAAGTTGTGAAATAAGATTTGAAATGTCACAAATCATAACTCACAAATAGTTTGTAAGTCATGAAGTGAGGTAAAAGAGCCGATGACAAACAGATAAAAAAATGCATGCTTGGTTTAAAACCTATTATTAAGCTTTTGAAAAATAAAACTCATCGACACTTTCACATATGTTCACAATTTTTATTAGAAGGCCGATAAAGTTCTGTGGAAAAAACTAAAAGTAGAAAGGTTAATACATGTGAGTTCAAGTTGTATAAGCACACCAAGATAAAAGATAAAATCAAGTTATCGGTAAGTTCATGAAGTTTCAAAACTTATTTAAGCTATCGAAGGAGGTTTTGAAAGCAGGCCACAAACCATTAACTGCATGCTTTATGAGAATTAAGAGCATATTGGTTAGTTTTGAAGGTTTTGTAACTAGTTTAAACTGCCAAAACAAGTTATGAAGTGATGTCAAAAGATCGATGTGTATTCATGAAGAAGTTAAGATAACTACCAAAACAAACTGAGTAATTGTTTGAAACTATTTTTGGAGAAGTTGAAAGTTTTTAAAACCCATCCAAAGTTCTGATGGTGGTTGTGAAAGGTGATAAAAAAAATGCCGATGAAAATCCATATTCTTTCTACTGAGGATTATTCATAGTTATGAAAGTATATTTTATTTGTAATGTGCTTATTAAAACTTCTAAAAATCTTGAAAAGTGTAGCAAGTAGTTATCATAAATACTCAAAGTCGTTACAAAGGAAAACCGTTCGTGGATGTTTGAATTGAAACATAATGAAAAGAAGATTTTTGTTGAAGTGTACAGGTTGTGCAAGATTGAGCAAGGCATTTGAGTGTGTGATATGGAGCTTCAAAGAAATGACATCTCGTGGAATGTTATGAATAGCAGCCTACACAAAAATAAATCTGTTGAAATTTATATGGTTCTCCTTGCCAGCGCCATAGAAGCGTAAATAGTTTGAAATGTTTAGATAAATATTTTCATACAAATTCTGAAAGCAAAAGCACATGAACTGTTTGATAAGTGCGCCTCAAAGAAATGTGGTATTTTGGACTGCAATGATTTGTTGGAGATGTTTCTGAAACTTTCAATGTAAATGCAATGAGGAGGTTAAAACCAAATTCCACAACCCTTGCAAACATACTCTCAGCCTGCCCCAAAAGAAGAGCTTTTAGATTTTTGTTAGATGTTATAGGTTACAGCCGCTTTGGTAGACATATATGCAAAACATGGAAGCATTGACAAGGCACGTAAATCAATTTCCTAGTCTAAAAGAAATTGTTTTCATCTACTGCTCATCTCAATCTCACAACATTCTTTAGAGAGAACCAGTTGAAGGAGGGGATGTACATTATGCTTTCCAGACACAAATATCTAATTATTGCAGACCTGTATTCTCAATGAAATGCACAATCCATACCAAAATGGAGCTTGGAACAGTGTATGAGTATAACCAAGTGGAATTTTCGTATGAGAGCTCTAGTAGACATGCCTCTAAAATGCTGAATCATAAATAACATACTGAAACTATTTAACAAATGTCTCAAAGAAATGGTCTCATGGAATGCAATGGCAATGAGATGTGCACAAAATATTTTTGTAGAGAAGATTTAGAAACTTTCAATCAGATTCAGTTGGCAGGCATAAAATCACCTCCACACCTGTGCAAAAATAGGAGTTCTCAAACAAGATATGCATATAAAGATTTTCTAAAAAGACTTCAGAAATTTCTACATAAGTGCAACCTGTTGGAGTAAAGACTAAGCACTTGCTGAAGAGAATTATTTTTAGAAAATGCTTTAAAGACAAAGCCTCAGTTGCATCAATAAAGACAGTGTAAAATTTGCAAAAGTGTCATCATGAAGTACAAATCTCAGGACTATGAATATGCTCTGATGATTGACACTTTGCTTCCAGAGGTGTACGACACTAAAATGGGGTACAACAACCTGCAGGACATCTAAAAATCATTAATGGAAGGAGATCGGTCAAAATTGTCCCACAGGCTAGCTGAAAGTGGTCTAGTTGATGCGGCTTGCTTTCCCATAGCAGTGCAGTGTCCAGAATTAGTGATAGAATGTGCAAAAGGGTACAACCCTGAAGCTAGAGAAATTAGGACTATTGATGGGTGCTTGATGGCCAAGCTTGATGGAATTTCCATTGCCATCATTCTCTGGCTTCCATACAAAGAAAAATTCACTTGTATTGGTAAGAAAAAAGCCTACAAGTATTTCAGTGATAATAGAAGAAAATATTTGAACAACTTAGCTAAAGAATGGATGGTCAAATCCAGAGGTGGACAATCTCAACTTCCTAGGATACTTCATCACTCTCTTTTTATTAAACAAATCTTTCATCTGATAGTCCTAGTCCACAGATTAACAGGTAGTCCCATTTCAAATGAGTTCGATATGTGGATGTGTTGTGATGTTCACAACATGCCCCATTATGCTCCTTAGCAAAATGGGGACCCCTGCTGATGTTTTGCTTTTTGCTTCTGCTGGTGTTTTTCTGCTTTCTGGCGGTCTGGTAAAAATGAAGGTCAGGTGCATCATCATCATGATATAGGATGAGGTAGGTCATCATCATGAGGTCAGTTTGTCAAAGTTCATATTTTGTTTCTGTGACCTCATATTTAGAAAGAGCTTGAAATTCCATGCAGGTTTGCCTTTTACTTCACTTGAAAATTCTTCCATATGTGAAAGTTATGCACGGTCAGAGTTTTGGTCAAACCTGATATTCGCAGGAGGATCATCATATTTTTATATCCTAAGTCATGTTGTCAAGATCATCATGATCTTGGTCTATCTCCCGATAAAAATCATGCAGTCGCAATATCCGAACGTCAATCTTTGGTGGTAGTGCCCTTTACCCGTCAAATGGCCTTATGCGCATTATGCAGCATCATGATTTTTTTTAGGAAGGTCATATGTTATAAACTTGGTTTTGCTGTATGAGGACATCATCATCATATTTGAAACGCCCCTCCGATAAAATCCTGAGGTTCAAATATCATGATGACATCAACTTTAAGTCAAGGTAAGTTCCCCCGTCGAAGTGGTCTATTGTATCGCGAGCATCATCATGATATTTCAACATTACCTGATCTTATAATATCATGCTGATCACCCTGACATAGAAAAATCCACTTTCGGCATATTTGCATGCGTGTGTTATAATCCTATCAGAGGGTCATCGTCATGATATTTGCTGAAGTTCGAAATATGATGATGACGACTTCATATCATCCTGATCTTTCACGAGGGTCATTCGCTGAAATTCTCTAAGTGATGGAGACACCATCATCATAATTCGATAAAGAGGATCATCATGTTCATATCCTCCTGATCGCCTTTTTTTGCAATATCATGATGATCATCCTATCTTTTTGAAGAAGTCGATATTGCATTCCTCAACAGCATGATCATATTTTACAATATCACCCTAGCCCGAATATCATGATGACCTCAACTCATCCTTGTGCTCCGAAAATGAAATATGATGATTACGTCATCATGATAAATCGATGAGGATCATCATCATCATATTTTTATCCTGTCCTGTTGTCAAGATCATCATGATCTTGTTTGTTCACCTGATATTTCGCAAAGTCCTCCTGCCGATGAAATACAGCCTTTTGCAAGTATCCTGATCCTCATCATCATCACATTTTCCCTTCGGCAGGATATTTTCCAAAACATGATCCGGTTGGCGAAATATCATGATGACGTCATGTTTTAAGTTTAACAAAGGCTCCGAATATCATGATGACGTCATCCCGATCTGATAAACGAAGAAGTAAATATCCTGATGATCATCATCATCACATTTTCCTTCAACAGGATATTTTCAAGCACGATCCGTTTCCCGAATATCATGATGACGTCTTATTCCAAGTTTGACAAAAGCAAATATCCTGATGACGACTTCATATCATCCTGATCTTTCGAGAGGGTTGCCTTGGCTGCAAAAGGGTCATATTACATTCATCATCCTGTTCATGCTCCTTAGGTGACCCGATATCACAATTATCCCCTGACCTTAACTGAACATGATGATGACGTCATCCTTAGCATTTCAATGAAGCCCGAATATCATGATGACGTCACCATCATCTTCCTTTCCTCGGCAGCATGATTATATTCATATCCTCCTATTCTTCTTCAACATGATGATGATGATGATGTTGTTCTTTTCTCCAATATGCAGAAGCGAAATATCATGATGACGTCATCTGCACCTTCAGGGGGGAGTGCATCATATTTCCAGAATATCATGATGATGAAGTGAATGTCGACCAACTTGTTTTTTTGACACGCCGATAGCGATGGTCATGCCGATGGGCAGGAAATGAAGTGGTGGAGTTTTAAAGTGTTTTTTTTTTGCGCCTCTGGCATTTTTTCGGTCAGCGATGGTTGACCCGATGAAGTTTGAGCAGTCTGAGCGCATTTTGGACGCGTTTTGAGAGGATTCTGGATCTGATTTTCTCCATCTTGCACAGTCACCTGGGTTTAAACGCTTATTTTAATTTCCTGCTGTTTATGTGATAAATGGAATACTTATTGCTTGTCTTGTCTTGCAGGCTTGCAGTTGAGGAAGCAGCTGGAAAGTCAACACAGTGACCTCATGGAGGAAGAAGATCTAATCTCAGGAGCAAGAAGATAAGGATGAAGTGCGAAAGTCAAAGCCATTCAAGTGAAGAGGAAGGTTGCAGCTGAAGGTATTTCTGCAACAGACAAACAGAAGTTATTACCCAGCTGCCGAAACTTCTCAGAAGGGGCAATATTTCGCCCAGATTTGACAACTGCTCAGAGATATTTTTGAGAACTGGTTCACCTGTATTTATTGCTGTAACCAGGGGTTTGAACCAGGGGTTCAGTTAGGTTTTTGCTGTAGTGAGGACAATCAGAATGTCTTTATATTGTGCCTCTCTACACTGTAATACTTTACAACAGGGATTTTAGGGCCTACAACAGGGATTCTAGGAAAACACAGCAAGTTAGCTTAGCATAGTTTAGAAGTAGAAGAAGGAGGTCGCCTGTTTGTCTGCAGTAAGGTGCGCGTGGAATGTCTGGCTGCCTTATTGTATCTGTAAAGCTTGTAAGTTCTCTGTAGTATGATCAATGAAACTAAGAGTCATTCTTACATTGTAAATCATGTATGGCTATTCGTTTCTAATACAATAGAATCTGGAGTTCTGCATCTATCTTCTGAGTGTTCTCCTGCTCTTCTTTGTGTTTTGAAATTTCTTCTTTGAGAGCTTGCAATTTTAAATGTATGTTTGTGAAAATGCTCAGAACTTACATTTAGGGTTTTTACTGTGGATTTGATCAAATTACTGTGGTATTTACATAGTGTATAACAGAAATAATTAGATCCTTCGGTAGATTAAATGAGGTATAGATTAGATCTTTCTAACTTTCCCAACCCATCTGAAATATTTAGCTGAAAACGTAGAAATCTAAAGGAAATTGTCTCAAATTTGAAGAAGCATGCATAACAGAGCTATAAGTAGACAGTTTTCATAAACAGATAAAGAAGAAAGCTGCAAAAATCCAAGAAAACCCTCTGAAACTTGCAGCCCGGTAACACTTGTATGCAAATGGACAGAATACTTGTTGAAATCTATGACCTCTTTGCATATTCTTAGTCCAGTAAGCCACCGAACAAACCTAAACTACGTAAGGCCCCTTGAACATTACAGCTTCACATTGACCAACTGAACTTGACCAACCGAACCATTGTAGACTTGGGATTAGTTGAATCACCAAATGATTCCTTCTTGTCTTTCAAGTATAGTTTCAGTTCATTATATGTGAATTTTAACTTATTGTTATGATTGCATCAAAACAGTCATCAACAGTTTTCTGGCGCTAGAAGGAGGGCCAGAAGGCTGTATATTGTAATCATCAACAGTTTTCTGGCGCTAGAAGGAGGGCCTTCCTGAGTTAGGTTTCATTTCAAACTGGCTAACGACAGTAATAGGGTGACTAGGTCTAGGTCCAGTTCAGGAGATATATTTGTGCAACTACCTGATACAAGGCGAAGTAAAAGCCCTTTAATTTGGAATCCAAAGATATCGCAAGCAGGAAGTTCATCTGGAACACCTCCTGGGTCACCTTTTAACATCCGTAGTATTGTAAGTCCTAACAGATCACTGTTCAGATCTTTAAATCTTGGTTCAGGCACTCCTGGAGGTCTCAATCCTCCTCTAAATCCTAATCCACCAATCAATCCAGGTATTTCTGCAAGTTCAAGTCAAGCTCAAACACCTGCAATGGCTTATTTCGATGTCAATTCTCCCATATTCTTCAATGATTATCATGACATGCCAAAAAATCTGGAAAAGATATGTCCCAAATACCAGTTGCATCAGGACCCAGAAGATCATATTAGAATATTTAAGGAAGCATGTTTTAGGGCTATGTTAGAGCATGAGGATGTTGTGTGTAGATTGTTTCCTTACACCTTTAATGAGCAGGCCTCTAGCTGGTACGTAAACTTACCCAATGGTTACATTTCTTCCTGGGCACTTATGGAAGAAGCATTTCTGTCAAGATTTAGAGGACCCATCGACCCTTGTGCTTTGTATCATAAATTGGCTGCTATAAAATGAGGTGAGGGAGAGCTAATTGATAATTTCAATGACAGATTTCAAAAGGCCTATTCTAGGCTAGTAGCCCCTTATACCATAGATGATGCTCCCTTGTTGGCTATGTACTATGCTGCTTTGGATCCTTTAACTGCCATGTTTGTCAAAAGAAAACCTGACATAGATTCAATATCCAAAGCCTATAAAGAGGCAGCCTCAGTGAACCAAGAAATGAGACTTACAGTCCATTTGGAGGAAATTTTGGGGTGCAGAATCAGGCACACCCATGGAATGGAATCCCTGTGCAGCATGCTCCACTAGTAAATCCGGTTCCTTCTTACACACCTGTGTATAATCCTACTCCAATCCAAGCTATAACTCCTTACACGGCTAGTACTTCCAATAACAGTCAAAATAATGGTCAGCCTTTCTTCCAACTTCCTAGGGATGTAACTGTGGCAAAAGCACAAGAGGATAGGGAAGAAATCAAAGAGATTACTGCACATTTGAAAAGATTAACAACCGAAGTGACACAGCTAAGAAATGAGAATCTCTATGGCAGAAGCAACCAAAACTACAATCCACATCAAAATCACAACCAAGGCCAAAATCAGAATTATAGTCTCAATCAAAATCAGCAGTACAATCAGAACCAAAACTACAATCAGCATCAAGGCCCCAGTCAGGGGCAACCAATGCAAAATAGGGGGCCAGTGATAGATAATAGGACCTGGGGCAATAATAACAAGAACCAGAATCAACCTAGGCCACCCAAGACATGGAACACTGGGCCCAACAACGGTACTCTGGCTTCTCCTTTTGAGAATATAGATAATCATGGTGCAAAACAAATAACTAGCATACAAATGGCCAATACAGCACCCAAAAATTGGTGCAGATTTCACAATACCAATGCCCATGCTGAGCACGACTGTCCACAGTTCCACTTGGCAGCTAGTATTTTCAACGTAGATGTATAGCCTCCTACCTCTGAATTTCTCATTCCTAAGGGTAATGAGGTAGTACCCTCAGAATATGACACAGTATTAGTCTTAGAAACGTTTACCTTTGCAACTGCAGAAGAGAAAGAGGATGAATTGCTAGAGGATGAACCATACTGTTGTGAAAGTCTTTATCCTGAATCAGCCTTTGTGTTAAATGCTTTTCAATTTCCTTTTGAATCTGAAAATGAGATATTAAATGAAATAGAAGAGGTGCAGGCCTTTCAACAGACAAATAAAAGCCACACCTACAATTTGAGGAACAACCCTAGGCCGGGAGGACCTTTCACCACTTCCACTCCCCCGAATAACATCAATACACCCCCAGATCAGAATGCTAGCAACAATCCTGCCATACTTAAAGCTAGTCAGCACACAAATAATGGAACAGCAGTGCAAAAGGATCAAACAAGTAAGACAGAAACAATAGAGACAACAAGACTAATGAATTACTTATCAGAGGAAATAAAGAAAATTAAGGTCAGCATACCTCTAAATGAATTATTGAAGACCCCGGGGATCAGAAATGCTTTTTTAAAATCCCTGGACACATCTATAACGAACAAGGTGTCTGCTGATGCAACTGTTCCTAATAGTGATTCACCACCTAAGGAGAAAGGTAAGAAAGTTGAGCAGCCTTCCAATACAAATGTGGTAATACATACGGATAAGAGGGATACTCAACCTTTCTTGTTAACTGTTAGGTTGTGTGGGAAGAATATACACAATTGCATGGTAGATTCTGGTGCTTCAGCCAACGTAATGCCCTTAGGAATATGTAAAACTCTCGGGCTGACTCCCACCAAATCTGCCAAGGTTGTCACGCAATTAGATAAGACCGAGGTTAGCGTGATAGGAGAACTCATGAACATACAAGTGCAGTTAGCTTCAGACCCTAGGGTAAGCCAAATCATTGACATTCAAGTAGTGGATATACCCGTAAATTATGGAATGTTGCTGAGTAGGGATTGGTCCAAGACATTAAACGGATATATGGCTACTGACTTTTCACACATGTGGTTACCATGGAGAGGCATCCCAAACCAGATCAGAATAGGGGCAGAGCCCAGAATGAAACATATGATAACAGAGTATAATCGAACTAATGAAATATTATATGCTGCTGTTGAACCAGGTGTCTATAGAATTACCAACAATGGGATGCAGATTGAAGAGATTATGATGTTAAACATTAGAAAGAGGTGTGTTAGCAATAGAACAGCACTATTCATTGAGTCTGACGGAAATTCTTCAGATGAGGAAAACAATGCAATAGACAAATTTGGTCGTGCCATTAGACAAGAGGTGGAAGAGTGCATTACACACAATCTCCCAGTTCAATGTAAGTTATATAAAAATAGGTGTAGAGTCGATGATAGGCAACATTCTAAGGAGAATTGTGAAATATGCAAAGACATCATTGAATATGAATACAAAAGGTGCATAGGGAGAGTAGAGTCACAAGAGAAAAATAAGAATCCTGATCCAACACAGAGATATGTTCAGGATAATATAGATGCCTTGATTCCAGATTTGGGAAAAGAAATAGAGGACAAGGGTAGTTACCTTTCTGAGTTGCAAACTAAAAACACACATATGCAAGATAACCAAACGGAAAAACCCATGAATCAACAAGACAACACCCCACAGGCAATAAAAGGGACAAAGTATGCCAAGGTAAAAGATCAGAAAAGTAAAGATGGCATGTGGACGTTAAAATGTGATGGGTCCAAATCAAAACAGGGCGCAGGTGCAGGTATTGAACTCATAAATCCTCAAGGTAAATCACATTTGGCAGCATATAGATTACAATTTTCCTGCACTAACAATATTGCTGAATATGAGGCCCTAATTTTAGGACTTGTCATGGCCATCAGGAAAGGGGTAAAAACCATCAGAGTATTTTCAGACTCTGAATTAGTAGTCAGACAAGTGAGGAAACTATATGCCTACAATTATAAGAAGATGATTAGTTACAGACATAGAGTATGGGGTTTAATGGATTCATTTGATGCTTTTAACATAGAGCATATTCCTAGAGAGCTAAACCACATGCCAGATGCGTTAGCAGTTGCTGCTAGTACATTAGAACCATTGACACTGTCAGGATTAAGACGATTTGCTGTTGAGTTAGTTAACGTGCCCAGTATACCAGACAATGTTACACACTTTCAGGTATTTGGAGAGGATCAGCAAATTATTAATTTTCTGACTTGTAATGAGGCATTTGAGGCCCAAATTATTGATGAACAAGAAAGACCTAAAGTAACATGGGACGAAGAAGATATGATCAACTTAAAGAGCAACTTCTTGCCAAAAGGAGTAATTGAATTAGAACACATCTTTGACTTCGACGGAATAGTAAGACAGAAGGACTTACCCAAAACAGAAGGGGGTAAGTGTGATTTACATAACTTAGGGACTGAGCTAAATCCACAAAATGTACTAATTGGGAAAGCTTGCTCTGAGAAAATCAGAAAAGAGGTTCTGGATGTTCTGAAAAAATATAAACATGTCATAGCATGGACTTATGAAGACTTGAAAACATTTGATGAGTCCATCATAACTCACGTAATACCTTTAAGAAAAGAAGTCAAACCATTTAGGCAGAAACAGAGGCCTGTAAATGCCATTCTAGAGCCTTTAATTTTGAGGAAGTTAAAAAATTACTGTCCGCTGGAATAATTTTTCCAGTCAGACATTCTGTCTGGGTAGCTAACTTAGTACCAGTGAGGAAGAAAAATGGAGACATCAGGTTGTGCGTAGACTTTAGAAATTTAAACAAGGCATCTGAAAAAGATAATTATCCTTTGCCCCCAATAGACGAAGTACTGCAAGCAGTAAATGGCGCAAAGATGATGTCTTTTTTAGATGGTTTTTCAGGTTATAACCAGGTTTTAATTGACAGAGAGGATAGACTAAAAACCACCTTCACTTGCAAATGGGGAAATTATGCGTATAGAAGAATGCCTTTTGGTCTGATTAATGCAGGTGCCACTTTTCAGAGGGCCATGGACGTTGCATTCCGTGGATTATCAGGTAAATGCATTGTTGTGTATATGGATGATTTAACTGTGTATTCCAAGGATGCATCCACCCACGCTGAGGACCTCAGAAAAGTACTCCAGCGATGTGAAAGGTATGGGATTTCCCTTAATCCTAAGAAATGTATATTTGGCGTAACTGAAGGTAAATTATTAGGCCATGTCATTTCTGAAAATGGAATTTCAATTGATCCAGATAGAATAGAATCCATAAAAAATTTGCAAATACCAAACAGTAGGAAAGAATTGAAATCATTTTTTGGTAAAATTAACTTTGTTCGGAAGTTTATAACAGGTTTTGCAGAGATTGTGCAGCCGTTGAATGCCATGTTAAAGAAAGATGCACAGATGGAATGGACGCTAGTGGCCAAAGCCACATTTGAAGATATCAAGGAGGCAATTTCTAATGCCCCTGTATTGGCAAGTCTAGACTACACATGCCCATTTTACATCTACTCCTTTGCATCTTCTCATTCTGTCGCTGCTGCCTTGACACAGAAAGGTGAAAATAATGAAGAGAGGCCCATAGCATTTATGAGTGCGCCTCTGAAGGATGCACAGCTGAGATATCTAGATATCGAAAGACAGGCATTTGCATTAGTAAAGGCTGTGAAAAAATTTAGACACTATATTCTGCGCAGCCAGATTAAAGCCATAGTACCAGACGCAGCAGTAAAAATGTTGCTGATGCAGAACGAGCCTGGAGAAAAAAGAGCCAAATGGATCACCACACTGCAAGAATTTGACATGGAGATCATTCCCGCCAAGCTGGTCAGAGGGCAGGCGTTGGTGCAGACAATAGCAAACATGGATCCAAATCTGATAAAACAGCAATATGTATTGAATTCCCAAGATGCATCAGGCTGGTACGATGATTTAAGCACCTTCCTGATAGCTGGAAAGTACCCGAGCAAGATGAAGGCTTCTCAGAGGAGAGCTTTGAAGATTAAGGCACAAAATTATATGGTGCAAGGAGGTCTTCTATTCAGGAAGAACCATGATGGAATTTATTTGAGATGCATAAACAGAACTGAAGCTGATAGAGTGTTGACAGAACTACCTGATAAGTACGGAACCGGCCATGGTTCCCATCTAGCTACAACACATAAAATACTGAGAGCGGGCTATTACTGGCCCACTATATTCAAAGATACTAAGAGTCACATCAGAGGTTGCCACACCTGTCAGACTGCAGCAGACAAAGGAAGAAATCTGGCCAATCCACTGCAGCCTGTGATCGAGTCCAGACCGTTTGCACAATGGGGCTTGGATTTTATCAGAGTCATCAATCCCCCATCTTCTGCAGGACACAAGTTTATATTGACGGTAATGGACTATTGTACAAGGTGGACTGAGGCCACCTGCTGCAAATTTTCCACAACTGAGGTAGTTATCAAGTTCCTTGAAGAAAACATTATCACCAGGTTTGGAACACCCTATTCATTGGTATGTGATAACGGCCCTGCTTTCTCTTCTTTAAAATTTTCTAAATGGGCATTTGAATATGGGATCATTCTAAGGTTTTCTTCGAATTATTACCCTCAAGGTAATGGACTGGCTGAATCAACAAACAAAATTTTATTAGACATCATCAAGAGGTTAATTGCCAAAAGTCCTAGAGAGTGGAATACCCTATTAAGATATGCATTATGGGTAGACAGGACCAAGTTCAAAACAGCTTTAGGTAGCACACCTTATCACTTAGTTTATGGGACTAATCCCATACTTCTGGTTAATCTGAGAATACCAACCTGGAAGTTTGCCAATGAATATCTAGGCTTTGATAACCATAGGGAAGCCAGAATAGTGCAAATGTTACAACTAGAGGAGAAAAGAGGTCAAGCCCTCGAGAAGTTTGCCAAACACCAAGCGGTTGTTAAGAGGTGGTTTGACAAAAGGGCAAGAGTCAAGACATTTAGGATATCAGACTTAGTGTTGTGCTGGGACAAAGCACATGAAAAGAAAGGAAGCCATGGAAAATTCGATAAATTATGGCTGGGTCCATTACAAATCTCAGAAATAATAGGAGATAACACCTTTAGACTTAAGACCTTGACTGGAGAAGATGTGCCATTACCAGTTAATGGCCAGCATTTGAAACACTACTTCCAGGCTTGAAGGTCAGGATGAGGCAGTCCTTTCTTTCTTAATGTAAAATGCTGTAGATAATGTACAGTTCTGCTTTTGCTATTTTCTTTTGGGTTGGCTGTTTGTATAGTTTGTCTTCTGTTTGTTTTTGCTTTTGTTTCTTTCTGTTTGTACAGTTTTTTCTGTTGTTGTGTTGTTTGTACAGGCTGTTTATTTGGTTTGTTTGTTGTCTCCTCAGCAGGGATCTTTATTTTACTGTAGAGTATTAAGGAGCAAAACTAGCAACCATTCAAAACAGTATATAATTTAGGATATTCAGGTTAACCATTTGCAATTTACACATAACTTGTCACTGTCATGAATGTAGAGAGTTGTTCATCTTCTGAAGTTCTGTATTCAATAAATGTGATTGAGAATTCGAAGCAGGTTTCTCACGATGACACACCTAAAATCCTTGGGTTTGTTGAACATACCAGTGTAGATATTAGGTGAAAAATCAGAGGTCACCCTTGCTACCATTACAATTCTCAGCTTAATTTCAGCAAGTGTCCACTCCTTGCATCATGAAGTTACAAATTGCTATATCTTATGAAATCTTTCAAAATTAGAAAACAAAAAAATAAATAAATAAATGAATAAGGCGGATTATACTGAAAATCTAGATTAAGCCATCTAAGTAACTCTACCGGGGCTATGGACGCTCGCTGGCAGTGGGGCTCTACTTAGGAGAATTGTAACGATAACCTTGCCGGGGCTATAGACGCTCGCTGGCAGCAAGGCTCTATCCGGTCGGCTATGAGGGAATATCCTCACCTACATAGGCTAATGTCAGTCACTGGTTTGTTCAACCGATCTTCAAGACGAGGATAATTAATCACATGCACACAACTAAACTGAAAATGGAAGTTCATGCATCTTTATTGAATACTTTGAGTCTCAAGCTGAATAGCAATTTGCAGGAAAGATAGTTGGAAGTTATGAGTTCATTTCATCTAGTTTCCTTGAACACTCTGAATTTAATTGTTTTGTTTTGGTTGCTAGTTGTTGTGATGTTCACAACATGCCCCATTATGCTCCTTAGCAAAATGGGGACCCCTGCTAATGTTTTGCTTTTTGCTTCTACTGGTGTTTTTCTGCTTTCTGGCGGTCTGGTAAAAATGAAGGTCAGGTGCATCATCATCATGATATAGGATGAGGTAGGTCATCATCATGAGGTCAGTTTGTCAAAGTTCATATTTTGTTTCTTTGACCTCATATTTAGAAAGAGCTTGAAATTCCATGCAGGTTTGCCTTTTACTTCACTTGAAAATTCTTCCATATGTGAAAGTTATGCACGGTCAGAGTTTTGGTCAAACCTGATATTCGCAGGAGGATCATCATATTTTTATATCCTAAGTCATGTTGTCAAGATCATCATGATCTTGGTCTATCACCCCATAAAAATCATGCAGTCGCAATATCCAGACGTCAATCTTTGGTGGTAGTGCCCTTTACCCGTCAAATGGCCTTATGCGCATTATGCAGCATCATGATTTTTTTTAGGAAGGTCATATGTTATAAACTTGGTTTTGCTGTATGAGGACATCATCATCATATTTGAAACACCCCCCCCCGATAAAATCCTGAGGTTCAAATATCATGATGACATCAACTTTAAGTCAAGGTAAGTTCCCCCGTCGAAGTGGTCTGTTGTATCGCGAGCATCATCATGATATTTCAACATTAGCTGATCTTATAATATCATGCTGATCACCCTGACTTAGAAAAATCCACTTTTGGCATATTTGCATGCACGTGTTATAATCCTATCAGAGGGTCATCATCATGATATTTGCTGAAGTTCGAAATATGATGATGACGACTTCATATCATCCTGATCTTTCACGAGGGTCATTCGCTGAAATTCTCTAAGTGATGGAGACACCATCATCATAATTCGATAAAGAGGATCATCATGTTCATATCCTCCTGATCGCCTTTTTTTGCAATATCATGATGATCATCCTATCTTTTTGAAGAAGTCGATATTGCATTCCTCAACAGCATGATCATATTTTACAATATCACCCTAGCCCGAATATCATGATGACCTCAACTCATCCTTGTGCTCCGAAAATGAAATATGATGATTACGTCATCATGATAAATCGATGAGGATCATCATCATCATATTTTTATCCTGTCCTGTTGTCAAGATCATCATGATCTTGTTTGTTCACCTGATATTTCGCAAAGTCCTCCTGCCGATGAAATACAGCCTTTTGCAAGTATCCTGATCCTCATCATCATCACATTTTCCCTTCGGCAGGATATTTTCCAAAACATGATCCGGTTGGCGAAATATCATGATGACGTCATGTTTTAAGTTTAACAAAGGCTCCGAATATCATGATGACGTCATCCCGATCTGATAAACGAAGAAGTAAATATCCTGATGATCATCATCATCACATTTTCCTTCAACAGGATATTTTCAAGCACGATCCGTTTCCCGAATATCATGATGACGTCTTATTCCAAGTTTGACAAAAGCAAATATCCTGATGACGACTTCATATCGTCCTGATCTTTCGAGAGGGTTGCCTTGGCCGCAAAAGGGTCATATTACATTCATCATCCTGTTCATGCTCCTTAGGTGACCCGATATCACAATTATCCCCTGACCTTAACTGAACATGATGATGACGTCATCCTTAGCATTTCAATGAAGCCCGAATATCATGATGACGTCACCATCATCTTCCTTTCCTCGGCAGCATGATTATATTCATATCCTCCTATTCTTCTTCAACATGATGATGATGATGATGTTGTTCTTTTCTCCAATATGCAGAAGCGAAATATCATGATGACATCATCTGGACCTTCAGGAGGGAGTGCATCATATTTCCAGAATATCATGATGATGAAGTGAATGTCGACCAACATGTTTTTTTGACACGCCGATAGCGATGGTCATGCCGATGGGCGGGAAATGAAGCGGTGGAGTTTTAAAGTGTTTTTTTTTTTTGGCGCCTCTGGCATTTTTTCGGTCAGCGATGGTTGACCCGATGAAGTTTGAGCAGTCTGAGTGCATTTTGGACGTGTTTTGAGAGGATTCTGGATCCGATTTTCTCCATCTTGCGCAGTCACCTAGGTTTAAATGCTTATTTTAATTTCTTGCTGTTTATGTGATAAATGGAATACTTATTGCTTGTCTTGTCTTGCAGGCTTGCAGTTGAGGAAGCAGCTGGAAAGTCAACACAGTGACCTCATGGAGGAAGAAGATCTGATCTCAGGAGCAAGAAGATAAGGATGAAGTGCGAAAGTCAAAGCCATTCAAGTGAAGAGGAAGGTTGCAGCTGAAGGTATTTCTGCAACAGACAAATAGAAGTTATTACCCAGCTGCCGGAACTTCTCAGAAGGGGCAATATTTCGCCCAGATTTGACAACTGCTCAGAGATATTTTTGAGAACTGGTTCACCTGTATTTATTGCTGTAACCAGGGGTTTGAACCAGGGGTTCAGTTAGGTTTTTGCTGTAGTGAGGACAATCAGAATGTCTTTATATTGTGCCTCTCTACACTGTAATACTTTACAACAGGGATTTTAGGGCCTACAACAGGGATTCTAGGAAAACACAGCAAGTTAGCTTAGCATAGTTTAGAAGTAGAAGAAGGAGGTCGCCTGTTTGTCTGCAGTAAGGTGCGCATGGAATGTCTGGCTGCCTTACTGTATCTGTAAAGCTTGTAAGTTCTCTGTAGGATGATCAATGAAACTAAGAGTCATTCTTACATTGTAAATCATGTATGGCTATTCGTTTCTAATACAATAGAATCTGGAGTTCTGCATCTATCTTCTGAGTGTTCTCCTGCTCTTCTTTGTGTTTTGAAATTTCTTCTTTGAGAGCTTGCAATTTTAAATGTATGTTTGTGAAAATGCTCAGAACTTACATTTAGGGTTTTTACTGTGGATTTGATCAAATTACTATGGTATTTACATAGTGTATAACAGAAACAATTAGATCCTTCGGTAGATTAAATGAGGTATAGATTAGATCTTTCTAACTTTTCCCAACCCATCTGAAATATTTAGCTGAAAACGTAGAAATCTAAAGGAAATTGTCTCAAATTTGAAGAAGCATGCATAACAGAGCTATAAGTAGACAGTTTTCATAAACAGATAAAGAAGAAAGCTGCAAAAATCCAAGAAAACCCTCTAAAACTTGCAGCCCGGTAACACTTGTATGCAAATGGACAGAATACTTGTTGAAATCTATGACCTCTTTGCATATTCTTAGTCCAGTAAGCCACCAAACAAACCTAAACTACGTAAGGCCCCTTGAACATTACAGCTTCACATTGACCAACTGAACTTGACCAACCGAACCATTGTAGACTTGGGATTAGTTGAATCACCAAATGATTCCTTCTTGTCTTTCAAGTATAGTTTCAGTTCATTATATGTGAATTTTAACTTATTGTTATGATTGCATCAAAACAGTCATCAACAGTTTTCTAGCGCTAGAAGGAGGGCCAGAAGGCTGTATATTGTAATCATCAACAGGATGTAACTTTTCATCATGGTCATATCAGCCAGAAAATAATTCATTGATTAGGACTATCTTATTAGTGATTGCATACATAATTAGTTGATCCACTTCAAGATAAGTCAACGCTTCCACATGTCTTCCTATTTGATATATGTAATCGCTAATTTGAGGTCATGGCTAGTTTTGAGTACTATAGTTGTTCTGAATCAGGAGACATAGATTTACAACTACTACAAACAATTGCAGTTAGAGGAGAGTTTTGTGTATTTCAGATGAGTGAATGATGCCTTTACAATGCTAGCAGTGAGGCTACTTCAAGGAAATACGGCGATCAAAATATTGAAAGAAGCGGCACTATTGATAAAGAAGTATGGAAGTTACTTCATTCAGTTTCTGAGATTCACCTACCTTCAAGTAGGAGGATTCAATGGCTATCCTTATAAGTTGCCAAGATATGTGGATGATAAACTTGTCTTGATCGAGCTTTGTAGACAGCTAGTCTCAGTCCAAAGGAAATGCAAAGATAAGAAGAATAAAGGTGTTGCCTTCCCTATTTGCTTCAGTCATTACAGATGCGAGTCTAGCTCAAGAGTAGAAAATGTGGAGAAGGCTCTAGCTAAGAACAATTTGTACACATACCACATGAGATTCCCCTTCGATAGAAAAGACTATGTCAAGAATAATTTGAAACTTAGTCATGGGTATCTTCATTTCCCTAATATTGAAGACTTTTGGGAAGACTGTGAAGATGAATTCGAAGTTAGAAAAAAAGATTGGACGAGATTCACCTTGAAACAAATTTGTGATTTCAAGATGGAATGGATCATTGAAGTTATTGAAGATGATGAATCAGATCTGATTGATCCCTTCTATTTTGAAGAGATCCAGGTTCAACCTCTTCCTACTATGAATTGAGTAGATCCAGAGGTTAGAGATGTTAGAGCTATGGATACTCTTTCTCATTAGAATGCTCAAAGAAGTGGTGGAGAGGAAGATCTCCCAAGAAGGAATAATCTCCAAAACACATGCGAATATGAGCCCAGAAAGAAGAAGAAGAAATCAAGATCAAAGGATAAAGAAGTGGACTCTACTTCCAGAGAAGAGAAAGAACAAGAGTCAATAGAAGTCTAAGATGATTCAAGTTTTGATGAGGGCATACCAACTATGTCACCCTCAATCCTCATTGAATCACCTCATCATGAAGTACAACATCCTACTTCAATTATGAAACCTTCTTCCCCAAGGAATCCAGTATATCAAGTAGAAGAAGTTAGAGAGTGAGCAACCTCACTAGTACCTAGACAACAAAGTAATGTACAAGAGCTCTCAGAAAATATTTCCCTCCCATGGTTGGTGGTGGTTTCTGCATGAACATTCAGGTCGAGATATGCATTGACGGGTCAAAAAACTCTATCACCCTCTAAAGAAATCAGGTAGATGCATTTCTGAATGCATATCGGGCTTTGAATGTGCATATACAAAGGGGAATCTTTTGCAGATTCCTGGGAATATTCCTGGTTTGTATATCGGGTTGCATGTAGAGATACAATAGAAAAATATACAAGGATGGAAGGTACATTGCTGGCATATTCCAGGAAAGATTCCTTGTTTGTGTGTGCAGGAGTGAATGTATGTTTGTGTTTAGGTGCATTCCTGGAATATTTTGTCGTAGATTCCACAGTTGTATAAAAAGGTATATACAAACAAGTTTGTAAATTCGGCATACAGGGGAAGCAGATGCAATGTTGAATGTATATGCAAAGAAAATACATACAACCCGGATGCGACGGAGGAGTTAAAATGTGGCAAATAATATTTTAGGTCCGTAGGTTGTATAAGGTGCTTGTATATGCCGATATACAAGCTGATGTGCATTAGTGGAGATACAAAGCGGATTTCAAAGGTTGTTCTAATTTGCTTCACAGGTGTGTTGAGATTCGCCTTGTATGTATATTGCGATTGTATATGCGCATACATAAGGAAATATGCAAGGAAAGAGGATATAAGGTGGACCCGATTAAAAATTCCAATTTGCTCTATAACAGTTTGGGGTCTGCCTTGTGTGATGAATAGTTATATATGCATTTGCTCTTGCATATACAAGGGTTTTTGGTAGGTGAATAGTCACGTTTGTATATGCATTTGAACATGCATATACAAGGGTGAAAAAGGAAAAATGAAGAAGCGAAAAGACAGCGATAGAAACGTGGGGTGCCTACGTGGCATGCTTTCACTAGTTGACGACTAGTCAGTGTGATTTTGAGCCATGGATCTCAACGATAGGAGTGGATCGATGGCCTTGTTTTGAACCTATGGCGGTAGTTTTTTCCTGAGTGTGTGCAGCCATTTTTGAGTAGGAAAATCGTCAGATGCATTTGCTGTTGCATCCCGCGGGTAGTTGAGGATTTAATGGCAGTCGTGCAAAGACATTGATGAGTGAGGTGATAGGTGAACTACCAGGCTTGCGAAGAAAACCTTCAGGCGGCGGTGCAGATCCTGATTCCACCTGCTCATTCCTCTTTATCTCTCTGCTGCATTGATTGTTTTGGGGCGCCATTTTCTCATGCATTGTATGTAGCGGAAATTTTGATCTTACCTTGTAATTAATTTTGTTGAGTTCACAGTCTTGGTATAAAAAGCCAAACTGTGTTACTCATTGGTGTTGTTGAAGACTTGGGCAATTTTTTGTGTGAATAACAAAAAACAGAGCATTTCATGTTTGTTTTATCTCTGTGGAGTTTATGTGTTGCATCTGTAATGTATCTTGCACGTATGTTCAATTTCTTGCAATTATATAAGAAAAATGCATTATTGCATGTATTTATCTGTTTGTCTCCACTTGTTGCATGCATTCTCTTCTCTCGAATCTGGTTGCTAAGGGTTTCTCAGATTCTAGGGTATAGTCTTGTTGTACCACATGCTTAATCTATAACTTCCATTCAAGGAGTGGATTAAATTGTTTTAGGTTAAAGTGTGGAGAAGATTGTATGTCAACTGGGATATCTGTAAGTAGAGGCAGTTAAATACTTATCCTTGGGTGGTGTTTGTAAGGAAAATACCAGTCTTAAACCCCTTGAAACTTGAATGCCAGTTGCAAGCCATTCTCATGTATACATCTAGTTAACTCCTTGCCTTGAGATAGGCACCGGTCTGCCCTTGTGAAGTAGTTATGATTTAAAACCCCTGTCTTGCATTCAAACCATCAAACCAACCATTCCATAATTTCAACCTGTTAGTTGTAGGAGTAGAATTAGGAACCCCTTGCATGCTCTCAGCCTGAACTAGATAAATATGTCCAAGAATGTTGCTAACCTTGTGATTTGTCATACAAATCTTAGTCCACACATGAGAGTATTCTGCCTGTTCTGAAAAGCTAAATCTTTCTGTCATTGGGTGAGTCAAAGTGTCAAATCTTTAGCTAATAGGGAGAATCCGTTTGGTGTGGTAGAACCAGAAGTGAAGGGGAGGCAGCTCACACAACCTCCTATATTCATTGGCTGAATCTACCTGTGCATTGGAACTGGCAAATTTATATGCTGATTCAGAGAAAAATACCAACA
Source organism: Cunninghamia lanceolata (assembly GCA_027924645.1). Lineage (NCBI taxonomy): Eukaryota > Viridiplantae > Streptophyta > Pinopsida > Cupressales > Cupressaceae > Cunninghamia > Cunninghamia lanceolata. Next base: position 1,620,928 of record BSBN01000671.1, on the reverse strand, counting down.
GATGGTGACTCTACTGGGGAGACAATGTCATATCCATGAAGGTGTGAGTCTAAAAGATTGAAAAAGCAGACCTAGAGGTGTTTGTTACAGCAAAATCTGAAAAGTTATGTGTGTGGCTCTGCTATGGGAGAACCTAGAAAGCAATCAATTTTCAGCTTCGGCCTGTTCAAAGTTTATTCCTCTACCAATAGATGGTGACTCTACTGGGGACCAAGAGTCGAATAGTTTGAAATCATTGCTGCATATCCGGTTCTTTCATGTCAATATGGTGCTCTGCTGGTGGAATGAACTCAGAAAAATATTTGATGAGCTGAAATTTTGAGCTTCTGGAATTACTGTGTGATTGCTTTTTATGTGTCAACATTTCGGATCATACTCCATGATCCATCATCAGGACAAAAGATGAGAATGAAATAGAGATACAATTACAGAGAAGGCTATATAAAAGGAGAGGGGGTGTTGGGGGCACGTATGTCAAGGAAAAGTAACAATTGGTTAGCTTAAATAAAATATACAAATTAAACAAGCATAAAGGGTTAACGAATGCAATTGAAAGAAAAAAGTATAATTCCAAAGGAAGAGAAAATAAAGGAATGGCTACATAAAGAAGGGACAAAATCTAATTAATAAAAGGAAGTATAAATAACTATGTAAAAATAGAAAGACATTAAAAACCAATCAGAAAATAAAGAAGAGGATGAAAGCAAAACTAAGGGATAAAAAAGAGAAGAAAAGAAAAAGAAGAAAAATTAGTAACCTTAATGATGAAAATAATTAAACCATGATGAGCTTTCAGTTGTTTGAAAATTTTATCCTCTTTGGAGAGGTGGTGACTCTGCAAAAAATTTAAGTGAACATGAAAGACTGATGTATGTTATTGTGATCTAAGAATGTTCTGTTCAAGATTTCAGCATCTGGATGAGAAAAGGTACCTAGTTTCTTCCAACTTTCCTTTGTTTCATTGCATAAGTTAAATGCCAAGGGGAAGCCTTAGGTCTTAGGTAGATATTAGATGTCTAACAGTAAAGTTAACATGAATCCAAACATATATTCACCCATACTCAGTCAAGAGGGGGATGAAATTTTGTGTAAAAAAAATGAAGAGATAAAGAATAGGTTGATATCCTAAGAGGCTAAACAAGCCCAATTAAATAGTGACCCTGTTGTGTCTGTCAGTCAGAATGATAAACCTTTTGTCAGCTCTTTTGATCCTTTATATGACCAACTAGATTTGTCATGGGTTGATTATCAAGTTGAAAGTATGCCTACTCAAATTTACAATCAGATGCCTAGATTTAGTGGACACAATGTGTGTGATGTGGGTGCACATATCCAAAATTTTCACAATTTCATGGAGAAACATTCATTTAGAAATGAGGATATGTGGATGAGGTTTTTTGTTAGATCCTTTGGTGCTAGAGCTAGAGATTGGTATTTGAACTTTCCAGAAAGATCCTTTGCCTGTTGGGATGAACTCATTGATTGTTTTAGGAAAGAGTTTACAAGAGAACTTGTTGATCTTGTTACAAGATTAATGGAAATTAGAAAACAAGATAAAGAGCCCAGTATTGATTTCAATCATAGGTTTGCACTTGCCCTTTCACAAATCCCTGAAGACTTCAGACCTAATACTTCAGCCTGCGTTGGCATATATTTTGAAGCTTTTGAGAAGGGGTCTAGTGCATTATTGAGGGAATTCAAGATAATAGGTATGCAGATGGCATACAAATTTTTAGAAAGTACAGAAAAAATTAGAAATGAGCACATGCTGAATTCCCTGTCCACAGGCTTGGGTGTGAATAATAGTTATGAGACTACAAACGACCAACTAATCATGGCATCACTTGAGGATAAATGTATAAATGAGAATATAGAAGTTGAGACTGCTATGTTTGAACATAATGCTAACAACAATGCTCAACTGGACTGTTCACCAACAAATGATACCAATGAAAGGATCAATGTTAACTCCCATTGCAAGATTGAGGTATATGATTTTGAAAATAATGATTTGGTTATGGACAACAATGAATACCTATTGAATGGGTTTGTGGAAATGATTGTGAGTATTGTGCTCAAGATAGAGAAGAAATTAGCAAGCAAAGGAGCAATTCCATGTTTGAGTGATTGCCTTTTATTCAGATATATGGAGATGATGAAGAGCAATCAAAGATTAAAACAAGTAGTAGTGCTGAGATTGATTGTTCTTTATTTGATTATAGTTTTGCTTATGGTACACAAGTTGATACTCCTCCACAAGAGAAATTCATTAGTAATGAAAATGCATGTTCTACTGCCCATGAACCAGTGGCATACCATAATGAAGCTGAAACACTTGGATCAGCCCTTTTCGGCACATATGCTGAGGAGGATCTATTTGAGTATGGTGAAAATCAAGGCACTATTATTGAAGGGGATTCTTAATTCCATCCTAATGAAAGAGAAACCAACATATATCATGAAGGTTATTGCAGGGAGGTGCCAGAATCTAAATTTTTTCTATTTGGTGCAGCTAAATGTTTTGTGCAAGAAGTGCACAAATATGGATTTGAGAGCTTTATCTTTGATATGCCAGCTTATGATAAAATGAGGCCTGATGATCCTAGCTATATAGTGGACTATGAGTGTTTTCAGTTTTCAGTCCAGCTAGGAGATCATTTTACAATGCATGTTACTGATGTAGATGATAATATGTGTCAGATTTCATATGAGAATGCATTATTTGACAAATATGCATTGTTTATGTTGCTTAATGCTGAGGGTTATGTGCGTAAGGTTGAAAAGGATAAGCTCAGTGAGATGTTTGAATATGCAAATGACAAGGGTTGTTTGTTGGTAAATCATGGCAGCATCGTTAGGCCTGACCCAGTGAGATTAGAAGAAAATCAAATGTTTGACAGAGGAAAATTCTGGTTTTTCCTTTTTGGTGGCCCTGGGCCACCAAGTATTTTTTAATAAATATGTTTTGTGATGTAGGTTGATGCATGTTCGACTCTATTGCCTAATGGATAAGGCACTGGTCTGCATCCCAGAGATCTGAAGTTCTCGCCATGCCTGCAAGAGGCATGCGTCCCCAGACAGAGCCACTAGTGGTGCCTGCATAAACATTTAGGTCGAGATATGCATTGGCGGGTTAGAAAACTCTATCGCCCTTTGAAGAAATCAGTTAGATGCATTTCTGAATGCATATCGGGCTTTGAATGTGCATATACAAAGGGGAATCTTTTGCAGATTCCTGGGAATATTCCCGCTTTGTATATCAGGTTGCATGTAGAGATACAATGGAAAAATATACAAGGATGGAAGGTACATTGCTGGCATATTCAAGGAAAGGTTCCTTGTTTATGTGTGCAGGAGTGAATGTATGTTTGCTTTTAGGTGCATTCCTAGAATATTCCATCACAGATTCTATAGTTTTATAAAAAGGTATATACAAACAAGTTTGTATATTCAGCATACAGGGGAAGCAGATGCAATGTTGAATATATATGCAAAGCAAAGGCATACAACCCGGATGGGACGAAGGAGTTAAAATGTGGCGAATAATATTTTAGGTCTGTAGGTTGTATAAGGCGCTTATATATGCCGACATACAAGCCGATGTGCATTAGTGGAGATACAAAGAGGATTTCAAATGGTTGTTCTAATTTGCTTCACAGGTGTGTTGAGATCCTCCTTGTATGTATATTACAATTGTATAAGCACATATACAAGGAAATATGCAAGGAAAGAGGATACAAGCTGGACCCGATTGAAAATTCCAATTTGCTCTATAATAGTTTGGGGTCTACCTTGTGTGATGAATAGTTGTATATGCATTTGCTCTTGCATATACAAGGGTTTTTGGCAAGTGAACAGTGGCAATTGTATATGCATTTGAACATGCATATACAAGGGCAAAAAAGGCAAAATGAAGAAGCAAAAGGCCAGCGATAGAATCATGGGGTGCCCATGTGGCAGGTTTTCATTAGCCAATGACTAGTCAGTGTGATTTTGAGCCATGGATCTCAGCGATAGGAGTGGATCGACGGCCTTGTTTTGAACCTGTGGCGGTGGTTTTTTCCTAAGCGTGTGTGGCCATTTTTGAGCGGGAGAATCTCCAGATGCATCTGATGTTGCATCCCGCGGGTAGTTGAGGCTTTAATGGCGGTCGTGCAGAGACATCGATGGGTGAGGTGATAGGTGAACTACCAGGCTTGCGAAGAAAACCTTTAGGTGGCGGTGCAGATCCTGATTCCACCTGCTCATTCCTCTTTGTCTCTCTATTGCATTGACTATTTTGGGGCGCCATTTTCTCATGCATTGTATCTAGTGGAAATTTTGAGCTTGCCTTGTAATTAATTTTGCTGAGTTCACAATCTTGGTATAAAAAACCAAACTATGTTACTCATTGGTGTTGTTGAAGACTTGGGCAATTTTGTGTGTGAATAACAAAAAATAGAGCATTTCCTATTTGTTTTGTCTCTATGGAGTTTATGTGTTGCATCTGTAATGTATCTTGCACATATGTTCAATTTCTTGTAATTGTATATGAAAAATGCATTAGTGCATGTATTTATCTGTCTGTCTCCACTTGTTGCATGCATTTTCTTATTTTGAATCTGGTTGCTAAGGGTTTCTTAGATTCTAGGCTATAGTCTTGCTGTACCACATGCTTAATCTGTAACTTCCATTCAAGGACTGGATTAAATTGTTTTAGGTTAAAGTGTGGAGAGGATTGTATGTCAACTAGGATATCTATAAGTAGAGGCAATTAAATACTTATCCTTGGGTGGTATTTGTAAGGCAAATACCAGTCTTAAACCCCTTGAAACTTCAATGCCAATTGCAAGCTATTCTCATGTATATGTCTAGTTGATTCCTTGCCCTGAGATAGGCATCGTTTGCCCTTGTGAAGTAGTTATGATCTAAAACCCCTGTCTTGCATCCAAACCATCAAACCAACCATTCCATAATTTCAACCTGTTAGTTGTAGGAGTAGAATTAGGAAACCCCTACATGCTCTCAACCTGAACCAGACAAATATGTCCAAGAATGTTGCTAAACTTGTGATTTGTCATACAAATCTTGGTCCACACATGAGAGTATTCTGCTTGTTCTGAAAAGATAAATCTTTTTGTCATTGGGTGAGTCAAAGTGTCAAATCTTTATCTAATAGGGACACCCCCCTTGGTGCAGCAAAACCAGAAGTGAAGGGGAGGCAGCACACACAACCTCTTGTATTCATTAGCTGAATCTGCTTGTGCATTGGAACTAACAAACCCATATGTTGATTCAGAGAAAAACACCAACAGATGGCGATTCTAATGGGGAGACAATGTCATATCCATGAAGGTGTGAGTCTAAAAGATTGAAAAAGTAGACTTGGAGGTGTTTGCTACAACAAAATCTGAAAGTTATGTGTGTGGCTCTGCTGTGGGAGAACCTAGAAAGAAAACAATTTTCAGCTTCGGCCTGTTTGAAGCTTATTCCTCTACCAACAGATGGTGACTCTACTAGGGACCAAGAGTCGAATAGTATGAAATCATTGTTGCATATCTAATTCTTTCATGTGAATATGGTGCTCTATTGGTGGAATGAACTCAGAAAAATATTTGATGAGCTTTCAGTTGTTTGAAAATTTTATCCTCTTTGGAGAGGTGGCGACTCTGCAAAAAATTTAAGTGAACATGAAAGACTAATGTATGTTATTGTGATCTAAGAATGTTCTGTTCAAGATTTCAGCATCTGGATGAGAAAAGGTACCTAGTTTCTTCCCACTTTCATTTGTTTCATTGCATAAGTTAAATGCCAAGGGGAAGCCTTAGGTCTTAGGTAGATATTAGATGTCTAACGGTAAAGTTAACATGAATCCAAACATATATTCACCCATACTCAGTCAAGAGGGGGATGAAATGTTGTGTAAAAAAATTGAAGAGATAAAGAATAGGTTGATATTCGTAGAGGCTAAATAGGCCTAGTTAAATAGTGACCCTGTTGTGTCTGCCAGTTAAAATGATAAACCTCTTTTCAGCTCTTTTGATCCTTTATATGACCAACTAGATTTGTCATGGGTTGATTATCAAGTTGAAAGTATGCCTGCTCAAATTTACAATCAGATGCCTAGATTTAGTGGACACAGTGTGTGTGATGGGGGTGCACATATCCAAAATTTTCACAATTTCATGGAGGAACATTCATTTAGAGATGAGGATATGTGGATGAGGTTTTTTGTTAGATCCTTTGGTGCTAGAGCTAGAGATTTGTATTTGAACTTTCCAGAAAGATCCTTTGCCTGTTGGGATGAACTCGTTGACTGTTTTAGAAAAGAATTTACAAGAGAACCTGCTGATCTTGTTACAAGATTAATGGAAATTAGAAAACAAGATAAAGAGCCCAGTATTGATTTTAGTCATAGGTTTGCACTTGCCCTTTCACAAATTCCTGAAGACTTCAGACTTGATACTTCAGCCTACATTGGCATATATTTTGAAGCTTTTGAGAAGGGCTCTAGTGCATTATTGAGGTAATTCAAGATAACAGGTATGCAGATGGCATACAAATTTTTAGAAAGTACAGAAAAAATTAGAAATGAGCACATGCTAAATTCCCTGTCCATAGGCTTGGGTGTGAATAATAGTTGTGAGGCTGCAAACGACCAAGTAATCATGGCATCACTTGAAGATAAATTTATAAATGAGAATATAAAAGTTGAGACTACTATGTTTGAACATAATGCTAACAACAATGCTCAACTGGACTGTTCCCCAATGAATGATGCCAATGAAAGGATCAATGTTAACTCCCATTGCAAGGTTGAGGTATATGGTTCTAAAAATAATGATGTGGTTATGGACAGCAATGAATACCTGTTTGAATGGGTTTGTGGAAATGATTGTGAGTATTGTGCTCAAGATAGAGAAGAAATCAGCAAGCAAAGGAGCAATTCCATGTTTGAGTCATTGCCTTTTATTCAGATATATGGAGATGATGAAGAACAATCAAAGATTGAAACAAGTAGTAGTGCTGAGATTGATTGTTCTTTATTTGATTATAGTTTTGCTTGTGGTACACAGGTTGATACTCCTCGAAAGGAGAAATTCATTGGTAATGAAAATGCATGTTCTACTGCCCATGAACTAGTGGCATACCATAATGAAACTGAAACACTTGGATTAGCCCTTTTCGGCACATATACTAAGGAGGATCTGTTTGAGTATGGTGAAAATCAAGGCACTATTATTGAAGGGGATTCTAAATTCCATCCTAATGAAAGAGAAACCAACATATATCATGAAGGTTATTGCAGGGAGGTGCTAGAATCTGAATTTTTTCTGTTTAGTGTAGCTGAAAGTTGTGTGCAAGAAGTGCACAAATATGGATTTGAGAGCTTTATCTTTGATATCCCATCTTATGATAAAATGAGGCCTGATGATCCTAGCTATATGGTGGACTATGAGTGTTTTCAGTTTTCAGTCCAGCTGGGAGATCATTTTATAATGCATGTTGCTGATGTAGATGATAATATGTGTCATATTTCATATGAGAATGCATTATTTGACAAATATGCATTGTTTATATTGCTTAATGCTGAGGGTTATGTGCATAAGGCTGACAAGGATAAGCTCAATGAGATGTTTGAATATGCAAATGACAAGGGTTGTTTGTGGGTAAATCATGGCAGCATCTTTAGGCCTGACCCAGTGAGATCAGAAGAAAATGAAGTGTTTGACAGAGGAAAATGCCATTGGCCACGAAGTATTTTTTAATAAATATGTTTTGTGATGTAGGTTGGTGCATGTTTGACTCTATTGCCCAATGGATAAGGCACTGGTATGTATCCCAAAGATCTGAAGTTCTTGCCATGCCTGCAAAAGGCATGCGTCCCTAGACAGAGCCACTAGTGGTGCCTACATGAACATTTAGGTCGAGATATTCATTGGCGGGTCAGAAAACTCTATCATCCTTTGAAGAAATCAGTTAGATGCAATTTTGAATGCATATCGGGCTTTGAATGTGCATATACAAAGGGGAATCTTTCACGGATTCTTGGGAATATTCCTGCTTTGTATATCCAGTTGCATGTAGAGATACAATGGAAAAATATACAAGGATGGAAGGTACATTACTAGCATATTCTAGGAAAGATTCCTTGTTTGTGTGTGTAGGATTGAATGTATGTTTGCATTTAGGTGCATTCCTAGAATATTTTGTCGTAGATTCCACAGTTGTATAAAAAGGTATATACAAACAAGTTTGTATATTCAGCATATAGGGGAAGCAGATGCAATGTTGAATGTATATGCAAAGCAAAGACATACAACCCGGACACGACGGAGGAGTTATAATGTGGTGAATAATATTTCAGGTCCGTAGGTTGTATAAGGCGCTTGTATATGCCGACATACAAGCCGGTGTTCATTAGTGGAGATACAAAGCAGATTTCAAAGGTTGTTCTAATTTGCTTCACAGGTGTGTTGAGATCTGCCTTGTATGTATATTGTGATTGTATATGTGCATATACAAGGAAATATACAAGGAAAGAGGATACAAGGTGGACCTAATTGAAAATTCCAATTTGCTCTATAACAGTTTGGGGTCTGCCTTATGTGATGAACAATTGTATATGCATTTGCTCTTGGATATATAAGGGTTTTTAGCAGGTGAATAGTGGCAATTGTATATGCATTTGAACATGCATATACAAGGGCGAAAAAGGCAAAATGCAGAAGCAAAAAGCTAGTGATAGAATCATGGGGTGCCTGCGTGGCACGTTTTCACTGGCTGACGACTAGTCAATGCGATTTTGAGCCGTGGATCTGATCGATAGGAGTGGATCAACGACCTTGTTTTGAACCTGTGGTGGTGGTTTTTATTCTGAGTGTGTGTGGCCATTTTTTAGCGAGAAAATCTCCATATGCATCTGCTATTACATCCTGCGGGTAGTTGAGGCTTTAATGGCGGTCATGCAGAGACATCCATGGGTGAGGTGACAGGTGAACTACCAGGCTTGCAATGAAAACCTTCAGGCAACGGTGCAGATCCTGATTCCACCCACTCATTCCTCTTTGTCTCTCTGTTGCATTGACTATTTTGGGGAGCCATTTTCTCATGCATTGTTTCTAGCAAAAATTTTGATCTTGCCTTGTAATTAATTTTGCTGAGTTCACAATCTTGGTATAAAAAGACAAACTGTGTTACTCATTGGTGTTGTTGAAGACTTGGGCAATTTTTTGTGTGAATAACAAAAAATAGAGCATTTCATGTTTGTTTTATCTCTATGGAGTTTATGTGTTGCAACTGTAATTTATCTTGCACATATGTTTAATTTCTTGCAATTATATATGAAAAATGCATTATTGCATGTATTTATCTGTATGTCTCCACTTGTTGCGTGCATTTTCTTCTTTTGAATCTGGTTGCTAAGGGTTTCTCAGATTCTAGGGTATAGTCTTTCTGTACCACATGCTTAATCTGTAACTTGCATTCAAGGAGTGGATTAAATTGTTTTAGGTTAAAGTGTGGAGAAGATTGTATGTCAACTGGGATATCTTTAAGTAGAGACAGTTAAATACTTATCCTTGGGTGGTGTTTGTAAGGCAAATACTAGTCTTAAACCCCTTGAAACTTGAATGCCATTTGCAAGCCATTCTCATGTATACATCTAGTTGACTCCTTGCCCTGAGATAGGCACCATTTTTCCCTTGTGAAGGAGTTATGATCCAAAACCCCTGTCTTGCATCCAAACTATCAAACCAACCATTCCATAATTTCAACATTTTAGTTGTAGGAGTAGAATTAGGAATCCCCTGCATGCTCTCAGCCTGAACCAGACAAATATGTCCAAGAATGTTGCTAACCTTGTGATTTGTCATACAAATCTTGGTCCACACATGAGAGTATTCTGTCTGTTCTGAAAAGCTAAATCTTTCTGTCATTGGGTGAGTCAAAGTGTCAAATCTTTAGCTAATAGGGACACCCCTCTTGGTGCGGCAGAACCAAAAGTGAAGGGGAGGCAGCTCACGCAACCTCCTGTATTTGTTCGTTGAATCTGCCTGTGCATTGGAACTGGCAAACCCATATGCTGATTCGGAGAAAAATACCAACAGTTGGAACAAAGTCTATTGAAAAAGAGAAGGTTGGAGGAGTTAGTTGTTCCTAAATTCAACACAGTATCTAATCTTTTCAGGAGATTTGAGAAACTAAAAAAGATCAAAATGACCTCAAGAATAAAGACTAATTCAAATTCAGGAAATATGTGTCTATAGATAGGTCGGCCCATCTCTAAAAAAGATGTAAATGAAGCCACCCCTTTAGATTTTGTTATGAACAAAATTCATATGGGTCCATCTACTCATGAAGCTGATATACAAAACTTCAATGTGGTAACAGCAAAGCTAGTGGAGAGGACTGATAAAGAAAAGCAGTCAAAGGATAACCTGAAACAACAAGTGTAGAACTTGTCTTCCTACTTGAAATCCATAGTTGACACTTCTACCATGCCACTCAATGTTGATCACCAGTCAATCATCTCAGGCCCAGAAGGAGAAATTGAAAGAGGTGTTATTGATAATCTCCAAAAATACCAGGTTTATGGAAAAATGACTGAAAGTTGGGTGGAGAAGGTCAAGTCCATTGCATCCGATTTCTATGTTAAAGCAAAGGTTGTTCATGATGAAGCCTTAGTCCAGAAGCAGACCATTTAAAATGACCTGAAAAGTGTTAGAAAAGAAGAAGTAGCTTAGAAAGATATTTTGAATGATTTCAAGAACATGATGGAGATTAATGTTAATATCCTTGTAGCAGAGAAAATCCTACCTAATACAAAGGAGAACTACTTAGAAATCTGGTTGGAAAGTATAAGTTGGAAGCTGGTCATTATCAACCAAGTTTCAACAGAGCAAGAAAAGCTTATACTTACTTATGATCAAGTATGTGCAAAACTCTAGAATCATCTCACCACCATCCTCCCAAGTACATCATTGATGGAAGATTCACAAGTGATACAAAATGGTTTTTAGAACATGGTTGATCAACAACTCTTCAATAGAGAAGTCTTCAATGAAAATGCAATGCACAAATTGATTGATACCTATACTTCCTTGAAGATTTCTATTTCTCAAATACTGAGTATGGTGTCAGAGTTGAGCAACATCTACAGGAACCTAAAGACCTGTAAGATGAGGATAGCTAACATCCTAATTCCTTAAGGGAAATCTATTACTCCAGCCATCAAACTTTTTAGAATGTTCAAAGAAAAAGAATCTAGTCAACAAAATCAGTTTCCAGAATCAGCAGCTGCATCAACGACACGTTTTAAAAACATGGAATAAATGTAGTGTTGCAGATTGTATAGCTCTCATTTTTTTATGTGTGTGTGTATGGCTAGCATCATGTTTTTGGCTTGTTTTGTAAATAATCTTCATGATTGAGTTTTTTCCTGTTTGAGTCTAGTCTTCATCTCTTTCATTGTAAAGTTAGGTTTATCCTAACTCTTTCTCACAAGGTAGTTATTTCTTAAGTGCCAAAATTGGGTAGTTACTCTAAGTAACTGAAAAGAAAGTTATTTATTTCAAGTAGGTGAACTTAAAGAGTTAGTTATTCTAAGTAGTTATAAAAGTGGTTAAGGTAGTTACCTTAAGTGGTTACTAGCCTCACCTATATATACTTCTTTGTAATTCAATCAAAGGGGTTCCACTTTTTTGCAAGGCATTGTATGAAGGACTCGAATAGTACTATTCAAGAAAGAAAGCAATAGACAAATGTTTTGGATGGGTGTTCAATTCCATCTCATGTGTTGTTAATATTCTTATGTCTCATCAATGATAACCATTTGCTTTCCTTTAAACATTGCATGTGGAAATGATTATCCTATCAAGTTTTGGTATCTTAACTTGAATATGTGGAACTTAAATTGATAAGATTATTTCTCATTCCTTTATTAGTTCCTAAAACCCCAGAAAATTCATATACCCCCCATCATATGAGGGAGCTACCCCTCTCAAATGCAGAGAGGAATCACTATTATTTTGTGATTCTTCAAATGTTGTGAACATTTTGTTACTGATCAAAGGGTGAAATGGAGTTATTCACAAAAATTACTTAAGACCAAAAAATCTGTTTACCAACAGATTTTTGGCGACTCTGCTGGGGACTTTTCAAACACACTTCTTTTGTTTGGAAAAAGTTGCTTTAATGTGTTCAAAGAAAATCTTTGTGGTCAATAAATATGGTGCTGCAATGTAGAGATGGACCTATTTTACAACCTAATGTTAATTGGTTGGACCTTGAGCAAGAAGATATAATTACTAACTTACAAGTATTGGCTTGGAGATATAGGAGGTCAAATCACCAATATCAAGAAGTAGACATGGTACTTGACGAAGAAGAAGATATAGAAACATAAATTCATGTTCGTGCTTAGTTAATAGCTCAAGGCATCACAGAAGAGGAATTGGAAATAGCTAACAAACATGCTCCTATTCAAATAGCCCCAAGAAGGGATAGACAAGTTGGTCCACCTATTCAACCTATTCAAGAATATCACCCTGTGAATTCTATTCAAAATCAACTTAGCCGCCAAGAGGTATACCAGAGGAGACCATGAAAACGGTATCTTTGACCTTGATTTTGAAAAATTAGCAAATCTTGATTTCTCTGGGTCATTTGTCTCTCCAAGAAGAAAATTTAAGTCTATTAGTAAGCCCTCTTTACCCACAAGAAGCCCTACCAGAACCCCTATTACCTCTTCCACTTACCAAGCATTAACCTTACACGGGACTACAGTTCCTATTGTTATAAATCTTCAACCAACTCCTCCACTACAAATGGCTCAACATGTGCCTTGGGGAGAAGCTATTGGTCCCCTTGCCTTGGGAAATTAGTTGCATGACTTACCACATGGATCTAGGAAAGTTTTACCCAAATTCAGTGGAGATGGAAAAGTTTCTACAAACAAGCACATTAATGCCTTCTTTACCGCATGCAGTGTTCTAGGTGTTATGCATGAAGATGTTTCTGTCCAGTTGTTTGTAGAATCTTTGACTGAAGGAGCAGTAGAATGGTTTCAACATTTACCTGCCGGAACTATAAACTCATGGGCAACTATGTGCCAAAAGTTTGAAGACCATTTCAAAAGTACTGAAGATAACCATGCATTATTAGCACAACTTACTCAAATGAAGAAAGAGATTCACAAGCTGATGCAGGAGTTTGTGGCTTGTTTTAACAAGTTGGTGAATAGAATTGAAAATGCTAAAAGACCAACTATGCAGAATCAAAAGTGTTTCTTCCTAAATGTGCGACCTCCAGATATAAATTTTCATTTGAGAAGAGCACGAGTGGCTGATTTAGAAGTTGTACAGACCATGGCCATTGAAATTGAAGATGATTTATTGACTTCCAGAAAATGGAATAAAGACTTGTAGAAAGAGAAGGCACGGTCTTCTAATCCATCTACTATAGAGTCGATGATTCAGAAGCTAGCCAATGATTTCCTCCTGCTTAAGAAACAACTTCCGCACAATCCATCTCTAGTATATCAAGATATACCCAAGAGAAATTATGTACCGTATCAGTAGAACAAGCCACCTAGGCTTCATCCTCTAGCACAAAGACTAGCTATTGAACATCCTTCTCCCAGTCAGAAACAAATTGCAGCTATGTGTGATTTTCATCTGACTACTGACCATGATGGTAGCACTTGTCCTGAAACGGCAAGGTTCATGCAGATTAATCTATCAAGTGAGAAAATAAAGGAGTATATCTCTCAAGAGGATGAGACAAATGAGACATATGGCCAACCCACAATCAACTTTCTTGAGTATGAGTCTGATAATGAAAGAGAAGAGGTTCACAATATTAACAATCATTCTTGTAATATCTTTACAAGAAATCTGTATATAAAGAATGATAGAAAAGCCAAAATTGAATCTACCCATAAAGTTCTAGAAAATACTCTAAAAATTCTAACAAGAAAACATCCTATGGAGAATCAACCTCATACAACCATGAAAGATAAAGGTACACAAGGTCCCCCTCTTGGTGGTTCATCTCCCTTGCTTGATGATGCATTTGATTTCATAGAGCATTGCAAGAAAACAAAGGTACAAATTTCTCAACTTGATTACTTAAAGTCAAATCCTCATCAGTTGGAGAGATTGTTACATATTGTTAAAGGAAAACCTGATCCTTCTTCTTCAATACATCAACAGTCAAACGACTCACAACATGAAGAACTTTTACATGATGATCTCTTTAGTGAATCTCCACAAAATGATGCCCCACTGGTAAATGTTGTTCTCCACGATAAGCCTGACCCATTCTATGTCTCTTTATATATAGCTAGTTGTAAACTAAGCAAATGGATAATATATTCTGGTGCTTCTGACAATGTTATGCCTGCTAAAGTTGCTCATGCTCTCGGCTTGTCATTAAATAAACCCTTAGGCAAAGTCTACTCAATGGAGTCTAAAATGGTCCCATTAGTAGGTTAGCTTAAAGATGCACAAGTTGCTTTAGCCACTTCCCCCCCAAAAGAAATTAAAGCTCACAATCCTAGTTGCTGACATTCCCGCAAGCTATGGCATGCTACTTAGTAGAAGTTTCTGTAAGGATCTAGGTGGAGAAATACAGCTAGATTGGTCCCATGCCTTGATCCCAATCAATGGAAAGAAAGTCAGGCTGAATCTAGAACCCAAGGCAAATTATACAGTCCTAAAATCAGATGATCCAAGGGTGGAGATACTATATGAAGAAACTGGACCGGGTACATATATGCTCATGCGGGAAAAAGAGATAGCCCTTGAAGGTATCTCTCCTCACATGTCTTTTGGCCTTTGGACTATGGAATTCGACGGCAGTTGTTCTTCTTCTGTCTCAGGGGCCGGAATTGTTCTTATTTCACCTACAAGGGAGAAGTTTCCTATGGCTTTCAAATTGGTTTTTGACAAAACTAATAATATGGCAAAATATGAGCCGCTCCTTCTAGGCCTCGAGACTGCCAAAGAAAAAGGAATCAAAATGTTGAGAGTGCTCGGAGATGTAGAATTGGTCGTCAACCAAATAAGAAATTAGTTCAAAAAAAGAATGGCAAGTTGAGAAAATACCAAAACTTAGTATGTGATCAAATAGAGTTCTTTGACACATTCTCCATAGTAGTGATTCCTTAAACTCTCAATTCTAAAGCTGACTACCTTGTTGTTTCTACAACTCTATTACTTCCACATCTAGAGTTCAGTAAAGATCAATATAAGATTGAATTGGTGTATCAACCAAGCGTGCCCGATATTAATAAACATTGGCAGGTTTTTGATGATGATAAACAAATCGTGTCTTTTTTGGAGAAGGGTGGTACTTTTGTCAATTTATTATTTGAAGGAAGTGAGACTTCTGTAGAAGATGAAGTGTTGCAATTAAAGGGGAATACCATCCCAAGGGGGTTGATTACTCTAGAGAGACTATTTGATAAACACGATCGTTATTTGAAGAATAAGGCTCAAGAGAACAATACCAATCTTTCTCAGTATGATAAGGTGGACATAGGCACTAAAGATGATCCTAAAATTGTTTGCATCAGCAAAGCATGTTCCCCAGACGAAAGAAAGAAGCTTATCACCTTGTTGGTCAAATACAAAGACATATTCGCATGGTGCTATGATGATTTGAAATTTTCATGGGTGGAAAATTTCAGCATTATATCACTCTTAAACCTGGGGCTACTCCTTTCAGGCAAAAGTAGAGGCAATTCAATCCTAAAGTTGTTGGTGCTATCTTTGTAGAGATTGATAAGATGTTAAATGTCAAAATTATATATCCCATTCATCATTCAACTTGTGTAGCAAACATAGTACCTATGAGGAAAAAGAATGGAAAAATAAGGACTTGCATTGATTTTCACAATCTTAACCAAGCATCTTTGAAAGACAACTACCCTCTAATCGTGATGGACCATGTTTTGCAAACTGTTGCTGGATCTGAAATGATGTCATTACTTGATGGGTTTTTGGGTATAATCAGATACAAGTTGCCCCATAGGATCAACATAAAACTGCTTTTACAATGCCTTGGGGAACTCTGGCTTACAATCAAATGCCATTTAGATTGGTCAATGCCAGCGTAACGTTCCAACATGCAATGGACCTCTCTTTTGGAGACATGAAAAACAAGATTATTGTATTGTACTTGGATGATCTCACTGTCTTTTCAAGAAAAAGAGAAGACCATATTCAACATCTGGAGATGGTCTTACAGCATTTCTGTGAATAAGGAATCTCTCTAAACCCCAAGAAGTCCATTTTTGGGATTACTAAAGGAAAATTGCTAGGGAACATTGTGTCTAAAGATAGGATTCGAATTGATCCTGAACAAGTTGAATCTATCCAGAAGTTGTCATTGCCATCAAGAAAACTTGGAGTGAGGTCCTTCTTTGGCCAAATCAATTTCTTGAGGAGATTCGTACCATATTTTTCTGAATTAACTCACCACATTGTAGACATGATGAGAGATAAAGTGGTCTTCAAATGGACTGAAGAAGGCAAAAGGGCATTTCAAGATATTAAAACTGCAATTGCAAATGCTCCAGTTTTAGTTCATCCTGATTTTTCCAAAGATTTCATTATATATTGTTATGCTTCGGAACATACTTTATTTGCTATCTTGACTCAACAAAATGATGATCATATAGAAGCACCTATTTCATTTATGAGTGTTCCTCTAAAAAAGCACGAGCTGAATTATTCTCTAGCAGAGAAGCATGCTTATGCAGTGGTCAAGGTAGTAAAACATTTCAGGTTTTATATCCTCAATTCACATTCTAAGGTTTTTGTATTAGACACTTCAATCAAAACCATTCTTACCCAGCAAGAAATAGGTGTCAATAAAAGGGCTTCTTGGATTACCAAAGTTTAAGAATACGATATTGATATTAATCCAACCAAATTGGTATGAGGTAGAGGCTTATGTAAGCTCATAGCTGAAAATGGCACAATTGGAGAATCTCCAGAAAAGAATGCTGAGCTACCTCAAGTGTTGTTTGTAGGATTGATAGATGAATGGTTCTCAGATATTGCCTATTTCTTGACCTATGGTGAATGTCCTTCACACTTAACCTCGAAGCAAAAAAGAGTGATCAAGTTAAAAGCTGCAAGATATATTATTTAGGAAGGTAGTTTATACGAGAAAGGGATCGATGGAACTTTTCTGAAGTGCGTGGATAAAGAACAACAAGAAAAATTACTTCAATTGTTTCATAACGAAGCCTTTGGTGGTCATTTCTCTTCCAGTTTCACAGCCTATAAGATTTTAAGACATAATTATTACTGGCCTAGCTTATTCAAAGATACAGACCAATGGGTGAAAAGGTGTGAATCATGTCAGCAATTTAAAGGCAAGGTTAAGTTGGCCGCACAACCATTAAAGCCCATTGTAATTGAAGAACCTTTTCAATAGTGGGGACTAGATTTCATTGGTCTACTTCACCCAACATCCAGCACTGGACATACACACATCCTGGTGGCCACAAATTATTTCACTAAATGGGTAGAAGTTGTTCCAGTCCAACAAACTTCCTCCCAAGTAGTGTGTGATTTTCTAAAAGAGAATATTCTTGTGAGATTTGTTGTGCCTTAGAAAATTGTCATAGACAATGCTTCAATTTTCTCCTCTTATGAAATCTCTGATTTTTGTTATCGGCATGATATCCTACTTGCACATTCTTCTGACTATTATCTGCAAGGGAACGGGTTGGCAGAGTCCACCAACAAAAATCTTATCTCTATCATATGAAAGCTAGTAAAAGAAAAATAGAAGAATTGGCACAAGAGACTATTTGATGCACTATGGGTTGACAGAACCACATATAAAAGGATCATCGGCACGTCTCCCTTCCAACTAGTTTATGGAATTGATGCTCAATTGCTAATTCCTCTAGAGCTTACCACTCTTTCTCTCCAAACCGTGATTGAAGATAATGAGTTTAAAGATTCTCTGGAGAAAAGGATCATGCATCTAATGAAACTTGAAGAACAAAGGAGTCAAATAGTTGATAGAATTGTGGAACACTAGACAAAGGTCAAGAAACTGTTCGACAAAAAGACCAAACAAAGGCAGTTTGTTGTAGGAGATCTAGTTCTAGTATGGGATAAGACGAAAGAACCCAAAGGAATGCATGGAAAGTTTGATTCTCTGTGGAAAGGACCATTTCAAATTAGAGAAGTATGTGGTCACAATTCATTTTACTTGGCGTATCTTGATGGCACACACCTGCCCTTGCACTATAATGGGTAGCACCTAAAAATTTACAATCAGTAAAAGAGGGATTTATTCCCAACTCTTTGTACATAGGTTACTTTTAGGAAAAAATTATTGTGTCAGTGTGTTTCCATGTTTTGTTTTTGTCTCCTTGTACATCTCTTTTCTAGTCTGACTCTATCACCCAATGGATTTAAGGCATTAACTTCTTCCAGAGATTCTAGGTTCATCCTACGTCCACAAGGTCCTTGTCCCTAGTTAGAGATAGCTATTGACCCCATTTCAATACCTCCAAAATATAAACTTTTGTACTGAAATGATAAATTTGATCATGCATCAAAGCCTTTTGTCAAATCACCTTTTTAGTTACAAGTCATTAGCATCACACACTCCATGCATCAATCGTGGTGATAAATCATTGTTGAGATATCACATTCTGCTTTGTTCACACTATTTCCCTACATTGAAGTTTATAAAGTGGCGTCATTCAGAAGAAGGAACAATCAATGCTTCACTTAACTTCCCAGATGCACCTATCCAGCTCATGGCATTTTATGAAAATAATTAAATCTTGAAATCTATGATAGCTGGTGCAAAATTATTTTTATGGTGGTGTTTGCGACTCCATTTTGCCTACTTTGGGAAGTTTTAAGAGCAATATGCTTTCCGGTGTTGGAGATATTGAACATTCAATTTTTTGATAGGCATTTTGTGGAAAGAATTAGATCATGAGTTTTGTAAGGGTTGAATCAAAATGTTCTGTCAGAGAGATTTATGAGGTCATAATGGATGGCATGGCAAGTTTTTAGGAGAAAATATTGAGCCTATCAAAAACTATGTCATTTTTCTCCTTCGTAGCATTCAGATTTTGCACAGACAAGATTTGTGAAATTTCTACAACGTTATGAAACTAGAGGTTGTGAAACTAAAAAGTTGTGAAATAAGATTTTAAAAGTCACAAATCATAACTCACAAATAGTTTGTAAGTCATGAAGTGAGGTAAAAGAGCCGATGACAAATAGATAAAAAAATGCATGCTTGGTTTAAAACCTATTATTAAGCTTTTGAAAAATAAAACTCATCGGCACTTTCACATATGTTCACATTTTTTATTAGAAGGCTGATAAAGTTTAATGGCAAAAGTAAAAGTAGAAAGTTTAATACTTGTGAGTTGAAGTTGTATAAGCACACCAAGATAAAAGATAAAATCAAGTTATCGATAAGTTCATGAAGTTTCAAAACTTATTTAAGTAGCCGAAGGAGGTTTTGAAAGCAAGCCACAAACCCTTAACTACATGCTTTATGAGAATTAAGAGCATATCGGTTAGTTTTGAAGGTTTCGTAACTAGTTTAAACTGCCAAAACAAGTTATGAAGTGATGTCAAAAGATCGATGTGTATTCACCAAGTAGTTAAGATAACTACCAAACAAATTGAGTAATTGTTTGAAACTATTTTCAGAGAAGTGGGTAAGTGCAAAAAGATGGGCGGCCAAAAAGTGGCCAAATTGTTTAAAAAAAAAAATGCAAAACATGAGCACGTTATAACGCGCTTGCGTTATGGTTTGGTAATGATGAGCCTAAGGCTCGTCAAAACCAAACCATAACGTGCTTGCATTATAACACGAGTGTGTTATCACCTATTATAAATAAAAAAACTCATCTCATTTCATTTCATTTCTTTTTTCTCCACTATTCCTGTGGTCTACCAATGCTAGGAAGCGCGCTCGCATTTTGGATTCCTTGATTCAACACAAAAATCTTATTGATTCGTCGCCAAAATGCCACCATGACGTTAAGCACGCCAAAGGAGTGAGTTTATTTATCTTTTTGTTTGAATTTGCTTCTAAATAGGTAGGTTTGAGTTGTTTTTTGATGTATATTTCGTTAATTGTCAGGAAATGTTAATGCACCTCCTACTCCTCCTCCTCCTCCTCAAAATCCATAAAATCCTATAGAACAACAACCTCCTCCATCCATTCCTCGACATGCCCCTAGAACACAAGAAAATATAATGGGGTAAATTGAAAACAACAAAAAAGAAATTGAAGATATAATTGCAAGGTTGAAAGATCCTTCCACTTCAACCTTGCATAGGTCCACACTTGCTGAATCTCTTGAATCTATGTTATCAAATGTAGATTCAATTAGCAAGCAAATAACTAGTTGGAGGGATACAAGGAGAGAGTTTAGAGATTATTATGTAGACAAGCTATCATACCAAGATGTGAAAAAAGTACAAATTACAAAATTAGACTTGTGTTTGATTTTCACAAACCCACAAACAAATCAACCTCCACCCATTACATGCAAGAGGTTCCCTATCCATTGGTGCAACAACCAATTGATAAGGAACAATTTTGGGTAGAGGTGGTGGATGGTTTTTGATGATCCTCCATGCAATAATAATGAGGTCCCGCAATACTTTTTGAGGAAACTCTACTGCGAGTTTGTCCTCAATAAAGTGAGAAAATATTTTGATATGCGAGACTTCCAGGGTAGAGGTGGGGGGTCAGCACAAGATAGATCAGGGGCACGTGTTGACCCACAGCAGGCAGTGAGATGAGTATTCAGCAGACCAGCCCATGAGCATGTTTCTATCCCTTCCATTGTGAAGGAGAGTGTTGAGGTCGATACACTTCAGTCCATTAGTGCCTTGACCCAGAGCATCATAGAGCATGCCAGTCCTACAACATAGAGTGGGTTGGGAGATAGTGCGAGGAGTAGGTTCCCACCCCATGCTTGTGGCTCAGCCTGTGGTTATGATCCCATGGATAGTCAGGATGCAGGGGCACAGGCTACATCTGTAGCTGAGCAAATGGTGATGACAGATACCCTCCTAAGTGCGACTTTTGGCCTTGATACTCAAGTAAATACTAGTAAATTTATTGAATTTAATTTATTAAATTTCATTTTTGAAATGCAAGATTAACTAATTTAGTTTGAAGATTTTAATTAAATTTCAGGGTCATAGGGTTGATGCAGTTTTCAGTGGTTCTCTACCTACATATTACACTAGATCATCTACTATCAGGGTATGTAACTAGTAAACAATTATAAATATTACATGTGAATAGCATCATTATATGAATGGTATTCTAATATCTGATTTTGGATGTTGAATAGGTTAATATTGGAGATTTCACAGCAACACCTACTAGTGGTGGTGAACTTCAAAGCTTCACGGAGGTAATAAAATAAATAGTTTAATGAATAAATTGTACTTACTAGATTTTTGTATGTGACTTGTGTGCTTTATTGTGTGTACTTCCATGTTTAGATGAACATGTGTGTATGTTAGGAGCCATGATTTGCGTCACTATTCTAGTTTTCATAATTGAATAACGTTGTTTTATTTCCAGATGATGTAGGCTGCAGAGACACCTCCCGATGTTCATAGGGCAATGGAGCATGGTGTGACCTTTGCGATTCATAGCTCCATGGCATTGACAGGGGTATGAGGCAGATTAGTAAATTTTAATTTACATTCATTGTTATAGTTGTCTATTTTTTAAAAATCAAAAGATTATTGATTTGATGTTTAATTTCTATCTGGATGGTTTCTATAGGACATGACATCACCATGGCCTATTCTTGCTACTAAGGAAAGTGAGGAGATAGATTATATGGTAGCGGTAAGTGATTATTTTGTTAAATGTTTCATTTTTTATAACATGTAATTTCTATATATTAATGTCTATACTTTTTATTGTAACATCTAAAGATGTAGGAAGAACTAAATAGGAGGAGTAGCCCTCAGGTTCATAGTAGACCACCCACATGCGCGTCTCCATCCCCTAGAAGATCAAAGGTTGCCCATGATCTATTCTCTTCACCAGCCAGAGGGGAATGACTTTTTATTGTGTTCCTTTGTTGTATGCCTATATGGTATTTGTGGACATATATTTTGTATTGTATATAGTTGATATTGTATGCCTATATGGCATTCTTGTAAGCCTATATGACTATTTTGTATATATGTTATACTTATATCGACAGATATTGATGTATGCCTATATGGATATTTGGTTAATACAAATCTTTTTTATTGATGGCGTCCATACTTGCATTATAAATCCACGTTTGAATGGATATTTGTAGATGGCTACTTCAAATATTTAAAGTCCAATTGTATTACATAGGATGTTTGTTGATCCAATAAGCTAGCTATTGTTATTCAAGTATCACCTAAACCTCATTTTGGAACTAAAAGATAAAAGTTGTATTTAAAAAAAAAAATGAATCATCATGTTGAACAGAAAATATTAATATTCTTTATGAGTAGCATACAATGTCAACTATATGCAATACAAAAAAATGAATCATCATGTTATTCTTTATGTTTGAGATCCTGAAAATGACTAAGTCTGGTAACCTGATATCTTGAAACACTAGGATGAATATCCAAGTCATTAGGATGATTGCACCTTAAGAAAAAGTCATTAAGAGGAGCGCCTAAAGGCGACTTTCTTAAACATTCAAACATTGAGCAACAAGCATGAAGGGTTAAGGCACAATTTGCAACTCATAAAGCCTCAAAAGGGCACCCAACTTGGAGAGAGAAATCATTTAAGACAAGGTGCCCATTGACACCTGTTCCACCATAAAAGTGTGCCTAAGGTGGAAGGAGAACAAGCCTCTAGTAAGTGAAGTGCACCTATTGTCTAAACCACTTCATTATGGCGCCCTAGCATTAGGAGGAGTATATAAGTCAATAAGAAATGGCGCCTAGAATGCAAATGAAGGACTAAGTGGCATTTTCAATAAGCATCAATTCACCTTGAGCTTTCAATAAATACATCAAATTGAGCCCCATAAGCCTAGGCGCCCTTTGCTTTCTAAAGAACCTTGTATTGGCGCATTAGAGGAAATCAACTTACAATGACAAGTCTTGGAGGTTTCTCATTTTGGATGATGTCTTTTGAGATTAACTACAATGATTGAAAGTTAAGATGAGTGGAAAGAACCTATCTTGAACCTTAGGCACCCTTCATGTAATTTCCCACCATCATGAGTGCCTAGATCTAAGGAGTGAACGAAGGATCTTAACATCAAGAAGCATGTTATCAATCAACTTGGAGAAGTCTTTGACAATAATTATGATGAATTGAGTACATGGAAGTAAAGGAAGTACATATCAACTCAAAAGTGTGCCTAATGATCAATAAGAAATTCTTCCAAAGCAAAGGTGCTCATTGTGAATTTTCCTACTAGTTTTGGCGCCTTGAAGTCTAAGTGCATGAAAATCATGAGGATGAGCACTTAGGGATGAGATAGTCTTCATAAGAGTTTAAATAAGAACATCATCAAAATGCGCCTTGGTAGAGAGACTTGAGACCATCATCAAATAAGCCAAAATATCTACCTCCAATCTAGGTGCAAATTCTAGCTCCTCCCAACTCAAATGAGCGCCCAAGTTGAAGTCAACTTTCATCTATACAACCCTCAGATTGTGCCTTGATTGAGGAAGGGATTTGAACCTCAAAATTTAATCATCTCAAGACAAAAGCTTCCTTAGACACTTGGCATTTGATTGAAATCATTGAGAATTAGAAAGAACCACCTAAGGATGTAAGGCACAATTTTCACCCATACAAGCCTAAAATTGCGCCTAAGTGAAATAACTTGATTTCATATCAATAGGTGAGTTCTTTGAGAGAAAGGATCACTCTAGGTCATTTTCAATTGTTGAAAGCACAAAAATGATAAAGATAAAGGCAATTGAGTTAGGCGCACTTTAGCCTTTGAGGACACCTCAATGAGCACCTTGGGTGAAATTGCATGAGATGACCTTTCGAAGTGAGCGCTTGAAAGATAGAATTCATTCTAAGACATGTCTCATCATTTAGAATTGAAAAATTGCAAGTATAAAGACATTTAAATCTAGGTGCACTCTCCATTAGTACAAACCCATTTTGGCGCCTAAGGGAGAAATTGCATTGAAAGACACCTTTTGAATGAATCTCTTAAGGGAGATTGACCTCTTTAAGCCATTACAATTGTTTGAAATCATTTAAAGTGATAAATATGGACCAAATTGTGTTAGGCGCCCTTTGCTCTTCTTTTTACCTATATATGTGCCTAGATTTGTATTAAGATTATTCCATGTTTAAAGAGGATTCCTTTGTGTTACAAAATGTTTATCATGAGGATTGATGTGTTTCTTGGTTTGTATTGTAGGAAGATTGAAGGAAAAGGTAGGAGCAAGAGCTTGGAGTCACCTAGAGTCATCATGTAGCTGCTCCAAAGGAGCCTTTCACATTCATTCATGCCAGAGAGTTAAGATGGAAGTAATCACTACCAAGGAAACACCACTTCAAGAGGCAGCTGCTCCAAGAGGTCACAACAAGATATATTTCAAGTCTTCTTCATCAACGACATCACCAGTTGCATCATGTTCGAGGACTTCCATCTATCACTTCAAGTTCCATTCATCTTCAAGTATCAACTAGATTCTTCATCAATCATCGCTTCAAGATTAGCATGTAGCCACTCCAAAGGAACTTATCATCATCATAAAGCATTCCAAAGACATCCATTCAATTTCAAGTCCCTTTGATACATTCAAGCCTCCTTGAGAAGTCATCTACTTCACATATAAGGGAAAGTGTTATCATCAATATCTACACTTCAAAGGACCTTTCAAGTTGGAACACTTCTTCATCGAACATTCGAAGACATCCATCCAAGCTTCAAGTTCTTTCACAATATTCAAGTCCAGGAGAAATTGCATCTAGTGAACTCATTAATTGGTGCCTAGGATGAAAAGACCTTAAACTTACATTATTGAGTCAACACTTTAGAAATTAAGCCATTCCTAGTCAATTGGAGTCATAAAATATCAAATACAAAGTCAAATTGGACTTTGGTGCCCCTTCATGTAATTTCCCACTATCATGAGCACCTAGATCTAGGAAGATCATCCAATTGCGCCTAAGAATAAGATACAAGTCCAAGACCTCAAATTTGAGTTCCTAGAAGTGTGATGGATTGAAAAAGCTACATTGGCACCTAAGGGTAAGTTGTATCTAATGACATCACCTAATTGAGCACCTAGGAGGTATAAAGCTTAACATTGACATGAGGACAAGCTCTTAGTAAAGGAGAGTTTCTCAAATATTTAAACATGTGAATGAAGTCATAGAAATGCACTAAGTCATCTAGGCGTCATTTTCCCCTTGTGTACCGTTACATTTGCACCTAAGAAGAAGTTGCTTCAGTTCATTGGAGTGTTTGAGTATTGAGTATTTCTTAGCAATGCTTTGCAACTTTACACTGCCTCCTTCTGACGATTTTTGGGGCAGCAGAAAAACTTTCACCATGGGAAAACACCTCAGAGATATAAAAAACCAAGAGAGGTTATTGTAGAGACACTCTACGTGATTGCGTTGCCTCAGACAGAATGTTTCTAAGTGACACAGTTTTCAAGTAACACCTCGTCAAAGATTTCTACCTTTTTGCACTTTGGACTCTTCAGGGATATTGTCGGTATAATGTAGCTCGGACTGTTTCGACATGTATGTACCCATTTGGATGTGTTGGAACAGTCAGTTTGGTCACATCAGGAGCAGGACAAAAGTTACACCCCTTTACAAATTTACAATGCCTCCGTCTGACGATTTTTGGGGCAGTAGAAAACCTTTGACCACGGGCAAATGTCTCAGAGATATAAAAAACTGAGAGAGTTTATTGTAGAGACACTCTATGTGATCGCATTGCCTTAGACAGAATGTTTCTAAGTGACACGGTTTTCAAGTAACATCTCGTCAAAGATTGCTGCCGTTTTGCACTTTGGACTCTTCAGGGATATCGTCAGTACAATGTGGCTCAGACTGTTTCAACATATTTAGGTGAAAAACAGGACCATGCCTAGCGTAAATGTATCCATCTGGACACGTTGGAACTATCAGTTTGGTTGCATCAGGAGCAGGACAAAAGTTACACCCCTTTGCAACTTTATACTGCCTCCTTCTGATGATTTTTAGGGCAGTAGAAAACCTTTCACCACGGGCAAATTCCTTAGAGATACAAAAAACTAAGAGAGGTTATTGTAGAGCCACTCTACATGATCATTTTTCCTCAAACAGAATGTTTCTAAGTGACACAATTTTTGAGTAACATCTCGTCAAAGATTGCTACCTTTTTGCACTTTGGACTCTTCAAGGATATCGCCAGTACAATGTAGCTCAGACTGTTTCGACATATTTGCGCAAAAAATAGAATAATGCCTAGCCTAAACATACCCATCCAGACATGTTGGAACTATTAGTTTGGTCGCATCAGGAGCAGGACACCAAAAATGCATAACATGATAATGTAAAAATGTGTATATGTGTAAAAATGCAGTAGGAAATTAAAAAAAGACAAACCTTACAAATTAATCTGCATACTTACAACTCAATGTAACATGACTTTATAAAATCAATCTGAATACTTACAAATTAATCCAATGAACCATCTAAGTTTGCTCTACTCTTTATTGTGTCAAGTATTGCTTCATGGTCAGACTCACGCACCTTCCACAATATTTTGTTCAAAGGTCTACCCCGATACTTTATCAAATGAACATTGGATGCCACGACAAGGTTCAAGTAATGAAGAATCTTCTAATGCATGTCAAAGTCCTGAAACAGCCAAATATTAACACTCTTATGTGGTACCTTCTAAGCCATGTTCCAGTAATAACCACTGAGCCTGTAGGGTATTCGATGTTTTCTCCATCTGTAATAGGGGCCTCCAATTTCTTTTTAGCCTCAACATAATGAAATAAGTAATAATTTGTTCCCTCTTCATTATCTTCATCTGCAATAACTGCATATACGTGCCCTACATTGATATATGTAGCAAATTAGATGAAATTAGTCAACATTACAAAAACACTACAAAGTAAGATGACATTACCTAGTTGAACTAGATGAAACTAGATGCATATATGTGCCCTATATTACCTGGTTGAACTAAATCTGATATGTGGTCAAAGTCAACTGATGATTCCATCTCTTTGGTGATCCATTTCTCTTTCCAAACCTTCCCCTTCAGACTTGAATGACCACAAGGTTTTTGAGGGAGAACTTTTCTTGTTTCCTGTAAGAGCTTTCCAGATGCTCCACCATATGATAGGCATAACAATGAAGGGGCAAGCCCTCATAATTAAGTTCTTGATAGAAAATGCCCATCAAGGAAAAAAGACAGATGTTCTTTGGAAGCAGAAGTTCTAGTTTGTGACAAATCCTTATCCAAGCATAAATAGTAGGGGTTCTATCAAGCGATTGCCAATCCACTTCCATAAAGTCTACTGAAGACTTCCTGATTGATTCCAGAACATCCACACCCCAAAACTGGAGAGGTAATCAATATAATCAAACCCATAAATCTGTATTTGACAACAGAACCTCTCTTCAGGCTAGATTAAGAGTCTAGCATTTCAGCTCAAGTCTAAACCCATCAACATCTAGATAACCTGAATACAAAATCTCTATTTGCCTATCTTTAGAACTCAACCCTCAACGTCAAACCCTAATCCCTCAACCCTATTCCTAAAGCCTAAACCCTAAAGCCTCAACCCTCAACCCTCAACATCAAATCCTAATCCCTCGACCCTTCACTCTAATCCATCAACCCTAAACCCTATCCCTAAACCCTCAACACTATACCCTAACCCTAATCCCTTAACCCTCAACCCTAAACCTTTTCCCTAAACTCTAATCCCTCAACCCTAATCTGTCATCCCTCAACTCTAATTCCTCATCCCTAAACCCTAAATGCTATCCCTAATCCTAACCCCTCAACAGACTCGATACTATACCTTAAACCCTAATCCCTTATCCCTAAACCCTCCAACCCTATCCCTAATCCTTATACCCTCCACACTCTACTTTAACCCTAATCCCTCGACCCTCAACCCTATCCCTAAACCCTTGACCCTTGAACCTCAACCCTCAATCCTCAACGTCAAACCCTAATCCCAACCCTTAACTCTAATCCCTCGACCCTAAACCCTAAAACCTAAAGCCTTAACCCTCAACGTCAAATCCTAATCCCTCGACCCTTCACTCTAATCCCTAAACCCTAAACCCTCAACACTATACCTTAAACCCTAATCCCTCAACCCTCAAACCTAAACCTTATCCCTAAACCCTAATCCCTCAACCCTCAACCCTAATCCGTCATCCCTCAACTCTAATCCCTCATCCCTAAACCCTAAATGCTATCCCTATTCCTAAACCCTCAACAGACTTGATACTATACCTTAAACCCTAATCCCTTATCCCTAAACCCTCCAACCCTATCCCTAATCCTTATACCCTCCACACTCTACTTTAACCCTAATCCCTTGACCCTCAACCCTATCCCTAAACCCTTGACCCTTGAACCTCAACGCTCAACCCTCAACATCAAACCCTAATCTGTCAACCCTTAACTCTGATCCCTCGACCCTCAACCCTATCGCTAAACCCTAAACCCTAAAGCCTCAACCGTCAATGTCAAATCCTAATCCCTCAACCCTTCACTCTAATCCCTCAACCCTAAACCCTCAACACTATACCTTAAACCCTAATCCCTCAACCCTCAACCCTAAACCTTATCCCTAAGCCCCAATCCCTCAACCCTCAACCCTAATCCATCATCCCTCAACTCTAATCCCTTATACCTAAACCCTAAACACTATCCCTATTCCTAGACCCTCAATGGGCTCGATACTATACCTTAAACCCTAATCCCTTATCCCTAAACCCTCCAACCCTATCCCTAATCCTTATACCCTCGACACTCTACTTTAACCCTAATCCCTCGACCCTCAACCCTATCCCAAAACCCTTAACCCTCGAACCTCAACGTCAAACCCTAATCCCTTAACCCTTAACTTTGATCCCTCAACCCTTAACCCTTAAAACTTGAACCCTAAAACCTATCCCTACACACTCAACACTCGACACTATATCTTAAACCCTAATCCCTTAACCCTCATCCCTAAATCCTCAACCCTAAATCCTTAAACCTTCAACCCTAAACCCTATCCCTAATCCCTCTACCCTCGACACTCTTATTTAACCCTAATCCCTTGACCATTGACCCTATCCCTCAACCTCAACCCTCAACCCTCAACCCTCAACTCTCAACATTAAACCCTAATTCATCAACCCTAATCCCTAATCCCTCAAACCTAAACCCTATCCCTAAACCATCAACCCTCAACACTATACCTTAAACCCTAATCCCTATCCCTCAACCCTTAACCCTTAAAACTTAAACCCTATCCCTACACCCTCAACACTTGACACTATATCTTAAGCCCTAAACCCTCATCCCTAAAGCCTCAACCCTCAATCCTTAAACCTTCAACCCTAAACCCTATCCCTAATCCTTCTACCCTCAACAATCTAACCCTAACCTCAACATTAAACGCTAATCCATCAACCCTAAACCCTAATCTGTCAACCCTAAATCCTATCCCTAAACCCTCAACCCTCAACACTATACCTTAAACCCTAATCCATCAACCCTAAAACCTAATCCCTCAACCCTCAATCCTAAACACTATCAATAAACCCTCAACCCTTGACACTATACCTTAAACCCTAATCCCTCAACCCTCAACCCTAATCCCTCAACCCTCAACCCTAATCCCTCATCCCTAAACCCTAAATGCTATCCCTATTCCTAAACCCTCAACCCTTGACACTATACCTTAAACCCTAATCCCTTATCCCTAAACCCTAAACCCTATCCCTCAACCCTTAACCCTTAAAAATTAAACCCTAAAACCTATCCATAAACCCTCGATGCTCTACACTATATTTTAAACCCCAATCCCTTAACCCTCAGCCCTAAAGCCTCAACCCTCAATCGTTAAACCTTCAACCCTAAACCCTATCCCTAATCCCTCTACCCTCAAAACTCTACTTTAACCCTAATCCCTTGACCATCAACCCTATCCCTAAACCCTCAACCCTCAACCCTCAACTCTCAACATTAAACCCTAATCCATCAACCTTAAACCCTAATCCATCAACCCTAAACCGTAATCCGTCAACCCTAAACCCTATCCCTAAACCCTCAACCCTCAACACTATACCTTAAACCATAATCCCTCAACCCTAAACCCTAATCCCTCAACCCTAAACCCTATCCCTAAACCCAACAAAACTACTTTGCCTTATGTTAGGTTGTTAAACCGATCATTTTTGACACTCTTCTCTTAAAGATATTTGAGTTGCAAGAATATGTCAGAAAAATGGCTATGAGCTTTTTTAATGTTAGTAATGTTATATGGCATGTTTTTCTAGCCCATCTGAGGTTCGTTATGCTAATAGGTGTACACACTATGAGAAAAGATTTGCATATGGTACATCCACAGTGAGTAATTAACAGTTGAAATCAGAAGGATGATCATTATGAGAAAAGATTTGCATTGGGGTACATCTATGTTTCTTGATGTCCACCCTGCACTTAGGGGAGGTATATTGTTATGAAACAGGCAAATAATCTCCCATTGTTTACTGGCTCTATCCACAAGAACTACTAAACTATACCTTAAACCCTAATCCCTCAACCCTAAACTTTCAACCCTAAACCCTATCCCTAATCCCTCTACGCTCAACACTCTACCTTAACCCTAATCCCTCGACCCTTAACCCTAAACCCTATCCCTAAAGCCTCAACCCTAAACCCTAATCCCTCAAGGTCCTAAACTCTAATCCCTTATCCCTAAACTCTAAATCCTATCCCTAAATGCTCAACCCTCAACCTTAAACCTTAATCACTCAATCCTTATCCACCCCTCTCCTCCCCTATCTGGCTCACTCCCATCTCTACCATCCT
This sequence comes from Cunninghamia lanceolata, assembly GCA_027924645.1. Lineage (NCBI taxonomy): Eukaryota > Viridiplantae > Streptophyta > Pinopsida > Cupressales > Cupressaceae > Cunninghamia > Cunninghamia lanceolata. The sequence continues at coordinate 1,589,880 of BSBN01000671.1, read as the reverse complement.
CTGTCCTCGACACTATACATACATATAGGCATACATAGATACATACATACATACATACAGGCATACATACATACATACATACATACATACATAGATACATACATACATACATGATTAATAGCCTTGAACATAAATAAAATTAAGGGGAACATAACGCGACTGTGTTATAACACGCTCACGTTATTTCAAACATGACAAACAACACAAACTTTTGTGGAAAAGGAAAAATGCAAAGCAAAACATAACGTGAGCGCATTATAACGCTCTCGCATTATGTTTTGCTTTGGGAATCCCAAGCCTTGGGCTTGGGATTTGCTTTGGATTTCCAACCCAAAGGCTTGGAGTGCCTTTTGAATAGCTACATACGTGTTTTTCCATATTCTTCAAGATTTCACATAATTTTGTTCATGCTAACCCTCATATTTGCATGTGTTTCAAGATCAAAGAAATCAAACACCTGGGTAATGTTAGGCTTTCTCTTAGCTATTTGATGATGTGATTTTTTTCACATTTTAGCAATGTTAAGCCTTTGATCTTTAATTTCTTTTGTTTGTGTGTCTGTTTTTGGGCAAAAACCACTGTTTGGTCTTTTTTTCATTGTAAATTAACTATTCATTGAAATTTCAAAATGAATTACATATTTAGAAACTAGACTCCTTTCTACAAATCTTAAAAAAAGAAAAAAATAATTTTCAATTAGTTTTCAAAATTTATAGGGATAGCATGGCCAAAAATCTATTTTTTAGGATGTGTCCACTTTGAAAATTACTAAAAAATCAAATATTCATAAAAAAATTATCAAAAAAATTAGGCATAAACTACATGCTATTAGCTAATTTCTTACTGAAGTGATTTTAAAAATACCAAAAAAAAAGTTGACCTTTTGAGGGAGCCACAAAACATGCTATGTTATGTTTTTTTGACAGAAACAACACCAATTTTTGTGGCTCCCTCTTTTGAACCCCTTAATCTATGCCATTTTAAAAAAAAATAGTAGTTTAGAAAGTAGACTCGAAGCACTACGAATATTGTTTTGGTTGCATCTGTAAATTTTAGTGTAACTATGCTCAATTTCTCATCCAAGGCCAGTATTTCCTGATTTTAGAAAAAAGGTGGCCACTTAAGACCCCTTTTTGGCCCCCCATCTTCTTACACTTACCCAAGTTGAAAGTTTTTAAAACTCATCCAAACTTTTGACGGAGGTTGTGAAAGGTGATCAAAATGCCAATGAAAATCCATATTCTTGCTACCGAGGATTATTCATAGTTATGAAAGTATCTTTTATTTGCAATGTGGTTATTAAAACTTATAAAAATCCCAAAAAGAGGAGCAAGTAGTTATCATAACTACTCAAATCTATTACAAAGGAAAACCATTTGTGGAAGTTTGAATTGAAACATAACAAAAAGAAGATTTTTGTTGAAGTGTACATGTTGTGCAAGCTCGAGCAAGACATTTGAGTTCGTGATATGGAGCTTCAAAGATATGACATCTCGTGGAATGTTATGAATAGCAGCCAACACAAAAATGAATCTATTGAAATGAATATGGTTCTCCTCGCCAGCGCCATAGAAGCGTAAATAGTTTGAAATGTTCAGACAAACATTTTCATACGAATTCTAGAAGCAAAAGCACATGAACTGTTTGATAAGTGTGCCTCAGAAATGTGGTATTTTGGACTACAATGATTTGTTGGAGATGTTTCTGAAACTTTCAATGTAAATGCAATGAGGAGGTGAAAACCAAATTCCACAACCCTTGCAAACATACTCTCAGCCTGCCCCAACAAAGGAGCTTTTAGATTTTTGTTAGATGTTATAGATTACAGCCACTTTGGTAGACATATATGCAGAATGTGGAAGCATTGACAAGGCATGTAAATCAATTTCCCAGTCTAAAAGAAATTGTTTTCATCTACTACTCATCTCAATCTCATAGCATTATTTAAAGAGAACTAGTTGAAGGAGGCGATGTACATTCTTCTTGCGAGACACAAATCCCTAATTCTTGCAGACCTACATTCTGAATGAAATGCACAATCCATACCAAAATGGAGCTTGGAACAACATATGAGTATAATCGAGTGGAATTTTCATATAAGAGCTCTGGTAGACATGCCTCCAAAATGTTGAATCATAAATAAGATGCTAAAACTATTTAACAAATGTCTCAAAGAAATGGTCTCATGGAATGCAATGGAAACGAGACGTGCACAAAATGTTTTTGTAGAGAAGATTTAGAAACTGTCAATCAGATGCAGTTGGCAGGCATAAAATCACCTCCACGCCTGTGCAAAAATAGGAGCTCTCAAATAGGATATGCATATAAAGATTTTCCAAAAAGACTTTAGAAATTTCTACATAAGCACAACCTGCTGGAGTCAAGACTAAGTACCTACTGAAGAGAATTTTTTTCAGAAAATGCTTTAAAGACAAAGCTTCAGTTGCATCAATAAAGATAGTGTAAAATTTGCAAAACTGTCATCATGAAGTAAAAATCTCAGGACTATGAATATGCTCTGATGATTGACACTATGCTTCTGGAGGTGTACGACACTAAAATGGGGCACATCAACCTCTAGGACATCCAAAAATCATTAACGGAAGGAGATCGGTCAAAATTGTCCCACAGGATCACTTAAAGTGGTCTAGTTGATGCGGCTTGCTTTCCCATAGCAGTGCAGTGTCTAGAATTAGTGATAGAATGTGCAAAAGGGTACAACCCTGAACCTAGAGAAATTAGGATTATTGATGGGCACTTGATGGCCAAGCTTGATGGGATTTCCATCTCCATCATTCTCCCGCTGCCGTACAAGGAAAAATTCACTTGTATTGGTAAGCAAAAAACCTACAAGTATTTCATTGATAACATAAGCAAATTTTGAACAACTTAGCTAAAGAATGGATGGTGAAATCCAGAGGTGGACAATCTCAGCTTCCCAAGATGCTTCATCACTCTCTTTTTATTAAAGAAATCTTTCATCTGATAGTCCTACTCCACAGATTAACAGGCAGTCCCGATTCAACTGAGTTTGAGATGTGGATATACCTTTTCATCATGGTCATATTAGCCAGAAAATAATTCATTGATTGGGATTGTCTTATTAGTGATTGCATACATAATTATTTGATCCACTTCAAGACAAGTCAATGCTTCCACATGTCTTCCTATTTGATATATGTAATTGCTAATATGAGGTCATGGCCAGGTTTGAGTACTATTGGTGTTCTGAATCAGGAGACATAGATTTATAACTACTACAAATAGCTGCTGTTAGAGAAGAGTTTTGTGTATTTCAGATGAGTGAATGATGCATTTACAATGCTAGCAGTAATGCTACTTAAAGGAAATATGGCTATGAGAATATTGAAAGAAGCAACACTATTGATAAAGAAGTACGGAAGTTACTTCATTCAGTTTTCGAGATTCACCTACCTTTGAGTAGGAGGATTTGATGGCTATCCTTATAAGTTGCCAAGATACGTGGATGATAAACTTGTCTTGATCAAGCTTTGTAGACAACTATTGTTAGTCCAAAGGAAATGTAGAGATAACAAGAACAAAGGAGTTGCCTTCCCTATTTGCCTCGGTCATTATAGATGTGAGTCTAGCTCAAGAGCAGAAAATGTGGAGAAGGCTCTATCTAAGATCAATTTGTACACATATCAGATGAGATTCCCCTTCGATAGCAAAGACTATGTCAAGAATAATCTATAACTTGGTCCTGGGTATCTTCATTTCCCTAATATTGAAGACTTTTGGGAAGACTGTGAAGATGAATTTGAAGTCAGAAAAAGAAATTGGATGAGATTCACCCTAAAATGAATCTATGATTTCAAGATGGAATGAATCATTGAAGGTATTGAAGATGATGAATTGGATCTGATTGATCCCTTCTATTTTGAAGAGATCCAGGTTCAACCTCTTCCTACTATGAATTGGGTAGATCCAGAGGTTAGAGATGTCAGAGAAAGAACTAGTTTTGTGATCAAGAAGTCAGAAGCTTGGATCAGAAAGAAGATAGCTCAAATGACTACTACAAGACCAACAAGTAGAAAGGAGACACCAAGGAGAAGAAGCGACCATCAGAATAGTTCTACTTCATCAGTTCCTTCTCATACACCAGCTATGGATACTCTTTCTCATTAGAATACTCACAGAAGTGGTGGAGAGGAGGATTCCCCAAAAAGGAATAATCTCCAAAACATATGCGGAGATGAGCCCAGATAGAAGAAGAATAAATCTAGATCAAAGGATAAAGAAGTGGACTCTACTTCAAGAGAAGAGAAAGAACAAGAGCCAGTAGAAGTCCTGGATGATTCAAGGTTTGATGAGGGCATACCAACTATGTCACCTTCAATCCTCATTGAATCCCCTCATCATGAAGTACAACATCCTAATTCAATTATGGAACTTTCTTCCCCAAGGAATCCAGTATATCAAGTAGAAGAAGTTAAAGAGAAAGCAACCTCACTAGTACCTGGACAAAAAAGTCTCCAACAAAGTAATGTACAAGAGCTCTCATAAAATCTTTCCCTCCCATGGTTGGAACAAAGTCTATTGAAAAAGAGAAGGTTGGCAGAGTTAGTTGTTCCTAAATTCAACACAGTATCTAATCTTTTCAGGAGATCTGAGAAGTACAAAAAGATCAAAGTGATCTTAAGAATAAAGACTAATTCAAATTCAAGAAATATGTGTCTAGAGATAGATCGACCCATCTCCAAAAAAGATGTAAATGAAGCCACCCCTGCAAATTTTGTTATGACAAAAATTGATATGGGTCCATTTACTCATGAAGCTGACATACAAAACTTCAATGTAGTATCCACAAAGCTAGTGGAAAGGACTGAGAAAGAGAAGCAGTCAAAGGATCAACTGAAACAACAAGTACAGAACTTGTCTTCCTACTTGAAATCCATAGTTGACACTTCTACCATGCCACTCAATGTTGATCACCGATCAATCATCTCGGGCCCAGAAGGAGAAATTGAAAGAGGTGTTATTGATGATCTCCAAAAATACCAGGTTTATAGCAAAATGACTGAAAGTTGGGTGGAGAAGGTCAAGTCCATTGTATTTGATTTCTTTGTTAAAGAAAAGGCTATTCATGATGAAGCCTTAGTCAAGAAGTAAACCATTGAAAAGGACCTAAAAAGTGTTAGAAAAGAAGAAGCAGCTTGGAAATATCTTGAATGATTTCGGGAACATGATGGAGATTAATGTTAACATCCTTGTAGCAGAGAAAATCCTACCTAATACAGAGGAGAACTACTTAGAAATCTAGTTGGAAAGTATAAGTTGGAAGCTAGTAATAATCAACCAAGTTTCAACAGAGCAAGAAAAAGCTTATACTTGCTTGTGATCAAGTATGTGCAAAACTCTAGAATCATCTCACCACCATCCTCCAAAGTACTTCATTGATGGAAGATTCACTAGTGATACAAAATGGTTTTTAGAACATGGTTGATCAACAACTCTTCAACAAAGAAGTCTTCAATGAAAATGCAATGGACAAATTGATTGATACCTATACTTCCTTGAAGATTTCTATTTCCCAAATACTGAGTATGGTGTTAGAGTTGAGCAACATCTACAGGAACCTAAAGACCTGGAAGATGAGGATAGCTAACATCCTAATTCCTAAAGGGAAATCTATTACTCCAGCCATCAAACTTTTTAGAATGTTCAAAGAAAAAGAATCCGATCAACAGAATCAGTTTCTAGAATTAGCAGCTCCATCAATGACACATTTGGCAAACATGGAATAAATGTAGTGTTACATATTGTACAACTCTCATTTTTGATGTGTGTGTATGGATAGCATCATGATTTTGTCTTGTTTTTTAAATAATCTTCATGATTGAGTTTTTCCTATTTGAGTCTAGTCTTCATCTCTTTCATTGTAAAGTTAGGTTTATCCTAACTCTTTCTCACAAGGTAGTTATTTTTTAAGTGCCAAAATTGGATAGTTACTCTAAGTAATTGAAAAGAAAGTTAGTTATTTCAAGTAGGTTCACTTAAAGAGTTAGTTATTCTAAGTAGTTTTAAAAGTGGTTAAGGTAGTTACCTTAAGTGGTTACTAGCCTCACCTATATATAGTTCTTTGTAATTCAATCAAAGGGGTTCCACTTTTTTGTAAGGCATTGTATGAAGGACTCAAATAGTACTATTCAAGAAAGAAAGCAATAGAGAAATATTTTGGATGTGTGTTCAATTCAATCTTATGTGTTGTTGTTAATATTCTTATGTCTCATCAATGATAACCATTTGCTTTCCTTTAAACATTGCATGTGGAAAAGATTATCATGTCAAGTTTTGGTATCTTAACTTGAAAGTGGGGGACTTAAATTTATAAGATTATTTCTCATTCCTTTATTAGTTCCTAAAACCCCAAAAAATCCATCTAGCCCCCCATCATACGAGGGAGCTGCCCCTCTCAAACGTAGAGAGGAATCGCTATTCTTCTGTGATTCTTCAACTGTTGTGAACATTTTGTTGCTGATCAAAGGGTGAAACGGAGTTATTCATAAAAATTACTTAAGAACAACAAATATGTTTACCAAAAAAATTGCTCAGACTATTGTGAGAAAAACTTAGGAGAATGTCACTGTAATCCATCGACTCTCTCTCTAGTTTATACTAAGATAACACAATAGTCTTAGAATGATTTCATATCCTAATCGACATAGTCAACTTTCTTTGTTTTTAACAAATACAATGAACTTAAGGCATAAGCTAGATAGGCATAAGCGTTTATCCTTAACTAGTCAATGCAATGGACATAATAAACCTGTGATTCTTCATTGCCTTTTTAATGCTTATAAACAAAGGAACATTACCTGGTAGCGACACCCTTGGTTGAGAAAGAGTTGCAGATATAAATGTTTCTATGGTCACTCAAACCAACCATGTTATCTTACTCCTCTCACCCGATATCTCCCTGCTCATTGTGAACTACCTGCCCAAAGTGTCTCCTCCAATGATAATTTTTTTGCAAAATAACCTAACACTCCAAAGATGCCACCAACAACTTAACTCTATTGTGGCTATAAGGACTCAGTAAGACTCATAATGAGTTACCCCACTTGTGTTTCCAATCTTGTGCCATCAACTCTTCATGAGTCATTCATTTATGGATGTCAATATCTCTCATGATGAGTCGTGCAATTTTTACTCATCCACTCTTTTTAGTTGATAAAATAATGAATATGAAACTGTCCTCAAACCGATTCAGTTTTCAACCAAATCCATAAAACTTACAAAGTTTCCCACATGTGGATAGAAAACAATCAACTCATGGGGCTCATCAAATGTAGTAGTTAATACCACAGTCTCCTATTTGAAAAAGGCCGACATGACATTTAAACCCTCATTGAGCATTTATTAATCGCAAAGAGTGATTCAATCCACTATTCATTTACAATGAAAGCACTCCAAAATATATGCCTATGGCTACTCAAGTGATTAAGTTCTATTAACAACAAGAGGTATTATCCTCTATTGATAATTACATATTTATATTTGTTTATACACATAAATATGGTTCAACATGGCACCTATCTAAGTGATAGTTTATGCCTTGATCAAAACACGATAATAACAATTAAATCAAAAGACTTACGGATACTGTGAAGGGTCAAGCTTGTCTCCCCTACACAATCTCTCGATAAATCACGTCAACTTATCGTGACAAGATCGTTATTTGATGTTAAACATCGACCACAAAACCTTAAGTGACTCAAAAGTAATAACACAACCTTTTTACGACAATGACATTGTAACTTTTATGTTAAATGTAAACGGTCACAATTCTACTCAGATGACATCGTTTACTTCACAAACAAATATGATGTCATACTACGACTTGAAAAGATTTGAAAGATATCAACTACCTGTCTATTGGGTTCAAAAGTAAGCTGACAAGACAAGGCTTACCTCTCACAACACATTGGTTCACACTTTTGTTACACATCATACTTGTCTTGGCAAATAGACCACTCGTAACCCAAGGTCTATATCTCTCTCCTCGAAAGATACTCTCTCTCTTCTCCAAAAGTCATCTAAAAATTTGTATGCCTATTTCAAATTGTAACCAAACAAATTATGATCAGTGCATCATGACTTAAATAATAAATCAAATCTCATAAGCAATTATTAAATTGACAATAACATAATCATTTCCATGATTTCATAAATGATATTCAATTTAATCCATGTCTTTCCTTGATATTAATCTAAACATCAGAATAGATTTACTTATGTCCAAGTAAAAGTTAAAAGTAATAACAGGACAAAATTAGGGATATAACAACTTTTCAGTCAGAAATAGCAGAAAATGAAGTATAAATTAGTTCATTTGACAAAAGAAATATTTCTGGATCACTCAGCCTAATATATGCAATTGTAAAATCATACATTGAAGATTCTTTAACTCCATATAGAACTTCTTGCCGATTTGTATTTAACACATTAGCACACTTATTCTCAAGGCTTTGCTGCACAAACTTAGAAGGTAAAATTTCTTCATGTGGTGGATTGTTGCAAAACAAACCAAATACTTCTGCACAAAGATTCCAAACTTGGTCCCTTTCTCCACTTGCAAAACATAGATGGATTATAGCCTATTGCAAGGACTGGTCCCAATCATCTAGTGTCTGATGTGGAAGGGAGCTTATGAGGTCCAAGCTCCACTTGAAGATAATAACCTAAGGTAAAAGCCCAGGGACTGTAATATCTAAAGGATTCACCAAAATAAAAGAAAATACCCTAAAATAAACTAGTTGACTTATATTATAGTATATAAATGTGTTCACAAACAAGCACTAAAATTAACAAAGAGGAGAAGGGTATTTATGTCTAGGAGTGAATGTAGAATATTTGGTGATAGATCACTATTGGTAATTCATTCTTCTAACTTGTTCACAAAGTTCTGTCATCTTATGACTGTAAAACTAAAAAGTCATTGTGCATCTATTCATTTCACTTATGCATTGTGAAAATGATCTTTTCACACATAGATTTGATCTCCATCCATGAATGCTTCTATGAAGTTGCTATATAATCTTAATATTGGAGACTACTGATTCTGTCATCTTATGACTGTAAAACTAAAAAGTCATTGTGCATCTATTCATTTCACTTATGCATTGTGAAAATGATCTTTTCACACATAGATTTGATCTCCATCCATGAATGCTTCTATGAAGTTGCTATATAATCTTAATATTGGAGACTACTGAATATTGAAAGAAATCAATAAAAAGGACAATAGTCAATTTTCATTACATAATTACAATAATCCAAAAGTGAGGGATGTGAGGGATGTATTCATTGCTTTACACACATGTGATTTAAGATTTTCTATATACATATTAGATCAAAGCTACAGGTTACATATTCACAGCCAAAATGTGCATGCATAGTCACAGTCTATCAAATTACTTAAAAATAGTTAATAACATAGTGTGACTACTATCAAATTACTTAAAAATAGTTAATAACATAGTGTGACTACTGAAGAGTACTCACAGTCTATCAAATTACTTAAAAATAGTTAATAACATAGTGTGACTACTGAAGAGTACTGGCAGTAGAGCATTTACTAAATCAAGGTATAATAAAGAGCATAAGTAATAGGATGCTCATTGTTTAACAATTTTGACAATGGAATTGTTTATTTCCAATATAAATGTTCCATATATTTGGAATCTACGTAGGAGGAACACTGTGGGGGAAATATCATCTCTATATTGTTCATATGTAATATTTGCAAGGTCTAGAAAACTTTGTTATAGGAGATCTCCATGTAAGTGGCAATCAATATTGCCCTCTTGCTTGTGCAGTGTGCAAATGAGATTGTGACAGTAGGAATATTATGTCACTGCTCTGCAATTTGTGCATTGGGTTGAACCCTTTTCAATAGGAGTGTCAAACAACATTGTGTGGTGACATGTATTGCAACACGCTTCGTAGGGAGGCAAATGGACATTCTTTGCCTTCAGTGTGCCAATTACTTGAAAAGATAATGTAGTTGTTATGAATTATGTGTAATAGTCAAAGAATGTAATGTGTTATATAATATAACTATGAGATTACAACAATGATTTTTTTTTTTTTTTTTGTTTTTGCCTGGATGTTGCATCTAGCAAGGGTTTGTAACTGTGCTTTTGTGCTTCCATCATTAAGCTCTTACAAAAAAGTAGATTGGGCTGTGCGTAGACATTTATGCCTTTCAGTCCATTTCTAACAACATTTTTAAAAAGTAACAGAGGTGTTTCTGTTATTGAGAACATGTGCTATAAATTTGTAGACAATTCTATATTGGTGGTTGGAATAACAACCTGCAAAAAAAATTGTGTTTAAAGTATTTGCAAACTGGTCAATACATAATGTGCAGATATAGATGCATATTGGAAGTATGATAAGAAGAAATTAATATGAAATAATATGTGAATGGTTAGGTAAATACAATAGCCATGTCTTCTTGGAGGTCACCATCTTTGACGTGCACTTCATACTGATTTTTTTTAACATAACTTGTAACTATTGCTCCAAAGGAGCCAACTAAATAGTTGGATTTTGCCTCTATTAGTTGTGAGATAGTTGAATCAGGTGTCAACCTATGGTGATTGCAAATAGTGGGCACATTTTCAACTAGACTTTTAGGGGTAAAGACAAGGCAATAGTCTGCATCACCTCTTTTGTATTCTATTTTACTTTTGATTAAGAAGTTGGTAATGCGAATGCTAGAGCCAGTTACCATGTGTGGCAAGAATGTGTTTATCAAATTGTTGCTAATATTGACCGTTATTGTCATTTGTCCATTAACATTCACAATGTCTACATGCACAATTTATGTTTTACTGTGAACATTGGTGTACTTGTTAGATGCAGTGCCATAAACAACAAGTACATCCCCTTCGAATACAAAACCAGTTTGTTGTGTACAAAGTTCCAAACAACAAGTACATCCCCTTCGAATACAAAACCAGTTTGTTGTGTACAAAGTTCCAATATCGTACTGGGGTTTGGCGCTGTGGACGTTGACCTACAAAGCAAATTGGGAAGTTCAATTTCTGTAGCAAATAAGTAATGTATTTATTAACAATTTAGAATAATCTATCAAGGGTATTGTGCATTTAGGGCTTTCTATTTTAATTAAAAACAACACAAATAACAGCTATGTAAGTGCTGTTAGGACTACGTTAGTTGTAGGTTAGTGAGTAAATGTAGAACAGTTTCAATTGAGTCTTTTAGGAGGACTTTCCTACTCTATTATCTATAAAAGCTATGTGCCCCTGTTTTAGTTAGCAAGAGAATAATAAGAAGTTCAATCCTGATTTTTGGTTTTGTACATTTATTTGAAGTTCAGTTTCAGTTCTCACACACCCATAAGAGAGGGACCTCCCAGTTTTAGCTCCTTTAGAAACTGACAGACTGTGATTTTTGTTGGCTTGGCCTTTAGTTTCAATTTCAAGCATGTGGCATGTGGCTTGGCCTTTAGTGACCTCCCAGTTTTAGCTCCTTTAGAAACTGACAGACTGTGATTTTTGTTGTGATTTTTGTTGGCTTGGCCTTTAGTTTCAATTTCAAGCATGTGGCATGTGGCTTGGCCTTTAGTTTCAACTTCAAGCATGTGGTACGATTAATTTATAAGACTGACTATTTATTTTTTTATTTGCATATTGTAAATCTTTTACAAATTACACAATAGGGCCAGAGCCTAAAATGGAAGACCTTTGAACTGTTACTGTATGAAGGAAGTCAAAACACCATTCAAGACATCGTTGTTGCCTACATACAAATTGGATTTGTTGAAGACATTTGAAATGCTTAAATGATGGCAAATAACCTATCTAAAGCCATGACTTGTGCCAACATCACTGGTGCCTATGAGAGTTTTGAACAGACTATGGACGTCCATCAAAGTGGCTTTTTCTTGCTTGGTAGGCATGTGTGCAAAACATGGACTGACATCCAAAGCCAAACTCAAAAAACTTTGCTAGCATCCCCTATAGACATGGAAGCAAGGGCATGTGAACTGTTTGACAAGATTATCTCAAAAAAACATGAACAATGGACAAGGCCAAGACCTATTCAAGACAAAATGCGTCAAACATTCTCAACGTTTAAATAAATTAAATAATGCTACTAATGATTAAATAGTTCCTCTACTTCGATTACGGCTAAAACTATAAAAAAGATTCTGTAAAGCTCAACATCTGTCATTTGCAAAAGTTCGCACTCTTTTTCTTCTTTACTACTACAAAAGCATCTCCATGCAAAGCATAACAGGAAAGAGGCATAGCATGAGAACAAGTTGCTAAATAGGGTATCGAAACTAAGGATTCCCTCCATGGAGATATCAAGGTAGAGGTGAAGAATGGGCAAGGTGGCACTCAGCTACAGCTTATCAGGAAAGGGGGTACAAAGAGAAATGAAAAATAATATTACAGTTCTAGCATAGTTAATTGGATTGATTCCATTAAGGGTTCTGGCAGAAGCCTTCAATTGAAAGGTGGTGGTGATGGTACCTCTACAGAATGGCTAGTAGACCTGAAAAATGTATGTCTGGATATTGCCAGTACACAATCCAGGCAAAATGCCTTCAAAACAGCAACACATTTCGTGGGTGAACTTGAAACATGTAGTAGTGGTAATTATTGTTACTTTGAAGTTTGAATTGTACAGTAATATTCTAGCACAAAACATGCATTTGCATTTTAGAATTAGGTAAATGTTGAAAGGCCTAGATATGTATAAAGGAGATGTTCGAAAGCGTGTAATAGATTAGTTTTTTTGGATTTTTTTGCCCCTAAAATTATATCTTTTAGGGTCCACTAAGCTTTTCTACATTTTTTGTTTTTCACAAAGAATAGACGTATTCACAGCTGTCACGATGTTTAGAATATATTTTGCAAGTAAATCACCTATAAAATAAAATAAAATCTACTACCTAGTAAACCTGCAACAAGCCACAGCAGCAGTTCAGAGGCCATGGGAGTGCATTAAAAACCCTAAATAGCCAAAACTCCGCTAAATTTGGAGCCAAAAAGTTAAAAACTACAAAAACACTAAAAAGTCTCCAAAATTGCAGATAGATAAGGGTTTCACTAAACTTGGACTACATTTTTCATCGAGATCAGGAGTTCAAATATCGGGCTGTTAAAAAGCCCTACAAAAATTTCACTGTATTGCCACGTGATGAAATCATTTATTTGTTAAATTTGAATGTTTCTGGTAAAAACCGTTCGAATTTCTGAATCAATATTCCAAATTCCACTGCCCATTTCTGCTGGGCTTTTGACATTTGCAATGGACCATATATCAGGCTGCCATGGTTGCATTCTTTTCTAATGACCATCATTACCATAGGGATATGAGGTTGGGCGAGATGAAGGATGTGAGAACAGTGTAAATGGGTCTGCAAATAGGAAAGATAGTGCAGATGTGACCTACAAGCTACCCAATAATGAATCCCCAAGATTGCCTCACACCTCAAAACAGGGACTATTGATCTATTTGATTGAAACCGCAAGAGATATTAACCTAGGGAAGCAGTGCCAAACGTAAAAATGAAAACAAAAACCTAAGCCAATGTCCATTGTGTCGTTGACAAGAAGAAAGAAAACTCCACATAGGACAAGGGCTTCTGCACAACATTCATTCAAAAGTTGAAGCAAAGAAAGGGAAGACAACTACTTCAAAAAGAACCCAGTAATTAAAAAGAAATATTTACTAGATTGTTCGCCAATATTTACTAGATTGTTCGCCACTTCCAAACAGAATGTCTTTGCATCGTTTGTTAACGCTGTCTTTGCATCGTTTGTTAACGCCCTTTTTTTTATTTTATGCTGCACATTCCTCAAACTGAAATCGTTATCTGTCCATATTTTCTATGTCCACATTCACATGTAACATGCCTGTGAACAAAACCCCATGCCACAATAGTTAGATACTTGAAAATAGGTGTTTTCTTGGTGTGTGTTAAATCTAGAAACACAGTAAACAAAAAACCCTAAACTCAAAAGCTACGCCTTCTCTTGCCTTGTGATGAAAACCGCTGATAGTTCTAACACCCTGCAACCGGAAACCTGCACAAATAACAGTTCACCAAATGTGTTGTTAATTATCCTCCGAGCATGTTCCGGTTAAAAAAATTGGAATACAGATTAGCTATAGGGAAATGTGCTCTATGATTTGCTAGAAGCGGTCAGTTTAATCAGACGTTAACATCAACCCCTCTGCTATAGTTCCACGACAGGAACTAATAAAACTTTATAATAAATAAATACAAATTCCCAAAATCCAATATCCCATCCAAACATGTTGATTTGGAATATTTGTCGATTGGTACAAATCGACATATTGTAACAATAATAGGTTTTAGGTTTTAGATTTTGGGCATTGATAATTTGTATGCCACTAGCTCAATCTCAACACTAATATTGGAGGCCGCTCCAAATTTGGAGGACTTGGTCTGAATGACGATTTGGTGAAAAAAAAAAAGGAACAATATAAGGCCAGGGGCAAACAAACTCCCAATGGTATTTTCCACACTTTTCTTTGACCATGTGCGAGGATCTGTAGTAGTTAGTAGATTATCGAACTCGTGACATATCTAAGCTTAAAGCTGCATCTATTTCTGCATTAAAACCCTTGGGTGACATGAATTTTTAATGTCTACAACCAAAATATTTAAAATTATATTCTAGAGAAGAAAAATAAGGGAAACCTCTTCCTATTCAATGTTTTAACAGAGAGAGGTTGTCCTGGTGATGGAAAATATTTAAAACGATTACCAGGGAATAATTCTTAAAAATAACACTGACTGTCGACAAAAAATAATCAGTATTTACATTAAACTAACACTGGTTTTCTTCTTTCAAGAATAACGATTATTTACAGTGGATTTAACAGGACGCAAAAATAATGATTATTAACAGTAAATTTGACCGAGCGCTTATATACCTAGACGTGAAGCGAGGTTCGCCTTTCGCTTAAAACAGTATTTTCACTCTAAAAATTCTTACAAATTGTATATTTCACTACATAAATTCTTTCTACAGGACATTGTCATATATTTATATGGTAAAGGTTCTTAAAATTCGGTGGAATAATAATCGGTAGAGTGAGGGGCAGCGACAGGTGCATCTGCCATTCTTCTAATTTTCATATTTTATTTTCTAATAGATATAGATCAGAGTAAGCATAAAACCAGTGCGGGCAAATAAAAACAATGGTCAGATTATCCGACATTTTTCAGGGCAAAAATAAAATTCTCCGGCATGTTTTTCTCAGTAATAAGCCTATCGACTAAAAATTTAACGGTTCAAAAACAATATTCCATAATTTTGATTGGATATCTTTGCAAATTTGTTATTCAATGATTTTACATGCCCATCTTACCGATTCTGTTTTACTTGCCGACCTTAGCAATTCAACCCATTCTACTCACATAATTGAAAAACATTTTTTTTTCTTTCAGGCTCTCTATAATTTTTTTAAAGCAGCTTCCAAATTCCGTCCTCTTATAATTATCCTAAAAAAATTGTTTTTCATAAAATAAAATATCTTATTTATGCAGAGAATACTATGTTCTAGAGAGAACAAACAAGGTCTGCTGTTATCAAGACAAGGATACAAAAGAATCAACGGAAAATATGGTTAGGCCAAATAGATTTATTGGGGGAGTTATATAAATTTCCTTTAACAATAGTTTTTCCAATTTCATGCTAATTTTTAATTTATTTAAGAGATCCTTTTAATTCCTGTCCTATAATTTTATTAATTCCAAAATAATTTTTCTAACTTTTTTATAATTTTACTTACCACCAGTCTTTCCAATTCCGTCCATTCTAGTTGGAGAATTCAAAGAAAAGTCTCCATTGAACTTTGTGAAACACACTTGCAGCATCTGTCAATTCAACCACAAACAACACGCTGCTTGATATAAATAGTAAAACTGTAACATCCTATTTGCTGAAATCCCTTAAATCATATTTTTTACATTAGTTCATGTTATTTACTTGATATTTCACCATTACTGAAAGCTGCAGGAGAAAATACTGCTACAAGAGTTGCCCTAAAAAGCCTAAAAACCCAAACATCCGCATAGCCCAAGCAAACTCAATATGTATATTTGCCCTGAAACAAGAACAATCTGTGTATCGAAGATCACAAATAAATTTTCTCAGGGTTTTGGATTATTGAATTAGCTTAGACGGACAGATCCGTGCGTGTTACCTGTTAATATATTGTTTGGTTTTAGTGGTAGTGTGGAAGTTTAATGTGGGAGCGTGGCAGCATAACAAGGGTGGAAACCATGCAGAAGAACACTTGGGAGGTGGTTGGGCCACTATCTTACACGTATTATTTTTTTAGTGGAAATCACCATATTTAGCAGCCCAATGCAACGAAGACCATAATAACTGTGGTCGCTCTTTGTTAGAGGTTAGCATTGTAGAAAAGCAAATGATGTATCTCCTTATTATTAAACAATCTGGGATAATCACCCCATTTAAAATCGACAACCTTTCATGAGTCACCTTATATCAAGGCTTAAATTTGATGGCGGACACTGCTCGCCAAGCAATTTTTTTTTTAGTTTATTCAATTAAAGTTGTCTTTTTAAAATATTAGGATATATTTATTTAAAAAAGTCTACATAAGTTAACTTAATTTTATTAAAATTTTGATAGTCTATTTAAAATTTTTTTTTATAAATTAATTTTTTTTACAATTTTAATTGTATTTTATAATCAATTGTTTTTTAGAAAAAGGATAAATACATTAACTAAGGGACAATATTATATAAAAAAGATTTTCAAATAGTAATAGCCATCACTAAAGTTTAAAGAAAGAAAATCCAAAGAGATTTTCCACTATTCCACCACCTTTAAGAGCAAAAGAAACCATGGAACCAACAAAACACACAATCCCAAGGAAAAGAATATAAGAAGGATCAAGTCGAATCATTATGAAGAAGCTAAAGAAACTGCAAAGATTGATTCGTACTCAGGGACTCCCATTTCATAACATCCCAATTGTAATTAATACCAGAGGCCTGTTTGGTCAAACAATCAGCAACAACATTCCATTCCCTAGGAATATGAACAAAAGAAATGGAATCAAAGTTGCAAGAAAGGCGAAGAATCTACTCCACAAGATATGCCAACCTCTAAGAAGACTCATGAAACATCCCATTATTCAAAAGAGAGACTAAAATCAAAGAATCCATCTCACAGATTATCTTCTTCCAACCCAACTCACAAGCTTTCTCTAGAGCCATAAGGATGACCTGAAACTCTATCTGATTATTAATGTCAAACCCTATATCAGAAGAGAAAATAAATGAATAGAACCATCACTATCACGTCCAACACCACCAATCTCAGCAATACCTAGATTACCCTAAGAAGAACCAACAATATTAACTTAAAAAAAAACTCAACAAGGGAGGCAACCATTTACCTACTCTATTCACCTTATTATAATACTTAATCCAAAGATGGAATGAACAAAGCCAACCAAATGACACAAATATAATTTTCTCAAGATCAAAATACTTCATTAGCTGCCAAAGTTTCTTTTATCAAGTCTAAAATCTTCTACCAAACATACCCAATAATTATATGGGCATCAAATTTAGGCCTTGCCTAATAGGTATGTGTTGGTATAAACTGCTCAAGATCTTTATGAAATTAGATTATTTTATCTTATATTAACATCATCTATAATAAAATTCTAAGATAAAATGAATGAATGGGTGAAGTTTCTAATGATTAAGGCTTAGGAATCAAACTTAGTCAACCTACTTCCAAACGAATGTGATTCTTCCTATTGCTATATCACTCCCCATGATTCAGTTCTACACACTCACTCTTTCACCCTAATATCTACACAATTCTAAATATTCAAAGTGTAGATTCAAACCATGTTGTACAATATTTCTAATTTACATCCAACAAATCTACTTAATTTACTAATTATTTGGAAAAGCATTTTATATTAAATATAGTTATGCAAAACGGATACAACTCAATTATCTTTACCCTCACTTCAAAATGCAATTCCAACCACCAAATCATTGGCAAATAATGATATGTTTGTAAAAATTGGTTCAGACACTTGGCAATGTTATATTGACTATCTAATCTTGCTTTATCACTTTGACACAAAAATGACTAGCAATAGTTCAAGTTATCTATATGATTAATACTTGTGCTAATTATAAGCAATGTACTATGTAATATCGCTCCATTCCCTTTGTGCTAAAAATGACTAATATTAGTTTAGGTTTTCTATGATCAATGACTCATAATTACTCTAGTTTTATCATGATTCTAATAACTATTATATCATAACATAGTGGCTTCAGAAGAGTTTTGTGTGGGCATACAATTGTATTTCATTGCAAGACTTGTTATCTGCATCAATTGTGTAACATGTAATTAATTTTCAAGTTATAATTCATCTCTCATTTTTACCATGTCCATTAAAAGATGCACTAGTAGATCATTTTATTGACCTTCCTTTTATTGGAGAGTGATTAAGCTAGAGAAGAGAGTATGCATTGAAGTGTCCAGTTCTCGAAGTTTTAAGATATTGCATTGAATCTTTATCAAAGTGTTAGTTTGTTATTTTCAATTGTATTTATTGTGTCATTTAGCATTGGAGTCTAGAGTTGCTTCTAAAGTGTCCCAATTGGAACTATTAAAACAAGTTTACCAATTTAAGACCATTCCTCTACTGAAGATAAAAAATTGAATACAAAAATATTATTGAAAATAACTCACTTCAGCTGAAATATGCAATAAATAGTATTTTCCCTCTAGCATATATTCAAAAAGATTCACTGGATAGAGATTTACAAGTTGCAAGAGTACATTTATTTAATATGGATTTGTCTTTAGATTTACAATTTAGCATATATGAGACCAACATAGGATGTGTAGCATCCTAAAACTGATCTGCACATTGAAGAATCTCCAACAAGTTTCTATTGCAACCAAAATCAAACTAATATCAGATGAAATGTTTTAAATGATAGGCTTCCTTTGTGGCAACCACTACTTCAAATCTTTTAATGCAAGAGATGGGGCAACAACTTGAAACAAATTCTCACCAAAAACCTCTTACTATGGGGACAACTAATTGTAACCCATATCTATTAATCCCAAAATGGTGACTAAAATTTGATGCTTGTTGGAAAATCTAATCTGGAGCGAGCATTTACTCCACCTACTTGTCAGAGATCTTCTTGGGATATCTTTTCTTCCACACTAAGCAAACCTGTTAATGACATTTTACTAGCCTAACAAAACAAATTGAATGTTGTTTAGTTTCATTGATTGCTGGTAGGTGAATTTGAACTTGAGTTTGAGCAACAGACTTTTGAGGACAAGGAAAAGATAGAAGTAAGAATGTGAAGGTAGAAGAACAATCAAAGTATGCAATAGTAGAGCAATAGAAGAAAGAAGAAAGAAGTTGTAGCAACAATAGGGAGAAGATTGCAGAGAAGAGAAAAGCTCTAGATAGTAGGCAACTCCAGACAGAGCAGAAGCTCTAGACAGGCACGCACAAAACAAATCCATAGAAAGAGCAATGAACAACTCCAAAGATGGTAGCATTGGTAGAGAAAGGATAAATAGAATTGTAGCTCTGTAGTTAGTTTGTCTATTTGTATTTTTTTAATTTAAAATATTTGTTTCATATAAATAGAAATTTATGTATTTCATTTGTGCCCCTTCTCTCTTGTTTGTGTGTTCTTCTTATCTCCTTTGTTGAATGGTATCAGATTGCAAAGCTTCCAACAAGTGGTATCAGAACTAAGGTTAGCAAATCCAGTTCCCTAGTCTTTTGGGTATTGAGGAAAAGCCCCAATTTTTCTAGGTTTTAATAGTCTTCTCTAGATTTAGAAGGATGGCCAGAGGAGACAATAAGAGTTGGCAGTAGCCATCAAGTTTTGATGGAAAGAACTATGATGTTTGGACAAAGAAGATGAAACCAATATTAGTTATGAATTATTTATGGGAGTTGGTTATCAATGGCTTCATAGATGTGATAAACCAAAATGGTTATACAACATAATTGTCAAATACCCAGAAGAACCAACAAAAAAAACGAGGAATGATGCAAAAGCCCATAATTTGATTGAGGAAGCCTTGACAAAGGCTATTTTTCCTTGAATAGTAGAAGCTAACTATGCAAAGGAGGCTTGGGAGATTCTCAATAAAAGTTACCAAGGGACTGGCATGGTGAGGTTAATTCAAAACTTTAACTCATCTGAAGAGATTTCGAGACCCTGCAAATGAACCATGGAAGAGCAAAGGATTATTGAGAAAATCCTTACAAGTCTACCACTGAAGTTTGACCTTATTATCTTAGAAATAGAAGAGGCCAATGAACTCTCAAAGATGAGAGTGGATGAGTTGATGGGTTTACTTCAAACCCATGAGCAGTGGTTGAATAGTTCCACTCCTTTCCTAGAACAAGCCTTCAAATCTCAAAGCAATATGGGAGGAAAGGGAAGAGGAAGAAAAAATAGAGGTAAAGGTCAAAGGGGTAGAGGAATAAGTTACTCTAGAAGAGGAGGCTCAAACAACCAAGAGGAGGCAAGCACCTCCCAGCCAAACTCCTAAAACAAGAAGAGCAGTAGCTCCAACCAAAGGTATGATAAGTCAAATGTGTAGTGTTACTACTGTCATAAGTTTGGTCATTTTGCAAGTGAATGTAGGAAGAATTAACATGACCAAGGAAAGCAAAATGTTCATGTAGCAAATGAGCACAAGGCTAAAAATGAAAAATAGTCAAAGGTATTTATTGTTTACAATCTTGCTTGGTAGAGGAGCGTTGAAGTATGGTACTTGGACAGTGCTTGTAGCAACCACATGAGTGGTAAAAAAAATCTATTTGCCCCTATAGATAATAGCATGAATACTAAGATCATGATAGGAACAATGAAAATGTTCTTTTCATGGGAAGAGGCATTATCACCATCTTAACCAAGGAAGGTGAGAGAAGACAGATCCAAGATGTCTATTATGCCCAAGGCATAAAACATAGCCTATTGAGCATTGAATAGATGGTTATATAATCCTAATGGAGAAAGGGGAATGCATCATCTATGACAAGGATGGTAGCAAAAGAGTCATTGCTGCAGTGTAGATAATGAGAAACAAAATGTTTCCTCTTAGGTTGCAGTCTCCAGCGCTATCCATACCTGCACCCTCCAAGCACATGATGGCTCTAGGTAGCTCTGGAGTCAAACGGATGACATCTATAGTAGTGGCTTAACAATTACCCTTCAAGATAGTCATCAAAGACCCATCCAAGCTTTGGCATTTAAGGTATGGGAACTTAAGTTTTTCTAGTTTGAGTCTTTTGTCTAAGAAAGACATGGTTAGAGGGTTACCAACAATTGTGGAGCCTGATGGGAAATTTGAAGCCTACATTTTAGGAAAGAAGCACATGCAACCCTTTCAATTAGGGCATTCTAGGAGAGAAAGAGCACCATTGGAGCTGGTGCACTCAAATTTGTGTGGTCTTATGAAGACCCACAACCTAGGTGGCAATACATGTTTTATGACCTTCATGCATATGAGTATAGTAGAAAGACGTGGGTTTATTTCTTAAAGAGTAAATTTGAAAATTTTGAAAAGTTCAACGAGTTTAAGGCCTTGGTTAAGAATCAAAGTGGTCGGTTCATCAAGGTCCTCAGAATAGATAGAGGGGGAGAGTACATCTCCAAAGAATTTATGAATTTCTGTAGAAATGAAGGCATAGTGAAATAGTTCACAACGATGTACACTCCACAACAAAATGGAGTTGCGAAAAGGAAAAACAAAACCATCACAAAGATGGTAGCAAGAATGTTGAAGGCTAAGGGACTACCAAATGATTATTGGGGTGAGACAATAATAACAATAGTATACCTACTAAATAGAAATCCCACAAAGGTTGTAAGGGATAGAATTCCACAAGAAGTGTGGACAAATGAAAAATGGAGTGTGGAACACCTAAGAATCTTTAGGTGTGAGGCATATGCATTAGTGCCAAAAGAAAAGAGGTAGAAATTTGATGACAAAGCTGAAAAGTGTAGCTTCATTGGGTACAATGAATAATCCAAAGCCTACAAGATGTATAACCTTGTTACCAATAAGATAGTGATTAGCATGGATGTAGAATTCATTGAGAATGAACTATGGGATGGAACAATTGATACCACCATAGGTATCTTAGCAATGATACCCATAGATGATGAAGGTGAAAATGAAGGAGGAACTTCGAACAGTGAAGCAAAACCACTCTAGAGCAGTCTAAATCCAACTCTAGAGCTCCACAGAACCATCCCCAAAGCATAGAATCCAACTCTAGAGAACTCCATAACAATCTTTGTAGCTCTTTGGAGTTAGACAATTCAAGAATGCAACAATAGAATCATCTCTAAAACACTCCAGGATCAAGCAACAATAACTCCAGAAGAAATTCAGATCTTACACTCGCTTCTCTAATGCTAGAAAGACAAGGAGCATGAGGGAAATTTATTAAGACACAAGATATGATGATTTTGATGAAATTCTAGACTTTGCCTTGTTCTCTCATGGTGATCCAACATATTTTGAAGAGGATGTGAAAGAAGAAAAATGGTGTAAGGCCATGGATGAGGAGTTGGATGCAACAGATTCATAGAACGGAATGAAACATGGGAGCTAACTGATTTACCCAAGGGTAAACAAGTTATTGGTGTTAAGTCAATCTATAAGACCAAGACTAATACTAAGGGAAAGATTGAAAGACATAAAGCAAGTTTGGTTGTTAAAGGATACAAATAGAATCTTAGAAGAGACTATGATGAGAAATATGCACCAATTGCAAGGATGGAAACCATGTGGGCAGACTTAGCAAATAGTAGCTCAACACAAGTGGAAGGTATATCAAATGGACATGAAATCAACCATCTTGAATGGAGTGTTGAAAGAAGAGGTGTACTTGGAGCAGCCACCTAACTATGAAGTCCCAAGGTAAGAATTCAAAGTATGTAGGCTTTAGAAAGCTTTGTATAGGCTTAAACAAGCACCTTGGGTATGTTACAATAGAACATATTCATATCTATTGAGCAATATCTTTACTAAAAGTAGTAGTGATCCCACACTCTACATCAAAGTAGCTCATGGTGAGATTTTAATTCTTGTTTTGTATATAGATGATTTGATTTTCACAAAGAATAGTGACCTCTTCATTGTTGATTGCAAAGAGGAAAGGAAAAGTGAGTCCAACAAACACAATATGGCATATTTATTTTACAAACTAACCATGCCACATATTTTGAAGAGATTTAAAATGTAGAACAACAAGCTTACACCAACATGAATAACTATAGGTCTAAAACTGAGAAAGGAGGACAACAACAATGAAGTAAACCCAACCCTCTACAAGAGCATGGTTGGAACTCTAATGTATTTAACTTCTACTAGGCCTTATTTAATTTACGTGGTAAGCCTTATTTCTAGGTTCATGGAGAGACCTAAGGACACACACTGGAAAGAAGAAAAGAGAATTCTAAGATATGTCAATGGCACCAAAAGGCATGGTATTTTGTATACCACATCTAGTGAGTTTGAGCTAGTTGGTTACACAGATTGTGATTGGGCAGGAAGTGTAGATGACAAAAAGAGAACATCTGGATATGTGTTCCACATGGGTTTAGGACCCATTTCATTGGGCATAAAAAAAGCAACCCATTCTTTCTCTCTCCATAGAAGAAGCTGAGTATATAGCAGCAATCTAGCATCTGTCAAGAAGAAATATTGTTTATCTATTTATTTCCTCTTCACTTCAATTGGAAAGGAGATAATGTATTTCATTTCTATTATTAAATTGTTGATGAAAGACAACATGGATATTCATTGTTGCCAATTTTATTGGAAGTTAAACTAAGGACATTATGCTCATATTCCCAATCACATTATATATATTTACGTGTGAAATATTTATATAATATTACACATGAATACACACACACACACACACACTTTATATATTTATGTGTGTGATATTTAAATAATATTACACACAGAAGTATATAGTGTAATATATTTAAATAAAATAGTGTAATAGTTTTGTTAATAAAAAATAATAATTTTTCAATATGATATATATATATATATAAATATAAATTCTTAGTTTTTCGATTGTTAGCTAATGGATTAATTAACCAAGATAAAAGCAAGAGGATTATAATCAACACTCAAATGGCTAACTACTCTAACCATAACCTAGTCTATATGCAATTTGCTAATGTGATTGGATATGTGATTATTATGCAGGATGGCCTTAGAATAGCTATGTCCCTCTACTATGTGATACTCTCCCTTTGTAAGTGATTATGGTGAATCTTGTTGCACTTAGACACCCATTCTAGTTAGTCATCATCAACGATAATAATGCACAAACATGTCATTTTTCATTCATGAATTCATGCTCTAATTAAACATATCAAAATCCATTCTAAATTATATACAGAATAGTTAACCAAAAATTTTAAGATAACATATATCTCCTGCATAACAATTCAATATGTCCATGTATTATGTATATACATAATATAATCATATGCTAGGTACAAAATGGTTGTGACAATATTTGTCAAATTCATTGGATGTGGATTTTCTTAATCCAATCATCTTCTCAACTTTTGATTCAATTTGTTACTTGAGAAAGAATGAATGTCTAGAAGGATTAAAATCTTATCCTTTTTTATTTTAGCTTGCATTCAAGATTAATTCCTTTCCAAGTCGATTATTTTCTCTAAAACCTACATGCTTCATCTATGTCTTTGGTTGTGAAACCATTGCACATATAGATCTCTGAGATGCTACCTTTATTTAATTTTTATGACTTCTGGTCACTATTGGCGTTAGATTTTTCTTTGTCTTTGTTGGTGTATAAAATCATACGAGCTATACCTAACTTAATCATAGTTAGTGGTTTTCCTTACATGTGGAAAGACTAAGTCCTCTTGTTGAGTCATTAGTCAATGTGTTGATCCATCTTCGACCCATTGCTGCTATTTTGGAGGGAGGTTAAACCTTGAGCTATTCTCTTGGTTCCTATTTCACCACCTTTCCTATTCACATGGAAGCTTGTTCCTCAAGATTCACCTATTTATACTAGTTCAGTTGTAAACCAATTTAGTTTGTTTTCAATACATTGCATTCGTGTTTGATTTCTACTCCATGATCTTGGACTTTCGCTCCCACATGGTATCAGAGCAAGTGGAATAGTGTCAAATCATTTGTTTGTTGATTAGACAGCTCCATTGGCAAATCTCTGTATCTCTACTTGCATGCTAGGCTCAATCCGACCTTCTATCACTGCATATCAAGGTAAAATTTTGTTTCAAAGCACATTTGAAACAGTTTTTTTTTTATAGGTCATAATCATCATTGGGAGAGCTCATCAACTCTCACCACAATGAGGTTGAATCATAGCTGAGAAATCCTCAAAATAGGAATTTTTTTTGTGGTATTCATGCCTCACATAGAGGCTGATTTTTATTTGGTGACATGCCTCACACAGAGGCCGAACCCTATGCTCATCATGCCTCATCAAAGGAGGCCAAAATCCTCACCCCTATAGCTGCATTGATCGGAACTTCCAAGAGGCTTGACCCTCTCATCGAACTCGCTGCCACATTCTATGGCATTCAATGCCACATCACCGCCTTTTTTGTGGCATTTTCGACACATTTCCTCAATCAATGGCGTCCTTTCAGCGCCCAAGCCAAAAGGTGGACCATAGGCTGAATTTGTAGGTGGTAAGGTAGAGAGAAATCAGCTTTAAAAAGCCAGGTGGGTTGTGGGATTTGAAAGTACCTTGGGAGGTACATTAAAAGTGACGGCTGTCAATTTTAAAGAGAGCATTAGTAGCACTATTCATTGTATTTTTTGTACATAAGCAAAGAGGCAAAATAGAAAGGGGGGGCACAAAAAAATTTAAAAATAAGCACCTGGTCATATGGTTTTTAAGCCCTTGGTCACTCTCTACCACAGGGGGCTTATCTTTTTCCCTATCATGTTTTTTTTCTCCATATATTAGTTTGCTCAAAATTTTATTTTCAAGCACATTGAAAATATTTTTTTTGAAGGTGTAATTTTTTTTGCATATGCAAAAATTGTAAAGGCTATAACTGTTGCATACGATCTTTTAATTGAGTCATTCAAATGGCAAAAGTGCCTATTTTTTTGTCCTCTATCATTCTAGCCTCTCAATGAACTATGATTATAAAGTGCCAATGCAAGGGGTATAGATAAGTAAGAATAGTGCACATGATCACTTCTTCTGTCACTAAAGCACCACCTTAATTCCCAAAACTGAGTTTAAAACTAAATCCTTTCATCAACTCTAATAGGGATAAGAAAAAAGAGATAAAAAGCCACCATCTAAAACATAGTTAAACCAATGTGTCATAAGTTTAGTTGTTGGTGATCATATGTCACCATTTTTGGAAATGTTTATAAAACTAGAACCTTGTAGAATCTACAAGATTTTAATGAACCAAAAGTATTATGATATTGTTGGTAAAGGCACAGTTGAACTAGGGAATGGTATTCTAAATAATGTATACTATATTTCTGGTTTATTTAAAAATTATCTCTCAGTATATGCACTTACCGATTCTGAACAGATGGTAGAATTCACTGCAGATGCTACCTTCATCAGAAAGTCCAACGATAGAAAACTAGTTGCAGCTGATAAAGTCTGCCATCCAGAAGCCTGCTTCATATTTTCACACTTTACAGCTGATGACGAAGAAGTTAATTCAGAGCCTAGTATCAATTCAAGGATCAACTCAGTTGACTCAAATTAGTTGATTATTAGGACTCCAATAAATCTATTTTGTTGTACTTGCACTTAAAAAAAGTGTCAAATAAAAATCACTTGTGTAATTAATCATGAAAATTGAGAATTGTATATACACTGAATTATAAAGTGTAAGGGGGGGAACAATCACTTCTCAAAGAATCACATAGATTCTTTATCTCATTCGCATGTGCACATATGCATATCCTTTTATCAGGCTTTAGTATACCAACTTCTGTACACGTTGGAGATGATTTGTCTATTTTTCAGAATATTCAAAAAATTCATAATTTACAACATATTTTTCTTGGAGAGTTCTGAACATCAGCATCTGGTTCCACATCAGCATCATCATCATCTAGAGGGGCCATCTGAAGTCCTCTCTTTGTTTTCTCTCTTTAGGAGGAAAGCTATTCCCATAGGGTTTTCTTTCTTTCTCCATTTTATGAGAGATGTTTTGTAAATGAGTACCTTAGAAAATGGTACACAACTGAGACTCATATTTCATAAACCCACCTAAGCTATGCTTAAAGGGGGGTGTTGGTGTATAAACTCATACAAGTTATACATAACTTAATCATAGTTAGTGGTTTTCCTCACATGTGGAAAGACTAAGTCCTCTTGTTGAGTCATTAGTTGATGTGTCGATCCATCTTTGACACATCACTGCTATTTTTGAGGGAGGTTTAACTTTGAGCTATTCTCTTGGTTCCTATTTCGCCACCTTTCCTATTCTTGTGGAGACTTGTTCCTCAAGCTTCACCTATTAATACTGGTTAAACCAATTTAGTTCATTTTCAATACATGCATTTGTGTTTGATTTCTGCTCCATGATCTTGGACTTTCGCTCCCACATGGTATCAAAGCAAGTGGAATAGTGTCAAATCATTTGCTCATTGATTACATAGCTCCATTGGCAAATATCTATAACTTCTCTTGCACACTAGGCTCAATCCGGCCTTCTATCACTGCATATCGAGGAGCTAAAAATTTTTTTCAAAGCACATTTGAAACGTGTTTTTTTTGCAGGTCATAATCGTCAATGGGAGAGCTCATCGACTCTCACCCCAATGAGGTCAAATCATAGCCAAGAAAGCCTCAAAAGAGGCATTTTTTCTGTAGTATTCGTGCCTTGCACAGTGGCTGATTTTTATTTGGTAGCATGCCTCACACAAATGTCGAACCCTATGCTCATCACGCCTCATCGAAGGAGGCCAAAATTTCCCCTATAGCTACATTGATTGGTGCCTCCAAGAGGTCTGACCCTCTCATCGAAATCACTGCCCCATTCTGCCACATTCAACGCCACTTTGTTGCCTGTTTTGTGGCATTTTCACCACATTTGTAGGTGGGAAGGTAGAGAGATATCGGCTTTAAAAAGACAGGTGGGCCATGGGATATGAAAGTGCCTTGGGAGGCACATGAAAAGTGACGGCCGTCAATTTCAAAGAGAGCATTTGTAGCACTATTCATTGTATTTTTTGTCACTTTTGCTGACCTAAGAAACTGCAGGGTGACAAACAAAGAGGCAAAACAGAAAGGGGGGCACAAAAAATTTTAAAAATAAGCCCCTGGTCATATGGTTTTTTAGCCCTTGGTCACTCTCTACCACAAGGGGCTTATCTTTTTCCCTATCAAGTTTTTTTCTCCATATATTAGTTTGCTCAAAATTTTATTTTCAAGCACATTGATTTTTTTTTTTTTGAAGGTGTAATTTTTTTTGCATATGCAAAAATTGTAAAGGCTATAACTTTTGTATACGATCTTGTAATCAAGTCGTTCAAAACACAACAGTGCCTCTTTTTCCATCCTCTATCATTCTAGCCTGTCAATACACTATGATTATAAATTGCCAATGCAAGTTCATTTAGAGTGACAAAAACACTTCTTTAATAAATTGAGCAATCTAGGGGGAAACTACAAATAATCAAGGGAAAATATTATTGTATGATGTCATGCACTACTTATAAAGTGTCACTTTAAGGGGGGCAGATAAGTAAGAATAGTGCACACAATCACTTCTTCTATCACTAAAGCACCACCTTAATTCCCAAAACTGAGTTTAACACTAAATCCTTTCATCAACTCTAATAGGGATAAAAAAAGAGATAAAAAGCCACCATCTAAAACAAAGATAAACCAATGGGTCATAAGTTCAGTTGTTGGTGATTATATGTCACTATTTCTGGAAATGTTTATAAAACTAGAACCTTGTAGAATCTACAATATTTTAATGAACCAAAAGTATTATGATATTGTTGGTAAAGACACGGTTGAACTAGGGAATGGTATTCTAAATAATGTATAATATATCCCTGGTTTATTTAAAAATTATCTCTCAGTATATGCACTTACTGATTTTGAAAAGATGGTAGAATTCACTGCAGATACTGTCCTCATTAGAGAGCCCAAAGATAGAAAACTAATTGCAATTGGTAAAGTCTGCCATCGAGAAGCCCGCTTCATATTTTCACACTTTACAGCTGATGAAAAAGAAGTTAATTCAGATCCTAGTATCAATTCTAGGCTCAGCTTAGTTGGTTCAAACTAGCTGATTATTAGGACTCCAATAAACCTATTTTGTTGTACTTGCACTTCAAAAAAAAGTGTCAAATAAAAATCACTTGTGTAATCAATCATGAAAATTGGGAATTGTATATACACTCAATCATAAAGTGTAATGGGGGGAACAATCACTTCTCAAAGAATTGCATAGATTATTTATCTCATTCGTATGTGTGCATATGCACATGCTTTTATCAGGCTTCAGTATACAAACTTCTGTACACATTAGAGATGATTTGTCTATTTTTCTGAATATTCAGAAAATTTAGAATTTACAACATATTTTTTTTGGAGAGTTCTCAACATCAGCATCTGGGTCCACATTGACATCATCATCATCTAGAGGGGCCATCTAAAGTCCTATCTTTGTTTTCTCTCTTTAGGAGGAAAGTTTTTTCCCATAGGTTTTTCTTTCATTCTCCATTTTATGAGAGATGTTTTGTAAATGAGTACCTAAAATGGCGCACAGTCGGGACTCATATTTCATAAACCCACCTAAGCTATGCTTGAAGGGGGGTGTTGGTGTATAAACGCATACAAGTTATACCTAACTTAATCATAGTTAGTGGTTTTCCTCACATGTGGAAAGACTAAGTCCTCTTGTTGAGTCATTAGTTGATGTGTCGATCCATCTTTGACACATCGTTGCTATTTTGGAGGGAGATTAAACCTTGAGCTATTCTCTTGGTTCCTATTTTGCCACCTTTCCTATTCTCGTGGAGACTTGTTCCTCAAGCTTCACCTATTTATACTGGTTCAGTTGTATACCAATTTAGTTCATTTTCAATACAATGCATTTTTGTTTAATTTCTACTCCATGATCTTGGACTTTTGCTCCCATAGTCTTTTCTTAGTAGAATCAACTTTTTCTATTTATGAGATAATAGTTGGCTTTTAAATGCCCCTCTCTCTCTCTCTTATATCTTTTAGATTTGATTTGTTTTTTACTCATTTGTAAACCAAATCTTGCACCCTATAGATTTGCTAATTAGAGGATTAAAAGAATAGCAAATATTTACCTCTTTCATGTCTTTTCTGTAAATCATTGTTAACATTTTATTCTTGTTTATTAACAAATTGATCTAGTGATCTTTTAAAAATGTTAACTTCTATAGTTTTTCCCTATGGAATCCTCAACATCTTATTCTCTATCCATTGACTTCTCTATTGTCATAGGCATATTTTTCCTCAAGGTATAACTTAGACTATTATTTTGGCAAAGTATTGCAATGCTATATCTATCTTTAACTGTGGTCTTATTATTCCAGTATTGTTCATGGTATAGCAAGCTCCTTGCCATCGAATTGCAATCATCTCTCACATTTAAAATATCCTAAAAACTATCAACCTTATGTGTCTGAGACTTTATTATGGTGCAGGAGCACCCCTACAAGACAGGATATAGGTTAATTGTCCGCATGACAGGACATTAGTCTATTTTTAGTATGTTTGACTTCATAATGTAATAAGGTCCATTGGACCAATGCATATGTATTAGATCAGCCTAGGAGAGTGTGCAGGCAGTTAGAGTTCGTGATCAGGTAGTATGCGCTGTCCTCTCCCAGCCGCTTGGAAGCTCCCAGCCGCTGGGAATCGAGTTGGTAGTACTCGCAGGATATTGCTATAAATAACTCAGATCAGTTAGGGTTTGAGATCAAGATTCAGGAGAGTAGTAGTTATGTTATGTTGTACTGGTGCTTGAGTGAAATCCAGAGATCAGTACAGACATTGTGAAACATTGCTGTAGAAACAGGACATTTGTGCTTCATCTAAATAAGATCTCATCAATTGCATTATCTGGTTTATCAGCTGTTTGTGTTTTGATTTCTGTTCTGATTACAGGTTAATGGATACTTTCAACCCTTCCACCGGTTGATTCTGTGAATCGGTGGAATGGTTATGCATGTTAGTTTAGTTTGCATTTTAGTTTTCTGTTTATGCATTTCATGGTTTGAGAGATCAGTTGGTAGCATGCTATGAATCAACCTAGCATCCTCATGTGCTAGGTTTAGGAAGATAAACTGTTAAGTTTTGATCAGAAGGTGATCCGGCCCGATCATCATATTTCCTTTGTAAAATTGTGCGGTTCTGTGAGTTTGCATGTAGCGGACGGATATACAGGGGTCTGCATGTGCTTTTCCAGTCGGAGTGAATCGCATCGTCATCCGTGAGTACATCGCTATCCGGATCGGGTTATGAAGCTGATGAAGTTTGCATGTTTCAAGTGCATCAGGATGATATAGGTTGGATATATACTCAGTGTGTATATCGTCGTCAGGATCATCTTTCGTGTGTATTCATCGTCCGCATATCGCTATCGCATGCGGGAGGAAAAATCATTTTTTTGGCTAAGTACCGGAAAGGTCATCATCAGGATATTGAAAAGGTCATCAGGATATTCATTATCATGTTGCGGAGGATATAAGTGTCTTATATCCTGTTGACATCATCATCAGGTGCATGTGAAGTTGTCGTCATCAGGATATATCGAAGGAACCGGATATTTTATATCCTGCTGATGAAGGTGATGCTGAACATCATGATGATGAAGATAGGGTTTGGCGCTAAGTGAATAGTGATCATCAGGAGGATAATTGTGTTCGTCGAGTATCATGATGATGCTGACAGGCGAAAGGCGAAAGGCGGAGGAAGTGAACAGTAGTCAGCAGGAGGATATTTCATGCCCTTCGAAATATGATGATGCTGTCTGTGTTAGCAAGAAATATGATGATGATGATGAGCCGATAGGATTTTAACATGCTGGTTGTATTAAAGACTCCTCCTTCCCATTTGTAAGCTCTCGTTGCATTTACCTCTGCATCATAGTGGTATCAGAGCAAAGGAAGGATCTTCTGGAAAAGATAAGGATATAGCAGGATGTCAGATGAAGAAGGAACATCTGAGGTTCCGGCAAGGATGACCAACGTTGAGTTGGCAGTTCTGGTAAAGAAACAGATTGTAGAGAGCAAGGCCGTGAAGGCTTAGAATCAGGAATTGAAGGATGAGTTAGCAAAGTTGAGGAGCAGAGTAGGTTCTGGTAGAGAAGAAGATAGGGAAGAAGAAGAGATCCCTAGTTGGAGTGAGGAGGTCATTCCTGCAGACCAGAGACCACTGTTGAATGCCCTCAAGGCCATGGAGAGGAGAACCATGGATGTGAAACTGGATTTGCCAGTGTTTACAGGAAAGATGGAACCTGATTCAGTGATGGAGTGGATAGACTGCTTGAACAATTTCTTTGAAACAGAGGAGATACCAGAACAACAGAGGGTGAAGATAGCCCAGTCAAAAATGAAAGAAGCTGCCTTGACATGGTGGAATTTCGACCAAGATGATAGAGAACAGGAAGGAAAGCATAGAGTCGCTACATGGAAGAAGATGATGACATTAGTAAAGGAAGCTTATGTCCCATTGGATTACAGTATCCAATTACACAAGAGGAAGCAAAACCTGAAGCAGAAGGAGCTAGATGTCAGCTCATATACAGAAGAATTCATGAAACTTTGTATGAAAACAAAGGTAAAGGAAAGTGAAGAAGAGAAGGTAACCAGATACCTTAATGGATTGAGGTTCAACATTCAGGAAGATTTAAGTCTGCATAATCCAGATACAGTTCAGAAATGCTTTCAGTTGGCATTGAAAGTGGAAGAGAAGTTAAATAGAAAACAAGAACAACACAATAGAGGAAGAGGAAGACAACAAAGAGGTGGAAGAGGTCCTTTTAGAGGTAGAGGACATGGACATGGATATCAAGGAGAATCCAGTCATGACAATAGTAAGGGAAACAATAGTCAGAACCAGAAGGAAACTTATAGTCAGCAAGGAAACTTCAGAGGTAGAAGACCTTTCAGAGGAAGATCCCAGGGCAGAGGATCCATCAGATGTTATAACTGTAACAAAGAAGGCCATATAGCCAGCAGATGTCCAGAAAAGGCCACAAGCTCAACAGGAGGAAGGAGAACAAATCTGATCCAAGAACCTGATAATCAAAGTATGACAGGCTCTACTTCTTTTCAGAGTGTGAATGCTCCTGATAATTATGGATACCCAGAAAGTGGAGAGTCCCTAATGATGAGAAGAACAATGACTACCAGGAAGGTACCTGACAAAGAATCCCCTCAAAGAAAGTCTCTTTTCAGGACTATTTGCAAAGCAGGAGGTAAGGCATGTAAAGTTTTGATTGATTCTGGTTCTACTAAAAATTTTGTGTCTGAAGAAATGGTGACAAAGCTTAAGCTTAGGAGATTGCCTCACCCATCCCCATATAAAGTCTCATGGCTTACCCAAGGTCAGCAGACAACTGTAGAAGAGTAGGCTTGGGTAGAATTTCAGATTGGAGCATATAAGGATAAGTTGTTGTTTGATATTACCAAGATGGATGCTTGCAATCTTTTATTTGGTAGACCATGGCAGTATGATTTGAAGGCACAACATGATGGTGTTAGAAATACCTATACAATCACTAAAGATGGTAAGGTGACAGAGTTACTACCATTAACAGAGAAAGAGGAGAAATCTAAAGGAAAAGAGGTGAAGGTAATGCTGATGGAAGGTAAACAGTTCATGAAAGAAGTAGCAGCAGAAGGTGCAGTTGCATATGCCCTAATCCCATGTATGAGGATGAATAAAGAACAGCAGCAAGAAGTCAAGGAAGAGAAGAAGCAAAGGTTCATAGACCCAACTATCCAAGAGCTATTGGATAAGTACAAAGGTATCATCTCAGAAGGAATGCCAAGATCCCTACCACCTGTCAGAGATATTAGTCACTGCATAGACTTAATTCCAGGGTCAACACTTCCAAACAAAGCAGCCTATAAGCTAACTCCAGAACAGAATGCAGAAGTAGCCAGACAAATTGAAGAATTATTGGATTCAGGTCTGATTGGGAAAAGTTTAAGTCCATGTGCAGTACCAGCTGTACTAGCACCAAAGAAGGAAGGTACTTGGAGGCTTTGCACAGATTCCAGAGCTATTAACAAGATCACAATCAGGTATAGGTTTCCAATCCCTAGGATAGAGGATTTACTTGATTGTTTGGGAGGTGCTAAGTATTTTACAAAAATAGATCTAAAGAGTGGATATCATCAGATCAGGATTAGACCAGGAGATGAATGGAAAACAGCATTCAAAACTAATGAAGGGTTATATGAGTGGAAGGTTATGCCTTTTGGTTTATCTAATGCACCTAGTACTTTTATGAGGTTGATGAATGAGGTTTTGAAAGAGTTCATTGGTAAGTTTGTCATAGTATATCTAGATGACATTCTGATTTTCAGCAACACAAAAGAAGAACATCTCAGACACATAGATTTGGTTCTTAAGAGGTTACATGAAGAGCAGCTGATGATAAATTTAGACAAGTGTTTGTTCATGCAAGAGGAGATCACATATTTGGGTTTTGTCATTTCACAAGGAAAATTACAAATGGATAAGGAGAAGGTAAGTGCCATATAGTCTTGGCCAACCCCAAAGACTATGAATGATGTCAGAAGTTTCCATGGGTTAGCAACCTTCTACAGGAAGTTTATAAGAGGGTTTAGTCATATTTGTGCACCCATGCTTGATACCATCAAAGGAGGACAGAAGTGCAGATTTGTTTGGACTCAAATAGCAGATGATTCTTTTGAAACACTGAAGAAGAAGGTGGCACAGCAGCCAGTCCTTGCACTTCCAGACTTTAACAAAATCTTTCAGGTAGAATGTGATGCCAGTCACATGGCCATTGGAGCAGTACTCAGCCAAGAAGGTAGACCTATTGCATTTTTCAGTGAGAAGCTCAATGATGCTAAAAAGAGGTATTCCTCATATGATTTGGAAATGTATGCTTTAGTCCAGTCACTCAAGAAATGGAGGCATTACTTGATGCCAAAGGAATTCATAGTATTCACAGATAACCAGGCTCTGAGTTTCATAAACAGCCAGGAAAAGTTGAACCACAGACACATGAAATGGGTAGAAACCTTACAAGCTTTTACTTTTACATTGAAGCATAAGAAAGGAGTCAAGAATAAAGTTGCAGATGCTTTGAGCAGGAGAGTTCTAACAGTCAACCAGATTCAGTTAGAAAGTGTTGGCATTGATTCACTAAAGACCATGTATGAGACTGATGAAGATTTTGGGGAGATATATCATGTATGTACTTCTTTTGGAGAGAAATATCATGCTGAATTCTCTGAATTTTTGATTCAGGATGGATTGTTGTTCAAAGGTGGACAGTTATGTATTCCAAGGTGTTCTATGAGGTTAAACATCATTAAGGAGAAACATTGTGGAGCTATGGCAGGTCATTTTGGTCTAGATAAGACTCTTGATCTTGTCCGAAGACATTACTTTTGGCCTAAGTTACAATCAGATGTCAGAAAGTTTGTAGAGACATGTGTGATATGTCAGAAAGCTAAAGGCAGGTCAACTAATGCAGGTTTATATCAGCCCTTACCCATTCCTTCCAGACCATGGGAAAGCATAAGTATGGATTTTGTCTTGGGTTTACCAAGGACAAGGAAAGGGTTTGACAGTGTTTTTATTGTAGTCGATAGATTCAGCAAAATGGCACATTTCTTGCCATGTAAAACCACTGCTGATGCTTCATACATTGCAGATTTATTTTTCAGGGAAATTGTCAGAATCCATGGATTGCCACTGAGTATAGTGTCAGATAGGGATGTGAAGTTTATTGGTCACTTCTGGAGAACTCTTTGGAGGAAACTTGGAACAAATTTGTCTTTTTCCTCTGCATATCATCCTCAAACGGATGGACAGACTGAAGTAGTGAACTGTTCCTTAGGGAATTTGCTTAGATGTTTGACTAAACAACATGGAGAAAAGTGGGATAATATTCTATCTCAAGCTGAATTTTCATATAATGATACTGTCAATAGGAACACAGGGAAATCACCTTTTCAGATCGTTTATGGTATGCATCCAAGAGGAATTTTGGAATTGAGAGATCTACCTACAGTAGACCCTGTTAGTGCAGAAGGAGAAGCTTTTGCAGAAGCCATAAAAGAGGTTCATGATCAAGTCAAGATTCAACTACAGCAAACCACCTTAAAGTATAAGGAATATGCTGATAAAAAGAAGAAGGATGTACAGTTTGATGTTGGAGATTTGGTATGGGTTCATTTGAAGAAGGATAGACTTCCTAAGGGAAAATATACTAAACTTATGCAGAGAAAGGTTGGACCATGTCAGATCTTGCACAAGCATGGACAGAATGCTTATGAGATACAACTCCCACCTGATCTTGGTTTGTCCCCTATATTCAATGTATGTGATTTAACTCCATACAAGTCTTATCCAGATGCAGATCAGGAACTCCTACAGGATACAGTCCATGATGACATTCCCAAGCATGATCCTCCACAGTTGCACAAGGTTTTGGACACCAGAGTGGTCAAACAGACCTGGAACAAACAGTACTTGGAGTATCTAGTATCTTGGAAGGGAAAACCTAATTCTGAAGCAGTATGGATGACTGAAGAGCAGATCCAGAAACATGGTGCAGATCTTCATACTCTCATCTCAAGTGGACTTGAGATTTCTTCTTCTGGGGAGTATGGTGCAGGAGCACCCCTACAAGACAGGATATAGGTTAATTGTTCGCATGATAGGACATTAGTCTATTTTTAGTATGTTTGACTTCATAATGTAATAAGGTCCATTGGACCAATGCATATGTATTAGATCAGCCTAGGAAAGTGTGCAGGCAGTTAGAGTTCGTGATCAGGTAGTATGCGCTGTCCTCTCCCAGCCGCTTGGAAGCTCCCAGCCGCTGGGAATCGAGTTGGTAGTACTCGCAGGATATTGCTATAAATAACTCAGATCAGTTAGGGTTTGAGATCAGGATTCAGGAGAGTAGTAGTTATGTTATGTTGTACTGGTGATTGAGTGAAATCCAGAGATCAGTATAGACATTGTGAAACATTGCTGTAGAAACAGGACATTTGTGCTTCATCTAAATAAGATCTCATCAATTGCATTATCTGGTTTATCAGCTGTTTGTGTTTTGATTTCTGTTCTGATTACAGGTTAATGGATACTTTCAACCCTTCCACCGGTTGATTCTGTGAATCGGTGGAATGGTTATGCATGTTAGTTTAGTTTGCATTTTAGTTTTCTGTTTATGCATTTCATGGTTTGAGAGATCAGTTGGTAGCATGCTATGAATCAACCTAGCATCCTCATGTGCTAGGTTTAGGAAGATAAACTGTTAAGTTTTGATCAGAAGGTGATCCGGCCCGATCATCATATTTCCTTTGTAAAATTGTGCGGTTCTGTGAGTTTGCATGCAGCGGACGGATATACAGGGGTCTGCATGTGCTTTTCTAGTCGGAGTGAATCGCATCGTCATCCGTGAGTACATCGCTATCCGGATCGGGTTATGAAGCTGATGAAGTTTGCATGTTTCAAGTGCATCAGGATGATATAGGTTGGATATATACTCAGTGTGTATATCGTCGTCAGGATCATCTTTCGTGTGTATTCATCGTCCGCATATCGCTATCGCATGCGGGAGGAAAAATCATTTTTTTGGCTAAGTACTGGAAAGGTCATCATCAGGATATTGAAAAGGTCATCAGGATATTCATTATCATGTTGCGGAGGATATAAGTGTCTTATATCCTGTTGACATTATCATCAGGTGCATGTGAAGTTGTCGTCATCAGGATATATCGGGGGAACCAGATATTTTATATCATGCTGATGAAGGTGATGCTGAACATCATGATTATGAAGATAGGGTTTGGCGCTAAGTGAATAGTGATCATCAGGAGGATAATTGTGTTCGTCGAGTATCATGATGATGCTGACAGGCGAAAGGCGAAAGGCGGAGGAAGTGAACAGTAGTCAGCAGGAGGATATTTCATGCCCTTCAAAATATGATGATGATGTCTGTGTTAGCAAGAAATATGATGATGATGATGAGCTGATAGGATTTTAACATGCTGGTTGTATTAAAGACTCCTCCTTCCCATTTGTAAGCTCCCGTTGCATTTACCTCTGCATCATATTACTTTCTTTGTCTTCCATGATATAGTCCCATAGTGAGGTATCACTACTAGAATCGATCTTTTCTTGAATGATAGCATATGCTTTCATAGACAAATTCTTCTATTATAGGATTTAATATATTCATTGCTTAATTTTAGCTTCAGTTTTGAAGGAATGAAAAGATGGTTATTAAATGATAAATCTTAAAGCATAAAATATTTTCTAAATTAACAATTATGAAGATAGTTTAAAAGATCTTTTCTTTAAAAAAATCAAATGTAGAATAGAAAGTAATTATTTAGCTATGAATATTCATGATCTTAGATAAGAAAATGAAATGAATCTAGTTTAACAACAACAACAACAACAATAATAACAAGAATAATAATAATAATAACAATAATAACAATAACAACAATAATAACAATAATAAGAACAATAACAATAATAATAACAACAATAATAACAACAACAATAATAACAACAATAACAATAACAACAATAATAACAACAATATTAATAATAATAATAACAACAACAACAACAACAACAATAACAATAACAATAATATTAAGAACAATAACAACAACAACAACAACAACAACAACAACAACAACAATAATAATAATAATAATAACAACAACAACAACAACAACAACAATAACAATAACAATAATAAGAACAACAATAATAACAATAATAACAACAATAATAATAACAATAAATTACTAAAGCTACTAAAGCTCTATCTTCACACTTTCTTATATGTGCTATTCTTGTTAACATTTACACACAGTTTTTAGTTTTTCTCTCAGCCTTTGATGTGTATTTTGCAATATATTTGAGAACAAGTTTTTGTAAAACAACTGGCTGACAATCTATGTTCACCCTCCATATTGCAAGCATATCAAGGTTATGGATATTTAGCCTATCATCATTTCAAACAAGGTCATATGACTTGTTTCCTTCTTCATCACATTTTAGTTCAGAGTATTTGCGTTCAACCCAGGGGGCTTTGTAATGACATGTAATATTCTGTCCCTTTTTTTAGAAACATGTATCCTTAGTACATCTAGTGTGTCTTTGCACAGTATTGCGTAGCTCCTCATAATCCCTCAAGGGGTCTATATCTAAAATTTGTGAACTATTCAACAAGCATGGATCATCCAATTGAGATGTATGTTTCACATTATTTCTTTCAGACTAGTGATGATGATTCCAAGTGGAAACATATCTATCAAAAAATCATTTAGCCCTGTGCACTTCAGTCTGATTAGCCCAATCAAGTGTGTCCATGTTAGGTGAACCTTCAAGCCATAGAAAACCATGTACATGAGTTGATCCTCGATGTTGCCACTCGTATCTATACCAGTAATCTTTTGCTTTTAATGATTTATCTATGATTTCTTCATCAAAAATGGAAAATCATTGCTGTAGGTATAGTGATGTTGTGTGAGGGTTTTGAATAACATTTGTAGTGAACTGTTTTCGTGAATATTGTACCGGTGGCATATTATTTTTTGAAAATAGCTTGCAAAGGTCAAGCAATTTTTTATCGGCTGCACTTAACATGAAAAATAGTGTGGGAACTCCTAATTGGTTAATCATGTTTGTGAGCTCATTGTGACACTTATTCCAATAAGAGTGCATACATCGTAAAGTATTTCCAAAATGTAAGAGTTTATCAACTATCTGGGTATTAGAGGCATCATGCAAACTTTCTCAAAGTCCTTGAATGGTTATAGGAAGGTTGTCCTCAAGTTTTTTTCCACAAAGAGTGTTGCAAGTTGTTGGTTGCGATGATACATTATTAGGTTGTAAATGAAATACTGAAATCTAACATGTTAACCAAACCTCTAATCATGGTATCTCATGAGATGCAAAGCATATTCATGCATATGCACCATCCTCATTCTAGCCTAAAGAGGTAAGCAAGTTCCATTCGGGAACAAAGTGGGAAAGGCCATATCTAATAATTCCTTGGTATTGTATTCATTTATTGGGGACGAACTAATCTTAGGCCATGGGATAGTGTGACAATGGGACTTATCTAATTGCAACATTTCTTTTATGGATTGTAGTTCTCATTGTTGGTTCGGTAGTTTTGGAATGAATGATGATGAATAGTCAAATTCATTACTATATTCATCAACTCTGGAACACTCCTACCATATGGCATCGACCTTTGTTCAGTATCTTCTTCAAAACTATAGAGCCTATCAAAAACATTTGTACTTGTCTCAGGTAACATGTTTAATGAATCAGTGTCTAGGTGAACATCCTTGTATGTAACATACACCCTTGAATATGTTTTCTTCTTTTCTGACTATTTTTGGTTTAGGGTTTCATGTGCATGTTTTGCATGTATGTTTTTGCATTGAATATATAGAATATAAAGCATATAAACAAAACCCAAAAAAATTAAAGCAGAGATCAACAAAATATTGAATACCCAAATTATATTATGGCAAAATAGGAATTACAATGACATACCCAGATGAAATTATATCTAGAATCAGAAATTTTAGGTTCAAAAGCAAAGCATGGACTTACCTTCCATTCTCTGTAGGACTCTTCAAGAATGGCATAGATATAGTGAGAAATCAAGGGTTGTAGAGTCCAAACCCTAATAGTGGTGGTAACAACAATAGAGAGCTTCATCTCAAAATTTGAAGTGTGGAATGAATGCGAAATGTGTTTTGTGTCTAGGGTTTTCCTCTCTGCCCTAATTCGATGAGGTATTTTTGTGGTATCAAATTTATTTTCTTTCCTCAACCATTACCCATGGGGTATGTTGTTCATTTTTTTCCTTCACCTAGTGTCCTCATGACTAAACATATGTGTCAAATGCTTTAAGACCTTTTGGATATTTATTATCTCGGTATCATGCCTTAAAAGGCTTATTTAGTCACCATTGAAGATGAACCACAACATAAGTCATATACCCTTAGAAATTTTATGCAGAAGCAGATGGAGATAAGCCCCAAGGGCTTTTATTTTTATCAATTTTTAATTATGCCTTCACAATTTTTATGTTTTTTATCGAAAATCATAGGCTCAAGAAATGAAATATACTTGGCAAGATAATCATATAGCCTTGTAAATATTTTGCAAAAACCAGATCGAGACATGATATGAATTAAAATTGTAAATCATTGTAAATGATATTTTGAAGCAATGGGTCTAGAAATTGCTTTAAAATATTCATTAGTTTACATAGTTAAAACAAAATAAAGCAAACAAAATCTTGTTTTTCTAGATTTGCTTTCTTCTGGGTGAAATGGAGCAGATAAGGATGAATTTGAGCTTTTATTGAGCAGATAAAGCTT
The DNA here is from genome assembly GCA_027924645.1 of Cunninghamia lanceolata. Lineage (NCBI taxonomy): Eukaryota > Viridiplantae > Streptophyta > Pinopsida > Cupressales > Cupressaceae > Cunninghamia > Cunninghamia lanceolata. Next base: position 1,548,133 of record BSBN01000671.1, on the reverse strand, counting down.
GTTTTAAAGAAGATTTTACTAGAGGCCACTTGACAGCTCTTTTTGGCAGCTTTTGCAGTCTGTTTGGTGGCAATTTGGTGAGCTTTTTGTCATCTTTTCTGAGGAGATCGAAAATGAATCAAGATACTATTTTTAGGAGCTTTTCTAGCTTTTCTTCTTGGAGATCTTTATATTGGAGAAAGCTATATCTTTCTCGAGGGTTGGAGATTATTGTTTCTTCTCTCTTGAACATAGGTAGAGAGTTTGTAGACTTATTTTTGACTTAGTTTTATCAATTTTCATATACTCCTTCCAATCCAGTACAGCAGAGCTTTCTTGTTTCACTTCTTTTGCCTCGTAATTGCAATAATGATTTGATGTCTCACTGTGGTAATGAGTATTTTATCCTTTGTCATGTCTCATTATTGTGAAAGTGTTGTGCAAAGTTTTCATATAATTCTAGTTTTATGTTGAGTTTAGAGAGAACCTTCATATAAATTACTTTTGAATTGTATGATTTAGGTGGAATTATGAAAGTTTATGTTTGAAGGGTTGTTTGTGGGTAAAAAGAATCAGATAGATTAGAATTTTGTTTAAGTTAGTTTTCATTCCAGTTACCTTCTCACCCTTTCCATCTGCAAATCATTTAGATTAATAAAATCATTCAGAGAACCAGCTCGCTCTAGAGGTTCACTCCAAGTTTAGGCAACCCATAGGCCTAGGAGTGATCCCATGTCATAATAGGATAGCTAAGTTTATCTTTGCTAAGGGTGCAATCCTGATTGATAACAGTTTTTGGCACGCTTTGTGGGACTCTAAAAGTGTTTTCAAAGAAGTTTTTCAATTCTTAAAGCTGTTGTTCTAGTATATGCAATAGTGTTCCAGCCTTTGGAGCCTGTTTACAAGTATACTTGGTGACTCAATTTTCTGGTCTTGCATGCAAAACTATTGCATTCAGCTTATGAAAACAAAATTGGGATAGATTGGACTGACCCAATGCAATAGCACGTTCATATATCACTGATATTTGGTTTGTGTTTCAGTGATCTTAGCCTTTGGAGGCATAAAATCAAACACATATGGTGACTCCCAATCAAGATCTACAGGTTTCGGTATGATCAAGTGCTGGTATGTTACAAAATCACCTATTCATTCCATTTTCCAACTTTTATATGAGTAAAAATGTTGACTTTTCATAGCCAACATGTATACCCACCCCCATACTATGAGAATGCCACTTATCCATCTCCAGGTCAGCCATATCAAGCTAATTATGCTATTGTTTCCAATTCCATGGCCCTTCAAAACCATCATGCACAGTATAATTACCACCCACCCACCCTTGCTCGGCCTCCTTACTAGCTAAAATAGTTTGAAATTAAGGAGCTTAAAGACATTCTGTCAAACCTCAACAAGCAGATGGAGGAGATTAAAAGGCAATGTGAGTATAATCAGCACCAAGAGGAATTGGCTTATCAAGCCTATCTTCATGAGCAAGAGTTGGAGGCACAAAGAACACAGTTTGAGCTGGAGATTGCAAGAATAAAGAGTTATCAGTATCAACAAGGAGGGGGATTTCAAGCAAGGCAGTATGAAGAGTCTGATTTGCAGTTGTAAAAGTAAAATCACCAAGCTTACCTTTAATAGCTAGAGAAGCCACCATGTGAGACCTTTGGTTCTGATCAGGAGACACAAAGGAGACAGTTTGAAGAGAATCTTGAGAAAGAGGTAGCTGCACAAACAAAGCTTTTGCTTGCTCGAGCCCATGTAGCCCCTTCTGTTCCAGAAGAGCCGACTCAAGAAGAGGTTTGTAAGTATAAATTTCCAAGTTTTATTCAAAATGAGCCTATTAATGCCCCTAAGGTTGAAATCCTATGTTTTAGGCAAAATAAAGTCCCTGATCCCTCAAGCCAGCCTCTTAAGCCTAAAAATACCCAGTTTTAGAAGCTCTCACCCCTTGCAAGTTGAGGAAAATAACCATGTTCAGCCTAGTACAATTGTAGATCAGCCCCTTGAGCAATATTCTTTCTCGCAAGAGATCCAAGAAGCTCCCCAAGTTTCCCAACCAGATGAATCTGATTGTCCTATCACTATTTGCCTTTATAAGGATGGACCTATTGTCTTACAAAATAACTTGTTCATAATGAAGGAAGCTAGAAATGTAAATTTATTGCATTTAGCTATGGAGCAGTATTGGTTAGAGCAGAAAAAGATCAAACAAGAGAAGACTCCTCCTGATGAATCTATCAATGTTTGCACTAAAGAGCTTCCTTGTTTTGTAAAAGATGATAAAATTTTTTTAGACAATCATGTAGTTCAAGAGGCTGATTCACATGGAGAGGTTGCTAATGTTTGTGCTACATTCCTAGCTGAGTATGAGCATAATGCATGTGTAGAGGAAGTTGATTCAAACTTGCCCCTGAATCCTTTGCATTTCAATTCCTTTGATATTTTCTAATGCCTTTTATAAGATGAAGCAAAGCAAGACACAAAAATTGGAAGGCAAAAGTCTTCAAATGCAAAGATAGAATGCCCAGGTTTCATCAGATGTGTTGATGTATAAAATTGTACGGATTCCAACACCAACATGGGAAGTTTCAAGAATGTGGGACTCAACACTTGAAACAACCTCCAGATTTTATAGAAGCTGGCTCTTCCTATTTCAATTGGGTTTTGGGGAAAAGGGAAGAAAGAAACAAGATTACAGATACAATAAAAGAAACTTCTAATTCTATGGTCATGCGTCTGATTTAAATGTATGTTGTTAACTTAGTACAGTGACCAAATTCTCAAGATTCAACTATATTAAAGAGCAAATAATGCATGATCAATATAGACAGATAATAAATGAATTTCGAACCAAAGGCCAAACTCAAAAGATTTATGCAAAGACACATGAAATATCACCAATGGCACATAATAGAGATTTTCATTAACAATTCAACAAAATACACAAGGCACAGAAACATGCACAGATATATCAGCTTCCTTATCATAACAGTTAAATTAAGGTAAAATGATATGATCTAATCACAACAACAATATATGAACTCTTAATAAAAAAAAAAAAGTCCCCCTATGTTACAATATCTTCCTGTATTTATAGCTACAAAATTTGACTCAAGATCGCCTATAACTGTCTAGAATCTCAACGGCTTGAACAGAACTGGAACTCCATAGGGACTCGAACTGACACTAAGAACCTCCTTGAATCTGCAACCGTCTTTCCTTGCACACTCATTAGTTGAGCAATAAAATATGTGGCAATGTAACTGTAATCCTATTTTGACACATGGTGCCACCTGTGAGTTCTCAAACTATTTCAAAATATACCATGCGGCAGCCTCTGCTCAACACTTAGCTTCCTTACCATTCAAAAGGGACACACCAAATAGCGCCACTTGTGAGCATCCATCACACTTGAAAATATGTGGCAACCTTCGAAAAACAAAACTGGGACACTTGGCATTATCTGTTGATCTTAGAAACTACTTAGTTTATATGCCTGAACACCTATGGCTATGACACTTGTCACTTGCCGCATCAACTAGAAACTATAACATTATTTTATGGGACCCACCATATGCTTCTTTACTTCCTGAATAGAGACACAATATAATGACAGACGGTGCCATCCACGTGAAGCAAAAATGGGAACGTGGTGCACTTGGCTATATCAATAGCTTCATAAAGAGAGTCTCTCAAAGCCTCGTGAAGGTGACACTTGTCACTCTCTGCAACAACTGAAACTTATAAGAAACTTATACGTGGCATACTCTGCAACATCAATAGTTTCTTTAATGTCATCTCCCGCATCCAACACATGGCATCCTCCAGCTGTAACCTAAAAACTGTGACAATACCCCTCGGGCCCACCATATATTTTCTTGGTGCCCATGGCTTAACAAAAAGGGATGCACGCGGCATCATCTGCTACAACAATAAAAGGACACTTGGCAACACCTATTGGCTTGCTATATCAAAAGAGACTTTTTGCCAAGGCTTTCGGTAGTGACACGTGTTGCATTCCACATGAAGAAATAGAAGCATCACAGGCACATGAGGTACATTATCTGAGATGAGACATTGGACTTTACACATTGCAATCTCACGGAGATCACAATTGGCAAGTTTCGTGCATAAGAAATAATAGCAATAGGAAATCAATAGAAACTATAGAAACACTCAGCTGCACAAGCAGAAACAAAATGTAGAGTTTGGCTCTAACTGTAGAAACACTTGGCCACACAAGCAGAAACAAAATGTAGAGTTTGGCTCTATAGTTCATGGCGACTACAAGGACTTATATGCCTTCTTAGAAAGAACTCTAAGATTAAAAATATGTCAAAATTACACTGCTACTGTAAAAGATCTCAATTATAATTTTTGCAATAAAACCTGATATACAGACAACTCTGAATCTAATAATCCTTGTTTACTTTCTAGATCTTGAAATGCAAAATCCAAATTAATGATATCCTTATGGGAAAAAGATTGCAAACTTTGCACCACAACATGTAACTAGAATTCAAGCTGAGCCATCAGAACCAATACTGCTTCTACCTCTTTCACAGTGGATGAATCACTCAGACCCTGAAAAATAGTTTAATCATTTTGCCTAAGTAGAAGAAGAGCATTTATAGCATCAATCATTAGCACTATATTCTCATCAAGAAAAGGAGAGGATAGCCCCAACTGGACCAATCCTTCAATATGCTTTTTTGTATCTTTTACCCCTTCTTTAACTTTATCCAAAAGTTCTTTATAATTCATTGTAGTAGAATTACAACTTAAGACTTCATTTACCCTTTTGGCAACAACCATTCTATCACTTACACCAGCTGCAGACAGGGTCTCATTAGATGTGTCATAAAGTTTCTGCAACAGGAGTTGGGAGTTTGAAACTATCAATGAAATAATAGTCAAAGTTGCATGTACATAAGACTCTACTTTCTCCCAAAGTTGTTGGGAATTTAGTAGAAAGGTGAGGGATGGCTTAAGTTGTACAATATCCTCATAGATTCCTCCCCATGCAGATGCATAAAGCTCTTTCACCATGTTCAAAACTCCTGCATTTTGTGGCCTCTGTGCCAACTCAATTGTTAATTGCTTTCTCTTTTCTTGCTCAGCCATAAATTGGGCTTGAGTTGCACTACTTAGATTTTGCTTCTTTGAAAGGGCCTGCTACAATTGTGATGCCTCTTGCTCCTTTGAAAGGGCCTGCTACAATTATGATAACTCAACTTTCAAGGCTGCAACTTGAGCCTGTGCTACTTGATGAACCTGTAAAGAAACAATAGACTGCAAATCTTTGTTTAAAGTATCAATTTCTTTGACCTTGGCTTGTATCTCTGAAGCTAAGCTACAATTAATATCTTTCTCTTGTGCCAAATCAGCCTCAACTTTTAGCAACCTTTTTGACATCTTTAAGTAATTAGTGCCAACTGCTGAAACAATTTCATTCATCAACTCTACTTTGTCTTGTGGTCTGAAATGAGACAGATCCATAGCCACAGCATTCATTGTATAATCCTTGGCTACATTTGCTTCACTAGCTTAATCACATTTGGGGCTAAATGAGTAATAGTCAAAGACTATTGAATTAGATCAAACAAGGATTTCATGTGTACAACAACAGGGCTCTTATTCTCTTTCTTTCTCTTCTTTTCCATTCGAGCAGCTCTAGCTTTTCTTGCTATGTCAGCTTGTGCTTAAAAGGTAGGTGGTGAGGCAATGTGCCCATCGGCAAACAGATAACCTTTGGGCAAGCCATAAGGAATGGTAGTCATTTGTTGACTTGGGTCAATATAAGGAAAATCTCGCTTGGGCATTGATGGGGAGAATAGAGGTAAGGAAATGGCATGTGAATACATGGCTGGTGAACTGGCAATTGGGAAAAAAGAATATAGTGGTGCAGCAGAGGTGGTAGGAGGCATGGAAGAATGGGTTAATTAGGTAGCCACCCCTATATGAGAAGAAATAGAAGAAGGGGAAAAAGGAGAAGAAACACTAACCTGAGCTGCTGATGAAGTTATGGGAACTTGTTGTTGCTGGGGCTTTGATACATCTTCTTCCTCTTCCTCTAAAACTAATTTGCCTTCTCTTTTCAAAAGCATTTCCCTAAGATCACTAGGATCTTCTTCTTATGAATCAATTACTATGTGATGAAAAGGTGCCACTCTGAGACTCCCTGATGCCAAAGCTATTTGAGGCTCAAGAGATGGCGATACTATCTCTTTTTGTTTTTTTAAGGTGCTGAGTGATGGAGGCCATGGGACTTTAGGGACTTCTGCTACTACATGCTCTTTTTCTTCAAACTCTTGGACTTCCTCTGATATTCCCTCTTCCTCTGCTCTTGAACTTCTTCGAATATTACTTCTATTGGGACTAGACACCAGAGACATATGAAACTCATCCCAAACCGTTTCCCATTCTTCATCAATTTCAACATTTCCAAAAGTATGAGTAAACTTAGCTATTTCCTGTCTGTATTTCCAATATGCAGCAATTTTCTGTGCATTCCATTCTTTCTTCTTCAAAGTAGCTTTGAGGCCTATGGTCATTGACCTCTTTGGATCAAAATCCTATATCTTCTTATAAAAAGACTCCCAAGGCCTAGTACCTTCATCTGGCAAGTCTTTCAATTCAACATAAACCGTAGGATCATCCTGCTTTGGCGACCTTCTCTTCTCCCAAAAGGGGCATTTCTCATGAATGAATTTTGTAGAAACTTTATTTTTGATAATCCAAGAAGCTAAGAAACTATCTATGTCATATTTCCACTTATCTTCGACTATCAAGAACTCGTAAGCTGTTAACTTCCTCAATAGGAGGTCCTCAGTCTCCCTCTTCTCAATTGTTATTTTCTCTTTGGTCCAAGGAACATCATAGATTTTCTTCTTTCGCTTCTTATACCCAAAATTATTATTAATGACAGATATATGTCGAGCCACTTCTAAAAAGGTAACCCTAGGAGTCAAAACCTTTGGGAGCAGGACAAGCTCTCCAGCAAATCCATGAAGTCTAACAATGGTTGTATGGGCTCCAAAGAAATAGTCACAAAGAATTTTTAGGTTTAACAAGAAACCTATGAGGCTTTTTGTCATTCTATTTTTTATGGGCTCAGAACTTAACTGACCAAAAGTGTGTGCAACAAAACATTCTACAAATTCATATGGGTCTGAGGTGTCTGATAGAACATGGGTCCATGCAAACATCGGAATTGTTCTATTGCTATCAGACTCGGGGTCATACATATTTAAAGGCATGTATCATTGAAAGAGACCAAACTTTTGTTATAACATTAAATGAAACAGGTATGCTGAGTACCTGAAAACATGATCCTAAGAAAAGTTTGTGAGCTGGTCCACCATAGCCACAGAAATTTGTTTTGCAAAGTCAAGATGGTACCCTTGAGACTTGTCCACAGTTTTCAATCTGAAAATTACTGCGAGTTGCCAATCGTGTATGGTGGAATCATCATACTGGCCAAAGATAAAACCAAGCATGGCGAGGGCATCTTGAACATCAAAGTTGAACTGAGCACGGCCTATGGGCAGCGAAGGCAATTAGGTATGCTCATCACCTAAATGCATCTCAATGTTTAGAAACTTCACCTTACTGTGGAGATTTCCCCATGTGGCTTGCAACTTAGGAATAGTCGGAAATGTGGCCGTCTTGTCATGTTGCAAACCCAGCATGTCCCAAATTGCTTTAGGGGTTAGTTGAACCATGAAAGGGCTGCGTTGAATGGAAGCAGTTGGGGAATGAAACAATTATGCACATAGGTCAATTAGTTCTGGATATAGGTGGACAATAGGAAATACAAAATATGCCAATTGGGATGTCCATACTCTCATCCCAAAAGTGTCCTACTGCCCTTTTCATGTGCAGATAAGGCACCTTTGGTGAGCTCCCTCCTGAAGAGTCTTGGTTTTATTCTACATATGTGTGTCAAAAATACCATCCACATAATCCTTCACCTATGTCAAAAGTACACTCACCCCTTTATCTAAGACCCTTGTCCTTGGGTAGCTTTCCTTAGGTTGTGGAGGTGCAAATGAATAAGATTTGCTACTTTTCAATTTATCAGATAGCTCGAACAGACCTAACCCTTCCTGTAGCGATTGTGGCTCTGACATTTCTGTATCTCTTCTCAAAGCCTTAGAAACTCTTAACACAGAAAGTAAGCAAGAAACTATAAATGAACCTAAACTTAGCTGGATTTGTAGGCGAGGAATGAAGCTTTGATGCAGACATCAACTTAGAGAATGTAGAATGAGAATAACAAATGAAATAATCTAAGGGGTTGAAAGCTTAGCTTGACAAGGTGTAAGGAAGCATTAATGACCCATCATGTATTATTAATGGCATTAATGCCAAAAGACGTCTAATGTATCTTTGAAAATCCGTATGCGACAATGTGTCAGATTAGTACTAAAATGATGATCAATAATTTGGTACTTTCTTTTGATGTTTAAGGAACCGCTGAACAACCTAGGTAAATGCAACTGCTAACAAAAGGACCACTGTGCTGCAGACACATGTTCTCAGAAAACTTATTTAAAAGGGAAAAAGTGGGAAAGCAAAGGAAAAGTAGGAAAGCAAATAAAAGACACCTAACTAACTATGATACATAGCAAGTTTCAAGACTTAGGTAAAATGCTTCAAGAAAATCCCGCTTACAGGAATCTCTTCAGGTTCTCCATCCATAGTCTCTAACTCAAATGCATTTTCTGTTTACAAGAGTGGATCTTAAAAGGTCCTGTCCATAATGAGTCAAACTTACCATGTTGGCCTGGTTTAGTAGCTCTCAGATCCCATTTCAACACCAAAGACCTGACTTCAAATTTTGGATTCAAGGTCCTTCTATCAAACCAATTCTTTATGATTTGTTGATGCTTCATTAATGACTCATGTGCCCTTTCTGTCTTCTCTTGAACTTCTAGTAACTCAGCAAGCCTCACATGCATTGAGCTACTTTCTTCTATCTCCAAATGTTTAAGCAACTGTAATGCAAGAACTTCTATACTTAGTGGCATCACTGCATGTTTACCATAGACAAACTCGTATGGGGACATCTTAGTTACTTGCTATAGTGTGATTCTATCCATCCATAATGTTGAATTAAGAGATTTGTACCAATCTCTTTGATGCTCGTCCCCCATTCTCTTTATGAGTCTAATCAAATTCTTATTGGTAGATTCTGCCAGGCCGTTGCCTTGTGGATAGTAATTAGAAGAAGACTTCAAATATATTCCATTTTTTAATGCAAACTCTGACAGTCTGGTTCCTAAAAATGCCTTAGCATTGTCTGATATGGTAGTACGTGTAGGACCAAACTAGGTAGTTATCCACTCTATGAACTCTAAGATTACCTTTTCAGAAGCTTCTTTGAGTGGCACTGCTTCACTCCACCTCGTAAAGTAATATGTTGCAGTAATGATCCATTTGTATCACATATTTGACACTGGATTAATCATTCCAATAAAATCTAAACCCCACTGAGCAAAGGGTTATTCCACTATTATGGGGCTCAAAGGCAATGCAACATTTCTTCTTCTTCCAGTATAAAATTGACAAGCCTGACATTCTTTGACTAGCTGATATCAATATGCAAACAATGTTGGCCAGAAGTAGCCATCTTGTGTCACTTTAATCACAGTAGTTCTTGTTGAAAAGTGCCCCCCTCGGGTTCCATGATGAAACTCATACAATATCCTTTGGGCTTCATCTTTCTCTACACATCTTAATAGTATTCCATCAATATTCTTTCTAAACAAAACATGATCAATGAATACAAAAGGAACTCCTTGTTGTCTATAGTATCTTTTCTTGTCAGGGGAGAGTTCATTTGGGAAAATACTAGTTCTCATGAACTATATTCTGTCACTTACCAAAGAATCTTGGTCAATCTCTTGAAGATTTAATATTGTTCCAACTTCTGCTTCCTCAGGCATTGACCCCTCTAGGTCTTGAGTGATATATTGACAGAGTCCCCTGCCTCTAATCAATTTGGTAAGCCTTACCTCTACATCATATTCTAAGATTTTACTTATCCAATAAGCCCTCTTCTCAGTAATCTCTCCCTCCATGATATATTCACTTACACTAGGGTGAGCTACTAATATTAGGATCTTATTCCCTGTCACTAAGTGCCTAAATTTTTTAAGAGCTTTTACCATTGCATAAGCTTGTTTCTCAACAATATTATACCTGGACTCATACTCCCTGTGTGTTCTGGAGAAGAATGCAATTGGATGTTCGCCTTCTTCTTTGTCATCTTTATAGGTTAGAACAGATGCAACACTGTGTTCTCCTCCAAATACATACGTAATAAAGGGCTTAGAGAAATGGCTTTCTTTACTTCTTCAAAATCTTGTCTCCCTTCAGCAGTCCATTTGAAAACTAAATCTTTCTTCACCAACAGAGTAATGGGTCTAACTAGCCCTGTAAAATCACATATAAAGTGACTAAGAAAATTGATCTTACCCAAAAAGGACTGAACTACCTTCTTGATGACTGTTAAAGATAGATTTAGTATAGCTATAACCCACTCTGGATCAATGGAGATTCCATCTTTTGAAACAATGTGTCCCAGAAGTTTCCCTTGGGGCACAAGAAAAAATACACTTCTTAGGATTTAAGGAGATCCCAAACTCTTGACATTTTTGAAAAAATAGCTTCTAGGTGCTTAAAGTGATCTTTGGCATCTTTGGTAAATATAGTCATGTCATCTAAATAGATCATAATGATCTTATTTATAAGGTCTCCAAATGCTATGTCCATGGCATGCTGAAAAGTAGCTCTAGCATTTGAAAGACTGAATGGCATTTTGGCATATGCGAAGGTTCCCCACTTTGTAGTGAATGTTGTCTTATGTTGGTCTTCATCAGCCAACCAGATCAGATTGTATCCTAAGAAACCATCAAGCAATGAGAACCTTTCTGATCCAGCTATTGTTTGCAAAATTTGTTCCATGGATGGCAGGGGGTAATGATCTTTCAATGATGCTTTATTCAGGTCTCTAAAGTCTACACAGAGCCTGATGTCTCCATTCTTTTTCCTTACTGGCACCAAGTTAGACACCCAAGTTGAGTGTCTAATTGGGAAACTAATCTTAGATTCTAAAAGCTTTTGCAGTTCAACTACCATTAAAGGCTCAATCCTAGGATTCACTAGTCTTTGTTTCTAACGGACTAGTTTTGACCCTTTAGCAAGTTCTATAGTGTGTTTAATGATATCCCTATTATAACCATAAAGGTCATCATAGGTCCAAGCAATCACTCTATCATACTTATTACACAAAGAGATCAGCTTCTCCTTTTCATCTTAGGTAATAGTATTGCCTACCTACAATTTTCTTCCTCCACTAACTTGAATTTCAGAATAGTCATCTTTGCTTGCCTTAAACTTCCTCTTGTTTAGGCTTACATCATCTAGGTCAAATAGATATTCTAGTGTGATTAATCCTTTTGAGAGTTTATTGGATTTTAATTGGATAATTTAATCACCATAAGCTTCTTCAATCTTGGGCTATAATTGATCAACAAACTCTCCTAACTACTGCAAGAACAAAAGTACCTAGAGATCATTATCAAAGACTTGCCAGTTCTGGTCATTGTCTAGGATTGTTGGTCTCACTATCACTTTTATTGCCTCATTGTTAATGAGTAGGTCACTTGTTGGGTCAAATTGAGAACCAATTTGTGCCATTCTATCTGCTTCAATGTTTTGGGTTCTAGGGACAACTTCTATGTTGAACACATCAAAACCATCTATTAGATCCCAAATTCTGTGGCGATAAGATCTCATTCTTACATTCTTTGCCACAACTTTCTCTTTGATTTGTTTCACAACCAGTTCTGAATCTTATTTGACTACCAAATTCCTAATCCCTTTTTTCTTGGCTAGTATAAGACCATGCACCAAAGATTCATACTCAGCATGATTATTAGTGCAAGCAAACTGAAAGCATATGGCTCTAAGAATTTTCTCACCCTTTGGCAAACTGAGACATATACCTACTCTGGCACCTTTTTTGCTCCTAGCCCCATCAAAATTTAAGGTCCAGATTTCTGAGTCTCTATCAGGGTCTTCCCTTTCAAATATTTCCTTTCTCATAATATTTGGTATCTCTTGGCCTTCTTTAAAAAATAACATAAGTGCCCAAACCAGTAGAGTCATAATTTCCATAAGGGTCACTTTACATCATGGTCATCAACTGATTATTTTCTTCTTCATGTTGATCATGTTCAGTCCAGTCCCCTAGTTCCTGCACAAAGACTCTCTCCTCCTTAATCATCATGGCATGGGATGCTTCAACTCTTGGGGGTAGTTCATCAGTGATATGATCTTTGGATAGAGGTTCAGACAGTACCTTCATCTTTGTTCCATACTTAGTTCTTAAAATCAGATGAGACCAATCTAGAGACATGTATCCTCTTATCTTAGTTGTGAAATCTCTGGATAGGCATAGACCAAAGACAGGGGGGATAGCTATAACCATCACATCTTGTAGAACAATGATATTTGGGCAAGTATATAGATGTAATGGGAGTTGTTTAATCCTTCCTATGGTCTGGACAGACTTTCCATCTAATTGCATTACCCCTTTGGCTAGTGGCTCATATTTTATCTTTAAAGCATCTACTATCTGCTATCTGCTTGGGCATGACTATAGTACTAGCTTCAAAATCTATCATTGAGTTGTGCAACAATTTCTTACCCTCTATTAAAGTTAAGTAAAATCACTTAGGCCTGAGTTTACTTACCTTTCGCACAACGTTCAACAAAAGAAGTTGATTGTAACAGTGGAGTGTCCTTATTTTGGGTCTTTTCTTTGTTAGTACCTCTTTCTTTAGGCTTGGGATCCACCTGAATCTGCAGTGCCTCTTGCAACAACATCTTTTGCTTAGGAATGGCTAGTATATCCCATATTGATACATGAGCAGGGGTCTTCTTCAGCTGTTCTACCATGTTCATGGGTCCTAATGCATGTGCCTTTGGGTAGTAAGGATACTTTACTCTCTCCAATACTAGGTTAGAGACTGCTTGATTCTGGTTTGGCTGAGGCACTTCTTGTCTAAAAGCTGGATTATAGTGAGCCTGGAAAGGAGGGACCCCAACTACTTCATTGTTTATAGCTTCAGGATGTTCTACCATCCTCTGCTTTGATCTGGTATAATAATCAGACTGTACTAAGTGTTTCTTGGAGGTAGAGGCTTCATTCAAAAATACTAAATCTTCATCTTCAATCCATGAAAACAAAGCATGCTCTAGGGCAATCTCTTCTTCCTATTGAATGGACAATCCTTGCATCTGGGCAACCATTACTACATTCTGGACACCAGGTGACTGATATGGAGAAGCATTAGGGACCATTGCTTGACCTTCCATCCTTCTCTCTTCTGCTATCTTTTGATGTAAATTACCTCTAGGATAATTTCTTGGCATATGAGCATTGTTGCAAGGAAAACACCAAGCATTGGCATCTTCTGCTAGATAATTTTGTCCAGGAACCATTTCTTTGCCTAGGTTAGGAGGAATAGTTTGCAAAGGTGTGGGAATCATGACCAACTAGTTTGAAGGTTGGGGATTATTTGGCCTTTGAACACTTTGATACTGGTTTGGCTGATATGGGTGTCGATTCCCTTGGAATCCCTAGTATGGAGGCTTTGGGTAAGAAGTTTGTTGTCTCTTGAGATTAATAATCTCATTTGAAAAGGTCATAAGGATGTTCTTGACATCATCCATTTTAGATGGAGGGGCAGAGGGTGTTGACACAGTGGGTTGTTGAGATGTTGGAAAGGTGTACATGGAGATAGATACAGATGGTGGATTAGGGACTTCTTGAGGCAAGGGGATAGAAAATTTTGGGAACATGGGCATGGGAGGCCTTGGAGGCAATTTTCCAGCATCTATCAGATTATTTTCATCCCTTATAGCCAACTCATATGCTTGCGGTAGGGTCTGTCCTCCTAGGGACTAAATCATTACAGATATATCAGAATTGAAAGCTTTGGGGTAGAATACAATAGCCATACCTAATGGTGGCCTGGCTATAGCAGGGATTCTATCCTAGGTCTTTTGAAACCTAGTGTTGAAGTTTGTTACAGCTTCTTGTGGTGCCCTCTTTATAATGATCAATTGTTGTAGTAGGGAGGATTTATCACCCTTTTCATTGAATCTTACAAAGAAGGCATCCCCAAGCTGATCCCAAGTAGATATTGTATATGGGGTCAGAGATCTATACTAATCTAGAGCCTTCCCTTTGAAGGAAGCCACCAATAGCTTGATTGTTATGTTTTGTATAGTAATAATATGTACCGCACACACATCTGATACATCTTGAAGATGCTCCCCTGGTGTCTTGGAATCTTCTCCACTAAATTTGTGTAAAGCTTTCAATGCTTTAGCTAGAATTGGATCCCAAGTAGCTGGTCATGTCAAAAGAATGAGAGGACTTCCAATGCTCTAATTCACATAGTTTCTTGGAGGTATAGGTGCTCCCATGTTTGCTCCTAATGCTGAACTTGGGCACCCGCAAGAAACTCGGTCCACATATAGGGGAAGTCACGCGGGCAAAAAAAAAGCCGCCGGTAACGGGTACCCATTTTCAAAGAAACGGGTACCCGTTTAGGAACGGGCGCCCGAACCTAAACAGGTACTCGTTTCTTAACGGGTACCCGTTTAGTAACGCGCACCCAAGCCTAAAACGGGTACCCGTTTAGTAACGAGTACTCGTTAATAATGGGTACCCGTTATTAAACGGGTACCCATTTTCAAAAAATTATATATTTTGAAAAAAGACCTCTGCGGGCTCATTTTCACCCATAGAAGCCGATAGCGACAGCGGACAACCAATAACGGGTACGCGTTGCCAAAGCCTAAACAAAGAAAACAACAGAGTTTTTGTTGCCCTCTCACCTCCTCCCGCCACCTCGTCACCCTCGAGCTCTTCCAGGTTGGTTCTCTACCTATCTTTAGCTTGTTTTAAATTTTTTTTCCTAATTGTAGGGTTAAAATGAAAATTAGGGTTTTATTTGTTATTTAAGCATTTTACTTGTTATTAGAATTTTGTGATTGTATGTTATTGCAAACCCTGAAACCATGTTACTGCAAACCCTAAAAAACTTAAACTATAAACCCTAAAACCATGTTGTACAGTTACAAACCCTAAAAACCTAAACTATAAACCCTAAAAAATCAAATTATAAACCCTGAAACCATGTTGTACTGCAAACTCAAAAAACGTAAACTATAAACCCTAAAAAACCAAACTATAAACCCTAAAACCATGTTGTCCTACAAACCCTAAAAACCTAAACCTTAAACCCTAAAAAACCAAATTAGTATATGTAATAATGATAAAAGGGATAAGTTTGAAGATGAAAATTGTTGGCTATAAGACTATACCCTATCTTTGATATCTGTCATTGTTGGCTATTAGAAGTTCCTGTCTGATATGCCAGTAAGGTTGCTATCACCAAAAATATAAGACATAAAGTATAATGGACCCAAATCATCTTCTTGTAAAACATTATGATCATTGATTAGGGGTTAATTTTGTGTCACTTAATTGTTAGATATATCGAAATTATATCCAATAATAGTTAAATGATATTCCTTTACATTTATTTGTGAACCTAACCATAGTTTTCACTCTAGTGTACATATGAACCATATTAAACTCCTAGACTCTTTCCATTCTATGAAATATCACATTATGTAAGGGTCCATATTAAAATAGAATGATATTTGGTCATATGTATTTAATAATGGAATACCATATAAGCCTTTTAAGATCCACATGATACTCACCAAAACTATAAGATATAAATTCTAATGGACCCCAATCATCTTCAAGTGTAAGGCACTATGATCATTGACTAGGGGTTCATTTTCTATAACACAACTGTTGATGTATTGAAATTGTATCCAGTAATAGTCAAATGGATTTCCTTTATATTTATTAGTGAACTTGACATTCCATCACCTAGGATTTTATAGTACTGGTTTGGCCCTTTTTTAATTACAGTTCTTAGATCTAATTTATCACTTTTATCTTTTTCTTAAATAGATTTACCTATGGTTTGCATTCATCCTTGTTTATCTTTTCCTATCATATCTTGATTATGGTTTGAGCATGTAAATAGTGATATATACCTTTTTGATTCAACCTATCTAGAAGCTTGGATAATCTTTTGTGACATGTGATCCTTCCATCCTTGATACCTTCATGATACATTTAAATGATGGACCAATGAGGATGTGTTTTCTATCGCTTGTGTTGTTCTAGTTATATACTTGTTTTACCTGCTTCCCTTGAGGATCTATCTATTAACCCACAAAATGTTGAACATATTTTGGTGCCTAATTTTAAGAATGCATATAAATGGATTGAGTAGAATACTTGTATAATTGGTTATTTTTTGGTTTCATGCCATCCAAAATGTAACCAAAGGCTTCCTTTTCTTCTCCTTTGTGGAATCCAACCATGCAAACAAACTCCTCCACAATGGACCCAACTACATGCATAGATCTTTACAAGTTTGTTCTCCCTAAATAAGGGATTTCATCATGTCACATAGACTACACTCTAGCTACACACAAGCCTAAACTAACCTCCAAGCTAGATGTTGAGGCAAGAAAAATTTAATTTGGGTGGACTAATGTAAAAAAATATAGAAATGTTCATAATAAGGATAAGAGTAACTATCTAACTTCCAACTCTACTACATGGCTAGCACATTTAACAAGTCCCACATGGCCTTAGGATAATGACAAATCAACATAACCCGTAAAATCCTCTTAGCTAAGGCCAATAATAAAGCAAAGCAAGTAGCTGATTCATAATCAACTCTTAGGTCGATATTCCTTTAGTGATTCCTTCAAAGAGTTTAGTAAGCCAAGTAGTTCTTAAGAAAGTTCCTCTTCTAGTGAGTGTTATTTTCTCATTGGATTTGGGAGTTCCAACTATGTCACAACCAAATGGAGGAAGACAGTCTCATATAGTCCCCCCTAGGAGGTTAAACAAGGATAATATGATCTTGAGAAATGATAGATGCAATTTGGAGCCTTTTCTCCAAAAAATGTCAGATTAGATTTGAGTAGAATATTTTTTTGCATTGCAATGGTTGGACTACAAGGAAATATCCTTAGACCCTCTTGCCTTATGAATTAATGGAGGATATGGTGTCGGATTTTTGATATAGATTTACCCCCTAGACATTCTTTGTCTTCAAGAGGTTAAACTTTTCTTGGATTTTTGCTTCCAATAATGTGATGTGTCCTATGGCAAGATAATATTTTTTAATCAATAATAATGAGCAACTTCATGGTGGCACTTAGAACATTTGTTAATTCCAATTGGCAACCCCACTATTTTACCCATACTTGTGACCCATATAACAAAGTAGGTTATGGGTCCTTTTCAATATTGAGAATCAATGTTTTAGTGTGTCAATATCTATACCTCAAATGATGTGACTGAAAGGATGTTACTTTAGTGGTGGCTTGCTTATGACATTCTACTAGTATAGTGGTTTATTAATGGCAACTTAAACCTAGTTGAGGTGGCATCTAAGAGACGCTTGGCCATTTTCCTATGCAATGGATAGAAAAAAAGAGACATGTGTTTTTATATGCACAATAAATTGTGCATTTATGACCCAAGTCTTTGTTTCCAAAGTTCATCTCTAATTTGGTACTCTTGATCCAATCTGCATGGTGGTTCTAAAAGATACATTAAGAGAATTGCTTGTGTTATGATGTTAAAGAAACTAGACACTTTTCCTTCACCAACTATTACTCTCTTCATGTTGAACCCATGCTAGATTGTTTTAGTTTCACAATTAAATATGATTTAGATAACATCAATGTATTAACTAGTGCAATGGTGACATTTGTAGACCTATGCTAATTCTCATTTAGTTTTGGGTTGATTCTAGTAGATGGATTAATATAGTTGCATATCAACATACGATGCACGCAATCTTATATGAAGTTGGGATCATTCCTTGATCCTTCACCTACCCTTAGTTCATTTAAAAATATTGAGGAAAACATTCTTCTACCCTTGACATCCACATTTTATAGTTTCAAATTTACAACTTAGGGAACTTGACATCCACATTTTAGGGTTTCAAATATAAATTTTAGGGTTCTAAAGTAGATGTTTAGGGCTTCACTTTTCACCTTTTAGGGTATCAAAATGATGTATTAGGGTTTGAAAATTCATGTAATAGAGTTTTAAAATGACATTTTAGGTTTTCAAATTCTCATATTAGGGTTTGGAAATTAACATTTAATAAGGTTTCAAAATGATATTTTAGGGTTTTTACACTTCAGCAGAAGGTAACTCATATTGTTGGAATACAACATGTTGTAGTATTGGTATAAATGTAGTCTTTAACAAGGTCACTATTGTTATAAATGTAGTATTGGTAATAAATGTAGTATAAAAATAGCATGCAATGTTCAATTAAGTCATAATCTGTACCGCTCTTTTGAGACACATGAGAAGCCTATAGTAAAATTGGAGTTAATATAGGAAGAGAAATAGGAATGATAGCTCTAGCAAATTGAGTATAATGCTATTAATTAGAAAATATAACTTTTCTAAGTTAAGAGCAATAAATGAATAGAAATGAAATACTATTTACAAAATTGAGCTTAACTTAGAGCCTATAATGTCAGGGCATCACGTAGACATCTTCATGTCACACCGTCACAATTGAGCTTAACTTAGAAGCTAGAAGTAGCCTGATTAATAGAGAAATGGGAATCTAATACACTTGGCATGCACTTTTAAATTTGGACTATATAAGGTGTCAAAATGTAACTTCCATTATAATTTTGAGAAAAATGATGATACGACAAGACCTTGTTAGGTAGAGTGACACCTTGGTGTATGACTAGGACCTAGAACCTGCAACCTTGTCCACTATGTGAATTTAATGATCTAAAAACTTTGATATAGCTTTATGTTGTAATTTTTTGCATAACTTCCTCTTGGTAATTTTTGTGAGATCTTTTTTCTAATTATTCCATATAAATTATCTATAAATACCAATTCTATAGTTCAAAAACCCTCTAAAAATGGTTAAAGAGGAATGAAGTAGGACTTGGAGAATATAATATTTTAGGGAAATGTTGGATTAATTTAAGGAGACATTGGTATGAGGCATCATCATTTGATCATATTATATGATAAACTTGTGCATGTGTTTAATTTTCAAGTATTACGTGCTCTCTGAATTCATGGATATTTTAAACTAAATCATTTATAGATCTATTCTAGATTAAGTTTAAATTTATAGATATTTGTTTGTAAGTTTTCAATATACATATATATTTATAAATTGTGAAATTATACATTTGTAAGTTTTTAATATGAATTTACATATTTGAAAATTTGCAGGAGACAGATCTAATGGATGACCAGAGTCTAGATGAATTTTTAATAGATGACATTCTTTATGAAACCCCCCCACCCCGTGATCCACCTCAAAACCCCCCACCTCGTGATCCACCTCAAAACCCCCCACCCTCTCCACCTCAAAACCCCCCATCCCCTCCACCTCAAAACCCCCCATCCCCTCCACCTCAAAACCCCCCATCCCCTCCATTTGATGAGGCCCGATTGCGGCAAAACATTAATGAAAATATTAATACAATTGAGGAGAACATTAATTTGATTAATAATCAACCTCACTTGATGCCTCCTCATGTGGTTCGGTTTGCATCTTCGATGCAAACCATTATTGATTCTGTTAGGTCTATCGATGCAGACCTAAATAGATTTCAGCTTTGGCGGGAGGAGAGGAGGCAATTCTATGCGGATGGTCTTTCATATAAAGACATCCATGACCTCCACATTACAAAACAAACATTAGCCCCATTTTTTCGTCACCCAAAAACTAATCAACCTATAGCTGCAACAAAAAAAAGAATATCAATTAAATGGTGTACGCATGAGGGGATTTCGAGACATTTTTGGGATCGGTGGTGGATGGTGTTTGATCACCCACCACATGCTAATTGTGAGGTGCCGCTATATTTTTTGAGAAAATTATGGGTGGAGTTTCAATTGGGTCAAAAACCCAATTATTTTGATATGAGAGATTTTCAGGGTGTTGGTCGTGGCATGCCACAACATAGACCAGGGGCACGAGTTGACCCCAATCGACCTGTTCCTCATGCTCCTATGGTTGCTCCTATTTTGCCCACGATTCCTGCACCTATTCAGCAGCAGTCAGTTTTGTCGACATTAGGAGCATTGAGTAGACTCTCAGGCAATCTCACTGAACAAGCTGCCCACATGGCAGCTGAATTCAGTGGTGGAGAGCATCATGGAGGAGTCGATCCATCTCAGCATAGAGCCCCAAGCTTGTCAGGGGCACATTTGTGTACAAATTGCAATCAACCGTGTTATGGTCCTGCTCCTACATCCACATCAGATGCAGCTACAGCCGGAGTGGAGTCATACTTGGATCTACTATATTTGGATGATAATCCTACACAGGTACATTGACCACATTTTATTAAATATTTCAAGTGTATAATTTGAATGTAGATCAAATTTTTTATAAATAATTTAATGAATTAATTTATATAATTGTAAACTATTTGTTGTACAGATCTCAAGTCGCTCTAGGGCCACATCACGATTTGATACATTGAGTTTTGCATCGACAGCTGTAGAGGTTGGCACACCTTACAGGGTAAACCAATATATCTTAACCCTAAAACCATATGTATCTAATTCTAGTTTAATTTTTCTTTTGAAACTTATCAATATTATATTTTAAATTAACAAACTGTGTATAATTAAATAAATAACTATATACATACATGTATGTGAAACACTACTATTGCAGCGAGGCTCAGGTCCTGTGGCAGTTCCCATGTCTGACAGACCACCTAGCTCAGGTGTTTCTTCCATTGATCCTCCATCGACAGCTACTATGCCTGAGTATTCCCCGGTGTGTGTTTTAAAAAATTGTACTAAATTTGTACTAAGTTTCTTTTTTTGAGTTTATATAAATTTATATATGCACGGGCCATATATATGTAAGTGCAGGATGATAGGAGTGAGACTATTGGCCAAGTTGGTACTCAGGGACAAATTCATGAGCCACCTACACATTTTTAGGTCCTAAACTTTAATTTAATTTTCTATATGTGCAATTTCTAGGTCTTTTTTTGAGTTTATATAAATTTATATATGCACCCATATATATGTAAGTGCAGGATGATAGGAGTGAGATTATTGGTCAGGTTGGTACTCAGGGACAAATTCATGAGCCATCTACACATTTTCAGGTCCTAAACCTTACTTTAAAATTTTCTATATGTGCAATTTCTAGGTCTTTATATGCTAATTTTAAATTGTAACTTATTTCAAACTTGCTTTATTTGAAATTCTAGCAATTAGCAAGTCAAACTTTTGGTCACGAAGATGAAATAGTTATACCACTTGCACAACAAAATGTGGGAAGTGAGACGGTAATTTAAATGCACACTTTAAAACCTACATTTAAATATTTAATTTCATGTCATTTTAAAAAAATTTTAATCTGATTGCAAGTTCTTTCTCTTGTGTGTACAGCATGAGGTAGATCCATCCATTTCACGAGGAAGAAAGAGGCCTCTTTCAGATTTGAACTTGAGTGATGATCATCCCTGATATAGAGTTTTATTTCATAGACTAAACTGTATGATGTGCACATTATTTTTTATATATGCCATTCCAGGACTTTGACTATCTATGTCGAACTTGCTATGACATGTTCTTCTAGATATATTTCAGTATTTCATGAACTGTGATTTGTATTTATTTATATGCTGATGATGAGTAGATGTTTTAAAGTACACATTTCATGGGTCCTACCTAGATATTTTATAGTATTTCATGGACTTATCTAGATCTAGATCTACATGTATATATTGTTGAGTATATATGCTTGAATGTAGTTTAGTATGTTAAATATGCTTCATTGTTAAATAGGTTAAATATGCTTCATTGTTCACTTCTAGAAATTATAAATTATTTAATTGAGATGTATGTTAAAAAATTTCTCTTTACTACATTTTTAAATTTTTAAGAAGTGATTAAATGCATTATGGTTCAATAGTTTTTCTTGAAATAGTGAACAAAAAGAATGCCAAAAGTTTGGATTTTGGTAACAAAGTGTTTAGTAGATCCATCTATGTTATATGTGTTATCCCTCTCAAATTTGTCTCACTAGAAATGCCAAAAATGGATTCAACCTTAAGGATGTGATTCTTTTCTAAAATAAAGTGTCATTGCCAAGAACATACTACCATCAATACTAAAGAGTTTCTATTAAAATATGTGAATTGAAACACCACATATCATGACATCAACTATTCCATAAAAGTTTGTGATATTCCCTATTATCTCAAACTCCATAAAATATACTATCTATCTTTAAAAAGGTACATACTACAATGACATCAAACATAAACCAATAACCTGTGTCCAAAATTTTATTGCAACAATCCCAATTGACTTTGCATGCAACCTCTCTTCCAACCATAATCAACTATCTAGTTAGTCATAAGGCTTTGAATCTTTATCAACCAACCGGCTTCACAAGCTTTACTGTAAACTTACAACATGGCTCCAGTCTATTTGCAATCTATACCTCTATCAAGGACTCTCAATAACTGTATCAACCTACATACAATCAACACTTTTGCTTTCAAGATGCCACCAACTTTTCTAAGCTTTGTCTCCAAAAGACATCATTCTTTGTGGACTTCAACCATGTATGGCTCTGTCTAATACAACCTACTTTAAATGACTCCAACACTATACTAATCACATAGCTAGTTCTGTGCAACAACCAACCAATACCTATATTAAGTCTCTAAGCTCTGCCCAAGCATGTTCAACAAAGTTCAACCATGAATGGCTCTTTGCAAGCCTCCGTCACAAATCTCAAACAATTCAAATCAAGAAGAAACTAAAAGGTTCAATTCAAATCAAGTATCCACACAATATAAGCTACAAAAAAAATTATCACAATTTGAAATTATTCAAGAAGTAGCATTCAATTCTTGTAGAGAAACTAAATCTTTTAAAGAAGAAACTATCTAAGGAAATTCATTTAAATCTTATCCACACAATATAAGCTACAAAAAAATTTATCACATTTGGATTTAATTATTCAAGTAGTATTCAATTCTTGTAGATAAACTAACTCTTTTAAAGAAGAAACTACAAGGAAATTCAATTTTCTTATCCACACAATATAAGATACAAAAAAATTTATCACAATTTGAAATTATTCAAGAAGTAGCATGAACAATTCTTGTAAAGAAACTGGAACTCTTTTAAAGAAGAAACTATCTAAGGAAATTCATTTGAATCTTATCCACACAATATACTTGATCATCAATTACTGTGAAAACCTCTTGACTAACATTAGTTTGACATGACTACAAAATTGATCTACAATTTACATTATGATCAAATCTTGTAGTGGCAATCATGGAAAAATCTACTTGTAGGATACACCTGCAAGAAATAATGAATGTAAATGAGAATGAAAGAATATGTACCAAAAACACAAAATATTAATGCAATATGTACTAAATAACAAAAAAGAGGATACAACTTGACGATGGCTTAAGGGGAGCTAAGAGGATGTCTTAAGGGGATACATAAGAGGATGGCTTTAGGGGATGTATAAGAGGATTAATTAAAAGGGGAGCTAGAAGAGGATGTCTTAAGGGAATACAAAAGAGGATAGCTTACTTGGAGAGATGTACACTAGTCAATTTACAAAGTATAAAATAAAACTTGATGGCTTAAGGGGAGCTAAGATGACATCTGAATTAAGGGGATGTACAAGTGGGTGTCTTTAGAGGATGGATGATAAATATTTGAGTATATATATATGTAATTACCTAATTTACATTCACTTTTAGTTGAAGACTACAAAATTGACCTCACATACTTGTATGGTGATAACTTCTATTGACAATCATGCGTGCATTTGACTACTTGTCTAGGGTACACCTGCAAAAAGTAATGTTCAAATGTACAAGTAAATTAACTATATATTTCCATGGGTCAATACAAAATTTAAGACAAGGGGAATAATATAGAAGTTGAAATGAGAATGAAAGAATTTAACTTGGGGATGTAAGAGTATTGTTTACTTACCTGAAAATTTATTCCATTGTACCATCTGCATCCTCATTTTTTTGTAATGCATCTATAATTGACTCATGTTCTTCCATCGAAAGTGTCCATAACTGTTTATTAGAAGGTTTGCCTTGATATCTGACTAGTTTTATATTTGTTGCCACAACCAAATGTGAGTAGTGTATGATCTTCTTACGTGTTTCATAATCTTCAAATGCAGGCACACCATTCCTTCTTATTAGATATTTTCGTAGCCAAGTGCCAACAACAACCACAGAACCTGTTGGATACTCCATGTTATCATCATCTACTCTAGGATGTAACAACTTTTGTTTTGTCTCAACACATCGAGCCAACCAATACTCGGTTTCCTCTTCATTGCCCTCAGGTGCAATAACAGCATAAACATGTCCTACAAAAAAATTATGTAATTCAATAAAGTGTGACATGTATCTAAATCACATAAATTTGTGGATGCATACATATATAATTAATTATATACAGGATGTACAAAAAAATGACTAAAAAAATTGAAAACAAAAGTACCTTCTTGTACAAGGTCTGAAACACGATCATAGTCATCTGATGCAAACATTTGATTATCATCTTCAATTGTTGTTTCAAGTTGATCTTGTGTTTCTGTAGGTGTCAAGGATCTTTGTTTCCATTCTTCAACCCATTCTGTATTTTCACATGCTCCCCAATCACCTGTAATACAAAATTGACAAACACATGCAAGCTCCCTAGTCCATATAGTCCATGTGCTTGCATTTGAACTCTTAAATGAATGCCATTTTGTTGATCCAGTTATTGTTTCACAATCAAGTCGAGTAGGAATATTCTCTTCTTCAACTAACCAAAAGAATCGTCGAATTGTAGAGTTCTGACTTGATCCCGTAGATAACTTTTCATTACACCAATCCACAATTGCACGTGCATCTCTAAATTTGGTTGTATCCTCAAATTTTAGTTGCTCTCTAGCAAGAGCTCTTTTCACACATGCTCCAGCTCCATCATGTTCTCCTTTACCATGTCCAGCTTCAAAAAAACTCCACATATGTTGGATATTGATTTCTTTGTGAGCCCTACATAGCCAATAAAACATTCTTGCATTTTTGAATTGCCCTGTACAATTATCTGACCATATGAAATGTTGTGTCATCTGGATTCCTCTTTCTTTTAAACTTTCATAAAATTTTGTGAAACAATATTGCACAAACTCTGAAGAGTGTAACCGGTTATCACTCAAATAGAAATGATACTCCCTCAAAATTTTTCTATTATCTTCTGTACTATCATCTGCATGTCTGTATACAATATGAACAAATATGGCCACCTGCACTGAATTATAATACTGAGATTGAATTTCCTCTTGTGGAGCAAGAGTATAGTTTTCTGCAAAGTCAACCACTGATAGGATAGTTCCAATTGGAAAGGTGTTTTTACATGAACAAAATTGTCCATCAAGCCACCGAGCATATTGGGAGTGTTTGACATATTTGGATACAGTATTATCCTTAAAATCTTTGATGAATGCATGCACACAAATTTTTTCAGTGACTAACTCACAACGCTTTCCAATTTTTCCATCTTTTAAAGAATATTCAACATTTTTGAATCTTTTCACATCCACTAATTGTTGTCCAAATTCATGTGAAATATTTTCATGTATACATTCTCCTAACAATGAAAAGTTGCCACATCTATTGCATTGTCCAGAAATACATTCTTTTGAATAAAATAAGTATCCAGTAGATGTTTCACAAAACAAACCTGCTACAAACTCCTTAATTGTTTGAGGTGGCATATTAATACCACATTCCTGCATAATTTCGTTAGTATGCAAAGTAGAACGTATATATCAAAAAAGATCATAATAATAACGAAATTGCACATGAGTTTTACAACAAGAGATTCGCTGTTTATTAATTTTCACATACCAATGTTTACATTTCTCAAAAGATCTTTGGCTTATGGTAATATTAAAAGGTTCTAACACTAAATCATCTAAGAATTTTTTATATAATTCAGTTTGAGTCATGTCTAATAGACGTTTTGGATGAGGATCACGAATTTTAGACCCCACTCGTAATTTTAAAACATCTCTAACATTAGATGATACCCTTGTATTATCATGCCAATATTTTTCAATTAAAGATTTGATTTCACTATTTAATTTCATGTCATACCTTGGGAGTCTACCACTAAAACTCCAACATTGGTTAATTGGATCTTTTTCAATAGATTCTCTTCTCTTTGCTGCTCTTCTCAAAGTTTTAGGATTTATCTTTAGAATTTCACTTGTCTTAC
Source organism: Cunninghamia lanceolata (assembly GCA_027924645.1). Taxonomy (NCBI): domain Eukaryota; kingdom Viridiplantae; phylum Streptophyta; class Pinopsida; order Cupressales; family Cupressaceae; genus Cunninghamia; species Cunninghamia lanceolata. Next base: position 1,521,663 of record BSBN01000671.1, on the reverse strand, counting down.
TTATCGTTCTTTTATTAGAAGATGATTTATTGACTAAAGCAGTTGTTATAGCTCTTCGTGCTGCATTGCTATCTTTAGATCGACTCTTTTTACCAATAGAATCAATAGCATTAGCAACACTAGATAAAACTTGTTTCATTGATTCATCTTTTTTTTTAGGTTTTACAAATATGCCTAACGTTTTCATTACTTTTCGCAATTTCCACATCTTCATCAATTGCATCATAAGTTGACATTGAAATCCAAGACTTTTTCTATAAAAAAAATCTTTATATAATCTATTTGCATGAGTTCTCATTTGCCTCCAAGAAATCTTACCAGGAAGATTATCTAAGACATTTCTTTCAATCTCAAATAAAACATTTTCATTTTCACTCCTAAAAGGGATATCATTCTCATTCATATCATCAATAGGTGGGTTTGAAGACATACCTGGATTTGTTTCTATAGTCGTGTTTTCCATATCATTGAAAGTTGGCTCCGAAAACACACCTGGATTTGTTTCTATAGTCGTGTGTTCTATATCATTGAAAGTTGGCTCCAAAGACACACCTGAATTTGTTTCTATAGTCCTGTTTTCCATAACATTGAAAGTTGGCTGTGAAGACATACCTAGATTTGTTTGTATAGTCGCATTTTCCATATCTTCGAAAGTTGGGTTTGAAGACATACATGCATTTGTTTCTATAAACACATTTTCTTCCAAATTCACCATTTCCGCATTTGCATCATCTACATTCATCCCATCATTTTCACTCTCTTGAATGTCTTTCTCTTCAATACTCATGGAACTAGATGCTTCAATATTCTTCATCTCTTGAATCCTTGCTCTTCTATCTCTTTGCCTTTTGGCTTCCTTCTCTCTATTTGCTTCAATTTCTTGAGGTGTCATTACCCTCCTTTGTTTTTTTCTTTGACGTTGATTTGATCCCATGATTACCAAGCCCTTTTGATAAAATAACAATTGATACTTAATCCAATTTCATAATTGATGTCCTTATTTGAACTTTTGAAGTAGAATTAGATGTAGATCCTTTGTTCCATAGATTTTGAAGTAAAAGGTAGATGTAAAAACAAAAACCCTCTTGCTTTATTCCTCTTGAAAATAGCTCATGCACTTGATTTCACTTTAGAATTGTTCATATGATTGACTCCTTTCAAAATCTGAATAGAATATGACCTGTTAAGAGATTCCACAAAACAATTGTAAGTAAAAAAATGCAGAAACTGTCGCTGTCGCGCCGTACGAATCAGACTTGCAAGTTGCAGAGATACAAGGAAAGTACTTTTTTCCCTAATTTGGGAAATAACGGGTATAATAGAAACGGGTACCCATTATAAAATAGGTACCCGTTATTGAAAATATAACGGGTAGTCGTTAAATAACGGGTACCCGTTTTATAACGGGTACCCGTTATATTACGCGTACCCGTTTTATAACGGGTACCCGTTATTTGAAATTAGAAATCTCCGCCTGCGTTTTCCCTGACCTTTGCTTGGGTTTTAGGTTCGGGATAGGCATGGTTGACCGACCTTGAGCCTTGGACCTGCAAGTTTTTTTCTAAGTACAAAACAAGAAGAAACACTGAGTTTACCTGTATGGTTGAGGGCTTTTTTTTCTGAATTTTTTTACGAAATGAAAACCCATTACAGGGTACATTGTCTAGTTTTCAAATATATAATTTTTTTGGTTATTGGACATGTTCTTCTATTTATTATTTAATTTATAAGCAAACTAGTCCAAAAACTTCAAATGACAGGTGTTTGTATTTTTTTAATAACTTTTAATTTTTAATTTTTTTTTTTAAAAAAATTATATGTCATCAATTTACACATCATTCTTTACACAATAAAAAAAAAATTAATTTTATGATTTTTTTTGCTCAAATTATGTTGGCCGTACACAAGGGGTTTTTAAAAGTACCAATTAGGCCTAATAAAAAATTAATAAAAAAAAAATTATTTGGAAAAAAATTCTAAAAAAATATCCTCATCAAACTTCACTATACTACACATGTTTTTCCAAAAGGATTTTAAAAAATAATTTTATTTAGGTCAAATTATGTTGGCCGTACACGTGCATGGTATGGTAAAAAAAAAGTGACTTTTAAATAGTGGTTTTTAGAAATGCCTATTGAAAATTAATTTGTATCATCTGGGTATTGAAAAAAATTACATATTTAGAAACTAGACTCCGAGTACTACATTTTATATTTAGTGACTTTTTTAAAGATTCCATTTCTAAGTGCTTCAAATTTTAAGGTCAAATGCGACAAATTCTGAAAATCAGGGAAAACACTTCCACTTTTTGGCCAAAAAGTGGACCCAACTTCTTGCACTGACCCTGACATTACAACTTGATTTATTCTTTTTTTTGGAGTGGCAACTAATGGTGGCCAGCAATAAAATACCAGATTAATAGCTAACTATGCTCTTGTTGTTGGTCCATAGTTCTGACTCCTCGATGCTCTCTGGTTCATACGATCTTGATTAGAATTCAAGAGAGGTCTCATCGGGCATGCCAAAAACTGTTGATGTATAAAATTGCATGGATTCCAACACCAACATGGGAAGTTTCAATAATGTGGGACTTGACACTTGAAACAACCTCCAGATTTTACATAAGCTGGCTCTTCCTATTTCAATTGGGTTTTGGGGAAAAGGGAAGAAAGAAACAAGATTATAGATACAATAAAAGAAACTTCTAATTCTATGGCAATACACCTGATTTAAATGTATTTCAGTAAATTAGCACAGTGACTAAACTCTCAAGATTCAGCTATATTAAAGAGAAAATATTGCATGATCAATATAGATAGATAATAAATGAATTTAGAACCAAAGGCCAAACTCAAAAAATTTATGTAAAGACACAGGAAATATCACCAACAGCACAAAATAGAGCTATCATCTTCCTTATCAGAACAACTAAACTAACATCTTCCTTATCAGAACAGCTAAACTAAGGCAAAATGATATGATCTGATCACAACAAGAATCTCTAAATTCTTAATAAAAAAAATGTCCCCCTGTGTTACAATATCTTCCTGTATTTATAGCTACAAAATTTGACTCAAGATCGCATGTAACTGTCTAGAATCTCAACGACCTGAATAGAACTGGAACTCAACAGGGACTCAAACTGACACTAAGAACCTCCTTGAATTTGCAACCTCTTTCCTTGTGCGCTAATTGGTTGAGTAATAAAATATCTGGCAATGTAATTGTAATCTTGTTTTGACACATGGCACCACCCACAAGTTCTCCAACTGTTTCAAAATATACCACGTGGTAGCGTCTACTCAATGCTTAGCTTCCTTACCATTCAAAAGGGACACACAAAATAGCGCCACTGTGAGCATCTGTCACACTTGAAAATACGTGGCAGCCATTGAAAAACAAAACTAGGACACTTGGCGTTATCCACTGATCTTAGAAACTACTTAGTTTATATGCCCGAGCACCTACAGCTATGACACTTGTCACTTGTCACATCAACTACAAACTATAACATTATTTTATGGGACCCACCATATACTTCTTTACTTCCCGAATAGAGACACAATACAATTACAGATGGCACCGTCCACCTGAAGCAAAAATGGGAATGTGGGGCACTCCAGCTATATCAATAGCTTCATAAAGAGAATCTCTTGAAGCCCCGTGAAGGTGACACTTGTCACTCTCTGCAAAAACTGAAACTTATAAGAAACTTATATGTGGCGCACTCTGCAACATCAATAGTTTCTTTAATGTTATCTCCTACATCCAACATGTGGCATCCTCCGGCTACAACCTAAAAAATATGACAATACCCCTCGGGCCCACCATATATTTGCATGGGGCCTAGGGCTTAACAAAAAAGAATACATGCGGTAGCATCTAGTACAACAAGAAAAGGACACTTGGCAACACCCATGGGCTTGCTGTATCAAAAGAGACTTTTTGCCAAGGCTTCACGTGGTGCATTCCGCATGAAGAAATAGAACCATCATAGGAACATGGGGCACATTATCTTAGATGAGACACTAGACCTTACACATGGCAATCTCATAGAGATGACACTTAGCAAGTTCTGTGCATAAGAAACAATAGTAACATGAAATCAATAGAAACTGTAGAAACAGTCGGCCGCACAAGTAGAAACAAAATGTAGAGTTTAGATCTAACTATAGAAACACCTAGCCACACAAGAAAAAACAAAATATAGAATTTGGCTCTATAGTTCATGGTGACTACAAGGACTTATGTGCCCACTTAGAAAGAACTCCAAAATTAACAAAATGTCAAAATAACACTGCTACTATAAAAGAATCTCAATTATAACTTTTGCAATGCAGCCTAATATATAAACCACTCTAAATTTGATAATCCTTGTTTACTTTGCAGATCTTGAAATGTAAAATCTAAATTAATGATATCCTTATGGGCAAAAGATTGCAAAATTTGCACCATAGCATGTAACTGGAATTCAAGCTGAGCCATTGGAACTAGTACTGCTTCTACCTCTTTCATAGTGGATGAATCACTCAGACCTTAAAAAATAGTCTGATCATTTTGCCTAAGTAGATGAAGAGCCTTTATAGCATTAGTCATTAGCATTGTACTCTCATCAGGAAAAGGAGAGGGTAGCCCCAACTGGGCCAATCTTTCAATATGCCTTTTCATATCTTTTATCCCTTCTTTAACTTTATCCAAAAGTTCTTTACAATTCATGGCAGTAGAATTACAACTTAAGACTTCATTTACCCTTTTGGAAGCAACCATTCTATCACTTACACTAGTTGTAGATAGGGTCTCATCAGATGTGTCATAAAGTTTCTACAACAGGAGTTGGGAGTCTAAAAGTCTCAATGAAACAATAGACAAAGTTGGCTTTACAGAAGACTCTACTTTCTCACAAAGTTATTGGGCATTTAGCAGAAAGGTGAGGGATAGCTTAATCTATACAATCTCCTTAGAGATTCTTCCCCATGCAGATGCATAAAGGTCTTTCACCATGTTCAAAACTCCTACATTTTGTGGCCTTTGTGCCAATTCAATTGTTAATTGCTCTGTCTTTTCTTACTCAGTCATAAATTGGGCTTGAGCTGCAATACTTAGAGTTTGCTCCTTTGAAAGAGCCTACTACAATTGTCATGCCTCTTGCATTTTGTCTTGATACTTCTTCTCTATAGTAGCCTTCTCTTGTCTTAGTATAGTAACAACAGCTTTATCCTGTGATAACTCAACTTTCAAGGCTGCAACTTGAGCCTGTGTTGCTTGATGAATCTGTAAAGAAATAGTAGACTGCAAATATTTGTTTAAAGTATCAATTTCTTTCACCTTGGCTTGTATCTCTGAAGCTAAGCTACTATTAGTAGCTTTCTATTGTGCCAAATTAGCCTTACTTTCAGCAACCTTTTTGACATCTTTAAGTAATCAGTGGCAACTGCTGAAGCAATTTCATTCATCAACTCTACTTTGTCCTGTGGTATATAATGAGATAGATCCATAGCCACTACATTCATTATATAATCATGTGGCTGCATTTGCTCCAATGGCTTAATCACATTTGGTGCTAAATGAGTAATAATCAAAGATGGTTGAATTGGATCAAACAAGGATTTCATTTGTGCAACAACAGGGCTCTTATTATCTTTCTTTCTCTTCTTTTCCATTCGAGCCTCTCTAGCTTTTCTTGTTGTGTCAACTTGTGCTTGAAAGGTAGGTGGTGAGGCAATGTGCCCATCGGCAAATGGATAACCTTGGGCCAACCCATAAGGAATGGTAGTAATTTGTTGACTTGGGTCAATATAAGGAAAAGCCTGCTTGGGCATTGATGGTGAAAATAGAGGTAAGGAAATGGCCTATGAAGACATGGCCAGTGAACTGGCAATCAGGACAAAAGAATATAGTGGCACAGCAAAGGTGGAAGAAGGCATGGAAGAATGGGTTAATTGGGTAGCCACCCCTATATGAGAAGAAACAAAAGAAGGGGAAAAAGGAGAAGAAACACTAACCTGAGCCATCGATGAAGTTATGGGAACTTGTTGCAGGGGCATTGATACATCTTCTTCCTCTTATTCTAAAACCAATTTGGCTTTTCTTTTCAAAAGCCTTTCCCCTGGATCACTAGGATCTTCTTCTTCTGAATCAATTACTATGTGATGAAAAGGTGCCACTCTGAGACTCCCCGATGCCAAAGTTATTTGAGGCTCAAGAGATGGTGATACTATCTCTTTTTGTTTTTCTAATGTGCTGAGAGATGGAGGCCCTGGGACTTTAGGGATTTCTACTGCTACATGCTCTATTTCTTCAAACTCTTGGCCTTCCTCTGACACTCCCTCTTCCTCTGCTCTTGAACTTCTTGGAATATTACTTCTATCGAGACTAGACATTGGAGACATATGAAACTCATCCCAAATCATTTCCCATTCTTCATCAGTTTCAACATTTCCAAAAGTATGAGTAAACTCAGCTATCTCCTATCTATATTTCTAGTAAGCAGTAATTTTCTCTGCATTCCATTCTTTCTTCTTCAAAGTAGCTCTAAGGCCTATGGTCATTGACCTCTTTGGATCAAAATCCTGTATCTTCTTATAAAAAGTCTCCCAGGGCCTAGGACCTTCATCTGGAAATTCTTTTAATTCAACATAAACCACACGATCATCCTGCTTTGCTAACCTTCTCTTCTTCTAAAAGGGGCATTTCTCATGAATGAATTTTGCAAAAACTTTATTGTTGATAATCCAAGAAGCTAAGAAACTATCTGGGTCATATTTCCACTTATCTTTGACTATCAAGAACCTGTAAGCTGCTAACTTCCTCAATAGGAGGTTCTCAGTGTCCCTCTTCTGAATTGTTATTTTCTCTCTGGTCCAAGGAACATCATAGATTTTCTTCTTTCGCTTCTTATACCCAAAATTGTTATCAATGAAAATACCTATTGAGCCACTTCTAAAAAGGTAACCCTAGGAGTCAAAATCTTTGGGAGCAGGACAGGCTCTCCAGCAAAGTGATGAAGTCTAGCAATGGTTGTATGGGCTCCAAAGAAACAGTCACAAGGAAGTTTTAGGTTTAACAAGAAATCCCTAAGGCTTTCTATCCTTCTATTTTCTACAGGCTCAGAACTTAACTGACCAAAAGCGAGTGGAACAAAACCTTCTGCAAATTCATATGGGTCTGAGGTGTCTGATAGAACATTGGTTGATGCAGACACCGGAATTGTTCTATTGCTACCAGACTCAGGGTCATACATATTTAAAGGCATGTATCACTGAAAGAGACCAAAATTTTGATATAGCAGTAAATGAAATAGGTATGTTGAATACCTGAAAACATGATCCTGAGAAAATTTTGTGAGCTGGTCCACCATAGCCGCAGAAATTTGTTCTGCAAAGTCAAGATGGTACTCCTGAGAATTGTCCACATTTTTCAATCTAAAAATTATTGCGAGTTGCCAATCGTGTACGATCAAAGCATCATACTGGCCAAAGATAAAAGAAAGCATGGCGAGGGCATCTTGAACGTTAAAGTTGAACTAAAGATAGTTTGTGGATAGTGAAGGCAACTGGGTATTCTCATCACCTAAATGCATCTCAGTGTTTAGAAACTTCACCTTACTGTGGAGATTTTCCCATGTGGCTTGCAACTTAGAAATAGTAGGAAATGTGGTCGTCCTGTCATGTTGCAAACCCAACATGTCTTAGATTGCTTTAGGGGTTATTTGAACCATGAAAGGGCCGTGTTGAATGGAAGTAGTTGGGGAATGAAACAATTCTGCACATAGGTCAATCAGTTCTGGATACAGGTGGACAATAGGAACTACAAACTGTGCTAATTGGGATGTCCATACTCTCATCCCAAAAGTCTCCGACTACCATTTTGATGCACGGGTAAGGCACCTTTGGTGAGCTCCCTCTTGAAGATTCTTGGTGTTCTTCTACATATGTGTGTCAAAAATGTCACTTGCATAATACTTCACCTATGTTGAATATGCACTCACCCCTGTATCTAAGACCATTGTCCTTGGGTAGCTTGCCTTGGACTATGCAGGTGCAAATACATAAGATTTTCTACTTTTCAATTTATCAGATGGCTTGAATAGACCTAACCCTTCCCGTGGCAATTGTAGCTCTAACATTTTTGTATCTCTTCTCAAAGCCTTAGAAACTCTTGACACAAAAAGTAAGCAAGAAACTATAAATGAACCTAAACTTAGCTAGGTTTCTAAGTGAGGAACGAAGCTTTGATGCACACAGCAACTCAGAGAATGCATAATGAAAATAGTAAATGCAACAATCTAAGGGGTTGAAAACTTAGCTTGACAAGGCGTAAGGATGCATTAATGACCCATCATGTCTTATTAATGGTATTAATGCTAAAAGACAGTTAATGTATCTTTGAAAATCCATATGGGATCTTATGTCAGATCAGTAATAAAATGGTGATCAATAATTTGGTACTTTCATTTGATGTTTAAGGAACCACCGAACAACCTAGGTAAATGCAACTGCTAACAAAAGGACCACTGTGCTATGAACAGATGTTCTCATAACACTTATTTAAAAGGGAAAAAATGGGAAAGTAAAGGAAAAGCAGGAAAGTAAATAAAAGACACCTAACTAACAATGATACATAACGAGTTTCAAGACTTAGGTAAAATGCTTCAAGAAGATCCCATTTATAGGAACCTCTTTAGGTTCTCCATCCATAGTCTCTAACTCAAATGAATTTTGCTAATTACATGAGCTAATTTTAAAAGGTCCTATCCATAATGAGTCAAACTTACTGTGCTAGCTTGTTTTAGTAGCTCTCTCATCCCAAGAAAGAAAAAGGATAAATACATTAACTAAGGGACAATATTATATAAAAAAGATTTTCAAATAGTAATAGCCATCACTAAAGTTTAAAGAAAGAAAATCCAAAGAGATTTTCCACTATTCCACCACCTTTAAGAGCAAAAGAAACCATGGAACCAACAAAACACACAATCCCAAGGAAAAGAATATAAGAAGGATCAAGTCGAATCATTATGAAGAAGCTAAAGAAACTGCAAAGATTGATTCGTACTCAGGGACTCCCATTTCATAACATCCCAATTGTAATTAATACCAGAGGCCTGTTTGGTCAAACAATCAGCAACAACATTCCATTCCCTAGGAATATGAACAAAAGAAATGGAATCAAAGTTGCAAGAAAGGCGAAGAATCTACTCCACAAGATATGCCAACCTCTAAGAAGACTCATGAAACATCCCATTATTTAAAAGAGAGACTAAAATCAAAGAATCCATCTCACAGATTATCTTCTTCCAACCCAACTCACAAGCTTTCTCTAGAGCCATAAGGATGACCTGAAACTCTATCTGATTATTAATGTCAAACCCTATATCAGACGAGAAAATAAATGAATAGAACCATCACTATCATGTCCAACACCACCAATCTCAGCAATACCTAGATTACCCTAAGAAGAACCAACAATATTAACTTAAAAAAAAACTCAACAAGGGAGGCAACCATTTAGCTACTCTATTCACCTTATTAGAATACTTAATCCAAAGATGGAATGAACAAAGCCAACCAAATGACACAAATATAATTTTCTCAAGATCAAAATACTTCATCAGATTCCAAAGTTTCTTTTATCAAGTCTAAAATCTTCTACCAAACATACCCAATAATTATATGGGCATCAAATTTAGGCCTTGCCTAATAGGTATGTGTTGGTATAAACTGCTCAAGATCTTTATGAAATTAGATTATTTTATCTTATATTAACATCATCTATAATAAAATTCTAAGATAAAATGAATGAACGGGTGAAGTTTCTAATGATTCAAGGCTTAGGAATCAAACTATTAGTCAACCTACTTCCAAACGAATGTGATTCTTCCTATTGCTATATCACTCCCCATGATTCAGTTCTACACACTCACTTTTTCACCCTAATATCTACACAATTCTAAATATTCAAAGTGCAGATTCAAACCATCCTATACAATATTTCTAATTTACATCCAACAAATCTACTTAATTTACTAATTATTTGGAAAAGTGTTTTATATTAAATATAGTTATGCAAAATGGATACAACTCAATTATCTCTACCCTCACTTCAAAATGCAATTCCAACCACCAAATCATTGGCAAATAACGATATGTTTGTAAAAATTGGTTCAGACACTTGGCAATGTTATATTGACTATCTAATCTTGCTTTATCACTTTGACACAAAAATGACTAGCAATAGTTCAAGTTATCTATATGATTAATACTTGTGCTAATTATAAGCAATGTACTATGTAATATCGCTCCATTCCCTTTGTGCTAAAAATGACTAATATTAATTTAGGTTTTCTATGATCAATGACTCATGATTACTCTAGTTTTATCATGATTCAAATAACTATTATATCATAACATAGTGGCTTCAGAAGAGTTTTGTGTGGGCATACAATTGTATTTCATTGCAATACTTGTTATCTACATCAATTGTGTAACATGTAATTAATTTTCAAGTTATAATTCATCTCTCATTTTTACCATGTCCATTAAAAGATGCACTAGTAGATCATTTTATTGACCTTCCTTTTATTAGAGAGGGATTAAGCTAAAGAAGAGAGTATGCATTGAAGTGTTCAGATCACGAAGTTTTAAGATATTGCATTGAATTTTTGTCAAAGTGTTAGTTTGTTATTTTCAATTGTATTTATTGTGTCATTTAGCATTGGAGTCTAGAGTTACTTCTAAAGTGTCCTAGTTGGAACTATTAAAACAAGTTTACCAATTTAAGACCATTCCTCTACTGAAGATAAAAATTGAATACAAAAATATTATTGAAAATAACTCACTTCAGCTGAAATATGCAATAAATAGTATTTTCCCTCTAGCGTATATTCAAAAAGATTCACTGGATAGAGATTTACAAGTTGCAAGAGTACATTTATTTAATATGGATTTGTCTTTAGATTTACAATTTAGCATATATAAGACCAACATAGGATGTGTAGCATCCCAAAACCGATCTGCACATTAAAGAATCTCCAACAAGTTTCTATTGCAACCAAAATCAAACTAATATTAGATGAAATGTTTTAAATGATAGGCTTCCTTTGTGGCAACCACTACTTCAAACCTTTTAATGCAAGAGATGGGGCAGCAACTTGAAACAAATTCTCACCAGAAACCTCTTACTATGGGGACAACTAATTGTAACCCATATCTATTAATCCCAAAATGGTGACTAAAATTTGATGCTTGTTGGAAAATCTAATCTGGAGCGAGCATTTACTCCACCTACTTGTCAAAGATCTTCTTGGGATATCTTTCCTTCCACACTAAGAAAACTTGTTAATGACATTTTACTGGCCTAACAAAACAAATTGAATGTTGTTTAGTTTCATTGATTACTGGTAGGTGAATTTGAACTTGAGTTTGAGCGACAGACTTTTGAGGATAAGGAAAAGATAGAAGTAAGAATGTGAAGGTAGAAGAACAATCAAAGTATGCAATAGTAGAGCAATAGAAGAAAGAAGAAAGAAGTTGTAGCAACAATAGGGAGAAGATTGTAGAGAAGAGAAAAGTTCTAGATAGTAGGCAACTCTAGAGAGAGCAGAAGCTCTAGACAGGCACGCACAAAACAAATCCATAGAAAGAGCAATGAACAACTCCAAAGACGGTAGCATTGGTAGAGAAAGGATAAATAGAGTTGTAGCTCTGTAGTTAGTTTTTCTATTTGTATTTTTTTAATTTAAAATATTTGTTTCATATAAATAGAAATTTATGTATTTCATTTGTGCCCCCTCTCTCTTGTTTGTGTGTTCTTCTTATCTCCTTTGTTGAATGGTATCAGATTGTAAAGCTTCCAACAAGTGGTATTAGAACTAAGGTTAGCAAATCCAGTTCCATAGTCTTTTGGGTATTGAGGAAAAGCCCCAAATTTTCTAGGTTTTAATAGTCTTCTCTAGATTTAGAAGGATGGCTAGAGGAGACAATAAGAGTTGGCAGTAGCCATCAAGTTTTGATGGAAAGAACTATTATGTTTGGACAAAGAAGATGAAACCAATATTAGTTATGAGTTATTTATGGGAGTTGGTTATCAATGGCTTCATAGATGTGATAGACCAAAATGTTTATACAACATAATTGTCAAATACCTAGAAGAACCAACAGAAAAAAACAAGGAGGAATATTGCAAAAGCCCTTTATTTGATTGAGGAAGCCTTGACAAAGGCTATTTTTCCTTGAATAGTAGTAGCTAACTATGCAAAGGAGGCTTGGGAGATTCTCAATAATAGTTACCAAGGGACTGGCAAGGTGAGGTTAATTCAAAACTTCAACTCGTCTGAAGAGATTTTGAGACCCTGCAAATGAACCATGGAAGAGCAAAGGATTATTGAGAAAATCCTTACGAGTCTACCACTGAAGTTTGACCCTATTATCTTAGAAATAGAAGAGGCCAATGAACTCTCAAAGATGAGAGTGGATGAGTTGATGGGTTTACTTCAAACCCATGAGCAGCGGTTGAATAGTTCCACTCCTTCCCTAGAGCAAGCCTTCAAATCTCAAAGCAATATGGGAGGAAAGGGAAGAGGAAGAAAAAATAGAGGTAAAGGTCAAAGGGGTAGAGGAATAAGTTACTCTAGAAGAGGAGGCTCAAACAACTAAGAGGAGGCAAGCACCTCCCAAGCAAACTCCTAAAACAAGAAGAGCAGTAGCTCCAACCAAAGGTATGATAAGTCAAATGTGTAGTGTTACTACTATCATAAGTTTGGTCATTTTGCAAGTGAATGTAGGAAGAATTAACATGACCAAGGAAAGCAAAATGTTCATGTAGCAAATGAGCACAAGGCTAAAAATGAAAAATAGTCAAAGGTATTTATTGTTTACAATCTTGTTTGGTAGAGGAGCGTTGAAGTATGGTACTTGGATAGTGCTTGTAGCAACCACATGAGTGGTAAAAAAATCTATTTGCCCCTATAGATAATAGCATGAAGACTAAGATCATGATGGGAACAATGAAAATGTTCTTTTCATGGGAAGAGGCATTATCACCATCTTAACCAAGGAAGGTGAGAGAAGACAGATCCAAGATGTCTATTATGCCCAAGGCATAAAACATAACCTATTGAGCATTGAATAGATGGTTATATAATCCTAATGGAGAAAGGGGAATGCATCATCTATGACAAGGATGGTAGCAAGAGAGTCATTATTGCAGTGTAGATAATGAGAAACAAAATGTTTCCTCTTAGGTTGCAGTCTCCAGCGCTATCCATACTTGCACCCTCCAAGCACATGATGGCTCTAGGCAGCTCTGGAGTCAAATGGATGACATCTATAGTAGTGGCTTAACAATTACCCTTCAAGATAGTCATCAAAGACCCATCCAAGCTTTGGCATTTAAGGTATGGGAACTTAAGTTTTTCTAGTTTGAGTCTTTTGTCTAAGAAAGACATGGTTAGAGGGTTACCAACAATTGTGGAGCCTGATGGGAAATTTGAAGCCTGCATTTTAGGAAAGAAGCACATGCAACCCTTTCAATTAGGGCATTCTAGGAGAGAAAGAGCACCATTGGAGTTGGTGCACTCAAATTTGTGTGGTCCTATGAAGACCCACAACCTAGGTGGCAATACATGTTTTATGACCTTCATGCAGATGAGTATAGTAGAAAGACGTGGGTTTATTTCTTGAAGAGTAAATTTGAAAATTTTGAAAAGTTCAACGAGTTTAAGGCCTTGGTTAAGAATCAAAGTGGTCGGTTCATCAAGGTCCTCAGAACAGATAGAGGGGGAGAGTACATCTCCAAAGAATTTATGAATTTATGTAGAAATGAAGGCATAGTGAAATAGTTCACAACGATGTACACTCCACAACAAAATGGAGTTGCGAAAAGGAAAAACAAAACCATCACAGAGATGGTAGCAAGAATGTTGAAGGCTAAGGGACTGCCAAATGATTATTGGGGTGAGACAATAATAACAATAGTATACCTACTAAATAGAAGTCCCACAAAGGTTGTAAGGGATAGAATTCCACAAGAAGTGTGGAGAAATGAAAAATGGAGCGTGGAACACCTAAGAATCTTTAGGTGTGAGGCATATGCATTAGTGCCAAAAGAAAAGAGGTAGAAATTTGATGACAAAGCTAAAAAGTGCAGCTTCATTGGGTACAATGAATAATCCAAAGCCTACAAGATGTATTACCTTGTTACCAAGAAGGTAGTGATTAGCATGGATGTAGAATTCATTGAGAATGAACTATGGGATGGAACAATTGACATCACCATAGGTATCTTAGCAATGATACCCATAGATGATGAAGGTGAAAATGAAGGAGGAACTTCGAACATTGAAGCAAAACCACTCTGGAGCACTCTAAATCCAACTCTAGAGCTCCACAGAACCATCCCCAAAGCACATAATCCAACTCTAGAGAACTCCATAACAATCTCTGTAGCTCTTTGGAGTTAGACAGTTCAAGAATGCAACAATAGAATCATCTCTAAAACACTCCAAGATCAAGCAACAATAACTCCAGAAGAAATTCAGATCTTACACTTGCTTCTCTAATGCTAGAAAGACAAGGAGCATGAGGAAAATTTATTAAGACACAAGATATGATGATTTTGATGAAATTCTAGACTTTGTCTTGTTCTCTCATGGTGATCCAACATATTTTGAAGAGGATGTGAAAGAAGAAAAATGGTGTAAGGCCATGGATGAGGAGTTGGATGCAACAGATTCATAGAACGGAATGAAACATGGGAGCTAACTGATTTACCCAAGGGTAAACAAGTTATTGGTGTTAAGTCAGTCTATAAGACCAAGATTAATGCTAAGGGAAAGATTGAAAAACATAAAGCAAGGCTGGTTGTTAAAGGATACAAATAGAAGCTTGGAAGAGACTATGATGAGAAATATGCACCAATTGCAAGGATGAAAACCATGTGGGTAGTCTTAGCAAATAGTAGCTCAACACAAGTGGAAGGTATATCAAATGGACATGAAATCAACCATCTTGAATGGAGCGTTAAAAGAAGAGGTGTACTTGGAGCAGCCACCTAACTATGAAGTCCCAAGGTAAGAATTCAAAGTATGTAGGCTTCAGAAAGATCTGTATAGGCTTAAACAAGCACCTTAGGTATGTTACAATAGAACAGATTGTTAGATCTAGGGCACACAACTAAGAGGGGGGTGAATCAGTTGTACAAAAACTTGCTTCTACTTCAAACACTTAATTCTTCTTGTTAGTTAATAGCGTTCAATTAACCATCCATGAAAGCATAATGCATAAACATAGGAGTAGATAAACATCAACACATTGGACACCAAGATTTTGACGTGGAAAACCCAGTTAAGGGAAAAACCACAGGGTGATTAACCCAAGGATTATTCTCTGTTAGAAGAATAAGAAAAATGAATGGCATATGCCAATTAGGGCTCACTGCCTGAGCACACTGCTCACAAAGAGGCACACTGCCTACAAGAGACACACTGTCTACAAAGTGATAAGAATCACAAACTTGAACTGGAGATTGACATCTTTACCATGTCTGGATCAATTCCATTTAAGCCCAAGATACTTCTGCTCTGCCCTTCGCTCTTTCACTATACCACACTCATCCACTGCTCAACACACTTTGAAATGAACTCACAAACCTTTATTTATACAAGACATCGACTTAGGAACAATCATCTAAGTCAGCAATCAACCATAAGGACATTCGCAAGATGATTAATACATCCGATCAGCCACCACAAGAACATTTGCAAGATGAACAACTTCATCCAGTCGGTTAGTCTGAACAAGAACTTCATCTGGAAGAATATCTTCAATTTCGGGCTCTACCACTAATGTGGACCAACAACATAACCTTAACATGATCCAAGAACATTCACAAGCTTACCTGATTGACCAGGTACATCCGCACTTCCTCTACTCACTAGAATCTCTTCTCCTCTTCATCCAGAACTTCAAGAACATAGTCTGTCGCCACTGTCATATTGAAGAAGGTGCTTCCAGACCTCCAAACTATGTACCAATCAAGATGACACATCACAAAGACATCCCAAACACTATGTCCAATCCACGGAATAGGACAATGCACTTTCAGATCTCACCGGACCTATTTACAACACTCTGTCACTCCGGAGCATCTCCCGAAACCAGTTCTGCTTGACCGATCACAAATTTTTCATATCTTCATGGGGACCTCTGAAATCTTAACTGGATCATCTCAAGACTCATATCTACAAACCCTTTAATCCGCATCCTCTGATCCTCAACCTAGTGAGTACATTTGCCTTCTTCTCATCACTGTTCTTCACTGTTCCTGATTGAGACTAATTTTCTCAATATCCTCAGCACACAGCTCATCCAAACCTTTTTACCAATGAAATATGAGTATGTTGACATCAATGACAACACTGGTTAACCTCATACTTGCAACAATCTCCCCCTTTGTCATTGATGGCAACATATGATGTGAAAAACCATCAAGACAAGAACTTTTCTTTTCTGTCACAGCTCCCCCTATCAGTAACAACTCTTCACATGTCTTCTCTTCCTTTACTGCTCCCCCTTTGATCATCAACCACTTGTTTTTCACATGTCTTCTCTCCCCCTTTGAGATCAATGGCAAAGGGCTCATACTTGCACTTGTAACACATCAGAATCATACCAGCTGCTCCCCCTTAGTAGCAGCTCCCCATCATCAATCTGGATCACAAGATATGATTGTGATATCCACCAGACTGATGCACATTAGTGCATCCTAGTTCATCACTAAAGGGGCCATGACCCCTAACTTCTCCTGGAGATACTCAAAAGAGTCCTTGGGAAGAGGTTTAGTAAAAATATCTGCAATCTGATCCTTGGAGGGTACATACTCCAATCTAACTTCTTCCTTGTTCACTTGTTCTCTCAAAAAGTGAAACTTGATAGATATGTGCTTAGTCTTAGAGTGTAATACCGGGTTCTTAGAAATATTAAATGCACTTGAATTATCACAGAAAATTATGATAGGCTCCTCATATTCAACTTTAATGTCTCTTAGCATCTGCTTCATCCATAAAATCTAAGTGCAACTACCTACTGCTGCAATGTATTCTGCTTCAGTTGTAGACAGAGATATTGCCTCTTGTTTCTTGCTTAGCCAAGAAACCAACCATTTTCCTAAAAAGAATGCTCCTCCACTTGTACTTTTCCGGTCATCCACATCTCCTGCCCAATCTGCATCTGTGTATGCATGAAGAGAGAAATCTTGATCTCTAGGGTACCATAGACCATACTCAACTGTTCCTTTCAAGTACCTAAAAATTCTTTTGATTACCATGACATGAGATTCTCTGGGATCAGCTTGAAATCTTGCCACAAGACCAACAACCTACATTATATCTGGTCTAGTCTGAGTGAGATACAATAGTCCTCTAATCATTGATCTGTACTTGGTCTGATCTGTCTTAGGAGAGTCATCATCTTTGCTCAACTTACATCCGGTTGCCATAGGGGTGTTCATTGGCTTTGAATCTTCCATTCTAAATTTCCTCAACAATTCTCTTGCATATTTGGTCTGACAGATAAAGATGCCTTTCTTTGTCTAAGTAATTTGTAGACCCAAGAAGAAATTTATTTCACCAAGCATTGACATTTCAAACTCACTTTTCATTTGATTTGCAAAAGTTTTACATATATTGTTTTTTCCTCCAAATATGATATCATCAACAAATACTTCAACAATCAAGATGTTTTCCTTATCTATTTGGAAATATAGATTACTATCAGTAGTACCTTTGTTGAAACCAATCTACACAAGATGTTTATCTAACCTTTCATACCATGCTCTTGGGGCTTGCTTCAAACCATACAGTGCTTTCTTCAACTTGCAGACCATATTATCATGATCAGACAATTGAAATCCATCTAGTTGTTCAATGTATACTTCTTCTTCCAAGTCACCATTTAGGAAAGCAGATTTGACATCCATCTGATATACCTTGAAGTCTTTGAAGGCAGCAAATGCAAGAAATAATCTGACTGCTTCAATTCTTGCCACCGAAGCAAAGGTCTCTTCAAAATCAATTCCTTCTATTTGAGAGTAGCCTTTGCAGATCAATCTAGCTTTGTTTCTGATTATTTCACCAACTTCATTCAGTTTGTTCCAGAAGACCCATTTGGTTCCAATCACACTCTTGTCTCTAGTCTAGGAACAAGATCCCAAGTATGATTTTTCTCAATTTGCATCAACTCTTCCTCCATTGCTTTGGTCCAGTTTTTATCATTGTAAGCTTCAATGACTGTCTTAGGTTCAATTTTTGAAATCAGATAGTATTCATTTGAATATTGAGCAATTCTTCTCCTTGTTTGTACCCCTTTACTTTTGTCACCTATGATCTGATCTTCAGAGTGATTTAGAGTTACATACCTTGGAACTTTGGGAGTTTCTTACACTACTAATTCTTGATCAGGCTCATTCAGACAAACTTCTTCCTGATTTACCAGATCAGTCTAGATCTAAATTTCAGAGGAGGATGGAGCTCCTTGCACCAGAGGATCATTCTAATCATCTTCATCACATTCATAGAATCTTGAGGGCTTCTAAATTCCTTCATCAACCTTCACATTTGTACTTTCTATCATCTTTCTTAATCTCTTATTGTAACACCGGTATGCTTTGCTTTGAGTGGAGTAACCCAAGAAAATTCCTTCATTACTTCTAGCATCAAACTTTCCTAAGTCTTCATCTCTTTTGATGTAACACTTGCTACCAAATACTCTGAAATATCTCACAGTGGGAGTTATACCAAACCAAAGTTCATAAGGAGTCTTACCGGTATTGTTTCTGATTTGAACTCGGTTAAGAGAGTAGACTGCAGTGCTGACAGCTTCTCTCCAAAACATCTGAGGAACATTTGCTTCCATCATCATTGTCCTGGAAGCTTCCTGGATGGTTCGGTTCTTTCTCTCAACTACTTCATTCTGCTGTGGAGTCCTAGGAGCAGACAACTATCTCTTTATGCCATGCTTCTCACAAAAGTCTATGAATTCACCGGATGTGAATTCACCACCTCTATTAGACCTTAGACACTTCAGTTTTAATCTGGTTTGATTCTCTACCATAGCCTTGAAGATTTTGAACTTCTCAAAGGCTTCTGATTTCTCTTTTAGAAAGGTTACCCACATCATCCGGGAATGATCATCAATTAGTAACATGAAATATCTATCACCTTGCATACTTTTGATTCTTGTCGGACCACATAGATCAGTATGAACTAATTCCAATAATCTGGTAGAGGACTGATCTTTGCTTTTGAAAGAGACTCTGCCTGTTTACCTAGCTGACATTCTTTGCACAAACTATTTGTAGGTTTCACCAATTTTGGAAGATCTCTTACAGCCTGAATATTGCTTATCTTGATGATGTTATCAAAATTTACATGACACATCCTTCTATACCATAGCCAACTCTGATCAACTTGAACAAACAGATAACTTTTATTTGAACCAACTAGATGGAAGATATTACCTTTTGTTTGAGTACCGGATGTAATCTCAGTTCCGAAGCTTTCAAAGATCCTGCATCTTCCATTTTTGAACCAGAGATCATAACCTTTGTATACTAATTGTCCAACACTGAGAAGATTGTGCTTCAATCCTTCAGCATACAGTACATTACTAGTTTTGCTCTTTCCATCAAAAGAAATAGTTCCCCTACCTCTGATTCTACCTGCAGAATTGTCACCAAACTTTACCATTCCTCCTTCATACCTTTCTAAATCTAAGAACTTGTTCTTGTCACCTGTCATGTGGTGAGAGCATCCACAGTCAATAACCCAATCATCCTTTTCTTCTACTTGGGCAGCCAAAGCTCTTTCTACAACCTTATGATTGACAGATTCAGAGGATATTGGTTCTTCTTCCTTGATGGCAATAAACACCCATTCATTTCCAGATTTGTCTCCTATCTCTAATTCATCATCTGTTACTCCTTCATTATCAGCTTTTTCATGAACATAATAACAATTCTTTTGGAACCTTTGTCTGTTGGAGTTTGACCTTACAGATATTTCTGGACATCTTGAAGCAAAATGACCAATCTTATTGCAGTTGAAGCACTTAAAGGGTAGTTTTCCTTCATACTTACCGGACCCTCTTGGCAGTCTCATTACAATGAGGGCTTCAAGTTGACCTGTTTCTGCTTCTTCCTCTTCCATGTCTTTCCTTGCTTGATCATACCATGACAGCTTCCTTGAAGAGTTCTCTCCTGGATCAAATCTTTGTTTGCCTTTCACATAGGCACTGGCTTTGAATGCAGATTCAGTCTTGGGGGGATCATCTCCAAACTCAGTCATTTCAAATGCAGTCAGTTTGCCAGCCAGTTGCTCTCTTGTGATAGTTGTATGGGCTCTGAATTCATCAATGGCAGCAACCTTGATTTTGTAGGCAGCAGGAAGGGATCTAAGAATTTTGCAAACAATTTTATTTTCATCCAGAAGTCCACTAGCATTCCTGATTCCACACACTAGCTCATTCACTCTTGGCATAAAGGTAGTGATATTTTCATCATCTCTTATCTTCAATCTTTCAAATTTCCCTTTCAGACTTTGCAACCTTGCACTCTTAACAAACTCATCTCCTTCATACAGAAGTTCCAGTTTAGTCCAGATCTCATATGCAGTTGGTAGGTCAATAACATTTGAGAGATTTGAGTCATTCAATGCGCTTAGAAGAGCTTCCTTGGTCCACAGATTATTTTCAGCATCTGTGATCTCATTCAGAGTTGTCAGACCCCCCTGTGGAGGAACATATGGTTTTGAGACCATGGTCAAGTATGCTTTTCCCATACACTCCAAATGACATTTCATGCAACCTTTCCAGAGAGTGAAGTTGGTTCCATCAAACTTCGGACTATCTTTCTTGTATGAGGACATCCTAGATCTCCTCAAGAGGTTAAGCTCCTTTTAGAAGAACTTGGTTCTAATACCAATTGTTAGATCTATGGCACACAACTGAGAGGGGGGTGAATCAGTTGTACAAAAACTTGCTTCTACTTCAAACACTTGATTCTTCTTGTTAGTTAAAAGCATTCAATTAACCATCCATGAAAGCATAATGCGTAAACACAGGACCAGATAAACATCAACACATTGGACACCAAGATTTTGACATGGAAAACCCAGTTAAGGGAAAAACCATGGGGTGATTAACCCAAGGATTATTCTCTGTTAGAAAAATAAGAAAAATGAATGGCACATGCCAATTAGGACTCACTGCCCGAGCACACTGCTCACAAAGAGGCACACTGCCTACAAGAGACACACTGTCTACAAAGTGATAAGAATCACAAACTTGAACTGGAGATTGACATCTTTACCATGTCTAGATTAGTTCCATTTAAGCCCAAGATACTTCTGCTCTGCCCTTCACTCTTTCGCTATACCACACTCATCTGCTACTCAACACACTTTGAAATGAACTCACAAACCTTTATTTATACAAGACATCAACTTTAGGAACAATCATCTAAGTCGGTAATCAACCATAAGGACATTTGCAAGATGATTAATTCATCCGGTCGGCCACCACAAGAACATTCGCAAGATGAACAACTTCATCTGGTCGGTTAGTCTGAACAAGAACTTCATCCGGAAGAATATCTTCAATTCTGGGCTCTACCACTAATGCGGACCGACAACATAACCTTAACATGATCCAAGAACCTTCACAAGATTGCTTGATTGACTAGGTACATCCGCACTTTCTCTACTCACTGGAATCTCTTCTCCTCTTCATCCGGAACTTCAAGAACACAATCTGTCACCACTGTCATACTGAAGAAGGTGCTTCTAGACCTCCAAACCACATACCAATCAAGATGACACATCACAAAGACATCCCAAACACTCTGTCCAATCCACGGAATAGGACAATGCACTTCTGGATCTCACCAGACCTTTTTGCAACACTCTGTCACTCCGGAGCATCTCCCGGAACCAGTTCTACTTGACTGATCACAACTTTTTCATATCTTCATGTGGACCTCTGAAATCTTAACTGGATCATCTCAAGACTCATATCTACAAACCCTTTAATCTGTATCCTCTGACCCTCAACCTAGTGAGTACATTTGCCTTCTTCTCATCACTGTTCTTCACTGTTCCTGATTGAGACTAATTTTCTCAATATCCTCAACACGCAGCTCATCCAAACCTTTTTGGCAATGCAATATGAGTATGTTGACATCAATGACAACACTGGTTAACCTCATACTTGCAACACATATTCATATCTATTGAGCAATATCTTTACTAAAAGTAGTAGTGAGCCCACACTCTACATCAAAGTAGCTCATGGTGAGATTTTAATTCTTGTTTTGTATATAGATGATTTGATTTTCACAAAGAATAGTAACCTCTTCATTGTTGATTACAAAGAGGAAAGGAAAAGTGAGTCCAACAAACACAGTATGGCATATTTATTTCACAAACTAACCATGCCACATATTTTGAAGAGATTTAAAATGTAGAACAACAAGCTTACACCAACATCAATAACTATAGGTCTAAAACTGAGAAAGGAGGACAACAACAATGAAGTAAACCCAACCCTCTACAAGAGCATGGTTGGAACTCTAATGTATTTAACTTCTACTAGGCCTTATTTAATTTACGTGGTAAGCCTTATTTCTAGGTTCATGGAGAGACCTAAGGACACACACTCGAAAGAAGAAAAGAGAATCCTAAGATATGTCAATGGCACCAAAAGGCATGGTATTTTGTATACCACATCTAGTGAGTTTGAGCTAATTGGTTACACAAATTGTGGTTGGGCAGGAAGTGTAGATGACAAAAAGAGAACATCTGGATATGTGTTCCACATGGGTTTAGGACCCATTTCATTGGGCATCAAAAAAGCAACCCATTCTTTCTCTCTCCATAGAAGAAGCTGAGTATATAGCAGCAATCTAGCATCTGTCAAGAAGAAATATTGTTTATCTATTTATTTTCTCTTCACTTCAATTGGAAAGAAGATAATGTATTTCATTTCTATTATTAAATTGTTGATGAAAGACAACATGGATATTCATTCTTGCCAATTTTATTGGAAGTTAAACTAATGACATTATGCTCATATTCCCAATCACATTATATATATTTACGTGTGAAATATTTATATAATATTACACATGAATATATATATATATATATATATATATATACACACTTTATATATTTATGTGTGTGATATTTAAATAATATTACACATAGAAGTATATAGTGTAATATATTTAAATAAAACAGTGTAATAGTTTTGTTAATAAAAAATAATAATTTTTCAATATGATATACATACATACATACATACATATATTAACTCTTAGTTTTTTTATTGTTAGCTAATGGATTAATTAACCAAGATAAAAGCAAGAGGATTATAATCAACACTCAAATGGCTAACTACTCTAACCATAACCCAGTCTATATGCAATTTGCTAATGTGATTGGATGTGTGATTATTATGCAAGATGGCCTTAGAATAGCTATGTCCCTCTACTCTGTGATACTCTCCCTTTGTAAGTGATTATGGTGAATCCTGTTGCACTCAGACACCCATTCTAGTTAGTCATCATCAATGATAATAATGGACAAACATGTCATTTTTCATTCATGAATTCATGCTCTAATTAAACATATCAAAATCCATTCTAAATTATATACAAAATAGTTAACCAAAATTTTTAAGATAACATATATCTCCTGCATAACAATTCAATATGTCCATGTATTATGTATATACATAAGATAATCATATGCTAGGTACAAAATGGTTGTGACAATATTTGTCAAATTCATTGGATGTGGATTTTCTTAATCCAATCATCTTCTCAACTTTTGATTCAATTTGTTACTTGAGAAATAATGAATGTCTAGAAGGATTAAAATCTTATTCTTTTTTATTTTAGCTTGCATTCAAGATTAATTCCTTTCCAAGTCGATTATTTTCTCTAAAACCTACATGCTTCATCTATATCTTTGGTTGTGAAACCATTGCACATATAGATCTCTGAGATGCTACCTTTATTTGATTTTTATGACTTCTGGTCACTATGGGCATTAGATTTTTCTTTGTCTTTGTTGGTGTATAAAATCATATGAGTTATACCTAACTTAAGCATAGTTAGTGGTTTTCCTTACATGTGGAAAGAATAAGTCCTCTTGTTGAGTCATTAGTTAATGTGTTGATCCATCTTCGACACATTGCTGCTATTTTGGAGGGAGGTTAAACCTTGAGCTATTCTCTTAGTTCCTATTTTGTCACCTTTCCTATTCTCATGGAGGCTTGTTCCTCAAGCTTCACCTATTTATACTAGTTCGGTTGTAAACCAATTTAGTTCATTTTCAATACATTGCATTCGTATTTGATTTCTACTCCATGATCTTGGACTTCCACTCCCACATGGTATCAGATCAAGTGGAATAGTGTCAAATCATTTACTCGTTGATTAGACAGCTCCATTGGCAAATCTTTGTATCTCCACTTGCACGCTAGGCTCAATCCGGCCTTCTATCACTGCATATCGAGGTAAAATTTTGTTTCAAAGCACATTTGAAATGGGGGTTTTTTTGCAGGTCATAATCGTCATTAGGAGAGCTCATCAACTCTCACCACAATGAGGTCAAATCATAGCTGACCAAGGGCTTATTTTTAAAAAATTTTGTGCCCCCCCTTTCTATTTTACCTCTTTGTTTGTCACCCCGCAGTTTCTTAGGTCAGCAAAAGTGACAAAAAATACAATGAATAGTGCTACCAATGCTCTCTTTGAAATTGACAGCCATCACTTTTCATGTGCCTCCCAAGGTAGTTTCATATCCCATGGCCCACCTGTCTTTTTAAAGACAATATCTCTCTACCTTCCCACCTACAAATTTGGCCTATGGTCCACCTTTTGGCATGGGTGCTGAGAGGACGCTGTCGACTGAGGAAATGTGGTGAAAATGCCACAAAACAGGCAACAAAGTGGCGTTAAATGTGGTAGAATGGGTAGTGATTTTGATGAGAGGGTCAGACCTCTTGGAGACACCAATCAATGTAGCTATAGGGGCAATTTTGGCCTCCTTCAATGAGGCGTGATGAGCATAGGGTTCGACCTTTGTGTGAGGCATGCTACCAAATAAAAATCAGCCACTGTGTTAGGCATGAATACTACAGAAAAAATGACTCTTTTGAGGCTTTCTTGGCTATGATTCAACCTCATTGGGGTAAGAGTTGATGAGCTCTCCCATTGACAATTAGGACCTACAAAAAAAACCCGTTTCAAATGTGCTTTGAAACAAAATTTTAGCTCCTCGATATGTAGTGATAGAAGGCCAGATTGAGCCTAGTGTACAAGAGAAGTTACAGATATTTGCCAATGGAGCTATGTAATCAATGAGCAAATGATTTGACACTATTCCACTCGCTTTGATACCATGTGGGAGCGAAAGTCCAAGATCATGGAGCAGAAATCAAACACGAATGCAATGTATTGAAAATGAACTAAATTGGTTTACAACTGAACCAATATTAATAGGTGAAGCTTGAGGAACAAGTCTCCATGAGAATAGGAAAGGTGGCAAAATAGGAACCAAGAGAATAGCTCAAGGTTAAACCTCCCTCAAAAATAGCAGTGATGTGTCGAAGATGGATCGACACATCGACTAATGACTCAACAAGAGGACTTAGTCTTTCCACATGTGAGGAAAACACTAACTATGATTAAGTTAGGTATAACTCGTATGAGTTTATACACCAACACCCCCCTTTAAGTATAGCTTAGGTGGGTTTATGAAATATGAGTCTCAGTTGTTCACCATTTTCTAAGGTACTCATTTACAAAACATCTCTCATAAAATGGAGAAAGAAAGAAAACCCTATGGGAAAAACTTTCCTCCTAAAGAGAGAAAACAAAGAGAGGACTTTAGATGGCCCCTCCAGATGATGATGATGCCGATGTGGAACCAGATGCTGATGTTGAGAACTCTCCAAGAAAAATATGTTGTAAATTATGGATTTTCTGAATATTCCAAAAAATAGACAAATCATCTCCAACGTGTACAGAAGTTGGTATACTGAAGCCTAATAAAAGGATGTGCATATGTGCACATGTGCACATGTGAATGAGATAAAGAATCTGTGTGATTCTTTGAGAAGTGATTGTTCCCCCCCTTACACTTTATAATTCAGTGTATATACAATTCTCAATTTCATGATTAATTACACAAGTGATTTTTATTTGACACTTTTTTTAAAGTGCAAGTACAACAAAATAGCTTTATTGGAGTCCTAATAATCAACTGATTTGAGTCAACTGAGCTGATCCTTGAATTGATACTAGGCTCTAAATTAACTTCTTCGTCATCAGCTGTAAAGTGTGAAAATATGAAGCAGGCTTCTGGATGGCAGACTTCACCTATTACATCCCTCTTTTTGGAATCAATTATGCTATTTACTTTCTTGCAAATTTTAGTGTATAATGTGTTGTGGATGACATGGAAACTGATGATTTATTAGAGAAAGTTAGTTCTATGAAATTTTATAATCTATTGATTATGATCAATGTGATATTGTAGACTAAATGTCTTTTTGTTAATAGAAATGATGTTTGGATATATTATGCTTTGATTTGGAACATAGGTGCTTTGACCACAAAATTGTATGTGAGACTATCTTTACAGGAATAGGTGGACCATGTTCGATAGGAAGAGAAAGTATCTATGAGAGAGAGTATAGACTCTAGAAATTAACCATGGGTGTTTGTTACTGAAAATGCCAAACAAGTAGATAAACCTTGAAGCCATCAATTTAGTCTTGTTTTTTGACTGGGATAGTTTAAGACTAGATGTCGACGTCTGAAGATAAGGTGCAGCACCCTTTTCGTAAGTCGTCATATAGAATTTTGGAATTAACTTGGTTGTCACAAAGTCCACCAAAATGAGTCGTCTTATATAGATGATTATTATTTCATTTGTAGGTAAATAGATGAACCTATTTGTGGCGAATTGGTGGATCATGTCTCGTAGTTGAAAGATGCGAGAAGTCGTTTTGTGCGTCAAACGACTTAGAAACCTTGTGATGCATTATGACAATCCGTCATGATTGCCGTCAAAATGCGTTAATCATGTGTTGTGAATTTATTCCCTTTTGTAAATCGACGGAAGTCGAATGTAAAGTCAATTTATGCTATAACTATTTTTGTCTTGGATCAAACCCATACTCTATTATTTTAGTCAGTTTTGATTCTTTACCTCTTTTTGACCTTGGAGTCACCCTTTGCATTTATTAGATATCACCTTGTGAGAGTTTCACTCCGCTAGCGATGATAGGTAGCATTTGTCGAAGGTTAGAAGTCTCCTTGTGTATAGGCATGTGCCGGCCGTGAGTTCAATGCATATTCTCCTTCGTTGTGGGGAGAAAGGCATGAGTGTGGTGGTTGTTTAGAAACTAAAACCACAGAGAAAGAGACTGGGAATCTTCTTCGCTGTGGTCGGGGCAGGAGGTTATGCGGTTGGGATTAAAGTATAACTGTTAAGTTAATGCAGATGCTCCACCATCATTGAGGCTGCAAAGGTATCAGTGTTACTGTTGTTTAGAATCATTAAGACCGTAGATATAGACCAGTCCCCTTCTTCACTGAGCTCAGTAAGAGTGATGTCATGGAGAATATAGTGGAACCGAACATGAATGCTTCTTAAGTCCTCATCGTGGGCACATGAGGAGAGTGGTAGTCGGTGGTTAGAATTTGAAAAACTGTAGTTAGAGGAGAGTCTTTTTCTTCGCTGTGCTGTGGGAGTTATGCCATGGAGAATAAAAGTGTAACCGTTGAAATTAATGTGGATGCTCCATCTTCATGGAGGGGGCTATGGTTGTTAAGAAACCAAAGAAACCACAGTAGAGAGGGGGTAGTTTAGAATTGAAAACAAGAGTTAAATGGGAGATATACTCCATCGATGTGGGGAGAGCATAGTTTTGTTAGAGACTGTCGCTGTTTAGAAACAAGAAAAAAATGACAGAGAGGATTGAGGGGAGTTTTTGGCATTCGCTGTGCTGGACTAGCAGAGTAGATAGTGTTTAGAAAATCAGAGGAGGCACGTCTTGCCAGAGTAGAACATGGATAGGTGTGTGGAGAGTCAAGAGTCTGCAAAGATCACCGGGAACTTGCCACAGCAATCTTCAACTCTGTCGACGGGTTTTTCCCATTCTCTTCTTTTTCATAGTTTAGGTCAGTAATTGTGTCTCATCTATGCAAGGATAATATAATATGTTACAACGGTTAGAATATGATGACAACATCATCCTATTGTGATTTCTGTGTGAGGTTAATCAATAAAATTGTATCATTGATGTGTTTTGGTATTTAAAACATCAGAAATAGTTTCATTGCTATCTTTTAGTATTTGAGAACTCAGAAACCAGATCATTGTCTATCATGAATGACATGGTATGATGTTAGAACATAGTCCTCTAATGTACACACATCTAGGAATGATCACTGCATGATGCAAAATGTAAACTACATCCTACATACGACTAGCAATGACATATGATTAAAGAGTTTCCTTTAAGACTATATTATCAACTTAAAACTGCCTTTGGTGCACTTGAAATGATAGCTCCATAGCAAGAAAACACATTGCTCCATGTGCATGTTGTGTAGGAGTTTAAAACCTTAGATTTAAAGCATGTTTTGACGTAAACTTTAGTGTGTTTGACAGCCGAAGATGTTGTTGTAACCAGCTAGTTTCTTATTCGTCTTATATCTTTAGTTAGAGGTCGACCATGTGTTTGGTCATCTCTAATGTCGTAAGAAAGATTCCAAACCCTTTATTATCTATATACGACTCTTATCTCAATGAACCATGTGAAACTATTTGACTTGGAAAGGGGATTAGAAAGTTTAAGTATTAGTATTGGTCGAAAGCCGTCATGGTTTTGTAATAAACAAATAGGGTGGGAAAACCTGCATTTTTGAGTCTAGATTACATTGCATGTGATGGTTCTAGTGTCATTTTTATTTTGTAGACCTTTATGAGTCTAAAACCCTTAAATTCTAGGATAACGGGAAATTGTTTTGTATACTTGTGTATGTTGTATAAACACGGGAACTAAAAAGCCAAGTTTTGATACCACTTAGGAGTGAGTGTTTTTAAATGATGTTTTATATGAATATGGGATTATGAAACTATAAACTCAAGATTAGAGTAAACGTTGCACCATGCGCTATTGCAGGAGAAAATCCTAAAACCTTGAGGTCATCGAGGTTGACATTTGTTTAAACCTTACAAATAGGAAACTATAGAATTTTGATCAGTTCAAGTTGAGTAGGGTGGGTGAACTAAATTCATGCATTCTTAGAACACTATTTGAAAACAAATCCTTTGGCCAAGGTGGTGCACGATCCTCAAGTGCATCGAATGTTCACTGTGACTAGATGGCATTTCTTGTGGAGAGTCATGCATGACTAGAGGGTATCTAGGGATCTGCACGATAACAAGACATGTAAGTTACAACACTAGAGCTCAAATGGCAAACACTGATGGTTATCCTAAGTCTATCCTCTTGAGTAGGGTAGGGCAACTTCCAGTCAGCAAGGAGTGTGGGAGACTGACGGTCTGTGGTTGGAGGTTAAGCTCCTTGAAGATACTTTCTCTTCCAAATGCTGAGGATTACTGAGTCTTGAATGTGATGGGTCGACAATCGAGATGCATGTTAATGGTATGTTTCCAATATTTTATTTGTTTCAAGAAAATTTCAAATTGTTTGAAAACAAAATGTTTATTGTATATCATTTCTTTCAGTTTTATGAAAATGAAATCATGTTTATGTTAAAGTGAAAAATGTTATACTTGGTAGTAGATAAGTTCTTTTGTGTCTGACTACCTAGTAAAGAAAAAAAAATTACCTTTGTTAGAAACCTAGTTTTTCTAGTCAAATCGGATATGGATGTTACATTACCAACTACAACTAGTTTTCTATCATTGGACTCTCTGATGAAGGTAGCATCTGCAGTGAATTCTACCATCTTTTTAGAATCGGTAAGTGCATATACTAAGAGATAATTTTAAAATAAACCAGCAATATAGTATACATTATTTAGAATACCATTCCCTAGTGCAACTGTGCCTTTACCAACAATATCATAATACTTTTGGTTCATTAAAATATTGTAGATTCTACAAGGTTCTAGTTTTATAAACATTTCTAAAAATGGTGACATATGATCACCAACAACTAAACTTATGACACATTGGTTTAACTATGTTTTAGATGGTGGCTTTTTATCTCTTTTTTCTTATCCATATTAGAGTTGATGAAAGGATTTAGTTTTAAACTTAGTTTTGGGAATTAAGGTGGTGCTTTAGTGATAGGCGAAGTGATTGTGTGCACTATTCTTACTTATCTATCCCCCTTAAAGCAGTATTTTATAAGTAGTGCATGACATCATACAACAATATATTTCCCTTGATTATTTGTAGTTCCCCCTCCAGATTGCTTAATTTATTAAAGAAGTGTTTTTGTCACTCTAAACTAACTTGCATTGGCACTTTATAATCATAGTTCATTGAGAGGCTAGAATGATAGAGGACAAAAAAATAGGCACTTTTGCCATTTAAATGACTCGATTACAAGATCGTATGCAAATCATTTAGATTAATAAAATCATTCGGAGAACCAGCTCACTCTAGAGGTTCACTCCAAGTTTAGGCAACCCACAGGCCTAGGAGTGATCCCATGTCGCAATAGGATAGCTGAGTTTATCTTTGCTAAGGGTGCAATCCTAATTGATAATAGTTTTTGGCACGCTCGGTGGGACTCTGAAAGTGTTTTCAAAGAAGTTTTTCAATTCTTAAAGCTGTTGTTCTAGTATATGCAACAGTGTTCCAGCCTTTGGAGGCTGTTTACAAGTATACTTGGTGACTTAATTTTCTGGTCTTGCATGCAAAACTATTGCATTCAGCTTATGAAAACAAAATTGGGATAGATTGGACTGACCCAGTCCAATAGCATGTTCATATATCACTAATATTTGGTTTGTGTTTCAGTGATCTTAGCCTTTGGAGGCATAAAATCAAACACATATGGCGACTCCCAATCAAGATCTATAGGTTTCGGTATGATCAAGTGCTGGTATGTTACAAAATCACCTATTCATTCCATTTTCCAACTTTTATATGAGTAAAAATGTTGACTTTTCATAGCCAACATGTATACCCACCCCCATACTATGAGAATGCCACTTATCCATCTCCAGGTCAGCCATATCAGGCCAATTATGCTATTGTTTCCAATTCCATGGCCCTTCAAAACCATCATGCACAGTATAATTACCACCCACCCACCCTTGCTCAGCCTCCTTACTAGCTAAAATAGTTTGAAATTAAGGAGCTTAAAGACATTCTGTCAAACCTCAACAAGTAGATGGAGGAGATTAAAAGGCAATGTGAGTATAATCAGCACCAAGAGGAATTGGCTTATCAAGCCTATCTTCATAAGCAAGAGTTGGAGGCACAAAGAACACAGTTTGAGCTAGAGATTGTAAGCATACAGAGTTATCAGTATCAACAAGGAGGGGGATTTCAAGCAAGGCAATATGAAGAGTCTGATTTGTAGCTGCAAGAGTAAAATCACCAAGCTTACCTTTAATAGCTAGAGAAGCCACCATGTGAGACCTTTGGTTCTGATCAAGAGACACGAAGGAGACAGTTTGAAGAGAATCTTGAGAAAGAGGCAGCTGCACAAACAAAGCTTTTGCTTGCTCAAGCCCAAGCAGCCCCTTCTGTTCCAGAAGAGTCGACTCAAGAAGAGGTTTGTAAGTATAAATTTCCAAGTTTTAGACAAAATGAGCCTATTAATGCCCCTAAGGTTGAAATCCTAAGTTTTAGGCAAAATAAAGTCCCTGATCCCTCAAGCCAACCTCTTAAGCCTAAAAATAACCAATTTCAAAAGCTCTCACCCCTTGCAAGTTGAGGAAAATAACCATGTTCAGCCTAGTACAATTACAGATCAGCCCCTTGAGTAATATTCTTTCCCGCAAGAGATCCAAGAAGCTCCCCAAGTTTCCCAACCATATGAATCTGATTGTCCTATCACTATTTGCCTTTATAAGGATGGACCTATTGTCTTACAAAATAACTTGTTCACCATGAAGGAAGCTAGAAATGTAAATTTATTGCATTTAGCTATGGAGTAGTATTGGTTAGAGCAGAAAAAGATCGAACAAGAGAAGACTCCTCCTGATGAATCTATCAATATTTGCACTAAAGAACTTCCTTGTTTTGTAAAAGATGATAAAATTTTTTTAGACAATCATGTAGTTCAAGAGGCTGATTCACATGGAGAGGTTGCTAATGTTTGTGCTACATTCCCAGTTGAGTATGAGCATAATGCATGTGTAGAGGAAGTTGATTCAAACTTGCCCCTGAATCCTTTGCATTTCAATTCCTTCGATATTTTTTCTAATGCCTTTTATAAGATGAAGCAAAGCAGGACACAAAAATTGGAAGGCAAAAGTCTTCAAATGCAAAGATAGAATGCCCAGGTTTCATCAGATGTGTTGATGTATAAAAATGTACAGATTCCAACACCAACATGGGAAGTTTCATGAATGTGGGACTCAACACTTGAAACAACCTCCAGATTTTACAGAAGCTGGCTCTTCCTATTTCAATTGGGTTTTGGGGAAAAGGGAAGAAAGAAACAAGATTATAGATACAATAAAAGAAACTTCTAATTCTATGGCGATGCATCTGATTTAAATGTATGTTGTTAACTTAGTACAGTAACCAAATTCTCAAGATTCAACTATATTAAAGAGCAAATAATGCATGATGAATATAGATAGATAATAAATGAATTTAGAACCAAAGGGCAAACTCAAAAGATTTATGCAAAGACACATGAAATATCACCAATAGCACATAACAGAGATTTTCATTAACAATTCAACAAAATACACAAGGCACATAAACATGCATAGATATATCAGCTTCGTTATCATAACAGTTAAATTAAGGTAAAATGATATGATCTAATCACAACAACAATATTTGAACTCTTAATCAAAAAAATGTCCCCTATGTTACAATATCTTCCTGTATTTATAGCTACAAAATTTGACTCAAGATCACCTATAACTATCTAGAATCTCAATGGCCCAAACAGAACTGGAACTCAATAGGGACTAGAACTGACACTAAGAACCTCCCTGAATCTGCAACTGTCTTTCCTTGCACACTCATCCGTTGCACAATAAAATATGTGGCAATGTAACTGTAATCCTATTTTGACACATGGCACCACTCGTGAGTTCTCGAATTGTTTCAAAATATACCACGCGGCAGCCTCTGCTCAACACTTAGCTTCCTTACCATTCAAAAGGGACACACCAAATAGCGCCACTTGTGAGCATCCGTCACACTTGAAAATATGTGGCAACCTTCGAAAAACAAAACTGGGACACTTGGCATTATCTGTTGATCTTAGAAACTACTTAGTTTATATGCCTGAACGCCTATGGCTATGACACTTGTCACTTGCCACATCAACTAGAAACTGTAACATTATTTTATGGGACCCACCATATGCTTCTTTACTTCCCGAATAGAGACACAATATAATGATAGACAGCGCCATCCACGTGAAGCAAAAATGGGAACGTGGCGCACCTGGTTATATCAATAGCTTCATAAAGAGAGTCTCTCAAAGCCCCGTGAAGGTGACACTTGTCACTCTCTGTAACAACTGAAACTTATATGTGGTGCACTCCGCAACATCAATAGTTTCTTTAATGTCATCTCCCGCATCCAACACATGGCATCCTCCAGCTGTAACCTAAAAATTGTGACAATACCCCTCGGGCCCACCATATATTTGCTTGGTGCCTATGGCTTAACAAAAAGGAACGCATGTGGCATCATCCGCTACAACAATAAAAGGACAATTGGCAACACCTACTGGCTTGCTGTATCAAAAGAGACTTTTTGCCAAGGCTTTCGGTAGTGACACGTGTTGCATTCCACATGAAGAAATAGAAGCATCACAGGAACATGAGGTACATTATCTGAGATGAGACATTGGACCTTACACATGGCAATCTCGTGGAGATCACACTTGGTGAGTTTCATGCATAAGAAATAATAGCAATAGGAAATCAATAGAAACTATAGAAACACTCAGCTACACAAGCAGAAACAAAATGTAGAGTTTGGCTCTAACTGTAGAAACACTTGGCCACACAAGCAGAAACAAAATGTAGAGTTTGGCTCTATAGTTCATGGCAACTACAAGGACTTATATGCCTGCTTAGAAAGAACTCCAAAATTAAAAAAATGTCAAAATTACACTGCTACTGTAAAAGATCTCAATTATACTTTTTGTAATGCAACCTGATATATAGACAACTTTGAATATGATAATCCTTATTTACTTTCTAGATCTTGAAATGCAAAATCCAAATTAATGATATCCTTATGGGAAAAAGATTGCAAACTTTGCACCACAGCATGTAACTAGAATTCGAGCTGAGCCATCAGAACCAATACTGCTTCTACCTCTTTCATAGTGGATGAATCACTCAGACCCTGAAAAATAGTCTAATCATTTTGCCTAAGTAAAAGAAGAGCATTTATAGCATTAGTCATTAGCACTATATTCTTATCAAGAAAAGGAGAGGATAGCCCCAACAGGACCAATCCTTCAATATGCCTTTTCATATCTTTTACCCCTTCTTTAACTTTATCCAAAAGTTCTTTATAATTCATTGCAGCAGAATTACAACTTAAGACTTCATTTACCCTTTTGGCAACAACCATTCTATCACTTACACCAGCTGTAGACAAGGTCTCATCAGATGTGTCATAAAGTTTCTGCAACAGGAGTTGGGAGTCTAAAACTATCAATGAAACAATAGTCAAAGTTGCCTATACAGAAGACTCTACTTTCTCCCAAAGTTGTTGGGCATTTAGCAGAAAGGTGAGGGATGGCTTAAGTTGTACAATCTCCTCATAGATTCCTCCCCATGAAGATGCATAAAGCTCTTTCACCATGTTCAAAACTCCTGCATTTTGTGGCCTCTATGCCAACTCAATTGTTAATTGCTTTGTCTTTTCTTGCTCAGCCATAAATTGGGCTTGAGTTGCACTACTTAGATTTTGCTCCTTTGAAAGGGCCTACTACAATTGTGATGCCTCTTGCTCCTTTGAAAGGGCCTGCTACATTTATGATAACTCAACTTTCAAGGCTGCAACTTGAGTCTGTGCTACTTGATGAACTTGTAAAGAAACAATAGACTGCAAATCTTTGTTTAAAGTATCAATTTCTTTCACCTTGGCTTGTATCTCTAAAGCTAAGCTACTATTAATATCTTTCTCTTGTGCCAAATCAGCGTCAACTTTTAGCAACCTTTTTGACATCTTTAAGTAATTAGTGCCAACTACTGAAGCAATTTCATTCATCAACTCTACTTTGTCCTGTGGTCTGAAATGAGATAGATCCATAGCCACTGCATTCATTGTATAATCCTTGGCTACATTTGCTTCACTGGCTTAATCACATTTGAGGCTAAATGAGTAACAGTCAAAGACTATTGAATTAGATCAAACAAGGATTTCATGTGTGCAACAACAGGGATCCTATTCTCTTTCTTTCTCTTCTTTTCCATTCGAGCCTCTCTGGCTTTTCTTGCTATGTCAGCTTGTGCTTAAAAGGTAGGTGGTGAGGCAATGTGCCCATCGGCAAATAGATAACCTTTGGGCAAGCCATAAGGAATGGTAGTCATTTGTTGACTTGGGTCAATATAAGGAAAATCCCGCTTGGGCATTGATGGGGAAAATAGAGGTAAGGAAATGGCATGTGAAGACATGGCCGGTGAACTGGTAATTGGGAAAAAAGAATATAGTTGTGCAGCAGAGGTGGTAGGAGGCATGGAAGAATGGGTTAATTGGGTAGCCACCCCTATATGAGAAGAAATAGAAGAAGGGGAAAAAGGAGAAGAAACACTAACCTGAGCCACCAATGAAGTTATGGGAACTTGTTGTTACTGGGGCTTTGATACATCTTCTTCCTCTTCTTCTAAAACCAATTTGCCTTCTCTTTTGAAAAGCCTTTCCCCAAGATCACTAGGATCTTCTTCTTATGAATCAATTACTATGTGATGAAAAGGTGCCACTCTGAGACTCCTTGATGCCAAAGCTATTTGAGGCTCAAGAGATGGCAATACTATCTCTTTTTGTTTTTTTAAGGTGCTGAGAGATGGAGGCCATGGGACTTTAGGGATTTCTACTGCTACATGCTCTTTTCCTTCAAACTCTTGGACTTCCTCTGATACTCCCTCTTCCTCTACTCTTGAACTTCTTGGAATATTACTTCTATCAAGACTAGACACCAGAGACATATGAAACTCATCCCAAACTATTTCCCATTCTTCATCAGTTTCAGTATTTCCAAAAGTATGAGTAAACTCAGCTATCTCCTGTCTGTATTTCTAGTATGCAGCAATTTTCTGTGCATTCCATTCTTTCTTCTTCAAAGCAGCTCTGAGGCCTATGGTCATTGACCTCTTTGGATCAAAATCCTATATCTTCTTATAAAAAGTCTCCCAAGGCCTGGTACCTTCATCTGGCAAGTCTTTCAATTCAACATAAACCGCAGGATCATCCTGCTTCGGCGACCTTCTCTTCTCCCAAAAGGGGCATTTCTCATGAATGAATTTTGCAGAAACTTTATTTTTGATAATCCAAGAAGCTAAGAAACTATCTAGGTCATATTTCCACTTATCTTCGACTATCAAGAACCCGTAAGATGTTAACTTCCTCAATAGGAGGTCCTCAGTCTCCCTCTTCTCAATTGTTATTTTCTCTTTGGTCCAAGGAACATCATAGATTTTCTTCTTTCGCTTCTTATACCCAAAATCATTATTAATGATAGATATATGTCGAGCCACTTCTAAAAAGGTAACGCTAGGAGTCAAAACCTTTGGGAGCAGGACAGGCTCTCCAGCAAAGCCATGAAGTCTAACATGGTTGTATGGGCTCCAAAGAAATAGTCACAAAGAATTTTTAGGTTTAACAAGAAACCTATGAGGCTTTTTGTCATTCTATTTTCTATGGGCTCAGAACTTAACTGACCAAAAGCGCGTGCAACAAAACATTCTGCAAATTCATATGGGTCTGAGGTGTCTGATAGAACATGGGTCCATGCAGACACCGGAATTATTCTATTGCTACCAAACTTGGGGTCATACATATTTAAAGGCATGTATCACTGAAAGAGACCGAAATTTTGATATAACATTAAATGAAACAGGTATGCTGAGTACTTGAAAACATGATCCTAAGAAAAGTTTGTGAGCTGGTCCACCATAGCCATAGAAATTTGTTTTGCAAAGTCAAGATGGTACTCCTAAGACTTGTCCATAGTTTTCAATCTGAAAATTACTGCGAGTTGCCAATCGTGTATAGTGGAATCATCATACTGGCCAAAGATAAAACCAAGCATGGCAAGGGCATCTTGAACGTCTAAGTTGAACTGAGCACAGCCTATGGGCAGCGAAGGCAACTAGGTATTCTCATCACCTAAATGCATCTTGATGTTTAGAAACTTCACCTTACTGTGGAGATTTCCCCATGTGGCTTGCAACTTAGGAATAGTAGGAAATGTGGTCGTCCTGTCATGTTGCAAACCTAGCATGTCCTGAATTACTTTAGGGGTTATTTGAACCATGAAAGGGCTACGTTGAATGGAAGCAATTGGGGAATGAAATAATTCTACACATAGGTCAATCAGTTCTGGATACAGGTGAACAATAAGAAATACAAACTATGCCAATTGGGATGTCCATACTCTCATCCCAAAAGTGTCCTACTGCCCTTTTGATGCTCAGATAAGGCACCTTTGGTGAGCTCCCTCCCGAAGAGTCTTGGTTTTCTTCTACATATGTGCGTCAAAAATGCCATCCGCATAATCCTTCACCTATGTCGAAACTGCACTCACCCCTTTATCTAAGACCCTTGTCCTTGGGTAGCTTGCCTTGGGCTGTGCAGGTGCAGATGAATAAGATTTGCTGCTTTTCAATTTATCAGATAGCTCAAACAGACCTAACCCTTCCTGTAGCGATTGTGGCTCTGACATTTCTGTATCTCTTCTCAAAGCCTTAGAAACTCTTAACACAGAAAGTAAGCAAGAAACTATAAATGAACCTAAACTTAGCTAGATTTGTAGGTGAGGAATGAAGCTTTGATGCAGACAGCAACTTAGAGAATGTAGAATGAGAATAGCAAATGAAATAATCTAATGGGTTGAAAGCTTAGCTTGACAAGGTGTAAGGAAGCATTAATGACCCATCATGTATTATTAATGACATTAATGCCAAAATATGGCTAATGTATCTTTGAAAATCTATATGCGACAATGTGTCAGATCAGTACTAAAATGATGATCAATAATTTGGTACTTTCTTTTGATGTTTAAGGAATCACTGAACAACCTAGGTAAATGCAACTGCTAACAAAAGGACCACTGTGCTGTAGACACATTTTCTCAGAACACTTATTTAAAAGGGAAAAAGTGGGAAAGCAAAGGAAAGTGGGAAAGCAAACAAAAGACACCTAACTAACTATGATACATAGCGAGTTTCAAGACTTAGGTAAAATGCTTCAAGAAAATCATGCTTACAGGAATCTCTTCAGGTTCTCCATTCATAGTCTCTAACTCAAATTCATTTTGCTATTTACAGGAGTGGATCTTAAAAGGTCCTGTCCATAATGAGTCAAACTTACCGTGTCGGCCTGGTTTAGTAGCTCTCATATCCCATTTCAACACCAAAGACCCGACTTCAAATTTTGGATTCGAGGTCCTTCTATCAAACCAGTTCTTTATGATTTGCTGATGCTTCATTAATGACTCATGTGCCCTTTCTCTCTTCTCTTGAACTTCTAGTAACTCAGCAAGCCTCACATGCATTGAGCTACTTTCTTCTATCTCCAAATGTTTAAGCAACTATAAGGCAGGAACTTCTATACTTAGTGGTATCACTGCATGTTTACCATAGACTAACTCGTATGGGGACATCTTAGTTACTTCCTATAGTGTGATTCTATCCATCCATAATGTTGAATTAAGAGATTTGTACCAATCTCTTTGATGCTTGTCCCCCATTCTCTTTATGAGTTTAATCAAATTCTTATTGGTAGATTCTGCCAGGTTGTTTCCTTGTGGATAGTAATTAGAAGAAGACTTTAAATATATTCCATTTTTTAATGCAAACTCTGACAGTCTGGTTCCTAAAAAATGCCTTAGCATTGTCTGATATGGTAGTTAGCATTGTCTGATATGGTAGTGTGCATAGGGCCAAACTAGGTAGTTATCCACTCTATGAACTCTAAGATTACCTTTTCAGTAGCTTCTTAGAGTGGCACTGCTTCACTCCACCTCATAAAGTAATCTGTTACAGTAACGATCCACTTGTATCACATATTTGACACTGGATTAATGATTCCAATAAAATCTAAACTCCACTGAGCAAAGGGCTATTCCACTATTATGGGGCTCAAAGGCAATGCAACATTTCTTCTTCTTCTAATATAAAACTGACAAGCCTGACATTCTTTGACTAGCTGATATCAATATGAAAATAGTGTTGGCCAGAAGTAGCCAGCTTGTGTCACTTTAATCGCAGTAGTTCTTGCTAAAAAGTGTCCCCCTCAGGTTCCATGATGAAACTCATACAATATCCTTTGGGCTTCATCTTTCTCTACACATCTTAATAGTATTCCATCAATATTCTTTCTAAACAAAACATGATCAATCAATACAAAAGGGACTCCTTGTTGTCTATAGTATCTTTTCTTGTCAGGGGAGAGTTCATTTGGGAAAATACCAGTTCTCATGAACTATATTCTATAACTTACCAAAGAATCTTGGTC
This sequence comes from Cunninghamia lanceolata, assembly GCA_027924645.1. Taxonomy (NCBI): domain Eukaryota; kingdom Viridiplantae; phylum Streptophyta; class Pinopsida; order Cupressales; family Cupressaceae; genus Cunninghamia; species Cunninghamia lanceolata. The sequence goes on along the minus strand of BSBN01000671.1, from coordinate 1,481,720 downwards.
AATCTCTTGAAGATTTAATATTGTTTCAACTTCTGCTTCCTCAGGCATTGACCCCTCTAGGTCTTGAGTGATATATTGATAGAGTCCCCTGCCTCTGATCAATTTGGTAGGCCTTACCTCTACATCATATTCTAAGATTTTAGTTATCCAATTAGCCCTCTTCTCAGTAATCTCTCCCTCCATGATATATTCCCTTACACTAGGGTGAGCTACTAATATTAGGATCTTATTCCTTGTCACTAAGTGCCTAAATTTTTTAAGAGCTTTTACCATTGCATAAGCTTGTTTCTCAACAATATTATACCTAGACTCATACTCCCTGAGTGTTCTGGAGAAGAATGCAATTGGATGTTCTCCTTCTTCTTTGTCATCTTTATGGGTTAGAATAGACGCAACACTGTGTTCTCCTCCAAATACATACATAATAAAGGACTTGGAGAAATGGCTTTCTTTACTTCTTCAAAATCTTGTCTCCCTTTAGCAGTCCATTTGAAAACTAAATCTTTCTTCACCAACAGAGTAATGGGTTTAACTAGCCTTTCAAAATCACATATAAAGTGACTAACAAAATTGATCTTACCCAAAAAGGACTGAACTGCCTTCTTGTTGACTGCTAAAGATAGATTTAGTATAGCTATAACCCACTCTGGATCAATGGAGATTCCATCTTTTGAAACAATGTGTCCCAGAAGTTTCCCTTGGGGCACAAGAAAAAATACACTTCTTAGGATTTAGGGAGATCCCAAACTCTTGACATTTTTTAAAAAATAGCTTCTAGGTGCTCAGAGTGATCTTTGGCATCTTTGGTAAATATAGTCATGTCATCTAAATAGATCAGAATGATCTTATTTATAAGGTCTCCAAATGCTATGTCCATGGCATGCTGAAAAGTAGCCCTAGCATTTGAAAGATTGAATGGCATTTTGGCATATGCAAAGGTTCCCCACTTTGTAGTGAATGTTGTCTTATGTTGGTCTTCATCAGCCAGATAGATCAGATTGTATCCTGAGAAACCATCAAGAATGAGAACCTTTCTAATCCAACTATTGTTTGCAAAATTTGTTCGATGGATGGCAGGGGGTAATGATCTTTCAATGATGCTTTATTCAGGTCTCTGAAGTCTACATAGAGCCTGATGTCTCCATTCTTTTTCCTTACTGGCACCAAGTTGAGTGTCTAATTGGGAAACTAATCTTAGATTCTAAAAGATTTTGCAATTCAACTACCATTAAAGGCTCAATCCTAGGATTCACTAGTCTTTGTTTCTAACAGACTAGTTTTGACCCTTCAGAAAGTTCTATAGTGTGTTTAATGATATCCCTATTATAACCATGAAGTTCATCATAGGTCCAAGCAATCACTCTATCATACTTATTACACAAAGAGATAAGCTTCTCCTTTTCATCTTAGGTAATAGTATTGCCTACCTACAATTTTCTTCCTCCACTAACTTGAATTTTAGAATAGTCATCTTTGCTTGCCTTAAACTTCCTCTTATCTAGGCTTACATCATCTAGGTCAAATAGATTTTCCAGTGTGATTAATCCTTTTGGGAGTTTATTGGATAATTTAATCACCATAAGCTTCTTCAATCTTGGGCTATAATTGATCAGCAAACTCTCCTAACTGCTGCAAGAACAAAAGTACCTAGAGATCATTATCAAAGATTTGCCAGTTCTGGTCATTGTCTAGGATTGCTAGTCTCACTCACTTTTATTGCCTCATTGTTAATGAGTAGGTCACTTGCTGGGTCAAATTGAGAACCAATTTGTGCCATTCTATCTGCTTCAATGTTTTGGGTTCTAGGAACAACTTCTATGTTGAACACATCAAAACCATCTATTAGATCCCAAATTCTATGGCGATAAGATCTCATTCTTACATTCTTTGCCACAACTTTCTCTTTGATTTGTTTCACAACCAGTTCTAAATCTTCTTTGACTACCAAATTCCTAATCCTTTTTTTCTTGGCTAGTATAAGACCATGCACCAAAGATTCATACTCAGCATGATTATTAGTGCAAGCAAATTGAAAGCGTATGGCTCTAAGAATTTTCTCACCCTTTGGCAAACTGAGACATATACCTACTCCAGCACCTTTTTTGCTCCTAGCCCCATCAAAATTTAAGGTCCAGATTTCTGAGTCTCTGTCAGGGTCTTTCCTTTCAAATATTTCCTTTCTCATAATATTTGGTATCTCTTGGCCTCCTTTAAAAAATAACATAAGTACCCAAACCAGTAGAGTCATAATTTCCATAAGGGTCACTTTACATCATGGTCATCAACTGACTATTTTCTTCTTCATGTTGATCATGTTTAGTCCAGTCCCCTAGTTCCTCCACAAAGACTCTCTCCTCCTTAATCATCATGGCATGGGATGCTTCAACTCTTGGGGCTAGTTCATCAATGATATGATCTTTGGATAGAGGTTCAGATAGTACCTTCATCTTTGTTCCATACTTAGTTCTTAAAATCAGATGAGACCAATCTAGAGACATGTATCCTCTTATCTTAGTTGTGAAATCTCTGGATAGGCATAGACCAAAGATAGGGGGGATAGCTATAACCATCACATCTTGTAGAACAGTGATATTTGGGAAAGTATATAGATGTAATGGGAGTTGTTTAATCCTTCCTTTGGTCTGGATAGACTTTCCATCTAATTGCATTATCCCTTTGGCTAGTGGCTCATATTTTATCTTTAAAGCATCTGCTATCTGCTATCTGCTTGGGCATGGCTATAGTGCTAGCTTCAGAATCTATCATTGAGTTGTGCAACAATTTCATACCCACTATTAAAGTTAAGTAAAATGGCTTAGGCCTGAGTTTACTTACCTCTGGCACAACGTTCAACAAAAGAAATTGATTGTAAGGGTGGAGTGTCCTTATTTTGGGTCTTTTCTTTGTTAGTACCTCCTTCTTTAGGCTTGGGATCCACCTGAATCTGCAGTGCCTCTTGCAACAACATCTTTTTCTTAGGAATGGCTAGTAAATCCCAAATTGATACATGAGTAGGGGTCTTCTTTATCTGTTCTACCATGTTCATGGGTCCTAATGCCTGTGCCTTTGGGTAGTAAGGATACTTTACTCTCTCCAATACCGGGTTAGAGACTGCTTGATTCTAGGTTGGCTGAGGCACTTCTTGTCTTGAAGCCAGATTATAATGAGCCTGGAAAGGAGGGACCCCAACTACTTCATTGTTTATAGCTTTAGGATGTTCCACCATCCTCCTCTTTGATTTGGTATAATAATCAGACTGTACTAAGTGTTTCTTGGAGGTAGAGGCTTCATTCAAAAATACTAAATCTTCATCTTCAATCCATGAAAACAAAGCATGCTCTGGGGCAATCTCTTCTTCCTATTGAATGGACATTCCTTGCATTTGGGCAACCATTACTGCATTCTGGACACCAGGTGATTGATATGGAGAAGCATTAGGGACCATTGCTTGACCTTCCATCCTTCTCTCTTCTGATATCTTTTGATGTAAATTACCTCTAGGACAATTTCTTGGCATATGAGCATTGTTGCAAGGAAAACACCAAGCATTGGCATCTTCTGCTAGATAATTTTGTCCAAGAACCATTTCTTTGCCTAGGTTAGGAGGAATAGTTTGCAAAGGTGTGGGAATCGTGACCAACTAGTTTGAAGGTTGGGGATTATTTGGCCTTTGAACACTTTGATACTGGTTTGGCTGATATGGGTGTCGATTCCCTTGGAATCCCTAGTATGGAGGCTTTGGGTAAGAAGTTTGTTGCCTCTTGAGATTAATAATCTCATTTGAAAAGGTCATAAGGATGTTCTTGACATCATCCATTTTAGATGGAGGGGCAGAGGGTGTTGACACAGTGGGTTGTTGAGATGTTGGGAAGGTGTACATGGAGATAGGTACAGATGGTGGATTAGGGACTTCTTGAGGCAAGGGGATATAAATTTTTGGGAACATGGGCATGGGAGGCCTTGGAGGCAATTTTCCAGCATCTATCAGATTATTTTCATCCCTTATAGCCAACTCATATGCTTGCGGTAGGGTCTGTCCTCCTAGGGACTGAATCATTACAGATATATCAGAATTGAAAGCTTTGGGGTAGAATACAATAGCCATACCTGATGATGGCCTGGCTATAGCAGAGATTCTATCCTAGGTCTTTTGAAACCTAGTGTTGAAGTTTGTTACAGTTTCTTGTGGGGCCCTTTTTATAATGATCAATTGTTGTAGTAGGGAGGATTTATCACCCTTTTCACTGAATCTTACAAAGAAGGCATCCCCAAGATGATCCCAAGTAGATATTGTATATGGGGTTAGAGATCTATACCAATCTAGAGCCTTCCCTTTGAAAGAAGCCACCAACAGCTTGATTGCTATGTTTTGTACAGTAATAATATGTACCGCACACACATCTGATACATCTTGAAGATGCTCCCCTGGTGTCTTGGAATCTTCTCCACTAAATTTGTGTAAAGCTTTCAATGCTTTAGCCAGAATTGGATCCCAAGTAGCTGGTCATGTCAAAAGAATGAGAGGACTTCCAATGTTCTAATTCACATAGTTTCTTGGAGGTATAGGTGCTCCCATGTTTGCTCCTAATGCTGTTACAACTTGATTTATTCTTTTTCTTGGAGTGGCAACTAATGGTGGCCAGCAATAAAATACCAGATTAATAGCTAACTATGCTCTTGTTGTTGGTCCACAGTTCTGACTCCTTAATGCTCTCTGGTTCATACGATCTTGATCAAAATTCAAGAGAGGTCCCATCGAGCGTGCCAAAAACTATTGATGTATAAAATTGCATGGATTCCAACACCAAAATGGGAAGTATCAAGAATGTGGGACTCGACACTTGAAACAACCTCCAGATTTTACATAAGCTGGCTCTTCCTATTTCAATTGGGTTTTGGGGAAAAGGGAAGAAAGAAACAAGATTACAGATACAATAAAAGAAACTTCTAATTCTATGGCAATGCACCTGATTTAAATGTATTTCGGTAACTTAGCACAGTGACTAAACTCTCAAGATTTAGCTATATTAAAGAGAAAATAATGCATGATCAATATAGACAGATAATAAATGAATTTAGAACCAAAGGCCAAACTCAAAAGATTTATGTAAAAACACAGGAAATATCACCAACGGCACAGAACAGAGCTTTTCATTAACAATTCAGAAAAATACACAAGGCACAGAAACATGCCTAGATATATCATCTTCCTTATTAGAACAACTAAACTAAGGCAAAATGATATGATCTGATCACAACAAGAATCTCTAAATTCTTAATTAAAAAAAATGTCCCCTTGTGTTACAATATCTTCCTATATTTATAGCTACAAAATTTGATTCAAGATCGCCTATAACTGTCTAGAATCTCAATGACCTGAACAGAACTGGAACTCAAAAGGGACTCAAACTAACACTAAGAACCTCCCTGAATCTGCAACCATCTTTCCTTGTGCACTAATTGGTTGAGCAATAAAATATGTGGCAATGTAACTGTAATCTTGTTTTGACACATGGCACTACCCACAAGTTCTCCAACTATTTCAAAATATACCATGTGGTAGTGTCTACTCAATGCTTAGCTTCCTTACCATTCAAAAGGGACACACAAAATAGTGCCACTATGAGCATCCGTCACACTTGAAAATACATGGCAACCATTGAAAAACAAAACTAGGACACTTGGTGTTATCCACTAATCTTAGAAACTACTTAGTTTATATGCTCGAGCACCTACAGCTATGACACTTGTCACTTGTTGCATCAACTACAATCTATAACATTATTTTATGGGACTCACCATATGCTTCTTTACTTCCTGAATAGAGACACAATACAATTACAGATGGCACCGTCCACCTGAAGTATAAATGGGAACGTGGTGCACTCTGGCTATATCAATAGCTCCATAAAGAGAGTCTCTTGAAGCCCCATGAAGGTGACACTTGTCACTCTCTGGAAAAACTAAAACTTATAAGAAACTTATACGTGGCGCACTCCACAACATCAATAGTTTCTTTAATGTTATCTCCTACATCCAACATGTGGCATCCTCCGGCTACAACCTGAAAACTGTGACAATACCCCTTGGGCCCACCATATATTTGCATGGTGCCTAGGGCTTAAGAAAAAAGAACACATGCGGTAGCATCTGGTACAACAACAAAAGGACACTTGGCAATACCCATGGGCTTGCTGTATCAAAAGAGACTTTTTGCCAAGGCTTCCGGTAGTGACACATGGTGCATTCCGCATGAAGAAATAGAACCATCACAGGAACATGGGGCACATTATCTGAGATGAGACACTGGACCTTACACATGGCAATCTCGCGGAGATGACACTTAGCAAGTTCTGTGCATAAGAAACAATAGTAACATGAAATCAATAGAAACTGTAGAAACAGTTGGTCATACAAGTAGAAACAAAATGTAGAGTTTGGATCTAACTATAGAAACACCTAGCCGCACAAGAAAAAACAAAATATAGAGTTTGGTTCTACAGTTCATGGTGACTACAAGGACTTATGTGCCCACTCAGAAAGAACTCCAAAATTAACAAAATGTCAAAATAACATTGCTACTATAAAAGAATCTCAATTATAATTTTTGCAATGCAGCCTGATATACAAACCACTCTGAATTTGATAATTCTTGTTTACTTTGCAGATCTTGAAATGTAAAATCTAAATTAATGATATCCTTATGGGGAAAAGATTGCAAAATTTGCACCATAGCATGTAACTGGAATTCAAGCTGAGCCATTGGAACTAGTACTACTTCTACCTCTTTCATAGTGGATGAATCACTTAGACTTTAAAAAATAGTCTGATCATTTTGCCTAAGTAGATGAAGAGCCTTTATAGCATTAGTCATTAGCATTGTACTCTAATTAGGAAAAGGAGAGGGTAGCCCCAACTAGACCAATCTTTCAATATGCCTTTTCATATCTTTTACCCCTTCTTTAACTTTATCCAAAAGTTCTTTACAATTCATGGCAGTAGAATTACAACTTAAGACTTCATTTACCCTTTTGGAAGCAACCATTCTATCACTTACACCAGCTATAAATAGGGTCTCATCAGATGTGTCATAAAGTTTTTGGAATAGGAGTTGGGAGTCTAAAAGTCTCAATGAAACAATAGACAAAGTTGCCTATACAGAAGACTCTACTTTCTCACAAAGTTGTTGGCCATTTAGTAGAAAGGTGAGGGATGGCTTAAGCTATACAATCTCCTTAGAGATTCTTCCCCATGCAGATGCATAAAGGTCTTTCACCATGTACAAAACTCCTGCATTTTGTGGCCTCTGTGCCAACTCAATTGTTAATTGCTTTGTCTTTTCTTGCTCAGCCATAAATTGGGCTTGAGCTACAATACTTAGATTTTGCTCCTTTGAAAGAGCCTGTTACAATTGTCATGCCTCTTATATTTTGTCTTGATACTTCTTCTCTACAGTAGCCTTCTCTTGTCTTAGTATAGTAACAACAGCTTTATCCTATGATAACTCAACTTTCAAGGCTGCAACTTGAGCCTGTGTTGCTTGATGAATCTGTAAAGAAACAGTAGACTACAAATCTTTGTTTAAAGTATCAATTTCTTTCACCTTGGCTTGTATCTCTGAAGCTAAGCTACTATTAGTAGCTTTCTCTTGTGCCAAATTAGCCTCAACTTTCAGCAACCTTTTTGGCATCTTTAAGTAATCAGTGGCAACTGCTGAAGCAATTTCATTCATCAACTCTACTTTGTCCTATGGTATGAAATGAGATAGATCCATAGCCACTGCATTCATTGTATAATCCTGTGGCTGCATTTGCTCCACTGGCTTAATCACATTTGGTGCTAAATGAGTAATAATCAAAGATGGTTGAATTGGATCAAACAAGGATTTCATGTGTGCAACAACATGGCTCTTATTATCTTTCTTTCTCTTCTTTTCCATTCGAGCCTCTCTAGCTATTCTTGTTGTGTCAACTTGTGCTTGAAAGGTAGGTGGTGAGACAATATGCCCATTGGCAAATGGATAACCTTGGGGCAAGCCATAAGGAATGGTAGTCATTTGTTGACTTGGGTCAATATAAGGAAAAGCCTGCTTGGGCATTAATGGCGAAAATAGAGGTAAGGAAATGGCCTATGAAGACATGGCCGGTGAACTGGCAATCAGGACAAAAGAATATAGTGGCACAAAAAAGGTGGAAGAAGGCATGGAAGAATGGGTTAATTGGGAAGCCACCCCTATATGAGAAGAAACAGAAGAAGGGGAAAAAGGAGAAGAAACACTAACCTGAGCCGCCGATGAAGTTGTGGGAACTTGTTGTTGCTGGGGCGTTGATACATCTTCTTCCTCTTATTCTAAAACCAATTTGGCTTTTCTTTTCAAAAGCCTTTCCTCTAGATCACTAGGATCTTCTTCTGAATCAATTACTATGTGATGAAAAGGTGCCACTCTGAGACTCCTCGATGCCAAAGCTATTTGAGGCTCGAGAGATGGCGATACTATCTCTTTTTGTTTCTGTAACATGCTAAGAGATGGAGGCCATGGGACTTTAGGGATTTTTGCTGCTACATGCTCTATTTATTCAAACTCTTGGCCTTCCTCTGACACTCCCTCTTCCTCTACTCTTGAACTTCTTGGAATATTACTTCTATCGAGACTAGACACTGGAGACATATGAAACTCATCCTAAACCGTTTCCCATTCTTCATCAGTTTCAACATTTCCAAAAGTATGAGTAAACTCAGCTATCTCCTATCTATATTTCTAGTAGGCAACAATTTTCTCTGCATTCCATTCTTTCTTCTTCAAAGTAGCTCTGAGGCCTATGGTCATTGACCTCTTTGGATCAAAAGCCTGTATCTTCTTATAAAAAGTCTCCCAAGGCCTAGGACCTTTGTTTGGAAATTCTTTCAATTCAACATAAACCACACGATCATCCTACTTTGCTAACCTTCTCTTCTTCTAAAAGGGGCATTTCTCATGAATGAATTTTGTAGAAACTTTATTGTTGATAATCCAAGAAGCTAAGAAACTATCTGGGTCATATTTCCACTTATCTTCGACTATCAAGAAACCGTAAGCTGCTAACTTCCTCAATAGGAGGTTCTCAGTCTCCCTCTTCTGAATTGTTATTTTCTCTTTGGTCCAAGGAACATCATAGATTTTCTTCTTTCACTTCTTATACCCAAAAGTGTTATCAATGAAAATACCTATTGAGCCACTTCTATAAAGGTAACCCTAGGAGTCAAAATCTTTGGGAGCAAGACAGGCTCTCCAGCAAAGTGATGAAGTCTAGCAATGGTTGTATGGGCTCCAAAGAAATAGTCACAAGGAAGTTTTAGGTTTAACAAGAAATCCCTGAGGCTTTCTATCCTTCTATTTTCTACAGGCTCAGAACTTAACTGACCAAAAGCGAGTGGAACAAAACATTTTGCAAATTCATATGGGTCTAAGGTGTCTGACAGAACATGGGTTGATGCAGACACCAGAATTGTTCTATTGCTACCAGACTTAGGGTCATACATATTTAAAGGCATGTATCACTGAAAGAGACCAAAATTTTGATATAGCATTAAATGAAACAGGTATGTTGAGTACCTGAAAACATGATCCTAAGAAAATTTTGTGAGCTGGTCCACCATAGCCACAGAAATTTGTTCTGCAAAGTCAAGACGGTACTCCTGAGAATTGTCCACAGTTTCCAATCTAAAAATTATTGCGAGTTGCCAATCGTGTATGATCAAATCATCATACTGGCCAAAGATAAAAGAAAGCATGGCGAGGGCATCTTGAACGTTAGAGTTGAACTAAAGATAGTCTGTGGGCAATGAAGGCAACTGGGTATTCTCATCACCTAAATGCATCTCAGTGTTTAGAAACTTCACCTTACTGTGGAGATTTCCCCATGTGGCTTGCAACTTAGAAATAGTAGGAAATGTGGTCGTCCTATCATGTTGCAAACCCAACATGTCTCAGATTGCTTTAGGGGTTATTTGAACCATGAAAGGGCCATGTTGTATGGAAGCAGTTGGGGAATGAAACAATTCTGTACACAGGTAAATTAGTTCTGGATACAGGTGGACAGTAGGAACTACAAACTATGCTAATTGGGATGTCCATACTCTCATCCCAAAAGTCTCTGACTACCATTTTGATGAGCGGATAAGGCACCTTTGGTAAGCACCCTCCCAAAGATTCTTGGTGTTCTTCTACATATGTGTGTCAAAAATGTCACCTACATAATACTTCACCTATGTCGAATATGCACTCACCCCTGTATCTAAGACCATTGTCCTTGGGTAGCTTGCCTTGGGCTGTGCGGGTGCAAATACATAAGATTTTCTACTTTTCAATTTATCAGACAGCTCGAATAGACCTAACCCTTCCTATGGCAATTGTGGCTCTAACATTTCTGTATCTCTTCTCAAAGCCTTAGAAACTCTTGACACATAAAGTAAGCAAGAAACTGTAAATGAACCTAAACTTAGCTGGGTTTCTAAGTGAGGAACAAAGCTTTGATGCACACAGCAACTCAGAGAATGCATAATGAAAATAGTAAATGCAACAATCTAAGGGGTTGAAAACTTAGCTTGACAAGGCGTAAGGATGCATTAATAACCCATCATGTCTTATTAATGGTATTAATGCTAAAAGATAGGTAATGTATCTTTGAAAATCCATATGGGATGGTATGTCAGATCAGTAATAAAATGGCGATCAATAATTTGGTACTTTCGTTTGATGTTTAAGGAACTGCCAAACAACCTAGGTAAATGCAACTGCTAACAAAAGGACCACTATGCTATGAACACATGTTCTCAGAACACTTATTTAAAAGGGAAAAAGTGGGAAAGCAAAGGAAAAGCAGGAAAGAAAATAAAAGACACCTAACTAACTATGATACATAACGAGTTTCAAGACTTAGGTAAAATGCTTCAAGAAGATCCCATTTATAGGAACCTCTTTAGGTTCTCCATCCATAGTCTCTAACTCAAATGCATTTTGCTGCTTACATGAGCTAATTTTAAAAGGTCCTATCCATAATGAGTCAAACTTATTGTGCCGGCTTGGTTTAGTAGCTCTCTCATCCCATTTCAGGACCAAAGACCTGACTCCAAAATTTGGATTGGAGGTCCTTCTGTCAAACCAGTTCTTTATGATTTGTTGATGCTTCATTAATGACTCATGTGCCCTTTCTCTCTTCTATTAAACTTCTAGTAACTCAGAAAGCCTCACATGCATTGAGCTACTTTCTTCTATCTCTAACTATTTAAGCAACTGTAAGGCAGGAACTTCTGTACATAGTGGCATCACTGTATGTTTTCCATAGACTAACTCATATGGGGACATCTTAGTTACTTGCATTGGCATGATTCTGTCCACCCACAATGCTGAATTAAGAGATTTGTGCTAGTCTCTCTGATGCTTGGCCCCCATTCTCTTTATAAGTCTAATCAGATTCTTATTGGTATTTTCTGCCAAGCCATTGCCTTGTGGATAGTAATTAGAAGAAGTCATCAGATATATTCCATTTTTTAATCCATACTCTGATAGTTTGGTTCATAAAAATGCCTTAGCATTGTCTGATATGATAGTGCGCAGAGCGCCAAATGAGGTAGTTATCCCCTCTAGAAGCTCTAAGATTACCTTTTTAGTAGCTTCTTTGAGTGGCACTGCTTCACTCCACCTCGTAAAGTAATATGTTGCAGTAAGGATCCACTTGTATCCCATATTTGACACTAGATTAATCATTCCAATAAAATCTAAACCCCACTAAGCAAAGGGCTCTTCGACTATTATGGGGCTCAAAGGCAATACAGAATTTCTTCTTCTTCTAGTATAAAATTGGCAAGCCTAACATTGTTTGACCAGCTGATAGTAATTTGCAAAAAGTGTTGGCTAGAAGTAGCTAGCTTGTGTCACTTTAATCATAGTAGATCTTGCTGAAAAGTGTCCCCCTAAGGTTCCATGATGAAACTCATGCAGTATACTTTGGGCTTCATCTTTCTCTACACATCTTAACAGTATTCCATCAATATTCTTTCTAAACAAAACATGATCAATCAATACAAAATGGACTCCCTATTGTCTATAGTATCTTTTCTTGTCAGGGGAGAGTTCATTTGGAAAAATACCAGTTCTCATGAACTATATTCTATCACTTACCAAAGAATCTTGGTCAATCTCTTGAAGCTTTAATACTATTTCTACTTCTGCTTCCTCGGGCATTGACCCCTCTAGGTCTTTAGTGATATATTGACAGAGTCCCCTACCTCTGACTAATTTGGTAGGCCTTACCTCTACATCATATTCTAAGATTTTAGTTATCCAATTGGCCCTCTTCTCAGTAATCTCATGCTCCATGATATATTCCCTTACACTAGGGTGAGCTACTAATATTAGGATCGTATTCCCTGTCACTAAGTGCCTAAATTTTTTAAGAGCTTTTACCATTGCATAAGCTTGTTTCTCAACAAAATTATACCTAGACTCATACTCCCTGAGTGTTCTGGAGAAGAATGCAATTGGATGTTCTCCTTCTTTGTCATCTTTTTGGGTTAGAACAACTGCAACACTGTGTTCTCGTCCATATACATACATTATAAAGGGCTTAGAGAAATCTGGATTTCTCAATACTGGTACAGTGGAAATGGCTTTCTTTACTTCTTCAAAATCTTGTCTCCCTTCAGTAGTCCATTTGAAAATTAAATCTTTCTTCACCAGCAGAGTAATGGGTCTAACTAGGCCTGCAAAATCACATATAAAGTGACTGACAAAATTGAACTTACCCAAAAAGGACTTAACTACCTTCTTGTTGACTGGAAAAGATAGATTTAGTATAACTGTAACCCGCTTTGGATCAATAGAGATTCCATATTTTGAAAAAATGTGTCCCAGAAGTTTCCCTTGGGGCACAACAAAAATACACTTCTTAGGATTTAGGGAGATCCTAAACTCTTGACATTTCTGAAAAACAACTTCTAGGTGCTCAAAGTGATCTTTGGCATCTTTGGTAAATATAGTCATGTCATCTAAATATATTAGAATGATCTTATTTATAGGGTCTCCAAATGCTATGTCCATGGCACGCTGAAAAGTAGCTCTAGCATTTGAAAGACCAAATGGCATTTTGGCATATGTGAAGGTTCACCACTTTGTAGTGAATGCTGTCTTATGTTGGTCTTCATTAGCCAACCAAATCTAATTGTATCCTAAGAAACCATCAAGCAATGAGAACCTTTCTGATCCAACTACTATTTGCAAAATTTATTCCATGGATGGCAAGGGGTAATGATCCTTCAATGATGCTTTATTCAGGTCTCTGTAGTCTACACAGACCCTGATGTCTCCATTCTTTTTCCTTACTGGCACCAAGTTAGACACCCAAGTTGAGTGTTTAATTGGGAAAATAATCTAGGATTCTAAAAGCTTTTGCAGTTCAACTACCATTAAAGGCTCATTCCTAGGATTCACTAGTTTGAACCTTTAGCAAGTTCTATAATGTGTTGAATGATATCCCTATTATAACCATGAAGGTCATCAAAGGTCCAAGCAATCACTCTATCATACTTATTACACAAAGAGATCAGCTTATCCTTTTCCTCTTGGGTAGTAGCATTGCCTACCTTCAATTTTCTTCCTCCACTGACTTGAATTTTAGAATAGTCATCTGTGCTTGCCTTAAACTTCTTCTGTCCAGGCTTACATCATCTAGGTCAAATAGATTTTCCAATTTGATTAATCCTTTTGGGAGTTTATTGGATTTTAATTGTATAATTTGATCACCATAAGCTTCTTCAATCTTGGGCTACAATTGATCAACAAAATCTCCTGAACCCTGTAGGAACAAAAGTACCTGGAGATCATTATCAAAGACTTGCCAATTCTAGTCATTGTCTGGGATTGCTGGTCTCACTATCACTTTTACTACCTCACTGTTAATGAGTAGGTCACTTGCTGGGTCAAATTGGGAACCAATCTGTGCCATTCTGTCTACTTCAGTGTTTTGGGTTCTAGGGACAATTTCTATGTTAAAAGCATCCAAACCATCTATTAGATCCCAACTTCTATGGCGATAAGATCTCATTCTTACATTCTTTGCCACAACTTTCTCTTTGATTTGTTTCACAACCAGTTCTGAATCTCCTTTGACTACCAAATTCTTAATCCCTTTTTTCTTGGCCAGCATAAGACCATGCACAGAAGATTCATACTCAGCATCATTATTAGTGCAAGCAAACTAAAAGCGTATGGCTCTAAGAATTTTCTCACCCTTTGGGGAAGTGAGACATATACCTGCTCTAGCACCATTTTTTCTCCTAGCCCCATCAAAATTTAAGGTCCAGATTTCTGAGTCTCTGTCAGGGTCTTCCCTTTCAAATATTTCCTTTCTCATAATATTTGGTATCTCTTGACCTTCTTCAAAAATAACATAAGTGCCCAAACTAGTAGAGTCATAATTTCCATAAGGGTCACTTTGCATCATGGTCATCAACTGACTATTTTCTTCTTCATGTTGATCAAGTTCAGTCCAGTCCCCTAGTTGCTCCAGAAAGACTCTCTCCTCCTTATTCATAATGGCATGGGATGCTTCAACTCTTGAGGCTAGTTCATCAGTGATATGATCGTTGGATAGAGGTTCAGACAATACCTTCATCTCCGTTCCATACTTAGTTCTTAAATTTTAGATGAGACCAATCTATAGACATGTATCCTCCTATCTTAGCTATGAAATCTCTAGATAGGCATAGACCAAAGATAGGGGGAATATCTATAACCATCACATCTTGTAGAACAGTGATATTTGGGCAAGTGTATAGCTCTAATGGGAGCTATTTAATCCTTCCTATGGTTTGTACAAACTTTCCATCTAATTGCATCACCCTTTTGGCTAGTGGCTCATATTTTATCTTTAAAGCATCTGCTATCTGCTTGGGCATGATTGTAGTCCTAGCTCTAGAATATATCGTTGAGGTGTGCAACAATTTCTTACCCACTATTAAAGCTAAGTAAAATGGCTCAAGCCTAGGTTTACTTACCTTTGGCATATCATTCAATAAAGTAGCTGATTATAAGGGTAGAGTGTCCTTATTTTGAGTCTTTCCTTTGTTAGTACCTCTTTCTTTAGGCTTGGGATCCACCTAAATTTGCGGTGCATCTTGCAACAACGTCTTTTGCTTAGGAATGGCCAGTATATCCCATATTAATACATGAGTAGGGGTCTTCTTCAGCTATTCTACCACGTTCATGGGTCCTAATGCCTATGTCTTTATGTAGTAAGGATACTTTACTCTCTCAAGTACTGAGTTAGAGACTGCTTGATTTTGGGTCAGCTGTGGCACTTCTTGTCTTGAAATCAGATTATAGTGAGCCTGGAAAGGAGGGTCCCTAGCTACTTCATTGTTTATAGCTTTGGGTTGTTCCACCATCCTCCTCTTTAATCTAGTATAATAATCAGACTGTACTAAGGGTTTCTTGGAGGTAGAGGTTTCATTCAAAAATATTGAATCTTCATCTTCCATCCATGAAAACAAAGCATGCTCTGGGGAAATCTCTTCTTCCTATTGAATGGACATTCCTTGCATTTGGGCAACCATTAATGCATTCTAGACACTAGGTGACTAATATGGAGGAACATTAGGGACCATTGCTTGAGCTTCCATCCTTCTCTCTTCTACTATCTTTTTCTGTAAATTACCTCTAGGACAATTTCTAGGCATATGAGCATTGTTGCAAGGAAAACACCAAGCATTGGCATCTTCTGCTAGATTATTTTTTCCAGGAACCATTTGTCTGCTTGGGTTAGGTGGAACAGCTTGCAAAGGTGTGGGAACCATGACCAACTGGTTTGAAGGTTGGGGATTATTTGGCCTTTAAAAACTTTGATATTAGTTTGGTTGATATGGGGATTGCTTCCCTTGGAATCCCTAGTATGGAGGCTTTGGGTAAGAAGTTTGTTGTCTCTTGAGATTAATAATCTCATTTGAAAAGGTCATAAGGATGTTCTTGACATCATCCATTTTAGATGGAGGGGCAGAGCGTGTTAACACAGTGGGTTGTTGAGATGTTGGGAAGGTGTACATGGACACAGGCATAGATGGTGGATTAGGGACTTCTTGAGGCAAGGGGATAGAAATTTCTGGGAACATGGGCATGGGAGGCCTTGGAGGCAATTTTCTAGCATCTATCAAATTATTTTCAGCCCTTATAGCCAACTCATATGCTTCAAGTAGGGTCTACCCTCCTAGGGACTAAAGCATTATAGATATATCAGAATTGAATGCTTTGAGGTAGAATACAATAGCCATACATGATGGTGGCCTGGCTGTAGTAGGGATTCTGTCCCAAGTCTTTTGAAACCTAGTGTTGAAGTCTGTTATAGCTTCTTGTGGTACCCTCTTTATAGTGATCAATTGATGTAGCAGGGAGGATTTATCACCCTTTTCATTGAATCTTGCAAAGAAGGCATCCCTAAGCTGATCCCAAGTAGATATTGTATTTGGGGTCAAAGATCTATACCAATCTAGATCCTTCCCTTTGAAAGAAGCCACCATCAACCTAATTGCTATGTTTTGTACAATAATAACATGTACTGCACACACATCTGATACATCTTGAAGATGCTCCCCTGGTGTCTTGGAATCTTCTCCACTGAATTTGGGTAAAGCTTTTAATGCATTAGCTAGAATTGGATCCCAAGTAGCTGGTGGTGTCAGAAGAATGAGAGGACTGCTAGTGTTCCAATTCACATAGTTTCTTGGAGGTACAGGTGCTCGCATGTTTGCTCCTAATGCTATTGCAACTTGATTTATTCTTCTTCTTGGAGTGGAAACTAATGGTGGCAATAAAATCCCTAGATTAATGGCTAACTGTGCTCTTGTTGTTGGTCCATAGCTCTAACTCCTCTATGCTCTCTGGTCCATATGATCTTGATCACAATTCAAGAAAGGTCCCACTGGGTGTGCCAAAAAATGTTGATTTATAAAATTACACAGATTCTAGCACCAACATGGGAAGTTTCAAGAATGTGGGACTCAACACTTGAAACAACCTCTAGATTTTACAGAAGCTAGCTCTTCCTATTTCAATTAGGCTTTGGGGAAAAGGGAAGAAAGAAACAAGATTATAGATACAATAAAAGAAACTTCTAATTCTATGGTGATGCACCTGATTTAAATGTATTTCGGTAACTTAGCACAGTGACCAAATTCTCAAGATTCAACTATATTAAAGAATAAATAATGCATGATCAATATAGACAGGTAATAAATGAATTTAGAACCAAAGGTCAAACTCAAAAGATTTATGCAAAGATAGGAAATATCACCAATGGCACAGAACAGAGCTTTTCATTAACAATTCGGCAAAATACACAACGCATAGAAACATGCATAGACATATCAACTTCCTTATCAGAACAAGTAAACTAAGGCAAAATAATATGATCTATTCACAACAAGAATCTCTAAATTCTTAATAAATAAAAAAATTGTCCCCCTGTGTTACAATATCTTCCTATATTTACAACTACAAAATTTGACTCAGGATCGCCTGTAACTGTCTAGAATCTCGACAGCCCAAACAAAACTGGAACTCAATAGGGACTCAAACTAACACTGAGAACCTCCCTAAATCTGCAACCATCTTTCCTTGCGTGCTCATTGGTTGAGCAATAAAATATGTCACAATGTAACTGTAATCCTATTTTGACACATGGTGCCACCCACAAGTTCTCCAACTCTTTCAAAATATACCATGCACAGCCTCTGCTTAATGCTTAGCTTCCTTTCCATTCAAAAGGGACACACAAAATAGTGCCACTTGTGAGCATCCGTCACACTTCAAAATACGTGGCAGCCTTCGAAAAACAAAACTAGGATAGTTGGCGTTATCCACTAATCTTAGAAACTACTTAGTTTATATGCCCAAGCACCTATGACTATGACACTTGTCACTTGCTGCATCAACTAGAAACTGTAACATTATTTTATGGGACCCACCATATACTTCTTTACTTCTTGAACAAAGACACAATATAATGACAGATGGTGCCATCTGCGTGAAGCAAAAATGGGAACGTGGCACACACCGGCTATATCAATAGCTTCATAAAGAGAGTCACTTGAAGCCCTGTGAAGGTGACACTTGTCACTCTCTGGAACAACTGAAACTTATACGTGGCATACTCCACAACATAAATAGTTTCTTTAATGTTCTATCCCGCATCGAACACATGGTATCCTCCGGCTACAATCTAAAAATTGTGACAATACCCCTCAGGCCCACCATATATTTGCTTGGTGCCTGAGGCTTAACAAAAAGTAACACACGTGGCAGCATCTACCACAACAACAAAAGGACACTTGGCAACACCCGCGAGCTTGCTGTATCAAAAGAGACTTTTTGCCAAGGCTTCCGGTAGTGACACATGGTACATTCTGTAGGAAGAAATAGAACCATCATAGGAACATGGGGCACATTATCTAAGATAAGACACTCGACCTTACACATGGCAATCTCGTGGAGATGACACTTGGCAAGTTCCATGCATAATGAACAATAGCAACAAGAAATCAATAGAAACTGTAGAAACACTTAGTTGCACAAGCAGAAACAAAATGTAGAGTTTGGATCTAACTGTAGAAACACTCGGTCGCACAAGCAGAAACAAAATGTAGAGTTTGGCTCTACAGGATGAAGTACCAAATAAAAAGGATGAAGAATTGGCCTCTTTGTTAAGTCAGTTACCTGGTGTTGTTCATCTAGATGAAGGAAACATGCTTATATCAAAGACAATAGTTTTAGAACAGCAAGAGGATCCTCAACAATACAAGGAGTTGCTCATTGAAGCCAAGCAATCTAACAACGGGGTCCTGGATCAAGAAGAAGAGTATAAGCCTGTCATGGAACTTACCCAACTAACTGCAGGTTGTTATGAGATAAAAGAAATCCCTTTCTCATCAGAAAACTAGGATAATTATGAAGAGGACTTGCTTTTGAATGATCTAAAGATCTATATAATCATAGATAATATGCAAAAAGAGGGTTCTAAACCTTAGTTTTTAGTTAACCTGTTTGATGAGCTTCCTAATTTCGTGCATGAAAGTGAAAATGGCATGTCTATGCTAGACTCTGACCACCACAGTGATGAACATCATTTAGATAGGGTATTGACTTGAGATTAGATATGTGAAAGAAGCCCTATCTTATACAATCAAGAGTTTGAGGATGATCCATTTCAAACAAAAATTGAGCTTTTCTAGTCACATTTAGAGGTTATGCCAGCATTTATGGAAGAGGGTTATCTGGAATAGGACAAGCAAGAGGTGAATGTGGCTGTATTCCTAAATGAGTCATTATTTAATGAGAAACCTAACCAACAACAAAATCTTGACTGGTTGGAGGAGATGCCTTTCTGTTTCACTGAAGGACTTGAGGCTGATGTGCAGATTGATGGTTTGTTGATAGAGGTTAGTTCATTGTTTGAATTATTTCCTTCATTTGTTGAAGAAACACCTATTTTAAAGTGTATCTCCTTAAGCAATCTTGAATATTTTGAGCCTAGTATAGCTCTTGCTAAGAATCTTCCAGGTTTTGATAGTTTTGATGAGCTATTAGCTACTTTAATGGAGGAGGATGACACATTAACCGAAGAGGAGGAAGCCACATGGTGGGCTATCATGCAAGGTGTAGATAATGCTATTGTTTCTAGTCCAAAACCTTCGAGGGGATGTCCTATTAGGTATCTGGTTGGTTTTGAAATCAATAGAATGGGATAGCCTCATAGTGACACTGATTTGGATCATCAAGGAGGGTATCAGGTGGATCAGTTAGCAAAGGAAGTTGAGTGGGTAAGTGATTGTATTTTCTTTCTCAAAAAGTTGTCACAACAGTTTGCTAAAGTTTTGATTGATGTCTACCTTTTTGGGCTCACTAATAAACTTATGGAATATTGCAGACTACAAAGGAAGGGCAGTTATTTTCTTGAGCTAGTGAATGGGTTTGTTTGATTAGTTTCTTTGGCTAGTTAGAGTAGGGTAGAGCTAGTGTTAATAAGTGCTCATGCATATGTATTTTCAATAATTTTGTTTACCTAAGTGTTGTTGTATAGGTTTTCTAGCCACCAGGGCCTTCTAGTTTGTTTTCAGTATCGTTTGTTTTAGTTTTCTATTGTTTTTCGAGTGTTTAGAGTACTAAGTTTCAGTGTTTTCTAAGTTAGAGAAGAGTAGAGTATGACTCCATGCCCAATGGATAGTTTAAGGCAATTAGTCTCGATGCTTAGCAGGCAAGCATATAGCAAACGTCCCCAGAAATATTACCAATGTTCTCTACAGCACAAATTGGTAGAGCTAGAGTACATACAGTTCATTTTAGATGAGGAAGTTTTTTTTAACATTTGACTGATATCTTGTTTGCATAGTTGGATTGTTTGAGATATTCAGTTATGTTGCAGTTCAATTGTTCAATAGAGAAAAGAATTTTTAGATCATCATTCATTTGCAGAAGTTTGCATGAGAGATAAGTTATTTCATTTCACTACAATG
This sequence comes from Cunninghamia lanceolata, assembly GCA_027924645.1. Lineage (NCBI taxonomy): Eukaryota > Viridiplantae > Streptophyta > Pinopsida > Cupressales > Cupressaceae > Cunninghamia > Cunninghamia lanceolata. The sequence continues at coordinate 1,461,182 of BSBN01000671.1, read as the reverse complement.
ATTATTCATTTTACAAATGAGATACATAAAAGAAATAAACATTGCACTAAATGAAAACATGATAAATCAAATGTCCCACACAAGACGTGGGAATAGCTAAACAAATGCAGATATAAGAAATATATTATGCATCTAAAAATAGGAGAGAGAAGGGTCATAGCCATCATTGCCGTTTAGTGTCTTTGGGTGCCAAGGTTGCCTTCTGTCCTTGCTTCTAGTCTTCATGAGAACTTGCAAGATTGAAAGAGAGTGTAAGAGATCTGGATATGAGTTCCCTATGGGCCTATCAGCAAAGGCATAATACATTGCCTAGAGTGCACTAGATCAAATACATCTCATTCACATGCAAGAGGAACTGAAGATGAAACATCATTATACTTCACTAATTTTATCTAACATGTTTATTTCATGTGAAGGTATAGGTGATATCATGTTGTTGTTTAGAAGACATATCAGTATGTGGTGTCAAGTGGGCTCCCACAAGGGTTGAGCCCAGCATGCTGCCTCTAGTCCTCAGAGGGGATGAAATGCAAGTTATATTCATAATGCTCAATTGAAACAGGTTAACTGAAGGAGTACAACATCAAAGATAATGCTTACAGTTCAATTAATGATGAAATGAAAGCATTAAACTAACCTGAACTCATATGGGACAGCATTCAATGCAAGAGAATAGCTGTCATTATTGCTACAATAGCGATTCAAGAGAAATAGAATATCTAGTATTGAAGTCATAAAGGACCAAAAGTAAAGATGTCAAGAGCTATGGGAGATCATGCTGAGTAAAGTTTGTGTGGAAAGATAACACATAAAGATGAATATCCACATATTATTCATGATTAGCTCTAGGACATGTAAGCTGATGCAACTACAAGTTATATGTCACAAGGATCAAATGAAGAACATGTCAAATGCATATAGAGTGATATAACCATAAGACCTTAGGAAAGAGTCTAGAGGTAGTTATCTATAGTAACTATGTTCATAGAAGTAATATATTATATAACTGTCACATAGAATCCAAGGAAACCAGACATCATCATTTTAGTTGTATGCCATGTTACAGTTTAAGCTTGATCATTCGAATGTATGCAAAATAAATGAATTAGTCATTAAGTGGATCATGCATATACAACATGCATACAGATGGAGCACAACTCACATCAAATGCCTTACCATTATCAAAAAAGAGAAATTTGTTCCTCCTGTCTCAAGAGTGATAGGAAAAGAATCAACGAACAGTATTATGCAAATTCAGAATAAGTTTAAAGCCAGTGAAAAGAATATCATAGTTTGAAGGTACAATAACAGTAATGTATGCCAAATAGTTGCAAAGTGAACAATATCAATTTCATTTTGTATACATTGCTTTAGTCGTGTGTGTGTGCGACATCAATTGTAAGAATGATGAGCAATATCATGCATAGATGGTTTAATCAATGTGATACAGTGAAAATTAGTTTGCAGATTATAAATCACAGTTCATGGTTGCAGCATTATTTCAAAATATGCCATGTCACCGAGCAGGTTTGATAGCTCAAATGAAGTACAAAAGGAACAATACCTACATTTTCATTTCAGAATGCATTGGAATCAACAGGAAGTGAACCCCTTAATCCTTTTTGTCATGATTGTTTTCATCAAATGAGTATTTCTTGTAGATCAAAAGATACTATGGAGGGGCAATAGGTATTCTCATACATTCCTCGGCCTTTATACAAATGAAAAGTTACAGTATATTCAGTAAAACATTATATTTGTAAGCCCATATGAGGGTTTGGTATGGCCACAAACAACAATAAAGAGAAAAATGTTTCTTTCCTCATAATAAGTCAAACTCGTCTGGGGTTTTGACCTTATGGAAAAAATGGAAAAGAAGTGTAAAGTATCAAAAGAATTTGATCTCAGAAGCATGCTCAGGAAATTTCATAAGCCGCAGCCTACAAGGAATACAGAGCATTCATGGTTTTTGACAGAAATGTGAAAGGCTAATACTTTCATTTTTAAAAGTCCCCTGGGCCCATATTAAGCTCATATCAATGGAGTCCTCAAAGAAGTAATCTAGTAAATGAAAGGCAGAGAGAGTTACCTTATTTCTTAGCAGAGATGTATACATAAGGCTGTGAGTTCTCACCCATTTTGTTGCCTTCAAATAAACTCAGGATGATCATTTTGGCAGCTCCAATGCAGGAAAGAAAGTATATTGACTCAATAGTGAGAAGACCAAGCAAACATGCATAAAAAATGCAGCTCAGCCGCGGCCTTGTAGGGAAAATATACTGCAAAATTGGAGGTCAACATTCAAGATAGTGACAAGGCAACTTACCTTTGGTGTTTTTTCCTTTAGAGTCTTCAACGAACTGCTCAAGAAAAGTAGAAGTCGATTGTTCGTTTCTTCGAACGCTTGCCTTTTGAATGGTAGCCTGAGTTATAGACAAGGGTGTCAACAAAGAAACAAAGGACTAAAGAGATATATCAGATAAGCATGACATAGCCGCGGCTCAAAGAAACCAAGTTCTGTATCCAGAATGAGAAATTTTAGGTTCAAAATCAAAGCATGGACTTACCTTCCATTCTCTACAGGACTCTTTAAGAATGGTAGAAATATAGTGAGAAATCAAGGGTTATAGAGCCCAAGCCCTAATAGTGGCAGCTACAGCAGCAGAGAGCTTCATCTCAAAAGTTGAAGCGTGGAATGAATGTGAAAAGATAGGGCAGAATGTGTTTTGTGTCTAGGGTTTTCCTTTCTACCCTAATTTGATGAGGTATTTTTGTGGCATAAAATTTATTTTCTTGCCTCAACTAATACCCATGGGGTATGTTGTTCATTTTTTGCCTTCACCTAGTGTCCTCATGACTAAACGTATGTGTCAAATGCCTTAAGACCTTTTGGATATTTATTGCCTAGGTATCATGCCTTAAAAGGCTTATTTAGTCACCATTGAAGATGAACCAAAACATAAGTCATATGCAAATGGAGATAAGCCCCAAGGGCTTTTATTTTTATCAATTTTTAATTATGCCTTCACATTTTTTATGATTTTTATAGAAAATCATAGGCTCAATAAATAAAATATACTTGGCAAGGTAATCACATAGCCTTGTAAATATTTTGCAAAAAATAAATTGAGATGAGATATGAATTAAAACTACAAATCATTGTAAATGATATTTTAAAGCAATGTGTCTATAAATTGCTTTAAAATATTTATTATTTTATGCAGTTAAAACAAAATAAAGTAAACATCTGGAATCTTATTTTTCAAGATTTGCTTTCTTCTGGATGAAATGGAGCAGATAAGGATGAATTTGATCTTTTATTGAGTAGATAAAGCTTATTTTAAAGAAGATTTTGGTGTGGGCAATTTGACAGGTCTTTTTGGCAGCTTTTACAGTCTGTTTGGTGGCAGTTTGGTGAGCTTTTTGTCAACTTTTCTAAGGAGCTTGAAAAAGAATCAAGATGGTATTTTTAGGATCTTTTCTAGCTTTTCCTCTTGGAGATCTTTATATTGGAGGAAGCTATGTCTTTCTTGAGGGTTGGAGATTATTGTTTCTTCTCTCTTGAACATAGGAAGAGAGTTTGTAGACTTATTTTTGACTTAGTTTTATTAGTTTTCATGTACTCCCTCCAATCCAATATAGTAGATATTTTCTATTTCACTTCTTTTGCCTCATAATTGCAATAATGATTTGATGTCTCACTATGGTAATGAGTATTTTATCCTTTGTCATGTCTCATTATTGTGAAAGTGATGTACAAAGTTTTCATATAATTTTGGTTGTATGTTTAGTTCAGAGAGAACCTTCATATAAATTACTTTTGAATTGTATGATTTAGGTGGAATTGTTTAAGTTTATGTTTGAAGGGTTGTTTGTAGGTAAAAAGCATCGTATAGATTAGAATTCTATTTAAGTTAGTTTTTATTCCAGTTACCTTCTCACCCTTTCCCTATACAAATCATTTAGATTAGTAAAATCATTCAAAGAACCAACTCACTTTAGAGGTTCACTCCGAGTTTAGGCAACCCAAAGGCCTAGGAGTGATCCCAAGTTGCAACGGGATAGCTAAGTTTATCTTTGCTAAGGGTGCAATCCTGATTGATAACAATTCCTTACAATAAATACAAAGTTTTTTCCTCCTATACTCATTCAGTTGATCATCAATTAGCTGGTTTGTTTGCTCTTTCTATTGGTGAGTGTCCTTTTGAAACGGTTTCCTACCTTTCTTGTTGTCCTTCTTGTAAAAACCCTTTGTCTAAAATTTATTCCTCCATAAAGAGGACTCCATGTCATGGGCCTTTTTCATGGCCTCCTAAAGTGACGAAGGGTCTAAACCCTTAACCCAACCATGCAAGGGATCTGATAGACCATTAATGAATAACATAACCAACCCGCACTTTGAAATGTCTAGGACCATAACAGATAGTTCCTAAAACTTTGAGATGTAGGAATCCATTGACCCAACCTAACTGAGTTGTGCCAACTCCTTGAACTGCAGTTCTAAATCCTTCTTATCAAATCTATCTATAAGTCTAGCCGTGAACTTGACATAGGAAGTGATCTGATCATGGCCCAAGGTCACCTTACCATTACTCCATCACTTAAGCATGCTACCCTCTAAATGTAATGCTGCATATGTCATAGCATCCGCCTTAGGCATGGGGCTGATTTGTAACTAGTTGTCCAACTTCTAGACCCACACTCTGGTAGTGGTTTTTCTAGAACCATCAAAATATGGTAAAGTCATCTTGCTAACCTTCTTTTGGAGTTCCCGATTCTATCTATTTCCCCTGTAGGGTATGTGTCTCATCCTAAGATTTAAGTGCTCTCCAAATGTCATCTCAGCTCTAAACTCCTCATTGGATGCCTATCAATCTCTCAAAATCTTATCCTGGAACTCAAGTTGTGTGGCCTCCTGTTCAAGAACATTATTCTTGGGTGCAAATACAGGTATGTCAAGTCTATCACCTATTGTCAACTGAGAATCTCTCCTTTTAGTGACTGATGCTTCACCCTTATCATCTCTATCTCTATGCTTATCACCATTGTTCCTGTCACCATTATGCCTATCACCTTCATTATTAGCTCTATTCTTGTCCCCAAGGTTGTTCCTATTTCTGTCACAGTTATTATTGTTGTTATTGTTTTTATCCCTATTGTTTCTACCATCACAAAGTATCAATTGGGCAAGGACATGAGTCAAATCTGCTTGTGATTCCCGCAACATCTTTTCTATCTCTTGTTGTCCCCTAGCCAATGAGTTCAAAATATCTTGCATACTAGGTTTTGGAATCTCTCTATCACCCATCTCCTCAATCGATACAACAATCTCACCTGAAAAGGGATCTATCAATGGTACTTATGCTTCTTGTTCTATATATGAAACTTGTATTTCTTGTTGTGACATGTTTCTTCTCATATTGTAATGTTGACTTAAAGATAGTATAGGAAGCATGTTTCACAAACCCTTCTGCATGTTTGATCTAACCACACAAGATGGAAAGATACTACTACTCTGATACCACTGTAACATATAGCCTTGTATGTTTTTTTTGTACCAAGTTTTTTTCTTTTCTGACTACTTTTGGTTTAGGGTTTCATGTGCATGTTTTGCATGTATATTTTTTGCATTGAATATACAAACTATAAAGAATATAAACCAAACTTAGAAAAACTAAAGCCAAGATCAACAAAATATCGAATACCTAGCTTATATTATGGCAAAATAGGAACTACAATGACATACCCAGATAGAAATCTTCAACTTCATATTTGTGCTGATGGAGAACCAACAATATAAGCCAAGAAAATGTACTCTAGACTCCTAAGGAAGAAGTGATATTGTTTTATAAATGGAAGTATATTAGACCCTAGGCATCCACAAATGCCCAATAAATGAGACCCGAAGGAGAGTTGATATTGTCCTTATAACCCCATGACTTGTACCAGCATAGTACGACATCTAGTGTGAATGTGATAGCAAATAATGGTACCAAATCCATCATGAACTACTCTGTATTGTACTGATTATGGTTGTAGCCTCCAATCGACCCAAGCAAGATACCAATGAGCAAAAAAAACTTCATAAAATATGCACAACACCTCCCTGAATATGGTACGAGCTACGCAACAGTGGTATGGCCAAGAAATAGAGGCAATGTAGTCTTCAAAAGACACAAAACTCAACAATATCTACCATGTATCATTTCTATTCTGTTGTCATCACGAAACTACAAGAATGATCTTCAATCTTTGCTCAAAACTTCATCAAAATATCTCTAGCTGATGCATAACTGAAGCCTCTGAATGAAGCCTCCAAGAATCTCTTCCTGATGTGGTCTCTCACACACGAAGAAGAGGACTATGCAAAGGTTTAAATCATCTCAACATAGCCAATATCAAACCCTAGAGCCAAGCTCCAAACAATGCACGAGAAAATAAGACAGTAAAATAAATAATCCATCATGATGCAAATGAAGTTCATTTCTTTCTTTTATTTGCCTCTCTTCTCCAATGCCCAAGGAGTGCATTTTTAATTGTTTTATTTCATTTACTTGACCCCATTACTCGTCCATGAGGGCACCCAACTCCTAGAGGAACAACTTTTAAGTTGTGACTTAATATTATAACATAAAGACACTTTATATTATAAGTCACTTTACCCTTTATAAGAATAATATAAGTTAAATCTTTAATTTAACTTATATTCCATTAATTAATGCTCTTAGTATATTGAAACCATAAATGTTGTGCAACAATCCTCTACCATCTGTCCTGCTATAAATAGCAAGTCACCTTGAACAGACTTATTATAAATAGTAAATCCCCAAAATGACCCCCTAACCACTACCATTAGCCTATGGAAATCCAAAGATAGGGTAATCTCTATCATCTATCTAACTGGGATAAATGTGGGACATTATATTGTAGTATGGGTCATGTTGAATTTTGTATTTGAGAGCATTCGTCAAACATTCTCTACTAACATAGCAGTCATAGTGCCTCCCTACATCATTTGAGCATCTAACTATTAAGTATTCAAGATCCTCCAATCTCCTGGGAAGTACCTTCGCCATTGCCATGATATCTTGAGGGAAACTTATAGTATGGCCACTATATTTGTACTACCCCCGTGAGCATGCGTAACCTATAAAAGCGGTGTTACTCGAGCTATAAGAATTTCTTCTACTTGAGTAAGAACCTTTAATACCTGTGGTTGTTCACTTGGGTCCAAGTTTTTTTCTGCAGAGAAATGATGCACACCTTGCTCTCATAAGCATCTACGTACACGTGTGCACATACCTACGTATCTCTCTTTAAAAACTGAGCATGTTTAATTGTTTGACGGTGCATCTATCCTCTAGCAGAAGCAGCACATTGCCTCTAAGTATTTTTGAGGAAGTATATTTCTTGTTGAAAAGTAATGTGATGTTTCAAATGTTGTTTTAGTTTTATCATGTAAGCAGTGCAAACTTTGAGAAAGTGTGGTTTCTTGAGTAGTAATGTTCATGAAATGTATAATTCCGTCAAGTGTTGAAGTTAAATTTGTGGAAACTATAGGGTGTTGTGATGCGTCTACTATTTGCCTAGAAGAAGAAGTTGCCTTTCCGTTATGGCTTTGAATAAAGTCATTTGTTTATTTTTGTTTTCCTTTATTTGTCTGTAAATTTACGATTGAATCCTTCCCTATAGGTATTATTTGTGGGGAATTTTGCATTAGACTAAGTATATCTGGTGACAGTGTAGTCTAGGAAGACGTGTGCTTTGAACTCTCACATAAAAAAACTACTTCATGTGTTTTTTTTTTTCTTTTTTCTATGGACATCTATTGTTGTCCCTATACTTTGGACGGTAGGTGGTGTGTGGATATAATTTAAAAGTGGGCTTTGTATAACTTGTGTTGTATTTGGAAAAATATTTGAAATTTGAATATTGCCCTATTGCACACGTCTTTCATGATGAAGAGCCGAGATTTGTTCTTTGTGTTTGCTGTAGTAGACTCTATTTTGTTCTTTTCTCTTTTGTTTTTTTTGTTCTTTTCTCCTTTGTTTTTTTTTTTTAGCATCTATCATTTGGACCTGCATATCTACGATCTGTGGAGGAACCAAATGGTAATGTTTACTTGTATGGGGATACAATTACAGTTAAGCATAGCTAATATTTATTAATCTAGTTTAATATCAAGTCTGTCTTCTACACAATATTACTCAAAAAATAATCATCATTTAGTGCAAGCTGACCGACCAAAGAGGTGTCAAAGGTTGAACATTGGAAGATTATACTCTAAATCTACATAAACAAAAAAATTCACTAACACAAGACCAAAGGAAACAAAACAGTGTAAAATACTCGTAAATTCTGATTTAAAAAATGTCTAAAGATTATGTACTTTCAGGGAATCCCATGCTATGAGTAACAAGCATAATAACCCTTATAGCAGTTGTCTTGACGCCAATATTATAGTTGCATAATTACTTGCATGTTGTGTCATCCAAGGGTAATTTTAAGAGACTTTTACCATTTACCGAATCAAGGGACATTCCCCCACAATTGGATGTAGTGCCTGGGTCACAAGGACCATCTTACTAACCATGGATGCATCTGCCAAACTATGCTTAGAATGTGAGTACCTAATGAGGTTAGGATAGTGTTTGACCCCTAATCGGCATCACTTCTAAAATAAAAAATCTCTCCTATAATCAAGAAAGTATCTTACAACCAAGTTAAGAAACTGTCCATAAATCCCTCATTGGTAAGGAAGAGATTTTGGTAAAAGCAAAATTCTTCATTCTTATGCTAACTTGGGAGATGTGTTTGAGTAAGAGGAAACCTGAGATTTGTTTAAAAAACCTAAAAATAAACATATACAATACTCGCCCTTAAGAAAATTCATAATTCTATGACACGAGGCACTGGATTATAGAACATAGGTTGCTCACTTTGTTCACAAAGAAATAATGGTTATGGGCAAAGTTATTGATCGCGACACTTGTTGTACTGATTTCTTATTACAGGACCTGCTTTTTTTCAAAAAGGAATTTTTCTATCCATACTGATTGAACCTTCACTATCTTTCATATGGAAGTGTTGGTAGAGATCTGTTAAACTAAATATGAGATTCTGTAGATCTTTCCGACATATAAATGTAGCTTAAAAAGTAAGACCACCACATGCTACAGCAATATCTCACACAATAGAAATGAAAAAGAAAAACACCAGTCAATCAGGTTGTGCTACAGTTATAAAATGTGGTACTTATTGCAACAATGACCCAGGTTAGTAGTTGTGGTTGAGGGGGTGGCTTTCGGCGGAAACAAGATCCAATGAGGAATAATGTAATAGTAAGTGCCAAGGTAGGCTACCCAGGGTATGTAATAGCCTTACTAACCTAAAAATTATGGGCATGGCACTAAACGTCAAACTGCAAATAATTAAAGATGATCAATAATAGGTAGAACACTAATAGAATTGGGCCCAAGGGCTGAGTTCAAGAAGGTCATTTTGCTTTAAAAAATATCAAAATGTTTTGAACAAAGCATCTTACAGGTGAATATAAAATACAAGCAAAGATCTTAATAGTTAATTATTTCTCAGACCGACACCTAACCTTCACCAAAAAAAACTTTTAATTCAAAAAAATAAAGAAGATATTAGCAGTGACATTGAAAGTCCCGACTGATTGCAGAAACCTTTTGTGACCCTAGATTTGGCCCCTAATCCAGATTTTAAACTTACTAATACAAATTTCTCTATATCTTCTTGTCAAAATTATGGGCTGTTTATTTGATTCCTCTTAGCCTAAAACACTTGTGGGCTCCAACCTTGTAGGACTATTTAATGTGGTGGTTGTTTTACAGGCCAGCATCCTTGAAGAACCCAAAAAACTATTGTCCATCAAATAATCAAAGAAATGCTTTTTAAATCTTGTCAAAGCAATGGTTGTCCATTGGCATTGACATTTTCAATGTTGACCCTAATTTGCAGACATGAAGGTTTGCATTGAAGGCCACATTCATTCTGACAATGGTGGCAGAGTTGATTTGTTTGAGGGTACATTTAAAAAAAAACCAAGCTTCCTAGTTTGCACATAAAACAAAATTATTTTCCTTATAAATGACAACTTTTATTTCCAGAAGGATAGAAACACAAAAGTATCCACATAAGTCAAGAGAGTGTGATGGAATAGAAGGGAATTACAGTGGAATGGGAATAGCAGAGTTAAAATTCTACTTGATTTTATTATAAAACTGATATACAACAAGTGTGATGGACATCTTCCTCTTCTACCCTATTTGTTTTCATAGTTGGATAAAAATATACTCAGTGCATTTATCAGCTCCCTAAGCAATTCTTTTTACAGAATTCATTTTATAAACAAACTTGCTCACAGAGTCCACGTGCTTTGTAGTTATCAGTAAATTAAAAGAAAAATTGTTTGCTAATCTCTAAGCATTCAAAACAATGTCTTGTAGTTGAAATTCATGCATGCATTGATAATAAAATAAGAAGAAAATCTTCCATTCGTGGCAGAGGACAAGGGAAATAATATACGGCCTTGGAATGTAACGAAGCTTCAGTTATGATCCTCTATGAAAACTGGATAGAATATACATATTCAGCTTAGATTCTTCACTTCATCCCGTTGTTCAACAAGGCTTAAGCTAGAATAGTAATAGGAGACATTTTGTCTCTCAGTAGCGATGGAAAAAAGGATCTTCATCATATATAAAAGGAAAAAATACTATAAGGAATATTTTTATTGTTGTCAGAGAAGTCCAACCGGGGAACCTCATGCTCCTCTGCAAAATAAACTGAACACGGCGATAAGGATTTCCAAAAATTTATTGCCATCCTCAGAAATAACAACCCATATTTTTCCAATTTACTATGCAATATTAGGCAATTCAAATCTGGACAAAATGTCTCCTATTACTTTACTAGCTTAAGCCTTTGTTGAACAGCTGGATGAAGTGAAGAATCTAATGAGAAAGTATAGGGAGCGAGAGCATAAATTCTTGAAGAGCAAGAGGCCATTTGTATTAAAACCAAAGAAAAATTGATGTATAGATATAGTAAGATGCTCATAACTCTGCCATTACCAACATTTCGCTGGATACTAACCAGATCACCTCCAGCATAGGCAAACAGAAGGAAAATTAAACCAGAGTGAGCCCAGAATGCAAACATATATCAATAAAATAATGGGTGTTTCTAAAAAATTATTTTATTAACAGAAATGCACAAGTCTACATAAAAGGTGTACAATTTAGTGATAGGACAGCCACCATGTTTGCCATCTGGGAATGCAACTATATTTGTTCGAATGCTAACCAATATACACAAACCATTTTTTTTGTGTGTAGCGCTTCATTTACACATCTACAAAGAGAAATTGCCACAGTGCTAATATGTTATATGTTGATGAATCAAAACATGCTAGGATGCACGTTGCTGCCATAGTAGTCAGCATAAAACTTGTCTCGCATCAAGAAATATGTGCCATCCAATCTTTCTTTCGCAATCATCAGGGCATCGATTGCTTCAGAAATCTTGTCTTGTATATCTTTAATCTTGTGAACAGCACTATTGTCGACTGGGGACGTGCTCATGAATGTGCACCTATCAAATTGGTATGACATTGTGTGTAACATGTTAGACTCAATTACTACATCTTTAGCTTTGGTAACCACCATATCACTAGTTATGTCAAAACAATTTCTGTGAGGCTGTTCACACGAATAACTCTCATTGCAATTGCTTCCTGATGATGACATGCCTAGAAACAATAAAAAATCAAGCCAACTTAATAAGCCAGCTAGGAAAAGAAACCAACGAATTAACAAGTCAATTGAGTAAAGAAGATAGAAATGTAAACAAATGAATTAAGATTGAGTGCATTTAAACAAAGAATTTAACGTTCTTAAAAACAAACAAATGAACTATACTTAAGTTCAAGTACAACACAGAAACAAAACTAGACTGCAGAAACAAACAATCTAAAATATAGATGAACAAGGATCATATTTACCACGTAGATACATTTGATTGTACTCTTTTCCCGATGACAACATCCAAGGGAATAATGGAAAAGCAAGACAATGGAGTAAGCAATATTGGAAATCAAAACAAGGAATTAAGACTGAGTGCATCTAAATAAAGAATATAACATTTTTTAAATAAAAATTGGTCAAAATCAAAACTGGACTTCAAAAACAAAAAATTGGAGGTGGCAATGGATAACAAACATATATACAACTTATATACATGTGGCTAGAAAACTTTTATCTTTATGCTCTAATCACAACACAAATAGTATAGCCGGTCTATGTAGGCATCAACATTTCCGATTTCTAAGAGAGCAAGTAAGTGCATTCAAACTGGTATTTGATTTTTGCAACTTTCAGAATTGTTGACTTAACCCTCGACTCAGAATTGAGTAGTTCATTCCTAGTTGACAGTGTGAAAATAAATTGCTTGAACCGAATACTATTAACAATAACATTGGGACTCTGATCTACATGAATGTCACACTGGAGCATATAAATGTCCTTTGCAGACATTTACAATAGTGCATTTGTTGCATCATTGAAAGCAACAACCCAAATACTTCCGGTGGGGTCTTCAATTTGTAGTTGGAGCAAGTACCTATAATTGTAGTCTTCAACTGACACCTTGCATGTTGCACAATACCAAGTACCATCATCATTTTGAAGGCATTTTTTTTTACACTCCTTACCATTAATTGTAATTGGATAAGCCAGATAATAGAATGCACTCATTTTTACATATTTTATTGTTGCCTTGACAATGCATTGAAGAGGTTGTGCAGTCGACTCAAAATGTTGCAAAATCGATGAAATTAGCATTCTCTTGGGCAAGTTAGATAGCAACAAAGAAGCTATCGACGAGGAAGAGATATTTCTCCCTTTTGTAGCTGCCCAATGCCTTAGGGCTTCTGCCTCCAGAATTTGAGGCTCTACAAGTACGGTAGTTGTGAAAGTTGTATTAGGGACTTTTCCATTAAAATCAGAAACACGAGCATTCCTAAATGCAACAACAGTTTGTTGAGAGTCCTTTAATTTTCTGAGTGCATCCCCCTCTTTTTTGGCAAACATGACCCCACAAGTTAACATCAATAGTACAACTTGACATGTCATGTAAATAGATGCTATGGCGAAGTACCTCTGTCCCATCTCTTCACCTTATTGTTGAAGTGTCACTAACATGCAAGAGAACCCCAATGGCATCAATAAGAACATTGTTCTCCTTTTCCTTAAGTGTAACAAGAGGTATGAACTAGAAAGTTTGTCATGGAAGTGAGAGGTCATCTTCGTATAGCTGAAGGACTGAACCCTTGTCCAATGTAATCTCTATATTAGTGTTCAATTTGTTGTAGGCATTGTTTGTATCCTTGACTACACCTCTAGAAAGTGTGTAAACTGAACCTATCTACACCCTACCATAGTGCATCTCCACTATAGCATTGAAACAAGTTACGCGAACTTTAGTTTGTTTGCTATCCATCATGTCAAAGATAAAAACTTGTCCATTACTTCTCACTGTATTAAACTTGCGCATTTGTTGTTTAGCCATCACACGGCCCTTTATTGTCCATCTCCCTTGATAGAGATTCAAACCCTTAATACGTGTTATGCATTCAGGAACAACTTATTGTACTTTAGGCACATTTATACCAAACGTGAGGTTTCAGCGAACTGGCAGGTTTTGTGTAGGTGATTCCATTTGTTGTTCATGTGATCTAAAGGAGAATCTAGGCTCCCCAATTAACCGATGATCGGCATGAGTAATATCCATATCAGATATTACTACTATGCTATAAGGGCAGGAGCAAAAAATTAGTTCAAATACTATGCAACATACAGTGTATCTCCGCAATGTTATGAAAACACGTTGTACATTACAATAGCAGCCTACCTTGTACCTCTACTATTACTGTAGAGGTAATGCATGAGGTACACTATAGAACCTATTGTGACGTATTCACAACATCGCCCCATTGAACATGGGGACCCCCGCATTTTTTAGCTTTTAGCTGTGATCCCACCTAGAATTCCCCCATGTGAATGAAAGAGTTTATTATGTCAGCCTAGTCTTAATGTCTGCTCAAAGTCACGTTGTATTTGATAAGTGTCTTGCGTAATAAATTCAATACCTATATCAACCTTGCCATGCGCACTGGTATTTGGCGATTTGAAAAGTCTTTTCTTAGTGGACTTCATTTCTCAAAATCATACATAGACATATCAAAGATCCGTCTAGGCCCATTGGTTTGTTGGAGCGTTGAAATTCAATGTAAATGTAATCACTTGAAACTTTGATTCATGCATAAGCATATCAGAAGTCCGCCTAAGCACACATTGTAGATCACTTTGTAATACGTAAAGTTTCAAGCTATGCATTGAACATTTTAAAGTCCGCCTGAGCGCATAATATTCAATGGTTTGCAAAAGCAATAGAATTCCAAATTATACACATCCATTTCAGGAGTCTGCCTAAGGTGCAGGATTGGTGGGACTCTATGTGCAGCATATAAAACTTGAACTATGCGTTGAGTATCGAAATGTCCACCTATGTTAACAAGAAGGCATTGAAAGGCTGCCCCAACATTTGGCAATAATTTGATCTGCATTGAGTGGAATATATCGAGTGGTCCAATTAGAGCGCATGAATCCAGCTCATATACATTCAACCATATTCATTTTGCAAGTAGAAGATTCTCATTAATTCAAAGATTCACTCAAAGAACATATCCACAGGCAATTTGCACGATGTGGATTTCTTACTATACATAGGCACACATTAGAATCCACATTGCATTGATATGAAAATTTGTTGCATATCAAAATGTCAAAGCGAACATATATTATAGGATTGCATATTCGAAGGCTCCACAAACTGGAATCATTACGTCTACCCACTCAAGATATAAGCACATGCCTGATGATGCTATGTACAAGCAAAATTTAAAAAATGCATAACACAATAGAAGGTCCGTTCAAACCAAATAAGAGCGCATGTTTAATAGGACTTTGTAAGCTGGATATTATGCATATGATGCCAAAATCTCCGCTCCAAGGTGTTCGAAGGAGAACTCAGAAATAGTGAGAGTGTAAGTTTCTAACATATGCATAAAATATTAAAATGCCAACTCCACGCAGGTCCCATCAGCATATACAATGCTCCATAGGTGCACGACTGCTATCACCTAATTGACATAAGTTCCAAGTGCCACATAACAGTGTATCAATCGATTCACTTAGGATTCTTCAGACATGCAAATATCATGCACTAATCTAAGAAGTAACGCTAAGGAATGTTTTGTTCTGCCTTAAAATAGTCTCGCATGATAATGCTCTCAAAAGTCTTGCTCAAATTCCTATAGGCATATTGCCTTTCGAGGTTTGATTCAACTTTTTTTAGCACAGTCAAGCATCACCGAAGGCAAACCTTGGGAAGATCAGCATTCTAAATGACAAGCTTAGACATTTAGAAAGGCCTCCTGAAGGAAGAATGCGTGGTCGAGGTTTTGTTGGAAAGATATTATGTTATATGGCATAGGTGCACTCCTTTAGAAGTATAGAATATGTGCGTAAATGCAGATAAGGAAGGTGCTCAGGAGATAAGTTTGAAGTAACAATTGCATTGTGGGATCAACAAAGTATATTCATCAATTTTTGAGCTTCTTTGTAAGTTGATCAGGGTAAAAAAGTCAACTCCATTGAAATGTAGAAATAAATGAAATTCACTTTAAAACCTGAAATGACAGAGCATAGGATGTTTTTCCTCATTTTGATCATTTTAAATATCATTTTTTGAAGATGTGTCATTGCTAAGAAAAGAAGATAAATTAAAGCTAAGTATACTAGAAAGAGCGTCAAAGTCATCAAGAGTCAAATAAAATCAAGTTTTATTATTGTAAATTTTGCATTGGTAATTGCAAAATGGCAAGGTGATTTCAAATTGCATATTTTAATCTTGCATGCGTTAGGTAGTGAAAATTTGTCTTTTATGCTTATTTAATTGCATCATTTTTGAGGCACTAACATAAGATATTCGTACAAGTGAACGATGAATGCTAAGGACAGACAGGCGATGATGAGGAGTGATATGAAGGGCACGTGGCCAGAACTGAAGATCACACCGAAATGGAAAAATCTCAACAACACCAATCTAGGGAGAACCAACATGGAGGAGATTCTACAAAACTTGTATAAACCCAATCCTTCAGATTTGATCAAGCGAATGTTGAAAAATGGGATTGTGCAAGCTGCCTGCTTTCTGCCTGCGATGCAAGCACTATGATCAAGAAAAGAGATGCATTGTGACAAGGGATGGCAAAGTACTGGCTTATCTAAGAAAAGAAGCAATCACAAAGGCTTTCAACATTCCTTCGTACAAGACTTCTACATTCTGTACCAAGGAGACTATGTTGCAGCTTTATCTGGCTGGACCTGAAAGGTGCATGAAAGTGATAAACAACAACTGGTTGATACAATAGAGGCCACATGTGGACAGAGTGCCTAAGAAGCTTCCCAAATTTGATTTTCATCAAGAGATCAGCTATATGGTTATTTTTCTAAATCACATCATGGGCTGCCCACAGTCGGCAAATTTCAAGTCCTGGATGTTCTTCTTCATCAAGGAGATTATAAGTGGAAAGAGGATGATCGATTGAGCCAAAATGATCAACAACAATATTGATGATCAGCTCAAGAGTTTGCAAGAGACCAAAACATTTTATATGAGCTCATATGTTATATACATGCTTGCCAGGAATGAGAGATACCCTGGACTGAATTGCAAAGGGAGAGTTGGAAATAGAGATGGGCAATTCAAAGTTTATGACTGCTATCCTTAGCTGCACTTACAGGCTATATCTCACTACAGAAGGTTTAATGATGCCTTTTCCACATACATTGTCAAATTATTGCAAGGAAACACATGTAGTAGATTGTCAAAAGAGGCTATGAACTTTGTAGAAAAGTACAGAAAGTGGTTTATTCAATTTCCTAGATTCACATACCTCAACGTTGAGGGATATTCACCTCTGCGTTGAGGGATATTCATCTTTGCCTTACCAGTTTCCAAGATATCCTACAAACACAATGGTGTTGTTAGAAGTGACAAGATTCAAAGAAAGAGAAAGAAAACTACGACTAAGTTTCCAATTAGCATTGGGAGGCTGGAAACTTGCTTGTCATTGCAAGTAGCTAAGAATTCAGAGATAGAGCTGCAAGCTTATAATCTGGTGCACCATAATGATGCACGCAACAATTTTGATCTATTCAATATAGTCAGGTAGAAATTTGGAAGTAAATATGAGCATAGACCGCAGCTTGAGGATCATTGGGATGGTGCACGTGATGATATGGAGATAAGGAGGAAAAGCTGCTACTACAGATTGTCTTTGGACTTGGCTAGGGCAACAGGGGTAATTAACATTCTAGATCAGATTGAGGAAGATCGCAAAAGATTGTCACAGAGTTCATATGATCAAGAGAAGAACAAGCCTTTTACCATCAACTGGTCAGAGCAGGAGGTCACACATAATGATGATTCGATGGTACCAATTGTGACACATACAAGAAAATATGTGGACTTCCAAATTCGAAGGTTTCAAGAAAAGAATGTTCATCTTACATACAATTTGATGGGAGGAGTTAGTACACATCAGTCTAGGGATGGTTCAAATAGTGAGTCAAGCAGTGACTCTATTGATTCTAGTGATTTAGAAAGTGTAAGTGCTAATTTGTAAGAGGATATTCAGCCAAGTAAGAAGATTGAAAGCAATGATCAAAAGGAAGCCAACACTTCTTCAAGATAAGAAGATAATAATATAATAGATATTGAGGGAGATGAAACAGGGCAAGAACATAATAATATAATAGATATTGAGGGAGATGAAATAGGGCCTGATGAACAGGTAGCTTTGAATGTATAAGCTAGGAATGATAAACTTGAATCTTTGGAATCCAATAGGCAAGGGAATCAGACTGATGAAGTCCTGTCAAATCCACCAAAGGAGCAAAATCAAGTCCTGATTGAGATTGATGTAGAAAATCAAAATGATAGGGAGTTGTATGAGTTTGATGAAGAAGGTCTTCCTACTTTTCAGGAGAAGAGAATTCAAGAGGAGAATCAAGAGGATTTGTCTGACTTACCAGAGTGGCCAAGGGAGAGAATCAAAGAAAAATCCATTGTTGAAAGAGAGCCTATCTTAAGCTTGGAGGATTTGCTAAGTAGAGCCAAACAAGACAAAGAAAAGAAAAAGGTCACTAAATTTTCAAAGATTATGAGAGATAGCTTGGGGTCGAGACAAGTACATGTTGCTATCCCAAGAATCAATGTGGAGGCAGGTAATGGTGTTCCAGGAGGGTATGACATTAAAGTACTATTGATTTGGGTCCAGCCACAGTGGAACAGGAAGTGGAAGAATTAGAAGATTCAGTTTCAGCCATCAAAGAAAGATTGAAGAAGAAACGGGAAAAGAGGATGTAGTTGGAAAAGGATAATCAACCATTTCAGCATTATATCCAACAACTAATGATGCCAATGAACCAAGCGGAAGGGATACCTACACCACCAGCATTGCTTTTGTAGGAATCTGTTGCACATTTAGAAGGAATGAGATCTTCATCTCAGGCATTACAAGAGTGGACAGCAAGCTTCAAGATTGAAGCTGATGGATTTATTGATGAAATTATGAAATTGTATAAGGAAGCATCTTCTCTTTGGATAGGGTTTAGACTATTCTGATGCTTTGTGTAGAATTTGGAGTTGTTAGAGAAGAGGTGATGCCTCAGTTGGAAAGATTGATATATACTACGAATGCCACCTTGATAGATGAAGGAGTGATTGAACAGGGTTCAGCATATAATTTTCCTTCTTGGTATCGCACTCTAGGCATAAAGGAGCAAATTCTTGGGAAGATTGAGAGTGAAAGCCTCTGAGCAAAAGAAGCACTTCAAGAAATTCAAGGCAAATTACTTATTTCTATAAACAAGATAGTTGACTCCAATGGAGAAATTGATGAGTATTTGTTGAAGGATAAAATGCATACAAAGTATTTTCAGCATACACGGACTGTTTCCAAGGAGCTTCTAGATGATGTTTGCACACTTTCCATTTTCATGGGTATGTTTCAGGCATCCATGGCTAGATGGGAGTTGACAGGGAGGAGCTATAAATCGTGGAATGCACCATTCAAGCACTGCCAAGTGTCCCTATGGAGGAGGTTACACATGTCATATCTAGATTTGTGGAATTTGTCACAAAAAAGGAAGGTCATAAAGGAGGGCACTCCACTTAGTGGGTGCATCATAAATGCAATGCCTAATATTAGTAAATTTTGTAACCACCTGCCTATGTGGCGCAATAAGGGCCCTTGATTTCTAGAATTAATCTTCGCCAATCATTGTATCTTGAGGGCTATATAAGCCTCATTTTGCTCTCATTTGAAGGGGGGAATGCTCTAAAAAATTGTTGCTCAAGACTCTATTGAAATAAATGCAAATTCATTCCTGAATTATTCATGGTGATATTGTGTTGTTTCAAATGAATGCATGGTTCTAAGTGTTCACTCATAGAATAAGATTAGTTTAGTTTGTTTTCAGCAATTTAGTTTTATGTTTCATGGGAGTTGTTGTTGATTCATGTTTGGAGTCTTCATAGTTCATACCATTTATAATTTGTCGATGGCAGATTGTAGTGCATGGTTAGTCTGAACCTTATCTGAGCATAACTTCAATTACTTTATAATTGTTTACCTTCATGTTTGTGAGGATTTATGTGCATAAGTAATATGAAAATCTTACTTTTTCCCTTAGAAGATTGCATCACCTTTGTGTAATTGTTACCTTATGGCGAAGCAAAGTCTAGTTGAGATTCCAGTGAATTACTGGTGATTGCTTGCATTTAGATTAGATTTCTCTAAACCCATGTCTTTTGCATTTTCTTTAAAATCTCGTTAAGATTAGATTCAGGAACTTTCATTCTCATATTTTAAGTTAAAACTTTCACTCTTATATTTTAAGTTATCATATTGTTAGACCTTTTTAAGGCAACATATTTTAAGTTAGAACTTTCACTCTTATATTTTAAGTTATCATATTGTTAGACCTTTTTAAGTCATGTTGCCTTACCCAAGAGAAACAAATTTCTTATTGTTAAACATTTGTGTAAGTCCCTTTGTGTTAAATAACAATTCACATCATACTGCTAAGCTATCCCAAGTTGTGAAATTAAAATAACCAATGGAGATCCCAAGTTGTAAAATTAAAATAACCAATGGAGAACCTTGGAGTCTACTCATTTGATCACCTAGCTTAAAATAACCAATGGAGATCCCAAGTTGTAAAATTAAAATAACCAATGGAGAACCTTGGAGTCTACTCATTTGATCACCTAGCTTAGCATTTGAGGGATTATATTCAAGAGAGGATAGAGTACATAAGCATTTTATTTTGTGTTGTGTGTGCAAGGAAAACACATCAACATAACCAATCTTTATGGTTCCGAAAGAAAAGTGGTCACTAAACTTTCCTGGAGGGTGCAAGTGAACCCCATTAGACACTACAACTTTATACCATTCAAGTGAACCCCATTAGACACTACAACTTTATACCATTCAGGGACCTGGCCAAGAGTGATGAGATTTTTGAAAGATACAATCTACAGCTGTGGAGATGAGATTTTTGAAAGATATGGAGATGAGATTTTTGAAAGATACAATCTACAGCTGTGGAGATGAGATTTTTGAAAGATACAATCTACAGCTGTGGAGATGTAAGTACATCTCCAACACTCATCATTTGAATTGTTGAATTGTGTTTGGAGTTAGCTTTGGTTCCATTATCTGTCCAACACTCATCACTCATCGATGTAAGTACATCTCCAACACTCATCATTTGAATTGTTGAATTGTGTTTGGAGTTAGCTTTGGTTCCATTACCTGTCCAACACTCATCACTCATCTGTGGAGATGTAAGTACATCTCCAATACTCATCATTTGAATTGTTGAATTGTGTTTGGAGTTAGCTTTGGTTCCATTACCTATCCAACACTCATCACTCATCATTTGAATTGTGTTTGGACATCTCCAATTTAAATTGTGTTTGGAGTTAGCTTTGGTTCCATTTGCTGGAAAGCACAAAACACCGGTTTTCAATTTAGAAGAAGAAAACAAATAAACAAAGTTCAAATAAGAAAAATATTTGAAATAAATGCTTTTTGGTACAAGTTAACAGTTGCCCTCCCCTCATATCTGCATTTGGCTAGTAAGAGCACTTTCTAAAGTTTCGAGTGGAGAGATGGAAAAGTTCTAGTCAACGGTTTCAATTTTTGTTTTACAGAAGAATGATTTCCTGTAGTTCTAGTCAACGGTTTCAATTTTTATTTTAAAAAAGAATGATATCCTGCCTCACGACATGGGAGACTTTAACAAATTAAAAGAAGGAACTTAGAACATTTTGCAAGTAATTTGAAAAACAAAGCATTTTAGCAGAAGTGGAAATTGAATATATACGTACGTATAAAGCTTCACGGCATGGGGGATTTTAACAAATTAAAAGAAGGAACTTAGAACATTTTGCAAGTAATTTGAAAACCAAAGCATTTTAGCAGAAGTTGAAATTGAATATATACGTACGTATAAAGCTTCAGCAATTTTCCAAGAATAAAGAAGATAGTCAGAATTTGCAAACTAACATAAAAATGAAATCAAACAAAGAGATACTATCACTCATTGCAACTAAGCCCAAAGCTACCGCAAGAAACAGGCGGTTTCAACGAATTACAAATTTTAAAAAAACTTACCATTACCAACTCCTAAAAACAATTTGAAATCAAA
Organism: Cunninghamia lanceolata; assembly: GCA_027924645.1. NCBI lineage: Eukaryota > Viridiplantae > Streptophyta > Pinopsida > Cupressales > Cupressaceae > Cunninghamia > Cunninghamia lanceolata. Next base: position 1,439,313 of record BSBN01000671.1, on the reverse strand, counting down.
ACATTGTATCGGAATTTGAAACTGACCATCCAATACAACTACTTAAGTTTTCCAAGAATAAAGCAGATTGCGAAATTTTGGAAGCTTGCATGGAAATGAAATTGACCGAAGAGATACCAATCAGTTATTGCAAGTACAACTAAGCCCTTCAAGGAAAATGATACCGAATCGAAATAGAAACCTAAATAAACTGGAATATAATTTGAGAAAAAACTTTTTATCAGAATGTAAAAGTTGATATATATCAAAAACATCAGCATTTCCAAGAACTGAACCCGGCTACCTGCGGAAAAAATCGATGATCCCGGCTACCTGGGGAAAAAAAAGCTGAACCACCAAATCCAAAATGGCAACATTGTTTAGAGTAGATAAAAGAGTGGATTAAGTTCTTTACAGAATTAAGCGTGCAGAGCACTACATTATTAGCAAATATTGAAAGTGACAGGTTCACTTTTGCCCTGAAATGAAAGTAATGAAAAAACAACACCTAGCCAAAGACCTAAAATCGTTTTCACGTAGAAACTCAAATTCTTAGGTAAAAAAACAGAACCCACTTGAAATCCATTTTGAATAAAAATCTAAATAAATAGGTAGCAAAATCAACTTCTCCAAGAAATGAAACAATTTATCAGAATTTGAAAGCAAAATCAACTTTTCCAAGAAATAAAACAATTTATCAGAATTTGAAAGCACTGAGAAATAAAATGTAATGAAATAAACAACACCCTTTCAACAGCACAAATTCGTTCACTTAACTCAAATTCTCTTTCGAGAAAAGAAAACCCTGAAATTCATTTTGGCTAAAAAAATGTAAATTAATGGAAACCAAAATCGATTTCTACATAGCTACCAAGCCAATAAAAGCACTGTCAACCATAAATCTAAACAATAAATTCTCGTTCAAGAGTGGAAAAAAATTTATTTGGTTAGTCAGAAACCCAGCTATTGTGGACTGTTTTTCCGATATGTAAACCATCATTTCATGACAGAGTACACTAACAAGGAAACAAATATAGACACCAAATATAAGTCTAAATTAGAGGGGAATGCGAAATCACTAACAGTTCATATGAATTACAGTAGTAAAAATCCAGAGCAATGGAGATATTCCGACGGGACGACTGTATAGAATATTCTTGAAAAAATCCAAACATTCTATCAGCCGAACGAATGCAAAAGCGATATTAAACAAAGGGAAATTGCAGGTTTACTTACCAACAGAAAATTAGAATGGAATTTAGGTCGCTGTAATTGCCGGCAAATAAAAACAATAGTCAGATTATCCGACAATTTCCCACAATTTTCAGGGCAAAAAAATCTCTCCGGCATGTTTTTCACAGTAATAAGCCTATGGGCTAAAAATTTAAAGGTTCAAAAACAATATTCCATAATTTTCATTAGACATCTTTGCAATTCTGTTATTCCATGATTTTAGTTGCCCTTGTTACGGATTTTGTTCTGTGTGTTCTTCTACGATTTTATGGTTCTATTTAAACAATTTTAGATGTTATACATAATAAAAAGTCCTAAATATTTGTTCTATTTTTATTATCTCATACATAATAAAAAGTCCATTCAGCCCAATTTTACTTGCCGACCTTACCAATTCAACCCATTCTGCTCATAATTTAGAAACATTTTTTTTCTTTCAGCTCAGCTTATAATTATCCTAAAAAAATTGTTTTTAATAAAATGAAATATCTTATTTATGCAGAGAATGCAAGAGGATACAGAGACTATCTTCGAGAGAGAAGAAACAAGGTCTGCTATTATCAAGACAAGGATACAAAAGAATCAACACAAAATGGTTACGCCAATTAGATTTATCCGGGGAGTTATATAAATTTCCTTAACAATAGTTTTTCCAATTTCATGCTAATTTTTAATTTATTTAATAGATCCTTTTAATTCCTGTCCTATAATTTTATTAATTCCAAAATAATTTTTCTTAACTTTTTATAATTTTACTTACCAGTCTTAGTCTTTCCAATTCCATCCATTCTATTTGCAGAATTCAAAGAAAACTCTCCAGCGAACTTTGTGAAACACACTTTCAGCATCTGTCAATTCAACCACAAACAACACGCTGCTTGATATAAATAGTAAAACTGTAACATCCTATTTGTTGAAATCCCTTAAATCATATTCTTTACATTAGTTCATGTTATTTACCTGATGATTTCAGCATTACTGAAAGCTGCAGGAAAAAATACTGCTACAAGAGTTGTCCTAAGAAGCCTAAAAATCCAAACATCCGCATAGCCCAAGCAAACCCAATATATATATTTGCCCTGAACTAAGAACAATCTGTGTATTGAAGACCCCAAACAAATTTTCTCAGGGTTTCGGATTATTAAATCAGCTTAGACAGACAGATCCCTGCGTGTTACCTGTTAATATATTGTTTGGCTTTATGGGAGTGTGGAAGTTTAATGTGGGAGCCTGGCAGTATAACAAGGGTGGAATCCATGCAGAACAACACTTGGGAGGATGTCTTACACGTATTAATTTTTATTGGAAATCACCATATTTAGCAGCCCGATGCATCGAACATCAGAAATTGCTGTGGTCACTCTTTGTTAATGGTTAGCAATGTTGAAAAGCAAATGATGCATCTGCTTGTTATTATTAAACAATCTGGGAGCATCACCCATTTAGAACCGTCACCTTTCATGAGTCACCAACTATGAAAGGCGTAAATTTGATGGCCGACACTGCTCGCCAAGCAAATATTTTTTGAGTTTATTCAATTAAAGTTGTCTTTTTCAAATATGAGGATATATTTATTTTAAAAAATCATATATAAATTAACTTAATTTTATTAAAATTTTGATAGTTTATTTAAAATTATCTTTATTATAAATTAATCTTCTTATAATTTTAATTGTATTTTATAATCAATTTTTTTTTGGAAAAAGGGATAAATATATTAACTAAGGGACAATATTACATAAAAAAGATTTTCAAATAGTAATAGCCATCACTAAAGTTCAAAGAAAGAAAATCTAAGGAGATTTTCCACTATTTCACCACCTCTAAGAGCAAAAGGAAACCATAGAACCAACAAAACGTACAATCCCAAGGAAGAGCATATAAGAAGGATCAAGCTAGATCATTATGAAGAAGCTGAAGAAACCACAAAGATTAATTTGTACTCAAGGACTCCCATTTCACAACATCCCAATTGTAATTAATACCAGAGGCCTATTTGGCCAAACAATCAGGAACAACATTCCATTCCCTAGGAATATGAACAAAACAAATGGAATCAAAGTTGCAAGAAAGGTGAAGATTCTACTCCAAAAGATATGCAAACCTCTAAGAAGAATCATGAAACCTCCCATTATTCAAAACAGAGACTAAAATCATAGAATCCATCTCATAGATTATCTTCTTCCAACCCAACTCACAAGCTTTCTCTAGAGCCACAAGGATGGATCGGAACTCTATCTAATTATTAATGTCAAAACCTATATTAGAAGAGAAAAAGAAATGAATAGAACCATAACTATCACGTCCAACACCACCAATCTCAGCAACACCTGGATTACCCTAAGAAGAACCATCAATATTATTTTTAAAAAAATTCAACAAGGGAGGCAACCATTTACCTAGTCTATTCAACTTATTAGAATATTTAACCCAAATCTGGAATGAACAAAGCCAACCAAATGACACAAATCTAATTTTCTCAAGATCAAAACATCAAAAGGATCTATAACTTCATCCATAGAACACTTAGCTACCAAAGTTTCTTTTGTTGAGTCGAGAATCTTCTACCTAACATACCGAATAATTATATGGCCATAAAATTTAGGCCTTGCCTAATAGCTACATGTTTGTATAAACTGCTCAAGTTATACCTTTATGAAATTTAGATTATTTTATGATATGTTAACATCATCTATAATAATGGTATAGGATAAAATGAATGAATGGTTGAGGTTTGTAATGATTCAAGGCTTAGGAATCAAACCCTTAGTAGACCTCAAACCCTTAGTAGACCTACTTCCAAAGGAATGTGATTCTTCCTATTGCTAAATCACTCCCCATGATTCAACACCTGCTCTTTCACCCTAATATCTACACAATTCTAAACATTCAAGGTGCAGATTCAATCCAAAGAGCTTGAGATGCAAGTATGTACCATCCTATACAATATTTCTAATTTACATCTAGTAAATCTAATTAATTTACTTATTCTTTGGAAAAATATTTATGTAAAATATAGTTATGCTAAAACTGATACAACTCAATTATCTCTGCCCTCACTTCATAATGCAATTTCAACCACCAAATCATTGGCAAATAACTATATGTTTGTAAAAATTGGTTTAGACACTTGGCAATGTTATATTCACTATCTAATCTTGCTTTATCACTTTGACACAAAAATAACTAGCAATATTTCAAGTTATCTATGATTATAACATGTACTTATTATAAGCATGCTACTATTTAATATCACTTTATTCCCTTTGTGCTAAAAATGAATAATAGTAATTTAGATTTTCTATGATTAATGACTCACAATTACTATAGTTTTATCATGATTCTACTAGCTATCATATTAAAACATAGTGGCTTTGGAAGAGTTTTTGTTTGGATGCATACAATTGTATTTTATTGCAAGACTTTTTATCTTCATCAATTGTGTAGAAAGTAATTATTTCTCAAGTTATATTTCATAGTTATTTTTTACCATGTCCATTAATAGATGCACTAGTAGAACATTTTATTTCCCTTCCTTTAATTGGAGAGGGATTAAGCTAGAGAAGAGAGTATGCATTGAAGTGTTTAGATCATGAAGCTTTAAGATATTGTTTTGATTCTTTACCAAAGTGTTATTTTGTTGTTTTCAATTGTACCTTTATTGTGGCAATTAGTATTGGAGTCTAGAGCTACTTGTGAAGTGTCTCAGTTGGAACTATTAACACAAATTTACAAATTTAACACCATTCCTTTGCTGAAGACAAAAAATTGAATACAAAAATATTATTGACAATAACTCTCTTCAGCTAAAATATGTAATAAATAGTATTTTCCTTCTAGCATCTATTCAAAAAGACTAACCGGATGGAGATTTACAAGTTGTAGGAGTAAACAAGTATCTAATATTGGTTTGTCTTTAGATTTACGAGTTAGCAAATATGAGACCAACATAGGATGCACGTAGCATCCCAAAACTAATCTACACACTAAAGAATCTCTAACAGGTTTCTATTGCAACCAAAATTGAACTAATATTAGCTGCAATGTTTTAAATAATAGGCTTCCTTTGTGGCAACCAGTACTTCAAATCTTTTAATGCAAGAGATGGCGCGACAACTTGAAATAGATTCTCACCTAAAACCTATTACTTTGTGGACAACTAATTGTAATCCATATTATTAATCCCAAAATGGTGACTAAGATGTGATGCTTGTTAGAAAATCTAATCTGGAGCGGGCATTTATTCCACCTACCTGTCAGAGATTTAACATATGTAATGTAAAATTCAACATCCACTACTATGATATTTGTGAGGCTTCACAAATCAACAAATAAATATAAATATAAAATAAAATAAGATAGAGTGTTTTTAAACATTGTTTTATCTGTAACGTAAAATTAAACACAGGTAAAAGTTTAGCTTCAAACAATAAAATTTAATTTTACAATAAGCCCTAAACAATAAGCGCTAAACAAATTTAATTGAAAGTAATAAATTTTCATAAAAATTCTAGCTTCAAATTATTAAAATGCACAATTGGCTTTACACAAAATTAACTAAAACTTATATTATAGTAGAAAGAGAATTGGCTATGCATTATAATCAATATAAATACTATATCTCTCCATCAAAGGGGATGAATATTTTAAGATCCATTTACTCATAGATTTTGAATATTTGGGAAAAAATTATTGTTTAGTGTAATCTTTCCTTACAAATATCAATTAAATATTTTTGTCATGTCCAATATCCTATGTGTAGTGGAACATCATTTATAAAACAAAATAACTAATTGCTATGTAAACATCATATATACTAGCAATCACACTTTAGTGTGCAATAGGTATGTTGAAAAGGTCTTTAAGGTCAATTGTTGGGCCATAAAGTGAATGACATGATATGCTCAACAAAACTTCCCATGGAAAAATGGCAGGTTTGGGTTCTTTGTGTGTAATTGTATCTTTACATTTTGGCAAGAGTTTTATGGTTCAATCACTTTATATTTGACAATCCCATGCTTGTATACGGAAAACCACATTCAATAATGTGTATCACTTGTTGAAAAACATCTTGGGAGTTTTTGTACTAATTCTCTATTTTTCATATGACACAGAGAGTGTGTGGTGTTGGCACATAATGAAGTGTTTGATAAAATACCTTAAAATAAATGTGGCCTCATGGAATGCCATGATTGTAGGATATGCACAAAATAGATTTTTTTGATTTTACATGCATAAGAATATGTTGGTGATAAAGCATTAAGAAGGATTCTTTTGTCTATATTCTCATTTAAATTTAAAAAATGTCTAATGCAGGACCATCCTTAGGCATAATGGCAATCATACATCATTTTGCAAAAATGTAGATTTTGTGGTTTATTTTACTTGTGTGTTTGTCTATCATTTTTTGGTTAACAATATGTGATAGAGAAAGTTAGTACATTTCACCACAATTTAGAATTGGATTTTATGGATTTGAGTATAGTTTTATTTGTGATTGATGAATCTAGTGTTAAGATTTAAGGAGGATTAGATGAGTACAAGATACTAATTTTTTTCAAGAGCAACTATGAGTTGTTAGTTTTGCACATTTAGGATTGTTTCCATTTACGACAAGTTATTTGACATTTGCACCAACATAGGAATATTTCAGGGGACTTAATTAACTATTGGGGAGGTATGCTGTGTATCACATGGAGGTTTTCCACTATTTTACCATTTTAATTTGTAAGTTTCTTATTTTTGCTTGACGACATGTTTCATGTAGTGTTGGGATTTGTGTCATCTTGAGGTTGATGCAGATCACTTGGAGAACTTGGGAATGCTATATATACTTGGTTGTGAATTTTTTTAAAGCAAGTGACGAAGATTGGATGAAGTAGCAGGATAAAGAGTGAGTTTTGATAGTGAGGGAAGGAGAGAAATGAGGTTTAAGAAGTAGAGTACGAGAACAAGGAGTATGATGTGGAGTGAAACTTGAGGAAGATAATAATGTGGTGTGTACGAAGATAGTAGATGTCATTCCAATAGAGTAGTGTTGCAAATTCTGAAGTTATATTATACTTGACAAGTGGAAGTGAAGAGGACAAGGAAGAGAGGATTTCTTAAAAAAATGATAAATCACCCGTACTGTATTAAAAAAAAAATGTAAATACATTGTCCATGCGAGGAGAACCAGGATTGTATCATTTAGTTTAAATGTTTACAAAAAAAACACCCGCCTACAGGGAGATGAGTAAAACAAAACAAAAAGAATAAAAATAGAGGGGACAAACCCATAACCCGCCAAACTACTTTGAATTGGAGTATGATGTTGCTGAGGAGGTGGCAATGGAAAAGGGAGAGCAAATGCAGGAGTACTCGGGGCGCGAGGGGCCAGGTGATAGGTCAGGAGCATGGTGATGTACGAAACAGACTGCATTGAAAACCTCCTTTGCTTTGTTCACGAGTCCATCTAGGATTTGAAATCTGTGTGCATTAAGGGAGTGATTAAATGCATTTTTGCAATCCAGCCTGAGGCCTCTCTGTAGACTGAAATACATGCACTCGGCATGGTGTGAAATTTGCAGGAGCATACATTCGAATCCCCCTCCAATCAATATCGAATCCTCCTAGTAATCATATAACGTCAATTCTGAGCGTCATCGATCTACTTTGAAGAAGGAGGTGCGCACCAGACTGAAGTTGATGGAGTGAGTGTGCTCTTGATCCTGTGTCAGGTCAAAAATATTTGACATGAAAGTTGACGCAATCTCTGAACCCTTGGTCTGCCTGTCCTCATACTGGAATAAGTAGTAGCTGAGAACACAACGAATGGAAAATTCTACACTGTCGCATTCAAATTTGAATAACTGTCAAAGGAAGACAATATTCATAGCTCCCTGGTAGATAGGTTCGCCATCCACAGGGGGAAGGAACGCACGTAAATTCAGAGTCCAAAAGCCCATTGAACAAACAGATAGAAATGGTGGTGCCAATAGCCAATGAAAATAGACAAAATGAAAAGAAAGTGGGAGATCTTCAATATAAAGGCTGAAAGAGTATGGTGTCTGATCAATAAGCTTGTCATGAACCAAAGAGGCGACGTGGTAGGAAACATGGAGAATGTCATGAAATCATGATGACGCAAGCCTAGAGGCTAAATTTGAACCTCCAGATCAAGATCATCAGTTTCAAATATCCAAGAGAGGATGTTGAAGGCCATAACTAACATTGGCAAGAGGACTAGAGTGGAAATTCTAAACTATTTTGTAAATTTAGATCTTGAGGAGTTGATAAACTAGATCATTGATCTAGAGTGAGTATTTTGAGTATAAGGGCATTGTGGATCTAGATTGGGTGAAATTTGTGAGGACCAAGTTGAAAATTCATGCAATGATATGGTGGAAGAAATTTTAGTTAGAAAGGAACAAGAAATCCAAGCCAAGCATTGAAAGGTGGGACCGGAAAGTGAAAAAGTTGAAGTCAAAGTACATTCTATTGAATTACCAGTTGGACTTGTTGAAGGAGCTACATAGTTTATGGTAGAGAAACATGGATGTGAAGGAATACACCAAGGAGTACTATGAATTGACAACCAGGTCAGGGCATCTTGAAGAAGGATCTAAGAAAGTGGTGAGGTATGTCAATGTATTGAGGGAATCCATCTAGGAGGAATTGGGTATGTGGAATATATAGACAATAGAGGAGGCCTACCAGTTGGCACTCATTATAGAGAAGAACCAGAGAGGAAAAGATGAGAAGAATCAAAGCATTAGGATGATGTGCAATGATAGAGGAGCAACATCGAGGAGTCAAGGGGGAGCTATCTAGTACTACAATGAAAGGGAAGGCCAAAATTCCCACCACAGACATAAAGACTTGATGATATTTTCTATTGTAGTAGTTAGGGAGATGATAGTAGTACCTACAATAGGGGTACAGATGGAAATGGATATTACTACAAAGATGAGGAGAAGAATACATTTACCACAAAGAAGCATAGTGGGAGCATGGAGGTTATTCTTAGTAGGGTAGAGGAGGATATGAGAGGAAAAGGAAAACCCTTCATAGGAGTCTATTTTACATGTGGTGAAGAAGGACATAGGGCATTTGATGGAAGAGGATAGAGGGTAATGTACAAGCTACTTATGGAGATGGGAAGTCACCTATCTCAAAGAATGATCCTAAATATGGGGATTCACTTTTTTTATGGAGATCCTTAAGGTGCGATAGGAGGGATAAGCTGGCATACAAGAAGAGTTTGTTCAGGACTAGATGCAAGGTTGTAAGCAAGTTTTGTGATGTTGTGGTGGATAGCTACAATATAGATAATCTAGTATCTATGAAAATGGTTGACAAGATGGGGCCAAGGAGGATGAAACATATAAGTGTGTATAGTATTGGTTGGTTGCAATGCGGAGACAAGATACTAGTGGAGGAATAGTGCTTGGTTAGGTTTAATATAGGGGAATATTATGATGAGGTGATGTGTGATATGACACTGATGGATGTGTACCATTTCCTATTAGGAAGACCATGGCAATTTGACAGAGAAGTGATGTAGATTCATTAGAGAGCTAACATTTACATGATACAAAAGGTTGGCCAAAGACATAATCTAATGCCACTAAGGGAAAGTGGGGGACAATTTTACAATAGACTAGAGTGTAGATTGTGGAGGAATGATATGCAATGATGTTGAAGATGTGTGACAATGTTGCAGTGTCTGATGTCACCACAATTGCAAATGAAGTGTCACAAAGAAGAGCATGTGAGAGAAGAGGTTACCAAAAGGAATTAATTCAAAGGATAGGATAGATGAATATGAGAATGGGGGAGATGTGCTAATGAGCATCTAGTATTAGACAACAAAATAGAAAGGTATGTGACAACTAAGGAAGGGGTTGACAGATGTAAGAAATTGGTTGATGGAAAGAAACATAGTGTGTGTAACTATAAGTCAGGAAGATGTGATGTGGAGGATGGTTGGTGAAATTGGTTATCACAACAACAAAAGAGGAAACTAGATGTAAAGGTAAACAATGAGGGAGAAAGTAGTGCTTCGGTTGGATCACTTGAGGTGTACCTAAAGTAGTGGAAAGAATGAGTTAAAGAAGCAACAAGCTAAAATCTCAAGGCAAGGGCAGGCTGCCCTAAAAAAGAGGGACTCATTATTTTATTAACATCAAGTATCTGATGCAAGATAATCCTTAGGCATCATTGAAATATTGCATCATTTTAGAAATTGGATTTTTTGGTTTGTTTTGGTTGTGTGTTTGTCTATCAGTTTGTACTTAATTGTTTGTGATATAGAAAGTTAGCACATTTCACCATAGTTTGGAATTAAATTTTAGAGTTTCAAGGTTATTTATGTTTGAGATTGACATGTCTAGTGCTAACAATTAAGGAGGATTGGATGAATAGAAGATAGTAATTTAGTTTGAGAGCATTACAAGTTGTCATTTCTGCATAGTTATGATTGTTTGTACATTTGTAACGTTATTTGAGGATTGCACCAATAGAGAAATATTTAAGGGCATTTAATTAACTATTGTGGATATATGTGGTGTATTGCATGGAGGTTTTCCACCATTTCAATTTGTAAGTTTTTTTTATTTTTGGTCGACAATACATTTCATGTGGTATTGAGCTTTGCACCATCTTGAGGCCAATGTAGATCACTTGGAAAACTTAGGAATGTTATATATACTTGTTTGTCAATTGTTTGAAAGAAAGCAAAGAAGAATAGATGAAGTAGGAGGATAGAAAATGAGTTTTGATAGTTGGGGGAGGACAGGAGTGAGGTTTGAGAAGAGTGAGAGAACAAGAAGTATGATATGGAATGCAATCTTAGGAAGATAATAATATGGCATGTGGGAAGATAATGGATGTGTCACAACCCATCATATTAAGACTTAATTAGCAATGTTTGGAACAATATCAAATTATTATTGTGAATTTCAATTAATCTTGCAATTATTAATGTTTAATGATTATTGCATTGCAAGTATGTGCCTCACTGGTGTTGTCAATGATGTCAACATATCAGTGTTGTCATTCATGTCAACTATGCTCTTGTTTACAATAGAACAATCTAGTAGTTTGTTCCGCATTTCTTGTACAATGAATGTCTTTGTCTACAGATTGGAAGTTATTTAGATGCATGTCTAAAGATGCTATGCTCCAAGTTTGAGCCTCTGGTATGAAGATTTGAGTGAGTTATGTTCACCAGAGTGAAAACTAGTTTTTTTATGTATTTGGTGGTGACAGGGAGAATGTATTATGCTTCGCATTCCTCCGTAGTTAAGTATTTCAGTCTACAATTCTAGAATCAAGTTTGTAATTATGATAAGTGCCTTCAACTCCAATGGTTCATGATTTGGTGGTCCGCAAGTGATCTTTTCTTTATGACAATAGCTAACAGTGTTGTTTATGTGCTCCAGTTTGAGGAATCTTCTTGATAGAGTGGTTAGAGATTGTGCAGTTGTTCCTAGTGATTAGAATGTGCTTGTTGATGTCTCTTGATCATGTTCCTACCTTTGGATTGGTCCGTAAAGAGAAATTTAGATCGTGGATGAAGACTATTCTTAGAAGACTTAATGATAAACACCAATCTTGGTCGAGTTGGCCGATTTTACTACTTGCGGAGATACATCGAAGATTGTGAAAGCATGCCATGGCGTGGAAGATTACATTTTAATACCAGCTAAGGCATAACATGATCCACATACATATTTCCCTTAGGTAATTTTGTTTAGGTCGAGATCTATTTCTATGTATATTTGTAATGCTGACCTTGGAGATTCTTTCAATGGTTAATGAATGCAATACTGACCTTGATGTACATTCCAAGTTTGATGAAGTGTATAAAAACATGTAATGAAGTTGCAAAAAAGATGTCCTTGTGCAAAAATGAAAAGATAAGTGTGAAGGTGAGAAAAGAGCATAGCAGATGAGTTATAATGTGCTTCAAATGGAACTGAACCCGAGCATGGAGTAGATGCTATCAAATTAGTTCACCAACCCTTGGCAGTGAGCCCTAACATTTGCAGTGAGAATTTTGGGTAGTGAGCCTCTATTTTTCGATATTGCTATAACATATTTATATCTGTGGGCTAACACCCACCGTGGTTTTTCCCTTATAGGGTTTTCCACGTAAAAATCCGGTGTCTCATGTGTTGAATGTGTTATTGTGTTGAGATTCTTTTTTCATGTTTTCATGGTTAAATCTTAATAATAGTATTTGAGCATTTATGTGTTGGTAAGTGATTAAAGTTTTGAAGACAACTGATTAACCCCCCTCTCAATTGTCTTGTGCATTTCAATAATTGGTATCAGAGCATGTTCCTCGGAAGTAATCCTAATAGCTTGAGGTTGATCTAGGATGTCTTTTAAGAAGGAAGATCCACAGTTTGATGGGACAAATTATGCTTTATGGAAGGTATGGGGTGAGTGCAAGATCATGATAGGCCAAATAGTACCCCTAAGTGGCAATGTAAATATGAAAAATAGACTTAAGTAACTTCATGTCAAAAATTGAATGAGTTATCTACATAATCTAGAAATAAGGTACTAATAAAAGTTGTAATAAATTGAATGTAGTTTATGGGCTATTACTTTTTTTTTGAAAAATTTAAAAATAGTTTGGTGAAAATTGGGTATTTCAATGAAGCATTACTAATTTTTTTAGAAAAATGTAAAAAGTAGGTGCCATTCTGGCCAACCTAAGTATGCGAAAAAGAGAATATTTTTCCACCATGATTTGGATTTAAGTAAAGGACACATGAGCGGATGTGATGCATATTTTTTTGAATTTTTTAAATAAATAAATAATTATTTATGAATTTTTTACTGTGACTTTTTTAAAATATTAAAAATTAATTTTCCAACCAACCTAACTTGGTTAAAAATATATCAAACTCAAAAAATTTAAATTTTAATGTATACCCAATAAAGCCTAGAATGTGATGCATCTTTTGGATTTAAAAAAAGATTAATATGTTGAAAGTTATGGATGTTTTTCAATACATATATCTATTACGAAATCAAACATAGCGTATGTAGGAAATTAATAATAATTACCCATTAAAATTATTATGGGGCATATATTATATTTTTAAAATCTTAATAGATTCCTCTATAAACCATTTTCATTTGATTAAATTTAGTTACAAAAAAGTCTGTCAGCTTCAAGGATGAAATTGTAGAAAATTTTAGGATAACAGTAAATGAGTGGTTTTGCAAGTTTCTTTGGCAAGTTTTGGGACTCTCACTTGCCTAAATATGAGGTAATCCTAAGAAATTTTTGGAGGGAATCCATATTTGAGGTATAAATATTAACATCCTTTCCATCAAAATCTAAATATTAGTCTAAATGTTAACACTTTTTCATCCAGCAAGTTTTTTCTCCATTGCCACTGTTTGGCCCATAATAATCTTGCACTAATGAAAAGCCATCTCATTTGTCTTGGTTATAGAGTATGGAAAGAAATAAACACGAAGTATACCATGCCTCAGAATGGTTTAACAACTAAAGATGAAATCAAAGAATATGAGTTGAATATAAAAGCTAGAGATGCTCTATTAAGTGCCTTGTTTGACAATGAGATGGTAAAGGTCATGGATCTAGAATTTTGTAAATGAAGTCTAGGAAAAGCTGAAAAAATTGTATGAAGGAGATGAATTTATAAAAAGAGCCAAATTATAGGGCCTAAAAGAGAAATATGAACGTTTAAAGATGAGCGAAGATGAAAACACAACAACCTACATGCAAAAGGTTGATGAACTTGTCAATGGAATAAAAGGTATGGGAAGAACTATTGATGAGAAGGAAGTTGTGATGAGAATTATTAAGTCATTACCTAAGTCCTATAGTCTCAAGGTAGCTGCAATTGAAGAAGTAATGACTGTAAAAGAAGTCGATAAGGATTAGTTACTTGGAAAGCTTACAGCCTTGGAAATGAGAGAGTTTGGTGATGCTCTGCTAAAGGTTGAGACTTCTTTCAAAGCTAGTACTTCAGAGAAGATCTCTAGAGCTGAAAAGTACAAGGTAAAACGTGATGATAAGTTTGATGAAATTGAAACTTTGTTGACATACTGCAAAGAGGTTCTGGTAAGTTTAAAGGTAAATTACCTTTCAAGTTTTTTACTTGTGGTAAGGTTGGTCACTATGCTTCTAGATGTCCTGAGAGAATTGAAAGGAATAGAAAAAGATTTGAGAGTAGACCTAGGGTTCCAAAGAAATGCTACTATGTTAGAGATCTTGATGATGAAGGTGTGATAGATGATGAATTTGATGGTGCTAGTACTAGTTCAAATGAATGGTTATTTATTGCAATTAAAGAAGAACCTATGTCTACTAATCCTGCTAGCTATGTGAAGGAAGAAAAACTAGTGGAAGAAAGTACTTTGGTAGTTCAGGTTGAGAAAGATAAGGATGAATTGATTATTGATAGTGGATGCTCAGATCACATGACCAGTGATAAAAGTAAATTTGTCAGTTTGGAAAAGTATGTTGGAGGACTGGTTAGGTTTGGAGATAATGCAGCTGGTAAGATTTGTGGAAAAGGATCTATTTCTTTTGATGGAAAGCACAATATTGATAATGTTCTATATGTGAAGGGTTTAAAGCATAATCTTTTGAGTGTTGGTCAGATGTGTGACAAAGGTTATGATCCGAGATTCAATGATAATAGGTGCAAGATCATGGAAAGCTCTAGAATAGTGATTGCTACTGTTAGGAAGACCAGAGGTAACATATACCAATTAAGAGGAACTAATGATTATTATTTATTGGCTCAGATAGATGAGAGTTGCTTGTGGTATAGAAGGATGTGTCATATCAATTTTGACAATTTGGTGAAGATAAGTTTTGCACAAGTTGCAAGAGATCTTCCTAAACTTGTAAATCCTACCAACACCATGTGTAAGGAGTGTCAATTTGGGAAACAAACAAGAAAAAGTTTCAAGAGCAAAGAACAATTCTATGATAGATTGCTGGAGCTAGTACATACAGATTTACGTGGTCCCACAAGAACAAGAAGTCTACAAGGTGACAAGTATTTTATGTTTCTTATTGATGATTATTTTAGAATGACTTGGGTCACCTTTCTAAAAAGAAAAATCTAAAGCCATAAACAAGTTCAAAGTTTTCAAGGTAATGATTGAGAATGAGTTAGAATTGAGGATCAAATACCTAAGGTTTGATAGAGGAGGTGAGTTCACATAAAATGAATTCGATAATTTCCATGAAGAAAAAGGGATAAAGAGACAATTGTCTGCACCTAGGACTCTTTAGTAGAATGAAATTGTTGAAAGAAAGAACATGATAGTTCAAGAGGCTACCAGGACTATGTTAAGGCAACTGACCTACCAGAAGTATACTGGAGAGAAGCCATATATATTACTGTGTACATCCTAAATAAAATTCAATTAATGTATTCAAGGGATCCTACAGTGAAGTATTTCAATGTTATTAGTTGCAAATGTTATATCAAAAGAGAAGAAGAACTAGGCAAGTTTGATGTTAGGTGTGATGAAGGAATTTTTCTTGGTTATTCTAAGAGTCTGAAAAAGATTATTTAGAGTGCTAATGTGAAGGTGGATGAAGACAAGGAAAGAATAGTAGTTCTAAGTTGCTATGAACCAAATTAACCTATGGCTATAGTGAATGAAGAAAAAGTTGAGCAAGAAGACAGTCAAGATGAAGAAGAGGCTCCTGAAAGTGTTGTTAAGACTCCCAGGTATGTAAGGATTAATCATTCTAAAGATCAGATTATAGGTGACATTTAAAAAAAGGAGTGTTGATGAGGAAAAGAGTTGTAAAAGAACAAGTGAATTACTATTTTCTTTCTAAGGTTGAACCAAAAACTGTGAATGAAGCTTACAATGATGAAAATCGTGTAAAAGCCATGGAAGAAGAACTGATGCAGATAAAGAACAATCAAGTTTGGGAATTGGTTCCTAGACCTACTGATAAGAATGTTTTCAGGAACAAGCTGATTGAAAATGGAGAATTTGTAAGAAACAAAGCAAGGCTTGTGTGCAAAGGATAAATTCTCAAATTGAAGGAATAGATTTCGAAGAGACTTTTGTTCCAGTGGCTAGGATTGAAGAAATTAGAATATTTTTTTCATTTTCATCTCACAATGATTTCAAAGTGTATTAGATGGATGTGAAGTCTACATTCTTGATTGGTGAGTTGGAAGAAGTTTACATTAAGCAACTAGAAGGGTTTTAGTTATCAAAACAAGGTGATATGGTATGTAGATTGAAGAAAGCCTTGTATGGACTGAAGCAAGCTCATAGATCCTAGTATGCAAGGTTAGATAAATATTTGTTGCAATTACGGTTTAGTAAAGGCACTGTTGACAAAAATCTCTATTTTAAAATCAATGATAATCAAATCCTGATTGTTGTAGTCTTTGTTGATGACATTATGTTTAGAGGAAATGAAGGTATGTGCATGAAGTTTGCAAGAGAAATGCAAAATAAATTTGAGATGTCTATGTTTGGTGAAATGAATTTCTTTCTAGGTCTAAAAATTACTCAATCAGATAAAGGAATCTTCATTTCTTAGTCTAAGTATGTCAAAGAGTTGTTGAAAAAGTTTGGGATGGAAGACTCCAAACTAGTATGCACTCCCATGGTGACTGGCTACAAGTTGAGGAAAACTGATGAATCACCTAAGACTGATCAGAAAAGGTATAGATCTATGATTGGAGGATTACTTTATCTAACTCAAACTAGACCTGATATAATGCATGCAGTATGTCTTGTTGCAATATTTCAAGAAGATCCTAGAGAGTCACATGTGATGGCAGTCAAGAGAATCTTGAGGTATTTGAAAGGGATATCAGAACATGGCTTATGGTATCCAAAAGATAATGATTTCACTCTTAGTGCTTATATAGATGTAGATTGGTCCAGAGATGTTGATGATAGAAAAAGTACAAGTGGAGGTGCTTTCTTCTTGGGAAATAGATTGGTTTCATGGCTGAGCAAGAAGCAAGATTCAATATCCTTGTCTACTACAGAAGCAAATTATATTACAGTAGCATGTTGTTGCACTCATGTGTTGTGGATGAAGAAAACTTTCAAATACATAAGAGTTGTGTATGAAGATCCAATTGTAATCTTTTGTGACAATACAAGTGCCATAAACATTTCAAAGAATCCAGTGATGCACTCAAGAACAAAGCATATATCAATAAGGTATCACTTTTTAATAGAAAAGGTGACAGAGAATGAAGAAAAGATGGAATATGTGTCCACAAAGGATCAGGTTAAAGATATTTTCAATAAGCCTCTTCCTAAGGATACCTTTGAGTATCTTAGAGAAAAGTTAGGGGTTATTACCCCTCCTTCTCTAAACTAAGATGCATAAGAATGTATCAATCTAGTGGTGACTAGAGCCTTAGTCATTAGTTTGGATTGATGTTTTGGGAGCTACCTCTTAGGGGCAGTAGCTAAATGTTACTGACATAAGTTCCTAATAATAAGCAATAAGTATTGATAACACAGAAATTTTAGTTTGCTCAGAGTAGCAGAGTGTAAGTATGTGCCCTTTGCCATTGATGTCAAAAGGGGAGAGAAATCATGTGAAAAACTTAGGGGGAGAAAGAGTACAGATGTATAAAAAGAAAGGGGAAGTATCTTGTCTTGATGATCTTTACAGTTTTTCACATCATATGTTGCCATCAATGACAAAGGGGGAGATTGTTGCAACTATGTGCCTAACCAGTGTTGTCATTGATGTTAACATATTAGTGTTGTGAATGGTGTCAACTGTGCTCTTGTTTACAACAGAATAGTCTAGCAGTTTCTTGTGCATTTCTTGTAGAATGAATATCCTAGTCTGTGGATTGGAATTTATTTAGATGCATGTCTGAAGATGCTATGCTCCGAGTTTGAGCCTCTGGTATGAAGATTTGAGTAAGTTATGTTCACCAGAGTGAAAACCACTTTTTCTATGTATTTGGTGGTGACAGGGAGAATGTATTATGCTCCACATTCCTCCACAGTTAAGTATTTCAGTCTATGGTTCTGGAATCAAATTTGTAATGCTGATAAGTGCCTTCAACTCCAATGGTTCATGATTTAGTGGTCTACAAGTGATCTTTTCTTTATGACAGTAGCTGATAGTATTGTTTATGTGCTCCGGTTTGAAGAATCTTCTTGACAGAGTGGTTAGACATTGTACGATTGTTCCTAGTGATTGCAATGTGCTTATGGATGTCTCCTAATCATGTTCCTACCTTTGGATTGGTCCACAAGGAGAAATTTGGATCGTGGATGAAGACTATTCTTAGAAGACTTAATGATAAACACTAGTCTTGGCCGACTTGGTTGATTTCACTACTTGTGGACATACATCGAAGATGGTAAAAGTGTGTTGTGGCATGGAAGATTGCATTTGAGTCCCAACTAAGGCATAACATGATCCACATACATATTTCCCTTAGGTAATTTTGTTTAGGTCCAAACCTATTTCTATGCATATTTGTAATGCCAATCTTAGAGATTGTTTCAATGGTTGATGAATGTAATGCCGACCTTGATGTACATTCCAGGGTTGATGAAGTGTATAAAAACATGGAATGAAGTTGCAATAAAGATGTCCATGTGTGAAAATGAAAAGATAAGTGCGAAGGTGAGAGAAGAACAGAGGAGATGAGTTATACTATGTTTCAATGGAACTAAACCCAGACATGGAGTAGATGTTATCAAATTAGTTCACCAACCCTTGCCAGTGAGCCACCCCTTGGTAGTGAGCCCTAACATTTGTAGTGAGCATTTTGGGCAGTGAGCCCTAAGCCAGTGCACCACTATTTTTTGATATTTCTATAACATATTTATATCTATGGGCTAACCCCCACCATGGTTTTTCCCTTATAGGGTTTTCCACGTAAAAATCTGGTGTCTCATGTGTTGAATGTGTTATTGTGTTGAGCTTCTTATTTCATGTTTTCATGGTTAAATCTTAATAACAATAATTAAGAATTTGATGTGTTGATAAGTGATTAAAGTTTTAGAGACAATTGATTCACCCCCTCTCAGTTGTCTTGTGCATTTCAACGTATTGTGTTTTGACAAATTATGACTAATCACTTGATGTTTCATTGTATGAGACAAAAAAATCATTGACACTTTCAATAGTCGATCATTGTGAATTCAATTATTTATCCATATTTTGAATTTATTAATGTTTTGTTGATTATTATTATCTAATAGGAAATGAGGGATTTTTAATTTCAATGGATGTGTGGGTTAAATCCTCCTTTCGCTACAAACATTCAATGACATTTAACTGAGTTGAATCACACCTTTTGTAAGAGGATTCGCCTACACATTGTGTATCACTTGTAACGCTATGGAAACTTAGAAATTATCAATTAATGTATTAATTTAATGCTCAAATATTGGTTAAAACCCTAACTATGCAAAATCAGAAGAAAATGGGTAAATTATGACAAATGCTCATAGACCAAGACAGTGGATAGAGATTAGTTACTGAGCATTTTTCAAAGTTCATGATGCAGAATACTCGGTGGCACTAGCACTCATGCCCTAGTCCAATGTACTATTTTCTTCAGGGATCCTGACCTCCTTTTGACATTGATGATCATTGTTCTATCCATTTCTGTCACGGAATATGCAGAGGACACTGGTACTCGTGCCCAAGTTCAAGACATGATGTTCTTTAGGATGTCAGGACTTCTTCAGATGTTGATTGTCACTGTCATGAAGATTTCTATGTTTGCAACCTCGGAGGACACTGACACTAGCACCCTAGTCTAGGTAGCTTCATTTCACCAGATCTAGAATCCTTATCTCCTACAACTCTCCTTTATAACTCGACTCTGTGAAATCTAATACCTATAACCTATAATCGCAAGGAGTGTCATTGGGGGTTGTGGTGTTTAGAAGTTTTCCTCAGTTAAGCCCTAGAAGGACATTCACGTCTTTCTAATAGCATTGTCAGATAAAGACTGTGTATCCCTACAAGATAGATGCAAAAGATTGATAAATAATTCAAACACAAAGTGTCGTTGTACCTCATCATTTAATCTATTTTTCAGATGTCAAAGAACCAGGGCTGTGTCCACAGCTATCTACAACTAGGGATTCTATAGTTACTAGTTTATTGCTAGTCCTAATTTTTAAAAGAAAGATTAATCTAACTACTTGTTGAATAAATGTAATGAATGCTGGAAAACAGAATGAAAACAATAAATGTACTCAAAGCAAAGAAACAATAACATGCATCTATCTATTAAAATAGGAAACACCTTTATAAAAGAAAATTGAAACAATAAAACAGTAATACTAGCCTCCTACCCAAGTGGTGAGAGTGGGCCCTTACTCCACACCCTTGAGGCTGAAGGCCATAGCTGGAAATTAGCACAAAAGATGATCAAAACTAAATTCAGTCCAATTCATTCATTTCTGCATTCATGAAAATATGGCTATAATAGAACTAAGATCTCCGAGAATCAAAATAATTTTATCATTGTTGTTCTATTACTATTTCTGAGAGTATATATAAAAAATGAGTGATGATATATCACTGAACTTATCTATTAGTCTTTCTAGGAGATGACACCATCTCTTATTTGTACTTAACTGTCTAACTTATGAAAAATCACCATGCGAGAAAGGTAGACTTGAGTGGAACAGAAGTCCACTCAGAGGTCTAAGTTTAAGTCTTAATACACTTGGGCATCAAAGCCCTGAAAATAAGAAAATTGGATTAGTTCAATTCGTAACTCATGTAAAATCTTTGAAAAGATAAAACTTCAGCAGTTTAACTGATAGTTGACCCTTCACCACTCAGGTGATGATTTGAGTGAAGTGAGGGGGTATTAGGATCACTGCTGAAGTGTCTGGTCGGTAGCTCTGCTTGGAAACATGCCCTATTCTCAGGAGGCGCCGGAGATAGCTACTCCTATCTGCAGCTCCAGAGATACTCCAGACTCTCGCAGAGCTCCAGAGAGTCATTCCCCATATCTTCAAAACTTCAGGTGTCACTATTCATTGTTACTGTCTCCGAAGATCATTGAAGACGATCTTTGGAGATGCACAAAATCACTGTTCCTGGCATCTACACCTACTGATTCAAAAAGAGAGAGAAATTCTGCATTTTTCCATTAATCCCACACACATTAGTCACCTTAATCAGAAATTCTAATCTCAAGTAATCTATCTTAATTAATCACAAAATAGAACAATCTTGCTAACTTATTTGAGTGCAGACACAAGGAAGATGAACTAAAAAAGAGAAAAAGAGAGGCAAAACGGTGTATTTCATGAGTGCAATTTGGCACTCATCATAGATGAAAATCCTTCAACACATGAAAACATGAAGCTAAATCTACAATCACAAACACAACAAAAATGCGCTACTACAACAATGAATATCTTGAATTCTCTAAAATCATAAGTTCACCAAAAGTTCAGAATCATCTTCTAGTTTACAAATAAATCACTAAACATGCTTATATATGCAACTAAACACATTCCCGCATTAAATTTCATACTTTAGACTTAAGATGTCGGCAACGGAACCTTCTAACGGTCACATAAATGACATTCAAATTTGGGACATGCCTAAAATAGGGTAGGATTAGGGTGTGAGTGCCCATGTGCTCATGTCCTATTTTAGGGCAAGGTTAAGTAGAAATGACATTCAAATTTGGGACATGCCTAAAATAGGGTAGGATTAGGGTGTGAATGCCCATGTGCTCATGTCCCTCAAGCCCCATGTGACATGGGTTTCAGGCCATTTTCTTTCGGGAGTCAAAATGAACATATAAGATGCAAAACAAGGAACCTGGCAGCTAAACTTAGAAGGTAAAAGTCCTATGGGGACATTTTATGACATAACACCCACTACAAATTTTGTAATTCAAACTTAAGATGTTAGTAGGGAAACCTTTTAATGGTCACAAAACCAACATTCAAATTTGGGACCCCACAAAAGTAGGGCAAGACAAGGCCATGAGCACCCTTGCCTCGAGACCTATTTTGGGTCAAGTTTAAAGCTCAACAATGTCCCTAAAGCCCCATTTGACATGGGTTTTAGGCCATTTTGTCTCGAGAGTTAAATCTAACATGCATGATGAAAACAAGGGACTCGAGAGCTTAAATTAGGAGGTAAAAGTCTTAGGGGGACATTTTATGATATAACATTTAGCCCCCACTTTAATAATGTATATGATCTTACGACCCATACATGCATTAAAGTATGGTCAAAACACAGAAGACATGCTAGGCACTTGAAGCTAATGCATACACAAAGATTGAGTAACTATTTCTAGCCCTCATCTCAGGTAGACATTAGAGAAAACACATCGCAGACATGCCAAACATAATGAAAATAGTAGAAGGAAAGCAAAACATGGAGAAGATAGTAACAAGCATGCAAGACACAAAGAAGATAGGACTAAAGACAAGGAAAACATGATGAATACAATGATTATTTATTTTTCTTTTTCACACACACACAGATATATATATATATATGAATGCAGATACATGGAATGTAAAAATACAACACACAACCCCAAAATGTAGGAGGGTCATTTCACCACACCCTTGAAACTACACATGGGGGAGAAGACACACCATACAAATCCCAAAGGGTAGGATGGGCATTTTGCCACACCCTTGAGACTACACTTGAGAACAAGCACACCATACAAAACCCAAAGCATATGAGGGGCATTTCACCACACCCTTGAGACTATGGTTGGGAGAAAACATTGTATACAAAGCCCAAGTGTACGAGGGGCATTTTTCCACACCCTTGAAACTACACATAGGGAGAAATACATGGAAGACACATGAAAAACATGAGCACCGTCTAACATGCCAAAGACATACTATACGTCTAAAACATGACAAACAATGCGATGTAAGGAACTCATTGCTAAGCCCCCACCATCTCAAGCACAACATAGCCACACCTAATGGTTGGGCTTATGCCACAACAACTGCCAAAGACATGCTTAAGGGAGGATACACCAACCCTACTTACTCGAAGGACTTTTGAAATTAAAAGGATGTGCACTAGCTCAAGAGATATACCATCCTCACCTTCAGAGAGGGCTTAAAATAAAAGGATATGCACAATATCTCACCTCCGTAGAGGGATTAAAATAAAAGGATATGCACAATATCCTACCTCCCCAGAGGGCTTACAAACATGGTTCGTTAGTACCAAAATCATCATACAACTTACCTTATATGCCCCCACCTTAAGGTGGTTGATGTCATGTATTGATATCAAGCAAATTAAGGTAGAGAGAAAACACACAAGGGAACAAGAGCTCATGCAAAGCCCATGCCCTCAAGGTGACATGTGCTTCACAATCACTGAATGTTCCCACAACTCAAAATTTCCTGCAAGAAAAGAGGTTAGAAATATTTGTCTAAGATAATAACCACATCACATTATCAAAGCAAGGCATGAAATTAATCACATCAAGAGTAAAGGTTATACTATGGATTAAGAAACTGAGTATAACCATGGGGATATACTAGAGAGATCTTAGAACCGAGTGTAACCAAGGCAAGACCCAAGATAAACAAAGTGCACAGAGAAGCTATATTTTTATGGTTTGTTAGCAAATATAAGACATCATCAAAATATCACATGAAGTAATTCTACTAGCCAAGCTTCGGATAATATATATCAACCCCATCATCATGTATGGACTAGGTCCATTTTTTCTTACTCATTAAAGGGACACATGGTTTGTATTAGTATTATTCGTTTTTCATCATTTGCTAGCTAGATAGAACCACTAGAAGAAGGTAAACAATAAATCAAGAGAGGATAACAAGTGTCTTAGGGTCGTCATGTAGGAAGGTGCCCCCAGGTCACCAACTGCAATGTTATGCCCCTAAGACACAACATACAACAATGAAAATAGAGGAGAAGCAAGATAGAAGAATGATGATACAAATAGAAGAAGGGTCACAACAGAGGCAGTCTCCTGGTATTCTTGACCTTACAAGAGTATCAAGGGTCATCCAAGGAGGCCTAAACAACACATAACACATCATTGGGGAAACACAACATAGAGGTAAAGGGTTAGAAATGCTTACCTATTGATATGTCTATGCTAGAATTTGTGACTTACAAGCATCTTTGAAAGATGCTCCATCAAGTTGTGTGAATTTTGAGTGGTTCGTCTTAGTTTGTTCTTTGTTGTCAAAAAGTTCATGCGGTGTTTGTTTCCCAAATCCTTGTAAATTTGAAATCTTTTTTTGCTTATAAGGAAGAGAACCACTGCTATTTCCAACTGATGATAATCATCTTATTCTTTTCTGATCCTTTGATTTCTTATTTTGTTGAATTCATCTATCATAGTGAGAAGGACTATCTTCCATCGTATCAATATTTTATTTTGTCATAATCTCTTGTTTCAGTTGTTTTGTTTAAGAATGCATTTTGGTTAACTTCTGATCCTTGAAGGGATAACAAAAGAGTAACCTTAGCATAAATACCATTTCTTCATGGACAAGGTGGATTATCAAACTTGTCCTTATCCACTTCTATCATACCAATTATTTCATCATAATCAAGATAGTCATCTTCGACTTCTACTATATTTTGTTCCATCATGTTGTTATCAATATGCTTAGGGAAAGGATTAGTAAAGATCTATAAATTCTGATTCAGGGGAGCAAATAACTTATTTTGATTATCATTCACACCAGATACCTATATAACATTCGAGTCGATGACGTCTTGTATTTCATGTTTAAGATGCATACATTGTTTAGTATCATGTCCTTGTTGCCAATGGTAATGGAAGAAACATTAGCATCAAAATAAGGTCCTTGCATTCTACTAGGATCCAATGGTTTAATCAGAGAAAGCTTCAATGGGTTATTTCTCACAACTTGATTCATGATAGAATGTAAGGAGTGAGATATCAGAGTAAATTATCTTAGTTGTTGTCTACTTTGAAATGGTGTCCTCTTCGGATTAGTGATAGTGGACACTTGTGAAAAGTTGTTTGAATTCTGTCCATTAACCTTGATGAAACTCTTATTATTCCTCTTAAAGTTGTTTTGTAAAGGTCCACTCATGGATTGAACAACTTGGCCTGATGAGTTTTGGTTTTTATACTGACTAGATGAAAGTTGGTAATTACGAAGGGTAGTGCATAAATGTTGAAAAGAGTTGTACTTCATCAAGAGAATCTTATCATGGATGTTAGGTTGTAAACTTTTAATAAACACCTTTTGAGCACCCTCATCCTTCATCTAGTATTGAATTTGTGCATAAAGAGCTTGATATCGACTAATAAACTCAGTTAACTTCTCTTTTCGGACCATGTTTGTAATGAACTAAATCAATTAAAAAAACTTGAGGTCCAATGTTTGCTAGAAAATGTTGTAAAAATTGACCAACTAGTTGTGAAAAAGAATGTATTGAATTCAGAGGTAAAGAGAAAAACCATTCTAGAGCACTATCTTTAAGAGATTGTGGGAATAGTTTTGCTAACAAGTCCTCTTCAAAGTAGAAATCACTACACATAGCCATGAATGCTACCACATGCATATTAGTATCACCATCTCCACCATATTTTTCAAAGCGAGGAGTCCTAAACTTCTCAGGCATAGGAATTCTCAAGATTGCATAAGATAGAGGATTATGGGCATGATAAGTTGGTATATTAGGTTGTGAAGAATTTGTTAATCTTATCACCTTTTGTTGTAAGGAAGTCATGCCTTGCAAAAGTTGGTTTAAGAGGGCATCATTAGGAGATGCAGTTTGAGAATTAGAGGCTATGTGCATGAAATTTTGAGGAGATTAGTTATGAGTGGAAACAAAAGGTGGTTGAGAGTAATTGTAGATGGAAGGTGGTTGTGAATAGTTGTATGTAAGAGGTGGTTGAGAATAAGTGGGATTGAGCTGTGGTTGAGAGTAAGTATTCATAAAAGAAGTCACCTTAGGTGCTAAGTTTTGATATTTGAATCCCATAGCTTTGTAATTTTGTGAATTAGTGCCATTAGATACTCCAATACCAATGGTAGAATTACTACAAGAATTTGCATTAGTAGTTAAAATTGTTGACATAAATGTAGACATTCCCGTAGTTGGTATAGGTGTCGATACTTGTGTATGAGACGATGATGACATGTTATTAATAATGTTTGCACATTCAGTCATTGGCATAACATTATTATGCACTATATGTGATAAACTTTGAATTACATTAACACCATCTTGCCCTTCTTTTATTAGCTCTCTTATGTTATGAACCGGAGGTATAGCTTTATCCGCTATCCTTTCATTTTCCATAAATACTTGAAAATCAGCTAGTTCCTTATCAAGTTTGTTTATTTTCTCATCAGGTACATGTGCTACCACATCAATAGGGTCCTCAACATCATGAAATATTTGTTCTTCCATTGTAGTTTTAGGAGGCATAATATCTTGCAAATTTGTGTCTCTCCTTTTGTAAAGAAGGTGTTCAATGGGTTTTCAGAGGTAGGAATGCCATTGCTTTTAGGGACACTAGAACCCATTAGTCTAATACTTATTCTTAAAGGGATGTTTCTATTAGGGTAGTGGGTTATTAGACTCATGCAAAATCATACAACACTCAAAGCACAAACTAATAGAACAAACCCTAGGATGAAGGTATGTTTACCAAAATACACCTAAAATAGTTGATTTTTTCACAATGTTTCAATGCAAATGCCTAAAAGAAGAGGTGTTGTATAGAAAATAAAGAAGGGAAATGAATAATAAGCTCAATATTAATCCAATAATGTAGTAATATCCTTCACAATACACTTTTAATGCAACTATAGATGAATGACAAGGCAAAATCTGGTGAAAATGCAAGGTTTTCAAACCCTAAACATGAGTTTTTTCAAAAAAATACACTATGATGAAATAATACAATTATAAATTAGTCCCAAATGAGTGTTAAAAGGAGTAGTAAAATCTGAAACAAGATTTTAACGAGAAACCCTAGTTCTTGGAAAAACTAAGATATATGAAAAATGCACAATTTCAAGCAAAATCCAACAATTTAAGCATGAAATTGTAATCAAAATGATTGTAATAAGATAAATTTCTACAATTTATATTAGATCTAATGAATATATCAGAAATTAAATGAAATTAAATTAAATTAAAGCATAGTGCAAGCCTAAAATACCAATTTTTTTTCAAATTTTTCATTTGTTTTATAAATTTTCAAATGTAACAAGATGAAAATTTAAACGAATGAATGAAAATCTAAATTATAACACTCACCAAGGTGCAAAATTCAAATAAAGCACAGGTTCACCAAAATTTTTAATAGGAAATGAGTGATTTTCAATTTCAATGGATTTTGGGTTAAATCCTCCTTTTGCTACAAACATTCAAGGACATTTAATCAAGTTGAATCATACCTTTTGCAAGACAATTCACCTATAGGTTGGTTGTCACTTGTAATGCTATGGAAACTTAGAAATTATCAATTAATTTGTATTAATTTAATGCTCAATTATTTCTTAAAACCTTAATTATCCAAAATCAGAAGCAAACAGATAAATTACGATAAATGCTTTTAGACCAAGACAGTAGATAGAGATTAGTTACTAACCATTTTTTGAAGTTCATGATGTAGAATAATTGGGGACACTGGAACTCACACCCTAGTCCAATGTACTATTTTCTTCAGGGATCATGGCCTCTTTTCGACACTGATGATCACTGTTCTATGCATTTCTGTCGCAGAAGATGTGGAGGACACTAGTACTCAAGCCCAAGTCTAAGGTAGGATGTTCTTCAAGATGGAAAGACTTCTTCAAATTTTGATTGTCACTGTCACAAAAATTTCTATGTTTGCAACCTCGAAGGACACTTGCACTAGCACCCTAGTCCAAGAAGCTTATTTCTACTAGATTTGGAATCCTTATCTTCTAGAACCCTCCTCTGCAAGTCCACTCTACAAAATTTGATATCAGTAACCTGCAATCACAAGGAGTGTGGTTGGGTTTGTGGTATTTAGGAGCTTACCTTAGTCAATCCCCAGAAGGACATTCAAGTCTTCTAAACACCGTTGTCAGATAAAGAATGTGTATCCCTAAATGATAGAGGAAAAACAATTTGATAAATGATTCAAACACAAGTAGATATCACCTCAGATGTGTAGCTCACATCTAGATGAAAATCCTTCAATACATGAGAAGATGAAGCTAAATCTGCAATCACAAACACAACAACAATGCTCTGCTCTGCAACAATGAATATCTTGAATGCTCTAAAATCATAATCACCAAAAGTTCATAATCATCTTCTAGTTTACAAAAGAATCCATAAACATGCTTATATGTGCAAGTAAACACATTCTTTCTTTAAATTTCATACTTCAAACTTAAGATGTCAGCAACAGAACCTTCTAATGGTCACATAACTTACATTCAAATTTGGGACATGCCTAAAATAGGGTAGGACAAGGGTGCGAGAGCCCATGTCCATGGGTCCTATTTTAGGATAGGGTTAAGTACAACAATGTCCCTCAAGCCCCATGTGACATGGGTTTCAGGCCATTTTCTTCTGGGAGTCAAAATGAACATGTAAAATGCAAAACAAGGGACTCACGAGCTAAACTTAGGAGGTAAAAGTCCTAGGGGACATTTTATGACATAACACCCACTAAAGATACATCTTTATTTATTCACAAGGGTTACATGTACAAGTCCTTATTTGGCTTGTATTTACAAAAGTTTATGTACCACAATTTCTTTTCTACAAAGATTTAAAAATCATTTTTCTTCTTCCAGTTCCTCCTCAGATTCTGAAATAGGTAGGTCAACATAGTACACACCCTTGAATATTCTACAAGGGCTTCTTGATTGAGAGGCGGGGCATTGTGCCCACATCCAAAGGGGAAATCACAAATTGTTGAAGGTTTAGTCTTCTTGGGTGGTAAGGCCTTCTTGGGTGGTAAGTTTGTTTCTTCTTTCACTACTTTCCTTTTCCCCTTTTGAAGTTTCAGCCTATTAATAGCAGAAGCTAATGTCTTCGTGTCAGAAATTAAAAGTTAGCCCTCTGGCGAGGGGGATTGAACAACTTTACTTTTTCCTTTGCTTCATTATGACTTCTTCATGTCTGTCAATAACTATACAATTATTAGATCTCAAGGGAAATAAATATCTAGCATCATATTCTAATATCTTATATATCAAGTCTTGTTGTTTTTAGGTTAGTAGACCTCCAGGATGACTATTTGAACCTTAGTTCTGATACCACATGTAAGGACCCAGTTTAGGGACCTTAGGGAAATTTTTTTTATCTTTCTTATATGATCTAAGGTTTGGTCTTCACTCAAGGATTCTCGTTCATGTCCTAACTAGTTGTTTAGATCTTAACTTTTATTTTTTGAACTTTTATTTTAGTCTGAGTACTCAAAAGTATGAAGTAGCCAAATTCGAGCTATGTTGCCCAAATCAGGGCATACTGAGATAAAGCCAAACTGGGTCTTTTGTCCTTTGGGCAAACTGGTTCATATGGAACTGGGTCTAACAGACCCTATCACTACCCAATATGGGGTAGATTAAATGATTGCCAAACGGGCCTAAACTAGTATATCGCTACCCAATCCAAGGTAGATTAAATAGTGGCCAAATGGGCCTAAACTGGTCAAACGGACCAAAACCCAATCCAATACGGGATAGGTAAACATAACTACCATATGAGCTAATAAGGAGAAGAATCATTAATATGCTTTGGCCAGAGACTTAGACTCATCAAGATCAATTGGATCCTGAGTCACTTACAGGAAATTATGCAATAGACCCATATATTGCACCGACAAATTTCTGTAAATTCATTTGATAAACAAAAAATACTCTAAGGACTTGGTACCTTCCCTTGGGTTTCGATAAACGACAGGTACGAGGTCAATCCTCCCAAGGATTTATCTAAGTACTGGAGACTTCTTTAGTTCATCTAATTAATCTTCTTAGATTAGGAATTGAATTTACGTAGTTGTTTATAAAAGAGTGCCCTATATCCAGGGGAACTGAGTACTGAGGGCATCCTTCGCCATCCAGATTTCCTACATACTCTGTATCCATGGGATCAAGGGCCCTCTAGAGGTGACTAACACTGAGGATTACGAATATGTATTTATGTCTTGCACTATGTTTGATGCAACTATGAGTGGGTGTCCAACCCTTTCTAGGGTTATTCCATACCCCAGACAATTCTTCATCATCTGCCACCCACTTAGGTAAAATAGAGACAAAAATTAGTCCACTACCACAAACACCCTAAAGAGGTGTTTGTCCACTAGTCCTAGTGTGGAGGAATCCTTATTAGGTGTTTGCTCAAGAAATTTAGTTCACTTGCATAAAGCAATTTGGTGATTAGGGGACTAAGCCCATTCGACATTCCCTAGTGCTTTCTAATCACCAAGATCCGTGAAGGTGAGGTGAGAGCATATGACATTTAGGGTTTTTTGTTTGGACCAGTTCTCCTATCTGATATTTTTCAAGTCATCTCAAAATTAGACTTGTGTTGTCGATAAATCATGTTTTCTGATCACTAGGATCTGCGAAGGTGAGGTGAGAGCATACGATGGTACATATCACCAACAAAGTCTATCTGAAGAGAACACTATGCCCTAACTAGATTAATAGTTTCATTTTTCAAACCATAGTTCTTGAACTAATAGCCAGCCTATGGGTTTAACCGAACTTGACAGTTCTCTTGTTTATCCTAGGCTAGTTTGTCAGATTTGGTTATACGTATGCATCATTCAAAACTATTGTCATATAAAACTATATTTATCCCATAGCATTTACAAAATTAATTTCAAAAGAATAGTAAAGAGAAACTATTATAGTAAAGGAAATTTAATTCTTGACACAAGAAAATTGCAACTAAATTGTGAGTTACCTTTTATGAAATAAATGTTAAAGAGGAAATCATTTATAGACAAGGGAAAAAGAATCACATACTAACTTCTGTTTTTACCATAACTACACGCTACCCAATTTGTTTTAATTTACACAATATAATAATAATACTCCTACCTTAAGGATCCCAACAATTCCAATGTCACAATAGAACAAAATTTACTTCCCACTAAACTTTTTACTCTAGGTAAATTATTTTACTATCAAACCCTATTAATCCCTTATTTACAAAAATTAAAGTACTAATAAGCTCTAGGTCCTCCTCTTATTCAAAAGATGATACATATGAAATTTGAAGTAAAATCTATAAAACATTTAATAGGTCCACAAATTTAAAATAAAATCCATATTCTAAAGATTAGGGTTAATAGGGCAATTAATTTAATTTAAAATAAACTCTATATCCTAAATAGAAGGGATAATAGTACTATTTATTGAATTTTAAAATACCTCTATATTTAATTTTAAGGTTTAATAAGATAATTATTTAATATAATTTCTATATTCTAAAAATAAAAAGAACTAATAAAAGTTCACATTAAAAAAAAGGATGAGACAATTTCTAAGTCTATAATTTAAATTCAATGTTTAATAGGATAGTTAATTAATTTTAAAATTTATATTCTAAAAATAAAAAGAACTAATGAAAGTTCACATTTAAAAAAAAAGATGAGGCAATTTCTAACTAACTAAATTTAATTTAAAGAATTAGAAACCTTCTAATTTCTTTACTATGCATGAAAATCTAAATCAAAAGTAAATAAATCCAAGATATGAACTATTGTAACAAAACCAAGCAAATTGTTTTGTTGTGTTATTTTTTTTCTTTTTGTCATGTGTCATGGCTGCAAGTGCCTTGGAAGACATGAATGAAAAATGTGGAAGCTCTGGCAGGGCACGTTATAGAGACATCCTCCCATGGAATGAAGCGATTACACTAACACACAAAAAATGGGGCTTTATAACTAGACAGCATCCTCCATGCTTGTGCCAAAATGGGCACACTTGAACACGGTATGGACTCCATTAAGAAAAATGGGAGGGGGTTCTTTTTTTTGTGTCAGATGATGTAGTTGCAAGTGCCCTAGTAGGCACGTATGCAAAAATGTACAAGCATAGGAAATCCACATGTCCATATTTTCCAGGATTGCCTCATAGAGGCATCCGCTCATGGCTCCAAAGAATAGCAGGGTATGCATGTTAGAAATGAAAGCAACACTACTTCAATGGAAATATGATTCAAGATAAATTTCAGCAATCTTTAACTGTGTGTCATTAATGTAGATTGTAACACAGAAACAAAACTATGCTTCACAGAAATGTAAAATTAGAAATATGAACACATAACACAATGTTTAATGTGGAAAAAACCCATTAGGGTAAAAAACTCCACACAGGAAAGAGGCCCAATGTTTGTATTAATCTAAAAATGATTTACAATACAACACTTCAACTCTCTCCACCAGTCTTCAATCTGACATCATTCTGGCAGCACCTGAGTACCTAAAATTTGTATTGCAGCAAATAATACATGGAAAATACCTATAGAAACATTTTACAACTCCTCCTAATCATTCACTTTCTCTCTCCTAAGATTCTCCAACCTGTAAACATTAATTACCATCTTACAAGCATCTTACACTTGTCCAAAAATAGCCATGCAAAGGTTGGAAGCCCAAGACTAAATCTGGCCTCTTACAACATCTTATGACATGTCATAATTGTCATAGATTCCACAAAAGAGTATCTTTCCAAGATAGGAATCTTGGGCTAAATATAGTAAATATACAACTAACATATCTGTCATATGCGTCATAGATTCTCAGAATCTTATGACAACTTATAGCTGTCATAGATTCACCCAGAATATACCTTGCAGCACCAAGATCCTTAATCTCAAATGCCCCTGAAAGTTGGGCTTTAAGCTCACTAACCATACCCTTAGTATTGCTGAAAAACATGTCATCAACATACAAAGCAATAACTAGTATAGAATCAACAACACAATGAATGTAAACACAATGATCCTCCTCGCTTCTAACAAAACCCAATTTCAAAACAAATAAATCAAACTTTTGATACCACATTCTGGGGGATTGTTTTAGACCATAAAGAGACCTCTTTAACCTGCAAACCCAATGTTTTTTTCCTTTTACCTCAAAACCTGTAGGTTGTTGCATATAAATTTCTTCTTCAAGATCTCCATGCAAGAATGCAGTATTAACATCCATTTTCTCAATCTCCCAATCATAATCTACAGTAACGGATAAGAGAAATCTAATACAAGTCAATTTAGCAACAGGAGAGAATATCTCACCAAAATCAACTCCCTCTCTCTAGGAGTAGCCCTTGACTACCAGTCTAGCCTTGTACTTCTCCAATGACCCGTCTGCTCCAAACTTCTTCTTGAAGACCCACTTACATCCTATGGCCTTTCTTCCTCTGGGAAAACAAACAAGATCCCAGGTGTTACAAGAGTCTAAAGCCATCATCTCCTCCTGCATGGCTAGTTGCCAAGACTCACTATCATCTGCAGAAATAGCTTCCCTGTATGACCTAGGTTCATCGTTAGTACTCAATAAAGCATATACACAATAGAAATCTAGCGGGCTATACCTGTCAACTAGATTCTGTTGTCTTGTGGATCTCCTCAAGGGTGGAGTAAGAGACTCTACTTGTTCTTCTGCATGATCATCTACAACAACTTCTTCTATAACAATAGACTCATCTTCATCAGAACTACTCAAATCTTCTTTTTCTTCTTCACCCCCCAATCCATCATTATGTTCTTCTTGAGGTACATCTTGCTTCTCTAAATCAAAGTGCACCTTCTTTACCTTTTCATCTTTTCTTTTGGCTACTTAGGTTCAGAAATAGCTCTAAGTTCCTTAAAAATAACATCTCTAGAAAAGATAATCTTGCGGGTTAGTAGATTCCAAAGCTTATAACCTTTGACATTGTCACCATATCCAATGAATGTACACTTTTCAGCCTTTGGATCCAACTTAGATTGCTTTTCCTTAGGCTCGTGAACAAGAGCCTCATAGCCAAAAACCCTTAAATGTGAAACAAAAGGTTTCTTACCTATCCACACTTCATAAGGTGTTGAATCAAGAGCCTTACAAGGAGATCTATTTATCAAGTAGCAAGAAGTACACACAGCCTCTGCCCAAAAGTATTTATCCAACTGTGCATCACTAAGCATACTTCTGGCCCTTTCCATAATTGTTTGGTTCATCCTTTTTGCAACACCATTCTGTTGTGGTGTATACGGAGCTGTCTTTTATCTTATTATACCTGCATGCTTGCAAAACTCATCAAATTCCTTAGAACAATATTCCCCTCCATTGTCAAATCTTAATATTTTTATCTTTAAACCTGATTGGTTCTCTATTAAGACTTTGAATTCCTTAAACTTAGTGAAAACTTCATATTTATGCTTCATAAAATAAATCCATGTAAATTTGGATACATCATCAATGAAGGTTACAAAATAACAAGATTTTCTGATAGATTCATTATCCACAAGTCTAAACACATCCGTATGAATAATTTCTAACTTCTCTTTTGCTCTATTGCTTCTTGAAGGAAATGATTTTCTATTTTGTTTACCAAACACACAATGCTCACAGAAATCAAAGTGCTCATCAGAATAGGAGAAACCATCCAACAAATTTTTATTCTTAATAGTTTTTAATACATTATTGCTTGTGTGGCCCATTCTATAGTGCCACAACATACATGCATTTTCAGTATTACCCTTAGATACATAGGAGGCATTATAAATTGTAGTGGCTTCAAGCTTTTATAGGCTTCTGAATCTCTTCCCCTTTGCTACCACCAAGTTCCCTCTCACTAATCTGTAGCCATGCTTGTCAAATGTCACATGCATTCCCAAATCATTCAACTTCGAAACTCAAATTAGATTTCTAGCTAATCCAGGAACATACAAAACACCAGGGAGGGTTTTAATCCTCCCATCACTGAAACACAACAATACCTTTCCTTTCCTGACAATCATATATGAAGAGTTGTCACCAAGGTAGATATTACCTCCATCATATTCTTCATATGTGGAGAATCATTCCTTATGTAGGGTCATATGAAATGAGCATCCTGAGTCAACCAATCAGTGATCATTAGAAACAAGATTACATGCAGAAAATAAAACTTCTTCACCTGCATTTGAGGACTTATCCGAAGCACTCTCCCACTATTTCTTAGGGTTTCTACACTCCTTCACATGTCCCCTTTTACCACAATTCCAACGCTTAACTCTATTATTTTTACCAGGAGCCTTTGACCGGCCCTTGGACTTGTCCTTAGCCCCTTTCTGATCTCCTTTAGGTCCCCTTTCCTTAGACCTTCCCCTGACACTGAGAGCATCCCCTGAACTATCCAAACTCTTCTACCTCAATTCTTGTGACAGTAGCACTGAAACAAGAGCATACAACATTGGATCTGCAAGGTTAGCAGTGATAGAAAGGATAACATTCTCCCAAGAATCAGGTAAAGAACATAGAAGTAAGATACATTTATCTTCCTCACTAACCTCAACATCTACTAAATCAAGCTAACTCACCAATAAATTAAAAGAATTTAAATGCTCTGCAACTGACTCACCCTCTTTCATTTTCAAAGAAAACAACTTCCTTTTTAAATAAAGTTTATTTACCATACTCTTGGCTTGGTAGATCTCACCCAACCAATTCCACAATTTGTATGTGGTCTCTTCCTTTGTGACATTTAGTAACACAAAATTTGAAAGACACAAACGGATGGTTCCCCATGCCTTCTTATCCTTTCTATCCCACTCATCTTGAGAGACATCGTCAGGTTTCTTCTCTTTTTGGATAGCCAACCACTAGTTTCTTCCTTCCAACAAATCTTCCATTTTCAGCTTCCACAACTCATACCTTGTTCCATTGAACTTCTCAATGTCCATTTGAGAGGTTGATGCAATGGTGGATGAAGCCATAATAACAATACAAGATCTACAAAACAAACACAACCCAATCTCCCACTGCAGCTACAGCTTCCACACTACCACCCAAGAGTCAAAGCTAGCTAGACTCTAATACCAAATGTTAGAAATGAAAGCAACACTACTTCAATGGAAATCTGATTCAAGATAAATTTCAGCAATCTTTAACTGTGTGTTAATAATAGAGATTGTAACACAGAAACAAAACTATGCTTCATAGAAATGCAAAATTAGAAATATGAACACATAACACAATGTTTAATGTGGAGAAAACCCTTTCGGGTAAAAAAATTCACATAGGAAAGAGGCCCAATGTTTGTATTAATATGAAAATGATTTACAATACAACAACACTTCAACTCTCTCCACCAGTCTTCAATCTGACAGCATTCCGGAAGCACACGAGTACCTAAAATATGTATTGCAGCAACTAATACATGGAAAATACTTATAGAAATATTTTCCAACTCCTCCTAGGCATTCACCTTCTCTCTACTAAGATTCTCCAACCTGTAAACATTAATTACCATCTTACAAGCATCTTACACTTGTCCAAAAATAGTCACGTAAAGGTTGGAAGCCCAAGACTAAATTTGGCCTCTTACAACATCTTATGACACATCATAACCATCATAGATTCCACAAAAGAGTTTCTTTCCAAGATAGGAACCTTGTGCTAAATATACCAAATATACAACTAACATATCCCTCATATGCATCATAGAATCTCAGAATCTTATGACAACATACAACTATCATAGATTCACTCACCAAACATTATGACAGTTGTCATACATGCCAAAAATAGTATATTCCTCAAGGGAGCATGCCTACCCTCATTTACTTTGATTTTTTACATTTGTCAACCATAAATGTCACTCCGTAACTACCGCCAGTAACTCTGAAACTACAACTGTCAATGAGACTACCTCATTCCCTTATGGGTAATTACAAATAACAAATAATAAATGGAATAAAATATAATATTGTAATTTACAAGGTTAATGGCACCTTATTCCAACAATGCATAGGGTAGATTTGTTAAAAAGGTTTTTAGAAACTTTCAAGCAAATGCAATTGTGAGGTGTAAAGCTAAGTTTCACATCATTTTCTATGGTTCCTGGCAGTGCCAAAATGGGCACTTTCTAAATAGGACATGGGCATCCTTCAAAAGAAAACTGAAGGGGATTTTTGTTAGATGGTGTCCTTGCAAGAGCCCTGATAGACATGTATACAAAATGTGGTAGCATAGATAATGTGCATGAAGCGCTTGGAGGGATGCCTCAGGGATGCGTCATCTCAAGTAAATGAAATAATTGCAGGATATGCACAAAAAGGACTTGTTAAGGAGGCCTAAAAAAATATCTGCACAAATGAAAATTGGTAGGTGTAAAGTCAAATTCCACGGCCTTTCCATCATTCACCCTGTTGTGCAAAAAGGAAGCATTCAAATAGGGTATGGATATCCATCAAGCAAAGATTTAATACATTTTATTCTAGAACATATCATAAGTAAAATTAAAAAAAAAGTAAAATTTTGCATTACATAGTACATTAGTGCATTTATCATTTCTAGAAACCCTTATTCCTAAATTTATTTTTTGTATTTGCTTCAAGTGGGAGATTTATTTTGCTTCATATACTTGTATTATTTCCCAAATCCCATTATCAATTATCTAAGCCCACAATCTAGTCTAGAGTTTATAAGGAAGTCATCCTAGCTTTTACAATATTATCAAGAGTAAAGTCCCAAATTTAGGAGTGAGTATTTTGTGACTCTAAGTATTATAGTTTTGCTTGTTGAGTTTCTTAGAGTTCATTATGTTTACAGATTAAAAGAGAAATGCTTATAAATTAAAAAGCTAACTGTATATGTGTTTGTTTTGTAGATCGCAAGTAAATCATTTTCCATATTTATGTGTAAAAGGAGGCATCCTCACCCAAAATAAAATCCAGATCAAACTTGCAAGATAAATTTTGTACTTAAATAGAATTAGGATAGAGTCAGAATTTGCATACCTGGGAATAACATTGTTGGTTTTCTTTGAATCTTTTTTTCTCTAACCCTCTTGTTTCTTATCCTTAGTGTCTTATCCTTCTCTATAATTCTATATCTCCCCCTTTTTCTCAGTAGGCAAAGATTTTATCCCCCTTTCTCTCAGGTGGTGGATTAAATTTAATAAACTATGGAAAGAGGTGATTCCTTCCTTTCCCCAAATCTGATCCCTGATTTATTTATTTCTTTACCTTTGTACCATGACTACTTGGCAACATTTTCAATTTTCCTAGGTAGCCACAAAAAAAAACTGCTGTTGTAATAATTCCTTGCTAGATTTTGGTGAGTTGATTAATTGAAGATCCAAGAAAATCTTGGATTTGATTTATTGGGATTCCAAACATGTTTGCAGGTTTACATATTATCAAGTAACGAAATCATATTTTATCATAACTAAAAATTGTAAACAATGTTGTATGACATATGATGAAATCAAACAATCAATATATATATATATATATATATATATATAATTTATAAAGTTAACATTTTAATTAGAAGTTGTATTACATTGCACATAATGTACAGTAATCTCTACAAGGCAATACCAATAAAAATTAACAAATTACATATTTCTAACACACAACAGTGAGGGCGAAATACCTGTGAAACTTCATGGAGGGTTTGAGAGGGAGAAGCTACCAGAGCCATGGGGTCAAATCTACTTAATGATAATGAAATGTTTCACGTTGGAGGGAAGATTTTGGGTATACTATCACTACCACTTTGCTCTTCTAAATCATTTCAAGAATAAGGTTGAGATTAGCTTTCCTTTCATTTTTCTCTCTTTGTTGGACAATTATGTTAAGTCTGTTAGGGAGCTCAGAGCTAAGAATGCCAACCACCCACTTATTCCTATTCACCAAGGTCTTATTTTGAGGTTGTATCACTTCTACCTTGCTTTGTGTCCACCTAAGCAAATCCAAGTTAAGATCCCTGAGGACCCACAGTCGATCACATCACATGGGGCTAAAGGCAAAGTGAAGATTTGCATAAGGACCCCCAAGATTAAAGGTGGCCCCCGTGCGGTGGAAGGGAACCCTATTGAAACCCCTGTTACTGTTAAAAATAAGAAGTAGAAGCACACCACCCCAGCATTTGAAAGGAAGAATACCAAAAGGGATAGGGTGGAGGTTGAGGAAACAGAGGCTACCCTAAAGAAAAAACATAAGGAAGGTAATGTTGTTACTATTGTGGATGCTCCTGTGAAGATTGTGGAATTGGATATTGGGTTGGAACTGAAGGATAGCAATGAAGGCAGAGAGACTGCTCTTCCAAGCATTCATCAATCCAAATGGATTGCTGGGAAATCACTGGTGAACTCTCCAGGTGTGGAGGTTTCTGATGAATCTGAGTTTGTGGAAGAGACAGTGGAGGAAGGCGGGGATGAAACCCCTATGGAGTCTGTGCATGAAGTTGAGGGCACCAGTCACTTTGCCTCGATGAATGAAACTAGCTTAGAGGGCCAGGAGGATACTGCAAGGGCTACTATTGGTAAAGACACTGTGAAGGATGTGGTGGATCAAGTCAATAAGGGAAGCTCTGCTTTGTGCAACAAGAATGCAGAGGATATTCAGAGCCTCTAGAAGAGAATGGATACTATGCAGAAAAAGTGGAAGATTATGGCTAAATTTGTGGCCAAAACACTACATCAAGCTGCTTCCATCTTCATTGCGGTCAAGGACTTGGATGATAAGGTCAAACAAGTGGGAATTGACAACTTGGGTGACTATAAGGAGATGGTGGACTTCCTTGCTAAGTTTGGGGCGACTAACAACCTATAGTTCATTGTTTCTACTATTTTCTATTGTTGTCGTTGTTTCAGTGGTTTTTGGTTAGTTGTTTTTTGGTCTACTATTACTGTGTTGTTCATCTATTGTTTCTAGCTCGTTAATGGCCTGATGCCCTGGGGGCTATTTTGTTAAAGGGATCTAGACCCTCTTTTCTAGCTAAACTAATTGAAAATAGTTATCTCATAAAGACTAAGAGTTCTATAAAGTTAATAGTTAGTCTACAAGTGATAATAAAATAATGAAATGGTATTGTTATTATATTACCAAAAAAATACAATCTGATCATTAATAATGATGAATTATTAAATCTTCTGAAATAAGGTCATGACACCTCTGCTTGTGTGGCTAAATCCATGATATGCGATGATTGCTTACCATAGGTAGTTGAGGGCTTAGTGGTTGCCCTATGTTTTAATGGAGATTGTTAGCATTATGTGTGTCATTCCTTGTAATCAGATCCTAGTCCATCACATGGCTAATCACATAGTCTTATTAGGTCCATATGTCCTAAGAGGTCCCTAGAATCATGCCTTGGTCAAGCCATAGGCAAAACCATGAATTACACTTTAGTCGTGGCCTCAAAGTCTTCACTAAGAGAGTATAGGGCCAAGGTCAAGGCCAATCCTACTATGCCCTATGACTCAATCCTATGCCTCTTCGACTCACATCTCATTCAGATTTTTTATCACAAGATAAATGGTGGTTTTATCATGTCTCACACAATTGATTGTCGAAAAAAATGTTACAAATGAGAATGAAAGGTTGTTAAAACAATCAAATGGGCAAGACCGTTTCAATCATCTTACATGCTTAAGGAGTTGTCTTAGTTATTGATCGTCAAAATTAGGTTACTCCCTCTCATAGAGAGAACACCTTTGGGGTAATTACATTAACTCCCCCAAATTTCTACTATAAATAATATTTTTTTGACTAAGCAATCTATAAGGACCGAGTTCAGAGAACTTAGGGAAATTGTTTTTTGCTATCTTTCTTAAGTGATCTAAAGTTTAGTCTGCACTCAAAGATTCTTGTTCATGTCCTAACTAGTTGTCTAGATCTTAACATTTGTTTGCTAAACTTTTAGTTTAGTCTGAGTACTCAAAAGTATCAAGTAGCCAAATTCGGGCTATGTTGTCCAAAATTGGGACATACTGAGATAAAGCCAAACGGGTTCTTTTGTCCTTTGGGCAAATTGATTCATATAGAACTGTGTCTAACAGACCCTATTGCTACCCTATATAGGGTAGATCAAATGATGACCAATCGGCCCTAGACTAGTACATCGCTACCTGATTCCTGGGTAGATTAAAGAGTAGCCAAACAGGCCTACATAGGTCAAACAGAGG